>OX336388.2:959007895-960465260 GCA_946902985.2 Meconema thalassinum | reverse complement strand
TTTTCGACAGGGTGTGTTTTTTTAGTAGAGCGATAACGGGTGAACTCTCCATAAAAGTGTGTTCATTTAGATTGTTGGGATTGTTTTGTTTGGCTAGGTGAATCTCGATTGCTTCTTTTATGTCGAGAGCTCTGCCTTTCGATTCGTGATGAATTATTTTTAGATCAGTTTAGCTACAATTTGGTCTATTTTGCTTGGCGGGAAATTGTTTTCCTTTGCTATTTGTTTAATGGTTCTTGTTTCCTTATTATAATAAACAAGACCCGTATTCAAAGTCAGGGGTATATTCTATCACATGCCAAGACATTGGTTGTCAAGCTAATTACATTGGACAGAGCGGAAGGCGAGTAGATACACGTTATAATGAACATAAGAATGCGATAAGATACGGAACACATTCAGCCGTATGCGAACATATGTGTGACACGGGGCACAGCTTCACTAAAATCGAGACTGATCTAAAAAATAATTCATCACGAATCGAAAGGCAGAGCTCTCGACATAAAAGAAGCAATCGAGATTCACCTAGCCAAACAAAACAATCCCAACAATCTAAATGAACACACTTTTATGGAGAGTTCACCCCTTTTCGCTCTACTAAAAAACACACCCTGTCGAAAACAAGACACAACTTAGCGATACAGCCAAGCTAGATAAAAAAGGGGGGAAAATAGCGGTTTATAGGTAAATGTTATTTGGATCAGGTGTACTATGTACATTTTTCTGCAATAAACCTAGGCCGATATGCGCGGCAGTACTAAAGGTGCCGGGACGTCTTCAATAGACCGTGTACCGCTTAGTGAGAAATGGCTTTTTAGCCCATGCGTGGCGAAGATAGTTCCACGGTCTTTAGTAGTTGCAGACTCCTGCATTCAATAGCATACACTTTTATCTAGATTTGGCAAAGTCACACAAATATACATGGCACTGACCTCTGGAAGAACATAGCAACTAAAGGGGGAGGAAGGGGAAAACCAGTTCCACCCAGCGAACACTCGGGTTTAGTCGACTACAACTGGTGTCTATAGCAACACGCAACTGCTTCAAGTTCCAGTTAAAGAGACAACTCGATAAGTATAAGCTTGCATTATTTCAGTATAACCATAGTTGATTTTGTAAAACCATATAATCACCCCTAACAGACAAATTCCGGATTTTCATCACTATTTTAGAAGTTTACCTAACATTAGATACACCACATTTAACATACACCGACTGTTGCATTACCACACTGCAACTAAATAATTGTACATATTGTATATATTTTTCACCTGTATTCTCAAACGTAGATGTTATAGCCTAAGTGTAATGGATCTGATGATGATCGCTTGACGATCGAAACTGGTCATCCTAGTGTATCTATTAATCTTATGTAATTTATTTCAGGATCAGGGCATAACCCAGCTCTATTTGGGTACATTCGTGTTGACCGACTGAAAAGCACCAAACTTTTGTTTACTTAGGCAACACTGAAAAATGGCTTCAAACCTCACAATGTTCACGGCTAGTCAGGCAAATCGTGAAGCCAAGAGATTCAAAACACTCAGGCTTAAACTCATGAACATAGACAAGTCAATTTGGTTCAACAAAAAATGTATAGAACTAAATCTCACTCCTAAATATGTACCAATTAAAACCGTACCGATTACACCAGCCTCAATCATTTCAACTAAACAAGCCAAAGCGCTTTGGATAAAAAACGAACTAGGATTTGCATACATAAGAAAGCAAAAAATCAACCAACAACTATACGATATTCAATTGCAACTAAGTAACTTCTGGCACGCATCCCAATGGGACAGTTTTACCGAGCACCTACATGACACCATCAAAATCAGAGCAACAAGGAAACACGAAACGCTAGATTATAAACTAAGAAAACTAGGAGAAACACAGAATAATCAACCTAGTGAACAACACACGAATAACAATGAATTCAATTTCTACAGCAGGGTAAACAACAGAACGAACGTAACCTTCTCTCAAAATGAAATGGATATGCTAGACAAAGGTTTGAAATACAACTGCACAGACGCACACACGAACCATAATATAAAACAGTTAATCACAGATATCGAGATAGCCAGTCACAAGCTCCCAGCAGAAGACAGGGAATTAATCAAAAATCTTGCCACCAACGAAGCCAAAAAAATCCTCAAACGAGCGGGCGAAAACAATTACACTCAAAACAACAAACAACTAAAAGAAATAAAGTCATTGAAACAAAAAATAAAAGAACATGACTTAATCATCACAAAAGCAGATAAGGGAAATACCACAGTAATTTTGAACAAAACAGAATACATTGAAAAAACAGTCGAATTCCTAAGCAACAACGAAATCAAGGAATTAGCAAAATACCCCACCAATAAATTCCAAAAACAAATAAAAAGTGTATTAAAAGAAACAGAATACATATTGACCAAAGCTGAAAAATCAAAACTAATAAACATGAACCCGAAAATACCGTTATTAAGGGGACAACCAAAAATACACAAAAATGAGTGCCCAATGAGACCAATAGTCAATTGTAGGAATGGGCCTAATTACAAAATCAGCAAAGAGTTACTAAAAATCCTAAAACGCCGCCTTTCCAACGACAAAAACAACTCTGTAAAGAACACAAGGGAATTAGTAACAGCACTGAACACCCTACAAATGAAACCTAGCATGAGGCTTGTATCTTTCGATGTAACTAATATGTACACCAATATTCCTATTAATGATGCAATCAACACTATCGAAAATAACTTAAAATCCAATAATTCGGAAAAAGAAACTGAAGAGATCGTGCGACTACTGAAGGTCGTCCTCGGCCAAAACGTGTTTCAATTCGACAATAAAATGTACACACAAACAGAAGGATTAGCAATGGGATCACCACTAAGCGGATTAATCGCTGACATTTTCATTAATGCACTAGAAAATGAGTTTTTAGAAAAGACTTCAACAAAGGGAATAGTAATATGGAAGAGATACGTAGATGATGTAATTTGCATCTACGATACTGAATTAACAAGCGAAGAAACAATTCTCCAATCCATTAATAGCCTACACCACTCAATCAAATTCACCAAGGAAGCCGAAACAGATCGAAAAATAAATTATCTCGACATAACTATTGAACGTAAGGACAACGAGCTTTCATACTCCATATTCCGAAAAGCCACACAAACCTCGCATGCAATCGACTATCAGTCTAATCACCCCAGTACGCATAAATTAGCGGGGTTCAATTCAATGGTGCACAGAGCTTTAAACATACCCATGTCAACAGACAATTATAATAAGGAAATAAGAACCATTAAACAAATAGCAAAGGAAAACAATTTCCCGCCAAGCAAAATAGACCAAATTGTAGCTAAACATAAAAATAAAGATAAAATGATTCCGAAACCGGACATTAATGAGAAAAATTTTGCGCGCTTCAACTATGTGAATGAGAACACATAAAATCACTAATCTATTCAAAAAGCAAGGCATAAAAATAGCATTCACAACGAATAATACGACCGGGAGGCACCTGCAAAATAGCAATCTAAATAAACAAGACCCGTATTCAAAGTCAGGGGTATATTCTATCACATGCCAAGACATTGGTTGTCAAGCTAATTACATTGGACAGAGCGGAAGGCGAGTAGATACACGTTATAATGAACATAAGAATGCGATAAGATACGGAACACATTCAGCCGTATGCGAACATATGTGTGACACGGGGCACAGCTTCACTAAAATCGAGACTGATCTAAAAATAATTCATCACGAATCGAAAGGCAGAGCTCTCGACATAAAAGAAGCAATCGAGATTCACCTAGCCAAACAAAACAATCCCAACAATCTAAATGAACACACTTTTATGGAGAGTTCACCCCTTTTCGCTCTACTAAAAAACACACCCTGTCGAAAACAAGACACAACTTAGCGATACAGCCAAGCTAGATAAAAAAGGGGGGAAAATAGCGGTTTATAGGTAAATGTTATTTGGATCAGGTGTTCTATGTACATTTTTCTGCAATAAACCTAGGCCGATATGCGCGGCAGTACTAAAGGTGCCGGGACGTCTTCAATAGACCGTGTACCGCTTAGTGAGAAATGGCTTTTTAGCCCATGCGTGGCGAAGATAGTTCCACGGTCTTTAGTAGTTGCAGACTCCTGCATTCAATAGCATACACTTTTATCTAGATTTGGCAAAGTCACACAAATATACATGGCACTGACCTCTGGAAGAACATAGCAACTAAAGGGGGAGGAAGGGGAAAACCAGTTCCACCCAGCGAACACTCGGGTTTAGTCGACTACAACTGGTGTCTATAGCAACACGCAACTGCTTCAAGTTCCAGTTAAAGAGACAACTCGATAAGTATAAGCTTGCATTATTTCAGTATAACCATAGTTGATTTTGTAAAACCATATAATCACCCCTAACAGACAAATTCCGGATTTTCATCACTATTTTAGAAGTTTACCTAACATTAGATACACCACATTTAACATACACCGACTGTTGCATTACCACACTGCAACTAAATAATTGTACATATTGTATATATTTTTCACCTGTATTCTCAAACGTAGATGTTATAGCCTAAGTGTAATGGATCTGATGATGATCGCTTGACGATCGAAACTGGTCATCCTAGTGTATCTATTAATCTTATGTAATTTATTTCAGGATCAGGGCATAACCCAGCTCTATTTGGGTACATTCGTGTTGACCGACTGAAAAGCACCAAACTTTTGTTTACTTAGGCAACACTGAAATATGGCTTCAAACCTCATAATGTTCACGGCTAGTCAGGCAAATCGTGAAGCCAAGAGATTCAAAACACTCAGGCTTAAACTCATGAACATAGACAAGTCAATTTGGTTCAACAAAAAATGTATAGAACTAAATCTCACTCCTAAATATGTACCAATTACAACCGTACCGATTACACCAGCCTCAATCATTTCAACTAAACAAGCCAAAGCGCTTTGGATAAAAAACGAACTAAGATTTGCATACATAAGAAAGCAAAAAATCAACCAACAACTATACGATATTCAATTGCAACTAAGTAACTTCTGGCACGCATCCCAATGGGACAGTTTTACCGAGCACCTACATGACACCATCAAAATCAGAGCAACAAGGAAACACGAAACGCTAGAATATAAACTAAGAAAACTAGGAGAAACACAGAATAATCAACCTAGTGAACAACACACGAATAACAATGAATTCAATTTCCACAGCAGGGTAAACAACAGAACGAACGTAACCTTCTCTCAAAATGAAATGGATATGCTAGACAAAGGTTTGAAATACAACTGCACAGACGCACACACGAACCATAATATAAAACAGTTAATCACAGATATCGAGATAGCCAGTCACAAGCTCCCAGGAGAAGACAGGGAATTAACCAAAAATCTTGCCACCAACGAAGCCAAAAAAATCCTCAAACGAGAGGGCGAAAACAATTACACTCAAAACAACAAACAACTAAAAGAAATAAATTCATTGAAACAAAAAATAAAAGAACATGACTTAATCATCACAAAAGCAGATAAGGGAAATACCACAGTAATTTTGAACAAAACAGAATACATTGAAAAAACAGTCGAATTCCTAAGCAACAACGAAATCAAGGAATTAGCAAAATACCCCACCAATAAATTCCAAAAACAAATAAAAAGTGTATTAAAAGAAACAGAATACATATTGACCGAAGCTGAAAAATCAAAACTAATAAACATGAACCCGAAAATACCGTTATTAAGGGGACAACCAAAAATACACAAAAATGAGTGCCCAATGAGACCAATAGTCAATTGTAGGAATGCGCCTAATTACAAAATCAGCAAAGAGTTACTAAAAATCCTAAAACGCCGCCTTTCCAACGACAAAAACAACTCTGTAAAGAACACAAGGGAATTAGTAACAGCACTGAACACCCTACAAATGAAACCTAGCATGAGGCTTGTATCTTTCGATGTAACTAATATGTAGACCAATATTCCTATTAATGATGCAATCAACACTATCGAAAATAACTTAAAATCCAATAATTCGGAAAAAGAAACTGAAGAGATCGTGCGACTACTGAAGGTCGTCCTCGGCCAAAACGTGTTTCAATTCGACAATAAAATGTACACACAAACAGAAGGATTAGCAATGGGATCACCACTAAGCGGATTAATCGCTGACATTTTCATTAATGCACTAGAAAATGAGTTTTTAGAAAAGACTTCAACAAAGGGAATAGTAATATGGAAGAGATACGTAGATGATGTAATTTGCATCTACGATACTGAATTAACAAGCGAAGAAACAATTCTCCAATCCATTAATAGCCTACACCACTCAATCAAATTCACCAAGGAAGCCGAAACAGATCGAAAAATAAATTATCTCGACATAACTATTGAACGTAAGGACAACGAGCTTTCATACTCCATATTCCGAAAAGCCACACAAACCTCGCATGCAATCGACTATCAGTCTAATCACCCCAGTACGCATAAATTAGCGGGGTTCAATTCAATGGTGCACAGAGCTTTAAACATACCCATGTCAACAGACAATTATAATAAGGAAATAAGAACCATTAAACAAATAGCAAAGGAAGACAATTTCCCGCCAAGCAAAATAGACCAAATTGTAGCTAAACATAAAAATAAAGATAAAATGATTCCGAAACCGGACATTAATGAGAAAAATTTCGCGCGCTTCAATTATGTGAATGAGAACACATATAAAATCACTAATCTATTCAAAAAGCAAGGCATAAAAATAGCATTCACAACGAATAATACGACCGGGAGGCACCTGCAAAATAGCAATCTAAATAAACAAGACCCGTATTCAAAGTCAGGGGTATATTCTATCACATGCCAAGACATTGGTTGTCAAGCTAATTACATTGGACAGAGCGGAAGGCGAGTAGATACACGTTATAATGAACATAAGAATGCGATAAGATACGGAACACATTCAGCCGTATGCGAACATATGTGTGACACGGGGCACAGCTTCACTAAAATCGAGACTGATCTAAAAATAATTCATCACGAATCGAAAGGCAGAGCTCTCGACATAAAAGAAGCAATCGAGATTCACCTAGCCAAACAAAACAATCCCAACAATCTAAATGAACACACTTTTATGGAGAGTTCTCCCCTTTTCGCTCTACTAAAAAACACACCCTGTCGAAAACAAGACACAACTTAGCGATACAGCCAAGCTAGATAAAAAAGGGGGGAAAATAGCGGTTTATAGGTAAATGTTATTTGGATCAGGTGTACTATGTACATTTTTCTGCAATAAACCTAGGCCGATATGCGCGGCAGTACTAAAGGTGCCGGGACGTCTTCAATAGACCGTGTACCGCTTAGTGAGAAATGGCTTTTTAGCCCATGCGTGGCGAAGATAGTTCCACGGTCTTTAGTAGTTGCAGACTCCTGCATTCAATAGCATACACTTTTATCTAGATTTGGCAAAGTCACACAAATATACATGGCACTGACCTCTGGAAGAACATAGCAACTAAAGGGGGAGGAAGGGGAAAACCAGTTCCACCCAGCGAACACTCGGGTTTAGTCGACTACAACTGGTGTCTATAGCAACACGCAACTGCTTCAAGTTCCAGTTAAAGAGACAACTCGATAAGTATAAGCCTGCATTATTTCAGTATAACCATAGTTGATTTTGTAAAACCATATAATCACCCCTAACAGACAAATTCCGGATTTTCATCACTATTTTAGAAGTTTACCTAACATTAGATACACCACATTTAACATACACCGACTGTTGCATTACCACACTGCAACTAAATAATTGTACATATTGTATATATTTTTCACCTGTATTCTCAAACGTAGATGTTATAGCCTAAGTGTAATGGATCTGATGATGATCGCTTGACGATCGAAACTGGTCATCCTAGTGTATCTATTAATCTTATGTAATTTATTTCAGGATCAGGGCATAACCCAGCTCTATTTGGGTACATTCGTGTTGACCGACTGAAAAGCACCAAACTTTTGTTTACTTAGGCAACACTGAAAAATGGCTTCAAACCTCACAATGTTCACGGCTAGTCAGGCAAATCGTGAAGCCAAGAGATTCAAAACACTCAGGCTTAAACTCATGAACATAGACAAGTCAATTTGGTTCAACAAAAAATGTATAGAACTAAATCTCACTCCTAAATATGTACCAATTAAAACCGTACCGATTACACCAGCCTCAATCATTTCAACTAAACAAGCCAAAGCGCTTTGGATAAAAAACGAACTAAGATTTGCATACATAAGAAAGCAAAAAATCAACCAACATCTATACGATATTCAATTGCAACTAAGTAACTTCTGGCACGCATCCCAATGGGACAGTTTTACCGAGCACCTACATGACACCATCAAAATCAGAGCAACAAGGAAACACGAAACGCTAGAATATAAACTAAGAAAACTAGGAGAAACACAGAATAATCAACCTAGTGAACAACACACGAATAACAATGAATTCAATTTCCACAGCAGGGTAAACAACAGAACGAACGTAACCTTCTCTCAAAATGAAATGGATATGCTAGACAAAGGTTTGAAATACAACTGCACAGACGCACACACGAACCATAATATAAAACAGTTAATCACAGATATCGAGATAGCCAGTCACAAGCTCCCAGCAGAAGACAGGGAATTAACCAAAAATCTTGCCACCAACGAAGCCCAAAAAATCCTCAAACGAGAGGGCGAAAACAATTACACTCAAAACAACAAACAACTAAAAGAAATAAAGTCATTGAAACAAAAAATAAAAGAACATGACTTAATCATCACAAAAGCAGATAAGGGAAATACCACAGTAATTTTGAACAAAACAGAATACATTGAAAAAACAGTCGAATTCCTAAGCAACAACGAAATCAAGGAATTAGCAAAAGACCCCACCAATAAATTCCAAAAACAAATAAAAAGTGTATTAAAAGAAACAGAATACATATTGACCAAAGCTGAAAAATCAAAACTAATAAACATGAACCCGAAAATACCGTCATTAAGGGGACAACCCAAAATACACAAAAATGAGTGCCCAATGAGACCAATAGTCAATTGTAGGAATGCGCCTAATTACAAAATCAGCAAAGAGTTACTAAAAATCCTAAAACCGCCGCCTTTCCAACGACAAAAACAACTCTGTAAAGAACACAAGGGAATTAGTAACAGCACTGAACACCCTACAAATGAAACCTAGCATGAGGCTTGTATCTTTCGATGTAACTAATATGTACACCAATATTCCTATTAATGATGCAATCAACACTATCGAAAATAACTTAAAATCCAATAATTCGGAAAAAGAAACTGAAGAGATCGTGCGACTACTGAAGGTCGTCCTCGGCCAAAACGTGTTTCAATTCGACAATAAAATGTACACACAAACAGAAGGATTAGCAATGGGATCACCACTAAGCGGATTAATCGCTGACATTTTCATTAATGCACTAGAAAATGAGTTTTTAGAAAATACTTCAACAAAGGGAATAGTAATATGGAAGAGATACGTAGATGATGTAATTTGCATCTACGATACTGAATTAACAAGCGAAGAAACAATTCTCCAATCCATTAATAGCCTACACCACTCAATCAAATTCACCAAGGAAGCCGAAACAGATCGAAAAATAAATTATCTCGACATAACTATTGAACGTAAGGACAACGAGCTTTCATACTCCATATTCCGAAAAGCCACACAAACCTCGCATGCAATCGACTATCAGTCTAATCACCCCAGTACGCATAAATTAGCGGGGTTCAATTCAATGGTGCACAGAGCTTTAAACATACCCATGTCAACAGACAATTATAACAAGGAAATAAGAACCATTAAACAAATAGCAAAGGAAAACAATTTCCCGCCAAGCAAAATAGACCAAATTGTAGCTAAACATAAAAATAAAGATAAAATGATTCCGAAACCGGACATTAATGAGAAAAATTTCGCGCGCTTCAACTATGTGAATGAGAACACATATAAAATCACTAATCTATTCAAAAAGCAAGGCATAAAAATAGCATTCACAACGAATAATACGACCGGGAGGCACCTGCAAAATAGCAATCTAAATAAACAAGACCCGTATTCAAAGTCAGGGGTATATTCTATCACATGCCAAGACATTGGTTGTCAAGCTAATTACATTGGACAGAGCGGAAGGCGAGTAGATACACGTTATAATGAACATAAGAATGCGATAAGATACGGAACACATTCAGCCGTATGCGAACATATGTGTGACACGGGGCACAGCTTCACTAAAATCGAGACTGATCTAAAAATAATTCATCACGAATCGAAAGGCAGAGCTCTCGACATAAAAGAAGCAATCGAGATTCACCTAGCCAAACAAAACAATCCCAACAATCTAAATGAACACACTTTTATGGAGAGTTCTCCCCTTTTCGCTCTACTAAAAAACACACCCTGTCGAAAACAAGACACAACTTAGCGATACAGCCAAGCTAGATAAAAAAGGGGGGAAAATAGCGGTTTATAGGTAAATGTTATTTGGATCAGGTGTACTATGTACATTTTTCTGCAATAAACCTAGGCCGATATGCGCGGCAGTACTAAAGGTGCCGGGACGTCTTCAATAGACCGTGTACCGCTTAGTGAGAAATGGCTTTTTAGCCCATGCGTGGCGAAGATAGTTCCACGGTCTTTAGTAGTTGCAGACTCCTGCATTCAATAGCATACACTTTTATCTAGATTTGGCAAAGTCACACAAATATACATGGCACTGACCTCTGGAAGAACATAGCAACTAAAGGGGGAGGAAGGGGAAAACCAGTTCCACCCAGCGAACACTCGGGTTTAGTCGACTACAACTGGTGTCTATAGCAACACGCAACTGCTTCAAGTTCCAGTTAAAGAGACAACTCGATAAGTATAAGCTTGCATTATTTCAGTATAACCATAGTTGATTTTGTAAAACCATATAATCACCCCTAACAGACAAATTCCGGATTTTCATCACTATTTTAGAAGTTTACCTAACATTAGATACACCACATTTAACATACACCGACTGTTGCATTACCACACTGCAACTAAATAATTGTACATATCTTCTTCTTCTAATATATAAAAGTGAAAGTCTGTATGTATGTATGTATGTATGTATGTATATATGTTGGTTCCGTATACAAATCTACACCGTTCCAGCAATCTCAACCATATTTTGCATACACATAGTTTAGGACCCAGAAGGAACCGCTGGCTACATGAATTTTTGATAGTCTTTCTCATTCTTGGGATTTCGGCCCTTTTTCACTCAAAAACAGGCTAATCAAATCATAAAATATACTCATGAAGGAATGGCAAGTCAGATAGTTTCCATGGCAACATAGCTCAAGTCGAGACACGGCCGTCTGGATGCCAATTGCGCTCTGCACTACCGGTATAGAAAATGAGGATCTTTACTTGAAATCCCGTTAGTTACTCAACTGCTCACACAGCACTGTCAACCGAGTATAGCATAACAAAGACTTGACACTATCTACTAGATATTTGTCAAATACCACTCACTCACTCACTCACTCACACATTCATCACGAAATCTCAGAACCCACCCAACGGATTGGAATGAAATTTGGTATGCAGCTTACTCAAGGGCCGCAAACGCCCACTAAGAAAGGATTTTTGGATATTCAGGTTCTAAAGGGGTGTTAAGGGGGTAGACCTGCATTTCATCGAATAGCAATATCTCCCGATTGGTTTCACTGGGGGATGTGATACTCGGCATATATACTCATCATTAAAAATAAGAAGACATGTGTCTGAGGGTTTTTCGATGTGGTGTATATTATGAGGTGAAAGGGGTGAAAAGTGGGGTTTGAAAGATTCCTAACGGAGCCTGTATCTCATAAACGACATAGGCGAGGAGTTTGAAACTCAGCAGGAAAAAATCAACATAAAAAGAAGTAAATATGTGTTTGACAGTTTTTTCATAAATCCAATTTAAGGGGCCTATGGCGAGGGGTGAAATTCTGTGTAAAAAAAAAAAACAGGAAAGAAAGTGTCCTAACCGATTGACTCACTCGCTCTTCAAACTCAGGGGGAAAAACTGCTTAAAAATAAGTATAACTTATATGTGTTCGACAGTTTTTTTGATAAACCAAATTAAGGGGTTCATCGGGAGGGGTGAAATTCTGAAGAAAAAAATTGAAAGAAAATGTCCTGACTCACTCACCCACTCATCATCGCCCAGCCAAAAATATTGAAGTTGGAAACATGTCATTTTCGGGATATGTTCGTTGTATGTCAAAACCATACACTAAGGGAGGATTTTTGAATATTCAGGCTCTAAAGGGGTCTTAAGGGGGTTAAACCTGCATTTTATTGAATAACAATATCTCACGAGTGGTTTCATTTGTGGATGTGATACTCGGCATATAAACTAATCATTAAAAATAAGCAGACATGTGTCTAAGGGTTTTTCGATGTGGTGTATTATTATGAGGTGAAAGGGGTGAAAATTGGGGGTTGAAGGATTCCTAACGAAGCGTGTAGGCCTATCTCCTAAACGACATAGGCGAGAAATTTGAAACTCGGCGAAAAAAAATCAGCTTAAAAAATAAGTAAGTCGGTGTTCCACCGTTTTTTCATAAATTAATTTAAGGAGCCAAAGGGGTGGGGTGAAATTTTGGGGGGAAAAAGGAGAGAAAGTGTCCTAACTGACTGACTAACTCACTCAATCATCAAACTCAGGGGAAAAAGACAGCTTAAAAAATAAGTTAATAGGTGTTCAAGCGTTTTTTCATCAATCCAATTTAAGGGGCCCATGGGGAGGGGTGATATTCTGGTAAAAATAATTGAAAGAAAATGTCCTTCTGACTCACTCACTCTTCACGCCCAGCGAAAACTATTAAAGTTAGAAACATGAGATTTTGGGAATATGTTCGCTGTATATCGAAAACGTCAACTAATGAATGATTTTTGTTATTCGGGGTTTAAAGAGGTGTTAAGGAGGTAAACGTGCATTTCATTGAATAACGATATCTCATGAGTTGTTTCTTTGGGGATGTGATATTCGGTATATAAGCTAATCATTAAAAGAATCAGACATATGTCTAAGGGTTTATCGATGAGGTGTATATTACGAGGTGAAAGGGGTGAAAATTGGGGGTTGAGGGATTCTTAACGGAGCGTGTATCTCTTAAACGACATAGGCGAGAAGTTTGAAATTCGGCGGGAAAAAACAGCTTAAAATATAATTAAATAGGTGTTCGACCGTTTTTTCATAAATCCAATTTAAGGGGCCCTTGGAGAGACGTGAAATTCTGGGGGGAAAACAGGAAAGAAAGTGTCCTAACTCACTCATCAAACTCAGGGGGGAAGAACAGCTCATAAATAAGTAAATAGGTGTTCGACCGTTTTTTTTTTCATAAATCCAATTTCTGGGGTTCATGAGAGGGGTGAAATTCTGAAAAATAATTGAAAGAAAATGTCCTGACTTACTCATCATCCCCCAGCCAAAATTATTGAAGTTAGAAACATGACATTAAGGGGCTATGTTCGTTGTATGTTGAAAACGTCCACTAAGGAACGAATTTTGGATATTCAGGTTCTAAAGGGGTGTTAAGGGGGTAGACTTGCATTTAATTGAATAACAATATCTCCCGAATGATTTCCTTTGGGATGGGATACTAGGCATATAAACTCATCATTAAGAATAAGAAGACACATGTCTGAGGGTTTTTCGATGTGGTGTATATTATGAGGTGTATGTGTGAAAAGTGAGTGTTGAAGGATTCTTAACGGAGCAAGTATCTCTTAAAAGACAGAGGCAAAAAGTAAGAATCTCAGGGAGAAAAATCAGATTGAAAAAGTAGTAGATAGGTGTTCGATCGTTTTTTCATAATCCAATTTAAGGGGCTCATGGAGAGGGATGAAATTCTGGGGAAAGAAGTCCACTAAGGAAGGATTTTTGGATATTCACTCATCATCCCCCAGCAAACCTATTGCAGTTAGAAACTTGAAATTTTGGGGATATGTTCGTTGTTTGTCGAAAAAGTCCACTAAGGATGGATTTTTGGATATTCATGTTCTGAAGGGGTGTTAAGGGGGTTAAACTTGCATTTCATTGAATAACAATATCTCACGAGTTGTTTCATTTGGGGATGTGATATTCGGCATACAAACTAATCATTTAAAATAAGCAGACATATGTCTAAGGGTTTATCGATATGGTGTATATTATGAGGTGAAAGGGGAGAAAATTGGGGGTTGAAGGATTCTTAACGGAGCGTGTACTGTATCTCTTATTCAACATAGGCGATAAGTTTGAAATTCAGCGGAAAAAGCAGCTTAAAAATAAGTAAATAGGTGTTCGACCATTTCTTCATAAATCCAATTTAAGGGGCCCATGGGGAGGAGTGAAATTCGGGGGGGGGGAACAGGAAAGAAGGTGTCCTAACTGATTGACTTACTTACTCACTTATCAAACTCAGGGGGAAAACAGCTTTAAATAAGTAAATAGGTGTTCGACCGTTATTTTTTCATAAATCCAATTTAAGGGGTTCTTGGGGAGGGGTGAAATTCTCAAATATTAATGAAAGAAAATGTCCTGACTGACTCACTCACTCATCATCGCCCAGCAAAAATTATTGAAGTTAGAAACATGAAATTTTGGGGATAAGTTCGTGGTATGTCGAAAACGTCCACTAAGGAAAGAGTTTTGGATATTCAGGTTCTAATGAGGTGTTAAGGGGGTAAACGTGCATTTCATTGAATAACAATATCTCATGAGAGGTTTCATTTGGGGATGTGATACTTGATATATATACTAATCATTTAAAATAAGCTGACACATGTCTAATGGTTTTTCGATGTGGTGTATATTATGAGGTGAAAGGGATGAAACGTGGGGGTTGAAAGATTCCGAACGGAGCGTGTATCTCTTAAACGACATAGACGAGGAGTTTGATTTTTTCCGAGTTCCAATCACCTTAAAAATTAATAAATGAATCTATATATTTAAAACACTAAGGCGATTTTTGTTACATCGAGAATGAGATAACGTCTCAACCGATTGACTTCGTAATGAATTCTAACGAGAGCTCTTGGCATGTAGATTTGCAGAGTGTCTTTAAAATAAACAAATATGTTACAGAATATTTTTAAATTAATAAACAAAAATTCAGAAATCTTGCCTATCACGCATGCGCACAATCGCCTTGCCTTATGACAGTCATGGCGGTTACAAGTCCATCGCGTTTTAATTTCATGTTTATGTATAAGAATTATAATGGAAGGGAACATTGCTTATTACGTTTTCATGACATACACTGGAACTACCAGACAGAAAATGCTGAAAAACGTAAACTGACATCAAATTTTGAGTGTGCTTGATGTTTAACTCGCTTAATATTGCGCGTCGTTACCAGTGGTTCGGTAGCTCAGGTGGTTACGCCGTATTCTTTTAATTTGTGCATCACCCGATGTAAGGGGTTCGAGTCCCCTCTCCGGCATGTTTTTTTATTTCCGTATTTTCCTTTCTTGCAATTGCTATTATATTGCCAAAACATATTTAACTCTTGGCATTCCCATATGTTACAGAATATTTTTAAATTAATAAACAAAAATTCAGAAATCTTCCTATCACGCATGCGCACAATCGCCTTGCCTTATGACAGTCATGGCGGTTACAAGTCCATCGCGTTTTAATTTCATGTTTATGTATAAGAATTATAATGGAAGGGAACATTGATTATTACGTTTTCATGACATACACTGGAATTACCAGACAGAAAATGCTGAAAAACGTGAACTGACATCAAATTTTGAGTGTGCTTGATGCTTAACTCCCTTAATATTGCGCGTCAATACCAGTGGTTCGGTAGCTCAGGTGGTTACGGCGTACTCTCATAATTTATGCATCACCCAATGTAAGGGGTTCGAATCCCCTCTCCGGCATGTTTTTTTATTTCCGTATTTTCCTTTCTTGCAATTGCTATCATATTGCCAAAACATATTTAACTCTTGGCATTCCCGTAACTAAGGAATTCTACGTTCCCATCTCAATTTAACTTAAAACGCTATGGTAATTTCATTGAAAAGCTTTATAAGTTCCAACATTCGACAGATTACATTTGTAATAACGGTAGGCTATTTATCTTTATTGCTACAGAAGTTTTGGCATATTTTTGCACATGGGATAACTGTGAATCAAGGATTGTACGAATTCCAACACATTACGAAGAATATATGCAGTGAATCCACCCGAGTGTCTTCAAATCGAGCCATGTACTACGTAACTCATTTGTTTTCCTCAGTTCTTTCTTTGCCTTATAAACATACAAGGCATGTCCAAAATGTTGTTACATCAAATTCCACTAATGAATTGTACCTTTACCAGTTATACGGCAATAATACAGTAGGCCTACGTTGAAATTCTGATACCGGTATTACAAAATGTAGGCCTACTTTTGATTAGATTGTTATCCAAATTAACTTCTATATTTCAGTAGCAGATGCCGCTGCAGTCGAATGTTGGAACCGCCATTTGTATTGTGTTTCCGATCTTTCTGTTATATAGTCTTTGGTGGTCTGTTATAGTCTTTGGTGGTGAGTCGTTTTCTGTCGAGAATACATATCGCAGCTTCTACGAATTGTTAAACCTTTCATTGTATATACCATAACTACGGCATACTAGAAAGTGACTACGCAGAATTACTGGGCCGGTTTGTCTCGATAATTCATTGCCAGCTTTAAGAGTGGGCTTCCCTGTGTAAATACGACTCTTGACACGTACAGGAAATATAATTGTAAAACTGGCTCCATTATTAAGGTGACTGGCGAAGTGGTTCTATGCTCCTCTTCATAATTTACTGTCATGGATATCCGAAGAATTGTACCAATAACAGGTGACGGAAATTGCTTATTTAGAGCAGTTTCGTACTGTTTGTATCGAAACGAAGAACGTCATAGCGAGTTGCGTTTGCAAACTGTTACAAAAATTGTTGCTGACTGGAATATTTATAAGGATTTTATTATTGGCGATGAGTCTTATCGCCTTCCCCTCAACAACCAACTTGAGTATGAAAATCTGATGTCTCTGAACGGTGAATATGCTGGTCATGTTGAACTCCATGGTATAAGCCAATTGTTTAATGATTATTTGTTTAGAGTGCATAACGATGAGACTAACCACGTTGTAGATTATGGCAATGGAAGTGTTATTTGTCATTTATTGTTTAGCGGCTCCGTTGATGTAGGACACTATAGTGTGATCGAATACGACATTAATTTGGGGATAAATCCTACTGTAAATAGACGCATTCGACGAAAAAGAACATTAACCGGTCGTGTGGAAACTACAAATAGACGCAAAACAATGAGAAATCGGAGAAAAGGCGAAACCACTTTTAATATAAAATATAAATCTGCCATTTCAGAAACAATGCCAGATATTATGCCGTACAGCGTTGGGTCCTTGACGAACGAATGTAAACATTGTTCTGCATTGTTCTTCTCTTGCGAAAAAACTACGCTTGGTTACTTCGGCCTTTGCTGTTGCAATGGTAAAATTAATCTGCCGGAATATAAAATACTTGACAGGCTTAAACCATTTTTCACTGGAAATGATGATACCTCAAGGAACTTCAGAGAGAATATTCGGCAGTACAACAATTCTATGTCCTTCGTTTCCTTTGGTGCCAATGTTACCGTACCACCTGAACACGGTCCATATTGTTTTAAAATTTCAGGAATTGTACATCATCGCATTTCTTCCATATATTCCAAAAATATAAGCGACAGTTGTTACGGCCAATTGTATGTATTAGACTGCTCAGAAGCTAATCAAATCAGATTTGCAAATCGAGCGAATTCTTGCATCAGGGAGGGTACACTTCATATTCTAAATAATATTTTGCCAGAGCATAACCCTTACATTCAACTGTATAAGACAATGCATTCAAAAATATGCGAAGAAAATGAACTGGCTTTAAGAGAAAAACGTCAACCGTTAGATTTGGTCATGCGCTTTTACCATGAACCTCAAGAAGATCCTAGACGTTACAATAACCCAGCTTCCTCAGAGATTGCAGCTATTTTTGAAACAACTGACGGCGCTCCGGCTTCACACCGCCACATAGCCGTATTTTCTAATCAGGGAGTTTTAAAGGAAATTGATGTTGACAGCATGCATTGTGATCCATTAACTTACGTTTTAATCTGGCCTTGCGGAGAAACAGGGTGGCATATTTCACTGCCAACAGGAGGGAACCGTAAGACGAACGTTAGGCAAAATATGACAATGCGTGAATATATTTTGTATAGGCTGTCGATTCGAGGTTGTCCTCCCGCAGGAGGTTTCAACCCTTTACTTAATGCAGGTAAACTTACCCAACAATTAATAGTTGACTATTATTGTCGAATAGAAGGAGATAGACTAAAATATATTCGCAATCAACAAACGAAATTGCGTGTCGATACCTACGTTGGTCTTGCTGATGCTTTACACTTTAGAGCTGAAAATGAAAGTTTAAGAGCTGGTCGCATAGTTATTTTGCCTTCTACTTTTATTGGTAGTCCCCGAAATATGTTGCAAAATTATCAGGATGCAATGGCAATTGTGAGAAAATTTGGCAAGCCAGACCTCTTCATAACTTTCACTTGCAACCCATCATGGCCTGAAATTACTACTAGCCTCCAACCTTATGAAAATGCAAACAATAGACCTGATGTCGTTGTTCGCGTTTTTCATGCGAAAGTGAAGGAACTCTTGCGTTTAATAAATCAAAAGCAAATTTTTGGCGAGGTACAAACTTTCTTATACACGGTTGAGTTCCAGAAGCGAGGTTTACCTCATATACACTTACTGGTTTGTCTTCGAGATAGTTGTAAATTACGAGAAATCTATGATATTGATATGACAGTTTCTGCAGAAATACCAGATCCTTCCAATACAACATTGTACAACTTAGTAAAGACACACATGGTACATGGACCTTGCGGCCTTCTGAATCCCAATTCAATTTGCATGAAGGATGGAAGATGTAAGAAGGGTTTTCCAAAAGACTTTGTGCCAGAAACTAAAGAGAATGTGAACGGCTATCCACTTTACCGTAGGCGACAGAATGGAAGATCATATACTAAACGAGTACAAGGCACCAATGTTGAAATCGACAATCGCTTCATTGTTCCATACAATCGATATCTATTGATGTACTTTCAGGCCCATATTAACGTCGAAATCTGTGCAAGTGTACACAGCATCAAATACATACATAAATATGTTTATAAGGGGCATGATTGCGCTAACTTGAAAATCACGGCAAACGATGGAATGCTACATCATGACGAAGTTTCTATGTATTTGAATGCTAGATATGTTGGGTCAAGTGAGGCTGCATACAGGATTTTTGGTTACAACATGCACGAACAGTCCCACATTGTTGCCCGGTTACCTGTCCATTTACCAGACCAACAAGATGTATTTTTTCATGCCGATGATGCTCCCAAAGCATTAATACGGGCTCAGTTAAAAAGTACACAACTCACTGCATGGTTTCAGCTGAACCAAAATCCAACAATTAGGAGTGCATATATTTATCCTGAAACACCCGTTCATTATGTATGGGATAGATGCAAATGCATTTGGAAAAAACGACTTAGATTCGAAAAGGTAATAGGTCGGATGTACAATGTATCTCCATCTGAATCAGAAAGATACCATCTGCGCTTACTTTTACTTCACATAGTAGGTGCCACAAGCTTTGAGGATCTCCGAACATACCAAGGTGTTTCCTGCCCAACATATAAGGATATGGCAATTAAACTTGGTTTGCTTATCGATGATTCAGACTGGCAACGCTGTTTGATGGAAGCATCGGTTTTCCAAATGCCCTTTCAACTGAGACAGTTATTCGCCTGCATATGCATATTTCATCAACCTTGCAATGCCAGTCACTTATGGGACATGCACAAAAACTCTCTCTGTGAAGATTATTTAAAGTCTGAAGATGAAAATACAGCTTATCAACTATCTCTCAGAGATATTAATAAAACTCTGCAATTGCATGGTTTCTCTCTGCCAACATTTAACTTGCCTGTTGGTACTGACACACACTCAAACGATCAAACTACTAATGAGCCAGTGTTCCCTTTTGATTTGGCTGACCTGATGTCCTTAGCAAACCAGGAACAACTTTCAATTATTAATGAAATCACTAGCGTTCTTCAAAATAACAACACAACTGTCACGAACGCATTCTATATTGACGGTGCTGGGGGCACAGGAAAAACATTTATTTACCGATGCTTAATACAAAAGTTCTGGAGTTTAGGGCTTCATGTTATATCAGTAGCATGGACCGGAATAGCCGCTGTTTTGCTACCCAACGGTCGAACAGTACACAGTACATTCAAAATTCCTCTAAATTTAAATGAGAGTTCAGTGTCTGGATTAAAATTAAATTCCAAAGCAGCTGACGATATTCGATTAGCACTGCTCATAATATGGGATGAAGCCCCAATGGCAAATATTCATTCATTAATGTGTGTGAATCGTCTTCTAAAAGATATTATGGGTAATGACATTCCATTTGGTGGGAAAATTACTGTTCTTGGAGGAGACTTTAGGCAGGTTTTGCCTGTTGTTCCGCACGCTTCTCGCCAAACAATTATTCAAAACTGTATTAAATACTCTCCTCTCTGGCCCTTCTTCAAAATACGCTGCTTATATAAAAACATGCGGTTGAAACCAGAAGAAATTGAATTTTCTGATTTTTTGTTCCAAATTTGGTAACGGTGACTACCCCTCTGTAGATGGTGAGGAATCAAATGTTATTGAACTACCACCCAGAATTTTAGTGCATGATGACATCGTGACTGAGATTTACGGCGAAACATTCATTTCTACGAAAGATATAATCAATTTCTCGAAAGTATGCATTCTAACACCAAAAAATGAACACTGTAATGAAATTAATTTGAAAGTCATCGAACTTATACCCGGTAGTTCAAAAACATACACCAGCGTTAACAGATTAATTACTGAAGATGTAAGCCAGCTACTTCAATTTCCTACAGAATTCTTGAATTCCTTGGAATTAAGTGGTTTGCCTCCACATATTCTTACTCTAAAAGTTGGAGCCATAGTTATGCTCCTCAGAAATCTGAACGTTTCCCAAGGGCTCCAGAACGGAACCAGATTATTTGTAAAGAATATGTATGAAATTTGCTTGGATTTGGAAATAATCAGCGGAGATAAAATTGGGCAGAGAGTTCTAATCCCTCGAGTTGATTTAACACCATCCGACAAAACCCTTCCATTTTCTTTTAAGAGACGTCAATTTCCAATTCGCTTGGCATTCTGTATCACAATTAATAAAGCTCAAGGGGAAACTCTCGAACGTGTAGGTCTCTATTTACCTCAGCAAGTTTTCAGTCATGGCCAGTTATATGTTGCAATGTCAAGAGTGCGATCTTTCGACGCCCTTAAAGTTTCAATGGTGCCAAAAAGTAGTCGTACAAAGAATGTCATATATAAGGAAATCCTTCGGTAATTATTTTACCATTGACCATCATGTTTCGACTTCGTAAAGCACTCTGACAAAAGCTCTTGGCCTGTAGATTTGCAGAGTGTCTTTAAGAGAAAAAAAATATGTTACCGACCTGTGTTATTGTGATGGTTGTATTAATGCGTGTATCTGTAATTAACGTGAGAATTAGGAAGGAGAACGCCGAGGCCTTACTTAAGGAACCATCCCGGTATTTGCCTGGAGTGGAAGTGGGAAACCGAAGAGAAACACATCCAAGATAGTTAAGGTTGGAATCGATCCTACCTCTCCTCAGTTTTACCTCACGAGGCTGAGTGCGTCCCGTTCCAGCCCTCAGGCCAGAATTAAATTTCTTGGCAGAGCAGGGAAATGAATCCGGATCTCTGGGGCGATGGCCAAGAATATACTTAATAGTGGGCTTCCCTATGTTAATGCGTTTTTCGACATGCACTGGACATATAATTCTAAAACTGCCTCCTTTACGGTGGCTGGCAAAGAGTCAGTGCTCATCCTGTAATTGGTGAAGTGATTCTATGCTCCCCTGCATAGTTTGCTGTTAAAGAAACCCAAAGGATTGAACCTATAACAGGCGATAGAAATTGCTTATTTCGAGAAGTTTCGTGCTGTTTATATCAAAATGAAGAACATCGCCCTGAGCTTCATTTGCAAACTATTGCAAACATTGTTGCTGACAAGGATAATTTTAAGGATTTTATAATTGGCGATCAGCCTCATCGCGTTCTCCTCAGCAACCAACTTAGTATGAAAGTCTCTGAACGGTGAATACACTGATCATGTTGAACTTCATTGTATAAGCCAATTGTTCATTGATTTTATTTGTTTAGAGTACATAACAATGAGTCTAACCACACTGTTGTTTTTGCAAGGGGAGTATTATTTGGCATTTAATATTTAGCGGCTCCATTGATGCAGGGCACTATAGTGTTATCGAATAAGACGTTAATTTTGGGAGAAATACTACTATAAAACCCCGTTCGACGAAAAGGAACATTGTCCGGTCGTATGTTAACTGCAAATTGACGCAATAAAGTGAGAAATCGGACAAAATACGAAGCCACTTTAAAAATCCAATATAAATATGCCATAAAAATACTCCCATTTTCTTTTAAGAGCCACCAATTTCCAATCGCTTGGCATAATTTATCACAATCAATAAAGCTCAAGGGGAAGCTATGGAACGTGTAGGTCACTATTTGCCTCATCAAGTTTTCAGTCATGGGCAGTTATATGTTGCAAAGTCGTCTTTCTCTGTAATCATACAAATAATGCATATAAGAAAATCCTTCCGTAAATATTTTCCCAATGACCGTCATGTTTTGACGGGTTTCAACTAGTAAATAATTAAAATAAGTAGATGTTCGACCGTTTTTTTTTTCATAAATCCAATTTAAGGGGCATATGGGGTGGGGTGAAATTCTGGAATAAAAACGTCCACTAAGGAAGGATTTTTGGATGTTCACTCTCATCGACCAATCAAAACTATTGAAGTTAGAAGAAGGGGATATGTTTGTTGTGTGTCGAAAATGTCTACTAAGGAGGGATTTTTGGATATTCAGGTTCTAAAGGGGTGTTAACGGGGTTAAACCTGCATGTCATTGAATAACAATATGACACGACTATGACGCGAGCGAAGCGAGGCTAAAAATGAGATGGTGTGTGTCTGTGTATTACTCAATCACGCAAGAACCACTGGTCCGACTTACATGAATTTTACATGAAAGTAGCTGATTTAACTGGTTAACATATAGGCTACTTTTGATTTCAATACTTTGCACTATGGCGACCATTTTAGTGACGTCACTACACCCTTTGGTTTCAAACTTTCATATTTCCATTTCAAATAAAAAGTGAACGCTAAGAAATAGCAAACTTTTGATGGCATATACGAGGTTTAAAATTACATTTTCTATCCGAAAGGTATCTCCAACGGTTAGCGAGTAAAACCTAAATTTGTGCTATAAAACACGGTCAACGCCGAACGGTGTAGTTGGACAAAATGTTCCATCCTTAATCTCCCTCTGCGCAGCACCTCGCCTATCCCCTGTTTTAACTGTCACTTTCACATTTTAATTTATTTATGACGCGTAGCGAAGCACGGGTACTTCAGCTAGTTGTATATATTTTTCACCTGTATTCTCAAACGTAGATGTTATAGCCTAAGTGTAATGGATCTGATGATGATCGCTTGACGATCGAAACTGGTCATCCTAGTGTATCTATTAATCTTATGTAATTTATTTCAGGATCAGGGCATAACCCAGCTCTATTTGGGTACATTCGTGTTGACCGACTGAAAAGCACCAAACTTTTGATAATTCATAGAACTGAAAACAGAAAAAAAAGTTTCCGATACAAAAACAAGTAGTTCCGTGAAGAACTATACAGCCTATTTTCATATATCCTACTTATGTTAATTGCCTCTATCTAAATACAAAATTTCAGTTTGATTGCTGTAATAGATTCATTGATATTGAGAACCGACTAAATATATCGGATGGTCGCCATGTTGGATTTTATATATGTAGGTCATAGAGTTATGTACTGTTACATGAAGATTATTGTGTGCGTGTAGCATTCATACTTCAATCGCATGATTAGGACTCAAGAAGTAACAAGGAGATTTTAATATTACGCACAGCTTCCATCATGTGGTTATGGAAACAATTGAAATAAATTAGATGCCAGTGGATTAGCATTCGTATAAGGATTTACTGTACCATGTTTCACTGCACTCGGATGGTTAAATTGCTAGAAATGTCCATGTGAATATTTATACTTCGCGTCGCCGCCATGTTGGATTTGTGATCACCAGGTTATTGAAAGTCCTACAGATGTACTTAAGTTCATAGCCCCTATGAACATAAAAAATATTCAGTTTGATTGCTATAATAGAGTCGTAGATATTCAGAGCTATCTAAATATTTCGGATGGTCGCCATGTTGGATTGTAAAATGTATAGGCCATAGAGTCATGTACAGTACCATTAAAGGAAAATTATTGCGTAGGTTCATTATTCAAACTTTCACTTCGATCGCATGATTGCGACACAAAAAATAAAAACTTAATTTTAAAATTCGCATAGCCGCCATCTTGAGATTATGTAAACAATTGAACTAAATTAGATACCAGTGCATTACAATGTGTATAAACAATTGCTGTGCCAGATTTCATTGCGTTTGGAAGATTAAATCGCGAGAAAGGTCTATTTAAAGTTTTAAAATTCGCATGGCCGCCATGTTCGTTTTGTAGTTAACCGGTTATTGAAAGTCTTATAGGTGAACTTCCAGTAGTGCCCTTTATCTCCGTACAAAATGTCAGGGTGATACCCCTAATAGTTTCAGAGATATAGAATGCCGGTTAAATATTTCGCACATCCGCCATCTTGTGGTTATGTAAACAATTGAACGAAGTTAGATGTCGGTGCATTACAATGTGTATAAACATATACTCTACCAAGTTTTATTGCGTTTGGTTGGTTAAATCGCGAGAAACGTCTGTTTAAAGTCGCAAATTCGCGTGGCCGCCATGTTGGTTTTGTAGTTACCAGTTTTTCAAAAGTCACATAGGTGAACTTCTATTAGTTCCCTTTATCATCGTAAAAAAATCCAGGGTGATATCGGGAATAGTTTAGGAGATATTGAATGCTGGTGAAATATTTCGCACAGCCGCCATGTTGGATTGGTGAGACGTAACAAAATTTGAAGGGCACGGTCGGGGTCGTCCGGAATAGTGCTATGAACTTACCGAGTTTCATTGAAATTTCTCCTGCCGTTTAGAAGTTATTAGGGACACACACACACACACGCACACACACACACGGACAAAAGGTGATCTCATCAGCCTATTTTTTTCAAAATTGAAAATAGGCTTAAAATGATGGTTGGGTTTTATGTGTGATGTGGTAAACGTTTTAGAGGAATCGGTTCAAAAATGTGGATTTTCTTTCTAAACGTATAGGCACGGGTCAACAAAACGCTATCTGCATCCGCCCTGCATCCGCACGACTGTTATCCGCATTGGCTCCTCTTCCGCACGACTGTCATCCGCATCCGCCCCGCATCCGTACGATTTTTATCCGCATCCGCCCTACATTCGCACGACTTTTACCCGCATCCGCACGTTTGTTTCGAATCCACTAACATTAGACTACAATAATATTTTAAATTTATTAGATAAAGCATAAAGTATTAGAGCAATAGCCTACACTTAGACATTTGAGGAGGAAGTCGTTCCCCTGCCTGGGCTATGTATGCATAGCTAGCTATGTTTAAAATGAATGTTTTACAGCCAGAATTGCAATCCTTTTCAGTTGGTTGGTTGGTTCTTAAGATTAGGGGCTGCGACAACGCGGTTATGTAGCCCTGAGTACTTTGGTTGTGTGTAGAATCTGTCTGATGATCGGTGTTAATTGTGATGACTGTATTAGTGTGTGTCATCTGTTTTTTAAAATTCAAGTAAGGACTGCAGACTTTTTGAATTTTTCAAATAGTTCCTACTTTTGCCACCAAACGCCACCGTCAACGACTACTAGTTCAGAACTTAGCTACCAGACGCCACCGCATTCGGCTCTTGCCAACAAACGTAGGAACCTAAGGGCGTTGTTTACATTTTTAACGTATACAATTTAGCTTCACACAGATGTAATTAGTGGAAGGTTCTTTAACATGCCATAAATCTATGACATGGGACCGCCGGCTTTACTTACCCTCCGAAGGAAGGCATACTGAGGGATTTTTAACGCTCTTAAAAATTCCGACGACTTTGGCCGGATTTGAACCCCCGATCTTGGGCATAGAAGCTCAGCATGCTACCAACTACGCCACCGAAGCCTCTAAAATAACTTCATTTGAATGAGATTAGAATAGATCATCTTATATTTGTTATGGAAAAAATATAACGGAACAAGATGTTCAGTAAAGAACATTCAGCCCACTTTCTCCTAAATGTATGAGTATAGTTATAACTCGTTGTTTTTTATCGCCCACGGGCGTCGACTAGAAAGACCTGCACTCGGCCTCTCAGGAGGCTACACGACAAACAAAATCAAAGAGTATAATAGAATCATTTCTTGGTTGAAGACCTTAGAAACTATTTACCTCTACCAAACACCACAACCTCGAAATAAACTGCTACCATCATTGAAGAAAGAAAGATAAGGAGTATCTCAAGAATGTTATGGATCTGGAGACATAATCGACCGGACTGGCTGCGTGGCTCAGCGGTAACGTTCTCGCTTGCTGGGCCCTAGGTTGCAGGTTCGTATCCTGGCGCAGTCAGCTGGCTTTCGAGGGTGCACAAATTAGAGGGAGCCGTGTTAGTAGATTTACTGGCACGTTAAAGATTCCCTTCGGGACAAAATTTCGGCACCCCGGCGTCTCTAAAAGCATCAGTAGTTAGAAAGGACGTAAAACCAATAACATTATTATTATTATTATTATTATTATTATTATTATTACATAATCGACCTGACGTGGGCAACATCCAACTTTGAGTTGAGGCATGTCTTTACACGTCTGGCTGTGCATGGCTTTCACAACCCTAATTGAATTAACTAATCTTTCCATGACCCTACAGAGACATGTGTATGCCAACTATGTGGATATTTTCGTCTGCTATTTGGCTGCAATAAAAGTATTAATTAATATCCTGAACTAGCAACAACGGCTGGAGTTCAGGTACTATGTGAAATAGTTTTGTTCTTTACTTCAAATAACATTTTCAAATAACGCACAATAGGCTATTACAAACCCTTTAAAATAAAAAGTAAAAATGTATCGTAGTATCATCTTGTCATTCTGTAATGGTCCCAATTTGTGACCAGAATGAAGTAAACTTATATATTTTATTATTATTATTTTAATTTCATATTTTACCTTTTATTAGTTATCTAGGCCTATGTTAATATGTTAATATCTATTATTACGCGATATGTAGAATATTGTGGGAATTGAAAGGTCTTGGAGCTTTACTCTTTATATTTGAAATAACTTAGGGGTGTGACTGAGTAATTTTTCTAAGGAATCTATGAACAAGAGAAGAAGCGGAGTATTTCTCTGAAGGTTATCCCATCAACTGCTTCTTGGAAAGGGTCATGAATAGACACTAATATCTTTCACTTCAAGAATTCTACCAGTAAACAAATCTTACTAGGAAGGGATTCTATGGAGACTCGCCATTAACAATACCTGGCAGGCAAGGTAATTGGGCTTGTGTACGAGGAGAGTACGGTAGGCGAGCAGTCCTTTGCAACATTATAAATACTATAGGTAGGCTGATCCTCCCGAGAAATGTTACAAAGAATTGTCATTATTGATATTTGAAAGGCGAGCTAAATTGCCTAGCAACTGCAGAAGTGGGGGTGGACACGTGCTCTACCTGGGAACGATATATATATGACGGGCACCTAGCTGGATTATTATTATTGAATGGCTGGCAGGAGACTGAATGGAGCTGGACGTACAGGCAGGAGGGTTGATCTTGCAGCGAAATGTGATGGAAATTAACATTCATCTGCAACGCAGTGTTAAATTATACAGTTGACTATTTAAGTATGTGAATTTGATAAGACAATCAGTCTCATCAAACTGTGTCA
This sequence comes from Meconema thalassinum, assembly GCA_946902985.2. Lineage (NCBI taxonomy): Eukaryota > Metazoa > Arthropoda > Insecta > Orthoptera > Tettigoniidae > Meconema > Meconema thalassinum. The sequence continues at coordinate 960,437,080 of OX336388.2, read as the reverse complement.
TGGTTGTGTTTGAGGCCATTGTCACAGGGATGATTTATGGAATTTATTCCGTCATCCACATATAATTTGTCAATTCATTACGTTGAGGAAGATCAGGGTCATCATGAACTCTCTACGCAACAACATTGATCTTCAATGCGGTGAGTGATATAAACAGTTTTACTCCAGTCAAATCAGGAAGCTATCATGCTTATCAAATTCAAGATATTTTATTCAATTAACTCAGTATACTCCAATTTCCAATCAAGTCCCATAATAAATGTAAATTCAGTAGATTCTCTAATTTAAATTTATTATTATTATTATTATTATTATTATTATTATTATTATCTTTGGTATTTTATTCTTTTTTTTGCTCTTGTTGTTTTTATATATTAAATTCATTTTTAAATTCAAATGTTTGACTGGTTTCCTTTAGTAGCTAGAAATTACTATAAGGCCACACCACACACTCCTAAACTAAATAGCGTAAGGTTAGATTACGTAAAGTTTCACTACGGCTGGAGAAAGGAATTTCGTTGCTCTACCTCTGTTTAACCGAGGTTTAATATATTATTTTGATCATGATATATGAATGATCTGGCGCCCTGGCTACATATTATACTACACATTATGTACTTTTTAGTAATGCTGACAACAATACAGATACATTATTAAATGAATACACAATTAAATGTTTCATTTTGTTCACCCAAACGTGGGCGACTGTTTAATTATTAAACCATTACAAATTAACGCCCTACAGTGGATCGCTTTTCTTATTAACATTATACCTTAAACCATTACAATTCTTACAAATTCGATGCGCACAGAATGCCAACGGTAGGCTATACTAATCAATGGAGTCCCACGTAGACCAGTCGTGACATCTAGTGGAGAAGTATCGAACAAGATAATCCTAACAGGGAGAGTGCATTCTAGCGGCCATGAAAATAAACTTTTCAATAAAATCTCTAAGTTAATATGTAGGCCGACGTGCAGTTCGCCGGCAGTTGGCTTGATAATTCACTTTTTTGTTGCTAGATGTCTCGTGAAAATCTGCTGGCGAATTTTGTTTTAATTAAATATAATTATATTTTCTATCGTACTATGCACAATTTATTGCTTAATTTTAAAACGTTTGGGTCTTACAAAACAATAAATATAAAAAAAATTCAAGCAAAAAAACCTAACTCTGATGGGGTTTGAACCATAGCCATAAGAGTGATTGGCCAACGCTTTACCACGGAGCCAAACGTGCCAACGAACGTCATTCGCTATCAAATGAGATAGATATAATATATTAGCAAATAATGATTTACACTATACGATTTCATCAGTGGAGTATATTATTTATATATGAAGCATTTCATACAAAGTTTATTTATTTTGTATCAGTACGCTATAATGCATGCAATACTCAAATTAGTGAAATATAAGTCAGGCACAAGATATCCGCTGCCTTCTTGCCTTGTAACTGAGACGGCTCAGCTTTTTAAAATCACTTCTGCACTATAGTACAGTATTACAAAATAAACTTTTAATTTCGAACGTGCCTCTTCCTTTAGAACATCTCGGCTCGATAATCGGAACTGGTGGGTCCCATGATATGGATTATAAAGTTTGCATAATTCGCACGGCCGCCATCCTGAAATGGTACGGCGGATCACCTTGTAGTTTGGTCACAAGACGCGTCCTATATGAAGGTGTGTTGTTACCAAATTTGGTAGAGATCGGATGATTTGGTTAGTCGTTATTTGATTTTTTCGTTTTGAACGTTTGAGTGGCCATCATTCAGTTTTGGTAAAGATGGCGGCGATATAAAACATGACACTGAGGTGCCCTTTGCTAGTTCTACCTCAGCACCAAATTTCGTTCAATTCGGTTTCACCGTTTTTGAATTGATAGGGTGGGGGCAGACATTCAGAGTACACGCATTCACACACACACACAGACTCACACACACTCATACACACACACAGACAGACACACAATTTTTGGCCCTGTATAGATCTCATAAGTCTACTTTCATTTTTTTGCAAAAATCGAAAGTAGGCTAAAATATATAGGCCTAGGCTATGTCACAATCATCCAGGTTCTAGTAGAATAATGATATTCAACAAATTCGGATTGTATTCTAAAAACTATCCGCAAATTTACTCCAAACATTATCCGCAGCTTATCCGCTATCCGCACAGCCATGCAAATTATATCCGCATGGCGAAAAATTTTGCGGATATCCGCATCCGCGCAGGGCTTCAGCTATAGGCCTACATACCTTAGGAAATTTTGATTTCTGTATTTTATGTGTGAAGATTTGTTTTGAGTTTTAAGTTTCAACTAACTTAATTTATGAATCCCCACTAAATTTTAACAATTTTGAATGTCGGGAATTTTGAGAGAAATATTCCCGATGGCTAAGATACCTATAATTTACTCATCAGTAGCCGTGATTCTACGTTCGAATTTTAATTTAAAATGTTAATACTTTGATTAGGCTATTATTAAATATATATAGCGTTCGAACATAATTAATATCCCACTTGGCCTATATTAGCACCTACAGTACATGTTCTTTTCTTTCTTTTCTTAGTCGTTTACCCTCCAGGTTGGTGGAACCCACGGACTCAGCGAGGGAACTCACCACTACCGCCTCTACCGCAGTGTCCTAGAGCTGGGAGTATCTAATCGGAGTGGATACAACTGGTGAGATGGGATTGGCACCTCGCCCAGGCGGCCTCACCTGCAAAGCGAAAAGTGGCCTCATGAGGGAAGGTAATGGATGGTTAGGATGGATAGGCAAGGAAGAGGGAAGGAGGCAGCCGTGGCCTTGAAGAAGGGACCAACCCGGCATTTGCCCAAAGACGAAGTGGGAAACCACGGGAAACCACTTCGAGGATGACTGAGGTGGGAATCGAACCCCCTCTACTCATTTGGAACACCCGAGGCTGAGTAGACCCCGTTCCAGTCCTCATACCACTTTTCAAATTTCGTGGCAGAGCCGGGAATCGAACCAAGGACCTCCGGGGAGGCAGCTAACTATGCTGACCGCTACGCTACGGAGGCGACCACATGTTCTTTTAATCAGCTAAAGAAGCAGGAGCGCGCGCTCTGTTTCCTCTATCTCCTTCAATAGCTGCTCTCCTGGTGCGGCGGGTACGGCTAGTAAGTGTCATGGCGGGAGCAGCCGCGACGAGACTACAGTGCAGTACACTCCTGCAACATATGTTCCCCTGGTCCGAAAAAGCCATGCGTCATTTTGACTGACAGGTGTGTGACAGCTGGTATACTCTGTACCATAAGCAAGTGCTCAGTTCAAGTTCCTTCTTCACATTCTGCAAGATGAGGTACAGAAAAATCAATCAAGGATGGTCTGAGACTGTAATTGCTATACTGTACGTCTGACTTCGGTGTGAGTTACTTTCTCACGTTTCTATATTCCACCATAAGCCCCTCTGACGACAGAGGTCAGAATTAGAATTCTTCTTCTAGTTCTTCAAAGGACTGAGTGTGGAACTCTTATCAGGCGTCTTATCGTTGGGTGAGAATTAGAATAATTATTATGGCTATCGCAAGTGGTCAGACTTCGATTAAATATTGCCCGATTCTTGCCTTAGAGCAGGTATTAACAGTGACATTATTTTCAGTAGTCCGCTGTACATAATGGCCTCTCCCGTATTGATTGAAAGTCACTAATTTCTTGAATCAGTTATGACGTGCATTATACATTCTAAAACATTTTTTTTCTTTCAAATTACCGTACATTTGAAGTCTTTTGTGATATGAACCGGGTCTTGTTGCTGAACAAAGAATGCATCCTGTTGCATTTTGAGTTTCCATCAACTAATCGCGACAATTATTCCCCTCCAATTAGTTTCTAAATAGATAAAGGAATATTTCCTCCATTTACTGTACTGGGATGGTATGCTCAAGGCACTGTGTTTGTACACCTCCTGTGATATTTTGCTGCCCTAATCAATGACAGTTCCGGGAGGGCAACTGGCGTGCCATGGCGGATGTTTAGAATATTTTCGGAGTTGTAAACGTAAATACGAGGGAGGCACACCCGCTTGGGGCGGGCACGAGGATAGGCGGCTGGTTCTGACCGGGACAGTAATAGGACCACAGAAACTGGTAGGAGTACAATTTAGACCTCCTTGCACCTCATGCGTTCCTAGTCAAAAACCCGGGTGATGAGACTTTGGCATGCATCCGCAGCATCTCTGGACCAAAAGAAGCTCTCGGAGAGATCAGAGGACACAGGGGACACGTCATGGACACGACTCGACTCACGCCCCTCAGGAAATGACATCCGTGATAACAGCAGACGCCGTTCGTCAGCAAAAGAGGACGGATATCTAACAGGAGAACAGATGTTGCTAAGAGGTTATTCACAGCCTCCATTTTACTCCTGTGCTCTTAATATGAGGGATATAGCAAACGCTCGATTATCCGGGTTAATCACCAGAAGGAAAACATGGATAATGCATGCGATCTCCAACAAGTAAGAAGAATAAACATGTTTTTGAATGACGGATGAAATATTAGAAGTAATAATAAATCCAATGCCATCTGTGATTTTGTTTTGTTTTTATGTTTTTTGTTTTGTTTGTTTGTTTGTTTGTTTGTTTGTTTGTTTGTTTGCGACTGATTTCTACAACCCCCCCGGCTTTACATGAGCGGCCCGCTGTATGGCACTCGCTCATTGTGCCCGAGGTTACGGGATCGAATCTTTGCACAATTAGTGCTGTCCAGTAAATGCGAGAGACTCGAGCCATTAGGTCAAAATTTAGTCTCTGAAGCCACGATAGTTAAAAAGAACGTTAAACGTAGACTGTTAATATCTTATGTTATTATTATTATTAGACTATTATTATTACTACCGGTAGGCCTATTATTATTATTATTATTAGGCTATATGGGAGTCGGACACATCACAGAAGGTCATATCATCATAGAATATAATGAATTACTAAGGTCTCCAGTATAAGTTAATATAGGCTACGAGCATAAAATATCTTAATTATTATTTATGTAGTTGCATTCATGAAATCACTAAAGTCTCCATTTTAGATCCGGTTTTAGATACGATTTGCATCACGACACCACAATCACATTCTGGGCGAAGTACAGTATTCCCCCTCCCTTAAATAGTGGCCGCACACCTTCTAGGCTATGACCAGTGAGAAGCGTTTGAGGGTTGTCCAGATACAGCATATAAACATAGAATCAAATTTGATCAAGAAACATTTAGGCTATAGTCTAAACCTTGACTTCAATTGGACTCCTGTTATCTTAAAGATTTCTTCAATGTCGACAACAGGCGACCAACGCAATGAAACATCATATTACACTATAGGCCTACAGTATGATGCTTCCCATCTATAGGCCTACACAGTTTTTGCAAGTTTAGAAGAATATTAGCACCGTTAATAGACTATAATTAACTAGAGGAGGCAAACTGATATTCCTTTCTTTGAGAATATATATTTTTTTGAATTTTACAACTTGATGAGTAGGCCTACTACCATTTATAGAAAAATCTTATAGAAGAAATTTACGCTTGAAACTTCACATAGCCTAGGCCTATTCCAATTAACCCTAACTAGCGGACCCGTGCGAGAAATCTCGCATGTTCATAAACCACACTTTCCCCAATAGGTTAACAATGAGCGACTTAAGGAGAAAGGTTGTTATGTTTTTATTTCAACCAAACGATTATAGAACACTATTTACATTTCAGTTAGAATTCCAAGTTCTACGTTTCCTAACTTAAGAAGGCAATCACTGAAAATTGGATCATCATAACACTCACCGGTTATTCGATATTTATGAAATTTTACGATTTGAGTTGGCTACTCATTCCTTTGACTTCTTCTTCTTCTTCTTCTTCTACTACTACTACTACTACTACTACTACTACTACTACTACTACCTTATCCGATACGGACGTTGGCTACCACCATGGCTAACACCTTCTTATCCTGGGCAATCCTGAAGAGCTCCGTGGAAGACTGTTTCTGAAATCCATGCGATATGATCAAGGAAAGACTACAGAATGTAAAAATGACATGAAAGAGGCGTCACAGCGTCCAACATGTGGACAGCAGTTATGGAGCGTATTTTCCTACAGCAACAGTATATGCAAATCGCCACTTCGTACATTTTTTTAAAATCATTTTTTAAAGAAATTATAGACATTTATGAAATTAGAGCGCAATTCGTCACTGCTAATGTCTATTCTCTTTCATTTGAATGCTCATTTGTCACGATCGGTCGCTTGTGAGCGCGGCAGGAGGATCTAGCCTATACTACTGAAATAATACATACTGTATGATGATGATAATAACAGCATTTTCTCTCGTACAACATTGTCCATATTGTTAGAAAATTATACATATTTATTTTGTAACAGGTTTGATTGACTAGTTACCGTTTATTTTACATACTTTTAAGGACTTTCCAATAACAATCTACGTTGAATTAACAATTTTAATGATAATTAGTATAATTACAAGGTTATTTAGCATTAGAGTAATAAGTAAGAACCGGATTCTTTGGTTTTTACCTATATTTTTCCTTACTGGTAAATACAATAGTATGTTAATACTAACTTATCCAAATCACACTCAAAAGAGCCATAGGCCTATTCATGACTTATGTAGTAGGCCTACCTAATAAAACCTAAATGATATGCGAGTAGGCCTACCTGCAATACATAATTGCAGTTTTGTTCCATTAATTGTAGTAGGCCTATATTTGAATCTTTAGTCCATATTTTTTTAAAGAGATACTGGGTTATTTACTGTAATCAAGAAAAGTGTGGCTAAATATCATTGTTACTGTCAGGAAAGTGGGGAGAAATCTCTTATTGTTTCCAAGTTCCCTATATGCTAAATAAAGAAAGTTAATTAAAAGGGATGGAGTGTGAAAATCACCTCCGACATGCTTGGTTTTATTGAATTTGAATAATTAACACAAGGACAGCAAATATTGCCTAAATGTGTGAAGTTCTCGGTGATCATTTGATAAAAGACGTAGGCCTATCATTATGTACAAAGTTGCTACACTTTGAACACAAGGAAGCTATTTAAATTCCTATTCTACCTATTAAAAACTAAAAAAAACCTATTCTATGTTTTTGAAAACCAAAAAAGGACAATTTTGAAAACGTAAAAAACCGGTACCTAGTAATAAGCTCTCTTAAAGAAATCTATATTTGATTCACGCTGAAAGACGACACCACTTAATAGTTAATACACTAAATAGGGGACCTGTGCGATAAATCTCGCATGGTCAGTAACCACCCGCCCGGCTTTACTGTTATGCGGGCTTCTATAAATATGTAGGCCTATAATTGTTTAATTTACGCACTTTTTAAACAAATTGTTGATATTTATGAAATCAGAGTGCAATTCGTCACTGTTGAGGGTAATAATTCTGTTTGAATATTCATTTCAATGCACAATAGGTTGTGTGCGCCCCATGAGTACAGACTACCCACCCGGTTTAGTGGTGCCGGTATGCGGTCTAGACGCGAGATAGTTCTGCCAGGGGCTATCGATTTTTTTTATTTGTTTAAACACACTTTTTAAACATAAGTTACAGTATAAATATATTTACGTTTATTTTTCAAGAAATGTAAGATTTTTCCGGTAGACTACTATTGAGACGAATTGGAAGATTTTGGCTCAAAACGCACCTTCTAACTCCTTTTAGTTCAGGAGCTTGTGTTTTTTGTCGGATGAACTTAGCGTATTAGGTATAATAGATTGTAATTAGGCTAATGATGATGAAGATTACAATGTGGTAGAAACTTGTCCAATAAGCATGTGCTAGTGCTAGTTATTTTAATGACTTTTGGTGGGTTAAATACCATTTGTATTAATTGTCAATAAGGACCCAATTTAGTTAGTTAGTTATTGTTGTTTTACGGGGGGGAACTACGAGGCGATCTGCCCCTGACCCAATTTAAATATGATTAATTACATATCAAAATGTTCCATAATAGGTTGTTTTTTACAGTCAAGAATTTAATGATTCTAATGATGTCAGACTAGGCCACCAATGAAAACATCGGTCCATTTTACAATATGGTTAGCCTATCTCTGTGTCCTTCTGAGGGTCGGCCTTGTACTGTGTGTCGGCAGGCTATTTCCCAGGGGTGGATTGTTCATAAATCTATGGCTAATTGACGTGCCGAAGGGTCTGGGAATGACAGGGATCTAGAATTGCTTCGAAGAGTTTGACTTTGTGTCGACAAGGACAATTCGACAAAACTTATTAAAGCGAGAACGAAGGATATTACGGAACCATACAGCCCTTCCGGTTTAAGTACCGTGCTATAGTGACTAAACTTGGCACCTAAAGTCTGTTCGCCGAGTCGAGATAGTGGAAGTAAACACAGTTGTACACGTGATGCAGGGCTGCCCGCAGGGGGTGCATAGAGCTGTGCCTGTTGAACGTACGCCAACTTCAGTGCTTTGTAGATAGCCTACAAGTGAAGCGGGCTGACTTATCGGTTACTTGCTACAGCGCGGTTTATTTATTGTTCGTTCATGTATTCATTAAATAATTAATTAATTAATTAGTTCTTACCTGCTTATGACAGGCAACAGTATACAGTGCAGCACAGCACTAAGTGCAGCAGGTCTTGTCTTTTCTAGGGCTATTACTGCCTCAGAACAATTTGGCACTTGAGCTCGTCCCATAAGAAGCTGAAGATCGAGTCTCATGACTACCTTACGCCCGCTGCTAGTCATCTTGCTGGATGCCGCCGTCAATCGTCAGAAGTACACTCAGTGCCTGCAGCAACTCCAACTTTCAACATTTCTCATCTGTGCTGTTCTTATAGTATTTTGCTTCTTCCTCCATAAGATAATTAACATTGAGAACAAACTCTCACGTTAATTCTTCTTTTGTAGTGAAATCTAGAATGAACGGTCGGCATTAATCACTTTGTGTACTGTACCCATGTGAGTAATCTCGGTGGATAATATGCATCTGCCTCCAACTAGCATCAGCTCTCAGGCGTGTACGGTAACCCCAATTTTGCAGTGCATATTTTGGATTTGAGGCTAAAAGGTATCAACTCTACAATGATAAGGCACAACTCTATTCTAAAACTTTAATTCAATAAAATAAATCATGGCTTCAAACACAAAACAATACCCAAAAAGCATAAAATAAAGCAAACATAATTTCTACTTCCACAATCCATAAGTAAACAAATATAAAATCACAACAAAGTCATACCTAGCCATAAGGCTTTACCCTTCTGTGAACTTCACAAGGATATACTAGTGCGCTGATGCACCTACGACTTCAAAACAAACTGTACATTAACATAACAGTCATACAATGTGACTTCTTTAATATTACAACAAGGATTATTCCTTAAACCTCTTTATGTTAAACAATTATGTGTGCCGTGCGTGTTTTAATATTTTTCTTCTCACCAATGAAATGCTTTGCATGCATTTACCTATTTGGACGTTGCACCAAAATCAACGTGCAACTCCATAATTATGTAAGCTACCCCCTACACATCCTCCAATTATATGGTTTCACCGCATGCTGTCTGTGATTCCTAGATAAAACGTTACGTTATAGCTTATGTCGGATTGTACGATAGACTACCTCGCGCTCATGGCGATTGGCATCTAGTAACCAACTACATGACTTGGCTCCAGTGACAGTACAAATATATCATGTAACTATTCGTCAGATAGCTAAAATAATGAACCATCAGGATGAACTATAATTATCCATGTGTTCATAAACCACATGGCTCTAATACTCAACATAACAATCTTGCATTATATGTCATTTTAACAAGGTCTAGACTCTTCCCTTTATAACTTGCCTGAGCGGCCCGGGTGGCTAGCACCGACCCTCGGCTAAGGAAGTCGCTACACAATAGAAAGTGGAATGGGTCGTTTCACCAATTATCTCGACCTTCCTAAAAGTTTGAAAGGCTCCCTCTCTAAGCAGCGAAGATTTACAAGACAAAATACTGTGTCCTGACCGACACACATGTTCCCAAAGGATCTTAATTGACTATTATGCCAACAGGTATTGAATGAGCTTTTGTAATTATTCCTACGTCGAGGATAACGATTAATTAATGGCCTCACATGGGTCCATTCAACATGAAGGTTCGGGGTTCGCAATGCATGAGCCCGGCGGTTGACCGATGTCTCAAGTACAATATAGGCGCACAAAACCACTGTCGCCATTAGTTTTCGCTGCCAACGAGCGTAAATAACTCATCAATAAGTTCTCGGGAAATCATAGAGCTGCGAGGTGTCCTTGTTTCCTCGACCCTATCAAGAATCCAATCCGGAACACATTTCAATCCTTTCTTCAGAGTTAGGGTCCAACACTACAACTCTGGAATAAATAATATCTCCAACAATGTCCACGACATAGGAGAATTCATACGTAGAATAGACTATCTGGCCCCTAATGCTCCATGCTACGACACTCCGACCTATAATATTAAGAGAAATCTAACATTTACTCTATAAGCTTCTCAATTAAGCTGCAAATTCAATTCACTAAAAGCTCTTTCATTACTGGTATCATTACTGAATATCTGCAATATTCTGATATAAAACTTCTTTCCATAATTACTGAAATGTAATCTCACTGTAACATCTTCCTGCTTAGATTGATAAGTCTTGCACTTAGCGTTAATAATTCTCGCTTACAACATTTATTTGTTTCCTGATGTGTTCATTCATACTCTTAATAACCATTATTATTATATCATCATTTCTCACTGACATAAATGACCAAAATCATTATTTATTATTATTATTATAAATCTCATTGACATAAATGACCAAAATCATCATTTATTATTATTCTCACATAAATTACCAAAATTTCCGACATAGCTAAACGTTTTAAACTCGAACAATCGCGTTCGTTGCATTGGCATAACTGATTGCCATTCTTAATTCATAGTGGGAATAATTACTCCACTTAATGATGCAAATTAACATCTCAACTCTATAAAAATCAACTCAATACTGATTAAACATGGAGGATCAGCCTCCTAACTGATTTTTACTGGCATCTATAAGGAATTCACAATATCTTTACGGAATCACAGACATGCAGCGGTCCAAACTTCTACATAATCATAACCATAATTTGTGGGGTACTTACATCTCTATAGGCATCTAAGGTGGCTCCGACCAATCATATTCTTCCATGTCGCCCGCCATAATGGGTTTAACGCGACATATTTCTCTTGTTTACACACATTTGATTACACATAATTTCTATCACCAACACGACACGTTGCATACCTTTCAGGAAGTTATCACTCCCCAAACATGTGAAACACTTCATCAAACACTACTTTAAATGATATTTTTACATATGCATTACACTGAACACTCGTCACTTTATACACACTTCAATGCTGAAATTCCCTAGCAGAGATCGAAATTGCAGGTGTCGACGGCATCTTACGTTACCAACTCCTGATTGAAGGTCTGGTTATCTGCTCTCGGAACTCTCCAACAGTTTTTATGACGATCATTACTCCTACAGTAAGCGTCCTGCGTTACATCAATACGCTGGCTCCCAAACATGAGCGTTAACATCTGGTACTCTCATGGCAATACCAAACACTTAGTAGAGTTTCTTTCGCGCATTCTATCGTAGTTACACATATACGATTAGTTAATACTATACACACTGCGCTTAATAAAGTTCAACACTTTCACAAATAATTATATACAATAGTTCTACCGTTAGTCTATACGGTGCTTCATAACTGAACACGTCATAGTTCGTGCTGCTGAGTATGCCTGTATCACGACTATTATTCATACAAGCATGTTTACTGTTTCTTTTACACATACCAGTCTTTGTTCGGCGTCTTGATGAATAGAATCGTCATGCGTTTGCCTTGACGAACTTGCTTCAACCTGGCTGTAGCTGACTGAAGTTTCACTCGAAGACTGCACGTAACTTATTTGAAGACTTCTGTATGCGGCTTACACGCTGTCTCGTACTGCTGCATATTTGCTGCATACTGATTGCAACTTATTGCCATTGTGCTACAATTGATAATTGAGTAAGACTGTAACTGGCTGTAACTGCGCTTGGCGGCATGTAGACTGCGTGACAACTGAGTTAGACTGAGAGCTCCTCCTGGGGTCTACTCCCTTATATCGGATTTCCACAGAAAGTAGAGCAACATCTTCCCGCGTAATCTTGGCTCCTCTCACAGCATGATTCAGGTCTTCAAACCATGATCATTGTGTTCCTCTCTCTTCACAGGTCCCAAAACTATCTGTGTGCAAAGGAATCGCTCGTTCAATTAATTAATATTAATTCCTTTCTCCATGGCGTGGGACGCTACCTAACGGGAAACCCCCGGCAACATCTTCACATCCATCCGCGAACAATGGTCGTTTTACAGTCCTTACGCACATCACTAAATATGCACCAATTTCGCAGGTAAAAGACTCTAAAATTATCTTCTTGCCAAAATATTCACCTGTGTGCAACTCTCATCTCGATTCGTTACTCCAATCACGAGTAATCAATGATTTTTCTGGGCATTTCTCCGCCCCTACTCCAAATCCATTCTCCGTCGGGGAATAACTATGTCATTATTCAGGCCTCACCCCTGCTCCAGACGACATAATGGGGTCGCAGAGATGGACGTGGCTCCACTGGGACCAACCCACAATTCTGGGCCAATTAGTAAATGTCAGCTCTGCCCTTCTCCGTGCTTCAAGCCTCCAATAGCTTACACCAAATCGTCTTATAATGATATAATCTGCTCATTATTTCCTACATTATTTTAATAAATAATGCCATTTCATCAAAATCACACCCGTGATTAAATATACATTTCTTTCGAGGGGTTTTTACCAAGAAACTCCCTCTTCAGATCTCTGGTTCGCTTCCTGGTGGAACCTTTTTACTGAGATCACAGTCTCTGAGAATCATGTTCGATTCCAGTCAGCATAACCCCATCGGGTTCATGTTCCCCTTGCAAAACTTATAAAAGTCCAATGCAAGTGGCTTATATAAGTAACCAGCTGACTGTCGACCACCGTCTGTGTTTACGTCTGGGGTCCTTCACCTTGTCTGGCTACGAGTGGGTTAGTAGTGTTCCCCCTTCCACACTCGGCCTTGTTTCTGAGCTGTCTATTCTCCCTGCGAAGGGTCGCGTTTACAGCCTCAACCTCTCTAGCCACTCTGACCATTTCTTCATAGAATTCTCGCAAACACTGGCATTCTTTCTGCTCTCCGCTTACACTGGGTAAACTGTCTGCTTCTCGTCCCGTCTCGCAGTTCCAACATTCAGGTCTGCCTGCTTGGCTGCCTCCGCTCTCCACGTTGAGTTGGATGTGCGTTACTAATTCTTCTTCTGGTTCGTCGAATTCTTCTGGCGAGTAATAAACTTTTAAGTTGGCTATGTTCATAACGACCTCGTTTCCATTCTCTAAATGCCTTAACCTGTATGCATTGTTCTGGAGGTCTCTTATCACCTCGAACGGGCCGTGGTAAGCAAAAATAAACTTTTTATACTTCCGTGCCTCTGGATCTGAACTGGCGGGTTTCTTAATTAAAACTTTCTGTCCCACGAGAAGCGGTTTATGATACCTCTTCGCACGATTCCTTCTCTGACGTCTCTCCGCCTGTGCTTTGAGATATTCAAAGGTTCGTTGGATCCTCAATTCTCTACCGGGCTGTGCGTCTACAGGTAATGGAATAACACCATTCCACGGTCTCTCTGGTCTCCGATCCAGATGTAGAGTAACGGGAACCTGACCTGTCGCCTCATGCACAGTATTATTTATACAGTATTCAATTACTTCTAGAAATTCAATCCAACGCCAATTCGCTTCAGAACAGTAGATCTTCATGTATTTCTGGATCTCTCTCATTACTCTTTCAACGGGACTTGCCTCAGGATGGCGAATGGTAGATAAAATCTGCCTAATTCCTAGAGTTTCCAGTTCTCGACGAAATTCTGCACTAGTAAAGCAACTTCCGTGGTCCGAGAGAATGTTATCCGGCTTCCCAAGAATCGGAATAACTCTCTCTTTCAGGCGCTTCAAGACCTGTTTTGAACTTGTCTTTTGAATGGGGCACAACACCACCATTTTCGAAAATACATCCATGGCTACAAAAATGTGTCTATTGCCTCTACGTGCTCTAGGCAATGGTCCAAAGTTGTCGATACTCAATAGCTGCCTTGGCTTCTCTGGTAATAACGGGATAGGTCGTTGCCTCATTAAAAAGGGATTCGGCTTTACCCTTTGGCAAAGATCACATGTTCTAATAGCATTTCTCACCGTTTCTCTCAATTTTGGCCAAGTAAATGCTTCCTTCAACAGAGCACAAATTTTATCTATTCCAGGATGTCCAAATGCTCTGTGGGCTAGCCATACTAATCTCCTCTGCAAAGATGCAGGAATTACAATCCTTTGACGTGTGTGATCCACATCGTCCCACTTGTGTAATATCTGATTATACCATACATAATCTGTTGCCAATGCCTCCGCCTCTCTGTATATCGCAGTTCCCCTTGCTAAGCGTCCCTCGAAGTAATCGATTATCATCTTCAACCATGGGTCTTCGCGTTGTAGGTTGGTAATGTTCCTTAAGTCATCCAACGTCTTCTGATCTCGATTCTCAATCTGGACCGCTAGTACTTCTTCTTCTCTAGGGTAACGACTTAATATGTCCGGTATTACATTCTCTTTCCCTGGACAGTATTCTATTTCCACATTAAATTGCTGGATATACAGGGACCATCTTGTCAATCTCTGACTAGACAAATCCGTCTTTTACAAAAATGTTAAAGCTTTATGGTCTGTTCTCAGAACTATTCGGAAGCCGTACACGAGTTTGTGCCACGATTGCAACGCGTACAAAATTGCGAGCAATTCTATCTCTGTGATCGTGTAGTTTTTCTCATGGGCTCTCAGTCTTCTGCTTATAAAGGCGATAAAAACTTTCTTCTCAGGCTGGTCAACATTTTCCTGGAATAGCATCGCTCCAATCCCAATAAGTGATGCATCCGTCTGTATGATGAACTTCTGGGTATAATCTGGGTATCCCAGTTTCACATATTCCAAAAGCATTTGTTTTGACCTCACGAATGCTTCCTGACATTGCTCCGTCCAATTCCATCTGCCGCCTTTCTTCAATAGGTCCTGCAGTGGTGCTACTGTCGCAGTATAGTTTGGGCAGTGGTTCGAAAAGAATCCAATTACTCCCAAATACTGTCGGACGTGCTTAACTTTCGTGGGTCGAGGGAAATTCCGAATTACCTCCAATTTATCTGGATTAGGCTTCACTCCATTTGCATCAATAACATGCCCTAGGAATTTAACTTCCCTCTGACAGAAGTGCGATTTCTTGATATTGACCTTAAAGTTCGCTTCTCGAAGGTCATCTAGCAACTTCTTCAGGTCTCTCATGTGCTCCTCCAGAGATTCTGATGTGAGTAGAATGTCGTCTACATATCTGATGGTACTCTCTTTAACCTCATCTGATAGATTGCGATCTAACGCTCTTATCAGGGCTGAACCAGCTGTTTTCAACCCAAAAGGTAGCCTTAAAAATGTGAATGTATGTTGATCAAACATAAATCCTGTCAACAGACTAGTTTTCTTCTCTAATTCAAGATGGTGGAAACTGGATGTGATATCCAAATTTGAGAATATAGTTTTCCCTCTAAACTTCCTGAGGATCTCTTTAATAGGTGGCACTTGGTCAAATTCCGGAATAACTCTCAAATTTAAGCGTCTCAGGTCCAAGCAGACTCTGACAGATCCGTCTGACTTTGGTACAATTACCAATGGACTTACATAAGGCGTAGGTGTTTTCTCAATAACGCCGGCCTCCAACATCTCCTGAATTGCCTCTTTCACTTTAGCATAATGCTTTTCAGCTATAGGGTAGGGTTTCTGCCTAAATGGTGTCCAATCACTGACTTGAAAAGCATAAGTGAAGTTCTTTATCCGACCAGGTCTCGAATCAAAGACTTCCTTCTGTTCCAGCAATAACTGCTTTAAATTTTCCTTCTCTTTTAGCCCAATTTTCGCTTCTTCTAGCTTCTCCGAAATGTATTCTTCCAATTTGGGTTCCAGATCTTTTTCCAAGTCTGTGGCTAGTGTTTTGAGCTCCGCTTCTAACTGCTCAATAGCTAACACTTCTTCATCAGCCACATCTCTGTATGTATGCCATACTTGTTCACTGGATCCTGGTTCAATTTCATTGAGTGCGACCTCTAAGCCTTCAGCTTCTTCATTCACATGGAACATAACCCTGTCCTGTGCTAGTTCAATTATCACTCTGTCTTCCCTTATAAACTCTGCCCCAATAAGTAGGTTATAAGGTAGTTTGTTTACTAACAGAAAACTCTGTGAGAAAATAGAGCCTCCTATCTGTAAATCTAGGAATACCTGGTATTTACATATCATTGTTCTGTCTGGAATTACCCCTTTAATTTTGACACTGGAGATCGGTATCTTCAAAATGTTCTCTCTCCGGGCTATTTCATTATATAGAGCTTGTGTCATCAGGCTTACTGTTGATCCCGTATCTAAAAGACTTCTGACTTTTAATCCTGCCACTCTCACAATTATAATAGGCAATTCTCTCTTGACCATGACCTGTGGTCCTCCTGTATCCTCAATCAATTCTTCTGGTTTGGCTATCCAATTGATGATGTTAATAGACTTCCATCCATCAGTCTCGAGCTCTTCTAATTTTGGCGTTTTTTTTTCTTCAGCGCCCGCCCCTTTGGAGTTCCTTCTCTCCTGTTCGCTGCGCTGTAGTTCCAAACTCTTAGCTCCATCTCCATATCTGTCTGGCGATGTCCTGTTCTGCATGACTTCTTGCCAGCGGACTTGTGGTTTCTGGGGCTCATCTCCCCTTTCATCGAGGTATCGCAAAGAAGCATGATATCGCTCTTCTGCCTCGTCATCGAAGTTATTTCTTCTCTCTTGGGGTCTCCAATTTCTATTATTGCCTTCCTGGCCATTATTACCTCCATTGTTATGGTACGGTTTGCCCCTGTTATTGTGTTTATTCCACGAACTTCGACCTCTTCCTGCTTTATTAGCATTTCCTTTGTACCTTGACTGCCATTTTCTGGGTTCCTGTTCCCATTGCCGTCCATAGGAATCTAAAGTTTCTGTGCTCGTGGCCTTGTTGTTCCTTGGAGCTTGCTGTTGGTCAGTCTGTGTGTTGGTCACGTGGACTTGTTCCACGGTTCGACTCTGACGCATAGTATTTGCTGTGGTGAGGTCCAGTTGCCTTAGAACTGTCTCCATTTCCATAGCAGTTTTCGCATTAGCCGAGATTAGTAGCCTTTGGATCTCGTATGGAAGCTGTTTGGCGATAGCAATGCATAGCTCCAGTTCACTAGGTTTTTGATCCAGCTCTTTAAAACGACACATCTGCGATATGAAGAATTCTGCGTACTTCGTCGGGTTGTTCGTGCTGTACTTTTTGGCATACAAATCCAGCCGTAAATTCTGCTGAGTCGCGGCGTCCCAATATCTCTTCAAGAATGCCTCGCGGAATTCCTCAACAGTATCAAAAGTGTAACGGAAGCTGCGAAACCATAATGCGCACTCCCCCTCTGTTTACTTCTCTATAGCACGTAGCCTACGCTCCTGCGGTATTCGTGCATCATTGAGATATTCAGTCACTTCCTTTAACCAATATTTTGGTGTCATACTACAGTGACTACCTGAAAATTTCCTAGGTTTTTCTTCGCTTGCCCTAATGACGTTTATCACCTGGGTGTGCATCGCGTTTTCATGTGGCGTCGATGCCGCAATTGGTACACCTGGCGTCATGTAAGGACTTTCTCCTGCGCCTGCAGCGTTTCTGCTTATAGGTTGGGTTTCTAGGTCTGCCCACCTTGTTTTTCTCATATCCTCTATGCTGCCTTCACTTGACTTAGGATATTTCAGAAGTGTCTCCTCCTGTGCTATTATCCTAGTCTCCATTTGGTTATGGCGCATTTCTGCTCTTTCTAGGCGAGTAATGACTTCTTTTTCTATTCTCGTAAGCCTATCTCGGTTTTCCTCGGCTACTTGAAAAATTTTCACCTTGTCTTCTTTCAGACTTTGTTTGATATGGGATATTTCATCCTCTACGTCCTCTTTAATTTGAGCAAGGGTCTTGTCGCTTGCCTCTGTTTTCTGGCCTTCTCTTATTTCGAGTTCTTCTCTCAGACCTTTAATTTCATCTTGAATGTGTCCATTGACTTTAGACAATTCATTCCGGACCTTGGTGATCTCGCCTCTATTTTCCTCTTGCCTTTTATTGACTATGACAATGTCGCTTTGCACTTGGTCCAGTTCTTTATGAACTTGACCCATCTGACTTTTCACGTTGCCTACCAGCTCCTTACTTTCATGAGCGATAGCCTTAATTTCGCCTATTTCCTGGCATTGACCTA
Organism: Meconema thalassinum; assembly: GCA_946902985.2. Taxonomy (NCBI): domain Eukaryota; kingdom Metazoa; phylum Arthropoda; class Insecta; order Orthoptera; family Tettigoniidae; genus Meconema; species Meconema thalassinum. The sequence goes on along the minus strand of OX336388.2, from coordinate 960,418,638 downwards.
ATATATTCTGGTCCTGTTTCTTGAGGTCACCGTTAATTGCTCTAGCGTAGCTTTTCAATTTCTGGTCCCATTTGGAGTCGTTCTCCTCTAATCTCTGGTCTACTGTTTTCGTAAACTCTGCGAACTGTTTCGCTTGGCGTTCGAGATTCGCCTCATTTTGGATCTGAATATCCTTAATATCGTTAGACAACGCCTCTAATTTACTGTTGGTTTGCTCCTGAGCATGCCTACACGCTTGCAAATTACCCTCAAGTTTGGCTTCTATAGCCTCGAAACATTTATCAGTATTTACCTGCATTTCCGATACAATGCTTACAACAGTATCTGTTACTTCGGTCTTAATGACTTCTTGCATTTGACCTAACTTATTATCTAGTGCAACCTGATTTGCATCTAACCGACTACTCAATTCAGCTTTATTTGCATCTAAACGGTTGTTTAATTCAATCTGGTTATTATCCATTGCAACCTGATTTGCATTAATTGCCTCCTGATTGGCATCTAACCTGTTATTTAACTCTCTCTGGTTCTCATCTAACCGAGTGTTTATACTATCCTGGAACGCTTTGGTTTCCAGTTTACTCTGCTCGTGAACAGCATCAAAATGCTGTTTCAGTCCTGCAATAACTTGCAAGATCTCCTGCGTACCTGACATCTTCCAATAACACACTTAATATGCAGGCAGGCTTCCTGGAAAAATATGTGGATACGTTTCGAAGAGAAACATCAAACACTGCACACATATTGTGAAGTCGTACAAAACCTGATAATATTATGGTAGATTGTGGATTGGGTAAGTAGCGCTCGTACCCTTAGGCCATTCTCTTCTCAATAGAGAGATTCTGCGTTACCTCAAAAGCCTACTGAATTCAAAAATCACTCAAACACAGTTTGAGGCAAAACAATTACTATGGTTTTCCCCATGAAATACCATAAAAAATCTATGGGTTTTCCCTAAATCCCATATGCTCCACGTATTCTGGGCGCCATGATAAATTAGATCAGAGGGTGGTATTAGTAGGACATCGGCCAAATTTTTATTTACTATAAAAACTGTTCAGGGAGTGGTTTTTACTGCCGAAAGCCCCACTTAGGCCACGCCATGATAAATTATAGGGATTTATCACTATCTATCAAAATTTATATATACGTATCGGAACTTAGCTATGGATTAGGAGCGGTCACACCCTACTTCGTTAATTCTTACTTTGATAGAGTTGTGTGCATTAAATCTGACCGACTTTAGTCGTACCTTTAGCTCAAATCACAGTATAGGACATCAATTCCCATGTACCCATGTGAGTAATCTCGGTGGATAATATGCATCTGCCTCCAACTAGCATCAGCTCTCAGGCGTGTACGGTAACCCCAATTTTGCAGTGCATATTTTGGATTTGAGGCTAAAAGGTATCAACTCTACAATGATAAGGCACAACTCTATTCTAAAACTTTAATTCAATAAAATAAATCATGGCTTCAAACACAAAACAATACCCAAAAAGCATAAAATAAAGCAAACATAATTTCTACTTCCACAATCCATAAGTAAACAAATATAAAATCACAACAAAGTCATACCTAGCCATAAGGCTTTACCCTTCTGTGAACTTCACAAGGATATACTAGTGCGCTGATGCACCTACGACTTCAAAACAAACTGTACATTAACATAACAGTCATACAATGTGACTTCTTTAATATTACAACAAGGATTATTCCTTAAACCTCTTTATGTTAAACAATTATGTGTGCCGTGCGTGTTTTAATATTTTTCTTCTCACCAATGAAATGCTTTGCATGCATTTACCTATTTGGACGTTGCACCAAAATCAACGTGCAACTCCATAATTATGTAAGCTACCCCCTACACATCCTCCAATTATATGGTTTCACCGCATGCTGTCTGTGATTCCTAGATAAAACGTTACGTTATAGCTTATGTCGGATTGTACGATAGACTACCTCGCGCTCATGGCGATTGGCATCTAGTAACCAACTACATGACTTGGCTCCAGTGACAGTACAAATATATCATGTAACTATTCGTCAGATAGCTAAAATAATGAACCATCAGGATGAACTATAATTATCCATGTGTTCATAAACCACATGGCTCTAATACTCAACATAACAATCTTGCATTATATGTCATTTTAACAAGGTCTAGACTCTTCCCTTTATAACTTGCCTGAGCGGCCCGGGTGGCTAGCACCGACCCTCGGCTAAGGAAGTCGCTACACAATAGAAAGTGGAATGGGTCGTTTCACCAATTATCTCGACCTTCCTAAAAGTTTGAAAGGCTCCCTCTCTAAGCAGCGAAGATTTACAAGACAAAATACTGTGTCCTGACCGACACACATGTTCCCAAAGGATCTTAATTGACTATTATGCCAACAGGTATTGAATGAGCTTTTGTAATTATTCCTACGTCGAGGATAACGATTAATTAATGGCCTCACATGGGTCCATTCAACATGAAGGTTCGGGGTTCGCAATGCATGAGCCCGGCGGTTGACCGATGTCTCAAGTACAATATAGGCGCACAAAACCACTGTCGCCATTAGTTTTCGCTGCCAACGAGCGTAAATAACTCATCAATAAGTTCTCGGGAAATCATAGAGCTGCGAGGTGTCCTTGTTTCCTCGACCCTATCAAGAATCCAATCCGGAACACATTTCAATCCTTTCTTCAGAGTTAGGGTCCAACACTACAACTCTGGAATAAATAATATCTCCAACAATGTCCACGACATAGGAGAATTCATACGTAGAATAGACTATCTGGCCCCTAATGCTCCATGCTACGACACTCCGACCTATAATATTAAGAGAAATCTAACATTTACTCTATAAGCTTCTCAATTAAGCTGCAAATTCAATTCACTAAAAGCTCTTTCATTACTGGTATCATTACTGAATATCTGCAATATTCTGATATAAAACTTCTTTCCATAATTACTGAAATGTAATCTCACTGTAACATCTTCCTGCTTAGATTGATAAGTCTTGCACTTAGCGTTAATAATTCTCGCTTACAACATTTATTTGTTTCCTGATGTGTTCATTCATACTCTTAATAACCATTATTATTATATCATCATTTCTCACTGACATAAATGACCAAAATCATTATTTATTATTATTATTATAAATCTCATTGACATAAATGACCAAAATCATCATTTATTATTATTCTCACATAAATTACCAAAATTTCCGACATAGCTAAACGTTTTAAACTCGAACAATCGCGTTCGTTGCATTGGCATAACTGATTGCCATTCTTAATTCATAGTGGGAATAATTACTCCACTTAATGATGCAAATTAACATCTCAACTCTATAAAAATCAACTCAATACTGATTAAACATGGAGGATCAGCCTCCTAACTGATTTTTACTGGCATCTATAAGGAATTCACAATATCTTTACGGAATCACAGACATGCAGCGGTCCAAACTTCTACATAATCATAACCATAATTTGTGGGGTACTTACATCTCTATAGGCATCTAAGGTGGCTCCGACCAATCATATTCTTCCATGTCGCCCGCCATAATGGGTTTAACGCGACATATTTCTCTTGTTTACACACATTTGATTACACATAATTTCTATCACCAACACGACACGTTGCATACCTTTCAGGAAGTTATCACTCCCCAAACATGTGAAACACTTCATCAAACACTACTTTAAATGATATTTTTACATATGCATTACACTGAACACTCGTCACTTTATACACACTTCAATGCTGAAATTCCCTAGCAGAGATCGAAATTGCAGGTGTCGACGGCATCTTACGTTACCAACTCCTGATTGAAGGTCTGGTTATCTGCTCTCGGAACTCTCCAACAGTTTTTATGACGATCATTACTCCTACAGTAAGCGTCCTGCGTTACATCAATACGCTGGCTCCCAAACATGAGCGTTAACATCTGGTACTCTCATGGCAATACCAAACACTTAGTAGAGTTTCTTTCGCGCATTCTATCGTAGTTACACATATACGATTAGTTAATACTATACACACTGCGCTTAATAAAGTTCAACACTTTCACAAATAATTATATACAATAGTTCTACCGTTAGTCTATACGGTGCTTCATAACTGAACACGTCATAGTTCGTGCTGCTGAGTATGCCTGTATCACGACTATTATTCATACAAGCATGTTTACTGTTTCTTTTACACATACCAGTCTTTGTTCGGCGTCTTGATGAATAGAATCGTCATGCGTTTGCCTTGACGAACTTGCTTCAACCTGGCTGTAGCTGACTGAAGTTTCACTCGAAGACTGCACGTAACTTATTTGAAGACTTCTGTATGCGGCTTACACGCTGTCTCGTACTGCTGCATATTTGCTGCATACTGATTGCAACTTATTGCCATTGTGCTACAATTGATAATTGAGTAAGACTGTAACTGGCTGTAACTGCGCTTGGCGGCATGTAGACTGCGTGACAACTGAGTTAGACTGAGAGCTCCTCCTGGGGTCTACTCCCTTATATCGGATTTCCACAGAAAGTAGAGCAACATCTTCCCGCGTAATCTTGGCTCCTCTCACAGCATGATTCAGGTCTTCAAACCATGATCATTGTGTTCCTCTCTCTTCACAGGTCCCAAAACTATCTGTGTGCAAAGGAATCGCTCGTTCAATTAATTAATATTAATTCCTTTCTCCATGGCGTGGGACGCTACCTAACGGGAAACCCCCGGCAACATCTTCACATCCATCCGCGAACAATGGTCGTTTTACAGTCCTTACGCACATCACTAAATATGCACCAATTTCGCAGGTAAAAGACTCTAAAATTATCTTCTTGCCAAAATATTCACCTGTGTGCAACTCTCATCTCGATTCGTTACTCCAATCACGAGTAATCAATGATTTTTCTGGGCATTTCTCCGCCCCTACTCCAAATCCATTCTCCGTCGGGGAATAACTATGTCATTATTCAGGCCTCACCCCTGCTCCAGACGACATAATGGGGTCGCAGAGATGGACGTGGCTCCACTGGGACCAACCCACAATTCTGGGCCAATTAGTAAATGTCAGCTCTGCCCTTCTCCGTGCTTCAAGCCTCCAATAGCTTACACCAAATCGTCTTATAATGATATAATCTGCTCATTATTTCCTACATTATTTTAATAAATAATGCCATTTCATCAAAATCACACCCGTGATTAAATATACATTTCTTTCGAGGGGTTTTTACCAAGAAACTCCCTCTTCAGATCTCTGGTTCGCTTCCTGGTGGAACCTTTTTACTGAGATCACAGTCTCTGAGAATCATGTTCGATTCCAGTCAGCATAACCCCATCGGGTTCAGTACGAAGGGTAACAATCAGCACAGGCAATGAGCAGATTTGTTTTAAGCTACTGACTGTACCTCTCTGTCTATAATGTCACAATAAGCACCCGCATTCCACAAGGATTCTAGCTGTCAATCAACTAGAGGTAGGTGCGCTGGCAAGCCTTGCTTTCATTCTCAAGGGCCAAATAAATTTGAGGCAGTTAGCCTATACGGCATGACTAATGATATTGGAGCTTCTTGGCTACCCCTGTCCGGCAGAGCCGATGACGTGAACTGGGCTTGTTTCCCTGTTCGAGTAGCCAAGGGCACTGTCTCGACTCGACGAAAATACTTTATACTCAACGCCTTCTTAATATAGATGTTTTACGTCAGATAGAACACCCGATCTATTTTAGAGATCCTGTCACTTATTATTGTTATTTACTTATTATTTTATTTTATATTAGGCCTATATACATTGTAGGACTACCCCGGCCCAGTTATTCGCAAATTCGTGTTTATCGAATAATAATATAATAATATCGTATGGCCTCGGATGCCGGGTGCAAGCTTTGTAATTTGACACCCAGAGGGTAGCTTGCATGTCGAATTTCGTTGTTCCTTGAATCACTATGAAAGTCAAGGAGGTTAGAAGCTCTTTGAACACTATAGCGCTTTCTAGTAGAGAAATGAAGAACTTTGTGTTGGCGGAAACTCCCGAGATTAATTTTGCCATTATGAACACGGCCTACTGAATTCAAATGGGTTCTTTGACATGCCAATATCGTATGACATGCGTGTCGTATTTTTGCCGCCTTCAAAAATCACTTACCACGGCCAGGAGCGAACCTGCAATCTTGGGGTTAGTAGACCGACACGCTATCCACTCACCCACTGAATGATGAGTTACAACTACAGTAGCTATTCAGTGCAACACATGGGAACTCAGTTTAATAGACAGGAGAGGTTTTAAATGGAAAATATCAGTAGAATATACTATGAAAATAGGCTATTTAGTTGTTTACGGAACTATTTGTTTGTATTTATTTAACGCCTTCCAATTATTCCCTAAGATGTATAGTTAACGTCGCCACTGCTCAAGCAACATGGGAATGGATACTTGAAACATAGATGCAGGAAGCAGCTACAGTATAAATACACGCCAGTACTCACGAGAGGCACAAGGCTATTAACGTGGTTTATTAGCCATTAAATCGGCCCATCGAGATAACAGCAGCTGACTTGCCCGCGTTTGTTGTCATTACCTATTCTATAATGCTACATGCAGACATCTTGAGGCGACTGCTCCTCGATCAATGAGAGACACATTTATTCACTCAAATATCAGACAAGGGTTTCGAGCCTCCGTGGCTTAGGCGGCAGCACGCCGACCTCTCACCGCTGTGTCCGTTGTTCGAATCCCGGTCACTCCATGTGAGATCTGTGCTGGACAAAACGGAGGCAGACAGGTTTTTCTCCGGGTACTCCGGTTTTCCCTGTCACAATTTCATTCCAGCAACACTCTCCACTATCATTCCATTTCATCTGTCATTCATTTAATCATTGCCCCAGAGGAGTGCGACAGGCTTCGGCAGCCAGCACATTTCATATCCTCGCCGCTAGATTGGGGCTTCATTCATTCCATTCCTGACCCGGTCGGAGACTGGAAGCAGGCTGTGGATTTTCATAATCAGATAAGGGTTTACGTCGAATGGCGAGGGGAGGGGAGGCAAATAATAGACTATTGAGTATTAAGAAAGTGTGTATGTGTGTGTGTGTGTGTGTGAGAGAGAGAGAGAGAGAGAGAGAGGAAAGTGTGAGAGAGTGTGTCTTTTAATTTTATTAATTGAAAACACAATGTAGGTCGCCTCCGTAGCGTAGCGGTCAGCACGGTTAGCTGCCGCCCCGGAGGTCCTGGGTTCGATTCCCGGCTCTGCCACAAAATTTGAAAAGTGGTATGAAGACTGGAACGGGGTCTACTCTGCCTCGGGTGGTCCAAATGAGTAGAGGGGGTTCGATTTCCATCACCTCTGCCATCCTCGAAGTGGTTTTCCGTGGTTTCCCACTTCGTCTTCGGGCCACTACTGTAAGGCCACGGCCACCTCTTCCCTCTTCCTTGCGTATCCATCCCAATCTTCCCTTCCCATCCCTCATGAGGCCCCTGTTCGCAATGCAGGTGAGGACGCCTGGGCGAAGTGCTGATCACACCTCCCCAGTGGTATGCATTCCGACCAAGTGTTCTCAGCTTTAGGACACTGCCTGGAAAGGTGGTAGTGGTGAGTTCCCTCGCTGCGTCCGTGGAGGGAAAAATTGACCAAAAAAAATCCACAATGTGTGAAACAGTGTTTGTGTCTGTGATCACCCATATCCATCGCTGAGCTCTCTAAGGTAGGGGTTGTCAGAAATGTCATCACGGAAAACCACTTCTAGGATAGCTCAGGTGGGAAACGATCCCATATCTTCTCAGTTTTGTCTCAAGAGGCTGAGTATACCCCGATCCAACACTCCGACCAGAAATATTTTTTCTTGGAAGACCTTTGGATTTGGATTCTCAACATGCACCCCTAGTCCACAGAATGCAACAAGAAATAAGAAACTAAAATCTTAATAAACCTGGTGAATGGAAACATTTGATAGAGCAGAAAATGTTCGTTATTAGTTTTACAATCTCTTCAGTCTAATAGTCTATGTAACCTATTGTGTAGGCTAAGCCACCTTGCCAACACTGTGAAATGATGTTTAACACACTATTTTAAACGTGCATGTTTCGATATGACAATATCTTCATCAGCGTTGATAGATTAATAGTTTAACATGATAAAGTGAAATGGATCACCTTATAAAATTTTGATTTAAAATAAAATGAAAGGTTAACATAGTTGGTTGGTTGGTTGGTTCCTTAGTTTAGGGGCTGCGACAACGCGGTCATGTAGCCCCGTGTACTTTGGGTGTGTGTAGAATCTGTCTGATAACCGGTGTTAATTGTGATGATTGTATTAGTGTATCTTTTTTTTTAAATTCAAGTAGTAGGCCCACTGCAACTTTGAATGTTTCAAATAGTTCCTACTTTTGCTGCCAAACGCCACCGTCAACGACTACTAGGCCTAGTTCAGAACTTAGCTACTAGACGCCACTGCAGTCGGCTCTTGGCAACGAACGTAGCAACCTAAGAGCGTTGTTTACATTCTTAACCTAGACTATACAATTTAGTTTCACACAGGTGTAATTAGTGGAAAGTTCTTTAACATGCCATAAATCTATGACATGGGACCGCCGGCTTTACTTCCCCTCCGAAGGAAGGCATACTAAGGGATTTTTAACGCTCTTAAAAAATCCGACGGCTTCGGCCGGGTTTGAACCCGCGATATTGGGCATAGAAGCTCAGCATGCTAGGCCTACCAACTACGCCACCGAAGCCGCTAGAGTTAACATACAAATTAAATTTTACAAACTAGAAAATAGTTGTTATTAAAAATAACGTTTCGAATTGCCCTAATAGGCCTACTGGTGAAATGTATTAATGAAAAAATAAAATAAAATAGAAATCTACCTTACGAAACTTCCCAAGCCACACTCCTTTAATTTGGTTTATTAAAGTAGTAGTAGAAGATCCACCGTCAGCCGTCCTTGAAATGTTTTTCCGTAGTTTTCCCATTTTCAACTCCAAGCAAATGCTGGGACGGTACCTTCTGACAGGCCATGGTCACTTCCTTCCACATCCTTGCCCAGTTTCAATAATAATGTTATTGGTTTTACATCCCTTTTAACTACTCTGGCTTTTTGCCCAGTTTCATTCAGCACCATTCTCATGAGGTTGGTGTCAGGAAGGGCATCCGGCCGTAAAAGACCATCCGCCTCAAAGCCCTTCATCGCATCCATTTCTTGGATAACCTGTTTGAACCTTCAACAGCGCTTTCGTCACATGAAAGTTTCTCACCCGTTGTACTTAGCAGTCTAAATCCATAACGTTGTTTGAATTTCTGCAACCATCCCTCGCTGGCTTGGAAATCATCATTTTTTGTAATTTTCCGGTAAAATTCCGTAGCCTTTCCTTTAAGGATTTCACCAGAAATTGGTGTAGGCTATGCCTACCACGATCTTGTAAAAACCAATCATAGAGACTATCGTCAACTTTAGGATTTTCACCAGTTTTCAATGTCTGAAGTTTACTTTTTAAATTTTCATTCGTCTTAAAAAACGACTTTATTTTATCACTGTTTTTTCTTATGTCATGAACTGTAGCTCGACCAACACCGTATTCGTTAGCAACACTAGTTAACGTTCCGCCCTTTTCAAGCCGCTTTTCTCGCAATTTAACCATCCAAACGCAATGAAACTTGGTACAGCAGGATCTAACAAAGATAGAGTTTTATGTTAACGTTTTTTCTGCACGGATGTCATCTTTGCCACAACACTACTACTGTACAACTGTCCTACACTAAGCACCTGAGGGGGGCGTGCGTGAGTCATCGCCCTTGGCGCCAATGCATTGTTTACTCAGACACTAGTCTTGTCGCTGCGTGGGAAACATTGTACAGTATTGGGGACGCATTATCAATTCAAGTGTTGAGCTCGCACTCGAATACAAAACGCCGGATTACTGGGAGTGCCGGAGAGCTGAGATGCCGGATTACCGAGGGAGCACTGTAATGAGGTTTCTACGTTCTACTTCAGGCTCAGCCGAACTAAAGACTGGTTGGTTGGGTGGTTCCTCAGTTTAGGGGCTGCGACAACGCGGTCATCTAGCCCCGTGTACTTGTGTGTGTGTGTGTGTAGAATCTGTCTGATAACAGGTGTTAATTGTGATGGCTGTATTAGTGTGTGTTATCTGTTTTTAATTCAGTAAGGACAGCAGACATTGAATTTTCGAGTAGTTCCTACGTTTGCTACCAAACGCCACCGTCAACGACCAACTAGTTCTGAACTTGGTTACTAGATGCCACCACAGTCGGCTCCTGGCGACGAACGTTGGAACCTAAGAGCGTTAGTCAAATTTAACCTATAATTTAGCTTCACACAAGTGTAATTAGTGGAAGGTTCTTTATCATGCCATAAATCTATGACATGGGTCCGCCGGCTTTACTTCCCCTCCGAAGGAAGGCATACTGAGGGAACTAAAGACTACCATGGTTCAAATTCAACGTGCATATGTGATCTCTGTGAGTGTTTGTGTTCGATCCTAGCGAAATATAAATATTATATGTCAGAAAACGGTACTATAATGAGGCTCATTATAGTACAAGTTTCATTATGATACAGTTTCTCCCACCAATCAGAGCTCAAGAAGCAGTGTGTGACCAATTAGGTGAGGATAGCATCGCACCTGCGCTCACTTCCATGGCTCCCTATTTTAAATTTCACTTGGTGGCGAGTGTCATAGTGAGGTATTCCAGGAGGCCATGGTCAAATACAAGGTATTCTCTGCGTCCCATGCGCTCTGTTCTGTACATAAAACTGGCGAAAACTTGACAGATATTTATGAATATTTATATGTGAACATAAAATAGGCTAGTTATCGCTACGCTCGTTTTATAAACATACTCGTGTCTTAATTATTGTCATTATAGGCTCGTTGCATAATGTACTATTCTGTGATAGATACCACGTAGGCTATTTACATGCGAACAAAGGAAGAAATCGCTAACTCAATTTAGCTGCGAGTGAACATTAAGAACTTATGGTTTCTATCTATTTCTATGCACTATTCTCTGTTTATTATAATGAGGTAAAAAACGTAGTGGTAGAAGACGCCGTTTTTAGGTGGATAATGAGATGAAAAATTAAAATAGCTTATTTAATGACTATTGAGCCTTCCAACCTCGATATAGGCCTACTGTCAGTGAAGCCCAACTTGTCGGCTCACTCTTGCTGCATCTTTTGTCCAAGTCCACTTCCTGGTGTAGTGGCTAGCGTTCTTGGCTGTCGCCCCGGAAGTCTAAGTTCGATTCCTGGTTCTGCCAAGAAATTTAATTCTGGTCTGAGGGCAAAGGGAGCAGCCCATTACAAGTGCTTCTCGCCCGACAGGAGGGCTATTTTATTAAGCGGAGGTTGTGTTTCAAGTATCCAGTCCCCAAGACAAATCCTTGCTACAATGTGGCCTATATTCTTCTTCTTCTTCTTCTTCTTCATTCGGATGGGTCTACTGGGGACCACGTTTGTTCAACTGCTGGGTTCTGATTTTTGCCCAGTACTGACGCATCTTTTCCCGGTGTATTTCCTTCCTTTCCTCAGACCAGTGGGTGCCTTTCCGTAGAGGTTTATCCTGAAAACCACGGACTTCCTTGAGAATATGCCTCACAGTTTGTCTGTCTTGTAGGTCTGTTAGGCCCAGTTGTCTGATATCCTTCTCAGCTTCAGTCATCCAAGTGGTACGAACCTTCTTGTTTCGCCATAAGGTAAACAGACGGTTGGTCAGTCTATTCGGAGGCAATCTTGCCACATGACCATAGAAGGCTACCCTTATTTCCCTGGCACAGTCAGAAAGCATCTCTATTTATACGTCGAGCTCTGATTTGTGTTGTCTCCGATATTCTCCAACTTCTAGAACTGGTTCTAAGATTTTTCTGAGAATTCTTCTCTCTCTCACCTCCAATTTATCAATTACTTTTTATCTATCTACTTATTTATTTATTTATTTACTGTATTTCGGACTACACTTGGGCCCAATGATTCATGTCCCACATGAATAGAGAATCGATAGGCTATCGTTTAAATTTTCACTAACTTCGGAAGTATTAAAATTATCTATCAATTCTTCTAGGTTATTGGCGTGGCTATCGCGTGGTTTCGTCTAGGTGCACCGTACATATTGTAAATATTTTCACCTGTATTTCAAACATAGATTTTATAGCCTAAGTGTATTGGATCTGATGATGATCGCTTGACGATCGAAACTGGTCATCCTAGTGTTTTATTAATCTCATGTAATTTATTTCAGGATTAGGGCATAACCCATCTCTTTTGGGTACATTCGTGTTGACCGACTGAAAAGCACTAAACTCTAGCTTAAGAATTGCTTGGAAAATCCGTTTCATGTAGGCCTACCTGAGTTTCTAGTGAACAAATATTGTCATACAGATTGCTTTGAATTATCTCTTGCAAAAAAATACTTCTTTTTACAGTAAGAGACAGAATATTATGTAGGCTTAAATTTACATTAAAAAAGTAAAGGTGGACTAAGTAAAAAACAAGTAGTTCCGTGAAGAACTATACAGCCTATTTTCATATATCCTACTCATGTCAATTGCCTCTATCAACACACAAAATTTCAGTTTGAAGGTTGTGATAGATTCGTAGATATTGAGAACCGTCTAAATATTTCAGATGGTTGCCAGGTTGGATGTTTATTTTTGTACTATTACATTAAGATTATTGTGTAGCCTACGTGTGGTATTCAAACTTCAATCGCGTGATTAGAACACAAGAAGTAACAAGAAGTTCCGTGACGAAATAAGAGCCTACTTTTCCTGAAATTTAAGATTCTTGCCAATCTATATAGACCTATCTATAATAATGACGACATTAAGTTGGTAATATCGAAATTCCTAATTAGTTCGAAATATACCTTATATAATGTAGCCTAATAGAGCAGTACAGTTGGCAGCCCTGGTGACTGAATATAGGCTATTGTTAGTTGCATCTCTTAAGGTACAGAATACAAAATTTGGTTGAAGTCCAATGGATAGCATGCACGTTACATGCAGTTAGACCTTGGATTTATCAGCGCGCGTAAAATTATGTTACAAAAATGTCATGCATGTGTTGGTCAGAAATAATCTGAAATATTATGATCTCGTGTTGTACCAATTTTGGATGAAATCCATTTATTAGTATAGAAGTAACATGTAATTTAAAATTGGACCCATCAGCAGGCTTAGAATCATGTTGGCAGCACTGGCGTAGGCCTATATTAGTTACTCCAAATTAATATAGAATGCCAGGCACTATACGTGTGCAAAGTTTAGAGCTATTGGCTTGCATACTTTCTGATATATTGATATTAGGGTAACAAAAATAGAGACAGTATTTATTAACAGTTGGCAGCCCTGGTTACTCTTAAGAATCGGCATAGTCATATCTGTTATGGTACACATATCACACACGAAATTTGGTTGAAATCCAAATGATAGTATAGAAGTTAGCCTACATGTATTTAAAGTTGGACCTCTCAGCAGGCTTAGAATCATGTTGGTAGCACTGACGTATATAAGATACTCCAAATTAATCTAGAATGCCAGGTACTATAAGTGTGCATAGTTTAAAGCTGTCAGCTTGCATACTTTCTGATATAATGGTATTTGGATAAAATAAATTGAGAGCATTTATTAACAGTTGGCAGCCCTGGTGGCTCTAAAGAATACGCTCAGTCATATCTGTTTATGTACACATACCACATACGAAATTTGGTTGAAATCCAATTTATAGTGTAGAAGTTATATGCATTTAAAATTTAGACCTATCAGCAGGCTTATAATCATTTGGCAACACTGCCATGTATGTCCTCCTGGAAATTAAACTGCAATATTATTATCTATACGTGTGCCAATTTTGAAATAGCTCCCATGTATACCTTCCGTGATATCCAACATGGAGCTCAAATTTGAATAGTGATTTTTCAGCAGTTGCTAGCACTGACATCATTTTGAAATATGGCCGTGAGCTATTCAGGTATAGATCTTTACTCCCACCAAATTTTGTTTTGATTGCTGCAGCCGTTTAGGAGTTGATAGGGGGGACATACACACAGCCAGACAGACAGACAGAAAGAAATACAGACAGACAGACGGACGGACAGACAGACAGACACACATTTGCCCGATCTCATAAGTCTACTTTTTCCTCATTTTTGCAAATTGTGAAAAGTAGGCTAAAAACGAGATTTTAAAATTTTGCACAGCTGCCATCTTGTGATTATGCAAACAATTGAAATAAATTGGATGCCAGTGGATTAACATTTGTATAAGCATTTAACGTGCAACGTTTCACTGCACTTGGATAGTTAATTCGCGAGAAAAGTCCATTTAAATATTTATACTTCGCGTCGCCGCCATGTTGGATTTGTGCTCACCAGGTTACTGAAAGTCCTATAGGTGAACATATGTTTATAGCCTCTATGAACTTTAAAAAAAATCAGTTTGATTGCTGTAAAAGATTCATAGATATTGAGAACCGTCTAAATATTTCGGATGATTACCATTTTGGATTGTTATATGTATAGGCCATAGAGTTATGTACCATTCAAGGACAATTATTGCCTAGGTTCATTATCCAAACTTTCACTTCGATCGCATGATTACGACACAAGAAATAAAAACTTAATTTTAAAATTTCGCACTGCCGCCATCTTGAGGTTATGTAAGCAATTGAACTAAATTAGATGCCAGTGCATTACAATATGTAAAATCATTTACTGTACCACATTCCACTGCGCTCAGAGAGTTAAATCACGAGAAAAGTCTATTAAAATGTTTCAACTTAGCTTGTTAATTTTGTACTTTACAGGTTTATGAAAGTTACATAGATAAACTTGTATCAGTACCCTTTATCATCGTACAAAATTTCAGGGTGATATCTGTAATAGTTTCGGAGATATAGAATGCCAGTGAAATATTTCGCACAGCCGCCATTTTGAGGTTATGTAAACAATTGAACTAAATTAGACTCCAGTGCATTACAATGTGTATAAACATTTGCTGTACCAAGTTTCGTTACGTTTGGATAGTTAAATCGCGAGAAAAGTCTATTTAAAAGTCTCAACTACGTTTGGCCGCCATGTTGGTTTTGTAGTCACCAGATTTTTGAAAGTCTCATAGGTGAACTACTAGTAGTGCCCTTTATCACCGTACAGAATTTCAGGGCAATATCGGTAATAGTTTCGGAGATACTGAATGCTGGTGAAATATTTTGCACAGCCGCCATGTTGGATTGGTCAGACGCAATAAAATTTGAAGGGCACGATCGTGGTCGGCCAGAATAGTGCTATGATCTTACCGAGTTTCATTGTAATCGCTCCAGACGTTTAGAAGTTATTAGACACACACACCTCACACACACGCACACACACACACGGACAAAAGGTGATCTCATAAGCCTGTTGTTGTTGTTTGAGTCTTCAGTCTTTTGACTGGTTTGATGCAGCTATCCAATTCCTCCCAGTCCTGAGCTAATCGTTTCATCTCTACATAGCTCCGACACCCTACATCCGAGGCAATCTGTTTAACATATTCTAACCTTGGTCTACCCCTACAGTTTTTGTCCTCGACCCTTCCTTCCATAACTAAGCTTGCTATTCCTGGGTGTCTTAGTAAGTGTCCTACCAACCTATCTCTTCTCTTCATTAACAGTCGCCAGAAACATCTCTCCTCTCCCACTCGTCTTAATACCTCTTTGTTTGTAACCCTATCTACCCATCTGATCTTCATCATTCTCCTGTAACACCACATTTCAAATGCTTCAATTCTCCTCTTTTCTGCTGCACCAATATTCCAAGTTTCACTTCCATAGAGCGCCACGCTCCAGACAAAGGCTTTCAAAAATGTCTTCCTAATACCTAAATCTATATTCGATGTCAGCAGATTCCTTTTTTGTAGAAATGCTTTCTTTGCCTGAGCCAACCTACTTTTTATATCCTCTTTGCTTCGTCCATCACTGGTTATTCTGCTTCCTAAGTAACAAAGGTCTCCTACTTCCTTCAGCTTTTCACCTGCCAATTTGATCTCCATAGAGGTTTCTGATTTATTTCGGCTGCATTCCAGTATTTTTGTTTTACATTTATTAATTTTCATCATGAATTCTTTCCGTAAGACGGAGTCCATACCATTCAAAAACTCATTCAAATCCTCAGGCTTGTCGGCCAAGATGACGATGTCATCAGAAAATCTCAGAGTTGAAATTATTTCTCCTTGAATCTTCACTCCCACTTTAAATTTTTCTCTAATTTCCTTCATTGCTTGTTCAATGTAAAGATTGAAAAGTATGGGTGATAAGTTGCAGCCTTGCCTTACACCTTTCTGAATACCAGCTTCTCTCTCATGTCCTTCAACTCGAATGACTGCTGTCTGGTTTCTGTACAGATTGTATATCACCCTCCTATCCCTGTACTTTATTCCAATCGATTTCAAAATGTCAAACAATTTAGTCCAATCAACATTATCAAAAGCCTTTTCTAAGTCTACAAAAGCCATGAACGTTCTCTTATCTTTCCTTATTCTACCTTCCAAAATCAGCCTAAGACTTAGTACAGCTTCCCTTGTTCCTACATTTCTCCTGAAACCAAACTGGTCTTCACCCAACTCCGTTTCTATCTGGCTTTCAATCCTCTTGTAAATTATTCTAGACAGGATCTTTGAAGCATGAGTAATCAAGCTGATTGTACGGTAATCTTCACATCTGTCAGCTCCCACTTTCTTTGGTATAGGGATGATTACATTCTTCTTGAAATCAGGGGGTACCTCACCTGTCTCATAAATCCTACACACCAAGTGAAATAACCTGATCAGACCTTCATCTCCAATGCAGCGTAGCAACTCAATCGGTATATCATCTATGCCTGGTGCTTTGTTCCTGCTTAAGTCTTCCAAAGCTCTATCAAATTCTGATCTCAATATTAAATCTCCTTTCGCATCCTCATCAATTTCCTCCTCCCTTTCCATTACATGAAACTCAATCTCCTTTCCCTTATACAAACTCTCGATGTAATCTTTCCATCTCTCAACCTTTTCTTGCCTATCTGTTAGAGGCTTTCCATTTGTGTCCTTAATACCGTATTACAGCACTTAGTCTTCTTATCCCCAAAAGTATTATTAATCCTTCGATAAGCTGTGTCTACTTTTCCTAATTTCAGACAATTTTCTATACCTGCACATTTCTCTTTCAACCATTCTTCTTTCGCTTCCTTGCACTTCTTGTTAACCTCATTTCTCAGACGTCTGTATTCTGCTTTTCCCTTTTCATCTCTTACATTCTTGTGTTTCCGCCTTTCATCCATCAATTCTAGTATATCCTGAGTGATCCACGGTTTTCTCCCTATTCTTTCTTTCCTACCAATGTTTTCTTCTGCGGATTTTGTTATTTCATTCATCAAAAGTGCCCATTCGTCTGCAATTGAAGTTTGTTTAGGGTTTTTCATTAGTCCTTCCTTTATACTCTTCTTGAATCTTTCGTTTACATCCTTCTCTTTCAGTCTGTCTATTGCCCACCTTTTTGGCTTTTGAATTTTCTTCAGTTTCTTCAACTTTAATCTGCAATTCATTACAACCAGATTGTGGTCAGAGTTTATGTCAGCACCAGGATATGTTTTACAATCCAAAATCTGGTTTCGAAACCTCTGCTTGACCATAATGAAGTCGATTTGGTAACGCCCTGTATCTCCTGGTCTCATCCATGTGTATATTCTTCTATTGTGGTTATTGAATAAGGTGTTAGCTATGACCAATTCATGCTAGGTGCGGAATTCTACCAGCCTGCTTCCTCGATCATTCCTTTCACCTAATCCGAAATCTCCTACTATCTTCCCTTCTCTCCCTTTTCCTACCACAGCATTCCAATCTACCATTACTCTAACATTTTCATCACCCTTGATATACCTCAGAATTTCGTCTATTTCTTCGTAGACCTTTTCAACATCCTCATCATCAGCTTGACTGGTAGGCATATAGACTTCTACCACTGTGGTGCAGGTAGGTTTAGTATTGGTTTTTGCTACAATAATCCGTTCACTATATTGCTCATAATATTCCACCCGCTGTCCAAGTTTCCTACTCAATATGAGGCCAACCCCTGCTTGGCCATTGTTTGATTTAGTGCTAATGACCCTATAGTCTCCTGACCAAAAGTCCTGTTCTTCCTGCCAGCGCATTTCACTAATCCCAACCAAGTCCAACCTCAACCTATCCATTTCCCTTTCTAAGTTTTCTAACCTTCCACTTCCTAGCAGACTTCTAACATTCCACGCTCCGATCCGTAGAATGTCAGATTTCCTCTTTGTCACTTCTGTGATGTTAACCCCCTCTCGAGTAGTCCCCACCCGGAGATCCGAACGGGGGACTAGTTTACCTCCAGATTGAAATTTTACAAGGGAGGAGGCCATCATCACATGTAATTATGCATAGAGAGGTGCATATCCTCGGGAATAGCATACGGCTGTAGTTTCCCGTTGCTTTCAGCCGTGCAGCAGGACGCAGTGTAGCCATTATTTGGCTTATATTATCAATATCTTAACCGTCTATAAGACTAGTAAAGAATTGATTTATTCTGAAAGGCTGTTACTCCCTTTCAGAATAAGTAAAGAGCAATTCTACTAACAAAAATACTAACCTTCTACCGTACTAACAATTAAATACCAATATTCTACTAACAAAAAAAAAAAACTAAATTTCCACCAACAAAAAATACTACCACTAAAACAGTCTGTCACCAGGCACACTCACATGCACCCTCACACATCACAGTCTACTGAAACAATGAACTATAACTAATAAACAATGCAACTGCTACCAGACACCCTCACACACCACAGTCTAATAGAACGATGACATATATCTAATAGACAAACTAACTACCTACTTACAACTAAAACTAACTACATACTTACTGTACTGTTATTTGAATTGACAATATTTTCAAAATGCAATTTAGATAGAAAATACTTACAAAATGTAATTTAGATTCAAAATAGTCACAAAATGCGAATTAAGGGGGACGTATGCAAAATTGCACTCCAGTAAAAACAAAGTATTTTAACTCCCAGAGTTTTAAATATAATGCTATAGAATTTGACACAGATGATTATCCCCTTATTAACGCTGGTTAACTCAACAAAAAAAATGGTAAAAATTTAACAAATCGAAACAAGTCACGCGGTTTATAATCGTTCAGAATTGCGAAAAATATTTCTTAAATGTCGAGAGACCAATGGACAAAACAATACCAAGGGAAAGTAGACAGATTTGACCATATACCTACATTGGCCTATACATGCAAGAAATGAGTACGGTACTTATCAAAAATAAAGAAATAATAAGCTAATATGTACCCTACTATTCTATTTCTCTCCCACTCCTAAATCCTTCTCTGAACACTCATCTTAGAACAGAATGGTCTGCATTTTTGGACTAATGATAAAAATGTAGCCTATAAGAAGAAATTAACATGCTCATCTTTAGCTCCCCGGAAAAACTGGAAAAAACCTTGAGTAAGTATTATTGTATCTGTTCTTATGCATTTGATATGATGCTTTAAAAATCAATCTAGAAGAGATAATTTAAGTTAACTTCACTACCATAATACTGCTTAAGAGTTAGACTGTTGAGGACTGATGACCAAGATGTCCATAACTTGATGCTTCACAACTTTATGTAAATTGTATTTTCATAAAAGGGCCTTTACTCAGTTTGGATCATTTGCGATACGTGTTAAATGGATGTGTGTGCTGACATTTTGGTGTTAAATTATGTAAGTTGGCAACACCAAATGTGGCGGCAATGTTGGTTTTCTAGTAACTTATTTAAGGTGGCCCGGACAATATCTCACACCCCATTTTTAAATTGGAAATTGCAGGAGAAAGTATTCCTCGCATATATCTCGCATTAATTTCTGATGCCGTCATAAAGATGATCGTAGTAATTTTAGAACACGCCTTGCCCGCGATGTTATTGTTCGTTTTGGCGGAGGTGCTTTTCTTTCTTTCACGGTATTTGTTGTCCATCTGTTGCATTGTCGACAAGTAGGCCTAGCAACATTCTCTTCATGTTCCATTTTTGTTTCTCAGTTAAGTGTGATTGTTTTCCTGTGGAAATCGATCTTTTAGTTAAGTAAAATGGCGGAAGTTATACGGCTGGATTTACACTCGAAGTGATCAAATACGCAGACGACGATGGTAACATGAGTTGCCGGTCGAGAATTCATTGTGAATGAATTTAATATTCGCTACTGGCGTCAACAGAAGACACGCTAGAAACCAATAACCAAACGCAAACTGTGTTTTCAAATGTGGCGACGCAGTAAAACAGCAATACGGGGTATGATCGTCAGCTGTTTTGTTGGCGCTCCACACGCTAATAATAAGTAATTGTTAGGTTAGATCACGTCGAGGTCTGGTATTGTTAGCCACGATAAGCTGACGACAGAAGACAAAGTAAAGAAGTCCGTCTGTTGAACTCTTGCGTGATTTGGCGCTCCACACGCTCAATAAGAAATTGTGAGATTAGAACACATCGAGATCTGGTGTTGTTAGTCACGATAAGTTGACGAGAGAAGACAAAATAAAGAAGGCCAGCAGTCGAACTCTTGCATGATTGGATGTAGGGGTTATGGGTTATGGTGTTGACAGACGTTACTAAGGGCTTCTTGGAGACTGGCATCGCAAATGCATGCACGTAAGAGTAGCTCGGAGATTGGCAGCAGCGACGGCAGTTGACAATTCCAGTCGTTTAGTTTCAATAATGCAAATTTGAAGTGTTTTTTTTTCTCTCTCTCTCTCTCTCTTCGGGAATAAGGTATTTCCCTCAAAAATCCCCGCATATATCTCGCACTAAAGATTTTCACACTTATTTTCGGTCAGAAAAGTGAGAGTTATATGCGAGCAAATACGGCATTAACATATACAGTAAGACCGAATCAGGAATGGCTGTTTAAAAGATATGCAGATAACCTTGACAATGGAAGAGAGACTGCGTATTGCAAGGTTGACGTTTTTGGTCATGCACAAAGGATGCCGGAGACACACATCACCAAACAGTACTTGGAAAGGATGGTACCAGGGAAGAGACCCGTTGGACATCCCAGAAGAAAGTGGATAGACCAAGTTAAAGGAGATCTAACGAGAGGACTGACGTTCCAAGATATTAAAGGAGAAATCTATAATAACAGAGGTAGATGGAGGCATATCGTCCACTCAAATCCTACCCGGCCCGCTGGAAGGATCCCGAGATGATTATGATGCATATCAAAAAAAGATACGATTTAGATTGTGTAGGCTGTCAAAATTATATTAAAAAACCATTTTTTCTGCCAGTCCCTCAGTAAGATGGGACTTAGTGAATTCAATTAGCCTGGTTTGTTCAAATTTGCTTACCATGGTGATCAAACTCAGAAACAAGCAACAGCAGCAGCAACAACAACAACAACAACAACGAGAAGAAGAAAACATATGTTTTCAAAGGTCAATAAACGTGTGTTGGCGTAAGATCTCAAATTAGACTACAAGCAGACCAACGAGATGGACTTTGAACCACAAGGCACCAGGTATGTGGACCGAGTTATTATCAACACAGAAGATCAGCGCTAGCGAGAAGACAGTCAATATTGCCCCGCAATTAGGGAATATTAATGCACATATTGTACACAGCTCGAAACCTCAGATCAAATGTTAATAATTTTGTTGTAAATAAACCAGTATTAGTTAAAATGTCTTGTTCATTGGGAGTTGAATATATAGGATAGTTGGAATGCAAAGAGTATCTCATAGAGCAAGTTTATTGCCCTACGCTCCGATGATAGATCTTGGCTCAAGGAAGGGAGCGGCCGTGGCTAAATAAAATTTTAATGTGTTATCTTTACGATAACTGGCGCCCAGTAAATCTAAATTAATAAAGTGTATGTCGTCTGTCTAGACAGGCCAATGCTAAATAAGAACGATGAGGTGGTTTTAAGGAGTCTTGAGTGTAATATCTGTAGAAACGTTATAAATGATCGCCCAACTTGTAGAGCGATATCCAACGACGAAGGTAGCCGTTACAAATGGAACAACCAATGTGGGGCTACGAAATATCGTACTGAAGTGAATGGATATTATGTATAAATCCAGTTTATTTCAAGTATGTTAAAGTTTAAAGTTGTTTTCATGTACGATATAAACGAGTACTCTTTGCATTCATTCCGAGTTTTTCAATAAAGAGGCATATATCAAGTTAGGGAACTACGGTTATAAATTAGGAGTGTTCTTTTGATGAGTTGTTTTTTGGGTAATGAGTAACAGGGATAATTTGGGGAATATACATTTGAGAAACCGTAGTATTATAAGATCAGTTAAAATGTCAAAATTAGATGTGCAGGGTACCAATGATGAGATGTCAAAAGTAAGCGAAAATCAGGAAACTGAGGAAAATAAACAAGACGGGGCTACAACCATCCAGAGTAATGAGGGGGAGAATCCTTCCTGGCTTCGAAACCTGACGATGCTCATAACTGAACAGAGTAAGAAGTTAGAGGAACAGAGTAAGAAATTTGACGTGCGTAGCGATCAACTAGAAAAAGCAATAGATCTTAAGTTCTCTGAGCAGAGTAAGAAGCTAGATGAACAAGGTAAGAGGTTTGATGAAGCCACAGAGAACTTCAATAGACAAATTAAAGAAGTAGGCCGAGAATTTCACAATAAGTTAGAAAACAGGATTAGTGAGGTGGAGGAATCATGGTCACTTAAGGTTGATGCCAGAATGCAACAAGTGTCGGAGCGAGTTGACAAAATTGACGAGGAAGTGAAAATTAAATGTAGTAAAGTTAGGGTTGACTTAGAAGGCGAAGTCAACAGTATGAAGGTCAAGTGTGATAATAATATTGCTAAAATAGGTAATTTAGAAAATAAACTAGAGAGCGATAATCAAGAAATTAGGGAAGAGGTTAACAGTAAATTTAACAGTATCAGTGAAGAAGTAGCGAGTAAAACAGATAAAATGGAGGAGAAATTGCAGAGATGTCAGAAGCAAATAGCAACAAATAGCGGTAATGTACAAATAGGAAATTTAAGTAGATTTCTAACTAAAGAGGCAGATTTGCCAGTATTCACAGGCAAGGCATATAACCCAATGGAATTCTTAAAAACAGTAGAAAAGAAGTTCGCTAAAGATTTAGAAGAGGGGATCGTTCAATGGGAACAAGTACTTGAGATGCTAGATAAATCTTTTGTTAGGGATTCAAGGTCATGGTTCAGTGTGTATAAATACCAGATGACTAGTTTTAGAAAATTTAAAGAGAAGTTCATAGCCAAGTACTGGAATGAAAATGTGCAAGAAAGAGAAAGATGTAACATTATTTTTGGGAAGTACCAAAGGAGAGATGGTGTTTCGTACACAGAGTATTTCTTAGCGCATGTACTTGCCAGAATTTATAAGGTTTAGAGACTGAATCACAGGTAATTAAAACATTATTAAGGCATTTTCCTGATATAATTAAAGAAGCATTCTTCATGCAGAATATTACTACTATTGACGGGTTCGAGAAGCTATTGGAAAACTTTGACTCTCTTGAAAATAGTAGGACCGAACGCAAGCCAATAAGTATAGGAGATAATTTCGGGCAGGGTGAGAGAGAGAGGGGAAGAGAACAAGGCAGGAATGCGAATTACGAAAGACGACTTGACAATGGGGGACGCACAGCAAATACGAGGAACGAGAATTTGAACAGAGTAGGGGAAGGTACTAGGCCAGACAGACGTACAGGTCAACAACAACAATGTACATCAGGGGCAGGTAGGCCTAATTTAAACGAATAACGGGTTGCAGTGAGGTCAACAGACAGCCCGAAGTGATTGCAGTTCAATGTCCTAGGAATATTGAGTATTTAGGAGATTTTAATATAGATGTTAGAGAAGAACTGCTTTATGACCTAAATGGTGGAAATTTAGATAATGTTGAGAATGAGATTATGTCACCAGTAATTAAACTTAATGTGTGGGGTAAAGAAGTTGATGTTTTATTTTGGACAGTGGAAGCGAAAACTCTTGTATAAATTTAAGATTTTTGGAAGATGTAATGAGAGAAGGTATTCATGTTGATATAATTCCAGTTAAGTCCACTTTCATTGTCACAGCTGTAGGTAGTAGGTCTCAGAAAATATCTAAGCAAGTCGCAGTTCCAATTACCATTAGTGAGTTAGTTAAATTTCAGCCCTGTTTGGCAGTTCCAAATTTAGTATATCCGGTGATTCTCGGTGCGGAATGGTTATCATTATATCAAGTTAAATTAGATTTTCATTTTGGCAGGATATGTTTATTTTGGCAGGATAAAGAAGTTCAGGTTACGTATAAGGTGTCTAAGACTGACAAACAGATGAAAGTGTGTATGTTTGAGGAAGAAAGCAACGTGGTTGTGAGTGATGAGTTTCCTGAAGTAAATGAGGTAGACCGCGGAGATGCTAGTGAGAGCAAAGTTTTTAAGGTGTGTCAGGTTGCAATGGAGTCTGAACTTGAGAGTAAGATCCATGATGCATTGTCACAGTGTAAGCTGGATGAGGTGCAAGGTCATCAGTTACATGAGGTATTAATAAAATATAAGGAAATTTTCAGCACAAAACCCGGAGCAACACACTTACATGAGCATAGTTTTGTCGTTAAAGACACAAGTAGTTTCGTAGGGCCTAGGTATCCTGTCGCAACTAAATATATGAAAGCCGTCGAAGAACAGATAGAATTAATGTTGGAAAACGACATAATTGAGCCTTCAGCTAGCCATTGTTTAAATCCATTAGTTGTAGTAGCCAAGAAAGACAATTCAGTGAGACTGTGCATAGACGCCAGAATGTTAAATACCAGAATCGAAAGCGACCAGCTGAGAACTGAAACAGTGGAGGAATTAGTTCAACGTTTTCAGGGGCGGAAGTGGTTCTCGACAGTAGATTTAAGTAGCTCATTTTGGCAAGTTCCACTCCGTGCTTCAGATAGGTATTTAACTGCCTTTGCTTTTAAGAATAGACTCCTACAGTTCAAAAAAGTACCATTTGGGACTAAAACTAGCAGTTCCGCCTTAATTCGAGCTTTATCAATGGCTCTAGGTCCAGAGACTAGTGAGTTTGTTACGAATTATGTGGATGACATAGTTATTGCGTCACATACATTCGAGGAACATATAGATCACTTGAGTATAGTTTTTCGTAAATTATGGGAAGGGGGTTTCACTTTGAAACTGGAAAAATCTGAATTTTGTGTACACCACATAACTTTTCTAGGACACACTGTTTCAGCAGATGGTGTTACACCAGAGTCATCTAGGCTAGAGAAAATTAGTAGTATGCCGTCTCCACGTAATAGTAAGCAATTAAGGTCATTTATTGGTGTTCTCAATTATTTCAGGCGTTTTGTTGTCCAGTATGCAGGGTTATTAGAACCATTTAGAGAATTGTTGAAGAGTAAGAGTGTGTGGAAATGGACACAGGTCCACGAGGAAGCCTTCAGAACGCTGAAAGAAGGATTCAGTAGAACAGTGATGCTGAAACACCCTAGGTATGATAGAGAGTTTATAGTAATCACGGATGCATCAGAGGTTGGTATTGCAGGCTGCCTATGCCAATACGATGATCAGGGTCAGTTAGGCATTGTATCGTTGGCAAGTAGAGGTTTGTCAATGGCTGAAAAACGCTATACAATTACTGAGATGGAATTCTTGGCAATTATTTACTCAATGAGTAAATTTAGGGTTTACGTGCAAGGCACGCACTTTCAAATCTGGACCGATCATCAGGCGCTAACGTTCATTAAATCTAGCAGGTTAACTAGTAATAGGATGACACGTTGGACGTTAGCCATGAGTGAATATGATTTCAGTATCAAACATATCAGTGGAACGAATAATAATTTAGCAGACTACCTGAGCAGACACATTCATAGTGAAGAGTGTGATATCAATATAGGAGTGAAAGAAGGAATCTTAGTGTGTGTTGGTAAACGTATAGTGCAGGAGGATGAGAGAGTACGTTTACGAAATATGTCTGTTGAACAGGAGAGAGACAGAGTATTGGGCGACATTGTCCGCTTGGTGAGAAGCAGCAATGATGGTGAGTTATCAGTAGGGAGGCTCAAGTACGGGCTATATCAAGGTATGCTATCTAGGAAAGATAGAGATGGTGAGTGGAAAGTGTGTGTACCAGAATCTTTACAGGAAGATTTAATCTGGTTCTTTCATGCTCAATTGGGTCATTTCGGAGCCAGGAAAGTTCTGTATGCCATTAAAGGGCATTTCTTTTTTAAAGCTATGGGAAGGAAGATTAGGAAGATTCTTGCTACTTGCGATCTCTGCCAACGCGCGAAGCACTCAAATCGGCACTTGATTGGAGAGTATCAAGCGGTAATAGCCAAGAAGCCGGGAGAGCTTGTGTGTGTTGATCTGTATGGGCCACTGGTGAAGTCTCGATACGGATACCAATTTATAATGGTAATAATTGACGCATTCAGTAAATTTGTCAAATTATATCCCTTGAGACAAGCTACGGGAAGGTGTTGTGTCAAGCAGATAGCAGAAAAGTATATTCCTGAGTTTGGATGCCCACTCAGTATACTTAGCGATCATGGAAGCCAGTTCACGTCTAAAATATGGACTACCAAGCTGACGGAACTAGGTACCCGGATTATCTACTCTTCAATTAGATATCCACAAGGCAACATGGTTGAACGGTCTATGCAATCCATTGGAAGAATATTCCGTACATACGTGCACGACAAACACAACGCGTGGTTCTCACGGTTGGGTGATGCCGAACGCTGGTTAAACTCAGTGTTACACGAGAGTACGGGATGTTCACCATATGAAATTCGTTATGGAAGGAAGCCCTCCAACGAAATAGCAAGAATGATAGGTTTAGATCCGGGTGAGGGACACTCCACGGAGTATTATCTTCTGTTGGCCAGGGACAACTTAGTAAAGTCAGGAAACCAAAGGAAACGCCGACAGAAGGGGGTCTACGACGAATTGGAAGTAGGTAGCGAAGTTTTGTTACGTAAGCCGTTGCCATCTTGTGCATTGGAAGGGAAAATGTCAAAGCTGTTTTTATTGTTTACTGGACCTTATGTCGTTTCGAAGAGGATAGGAAAGAATGCCTACTTATTGAAAGATCAGGAAAATTGTGTCATTGGTACATATAACATTTTCAATCTGAGGAAATATCATAGAAAAGAGCAAGTGCTGCAAGAAGGGCAGACTGCCGTGTGTTTATAATTAGAGTCGTGTCGTGGCTCTAAGGAATTGGTGGAAGTGAGATAAATCACTTGTGTTGCGTGAAACAAGAAGCAATATATATTGTGTTCTGTTATTGTAAGGGACTACAAGAACAAATGTAGCATGTAAATCCTGTATGACTGCACAGGACAATCAGAATGTTTATGTAACATTGCAAGAAGAGTGCAGATCAATCAAGGAAAATGAAAAGGGTATAATCATTATGTATGTAATTTGAAGGGTCATATATGTATATTCAGTGTATTTCCTGTTAAGTTTTAAAGGGAAGATTTGTGATTTCATCATTCATTACATTCTTTATGAAACCATGGGGACGTTTTGTAACGTAATCTTGATTACGGTACAAATTATTATTATTATTATTTTTAAAGTCATTGTGTAATTATTATTATTATTATTATTATTATTATTGAAATATCAAAGTTATATCGTTTTATTCACCCATTAATATCAAGGGAGGGGCCATACCATATTCACGTCATTACCATAGTCATATATAATATTGTCAAGTGCTTAGATTAAGAAACAGGGTTTTTATAGAGGTCTAGGGCTGTTTTATTAGTTAAATTGTAATGACAGGACGGGCATGGTTGGAAGAAGTTACGGACGGTGAAGCAACATATTGCAAGAAAATGTATTTCTGGAACGAAGCCACGCTGACTGGAGACAAGGGCTTGGAGAAAGTTTTCGGCGGAATATATAAATGCGCAACGAGAGGAATAGCGGGTTCTGAGTGGAATATTTGAAGTACGCGGGCCTGTATTCCCGCTCGGAGAAGTTTTAGCGTCGCTTGAGGACTGAGAAATGCTTTGCTATAATTGGTCTGATGGGTCGCGGGCAAATTTATGCCGCGAAACATCGGGACCATTCAGAGTGTATAAAAGCCCAGTGCGACTTCAGCACTGGCTATTCTATAGATTCTATTCTGTCATTCACATATTCGATCACGCACTCACTCACTGACTTTGTGAGTCGTAGACTCTGCCAGTCCCTCAGTAAGATGGGACTTAGTGAATTCAATTAGCCTGGTTTGTTCAAATTTGCTTACCATGGTGATCAAACTCAGAAACAAGCAACAGCAGCAGCAACAACAACAACAACAACAACGAGAAGAAGAAAACATATGTTTTCAAAGGTCAATAAACGTGTGTTGGCGTAAGATCTCAAATTAGACTACAAGCAGACCAACGAGATGGACTTTGAACCACAAGGCACCAGGTATGTGGACCGAGTTATTATCAACACAGAAGATCAGCGCTAGCGAGAAGACAGTCAATATTGCCCCGCAATTAGGGAATATTAATGCACATATTGTACACAGCTCGAAACCTCAGATCAAATGTTAATAATGTTGTTGTAAATAAACCAGTATTAGTTAAAATGTCTTGTTCATTGGGAGTTGAATATATAGGATAGTTGGAATGCAAAGAGTATCTCATAGAGCAAGTTTATTGCCCTACGCTCCGATGATAGATCTTGGCTCAAGGAAGGGAGCGGCCGTGGCTAAATAAAATTTTAATGTGTTATCTTTACGATAACTGGCGCCCAGTAAATCTAAATTAATAAAGTGTATGTCGTCTGTCTAGACAGGCCAATGCTAAATAAGAACGATGAGGTGGTTTTAAGGAGTCTTGAGTGTAATATCTGTAGAAACGTTATAAATGATCGCCCAACTTGTAGAGCGATATCCAACGACGAAGGTAGCCGTTACAGGATCCCGAGATGATTATGATGCATATCAAAAAAAGATACGATTTAGATTGTGTAGGCTGTCAAAATTATATTAAAAAACCATTTTTTTCTTTTTTTTTTTCTTTCAACAGAAATAATCTTTGAAGTGTTCTTTTAATTAAACAAATGAAGCAAAATATTAATTATTTTGCATGTAGTACTTACTGTATTTTAACACATGGTGGTGACAGACTGCCTGGCAAATTTCCGTGATGTCGCCACAAAATTCCCCGATATTAATCGGGGAACCTCTTTATATTTTTTGCCGCGACAGGTTTGGCTGCAAAATAATTCTCATTCGCTCGACAAAAATTTGTTGTATTCTAGATTTATTAATTCTCTTTCTTCAAATTTCCCTGTATTTTTCCTACACCTTTGCGAAATTCCCTGACATTTCCCTGATATTTCCAGACAGACAAAATTCCCTGATTTCCAGGTTCTGTCGCCACCATGTAACAATATGTTTACCTGATACAGAAAAAATATCTATTTTCTATCTTACACCCAAACATTTGTAATTTCACTAAACTTGGCTTGGCAATTTCAGCATAGCCACTCATAATTACTTGACATCAAAAGGGTTAAATTCCTGGATTTCTCAATCCTATTTTTTCATAAAATGAAAATAGGCTAAAAAGGCACTATGATCAAATATGTAAAATAAACAGACAGAATATGTATTATTATTACACTAAAAAGCAAAAATGTGTAAAACACATTATAATCAAATATGTAAAATATGTAGCAATAAAATGTAATAATTAAAGATATAATTTTTAGTTATGTATAAGCAAAGGGAAAGAATATGTAGACCCATTTACATAAAAATCCAAGCCCTAAATATCAGTAATGCAGGTAGCACACCACGGAACCCGACTTCTCTTCGGTGAATGTGAGTGAGTGAGTGAGTTATGTTTCCGTATCTCAATGCGGAAACAGTGAATGCGTTTTGAAAGAACGCTCTTTCTGAGCAATTTGAAGTTGTAATTGTAATTCTAGCCTATTTAAGTGATACCGGTGGATTAGTTGAATTATCATTTTTAGTAGTGTCTGCTACTTGGAACATAATTTTGAAATTTCAAAACGATTTTATTTCATTCTTTTCTGCCACTAAAGAAGATCCTCTTTCTGACCATATTACTAACCACTTTTCTTCTCCTAATTCCCTGATACAATGTGGAGTGTTAGGACCAATTTGGCTCGGCATTGATGATAACCAATTTTCTTTTGGAATGATACATATGAATATGACACATATGAAGCATGTGAACACGAACATAATGAGCCAATAACACCACATACACGCACGCATCATCAAATTGGGTGCTGATGATGTTAGAATAGTAAAAGTCGTAACCAGCTGACGACTCTTTATATTAGGAAAACAGGACAAGTCAAGAGAATATTTTGTACCTCTTACCAACTCCTGCTAGCCTATGCCGCACGGCGCTGGTAGGTAGACGAGTCTGTGTCATTCTTCTGGACTGCGGACAACGCCCATGCCGCCCGCCTCTTCCTTATTACACTTTAGCAATGACACACATTCACACTCGAGAGAGGGAACCAGTCAGTATCAGCTTTTCAAACGAGAGCTCCGCGTATCGATGTTCCACAATTCTGAGCTGTGATGTTTTTATCTCAGACTCGTGAGAAGGAACATGAGAAGGAAGGAGTATTGCCAACTTCAGCGACCGATATCACCCTTTCACGAATTGATTGCCGGCGGTCGAGATGGGAACTATTCTTTGTTTACTTGTGTCACACGTCAGCCTGCTTCGTTGATAGGTACAGTTGCGCGAGTAGGATATGACTCAGATCCAGTACCCTGGTCATCGTTTAACAACTGTCCGTGGTGACATGAGCTCCTGTGACGCTTATCTGACGCAATGCTGCTTTACTTATGTGCAGACCTCATTCTGTCATCACTGTGTCCTCCGCTGTACCGCGCGGGCCTCCTGCTACAATAATCAACGAACACTGGCGCAGCCATGATCAGCGGCAATCAAATGTTAAATGGGTAATACCTAGACTTGATGCTGTTTTATTTTAATTTTATTTTTTTAGATACACCTTAATGACAAAATATACATTCAATAAAGTAAACAGGGCTTTAGAGTTTTTTCTAAGTCCCTTTAGCGAGAGCAATATTTGTAGCGTATAAATGCAAACCCCGACATTTCCACTTTTACTCGAAAATGATTTCCACATGCTACAGTCCGCGTCACTTAAATAAGTTACAAACAATGAAGCATTATCATATTTTGTTCCCAATCACTACAAACAAGTTGATTTATGGTATAATTTCTTGCTATGTTCTCTGTTTCAAAGTCATCATATTTGCACACCACTTTCACTGTAAGTATCAGAAGTACCCGTTATTCGAACGTTGTTCGGTATTAATAGCCAGACGTTATCAATTTAGCTACAGTTGCAATGGTTACGGGCTTATAATTCCTTCATAAGTTTATCACAGTGAAGTTTCTGGGAATATCACAGACACTGCTAATGTAAGGTGCTTAACGTGAGGTTTTCGGAGACTTTTACTAGGCTCCTGAGCTTTGTGTCTTACATTGAGTGGCTCGGCTGTAAAAACCATCAGCCACATAGAGTTCCATCGTATCTCATCCCCGACACCTGTTGGAAACGGGAATAATAAGGGGTAGACATAGCCTACATAGGCCCTACATAGTGATGTCCAAGACCCTCAAATGAAACAACATCTTCACTCCAAATTGGTTTTACATAGAATACTGTAAAACTCTGACTTTATATCACTTTCACAATATATATATCATTTGATTCACATACCTTCTGGGAGTCATGAAATGTTCATTTTTCGATTTCCATCGGCATTGCAGCAGCGGAAATAATTCGTTTTACGAACTATAACAGTTTATTCGTACGATTCGGCGCCATCTTGCATTGATTACGTCATACCCGTTGCCACATGTTGCCAACATGTCCAATACAAAATAGGCTACACCACAGGACACCACCACTAAGAAATCATTGACAAAACCATTGATCTGGACGCGTTAGCCTGTAATCATTGTCAAAACCATTGACCTGGACGCGTTAGGCTGTAACCATTGTCAAAACCATTGATCTGGACGCGTTAGTCTGTAACCATTGTCAAAACCATTGAACTGGACGCGTTAGGCTGTAACCATTGTCAATAACATTGATATGGACGCGTTAGGCTGTAACCATTGTCAAAACCATTGATCTGGACGCGTTAGGCTGTAACCATTGTCAAAACCATTGATCTGGACGCGATGGTCAGTAACCATTGCCAAAAACCATTGGATTGGACAAAACGAAGGTTAAGTTAGGTTAGGTTCGGTGGAGGCGCGGCCTTTGGCCGCGGGAAGCTAGCGGGGCAAGGTTGGCAAAAACCATTGATCTGGGGGGGTTAGGCTGTAACCATTGTCAAAACCATTGATCTGGACGCGTTAGGCTGTAACCATTGTCAAAAACCTTTGGATTGGACAAAACGAAGGTTAGGTTAGGTTCGGTGTAGGTGCGGCCTTTGGCCGCGGGAAGCTAGCAGGGCTCGGTTGACAAAAAACCATTGGATTTGTTAGGTTGTAACCATTGTCAAAGTTATTGGTCTAGGCAAATTTATATTTTACTAAAACATATTTTATACCGCAGAAAAAAAAAAATATATATAACAAAAAAATAAAAATATTCCCTCCGAAAAAGTGCATAATCTTGCGCTGTGTTAAAAGTATGGTATAATGATAGGCTATATATTGTACCCAACTGTCATCATGTGGACATGTGTTCGTATCCCAACTAACTCACGGTCTTTCGAGGTATGGGACGTTCCTGCCCACCATACGACCACATGCTCAGGATTTGAGTCTACCAGGTAACTACTCTACAGGAAATACACAACATTTTCCTAAAATGAACTATTTACTGGTCTAAAATCATGGCTATACAACAAATACAAATAAAGGACAAATTACATTTAATTCCCACAAATAAAAATAGGATTATTCTGTGAGCTTTCTTCTTAAAATAGTGCTACACTGCACTCAGATCTAATTCTAGCATCCTGTCAATGATAATTCAGACTTCCATGGGTTTCCATAGTATTCATCATGTGACACAATCTTAGTTAATGGGAGTATCATAACACAAAAATCACATATCACATAACAATGATATTAATAAAACATTACTCTGTTTCTTATGGCATTTACCTTGATTAGCATGAATTCATTATTTTCTGCAATCATTAACAAATATTTGTTGTGTCGTGTGAATCATCTTCCTTCTTTCCGTCAATATGAACGCTTTAAGAAAAGTGGTACTTATCCCTTCCAAAATAAACATGGATAGAATATTTTATAGTTTCACCATATAACGATTTTCTGGGTCTTGTCGGGCTTATCATCGTTACAAATGTGTCATGTTCTGGGAAAACACATACCCGTCTGCATAAATTAGCAGGAACTGGCAAAATGCACTCTAAAGAAGATGCCTACATTATTTTGGTTCAATTTTCCTCCTCAGAGAATAACTGAGCCAAATATTATCTGATTTCTATGACCCAACAACGTATGTGAGTTGCAACCCACCGTTCAATTCAATTGGCATCATCATAATACTCATATCTTAATTGCATATTGAAATATCGAGATTCCTCAGTGTCCTATTGTGACTCTAATTTCCAAGGGACCGGTCGAACGACCTTCCTCCCCCTCAGCAGGCAATAAAATTCGTTCCAGCTGGCTAGCCAAAATGGCTGCCGCAGAAGTGGTCTATAACCCCACCTCTCTCTGCCGTCAAGATCAAGGTCAGGTTTGTTTACAATCGAAGTACTGGAGTTACGCTAAGTGTGGCTCCTAAGTAATTGAGTCATTTAATTATTTAACACCTATCCTTATAGTGTTTTGGGCTCAACTGGCTCCTTAATTAACATTCATGGCTGGGGTGGAATTCTAGTGATAGCCTTGCCGTTCTATGGTGACTACTAGTGGTTTAGACGCGCATCATAGTGAAAATCCACGACTTTCACCAGCAGCTGTCAATAATATATAAGGAAATCTGCGTTCCTAAGCGACGAATATGATCCTTACCTCTCAGGGTAGGTCATTATACACACATGCTCACTGCGTCTCGACGGACGTCATTAGTGGCCATAATTCATGCAAACGTTGGATACAGACAGGCTCTGTCCAATTCGCTGCGAAATAATACAGTATGCTCAAGGGCGATACTACTCGTAGATTCAGCCAACTTCTCACCTAACGCGCAAGCTATACTAGTTTGGTCCCCGCAATATTTATTTACGTAAATCACTGGATTCTACGTTAATTCTGCACGCTTACATGCGGCTCAAACAATACTTCACATAGATGACTCAATTATTAAGGCACCCGCGTTCTCTCTGTCATACCACTTAAGCCAAAGCTTTACATAGCTCCTAACAAAATGTATTAAATTTACTGGCTTACTTTACTTTAATGGTCCTCAAACATAATCCTAAGGATTGACCATATCAAATATTCATTCATATTTCACTGACACTGAAAAAGCTCTCGTATTTCTCTATATTCCACGTTACCCTCTTACTGTTTACCAAAATACAGTATCTTTATATTAGACATGACACTATTTGAACATTATTTAGGCCAAAAATGCCTATTACTTTACTGTTGCCGACCCCATAATAATATTATTATTATCATTCATTTAACGTTACCGTTACATCCATCACTATTTTTGCCTGAATGGCCTTAAACAAATCACCTTCCAAGCCATATTTTATTCAAGACGAGTGGTGAAAACTCGTTCAGTAAGTGACTATTACATCTTATTCTCAAAGTGATGCATCGTTATATGGTGAACTATTTAGTTATAATGACATTATAAAATGGGTACTCACTTTTTCCTCTTTGCTGGATAGTGCCAGCGCTTCAGCTTTAGCGCTACCATGACGCTTGTCTTAAGCCATCATGTTATCCTTTACACAACACTTAGATTCACACATTTTCCACATGATACACATATTTTTATCAGTGGCCTTTATCACTGCTACACACTGCATATTATTCACTATACACATGAACACTTTTAAATCACTATTACACAATTTATGTACATTTATCCACTACTTCACATGTTGATCCTTAAATTGGACTTCTCCTACGCCTGATCTCAGAGATGCGATGCAATTATGACAACCGCTGGTCTCCGTGAAAATCTAAAAGCGTTTTACGGACGTTCGATCCTCGTTCCCTGCAATCTTGTTCAGCTCACTATCCAGATTAGGTGGCAATGATTTCCAAGCTCCCATCATTGTAGTGATCCTGATGATGATGTCATACAATTCTGACAATACCTCCCGGTATAAGAACTGTTCAAAAACATTATAAGTTCCTTTTTCGCTGTGGCGAATTTATATTTGCGTCAGATAATAGGTAAATATCTGTATTAATTTACTTTCGACGCGCTTCATGATTACTTATGAAGCTTTATGACTTGCTTCTATTGTTCTTCAACGGCGGAGCGTTGATACTTTAACATTTGGCGCGCTACTAGCAGCGTCTTAGTTACGTGTATACTGTAGAATAACTCTAGGCGAACTGGTGAAGACTGGAGAACAACTGTAGAACAACTCGCTTGGCTTGCCTTACTCCCCCTATATAAAGGTTTCTCGCACAAAATAGTCCACTGGACACATGATAGCGACTCCTTTCTTGAAATAATACCTCTTCAGCCGAAATGACATCTACATCTTGTTTATTTAAGTGTGGAGGTTTCAAAAACATTCGCGTGCCGGCGATCGCTTCGGCCAATTAATTACAATTAATTGCCTTAGTTCAGCACGTGGGGACGCCATCGTGGTAATTCCCCGTTGACTGGTCACAAAGTCACTGCTCTCGAGCGTAGGCTAGGTTGTAATTCGTTCATTTGGAGATATAGGCCTTAATTTAGGTGAAAAAACCACTCCTAAATTACCTCTCCGTGAATATATTCACCTGGGTGTATATTTCAATGCATTTCAATGCTCCACTTGTCTGTAATTAATTAATTTCCGTGAGCCATCATCCCTACTCTGAGTTTCACCGTTGTCAAGCGGTGGATACCCGGGTCATTAATTTTGAGCTGTCTTTCCGCTCCAGACGTAAATAGTGCGGTCGGCGCCTAAGCTCTCCGCCCACTTGCTAAGGGTAATTTGTAAAACTTCAAACTGGCCTCCTCTCATTCTCGTATGCTCTGAAAATGTATATTTTCTTGCATTTGGCTACAGTTCTTCTTCTTAAATTGCTATGATATTCACATATTGATCGTGAAATCACGCTACCTTATTATATGTCAGTATACCTCTCATTGCTCTTTGGGTTCCCTGTAATTGCTTCCCCTCAGAGATCAATGGTTCGACTCCAGGCATAACCATGTGCCTGGTCTTCTCTGATGAGACCTGAGTTCGATGCCAGACTGCCGTGACTGATTGGGCACAATATATATATACTAGCTGAAGTACCCGTGCTTCGCTACGCGTCATAAATAAATTAAAATGTGAAGGTGACAGTTAAAACAGGGGATAGGCGAGGTGCTGCGCAGAGGGAGATTAAGGATGGAACATTTTGTCCAACTATACCGCTCGGCGTTGACCGTGTTTTATAGCACAAATTTAGGTTTTACTCGCTAACGGTTGGAGATACCTTTCCGATAGAAAGTGTATTTTAAACCTCGTATATACCATCAAAAGTTTGCTATTTCTTAGCGTTCTCTTTTTATTTGAAATGGAAATATGAAAGTTTTAAAATAAGGGTGTAGTGACGTCACTAAAAATGTCGCTAACTTTAAATAGTGCAAAGTATTGAAATCAAAAGTAACCTATATGTTAACCAGGTAAATCAGCTACTTTCATGTAAAATTCATGTAAATCGGACCAGTGGTACTTGCGTGATTGAGTAATACACAGACACACACCATCTCATTTTTAGCCTCGCTTCGCTCGCGTCATAGTCGTGTCATATTTTTATTCAATGAAATGCAGGTATAACCCCGTTAACACCCCTTTGAACCTGAATATCCAAAAATCCCTCCTTAGTAGACGTTTTCGACACACAAATTCCCAAAATATCATTCTTCTAACATTAATAGTTTGGGTTGGTCGATGAGAGTGAACATCCAAAAATCCTTCCTTAGTGGACGATTTTCTTCCAGAATTTCACGCCTCCCCAGAGGCCCCTTAAATTGGATTTATGAAAAAAACGGTCGAACACCTACTTATTTTAATTATTTATTCATTTATTTATTTTTAAGCTGATTGAAACTCGGGGAAAATCAAACTCCTCGCCTATGTCGTATAAGAGATACACGCTCCGTTAAGAATCTTTCAACCCCCACTTTTCATTCCTTTCACCTCATAATATACACCACATCGAAAAACCATTAGACATGTGTCAGCTTATTTTTAATGATTAGTATATATGCCAAGTATCGCATCCCCAAATGAAACCACTCGTGAGATATTGTTATTCAATGAAATGCACGTTTACCCCCTTAACACCTATTTAGAATCTGAATATTCAAAACTCTTTCCTTAGTGGACGTTTTCGACATACAACGAACATATCCCCAAAATTTCATGTTTCTAATTTCAATAATTTTGGCTGGGCGATGATGAGTGAGTGAGTCAGTCAGGACATTTTCTTTCATTTATTTTTGATAATTTCACCCCTCTCCATGAACCCCTTAAATTGGATTTATGAAACAAACGGTCGAACACCTATTTACTTGTATTTTAAGCTGTATTTCCCGCCGAATTTCAAACTTCTCGCCTATGTCGTTTAACAGATACACGCTCCGTTAAGAATCCCTCAACTCCCAATTTTCACCCCTTTCACCTCATAATATACACCACATCGATAAACCCTTAGACTTATGTCTGATTATTTTTAATGATTAGTTTATATACCGAATATCACATCCCCAAAGAAACAACTCATGAGATATCGTTATTCAATGAAATGCACGTTTACCCCCTTAACATCTCTTTAAAACCCGAATAAACAAAAATCCTTCCTTAGTTGACGTTTTCGACACACAGCGAATATATTCCCAACATTTCATTTTTCCAACTTTAATAGTTTTCGCTGGGCGTGATGAGTGAGTGAGTCAAACAGGACATTTTCTTTCAATTATTTTTACCAGAATTTCACCCCTCCCAATGGGCCCCTTAAATTGAATGGATGAAAAAACGCTTGAACACCTATTAATTTATTTTTTAAGCTGTCTTTTTCCCCTGAGTTTGATGAGTGAGTGAGTTAGTCAGTCAGTAAGGACACTTTCTCTCCTTTTTCCCCCAGAATTTCACTCCACCCCATTGGCCCCTTAAATTATTTTATGAAAAAACGGTCGAACACCGATTTACTTATTTTTTTAGCTGATCTTTTTTCGCTGAGTTTCAAATTTCTCGCCTATGTCGTTTAGGAGATACGCCTACACGCTCCGTTAGGAATCCTTCAACCCCCCACTTTTCACCCCTTTCACCCCTTTCACCTCATAATATTAGACTACACCACATCGAAAAACCCTTAGACACATGTCTGCTTATTTTTAATGATTAGTTTATATGCCGAGTATCACATCCACAAATGAAACCACTCGTGAGATATTGTTATTCAATGAAATGCAGGTTTAACCCCCTTAAGACCCCTTTAGAACCTGAATATCCAAAAATCCTCCCTTAGTATACAATTTTGACATACAACGAACATATCTCCAAAATGCCATGTTTCCAACTTCAATATTTTTGGCTGGGCGATGGTGAGTGAGTGAATGAGTCAGGACATTCTCTTCATTTTTTTTCTTCAGAATTTCACCCCTCCCGATGAACCCCTTCAATTTGATTGATCAAAAAAAAAAACTTCGAACAGCGATTTACTTACTTTAAAGCAGTTTTTCCCCCTGAGTTTGATGAATGAGTCAGTCAGTTAATCAGTTAGGACACTTTCTTTCCTGTTCCCCCTCCCCAGAATTTACCCCTCCCCATGGACCCCTTAAATTGGATTTATGAAAATACGGTCAAACACATATTTACTTATTTTTTATGCTGATTTTTTCCGCTGAGTTTCAAACTCCTCGCCTATGTCGTTTAAGAGATACACGCTCCGGTAGGAATCTTTCAATCCCTACTTTTCACCCTTTTCACCTCATAATATACACCATTTCGAAAAACCCTCAGACACGTGTCTTCTTACTTTTTAATGATGAGTTTACATGCCGTGTATCACATCCCCCAATGAAACCAATCGGGAGATATTGTTATTCAATGAAATGCAGGTTTAACCCCCTTAAGACCCCTTTAGAACCTGAATATCCGAAAATCCTCCCTTAGTAGCCTAGACGGTTTTGACATACAATGAACATATCCCCAAACTGTCATGTTTCTAACTTCAATAATTTTGGCTGGGCGATGATGAGTGAGTGAGTGATTGAGTGAGTCAGGATATTTTCTTTCAATGTTCTTTTTCCAGAATTTCACCCCTCCCCATGAACCCCTTAA
Source organism: Meconema thalassinum (assembly GCA_946902985.2). Taxonomy (NCBI): domain Eukaryota; kingdom Metazoa; phylum Arthropoda; class Insecta; order Orthoptera; family Tettigoniidae; genus Meconema; species Meconema thalassinum. The sequence goes on along the minus strand of OX336388.2, from coordinate 960,379,131 downwards.
ATTTGTTTTATGAAAAAAAATCTGTCGAACAGCTATTTACTTACTTTAAAGCAGTTATTTCCCCTGAGATTGATGAGTGAGTCAGTCAGTCAATCAGTTAGGACACTTTCTTTCCTCTCCCCCCCCCCCCCCCCCGAGAATTTCACCCCTCCCCATGGGCCCCTTAAATTGGATTTATGGAAAAACGGTCAAACACATATTTACTTATTTTGTATACTGATTTTTTTTTCCGCTGAGTTTCAAACTCCTTGCCTATGTCGTTTAAGAGATACACGCTCCGTTAGGAATCTTTCAATCCCCACTTTTAACCCCTTTCATCTCATAATATACACCACATCGAAAAACCCTCAGACTCGTGGCTTCTTATTTTTAATGATGAGTTTATATGCCGAGTATCACATCCCCCAATGAAACCAATCGGGAGATATTGCTATTCATTGAAATGCAGGTCTACCCCCTTAACACCCCTTTAGAACCTGAATATCCAAAAATCCTCTCTTAGTGGGCATTTGAGGCCCTTGAGGAAGCTGTATACCAAATTTCTTTCCAATCCGTTCGGTAGTTTCTGAGATTTCGTGATGAATGAATGTGTGAGTGAGTGAGTGAGTGGTATTTGACAAATATATAGTAGAAGATAGTGTCAAGTCATTGTTATGCTAAACTCGGTTGACAGTGCTGTGTGAGTAGTTGAGTAACTAACGGGATTTCAAGTAAAGATGCACATTTTCTATACCGGTAGCGCAGAGCGCAATAGGGATGTAGCGGGAGAAAGTTCGCGCCAGATAGCGCTGGTGTAGTACTGGGTAAGCGCAAGGCGATCGTCTTATGTTTCTCCCAATCAGCTGCGAGGAATGTATAAATTGTGACAGAGTTTTCTAAGCTAAAGTAAATTATATCTTCTCTAATTTTACTCCAAGACTATATTAATTAATTCTATAGGTATATCTCCTAATATATTATGGACGATTTTCAGCGTTTAAGCGTTAAACAGCTGAAAAATGAGCTACGGACTAGAGGCACTAAAACTAGTGGGAGGAAGGAAGAATTAATAGGCTACAGCGGTAATGACAAAATTCTAACTCTCTTCATTCTTCAAGTAATGAATATGAGTCAGCATGCTTTCTCATCAAGATTACAATTACTAAAGTATTGTAGGCCTAGATTGATAAATATATCTCCATAAGACTTAAATCATAAATAGATATTTAAATATTCACTTGCTCCCCCTGCTTACAGACTTCGATTCATGTATTCCTTTTTAGGTTGATAGCTTACACGAAACTGTCGTGTTTTAAGGTAAACATAATCAAAGAAAGTTGATACCGGTATTGTGTACCTCGAAAATGCATCGCAACGTTTGGTTCTTATGTAATTTTGTCAATTTCTCAATAAGAATCGTTCCCTTACCCCTGGGAAAGGACTTGGGGGTACATTTTTTTAAAAGTTTGAGAATCCCTGCTTTAGGGCCACGAACTGTTTCCATTCATCTCGCTATGTCTCAAGAATGTAGAAGTCAGTCGCTACCACATTCTCCGTCGGGCGGATGGAAGTTGACGATTAATTCTGATTTCAAGAAACCAACCATAATACGTTTGTGACTGTTAATGTTGCGACATTTATTCATGAAGTATTTGTCCGAGTATTGATGTATTTGAAAATGGGAGTCAGAAATGTTACTTTCATTTCTTCGTGTATATTGACGATTTCTTCCCGTACTTCAATGGAGATGATTTCTGCAGATTCCGATATTGTTGGCTTATCGTGATAATCCGGCAATTTTCTTGTGTATGGCCTCTTCCTAAATAATTATTTTTGTTGTGTTCGTGGTCCATGGAAAAGCGATGGAACAGCGCCCGGTTTTAATCTTGCTCTCTTACCTTCAAATACAAACGCATAAATTCAGTGGTTGTTATCGAAATGTCTAATCAGTTTATAGGTACAAAATAGGAATTATTTCCTTTTGTAAGTCACACTTATCCAACACAGTTTTCGTGAAGTCATCGGGTAGTAAATAATGGAAACACACTTTGATATATTCGGTCAGATTTTTCTCACCGAAATTTTTCGTTTTAATAGCATGTGACCATTTCTTTCTCATTTCTTTATTTTGTGGAAATTGGTGAAAGGAAAACCGGCTTCCCTGATTTTTGCAAGAGGAACACCGCAATAGCTCGGCATAGTCACGAAAATAACAATTTAAACAACTTAAATTCGTACATATTAGGGGCATGAGAACGCAGGAGACAAATGAAGAGCGCCTTGCGCTTACCCAGTACAACAGCAGTGCGCTCTATCGGTGCTAGTTCTATACATCCCTAAGGGCTATGTTGCCATGGAAACTAATTGCCTTGCCATTCCTTCATGAGTATATTTTATGATTTGATTAGCCTGTGCTTGAGTGCAAAAGGGCCGAAATCAGAAGAATGAGAAAGACTATCGAAAATTCATGTAGCCAGCGGTTCCTTCTGGGTCCTAAACTATGTGTATGCAAAATTTGGTTGAGATTGGTGGAACGGTGTAGATTTGTATACGGAACAGACCCACCCACCCACCCTCATACATACATACATACATACATACATACAGACTTTCACTTATATATATATATTCCCCCTGAAAAAGTGCGTAATTAGGGTCAGTTTCACGGCGCTCTTTTGTTTTTCTGTACTAGGTGCGAAATAGTACCAAATGCGAGGGGTTGGCACTACCGATTTCCTTGACAAAGATGGATGTCAGAGCCGCAATTTCAACTATATAAGTCGTGATCCTATTAGGGATAGCTGGGTGGATCTCCGGCAACGGAGGAGTAAACGTCTATTACTACATCATCTCCAGATATTTTCCCGACTATTGATTCAGGTAAAATCGTTAATTTCAGTAGTTAAAAAAATATATACAAAGGTATACCTCTCAATAAGTTTTACCAAAATTTGTAGGTTTGAATTGATAACGCTCTATTAGTCCCAACGTTTGCCGCCAGGTGCTGACTGCGATACCATCTAGTAGCCAAGTCCGAAAGCTAGGTGTCGTGGATGGTAGCATTTATATATATTGTTAGTTATTGTTCCTTTAAAGGGCGGAACTACGAGGTCATCTGCCCCTAAAACGGTATCATTTGGTAAATTAAGGGAAAGGGTATCAAAACATTAACACAGAAATTAAATTACTACATATCTGTGACAAACTCAGTACTTAAGATTTCATAGGTTGTCTAAATCAGTGTTTCCCAAACTTTTTTGTGAGTGTACCACTTTAAGGGATGATAATCTGTCACGAACCACCTAATGGTTGGGAGATATAGTAACTATAACCCCCCTCCACCACTAAATAGCAGACCAAAAGATGGATTGTAAATGTGTTTGTTAGAGTTAGACTGTTAGAATTAAAGTTCAAATAATGAAAAGTGTGTCCAGTTGCTTTATTATTTATTGCAATAAGTATTCAATTCAAACATACAGAAATGACAATGTACAAATAATATTAATACAAGAACTCGTAATAATTAAACATAAAAACCGAAGTTCAACTAACAACTTCAATGTGAAGGGTGAGCTTGAAGCTTAGAAGCCAACTTAGGAATATCTGGTTTAAGATTGCTGAGTCTCAAACGAAGATTGTTTTCCACTGTAAGGAGCCTATTCCGGTATTTATTCTTGAGATAAACAAGTGAAGAAAATGCAGTCTCACACAAGTACGAAGTAGTGAAAGGCAGTAAAAATTTTACTGCTTTGTCAGCTATGTCTGCATAGTCTGCATGCCCCTCAACCCAAAAGTTCAGAAGAGCCATTTTTGAAAAAGTTTGCCTTTTTATATTTTTCGTAACATGTCTGCGTACCACTGCAGCAGTACAAGCGTACCACCAGTGGTACGCGTACCACAGTTTGGGAAACGCTGGTCTAATTCATCTTATACTTAGAATAACACTTTCGAAGAGATTTGAATTTAGACTAGTAACTTTTTGTGTTTTTTTTTCTTGTTGATACTAGTGACACTAGAGGTAAATCTCTGATACCTGTCTAAATCCACAATAGGCTATGACCATAATCTAATAATGTGCTACACCGATAGTCTACCACTACTGCATAAATGCATCACCGAAATACAGTACATTAAATTTTATAAATATTTCATAAACAAAACACAACACAGGTTTTCACGATTTTACCACCAGGTGGCAGCATTTGCCGTTTCGAAATTCTTAGTCAAGGGAAATTAAATTGTTGACTCAACACAACTGGTGAGATGAATTCGCCTCTTGTACAGGGGTATCTCAAAAAAAATGTATATTTCAAATAGGCCTACAGTAGGTACTACGGAATTAGTCGCACTGCGGAGTCAGCAGTCTCCCCTGGGTTATAGCTTTATCGATAGGCCGAAAGATGCAGTACAATTTGTCCTAACCTCGTCAGTTGATGTTATATTTCAAGTGTTGTAGTGCGGATTTTAGCCATTTTGAATTTGCGATATACGGTATGCAAATTTAGCACAAAATGCGAAATTATTCGTTCTCCGCTAAATAAATGCGATACGGTATTTTTGTTTTTAGGAAATTGTTTTTCTTGTAAATAACACCGTATACTTTCGTAATATAATGAACGAACAATACGTTAATATATCAATTCTTCGGTAAAATGCCTCTATTTTGTGTTGACAGTTCATGGAGGTTTTCGAGCTGAAAATCAAAATGCCAACTTTGAATTACAAAATAAGATGTTTCTATATACAAGTAGGCGTACGTTATAAATTATTTGTATATTTTCGTCAATTTTTAAATGAAATTATGATCAATATTGTGTGATTACTTTTTCATTAGGCTAGTCTAACATCATCATATATAGTCTATTATTTCAGTAGTATGCACCCCTCCTGCGGCGCTCACAAGAAACCGATCGTGACAAATGAGCATTCAAATGAAAGAGAATATACATTACCAGTGACTCATTGCACTCTAATTTCATAAATATCTATAATTTCTTTAAAAAATGACTTTAAAAAAACTGTACGAAGTGTGCGATTTGCAGTTACTGTTGCTGCAGAAAGATACGCGCCATAATTGGTGTCCACTTCACATTTTGGCCGCTGTGACGCCTTTTTATGTAATTTTAACATTCTGAGGTCTTTCCTTTATCATTTTGCATCGATTTCAGAAACAGTAAATCAAAGGAATGTGTACGTTTTCAGAATCAGTAGGCTAAATCAATGGATTGGGTACTAAAATCGTATAACCGGCGAGTGTTACTGCTAAGCTTTCAATCAATGGACTCAGCACAAACATGATTTAACCTCATCCGTCTAAACAATGGATTTATTATATTCCAGGCTTGTTAATATGCCGCGATACAGGATTTTCTTCTGCATTCTGATTCCACACATATCGATTTTTGTAAGAATTGTTCTTTTTGCAAATACTGTTGCTCTAACATGCTGCAATTCTGAGTTGTCGTCTAAAACCTTAAAACATTGAACGTTAATTCTCTAACAGTTTTTCTTCTATCTGATTTTCAGAATCAGTGAATCAGTGGATTGGGTACAGGTTTTTCTTCTGCATTCTAATTCCATAAATATCGATTTTTGTATGAAGTGTGCTTTTTGCAAAAACTGTTGCTGTATCATGCTAGAGTTGTCGTCTACTGCCTTGAAACTATCATCATCATCATCATCATCATCATCATCATATAGGCCTCATAAATTAGCAATGAAGAATTGCATTCTAATTTCATACATATAGGCCTCATAAATTAGCAATGAAGAATTGCATTCTAATTTCATACATATCAATTTTTGTAAGAAGTGTGCGATTTGCAGATGCTCTAACATGCTGCAATTATGAGTTGTCGTCTAAAACCCTTAAAACTACACACATCAAAAAAAGTTTTGCATCACCTCGGTTCCCAGATCTCCGGCATATAGACGTTGACTGTGTATATTGTATCAAAGATACAGTCCCTTTGACTGTTCATAGATGTCACTAAAACTGCTCAAAGATGTAAACAACCATGCATGAGCAGGGCCTATTAGACGGAGGGGGTACGACAGCCGATCAGTTCCAGTCATTCCACCAGGACGAAGGTACGCTGCTCATGTTGTCTGTAGTTCTACCATGCCTAGAAGGTCAATACCGCAGTTCGATCGCGTCCGCATTGTTACTTTGTGTCAAGAAGGGCTCTCAACAAGGGAAGTTTCCAGGCGTCTCAGAGTGAACCAAAGCGATGTTGTTCGGACATGGAGGAGGTACAGAGATACAGGAACTGTCGATGACAGGCCTCGCTCAGGCCGCCCAAGGGCTACTACTGTAGTGGATGACCGCTACTTACGGATTGCCGCTCGGAGGAACCCTGACAGCAATGCCACCATGTTGAATAATGCGTTTCGTTCAGCCACAGGACGTCGTGTTTCAACTCAAACTGTGCGCAATAGGCTGCATGATGCGCAACTTCACTCCCGACGTCCATGGCGAGGTCCAGCTTTGCAACCCCGACACCATGCAGCGCGGTACAGATGGGCCCAACAACATGCTGAATGGACCCCACAGAATTGGCATCACGTTCTCTTCACCGATGAGTGTCGCATATGCCTTCAACCAGACAATCGTCGGAGACGTGTTTGGAGGCACCCTGGTCAGGCTGAACGTCTTAGACACACTGTCCAGCGAGTGCAGCAAGGTGGTGGTTCCCTGATGTTTTGGGGTGGCATTATGTGGGGCCGACGTACGCCACTGGTGGTCATGGAAGGCTCCGAAACGGCTTTACGATACCTGAATGACATCCTCCGACCCATAGTGCACCCATATCGGCAGAATATTGGAGAGGCATTTGTCTTCATGGACGACAATTCTCGACCTCATCGTGCACATCTTGTGAATGCGTTCCTTCAAGATAACGACATCGCTCGACTACAGTGGCCAGCATGTTCGCCAGACATGAACCCTATCGAACATGCCTGGGATATGTTGAAAAGGGATGTTTATGGACGTCTTGACCCACCAACCACTCTGAGAGATTTACGCCGAATTGTCGTTGAGGAGTGGGACAATTTGGACCAACAGTGTCTTGATGAACTTGTGGATAGTATGCCACGACGAATACAGGCATGCATCAATGCAAGAGGACGTGCTACTGGGTATTAGAGGTAGTGGTGTGTACTGCAATCTGGACCACAAATGCTGAAAGTCTAGCTGTATGATGGTACAACATGCAATGTGTGGGTCTCATGAGCAATAAAACGAGCTGAAATGTTGTTTGTGTTGATCTCTATTCCCTTTGTATTTAAAGGTTCCGGAACTCTTGGAACCGAGGTGATGCAAAACTTTTTTTGATGTGTGTATTAAACGTTAATTTATTTTACAGGTTTTCTTCTGCAATTTAATTTCATAAATATCGATCATTTCGCATGGTTTTCGGAAACAGTAAATCAATGGATTGAGTACTCTAAATCGTATAACCGGCGTGTGTTACGGCGTCTAAAACCTTAGAACTATTAAACATTAATTCTTTTACATGTTTTTCTTCTATCAATTCCCATGGTTTTAAGAATTACTAAATCAATGGATTGGGTACTCAAATCGTATAATTTCATAAATATCGAATAACCGATGAGTGTTATGATGATCCAATTTTCAGTGATTGCCTTCTTAAGTTACAGAACGTACAACTTGCAATTCTGACTGAAATGTATCGAATAACCGGTGTGTGTTACGGCTAAGCTTTCAATCAATGGACTCAGCACAGAAATAGAATCAACAGTTACGAATTGCATTTTAATTTCATAAATATCAAAGAAAGAAACCAGCCATAGCACGCTATCATGCTGACGCTCCACTCGGGAAAGCGAAAGCACCCCTGTAGGTAACGTACGAAGGAGTTTAGCGTTGAGCGCTACACATAGGACAAGGAAAGCACTCCTGTAGGTAACGTGCAAAGGAGTTTAGCGCTGATCGTTGCACTTAGGAACAAGGAAGCCTCACTGTAAGCGGGGCGTGAAGAAGTTTTCCAACGAAGGCTGTCCTGATAAGGGAGAAGGAGGCTTCTCAGCCAACAAGATAAAACAGGAAATCTTGACCAAGATGCTTTCATAAATATCGAATAACTTGTGAGTGTTATGATGATAGAATTTTCAGTAATTGACTTCTTAAGTTAGAGAACGTACAGCTTGGAATTCTAACTGAAATGAAAATAGTGTTCTATAATTATTTGGTTGAAATAATAACATAACAACCTTTCTCCTTAAGTCACTCATTATAAACCTATTGGGAAAAGTATGCCATATGAACATGCGAGATTTCTCGTACGGGTCCGCTAGCATGCAATATTGTACATAATCCTTTTTCAGCCAATTGGCGGCCGTGGTATTAAATTAGGAATCATTCTGGCATTAGCCTGGAGTAGAAGTGAGAACGGAAAACAACTTCCATTATTATTAGCTACGTCTTTCAAAAGAAATATTTTTAAAGATATTATTGTTACGCTCAGGAATGAGAACATCTTCGCCCATTTTCTGGTGTAACGGCTAGCATTCTTGGCTCGGTTCCAAACTCTGCCAAGAAATGTAATTCTGGTATATATATTATATTTTCGTATCCAGGACAGTACAATACAGCTATTTACAATTCAGAACATATTCACAATACACACACAAATTGTGGACACATCAAATCGATTTTGAGGCCCAGAACTCGGCAGCCTTGATTGCACGAGCATTTGCTGAAACCAGGTCATCCAGCGTGCAGGCTTCAGGCAAGTTCGGGCAGACCAAGAGGTGTTCAACATCTTGAATATCTCCACATTCGCAGGTTGCATCTTCAGTAATGTAGCCCCACCACTTCAAATTTTGTTTGCACCTGGTCACTCCAGTTCGCAGTCTGTTCAACGTCTTCCTCGTCTGGTAGGGTAGTTGAAAACCAGCAGCCGGCTCTTCCTTTCGGTTTTGGCCATTACTTCCAGGTGTCCTGTTTCGATGTAATTTTGGTATGAGGGCTGGACCGGGATACACTCAGCCTCGTGAGGATCCCGGGATTTTTTCACCCTATAGATCCGGGTAGGCCTATGCGAGTTACCGTAATCTACATTAGGCTATTATTATTTTGCATATGCGCTTATACATTCTCAACATATTTGCTGGAAAGAAAACATTTACAATCCCAGGTATAGGCTAGGCTACATCGTAAGGAGCAAATTCTTAAATCTCTCAGTGACTGCATTCTACCCAGTATAGTAGCATTACTTTTTTTCCCTCACTCCTTCAGACCTACTGTAATTACCCAAGAACAACCTTATTATGCGACACGTCGAAAGTGTGACTGTCTTCTGCATAATCTTAAAAAGGCCTGAGTCTAACTTCAAATCTGTAAGAGAATGCTTTAATTTGTTCGGAATTAATAGACTATGCCTTTGAGATGTGGTACTATCGTAAGATGATAAATGTGACGTGGAGAGACAGGATATCGAACACAAGGGTTCTCGACACCGTGAACCAACGGAGATCAATCCTACGCACAATCCGTAAACGTCGTCTCGCATGGTGGGGTCACACAATGCGCCACTCCAATTTAATGAAAACTGTGGCAGAAGGGTTCATTGAGGGAAAACATCCACGAGGTAGTTCGAACGACCACCTCTCCAACTTTCATGGGAATTATAGTGTCCACTCCTCCTAGTTAACATTACTATTTCAGTTTTCGCCATAGCTAAATTCTGACCATGATCGTTCATCCAACTACTCACCCGTCGCATTACCTGATTGAGTTTCCACTGAGCCAGAACCGCATCTCGGGCTACAATCACCCTAGAAATACCTTCATTAAACGAATTCTAAACGGCACCCAAGCACATAATTATAATTCAACGAAGGAAGCGGCAAATGACAGGACGATCTGGAAATGTTTTTATGGCAACTGACCAGTCTTAGGACTGCAAACCAATGATGATGATGACTGTAGGAGTGCATAACAACACATAAATATACGTTTCTACAGTAAAATAAATCTAAAGTTCATTTTTCTTTGTGGTTATACACAAGAAAGTGAACCTAACGTGAATTGTTCTGTTGGACGTCACTTCCACGTACGGTTGGGAGGCGTGGCCAATCATAAAGAGACTACTGGAAAAGAAGTGTATTGTCAGATAGCCTATGTGGCATTGCTTCTTAAGAGATGATAATTATGTACAATGACGGGGAGTGGGCAAGAGTTTTGCAATGAAAACTAGACTTGACAATTTAATAGACTATCAACAAAATTGTTAATTTTCGAGCATTTTCACATTCATAAGTGCAAATACAACGTATCAAACGCGAATGAAATGAAACACGAGAAAAACATTATTTGTGAGGTTTTGGAACTTCGGGATCGTATATTTGCTTTCATTGACAATGTTTCACTATGTTCGAAACGTCTTCCCATCCCTCAATGTAATTTTTACTCTGCTCATCCCCCTCCAGAAGCAAACCCTAGTTACGTCACTGCATTGCAGTTGGACACTGAGTCCCGGTGGCAACACGAAATACAGTAGGCCTACTGTAATACAATAAGTAGACTAACTAATCGTAATACAAGTTCCATATCCATATCGTAAATCTACTAAATTTTATGTAATTTAGGCTATAGTTAGTCTATCATTAGGGTTCGGAAGTTTAAGACATAAATAAGTACAAAATATGCAAGCAAATATGCCCTAAAAACCTAGCTAAATATGACCTAAAAACTATAAAATATGACCTAAAAAATGACGAAATAAGACATGAATTTTTGGGATAGGTAGAGTATCACTAACATACAGTAAACGTCTTAAGTGCCAAAACGTGATCAGCAATAATGCACCAGACACATTTAATCATACAAACTGACAGAGAGCTACAGTACATTAAAATGTTCAACATTCATTCAGTATCATAGCCTCGAGATGCAGTTCTTGCTCGGTTTTCCTAAAAGAAAACAAAAAGAAACGAAGTATTAGTATGCTTTATGATATATGTCGGCGTAAGTTAGAAGACACTGCCTAACAGGAAGTTTATTGCGCCTTCTTGGAATCGGTCTTCTAAGCCTGCTATCTGCCTGTTCCGAGAAAAGAAAGAAAAATACATCTACTACACTATTCGGAAATCCTGTGTTTGAAACTCGACGGAGGTAACACGTAGGCTACCTTGTTAACGACGCCTCACTTTAAACAAAAATGCTGAAATTATAATCAAATATGACCTTATATCACTAAAATATGACCAAATATGACCAAAACAATAAAAATGGCCGAAATATGCATTTATTGGCAACATTAAGTTGCTTTAAACGTGGTCAGGGACCCGTCATTCAAACTTATTTTTCACATTTCGGTCAAAATGAGCTCAGGAAAAAAATATGACTTTTCCTTAACATCCGAACCTTAGTTATCAATCATTCATTCATTCATTCATTCAATCAAGCAATACTAGCCTAATTTATTCGTATGACCTTACTTTTAAATATATTTACATTCTATGCGAAAACTCTCTAACTACTTCGGGAAGACCATTCCAATCACCAATGGTCCTATTTACAAATGGATACTTGTTTGTATTAGTTTCTTGTTTCCTAATCTTAATCTTGTGGAAGTAGTCATTTCTGCTATAATAATTTGTTTTTTTCTAGTTAGCCTATTTTCAATTTTGAAAAAATAGGCTTATGAGATCACCTTTTGTCCGTGTGTGTATGCGTGTGTGCGTGTGTGTGTGTGTGTGATTCGTGTGTGTGTCCCCCCCTAATAAAATCTAAACGGCAGGAGCGATTTCAATGAAACTCGGAAAGTTCATAGCACTATTCCCGGCGACCTCGACCGTGCCCTTCAAATTTTGTTACGACTCACCAATCCAACATGGCGGCTGTGCGAAATATTTCACCAGCATTCAATATCTCCGAAACTATGACCGATATTACCCTGACATTTTCTATGGTGATAGAGGGAACTGCTATAAGTTCACTTATGTGACTTTTGAAAACCTGGTAACTACAAAACCAACATGGAGGCCAAGCGAATTTGCGACTTTTAAATAGACGTTTCTCGTGATTTGACCAACCAAACGCAATGAATCTTGGTACAGTATATGTTTGTATACATTGTAATGCACCGACATCTAACTTCGTTCAATTGTTTACATAATCATAAGATGGCGGATGTGCGAAATATCTCACCGGCATTCTATATCTCTGAAACTATTAGCGGTATCTCCCTAAAATTTTGTACGGAGATAAAGGGTACTACTGGAAGTCCATCTATAAGACTTTCAAAAACCGGTTAACTACAAAACGAACATGGCGGCCAAGCGAATTTGAAAATTTTAAATAGACCTTTCTCGCGATTTAATGTTCCAAGCGCACTGAAACCTGGTACAGGAAATATTTATACACATTGTAATCCACTGGTATCTAATTTAGTTCAATTGTTTACATAACCTCAAGATGGCGGCAGTGCGAATTTTAAAATTAAGTTTTTATTTCTTGTGATGTAGTCATGCGATCGAAGTGAAAGTTTGAATAATGAACCTACGCAATAATTTTCCTTTAATGGTACATGACTCTATGGCCTATACATTTAACAATCCAACATGGCGACCATCCGAAATATTTAGACGATTCTGAATATCTACGAATCTATTTTAGGAATCAAACTGCATTTTTTAATGTTCATAGGGGCTATGAACTTAAGTTCACCTATAGGACTTTAAATAACCTGGTGATCACAAATCCAACATGGCGGTGACGCGAATTATAAATATTCACATGGACGTTTCTCGCATTTTAACCATCCGAGTGCAGTGAAACTTGGTACAGTAAATCCTTATACGAATGTTAATCCACTGGCATCTAATTTATTTCAATTGTTTCCATAACCTCAAGATGGCAGCTGTGAAAAATTTTAAAATCTCCTTGTTTTTTCTTGTGTCCTAATTTTGCGATTGAAGTTTGAATACTACACGTTCACAATAATCTGCATGTAACAGTACATAACTCTAGGACCTACATATATAAAATCCAACATGGCGACCATCCGAAATATTTAGTCGGTTCTTAATATCTACGAATCTATTACAGCAATCAAACAGAAATTGTGTATGTTGATAGTGGCAATTAACATAAGTAGGATATATGAAAATAGGCTGTATAGTTCTTCACGGAACTACTTGTTTTTCCGTGAGTTCCTTTCAGGCTGGTTCCCCTGTGTAGGCACCGTGCAGGCAGCTCGAAATGCTACTACTAGCGCTACGTAGTGGCCCGTTCTGAAACAAGGGGTGAGGCGTATTGCGAGAGTCTCAGTACAGCATGTGTGACGTTCGAACAAGTTGCGGGTTTAGAGAGATTCAATTCGGGGATCTAAGTGAATCATCATGGAAGAAAGGAAAAAACCTAGTTGTCAGTGGCCACGTGAACGACGTGGAAGAGTTAATTTCGAATGCTTTCGGATATATCACAGGAAAAGTTACCCGGCAAACGTCTGTGACTTTGCCGCCTTATATCGTGAAACTTGAGATAGGCATGGTATAGTTAGGTCACAATTTATAAAGTTTATTTAGGAAGAATTACTTAATGTATCTCAATATGTAGACTTTCACGACCACTAACAGACATTGTAATATTTAATTTGGGGATATTAGGTCGCCTATAATATATATACAGCTGACGCGTTTGCATGTTTGCTATGTGTTAATAACTTGAAACCATTTTTATTTTGTGTTTAGGTTGACCAGAATCGAAATGTCTCGAGCAGTGAATGTTCCTGTCCTGCAGGCGCCAGATGAACTTGCAAACACGTAGCTGCGGTAGTATATTTTGTAAATAATGAAAGTGTTGTCTCGAAAACAGACCATCCGCAACAATGAGGAAAACCGAGTCCGAAAACAGTGTCAAAAGAAAAATATAGGAAAGGCAAACGCGTAGAAGCACTGTTCGGCAAAAAGACTTTGAAGACATCTCTTCCTCCCTTTGAAGTGAGGATATTTTAAAATACATCCCTTGCAGTCTTCGTGCAATACTTCGAGCAGAAGCAAGAACTGAAATCGAACAATCGTGCAGGGCCGTAGTCAGCTCGTTGATGGACAGGGTAGTGAAAAATGTGGAGAGAGAAGAATGTGAGGGAATTGTGACACAGCTAGTACATTTACAAGTCTCTAACGCCGTGCGCTCACCTGTCAAATACACCTTTCACACTGTGAGTGACGAAATGTTTATTACCAGCAAAGTTCAGGTTGATACAGATCAGATAATTAAAATCTCCCTGGAAACTGTACCTCAATCACGAAGCCCTCGATGGTTTCAAGAAAGAAAGAAAGAAAGAAAGAAAGATACGAATATCTGCTAGCACGAAAGCACATTGGATCAAAACTAGGAGACATAACTTTGATACTTTAGCTCTCGCATTTGTAACTGATTCACCAATTGGGGGAGCTGCTTTGAACAATCTTTCTTACGGAAGTGAAATGGAAAGTGAGGCAATAGAATGTAATGCAAGTTCATTCAGTGTTCGTGTTATTCGGTGTTTGTTAATAATCCACCAAAAACAACCTTGGATTTGTGGCTCTGCAGATGGCATAGTTCTCAAGGGGAATGCAGCTGACAGAGTGTAAGAAGTTAAGTGTCCATCTTCCTGTAAAGATAAACCAATAGTTGATGAGGCAGGGAATGTGAGAGTACGTTATCTTTACGCTGACGGGCAAAAAAAACAACATACATTTAAAGACAAGCCGTATGTATTACACACAAATACAAATACTAATGTACATAACTGGCTTAGAAAAATGTGATCTATATGTATACAGCAGAGCACAACAGTTGACAATAACTGTTTATAAGGACAATAAGTATGTCGAGGAATGTCTCACCAAAATTTCAAAGTTCTATTTCAGTAATTACTTGCCAAAAATTGGTGGTATTCCTAATGATAATTATGTAATCATTTGTGCTTGGTAAACACTGAACAGTTCAATAGAAAATGAAAACAAAGAATATATAAAACAAACTGATGGTAGAAAAAAAACTCGAACTATTCTTTAATTATTGGAGTTTGCAAATTTACAAAAACGCAACACATATGCACAATGTCATCTATGTACGGAAACAGTTCTGTTGGCAATTACTGTAATACATTGTATATTTTGATTCTTTGAATACACCTTTCTACATGAATTCTAACACTTGCAATATAGTAAGTACTCTCAACCTCCTCAACTGTTAATCTCCCTTCATGTAAGAACGGTGGCGTCACTATTACGACACCGCGGCCAGATAAGTTAGTTCTGATGCCAGGAAATCCTTTATCAGCCATGACCTCATCGCCAGGTTGAAGTAAAGTTAATAAACCACTGTCAGTTGTTATGAATGAGTCACTAGATCTTCCACCATAACATTTCGATTTAAAGGCGATCATACCACTAGGTGTAATAGCAATTAAAGGTTTTGCTGTGTAGCAACCCTTGTATTGAGAATAGAAATACATTCTCTGATCTACTTGGGGAGGCTGTTCAACCCTAAATTCCGTGCAGTCAATAACGGCTCGACAATTATTGTAATTTCTCTTAAATGCTGGAGGCATTGTTTCTCTAACACTTTCCTTACTAGGCCAGAATAAGAATATTTCGTACTGCGCCCGAATAAACCCATCAGTATTTATATCCGCTGCACTGTAAAGGATTGCAGACATGTAAATTACCCAGCTCACAAATTTACCATGCCTACTAAGTAAAATTGGGAATTTCAGGAACATACAGGATAGATATTATTCGTAAGAAAATAGTACTACCAGCCAAGGTACACATTTCTACTATCATTTACATTTAGAGCAAATCGAGAAACTCCAATCTCGAGGGGTGATGAGGTCTAATCTATAGTGAGCGCCTGTATCTATACCTCGCAGTACTATTTTCGACGATGACGACAATGAAAACGGTGTCAGTTAAGATAAAAGTTGACTGAGTCGCTAAAAAGCGCCAGCCGTTTATTGTGCTGAAACAAGTACAATAAAACTGGCTTCCTGCCGGAAAATGGTGTCTCCTTGACACTCTCACAAAAATAAACTTCAAAAAAGAACTTGCACGTGGCACTGATGTAATAAGAAATGCGAAACGGCGTGATACTATGCATTACCCTACTTTATACAAATCCGCTTCAACTCTGAACCGTAGTTCCATATCTAAGCAAAATCATTTATTAACTATGTGCGGGGCCGATAACCTAGATGTTAGGCCCCTTAAAACAACAATTATCATCATCATCATCTAACTATGTGCATATTGAACCCTTTATCCTCTGATGGATAAATGATTCGATGTTTTATTTCTTCAATTAATTAATATTTCCACCAGCGTCATGAAATAGCCAGACGAAGATGAGGAAACTTCAAGCATTTGTTGGAGACAGCGGGGACATACCTGCAGCAGTTTGACAATAGGCTAAATACTTTAGGATTGTGAAAAGAAAGAGCCTCGCAATGTTTCAGAAGGACAGGTGGTGGCTGTCTCAAAATAGAAGGGACGCGTGGTGAGACACGCTTATGGCATGTTCATTGTACTATTCGCGCCTAGAAAAAATATAATGCAGTAACGTGAGTGGCTGATGGTACTACTGGACACTCCTACGAGGCCGAGGTCTGATAAAAACCGCGAACATATTGAAAAAGTGGAACCAATGGGAGATGAATGCTTACGAACGCGCCAAGTCTAGCTTGGGCACGCGATAGCGAGCATTAACGCGGGAGATCGGCTAGACAACATCTCTACGATCGATTCTAGAATTAATGGGCATATTCTTGACCTCCGCAATTTTACGAGTTCAGTGATATTTGTTTCATTCCTGTACCACTATTATTTTGAGAAATTTTTATATAATCCCCCCCAGTCGATACCTAGGGCCAGTTCATTTATAAGTGGCGTGATGAGCCAAGACAATACTATTACATTTTGTGCATCTGAGGACGTATACTTATTACATTGTGTGTGTCGGGAGACACAGGTTATTATTATATTTTGCGCGTCTGAGGACGTAGGCACTTGTACTTTGCGTGTCATGAGGACACAGATTTTTATTAATACTAATGTGTGTTAAATTCAGTGTGATAGATGGTCACAGTACTATTTTGTAGGGACAGTATCCTCGACAATTCGCCAACAGACTGTTCTGGGGAAAGAAGTACCTAAAACGGTGAATTTAGTACTCAGATATCGAGTGTGTAATAATCTATAACTTTTTGCATCAGCACGAGAGATGACTTCGCTTATCCTGGAAGAAGTTTGGAACTGTCAACACTCCGTCGAGATGTTTGAGACGAGCTAAGCAGCATTAAGTAGGGAGATGGCAGCAGATGTTCGCTGACGGTGACTGGCCGAGGATGAGTACTGAATAATATTCTTATTATCTGACAAGTTAACTTATGGTATATGGGACATATTTTGTTTGTAAATATCTTGCTTGTGTTGATTAACGTAGTGTATTTAGTTTTGGTCTGACACACCTTTTGCATGGAAACAGCTCGCACAAGTTTTCTTAGTCGTAAGTTCTTGTTTGTTTATTTTAAATAACGTGGCTATGTGGACGACCGTGTTCACATATGTTTACGTAATGTGGTTAAGAAGCGTCTCTCGGAGATATATTGTGTTTGAGAAGTAGGACTGAATTAATATAATCATACAGTAGATTGGAGGGTAAATTAATCTTTGTAATGTTTATTATTGATCAGATTCAGTGAGGTTATTGCCGTTGGAGCAATGTGAGTTGTGGCGAAGAGCAGTCAGCTCTCTCGTAGGTTTTAATATTTTTAAATAGATTGTGAGCTTCTGATTCAACCGACCTGTGTGAAAAATGTGTTATGTCATTCCCAGCAGTGTGTGTGTGTGTATTTTATTGGTCATTACAAGCGGGAATTTCAGCGTAGACTGATTTCTGTCAGCTTGGTGCCGAGTCCATATGGTTACCTTGCGAGGACATATATGGCTATATCGATTAATGTCTTACCATATGTTTATGTGGTTGAGATTTGTTGCTGTTGATTCTACGAGATAACGAGACAGTTGGTCAAGTTATTTTTACACACTGGAGTTGGACGATGACAAGAGTTGAGGTAGGGGAAGCTGTTTTCACAAGGCGGGCTGAAAGGATTGCATCAAGGTCATTAGTGGAGTGCTTGTTGGCTCCGTAAAATTACTTGAAATACAGAATAAGAACTGATCAATGATAAAAATTGTTTAAATAAATGGGAGTTGCCTACGAATCACTATAATCTCCGAAGCGTTAGCTTAACGTGCATTTTTGTTCATATAAGGTAATCTCAGCCGGCGAGGCTTTTGTTGTTGTTGGTTTCATTCCATGTTTATGTTCCGTATTAGTGACCCGTGCAGTCACGTGCGATGCTGTCTTTTCCTTGTTTGTGTATTGAGCAATTGGCCGTGTTGGCAGCTCATTTGTCAGATGCGTCATCGCACTGAAGGAGGGTCTCGAGGGAGATTCCTGTAAATATTAGATTTTAGATTGTGTGTCAGCATTAATTTTTAAGGGTTTTTATTAGTGTTGTTTCCCATATCCGTAAACGTTGATTTACGAGATGATTGTTCGTAAGCATCGTGGTTGTTACCCGATGTAAACGAACAGTCATCCAAGTACTCATCCCTCGTAGTTAGTCATTACGCGTACATAAAATCCCAATGCAAGTTAGTGGAACTTGGATCCACATTTTTATGAGGGGGAGATCCGTCTGACTCCTCAACGTTGATAGATATTTCTGTCATGGGAAGATTCAGGGAGGAATATTATTGTTGTTGTTTATATTCATTTCATTTTTGCACAAATAGTCATTAAATTATGTTATTATTTTACGTCTTGTCACTTCCTTTCTTAATTATAGTTTTAATCCTATGACCCTTGCCTCAGTAGAGCATGTTGTTTGGCGAACGTAAACATCACACTATGAACTGAGCGCGACCCCTTGATCAAGATTTCTTGCATATAAACAATGCAATACTAAAGGGTTCATAGGAGGTAAACTGGCGCGGCCAAGCGAGGGGCGTTTCACTGTGGTGTAGCGGCAAAGAAATTGCACATGTCAATGTAAGCGTAGTTGGGTTTACAAACTGACGCAACAATGAAGGTGTATTTTTGTTGCTGGTTCGCGGCTGGAACACATTTAGTTGGCGTATTTGAGTAAAACTGACATGCCACAAGTGGAGGCAGATATGACAGTATTTTAATCACCGGAAAGTGATATTTTATCAAAAGTAATTGAGGCGAAGAGGATACCGCCAACTGTGTGAAATATAAATTAAAATCAGGAGTTTGCAATGTAAAATACGGTTCACGTTTTTGTCTATTGAATTAAAGTAAAAA
Source organism: Meconema thalassinum (assembly GCA_946902985.2). Taxonomy (NCBI): domain Eukaryota; kingdom Metazoa; phylum Arthropoda; class Insecta; order Orthoptera; family Tettigoniidae; genus Meconema; species Meconema thalassinum. The sequence continues at coordinate 960,359,801 of OX336388.2, read as the reverse complement.
TAATATACGTGATATCGGGCGCCCAATGATTAAAGTTAAAACTAGATTTGTTGAGAAAGTCAAACTCATGAAAATGTTAGGAGGCTGGTAGCCTTAAATGACAATTAATACTTTGTTAATTAGTCGATGTTAATATCAGATCAGGATAACAATTTAATGACTGAATATGTGTTTGGGTTTAAGTTAAATTGAGTAAAATTAGAACCACTCAGAGATGCGATTGACTAGTGGGTTTAAATGTAAATTATAAATGAACTGAGTAGGGTAAAGGAATTAAATGTGCATGGGGATTGTATGTGTGTGTCAGGGGCATTGCTTTATGCCATTTCCCTAATGTCTCATATAAAGTGTATAACATGGCAACAGTAGAACAGATTCAAGAAATCATTGAAAATGCGGCTAGGAGGACACAGGAATTGTTGGACACTAAATTGGCGGAACAGAGTGAATCATTAAACACTAAACTATCCGAACAAAGTGAAGCATTAAGCGCGAAATTATCCGAACAAAGTGAATCACTAAACAATAGTATGTTAGAACAAAGTGAGTCTATAAACAAATTGTCTGAGCAGAGTGAATCACTAAAAACTAAACTATCCGAACAAAGTGAATCACTAAACAATACTATGTTAGAACAAAGTGAGTCTATAAACAAATTGTCTGAGCAGAGTGAATCACTAAAATCTAAACTATCCGAACAGAGTGAATCACTAAAAACTAAACTATCCGAACAAAGTGAATCACTAAACACAAAACTATCTGAACAAAGTGAATCATTGCGGACACAATTAAACAACAGTAGGATTGAACAAAATGAATATCAGGCGGAACAGGCTAGATTATTAAAAAGTGAAATCATTGACACTATAAATTCGCAGTTAGAGGCGCAGAATGTTATAAACACGAACCAATTAGCTTCGTTAACCGCAGAGATGAAGGATCACACTAATCAACAGATGGTATTGCTGGCCCTAGGTTAGTAAAAACAATGAAAAACAATTAGATCAGATTAAGAAAATGGAGATTATATTTGATCAAAAACTTAGCATTCTGGATGAAACGGCGTTAGGTAAATTAGAGCAAATTGAACTAGCATGCACTATGAGTACGAGCGAGGTCAAGATAGCTCAGGATAAGTTGGAAGGACGATTTAAGGAAATGAAAAAAAGCGGTAAGGTCATTCAGCAACAATTATCAGCGGTAGATGAAAATATATCCGGCATAATTAAAGATATGGACCGTCTCGAAATAAAATCAGCGGAGCAATGGAAAAGCCTAGAAGCGGATCAGGATCAATTAAAGAATACCATCGACGAAAGGCTGAGCCAGATAGAAAGCAATCAGGATGACGCTAAAAGCCAGATTTAGGAGAAAGTAAGCACAATTAAGGAGCAAATAAGAAAAGATTGGCGAAAAATGAATATCGATTCTAAAGAGGAAAGATCAACCATCCTTAAGACAGTAGGCGAAAATCATACTCGTATTCAAGCATTGGAACAAGAAATTAAGAGTAAACTTAAAGAACAAACAGACAGGATCATTAAAGCTGAACTGAGGTCGATAGAACTATCCTCGATATTTAAAACGGGAACAATGAAAGATAAGCAGGACGACTCAAATAGCCCGGAGGGTACGAGCACAGCAGGAAGTCAAACTCAGACAGAGAGCCCATTAACGACAAACACGGAGGGGTTTCGCAAGAATATTGAAAGGAGTTCCACGCCACAGGACGGTCATCAGCCCAAACAACTTATCCAAGTAATTCGCTCGAACGATTATAAACCGCAGAAGTACACGGAGAATTCAGGGGTGACACCTAAAGCCTTTATTAAAGAAATTGAATATCATTACAATGACACTGGGGTACCTGAAGCACGTAGGTTAGGGATGACGGAGAGATTTTTATCAGGAAATGTCCTTACATGGTTTATAAGCTTCAAATATAAATTTGGAACTATGGCAGACTTTAAAATCGCGTTTCTGCGCAAGTACTGGTCGCCGGGATTACAACAGAGTTTCAGAATGGAGCTTTACTCTAGGAAATACCATACTACCCAGCAAACGAAATACTCAGATTTCTTTAACATGCAAATGCTAAAATTTCGCGACCTTGATTACCCTTTAAATGAAGCGGATCTGGTGATGACTATAGCGCGGCAATTACCAGTCAGCGTGCAACAAGTACTAGTCGCAGCGAATGTTAGTATGGCCTTACATGCAGAAAAGATATTACGCCAGATAGATGAGACTACATCTCATAATCATTATAGAGGAGGAAGACAACTGGAGTTAGTAAATACGACAGAGGTCATAAAACCAAAACAGGCGAACACTAAAACGCAGGGTACAAATACAAGCACATCCACACCTAGGCGAAATCAGGAAGAGGTAGAAAACAGACCGTACCAGCGTAACGAGAATAACTATAACAATAGGTCATATCAAGGCAACAATAGATATCAACAGAGAGGGTATGAACAATGGCGTGAAAATCGAAAAATGAGGGGCCTTATGGAAGATACGGTAATTACAATGGGAATCAAAGATGGAAAGGAAGGAGAGATCAAAATCAAGGAGAGGCACGTAATTATCGAAATGACTGGGATGATAGGCACGCTCAATCACAAAATTACCTAGAGGAATTACACGCTAGTCAAGGTGGAGAGCAAGGACGATGGGAGAAAGCCATTGGGAACATGAAGAATCCAGACACACATACTGAGGAAGCTGGAAGTCTACTGAGACAAGAGGAATATCAGGGGCGTGGGCGACAAAATGATGACGGGAGTCGCAGCGGAGCTAAAAAAAATGCTAAATTTGGATAAAGGAGACAGTCTACAAACGCAACAGTCGGAAGTTGAAGATGGATGGATAGTAGCGAACATACAAGAATGGATTGCTTTGCCAGAAGACTGCCTGGAGGAGACGGTGAAACCACGGAACGATGAAATTAGGCAGTTACCCATTATTTACGCGAGGATTGGTGGAATTAATATAAGATGTTTATTGGATACGGGGTCGCAGATCAGTCTGGTATCGGAGGCCTTGGTTCGAGAGTTGGGACGGAGTCAGAATATTCCTGTGATTCCCGTACCACAACTCAAAGTGAGGGGTGTTATTCCTGAACGCACCGTCACTTGTAAACGTCAGGCATACTTAGAGCTGAACATATTGGAACACACTTTTGGGCAAACATTCATTATCATGGCAAAGATGAATTTCAATATAATTCTTGGTGCAAATTTCATTTGTGACTATCAAGCAGTGATATATTTGCACAAGAACACAGTCAGTTTTAGAGAGTATGATCAACTAAAGAACGTGGGATTGCATATGGATGAAATCACTACCGGAAGAGATGTAAATTCTTGGGCATTGGAAGCAATATCGGAAGAGACGGAAGAGGAGATACGAAAGGCAGAAGATAACATCATAGAAAGAGCTGTTGTGGAACTAGATGAGGAGAGTGAATCCCAGGAGATATGGTCTTTATTAACAGAAGGAGATGACAGTGTTGCACAAATTGAAGAGTTACTACAGGAGCGGCTCAATGACATTCAACTTGGGGGTGAACATAGAAAACAATTGGAAGAGATTTTACGGAAGCACAAAGCAGTATTCGATACAGTACCTGGGAAAATATTAAATTTCAAATATTCAATGCAAGTCGAGGATTGGTCACCTTTCAAAAGTGGATTGTACCCAATTCTGGAAAAATATCGTGGTCAAGTCAAGATCATTATAGATGAGATGTTACAAGCTGGAGTGATAAGAAAGGCACCTACACCTTATCTAAATGCGATTTTGGCAGTCACAAAACCAAATGGATCTATTAGACTTTGTTTAGATGCCAGAAATCTCAACATGAGACTCATTTTTCCTGAGTATGATAGAGCGCCAATTATCAGAGACGTACTAAAAGGCTTTAAGAACAAGAGCATCTATTCATCAGTTGATTTGACGTCCAGTTTCCACCATATTGAATTGGATGAGAAGTCACAGCTTCTAACTGGCTTCTTATTCGAGAACCAAACGTTCTGCTTCGTCCGAATGCCCTTCGGAGTCAAAACAGCGGGCTGTGCTTTAATCCGAGCCCTGGATCGGAATCTAACCGAGGAAGTAAAGGATATGACGGTGCGCTACATTGATGACATTCTGCTGGCATCCGACAACATTGAAATTCACATGGAAAATTTAGATAAAGTATTAGGCAACCTTAATGCATCAAATTTCAAAGTAAACCTGAAGAAATCGCATTTCTTCAAGAGCGAGATCTTGTATTTGGGTCACATCATTGACAAGGAGGGAGTGAAGCCAAACCCAGCTAAGATCGAAGCGATAAAGAATTTCCCTACACCAACGAGAGTCAAGCACATTCGAGCTTTCTTAGGCGTAACGGGATTCATTAAAGAAAACTGTCCAGGTTACACGGAGACTGTAGCTCCAATGCAGGAAATGCTAAAAAAGAATAATAAATGGTTGTGGAATGCGGAATGCGAGAAGGCGTTCCAAGCAACAAAACAGCTACTGGAAAACTGCATTAAGTTTGGATATCCAGATTTCAAGCACAAATTTATAATCCAAGCGGATGCTTCACTAATTAGTATAGGTGCCATGCTCTACCAAGAAGATCCAACTAACCTGCAACATAAAACATATTTGGCATTTGTCAGCCAAAAATTGCGTAAGCACGAGCGCAATTATACTGTAACGGAGCTAGAGCTGTTGGCCATCCTTCATGCGCTTCAACTATGGAAACGAATAATTTTTGGATACCCCATTGTTGTCAGGACTGATCACAAGCCACTAACATTCTTGTTTAAGACGTCGATGGCAAGCGAACGTGTGACACGTTGGTCTATATATATTCAGCAGTTTAGCATTGAGATTGAACATTGCCCAGGGAAGATGAACGTGATTCCGGATGCACTCAGCAGGAACCCAGAGCCTGATGTTGAAGAAACAGCGATGGTACAACACTTGGAGTTAACACCGAAGGACCGGGAATTCTTGGAGGAGTTACGTGAGATACAGCGAGAACAGGAAGCGGAACCATGGATGATGCTATTAATTCAATACTTTAGAAAGCAGCTACCTACAGGAACACCTGCATTTCGAGAAGCGAAAGCAAAAGAAGGAAGATATGTTTATGTCAACAATTTGCTGCACAAATGGGTGGATAATGACCACACCAAGTTACGCATACTTGTACCTGCATCTTTACAGCGAGGACTGACATGGCATACTCACGAAAGTTACGGACACGTCGGAGTAGACAAGTGCGAAGCGACAATAGGAGAGACATTTACATGGCCACGTATGAGAACAACTATATGTGACGTCATTACGACTTGTGATCCTTGTCAGAGGACAAAGCCCAATAACTATTTAATGAGGCAGTATCCTAGACCATTGCTACCTCAGAAACCCTGCGAGCTAGTGGCCCTGGACTGTTTCGGCCCAATCCCGAAAGGTAGGCGAGGTTGCCGTCACTTGCTAGTGTGCATTGATGTGTTTTCTAAGTTTGTCGTATTATGCCCCATTCAGAAAACTACATCGAAACAAGTACTCAGTCGTATTCGAAATAGAGTTACTCCAATCCTTGGAAAACCAGAATTTATATTGTCAGACCATGGCAGCTATTTTACAAGCGCCGAATTCAAGAAAGGTATGGAGGACATGGGTATAAAACATGTTTTAAGCAGTATCCGACATGCCCAAGCTAATCCAAGTGAGCGAGCAATAAAATGTGTAACATCATACTTGAGAATCTTCATTCCCAAAGAACATCATAAGTGGGTGGATAAAATTAAGGAGGTAGAGACATGTATGAATTCTACCAGGCACGAGTCAACAGGACAGATCCCTATGGTCTTACACAAAAACGAGTATCCAGTGAGAACGTGGAAAAGCATCATTAACTGCCCACAAGATCCCATGATAGCACCTGACCTGCGAATTGAGAGAACGAGAGCCTACATGAGAAAACAAGCAGATCGCAGATTACGGCGATTGAGAAATAAGAGATTTCACCGTGATCTAGAAATCAACCAGCTCGTTTTGGTGAAACGACCCGCTACATCGGATCCAGAGAAGAAGATCTTCAGCAAATTCTGTGAAAAGTTCATAGGACCCTATTCTATTGTAAGAAACCTAGGAAACAATGCATACAGAGTGAAAGAGTTAAGCACAGGAACAATGTCGGTCTACAATGCAGCCAACTTAAAAACGTATCGAAGAAGCGAACCATGGGAGCGCCAAAAATAATGATGCAGTTTAAATATATGGACGTCCTATATCAACCAAGTGGACGGGGGGCAGTTGAGTACGGCTCGTGAAGAAGGAAGTGGAGATGGTGTGGACAAACATTACGAGACAGGCAGAGTGTTGCCTAAGGCATCAGCGCGTCACGCAAGCAGATGAGAGGGTGAGGTCCAAGCAGGAAATAAAACGAGTAAATGCCATTCAAGACAGGAGCGGCTAGACCAAGTAATAGAAAAGGGGTGATTCTGAAATAAAACAAATTGGCCTACGGAAGTCTTTTAAAAATTATCGACTCTTTCCTAAGTTCGAAATTTTGTGAGTGGAGGAGTTGTGAACCCTTTATCCTCTGATGGATAAATGATTCGCTGTTTTATTTCTACAATTAATTAATATTTCCACCAGCGTCATGAAATAGCCAGACGAAGATGAGGAAACTTCAAGCATTTGTTGGAGACAGCGAGGACATACCTGCAGCAGTTTGACAATAGGCTAAATACTTTAGGATTGTGAAAAGAAAGAGCATCGCAATGTTTCAGAAGGACAGGTGGTGGCTACCTCAAAATAGAAGGGACGCGTGGTGAGACACGCTTATGGCATGTTCATTGTACTATTCGCGCCTAGAAAAAATATAATGCAGTAACGTGAGTGGCTGATGGTACTACTGGACACTCCTACGAGGCCGAGGTCTGATAAAAACCGCGAACATATTGAAAAAGTGGAACCAATGGGAGATGAATGCTTACGAACGCGCCAAGTCTAGCTTGGGCACGCGATAGCGAGCATTAACGCGGGAGATCGGCTAGACAACATCTCTACGATCGATTCTAGAATTAATGGGCATATTCTTGACCTGCGCAATTTTACGAGTTCAGTGATATTTGTTTCATTCCTGTACCACTATTATTTTGAGAAATTTTTATATAATCCCCCCCCCCGTCGATACCTAGGGCCAGTTCATTTATAAGTGGCGTGATGAGCCAAGACAATACTATTACATTTTGTGCGTCTGAGGACGTATACTTATTACATTGTGTGTGTCGGGAGACACAGGTTATTATTATATTTTGCGCGTCTGAGGACGTAGGCACTTGTACTTTGCGTGTCATGAGGACACAGATTTTTATTAATACTAATGTGTGTTAAATTCAGTGTGATAGATAGTCACAGTACTATTTTGTAGGGACAGTATCCTCGACAATTCGCCAACAGACTGTTCTGGGGAAAGAAGTACCTAAAACGGTGAATTTAGTAGTCAGATATCGAGTGTGTAATAATCTATAACTTTTTGCATCAGCACGAGAGATGACTTCGCTTATCCTGGAAGAAGTTTGGAACTGTCAACACTCCGTCGAGATGTTTGAGACGAGCTAAGCAGCATTAAGTAGGGAGATGGCAGCAGATGTTCGCTGACGGTGACTGGCCGAGGATGAGTACTGAATAATATTCTTATTATCTGACAAGTTAACTTATGGTATATGGGACATATTTTGTTTGTAAATATCTTGCTTGTGTTGATTAACGTAGTGTATTTAGTTTTGGTCTGACACACCTTTTGCATGGAAACAGCTCGCACAAGTTTTCTTAGTCGTAAGTTCTTGTTTGTTTATTTTAAATAACGTGGCTATGTGGACGACCGTGTTCACATATGTTTACGTAATGCGGTTAAGATGCGTCTCTCGGAGATATATTGTGTTTGAGAAGTAGGACTGAATTAATATAATCATACAGTAGATTGGAGGGTAAATTAATCTTTGTAATGTTTATTATTGATCAGATTCAGTGAGTTTATTGCCGCTGGAGCAATGTGAATTGTGGCGAGGAGCAGTCAGCTCTCCCGTAGGTTTTATTTTTTAAATAGTTTGTGAGGATCTGATTCAGCCGACCTGTGTGAAAAATAGCATGCCATTCCCAGCAGTGTGTGTGTGTGTGTGTGTGTATTTTATTGGTCATTACAAGCGGGAATTTCAGCGTAGACTGATTTCTGTCAGCTTGGTGCCGAGTCCATATGGTTACCTTGCGAGGACATATATGGCTATATCGATTAATGTCTTACCATATGTTTATGTGGTTGAGATTTGTTGCTGTTGATTCTACGAGATAACGAGACAGTTGGTCAAGTTATTTTTACACACTGGAGTTGGACGATGACAAGAGTTGAGGTAGGGGAAGCTGTTTTCACAAGGCGGGCTGAAAGGATTGCATCAAGGTCATTAGTGGAGTGCTTGTTGGCTCCGTAAAATTACTTGAAATACAGAATAAGAACTGATCAATGATAAAAATTGTTTAAATAAATGGGAGTTGCCTACGAATCACTATAATCTCCGAAGCGTTAGCTTAACGTGCATTTTTGTTCATATAAGGTAATCTCAGCCGGCGAGGCTTTTGTTGTTGTTGGTTTCATTCCATGTTTATGTTCCGTATTAGTGACCCGTGCAGTCACGTGCGATGCTGTCTTTTCCTTGTTTGTGTATTGAGCAATTGGCCGTGTTGGCAGCTCATTTGTCAGATGCGTCATCGCACTGAAGGAGGGTCTCGAGGGAGATTCCTGTAAATATTAGATTTTAGATTGTGTGTCAGCATTAATTTTTAAGGGTTTTTATTAGTGTTGTTTCCCATATCCGTAAACGTTGATTTACGAGATGATTGTTCGTAAGCATCGTGGTTGTTACCCGATGTAAACGAACAGTCATCCAAGTACTCATCCCTCGTAGTTAGTCATTACGCGTACATAAAATCCCAATGCAAGTTAGTGGAACTTGGATCCACATTTTTATGAGGGGGAGATCCGTCTGACTCCTCAACGTTGATAGATATTTCTGTCATGGGAAGATTCAGGGAGGAATATTATTGTTGTTGTTTATATTCATTTCATTTTTGCACAAATAGTCATTAAATTATGTTATTATTTTACGTCGTGTCACTTCCTTTCTTAATTATAGTTTTAATCCTATGACCCTTGCCTCAGTAGAGCATGTTGTTTGGCGAACGTAAACATCACACTATGAACTGAGCGCGACCCCTTGATCAAGATTTCTTGCATATAAACACTGCAATACTAAAGGGTTCAATATATACATTCATTTATGGTTCGCACAAATTATACACTCTATTGTGTCGAAAAGATTAAATTGTCTATCTTTCAATGAGTCTTTTATCTACTCAACTTCCTTAACAATCAAATAACCATCATACACCGCATCTATCGTGTTGAAAGTAATTAATAATCGTCTTAATCAATTGAACATAAGTGACAAACATTTAAGCTAAGCACTGTTCCTTTTATCATTTATCTATTCATTATAAAATACTGAAATATTTCTGAAATTCTTTACTGTGTTAATAATTCTCTGATAGACGTGAATACTAGAAGTGCATGGCATTAACCTTCATTCTCACACTCCTCCTTCAAAATTATACATCAATTACCTCATCTCTTAAACACCCTGTACAGAATCTTCCTTTAATACACTCAAATAACTTCACAATCACTGCGATCAATACTAGAAAAACTTGAGACTCCTCAGCCTCCTCTCGTAAAAATACGTAACTCATTTATGTCTATATCTCCTTACTTTGCACGGTGTTTCAACTATAAACTTCCATTTCAATACACTTTCTTCCTAACTTTAACACTCTTTCTATCCTGATACAACTTCACCTCGTGCTTACAAATTCCACTTTTGCAATAAATTTCTGTACTTTCACTTTCTGATCACCATGTGTTTTAACTTTGTTAACTTTCTTTTCACGTGTTTAAATTGAGTTTTACATTCAATTACAACTTTAAAAAAAATGTCAGTAAGAATTCATATTTTTAACAAATGATATAAGTTTGACTTCCTTCCATGAATATATTTGTTTAACAAATTCATCTATGTTTTTTAATGCTCTAAATTTCCTTAGACATATGTGTATAAGCGTTCTCGTAATACTTTCGTTCATAATTAGTTGAGAATAAATTTCTGACACTCGAATCAACATCATGAGTTGTCAAAATATTCTTTACACTTCGTGACATAACTTTTTAAATATGCGGTACTTAAATTTGCTTCAATAAACTTCCTTTACTTCATTTACAATTATACTCCTTCTTTAGTTCGTTTAATGTTATACTCCTTTTAAATAGTTCACTCTACGTTCTTTTAAATAGTTCATCCTACATTCCTTTAAACAATTCATTCTACATTCCTTAAAAAGTTCATCCTATATTCCTTTAAACAATTCATTCTACATTCCTTAAAAAGTTCATCCTACATTCCATCGCTGCTATAAAACAGATTTAATTAGCTTAAATCTAACGCAAATATGAAAAATTCTACACGATTTTACTCTAAAATGACTTTAGCGTTAATAGCATCGCTATGCAAAATTTCGTCCAAGTGACTGAAATTTTCAAGAACAAGAAAAATAACTCCTAAGAAAAATACGAAAAATTGCTACTTCAAAATCTACATAATTTAATGATACTGGCAAAATATACTGACAAAATTATACTGTCAAAATTATACGGTTGGTCAATTGGATAATCACAGAACATAACTATAATTCTACATTATATAAAGCAATCGCTTTTCTACCTTGAGTTGACTCTGGTCTGGAGAATACCTTCGTCTCGCCTGCCAAACCAAACGTGTCTCGGAGCTCATCGTCTCGTCCACAGCTATAAAGACCGGTTTGTGTCAGAACCAGCTGGCCTCTTCCCCCAGTGGAACAAGGTCGGTGACGTCCTCGGTGAACGACCTCGCCGTGAAACAGTCCGCTCTGCCTGCACTCCGTCTCCCGTTCACTGCAAGTCGTCTGGCTTCGACTCCCCATTTCTTCAGAATTGGCATCTCGTTTCTTCAGAATTGACATCTTGGTTCTTTAGAATTGACATCTCGTCTCAGGTTGAAAATTGTCGTTTATACAAGCGTTTGCGAGTATTCTAGATGTATTAGAACTCTTGTAGAAAAGTAGAGGTTTGTTCGGTGATTTTGCGCATCACGTGGATGTTCTGCTGCGCCTTCCATAATAGTGAATTCTGGAATTCAACTGTACATCTTTGTAGTCTCCACTTCCCTATGCTTTAGCTTAGCACATGGTAATTCTCATTTCACTGATGATATATTTTTGACTTCCCCGTTGCTGCTTTGTAACTTTTAAATGTAATGTTCAAGTATGCGTTCACACGTAGTAATAGTGAATATCTTCTTGTCAAAAACAACTTTGTATTAAGCACTGTAATACTCGGCTATATACTGTTCTATTCTGCGTGATAAATGTAGCTTGCTCCTCAAGTTACAGTCTTGCTGTACTACACTCTTCTTCACTACCAACTTTGATAAAGCGTGTCACTGTTATAATAATACTGGCTTCTTCTCGAGGTCTTGACTCGATGAACTCTCAAATTGGAAAGAACTTTCTCGTCCCGTTCTCTGCGCTCGGCAAGTTGCAGTCTCTGTCTCCCTTCTCGTGGTGTGACGTAACTTCTACCACCTCTCCTCACTTCAGTCCGCAGTTCGACCTTCGTCTCTTCTCCTCTTTCATGACGTAACTCTCGCTTCAAGTGGCGTGATGTCCCTCGCAATGTAGAACTCCCACATTCATATAATAGAATATATATCCATCTTTAAATCATTCCTTCTTTCTTGCCTTTCATAATTGCATAAGATGTATAGTATTTCACTCATTTCTATACAGATTTTCCCATACTCCTCGAATTTTTAATGAATAAAAGATTTTCATCCACTCTTTTATTTTTCCTGGGTCTTGGTTCATATCCAGATTGGTTCTTTGGTAATGGCCTCAAATAAATTCTGGCGCAGTACGCTGCACGAGTTGCATAAGAAAGGTCGTAAATATACGTAAAATTGTAGTCCTGTGAACACCGAATAGCACTCTCAAAGCAGAATAAGACAATCCAGTTTTCATTTTTTTTTAAGGAAAATTAATAATCTGGTTTCTTTACAAACTTTGGAAACGTTACAGTTTGGTAATAACGCAATCAGTAAGGCGAAGACGTGGAAGTTTACACCTGTTAAATCACGCATTTGCGTATTGTTCCTTATGGAACTGTAACCATGGAAACCTGGGCTCGTGATGTCTGCATGATCGTCTTCCGTTCCACACATTTGATCATGCTTCGAAATGTTCCTTCCCAGACCGAAATTAAGCGGAATACATGCTTGTGTATTTACGTCGTTTACATTTACAGAACAAGTAAACACGAAGTCTGAACAATGAAAATCAGATGCGTCTGTTTCGACGGATGCGTCCTTGGTTATGTTACATCCGCAAACTGTAGCTGAAACTTTTCCGCCTGGTTCTTCCTTTTTTAATCGTTTGAGTTGTCTGTGAAAGCGCTGTAAGCTAGGACCCGGCGATGCATTCCTCTTCTTGTATTCATCAGGAAATATTGTCGGAACATAGGCTGGACTTAGTGGGTGTCCAGATCTTCTGTTTCCGATGAAATGTGCACTGCATATTCTTGAGTAAGTCGTAGGTTGCCAAAGTGATCCATCAATGCTAAAAATTAACACCAAAATGAAATTAAATCGGGTCAGTTGAACTTATTGCAAATTTGTGCAGTATGTACGTGTACTTCCTTCGGTTAACCGCTTGTATCCATCGCCTCCTTCGGTCCACTTCTATCGCTCGTTTTGGAAAACAATAAAATTGCATTTCACTTCCCGTATTTGCATAAGTATTGGAACAACCGACAACACAACAATTGCGTTTACTTGATCTTCGTTTCTCTGCCATTATCGTCGGAGTGACTACACGCTCATACCAGAACAGAGACTGCGAGCGTAAGGTAATCTGTGCTGCGAGCCTGGAGTCTGCCTCACCACAGATTACCTACTACTACAGATAGCCGACAGCCATGCTAATTCTTGGCACCTAAGACTTCAGCGCTGTCTGGTGTATGACCGCGGTACTAGTTGAGCACGGCCGTGCGGGTAGCCTACCCCACCCCTTCCCCTCGTTCCGCTAAATATTCTCGTCCTAACTGCTCTGTCCACTTCAATGTTCCGAAAATCACAATCTTCCCAATACTTATAGCACACGTTTTTAAGTGTGGAGATAATAATATGATCTACACGAGATAAATCACATTCAAAATAGCAATAACAGTTTTTTTTAATAATACCAAAGTGGGAAATTGTGAATTCCGGAACTCTGAAATGAGCAATCACAGCATTTAGGACATGACCTCATCAATAATTTACATGTTTACATTTCTTTCAGTTGCAATTGGAGCATATTGCATTGACAAGAATTAGGCTACTATAAGGTCTGCAGCATATTATTACTCAATTAAAAAAAAATGGTCCCTTCCAATTAACCACTGTAGGCCCAATTATAACCGATTAGTTCCGAGATTAAACTAGAAAGTAAAAGTACTGGGAAGGGAGAATATTCATATCTTAAAATGCTTGATGCTGTTCGCAATAACAGGAAAATTTTAAGAGAGAATACTAAGGAAATAGGTGGTGTAACCTGATCCTCATCACACTAAAATTGTTAGTGTAATTAATGCCAAATTCATTAGTTTCAGAAAAATAATTGGATATCACAAAATGTATATACAGTAGTTAATTTGATATTCCCTTTAAAATATATCCAGTCCACCAATTTTGAAGGGTGAAATACAGTAAGTACATGTACATAAACAAATTTCATGGCACACTAATACAGTAAATTCTATGACATGCTGTGAAGGGGAAAGGAGAAATAGGACTTTCAATGAAAAACAAGAAACACACTCAATACTGCTAGAAATCATCGTTTTATTTAAAAAGTTTGTCAACGAAGAAAAAATAACAGAGAGAGAAAATCAAACTTAGCAAAAATACAGTAATCAAATCTGGTCCTTTTAAAAGTATGTGTTGAGGCATGTTCTTCTTTCTTGCCAAGGTATAACGGTAGGCTACAGCACATGATAATGGACCTATTACCTCCTTGACGCCATGGCTGACATCGATGAACCGCAAATTCCTACAACACATGCAAGTTTGTATGTTGAAACAGTTAACTTAATAAATGTGTAATGCTTGAAATGGAGAACTTGAATTTGCTGTTATGTGTATGTTTGCACCTACTATAACTATATTTTAAAAGAATCTCTTATTGTAGAATCATTGTGTTTTTGATATTAATTTTAGGGCTTTTGATAACATATTCATTTAGCCCCATATATTTGGAAGTGTATAGGATTTATATGATAATCTCTGTTATTGTGGTATCTGTAGTAGTGTGTAGGCTATACTTTCTGTAATTCAGATGAGGACTGGAAAGGTGGCAGCCATAGTTAGGGACATTTATTTTTAAGAATTTTTAATAATATGTACTAAAATGAAATTGAAATACCAACAGGAACAGTTACAAATTCCCTGTCTACTCAGCCAAGATATTCTGCAGATCTCTCCTGTGGGCCTCAACATTATTTTATTTTATTCCTTTCCTGATGGAAATCCGGTAGTACCTTATTTCAACTCCTGGGGCACCTCCCCAAGCCTGTCCCTTATAAAGCTACACACACTACTACAGTCATCGCATTATCGGAGCAATTCTACCCACACCCAACTGCATGGGGCTGATGACCAAGATGTCCCAAGCCCATAAAATGAATTAACAGCAGACAAAATCAAGTCATTATGTTATTTTGTGTTGTGTTGGATTCTGACACATGTATGCGTTTGACAGAGTGCCATTTAAGCTCATGAATAGGAATGAATGAATACGACTACCCTACTTGTTTCACGACAGCCTAGAATAAATACACACGAGACACGACAATAGAGCACTTTAGAACAGTAACGAGAGCGAACTTTCAGTGGAGATGTTGGCAACCATGTGAATACAAACAATTTATGACCAGAACGTAAAACTATGCCAGCGCTCAGAGCATGTTAAAACAATTGGGATCAGTTCAGTCGTTTGCAAACGACTTGTTTATGTTACGGTGAGTAGTCGTTGAATTCATTCGACTGTTTTATAAAAGCAGTCAAACAAGTCGATGGTTTTAACTTTTGTCAGTCGACTGCTGATGCCCATCTCTACAAACCAATTGACAACCAGAATCAATTTGAGCGTACACACCCTCCGACTTGCTAAAATGCTATTAATATTGGATCCCAATATAAAATATTTTCTGATTTAATTTTCCTGGAAAATCTATTCTATGTTTGCATCGATCATTACCATCACGCTATGGGGAGAATTTCATAATAATTTTCTTGTAATTCATTTATCACGCGGTAGAATAAATGAATGAAATTCAATCATAAAATAAATAGAACTCTAAGCCATAATTGGTAAGCCCATGTTCAAGTTGTGTAATAATTCAAGAATGCACCCAATTCTCATTAAAAGTGTATAGACTGTGTTAAGGAGTTCCAATGAAATGACATACATATATATTTGGACAACTGGACGTAGGCTATTTTATTGAAAGAATCTACGAACAAGAAACTGTATAAAACTATAGGCACCTACAGCCGTCAAGCTGTCCTCACAGTACCCGCTGGAGATTTACATCACCACTCTATCTGTACGGTACCTCGAGATAAGCCTAAGTGCGCCAACTGTGAGGAAACACATAAACTCTTCCATCCCTGCCCTCATGTCTTTGCCACTAACCCCCCCTCCCACACAGCACGCCACTGCTCTGACACAGTTGTTAGGCCTGCTACAACAACTCTCAGCCATAACCCTGTAAACTACAGCTAAACCAAACCCAGAACCCCCTAATACACTTCATTTGCAGAGCAATAAAATCCATAAAACAACTCCGCAACGAGCTTCACAAAACCTAAATTATAAACGAAAAGACTACTCCACAAACACCAAAATCAGTAAACCTCCCTCATTTCAGCCACACTACACCTTAAACAGACATAGAAAGCATAGTCATGACCCCTTCATGGAGTAGGCTATTGTCTAAACACGATCATGTCTCCTTCAACTTTACTGAAGACTTCATTAAATTCTATTAAAAATTTATAAACTCATTCCACAAATCTTAAAATCAGTATACATCCCTCATTTCAGTTACTCTATTCAATAAACAAACATAGAAGGCGTAGCCATGACCCCTTCATGGAGTAGGCTATTGTCTAAATCTGACCACGCATACTACAACCTTACTCTAATTCAAAATTACAGCCAAATGATCCATCTGACTGGGAGGCTTGCCTGGGATGATGGGCCAGAAAACCGGGAGTTCAAGCATAACCTAAATATTGAATGCTTAACATTTCCAATAACTTGGACAACTGGATTTAGGCTATTTCATTGAAAAAATCAACGAACTGTATAAAACTATAGGAACCTACAGGTATACTTAACTTATTAATTAAAGCTCTACAATAAACATACAGCACAATGAATTGTAGCATGAAGTTATCCTGAAGAAGTCGTTTGATTAGAACGACTACTTAAATTCGAATGATTCCATTCGCTTGGAATTAGTCGTTTGCCAACGACTTGTTTCATTCCAATGATTTCCAACGATTGCTTTGGGATCAGTTGTTTACAACGACTACTTCAATTCGACTGATTCCATTCGCTTGGAATTAGTCGTTTGCCAACGACTTGTTTCATTCCAATGATTTCCAACGATTGTTTTGAGATCAGTCGTTTGCAAACGACTTGTTTATGATACGGTGAGTAGTCGTTTAATTCATTCGACTGTTTTTTAAAAGCAGTTGTTTTAACTATCGACTAATTCGACTGTTTTCAGTCGACTGCTGCCCATCTCTACACACAACTAATTTTCTACACCAGCCGCTACTGAGCACGAGCTGTGACTGGCTTAGACATTAGCATCCTACGTGTTGAAAAATATTGTAAGTAACGTGTAGGAATAAAATACTACCTATAGGTATGTCAACCATTACATTGGCATATAATAAATGAATTATATTTATCTTGTATCTATCTATCCCACGATATAACATAATACAAGGTGAAGAGTCCTTTAGAACAAATTGTTTACTGTGATACTGGAAGAAACAATACAACACAGTGGTAATAGTTCTAGCTTGCACCTATTTGTTAATAAAATTTCATGTGATTTCACTCAGATCTCTGTTGTAGTGGCTTATTATATGTGCACCTTGTAACTTAATAGTACATTATGCAACGAGCCTATAATGACAATAATTAAGACACAAGTTTTATAATTTCCATACGAGTGTCTTAATTACAATTATAGATGAGTTGCATACGACTGTTTATGTTCGACGATAATTATAACTATTTTATGTTCGAACATAAATATTCATAAATATCTGTCGAGATTTCACCAGTTTTATATACTGAACAGTGCGCATGAGATGCAGAGAATACCTTGTATTTGACCATGGCCTCCTGGAATACCTCACTATGACACTCGCCACGCAGTGAAATTTAAAATAGGGGGCCATGGAAGTGAGCGCAGGTACGATGCTATCCTCACCTAATTGGTCACACAACTGTTTCTTGAGCTCTGATTGGTGGGAGAAACTGTATCATAATGAAAACTTGTACTATAATGAGCCTCATTATACAGTTTTCTGACATAATATTTACATTTCGCCAGTGTCGAACATAAACATATTAACCAATCTTCTTTACACTGTTTTATGAGTTAACACCACATCAAAACTGATGAGGATTTATTTTAGTTGGACACAGAAGCTTATTTATTAATGTAATAGACATCTATGATTGATGAAGATTGCCTCTCTCACCTTTCAGAAAATAACTAAAATTTTAATTCTGCGATTAATGTAACTAATCCACGTGTGTTTCTATTACACAACAATTAAGGGTAACTCCAGCATATCTTGTAGATTTTTGATGTGTCTGGTGAGTGGTTTTGTTACTGCTTCTGCAGGTATCACCCTTCTGAAAGATGTCTCATCGTTTCTAATTCTATTCTTAATCCTCTGCCAGAGGAGAAATAGTTTTGCAACGCATGAATACAGTGCTGTAGCTGCTGAATTTTCTAAAAATAATTATGGAATGATGGGAAGAAAATAAACATAGCCTATTCTAAAATAACATACGCATAAAATGAAACCATTCTGATGTACTTAATATGCTTCAAATTCAGAGTACAAATGCGTTCACCATTTGGTGCTTAGTTCATTTGCATATTTGGACCAAAATGTAGACCTCTGAAATGAATTTTAATGTTGGACTTTGCTCCACAGAACAAGAGCACACAGCCACCCATAGGACCAGTGTGTGTTAAGATTTTAGAACCTGTAATTACAGTTCTACATCAGTAATGGCATTACTACACATTCGACCAACTGAATACTTGCCACTTCACCAGTAACTAACATGTGCAAGAACTGATCTCCTCAAGAACTTGAGTACACATATGCAATAGGCTCATGATACTGTATGTATCTCTGCAAGATGTATCAAGTTGAAAACATTACGGTAACATAGACTCTTACCTGGTCTTTCTCAGGAGAGTAGACCAAATTGCCACATTCATCTGCTATTTCGAGAACAGCAATTTACGATTTGTTTGTTCACAGAATTTGGTAGGCCTACCTGTGGAATAAATAATAGTGAAAGTTAATTAATATGTCAAGTAGAATATCACCTGTACACTGCGTCTAATATCAATTCAAAACTAGGCTACCGGTACGATATATTTTTCACAGGCACTACAGAAACAAGTTTTCACTTAAACTCTTAAAATAAGCGTACTTACTTGGCGTAGCAGAAGAAGAACTGTTCACTTCTCATTACCAAGAAGACGATTTGATGAAAGAAAGATGAGAAAGAACACAACATTAGCTTATTATAAAATATTAATATACGGGCAATATTGTTTACACCAAACACGACATAAACAGAGAGTTCATGTTGGTCAATGCCGCCAACCCAGTAGAAATAATGTTTATTTAATGATTAGTGACGTAATTATCGTCGGTGAGCAAGATAATTGCAAGGAAATGTCAATTAGGAATTATGTGTATATTTATTGACTAAATATAGGGATATATTTGCAATTCAATTAAAACGTGTATCATGCATATGTTGGCAAGACGATATACAGCGCTTAATCCGCTCCTTACGTCTGGCCGCGCTACTACACCGATGGTACCAAATAATCCCTATCTGGTTGACACCCCCTGTGCCTCACCTAGTCTATAGTTCTCCACCCGGCCACTAGAGCGACACGCACAGTGCCTATAGGTAGAACCCTGCGCGGATAAACAAAACGTTATACGCACCCGCCCGGCATCCGCACGACTGTTATCCGCACCCACACGTTTGTTATCCGAATCCACTGGCATTACAATAGCCTAATACTTTTATCATTTTAAATGATCTTGTCGACTTCTTCGTTACGCTGAGATCTGGCGTTACGTTACGGTGACGGGACGAAATGTACTTAGAATGCACTGGGGTATGTGACGTCATAGTACGATGTAGCAGCCGAGTACCAAGAAGGCAATGCGAGAACAGCGTTTCAAGAGGCCGTTCGAGAACAATCAAGTAGGCAGTGAAGGAACAAAATAGAATCTTGAAACTCTGTTCTCGCACTGCCTTCTTGGTACTCGGCTGCTAGCATTTATCCAGTCCAGTCTTTCAGACTGACTATCCGTGTCTTTTATCATTTTAAATGATTATGTCGACTTCGCTGGGGTCTTGCATTACGTTACGGTGACGGGACGAAATGTACCGAGAATGCACTGAGGTGTGTGACGTCATAGTATTGCTTGAGCTTCCTCCTTCCCCGTGCGCTCCGGTGAGCGTGACGTCATCCAGCCAGCTACCTCCTTTGACCTTGGTTTGCACTTGTTTTTTTTTCTAACGGACTTTGAGTTCACGCAGCATTTGTAGTCTAGCATTTGTAGCATTTAAAATGATATAAAGTCTAGTCTTTCAGACTGACTATCCGTGTTTTTTTTAATTTATTAGATAAAGCGTAAAGTACTAAAGCAACACATTTAGACATTTGAAGAGAAATTCGTCCCCCTCGAGGCTATGTGTGAATCGCGAGACAATTTTGGCTGAGTTTTGTCCCTCTGAGTAACGGCATGTAAAACAGCGAGTGGCTAATTATAACACTTACTTAGGCCTAGTCGTCGGATAGGCTATACCCACGCAGGCGAGCGCAGGTATAAAGGACTTTTTTGAGGGTAAAAGTCAACACTATTGAGGGTATTTCCATGATTGGCTTCTCTCACTTCTCTATTATGCTCATTCAAACCAAGCGAAAGCAAATAGGGAAATAACAAGAAACGTGCAAGACGCAGATCTTTGCAAAACCTAAATTATTAAAAAAGAAATCCAGTTCAAAATTGTATTCTAAAAAAACTATCCGCAAATTAGCTTATATGCTATCCGCACAGCCATGCAAACTCTATCCGCATGGCGAAAATTTTTGTGGATATCCCCTGTTTTATCCGCGGATATCCGCATCACGCAGTGCTTTAACTTACCTATAGGCCCAAGTTACTCTGTAAAGAGCGTCTAGACGTAGGCTATTTGTCTTCTCGAATGTAATGATTACCAGTCCAGTTCTTGAAGCATACTTGTTACGCTGGTGTCTATTAAACTTAGGCCTATTACAAACAAGGACTCGAATTATTGTATGTTCTCATGATAATCGTACAGGTTGGCACGACTGCGTTGAATGTTCTACGGAGAGTATACTCCTTGCTTTGTCTGCAACCCTAATACAAAATAGGGAAACCGGGAGAACAAGCCGAGTGTGGGCCGCATAAATAATATGTTTGAACCTCCTGACATGTTCTGCTCTCCGCAGATACAGCGGGGAAACCGGGCAGCCGCGCCATTGGCCCGGATGCATTGTCGCAAAACAAAATGGATTCTTGATGTAAGGAAGAAACAAAGAAAGATTATTATATATTTTGTTCACTGATAAGAATAATGAATGCCAACCAATACAATTGGGTCCCGATTATTATCTTCAGTATGAGAAGAGGAATTGCGTCGCTTTTTGAACTATCTTGTATGACAACGAATTCAATCAGACTTCGAGAGATACCGCATTAATTAAGAGAAACGAACATGTAGCCATCGTCGTCTTCTGTCGGATAATAAAAAAAAAAGTTATATACATTATTCGTTATTGTTTTCGTGGACAGCTTCAGTCTTTAATTTTTCCCTGCCATTATTCATCTTTCTTTCAAAATCTTTATTGCAATCCTCGATATATAGGAGCGAGATAAACGTGTGTGTCATTGCGGAGTGAGCAACCGCACGCACACTAAAAGTAGAGGCCATAGCGCGCATATTGGAATAGGCAAGCAGGAAGCTACAGTAGGTAGGCCTTGCGCGATCATGGCCAAGCTCAAGCAAAGGTGAAAGAAGTTATCTCTTAATATACTAAAGACAGAGTTATTTTCTCTCAACGTATTGAGAGTGGTTCTAGAATGAAATTTAAACCTTCATTTCAGTAATACTGATTTTATAAATAGCATTTATTTGCTAATTACAACATTTCAATGTAACGATGTCGATTTAGTTTCCAAGCTGTCCGCCAGATGGCAAGGTCACCTTCTAGTTGCTGCACTCTGGTCAGTATCAGAAGAACTAGAAAGGTTGGGTGTTCAGTTCAGATTACCTACTACTACAGATAGCCGACAGCCATGCTAATTCTTGGCACCTAAGACTTCAGCGCTGTCTGGTGTATGACCGCGGTACTAGTTGAGCACGGCCGTGCGGGTAGCCTACCCCACCCCTTCCCCTCGTTCCGCTAAATATTCTCGTCCTAACTGCTCTGCCCACTTCAATGTTCCGAAAATCACAATCTTCCCAATACTTATAGCACACGTTTTTAAGTGTGGAGATAATAATATGATCTACACGAGATAAATCACATTCAAAATAGCAATAACAGTTTTTTTTAATAATACCAAAGTGGGAAATTGTGAATTCCGGAACTCTGAAATGAGCAATCACAGCATTTAGGACATGACCTCATCAATAATTTACATGTTTACATTTCTTTCAGTTGCAATTGGAGCATATTGCATTGACAAGAATTAGGCTACTATAAGGTCTGCAGCATATTATTACTCAATTTAAAAAAAATGGTCCCTTCCAATTAACCACTGTAGGCCCAATTATAACCGATTAGTTCCGAGATTAAACTAGAAAGTAAAAGTACTGGGAAGGGAGAATATTCATATCTTAAAATGCTTGATGCTGTTCGGAATAACAGGAAAATTTTAAGAGAGAATACTAAGGAAATAGGTGGTGTAACCTGATCCTCATCACACTAAAATTGTTAGTGTAATTAATGCCAAATTCATTAGTTTCAGAAAAATAATTGGGTATCACAAAATGTATATACAGTAGTTCATTTGATATTCCCTTTAAAATATATCCAGTCCACCAATTTTGAAGGGTGAAATACAGTAAGTACATGTACATAAACAAATTTCATGGCACACTAATACAGTAAATTCTATGACATGCTGTGAAGGGGAAAGGAGAAATAGGACTTTCAATGAAAAACAAGAAACACACTCAATACTGCTAGAAATCATCGTTTTATTTAAAAAGTTTGTCAACGAAGAAAAAATAACAGAGAGAGAAAATCAAACTTAGCAAAAATACAGTAATCAAATCTGGTCCTTTTAAAAGTATGTGTTGAGGCATGTTCTTCTTTCTTGCCAAGGTATAACGGTAGGCTACAGCACATGATAATGGACCTATTACCTCCTTGACGCCATGGCTGACACCGATGAACCGCAAATTCCTACAACACATGCAAGTTTGTATGTTGAAACAGTTAACTTAATAAATGTGTAATGCTTGAAATGGAGAACTTGAATTTGCTGTTATGTGTATGTTTGCACCTACTATAACTATATTTTAAAAGAATCTCTTATTGTAGAATCATTGTGTTTTTGATATTAATTTTAGGGTTTTTGATAACATATTCATTTAGCCCCATATATTTGGAAGTGTATAGGATTTATATGATAATCTCTGTTATTGTGGTATCTGTAGTAGTGTGTAGGCTATACTTTCTGTAATTCAGATGAGGACTGGAAAGGTGGCAGCCATAGTTAGGGACATTTATTTTTAAGAATTTTTAATAATATGTACTAAAATGAAATTGAAATACCAACAGGAACAGTTACAAATTCCCTGTCTACTCAGCCAAGATATTCTGCAGATCTCTCCTGTGGGCCTCAACATTATTTTATTTTATTCCTTTCCTGATGGAAATCCGGTAGTACCTTATTTCAACTCCTGGGGCACCTCCCCAAGCCTGTCCCTTATAAAGCTACACACACTACTACAGTCATCGCATTATCGGAGCAATTCTACCCACACCCAACTGCATGGGGCTGATGACCAAGATGTCCCAAGCCCATAAAATGAATTAACAGCAGACAAAATCAAGTCATTATGTTATTTTGTGTTGTGTTGGATTCTGACACATGTATGCGTTTGACAGAGTGCCATTTAAGCTCATGAATAGGAATGAATGAATACGACTACCCTACTTGTTTCACGACAGCCTAGAATAAATACACACGAGACACGACAATAGAGCACTTTAGAACAGTAACGAGAGCGAACTTTCAGTGGAGATGTTGGCAACCATGTGAATACAAACAATTTATGACCAGAACGTAAAACTATGCCAGCGCTCAGAGCATGTTAAAACAATTGGGATCAGTTCAGTCGTTTGCAAACGACTTGTTTATGTTACGGTGAGTAGTCGTTGAATTCATTCGACTGTTTTCTAAAAGCAGTCAAACAAGTCGATGGTTTTAACTTTTGTCAGTCGACTGCTGATGCCCATCTCTACAAACCAATTGACAACCAGAATCAATTTGAGCGTACACACCCTCCGACTTGCTAAAATGCTATTAATATTGGATCCCAATATAAAATATTTTCTGATTTAATTTTCCTGGTAAATCTATTCTATGTTTGCATCGATCATTACCATCACGCTATGGGGAGAATTTCATAATAATTTTCTTGTAATTCATTTATCACGCGGTGGAATAAATGAATGAAATTCAATCATAAAATAAATAGAACTCTAAGCCATAATTGGTAAGCCCATGTTCAAGTTGTGTAATAATTCAAGAATGCACCCAATTCTCATTAAAAGTGTATAGACTGTGTTAAGGAGTTCCAATGAAATGACATACATATATATTTGGACAACTGGACGTAGGCTATTTCATTGAAAGAATCTACGAACAAGAAACTGTATAAAACTATAGGCACCTACAGCCGTCAAGCTGTCCTCACAGTACCCGCTGGAGATTTACATCACCACTCTATCTGTACGGTACCTCGAGATAAGCCTAAGTGCGCCAACTGTGAGGAAACACATAAACTCTTCCATCCCTGCCCTCATGTCTTTGCCACTAACCCCCCCTCCCACACAGCACGCCACTGCTCTGACACAGTTGTTAGGCCTGCTATAACAACTCTCAGCCATAACCCTGTAAACTACAGCTAAACCAAACCCAGAACCCCCTAATACACTTCATTTGCAGAGCAATAAAATCCATAAAACAACTCCGCAACGAGCTTCACAAAACCTAAATTATAAACGAAAAGACTACTCCACAAACACCAAAATCAGTAAACCTCCCTCATTTCAGCCACACTACACCTTAAACAGACATAGAAAGCATAGTCATGACCCCTTCATGGAGTAGGCTATTGTCTAAACACGATCATGTCTCCTTCAACTTTACTGAAGACTTCATTAAATTCTATTAAAAATTCATAAACTCATTCCACAAATCTTAAAATCAGTATACATCCCTCATTTCAGTTACTCTATTCAATAAACAAACATAGAAGGCGTAGCCATGACCCCTTCATGGAGTAGGCTATTGTCTAAATCTGACCACGCATACTACAACCTTACTCTAATTCAAAATTACAGTCAAATGATCCATCTGACTGGGAGGCTTGCCTGGGATGATGGGCCAGAAAACCGGGAGTTCAAGCATAACCTAAATATTGAATGCTTAACATTTCCAATAACTTGGACAACTGGATTTAGGCTATTTCATTGAAAGAATCAACGAACTGTATAAAACTATAGGCACCTACAGGTATACTTAACTTATTAATTAAAGCTCTACAATAAACATACAGCACAATGAATTGTAGCATGAAGTTATCCTGAAGAAGTCGTTTGATTAGAACGACTACTTAAATTCGAATGATTCCATTCGCTTGGAATTAGTCGTTTGCCAACGACTTGTTTCATTCCAATGATTTCCAACGATTGCTTTGGGATCAGTTGTTTACAACGACTACTTCAATTCGACTGATTCCATTCGCTTGGAATTAGTCGTTTGCCAACGACTTGTTTCATTCCAATGATTTCCAACGATTGCTTTGGGATCAGTCGTTTACAACGACTACTTCAATTCGAATGATTCCATTCGCTTGGAATTAGTCGTTTGCCAACGACTTGTTTCATTCCAATGATTTCCAACGATTGTTTTGAGATCAGTCGTTTGCAAACGACTTGTTTATGATACGGTGAGTAGTCGTTGAATTCATTGGACTGTTTTTTAAAAGCAGTTGTTTTAACTATCGACTAATTCGACTGTTTTCAGTCGACTGCTGCCCATCTCTACACACAACTAATTTTCTACACCAGCCGCTACTGAGCACGAGCTGTGACTGGCTTAGACATTAGCATCCTACGTATTGAAAAATATTGTAAGTAACGTGTAGGAATAAAATACTACCTATAGGTATGTCAACCATTACATTGGCATATAATAAATGAATTATATTTATCTTGTATCTATCTATCCCACGATATAACATAATACAAGGTGAAGAGTCCTTTAAAACAAATTGTTTACTGTGATACTGGAAGAAACAATACAACACAGTGGTAATAGTTCTAGCCTGCACCTATTTGTTAATAAAATTTCATGTGATTTCACTCAGATCTCTGTTGTAGTGGCTTATTATATGTGCACCTTGTAACTTAATAGTACATTATGCAACGAGCCTATAATGACAATAATTAAGACACAAGTTTTATAATTTCCATACGAGTGTCTTAATTACAATTATAGACGAGTTGCATACGACTGTTTATGTTCGACGATAATTATAACTATTTTATGTTCGAACATAAATATTCATGGAACTCGTGTAGTATACGTTGCCCGGCGCCATTAAAATCCGAAAAATTTTCTATAGAAATGGCCAATGTTACTAATATACAGCAGTTGAATATTTCATCGCTAGAGAGTGTTACTGTATTTTTTCAGAGTGCCAACATTATTGTTTCCAGACCAATATTTTCATCCAGCCCAATGGTTTTCGTCTAGGCCAATAAAGGTTAAAGGTTAAGGCTAATAGATAACACCCCTGGTTTTTGTCACGCACAGTGGGGATGTCACGCATCAATAATCTTTAACCAGGTCAATGATTTTGCCAAGTAGTACAATCAGTAAGTTGGCAGCATTACGTAATCAAACATGGCGACGTGCTTTTTGATAAGTTTATTACTTGAAAGTTAATGTTGACAATTTCCTTTTTTGGAAGTGTTTACGCGGTGTTTGTTAATGGCAAATGGCTTTAATAACGTGGCAGAGTAATAACAAACCATTTTCCGAGCGCTACTAAGTAAAATAACGCACTTTCGAAACGGGCAACGTATACTACAGGAGAGCCATATTCATAAATATCTGTCGAGATTTCACCAGTTTTATATACTGAACAGAGCGCATGGGATGCAGAGAATACCTTGTATTTGACCATGGCCTCCTGGAATACCTCACTATGACACTCGCCACGCAGTGAAATTTAAAATAGGGGGCCATGGAAGTGAGCGCAGGTACGATGCTATCCTCACCTAATTGGTCACACAACTGTTTCTTGAGCTCTGATTGGTGGGAGAAACTGTATCATAATGAAAACTTGTACTATAATGAGCCTCATTATACAGTTTTCTGACATAATATTTACATTTCGCCAGTGTCGAACATAAACATATTAACCAATCTTCTTTACACTGTTTTATGAGTTAACACCACATCAAAACTGATGAGGATTTATTTTAGTTGGACACAGAAGCTTATTTATTAATGTAATAGACATCTATGATTGATGAAGATTGCCTCTCTCACCTTTCAGAAAATAACTAAAATTTTAATTCTGCGATTAATGTAACTAATCCACGTGTGTTTCTATTACACAACAATTAAGGGTAACTCCAGCATATCTTCTAGATTTTTGATGTGTCTGGTGAGTGGTTTTGTTACTGCTTCTGCAGGTATCACCCTTCTGAAAGATGTCTCATCGTTTCTAATTCTATTCTTAATCCTCTGCCAGAGGAGAAATAGTTTTGCAACGCATGAATACAGTGCTGTAGCTGCTGAATTTTCTAAAAATAATTATGGAATGATGGGAAGAAAAATAAACATAGCCTATTCTAAAATAACATACGCATAAAATGAAACCATTCTGATGAACTTAATATGCTTCAAATTCAGAGTACAAATGCATTCACCATTTGGTGCTTAGTTCATTTGTATATTTGGACCAAAATGTAGACCTCTGAAATAAATTTTAATGTTGGACTTTGCTCCACACAACAAGAGCACACAGCCACCCATAGGACCAGTGTGAGTTAAGATTTTAGAACCTGTAATTACAGTTCTACATCAGTAATGGCATTACTACACATTCGACCAACTGAATACTTGCCACTGCCACTGCACCAGTAACTAACATGTGCAAGAACTGATCTCCTCAAGAACTTGAGTACACATATGCAATAGGCTCATGATACTGTATGTATCTCTGCAAGATGTATCAAGTTGAAAACATTACGGTAACATAGACTCTTACCTGATCATTTCTCAGGAGAGTAGGCCAAATTGCCACATTCATCTGCTATTTCGAGAACAGCAATTTACGATTTGTTTGTTCACAGAATTTGGTAGGCCTACCTGTGGAATAAATAATAGTGAAAGTTAATTAATATGTCAAGTAGAATATCACCTGTACACTGCGTCTAATATCAATTCAAAACTAGGCTACCGGTACGATATATTTTTCACAGGCACTACAGAAACAAGTTTTCACTTAAACTCTTAAAATAAGCGTACTTACTTGGCGTAGCAGAAGAAGAACTGTTCACTTCTCATTACCAAGAAGACGATTTGATGAAAGAAGGATGAGAAAGAACACAACATTAGCTTATTATAAAATATTAATATACGGCCAATATTGTTTACACCAAACACGACATAAACAGAGCGTCCATGTTGGTCAATGCCGCCAACCCAGTAGAAATAATGTTTATTTAATGATAAGTGACGTAATTATCGTCGGTGAGCAAGATAATTGCAAGGAAATGTCAATTAGGAATTATGTGTATATTTATTGACTAAATATAGGGATATATTTGCAATTCAATTAAAACGTGTATCATGCATATGTTGGCAAGACGATATACAGCGCTTAATCCGCTCCTTACGTCTGGCCGCGCTACTACACCGATGGTACCAAATAATCCCTATCTGGTTGACACCCCCTGGTTCAGATCGTAGGTAATCTGTGGTTCAGATACAAACTCAAAGCGATGTAGGCCTTCTTAGAAAGGGAATTTATTTCCGAAATTCGGTCGGATCTCTGGGATTATTGTACAAGGCAGGCTCACTCTACACAGTAGCATATGAGTCAAGTGTAGGGATGAATGTTCATGCCCCTCAGGAACACGTTCTGTTTTGCTAAACGGAAGTGTGCTATTAAGATGACGATGATAATAATAGCCTAGGCCTAATAATAATAATAATAATAATAATAATAATAATAATAATAATAATAATAATAATAATAATAATAATAATAACTTTCTTCGGCTTTTCCGAATTAATTGGGGTCGCCGGAGCCAACCAGGCTCATTTTGGTTTTGGCCGGAGATTTAAGGCCGGATGCCCTTCCAGACGCCACGTGATTTTTCAGGTGAAAATTCCACCCCGCTGTCACCGGGATTCGAACACTTAGCCATTGTTCACAGCTTGCTGAAGTTGAGATTTTACACAAACATATATTTACACATTTTCAGTTCTCTGTTCCAAGTACAGTACTAGTAGAGATTTATTTTTATGACACAACAGAGCTGCCACTGATGCCAACTATAAAAGAAACTTGGCGCTGCTATAGAGCATCCAGCGTTTAAAAAAGACTGTGGAGCCTTATGGCGACAGTGTTGCTAACTCTAGGCAGAGGTAGCGCTGACGTCATACGTTATGTTCACCCGCTTCGAGTACTGCGCTTTCATAAGTTAGCGAGACAACCACAACCCCAGCAGCTACCTGAAATAGAACACGCCCAGGAAGGAGCAGTTTTGCAGGTGTTAACGGATTGGAACAGTATTAAGGATACTGTATGCGAAGAGAACCAATAACGACATTAATTTCGTTGTGATATGACGCATTACTGATTGACAGATGTCGAGAGCACAACCCTTCCTTCCTTCTCGGATGTATGCAGACGATGTTAACAATTTTTATGTCAGCAATTCTTTTGATCATCACCTCTTTCGTTATTAGTTAGGCTGTAATTTAGTTTCTTTCAATTCTATTCTTGTTGTTTTGTTTAGATTAATATTTGTAATATTGTAGTGAGTTAGCCGTGCGGTTAGGGGCGCGCAGCTGTGAGCTTGCATTTGGGAGATAGTGGGTTGGAACCGAACTGTCGGCAGTCATGATTCGATCGAACAGAAAATAAAACAGACACACAACAGTAACACCAATGACGGATAGTGCTTCATAACTTATGTTGTCGGCGGAACTGAGCACGTGCTCCACTCCGGGCGGCATAATTTTTTTTTCAGCCCGAGCCTAGCCACAGTTCGTATTTCGGAGCCTCTTATTGGCTGTTACAACATGTAGGGTTCTACTATGGAACACAGAAGGGCTAAAGAATGTGATGACCTGTAGTCCAATGACATTCATAGACGAATATGCCGTAGTGATTTTGGTAGAAACCTTTCTTACGGACGATTGGCAACAGAATGGTTTCTATTGTACTCAAGTAATGGCGGATCAGGGACCAAGAGGGAGGCCTAAAGGTGGCATTGCATGCTGGATTAAACCCACCTTCTGCCCGTTCAAAGTAATAAAGAGCACAAAACATCTCATAGCCTTGAAAACGAATTATTTCATATTATTAGCAGCATACTTCCAACCGGAACTGACAGAAATTGATATAATAGATGAATTAAGCATCACAATAGCTGATATTGACACCGAAATACCGCTTATATTAGCGGGAGACTTAAATTGTAGAGTGGATAAAAATGAATCCAAATCAAGAGCAGTATTAAGATACATAGAGGAGGAGGGCCTCTCACTCATCAACAGAATTACGGAATCGACATATATATGTCATAATGGGCAAAGTGTCATTGACCTTATGTTCACAAATTACAAGGATATAAAAGTATCAAAACATCTAGTAAAGAAAAATATACCCCTAAGGAAACATCTTCCAGTAGAAACAACCTTTGTCGTGGAAAACAGACCGCGCAGACTCATCAAAGAGCCAAATAAACTATCCAGGAAACTAAATAGAGAGGATATACGGAGTAAATGCCAAGAAATTCAGATGATCATACAGCAAACAAGCTGCAATCTGGATGAAACACTACAACATCTGGAGGACATCTTAGTATCTGCAATAGAACCGGTAAATCAGACAAAGAGGAGATCCAAGCCGTGGTTCAATGCAATATGAGTAGGGGGGTAAGGCGGTTTCTAACGCACAGCCTACTTTCCTGGGAACATTGCTGATATCTCTCGAACGCATGGTCCGATTTTGACAAATGAGGTGTCGTTGGACTCGGGCTGACGTCCTCTTCGCTATGGACCACTCGTTATATTTTTGAATTTTTTTGAAAATTTTCGTTTTCGAAACTAGGTAATAGTTTGAAAACCAAACATGGTAGAACGTTGTGCCATGGCTCAAACGAATGGTCTTTATGACCTTTATTTTTTGTAATAAAACTTTTTTATTTTTTATATTTTTTTGAAAACACTCGAATTTTAAAAATCCTATATTTTGGAAACTAGGAACTCTACAAAAAAAATTGTTTGACATAAATGAAAGGTCCCTATGCCCTCTACTCTCAAAATAAATTTCAAGTCGCTAGAGCAAAAATTTGTGTTTTGTAAGTAGTGGGATGGGGATAGAGCTGCTTACAAAAGCAAGTGGTGAGCCCCTGCGACCTTGGAATGGAAGGAGCCATGCTAGGAGGGCGTGCTTGGATTCGTTTTTTTCGTCTCGTCGTGCTCTTTACGGGAATGTAGGTGTCGAAAAGGTGAAAATCTGGAAACACGGTTTTTTTAGGGTAAAACCGTGATTTTAAACTTTTTGCTATATTTCGCAAACCAATCATGCTAGAGACGTGTACGACGGGTCCAAGGACTCGGGGTGACGTCCTCTCTGCTATGGACAACTCGTTATATTTAAAAAAAAATTGGGAAACGCGATTTTGGGGTAAACACGTGTTTTTTGTGATTTTACCGATATCTCACAAACCAATAACGCTATAGATGTGTACGAGGTGTTCTAGGACTCGGGCTAACGCCCCCTTTCAAATGTGGTAGATATTTTTTTTCAAAAAAATAATTCACAAAGGGCCTAACGCCATACATGTTGAAAAAAAAATTCTTTACCGTTACCTGTTTATAATGTTCATGAAGCGTGGTGGTTGAGATAGACGATACGGCTGGGTGTGTGTGTTTCAACGAACCTGTCGCTAACCACAAGGACCATGCTTAATAGAATAATCGCTATTTCGGCGGGTCGGTGTATGACAGAGCGAGCGTGCGTTTTCCTGATATTTTACCTTTGACGTGTAAACGGTGATGAAAACTTGGTTCTATGTTGGTCGAAGCGAGTACAGAAAACAAACTTGCCGAGGAGGTGAAGGTCATTTGAGCTTATTGGAAGGCATTGATCTGACTTGACAACAAGTGCAATGGAAAAAATGACCAAGACGCTTGAAGGTGAAATAATCTGACCATCGTGGTGGCAGGGGAGTGTGAAAGGCATGCACACACATGTGTGAAACCACATGTAGGCTAAACCAGTGACATCCTGTTTTGCTTCGTACGTGACAAAATGCAAGTTCATGTGAAATTTGATCTTCCACAGGTGTTCGCTTGGGTGTTAGCTGTCCACGTGCGCGATAACTGTTAACAAGTTACAGCCTGTCTTGCTTCGTACGTGACAAAATGCAAGTTGACGTGAAATTTGATCTGCCACAGGTGTTCACCTTGGACGTTAGCTGTCCACGTGCCTGATAAGAGAATGTTCAAAGCGTGGGAATCGCTGAATCAGTAAAAAGTATGATGCAACTTGTCGGAATGATGTCACAACCAATAGATAGGCAAGAGCTGCGAAAACAGCAGTGGTGGGAGGTGAAGGGGGGGGGGGGAGAGGGGGGAGGGGTAATGTATGAGAGAACACAGGTGGAAAGAGAAAGAAATATGTGGAGCTGAAGACTGTACACATAGAGCTATAGGTGGTGTACAACATGTGTGAATAAATAAAAAGTACACAGGTTCACACAACATGTAATTTATTAATCCAAGAATTAAACGTAGAGTTAAACCCTAACCATTTGACGTAGAGTTTATTTCCTTTTTGTTTCAACACTTTTTCCACAAGATAATGCTGAGGAAATGCTGTTTTCTGAAGTTCATGGAGATAAAATCTACCTTTTATGGGTTGATGGTTGAGGTCCTCGAGTAAATAGGTGACTGGAGTGTCCAAGTTGACTCGACGAATTCGAAATAGTTCAGTCCCCCACTGAGGCGTGTAACCCTTATTGAAGGCAGACTTAAATTTGCTCACACGAACAAAATCCCCAATGTTCAGTCGGTGACGTTTAGGATCGGCTGCTTTTATGGGGTTAAACAGTTTATCCAATCGCTGAATATTTTTAGTCACGAGGCGTGGCTTGGTCCCAATCGTTCTATGTTTGGTGTCATTGTAACGTGACACTAGCTCAGGTAACATGTCCAACCAGCGATAACTGCCCTGAGCGGTAAACGCTTTCCACATATGGGTTTTCAATGTTCGGTTGAACCGCTCGACCACACTGGCTTTGAGATTGCTGTACGTGGTGTAATGGTGAATATCCTTAGATTTGAGAAAACTGGAGAAATCCTTGTTGAAAAATTCTTTCCCCTGGTCAGTTTGTAGCAGCTGAGGTTGACGTTGGGAGTGTTGAATAATATGTTGAAAGGCCTTGGTAACTAGTGGACCAGACTTGCGACGCACAGGTTCAACAAAGGCCATTTTGGAATAGACATCAATGACGGTCAACATATAGCGTACACCGTCGTTAACGCCAGCATAGGGTATCATTTCAACCAAGTCAGCCTGCCAAAGTTCATCCACACCTCGTGAAATCACCTTGAGTCGTGGATAATGACGCCTAGCTGGGCGATGCAACTCGTGAGCAATACCCATTTTAATGGGTGAGGGCTTAAACAATAATTTTGGCATTTCGAAGTTCTTGTTCAATTTCTTGAATTTCCCAATCGTGACCGGTGTGGCCAGCTTGACGTGAGGCATGCAACAACTGTAGCCGCTGGACGAGCT
Organism: Meconema thalassinum; assembly: GCA_946902985.2. NCBI lineage: Eukaryota > Metazoa > Arthropoda > Insecta > Orthoptera > Tettigoniidae > Meconema > Meconema thalassinum. The sequence goes on along the minus strand of OX336388.2, from coordinate 960,325,931 downwards.
TATTGGGATTGTGCCAGTAGGTAACATCCACAAGGGGTTTTAATGGTTTAAATGTCACTCCCGAAGCGAACGCTTTACGACGAGTACTTTGACTGGTGGGAAACATTTTTGCAATGATGGTTTTATATTTTTGAGATATATTGGCATTCACTTGTTGAGCGGGATCATACTGTCTTTTGTGGGCATAGGTATCCAATAAAATGGATTTATATTTGTCAAGGTCCTCTGACGTATAATCATGGGAAGAGGGGGTCCGAGAAAAGAGCAGCTTTAACAGTCCTGGCGTTAATTTATAGTTGATGTTTTTAATGACAGCTTTAGTACGAGCAAATTTAATGGATGAATCCCCAATTTTAAAACTATCATCCTCATAGCGAACACCATACGTGGTATCTGTGTTTCCAATAAATAGATCGGTGAAATAGGGTTCCAATGTTGATCCATAATATTTTATTAAAATGGTTTTCAGTTGAGCTTTATGTTGAGGGGTGGCCAAGAGTTGTGAAAACGGAGACGCCCTGGAAGGGCAAGGTGTTTCGACCATGGCCAAGGATTTCTTTTTTCTCAAAAACTCTGCAAGGGGTGCGGCCTTTTTTTGAGGCGTAAACACTTGTTCCTCCTCATCCTCAACTTCACTAACACTAGTCAAATCTTCCTGTTCCTCTTCCTCTTCCTCAGGGTCCTCGTGCAGCGTCTGCGTGGCTTGTGAAACAGTGGGTAGCGTTTCAGATGGCTTGAAAGAGGGTTTCAACATGGCTTTTAGTGGAGGTGCTAAATGTTGCTGAATAAACAAAGCATGATTTGCACGTGATTGTTTCAATTGACGAAACTTTTGGCGAATAGTATTTTTTGCTCTAATAATATGCTTTTTCAATTGACTCTCTGCTAACGCCATGGTGTCTTGGCAAATGACTTGCCGGGGAATGAGACAAGGCCTTAAATAGCAATAAAATGATCAAACCCTAAGCGATACCGTCCTTGGTTGAGTTCACTTTGTTTGTCAATGACTAAACAGGCATGACGTTGAGTGTTCCAGCACTTGGCACACAATTCTGTAAACATTTGAAAGGTCATATCCGGATTCACATGTTCATTATAAATGTGACGACTGTTCCTCTCGTCCTGACGAAATAAAACAATGACATTGGCATTGTCACGAATCAACTGTTTGGACATTTTTGAATACGTTTGTCCAAGATAGAAGCAATCGATATGTTTGTGACGACCCATGCTGAAATAGCTTTGAATGATGCCTTGACGTTCAGTGGATACATCATCGAAAATCATGAGTGAATCAGGCTTTACCTCATCCGGTGAAATCACATTTTCTTGCATGGAAAATGTAAAATAACCCATATTCTCTTTTTGTAATCCAGACATGACTTGATCCAGAAACACGTAGAGGGGTTGGTAGAGAGATTTTGCAAAAATATAAATATTTTGAAAACGCAGACCATTGGGCGCTGTGATGAGCGTTAGCAAAAGATTTGTCTTTCCACAGCCGGAAGGCCCCACAATGATGCAGCGAATGGAAGATGGAAACAGTGAACCATGGCGTTGTTCACGTGATGTGGGACAGAGATGGGAAACCATGTCCCCCACGGGGAATGACTCTTGCTGCTTAATAATCTTCATGTCAACTAAGGCTTAGACAGGCTAGCAGGCTGTCTATATACAGGACACCGAGCCTTGTCATAGAAACAGTAGACTGGTACTACAGGTTGACGATGGATGTCTTTGGACGTGCGTTGATGGCCAAAGCTAGGCCTGTCCCCATACATGATCCTAAACAAGAAACAGATCCTGCTAATAAACACTATGTGGATAGGTCAGTAGTGCCACGCACAAAACAGGGAGATTATGACTTTAAGGGAAAGCGGTTAACCCATGTAAAACATCCTCAAGTGTCTACAGACGTTACTACGAAAAAGTATGTGGATAACAAAGTGTATGAGTTTTATGACAAAGTGCCTCAGCTTACGGTGAATGGCTATAGCGCTAATCATCATCGGATGATTCACGTGGAAGACCCGCAAGACGAAGACGATGTCTGTACCAAGCGTTACGTGACCCATGAAATGAAAAGGCTTTATAAATTGATCCCATCTGTATTTTTAGTGTATCTGACAAATGAAAAACCTGTGAATGACAGAAACCATTTACCGTTAGTCCATGATCAGCACTCGACCTATGTGCTTGCTTCGGGTTTAAGCCACTATCGATTACACTATGATGGAACCATTCACATCAAATATACCATACCTGATGAGAACCATTTACAAATAAAGATAAATGGTCATAGGATGTTGATCCATAACCATGAAATGGTCAATGCAGGGGACGAATTATCCCTTCATCTCATGTTGACATGGGATGAAAAGCAAGCGGGAAAAACCATAAACGATTTCCCACTTTATGTGGAATTGGAATATACAGCCATGAAATAACCATCTGACGTTAGTTGTGATTTAAACTTTCTTGTGAAAGGTTGTGGGTCATTATCATCATGGTGAAACAAAGGTATGCAGTGAGAAAGACTAAAAAAAGGACTTTGTCCTTGGCAAAGCCTGGGCTTACAACATTCGAGGACAAGCCCTTGCGAAAGAAAAAAAGAAAAAATAATGTATTGACCATAAGGAAAGCCCTTCGAGCAGCACAGAGACATGTTATTCCAAAACGTCGGCGACAGGTTTCAAACCAAGGGCGAGTGATTCCCGTCCCAAAACGAGCTGGATTTTTACCTGCATTATTTGCTGGTTTGGCTGCTCTGGGTTCACTTTTGGGCGGTGCCAGTGCAGTGGCGAAAACCATTAAAGCCGCGGAGCAGGGCAAGCAACAACTCAAAGAAAGTCAGCGACACAATGAAACGATGGAAGCGATTGCCATGGGGGCTAGAAATGCCAATTTAAAGCCAGCCTTTTATCAACAAGGATTTGGGATTTCACCATTTCGAAATATTAAAAAAAAAAATTTAACCTCAGCCATAGCGAGACATGCCCTGACGCATCAACAAGTGGAAAGCTATGCTAAACAACTAAAGCTTTCTCATTTTCGAGGTGTGTTTATGCGAAACCAATTACCCCCACGACCCTGGAAACAGGAATGTGCTGTTGTCAATTTGGATGATCACCGAGGACCAGGGACGCATTATGTAGCTTATGTCAAAGAGGGATCCATGGTATGGTACTTTGACAGTTTTGGGAATTTGCCCCCGCCCATAGAACTAGTGACCTATTTTGGAAACAGGATCAAGATATATTATAATGTGAAACGTGAGCAAACGTTTAACAGCCAACAGTGTGGACGTTTGTGTTTAATTTTTTTATATAAGACGCAGCATAAGCTAAAACGCCACCAGTATGTCGGCAGAAAGTAAAACGTTTACACTGCATGGACGTGGACCTGAAGTCAGCCTAGACTTCTACCCGCCTATCGAATTGAGTGAAAAACCCTATGGTTTAGGACTTGTTTCTCATGAAACGTACAATCGAATATACAACATACGTGAAAATGTGAACAACAAGTTTTACTATGATGATTCTGTGCTCACCTTGAACTCTGGTGGATACACGATCGATGATATTTATGAACACATTTATGTGGTGTTGATCAATCAATATGGTTTAAAGTCATTTCTCGACGGAACGCACAAGTTTGAACTTGTAGGAAATACCAACACTCATCGCTGCAGTATTTTCTCTACCTTCAACATTGACTTTAAAACACACCCCGATTCCATTGGTCCATTACTAGGATTTAAACCACGTGTGTTGGAGCCCAACAAAAAACTTGAATCGGACCATGAAGTGAAATTCATTGAAGACCATCATGTGTCGGTGACGTGTAATATTATTAGCCAAGTGTACACCAATCAAGAACCATCGCATTCGCTTTATGACTTTATTGTGACATCACCCAATGGGTATATTATTCGTGAAAACCCTCCAGTGGTTCTTTTTCATTCTGTGGCTGTCGATAGTATTAGTAATATAACATTAAGACTGATCAATAGAGATCAACAACTCATTGATCTAGATTCTACCACACCAGTGACTTACAAGTTGGTGCTAAAGCCACAATGAAGTTTGTGTATAAAGCAACAACACCGTCTAGGAATGGTGTTAGTTGTTTGCCACGTGAATACACGTTAACATCTCAAGGCAAGCAGATTTTACAGCATTTGGGTTACCACGTCAACCCTCATAATGAATTCTATCCTAGAGATAGCGAACCACATCGAGGAGCAACCAGGAGTGGTAAGAATTGATCTCCATTCCTATCAAGCTCAAACACCTGGACTCAATAACAATGATGAAATTCAATTTGTTATCAACAACCAAGATATTTACACCCTACCGCATGAAAGTGTCATTCAGATTGAAGGTCGGCTCACCAAAGCCGATGGCTCTACACCCACCACATCCAAGTTGGCCAACCATGGTTTGGCCTTTCTGTTTTCTGAAGTGCGGTATGTCATTAACGATATCGTGGTGGATAGCACTCGAAATGTGGGCATTTCCAGTGTCATGAAACTATACCCCTCTTATAGTGAGGAAGAAGGTAAAACACTTTGCATGGCAGGTTGGTGTCCTGACTCGACCAATGACTGGATGGTACACACCGATGGGACCTTTACTGGATATTTACCTCTTAAACTGATTTTAGGCTTTGCCGAAGATCACCAACGCATTGTGGTCAACGCAAGGCAAGTGCTTTACCTAGTGAGAGACAGGAGTGATAATAATGCACTCAAGGGAGCCGACAATGCCCCCATCGATTCAAAAATTCAACTACAACGCTTGCTATGGAAAGTTCCCCATGTGACCCTTGAAGATAGCAAAAAACTGGACATACTCAAAATGGTAAAGAGAGATATGCCTCTACCCATGGAATTTAGAAGCTGGGCACTCCATGAGTATCCGCTATTGCCCACTACCAACACACACAGTTGGTCTGTAAAAACAGCTCGCTATACAGAGAGACCTCTCTACCTGATCGTGGGTTTTCAAACGAATCGCAAGTATCAACAAACCAAAGATGCCTCGCAATTTGATCACCTGCAATTGAGAAATGCACGTCTTTTCCTCAACGGAGCTGTGTTTCCCTATGAAGGACTGGATTTGGATTTTTCAAAAAATAAGTTTGGCCCTCTGTACGACTTGTTTTCTAAATTTCGATGGTCGTATTATCAAAAAGAGAACGGCCCCATGCTACTACCCCAAGCGTTTAAGGCAAGAGCACCACTGATTGTCTTTGACTGTTCTTACCTGAAAGAGTCTGTCAAGCCATCCAATATCGACATTCGAATAGATTTTTAAACGCATGACAATGTACCAGCCAATACGACGGCCTACTGTCTGATTATTCATCACAAACAAGTCAACTATTATCCACTGTCCAACCAAGTGACGAGTGTATAAATAACAGGTCATCCCACGTCAAGCCGCTCAGTCATGTCTTGCTTTAAAGCCTCAAGAGACGTTACATCCATGAATTTAAACTCTGAGGAACAACGTTTCAAGACTTTTGCCACATGGCCAGTGCCTTTCATAAACCCTCAAGCCTTGGCAGACGCTGGATTCTACTATTTAAAAACAAGAGATGAAGTGAAATGTGCCTTTTGTCCCATCATCATAGACCAATGGCAGGAGGGCGATGAACCCATGCAGGAACATCAGCGCTGGTCACCCACCTGCCCCTACCTGTGCAGAATGAAAGTGGGAAATATACCCTGCCATTCAAGCTATCCCTCACTTGTGTCTCTGGGTGATGAAAAAAAAACAAGTTACGATACATGTGGGCCGTATGGTATCCATGGTGCTTCGGTGAGCAGCTCACCATCAAAAACGCCTAGTTTAGAGACATTGGGACATCATCGGTGTTATGGACGTTACAAACACAAGAGACTATATTGTTGTATCAGTTGCTATCGTCCTTATCCTAAAATGAGAAAAGCCTGTAAGACGTGTTATGATAATAAAATGATGTAATTCTTAAATTCTTATTTTTGCATGTCCCCTGTCCTACCCTAACCTTAATTTGAAACTAGCATGGTAGGTAAGTCCATGTCATGATCACACGTGATCGTCAGTCAGTCGTCAGTTGAACTTGGTCCAGGCAAGCGTCAACATGTTGCGCACACTCATTGTGGATTGCCAAGGGTTTAAAATTGGTGACAACAAATTTATATTTAAACAAGTGGCCATGATCGATTGTACCACGTTTTGGATATCGCAAGCTACGCATTTGCTATTTAAACCACCCCATGCTTTTGATTTGTTGTGTGAAAAAGACCGTAAACAAACCCAGTGGATTGAAAATCATAGGCAACTAGACTGGAATCAGGGAACCATTTCCTATAAATATTTGGACGTGGTCATGAAAGCACACTTGTCCTCGGCCAATGTGGTATTTGTGAAAGGTAATGATAAACGTCAATGGTTGCAACCATTTTTGGCGTCTTACTGCCAATGTATCGACCTCATGGAGTTGGGCTGCCCCTCCCTGCAAACGCTCATGGATACTTGTTCCTGTGGCAATATTACCCATACAGCCCTATCGCATGCGTGGCATCTCTTTCATTGGTTAACCACTCATGCCTGCTGGGAGTTGTTGAACAAAATTATAACTCAAGATTTACCTGTGAATGACGTCAGTGAGATTTCTACAAGCGACGTGTAAACATCTACAGCACGTGATACCATGGAGAAAGGCAATGCTACGGACAAAGCCATCGGCAAGTTCTTTGTGTGCAAAAAGAAACTAGACAGTTTTACCAAAGAGGAACTCTTGGCGCTGGCCAAGTCGTTCATTTATTATGTGGCCGCCAATGCAGTGAAAGAAATCTGGCAACATGTACCAAAATCATGGACTCAAGACCCTGTGTTGAGTGAATTGCAACCCTGTACGGATTACGATCACCATAAGCAAGTGGCCATGGCAAAAATACCGTCTATGCGTCAGTGTGCGACTTGCCAGCTAGTGAAACTGTATCACGGTCATAAAAGTCCATGTAAAGACTTTGTTGAATCATTCCACGAGTGTCATGGCGAGAAAAAGCAACAACAACAACAAACACAAACATCGTCCACAGAGGAGGAGGAAGACCAAACCTTTTTACCATCGATGGAAAAGGATATGCCAGACCTGTACTGGCAATGGCGTCATTGACAAAGTGATTCAATACTTACCTTTCGAAATCCATCTTCCAGGTTATCGTTTTTGCGGCCCTGGAACTCGTCTCGAAAAACGTTTACAACGTGGTGATGTACCCATTAATCTTTTGGATCAAGCATGCAAGGAACATGACCTTTCTTATCGCCATAGTCATCCTGGTTTAAGACATGTGGCAGATAAATTGTTATTGAAGAAAGCTAAACAACGTTTCACATCCAGTGATGCCTCAGTGGGTGAAAGGATGGCAGCCCTGATTGTCATGAGTGCTATGAAAGGAAAGTTGATGATGCATGGACATAAACATTGAGGAGTGAGGAATTGGAATGTGTTTGTATTCTATTTTTCTTTTGTCAATTCACTATGACTATGAAATAAAAACAAAGGTTTGCCAGAGCACGATGTTTTGTGTTTTTATTATTTTTAAAAATTATGATGTTGATGGCTGATTTCTCATTTTCATATTTCACACATTGTCATTTAGCCGATTTGCAATTTACAGTTTTTGAAAACGTTCGTTTTAAGTTTTGCGTTTTGATGATATGGATTTTGCAGTTTGTTGATGACACTTTTTAAACAATGTCCGTTTGAAGTTTTTTGAATTTTCATATTTCACACATGGCCATTTCAGTTTTTAAAAATGTCCGTTTTAAGTTTTGCTGTTTTTGGTGATATGGAAACATAGATTTTCCATTTTGCTGTTTTCACATTTTTTCATTTGGTGTATGTCGAAAGTTGAGATTTGATAATGATGTTGATGCAAGTGCTTGACCTTGATAATACTGCAATGTGCTGATGCGTGTTTGGAGAAACGTCGAGGTCTACGACTACTGCAGGTAAGACTGTTTTTACAAAAATAATGTCTTTTGACTGCCACATTTCAATGAAAAAACGAAACTATTGAAAACAAAATGAGTATAAAAGTGACCATTTACCCCTCCCCACTCACCCACCCTACCTCACCGTGTTTGCTCTGGTCAACCATACACACCAGCTTTCTCTCTCTACTCATACATTCACATCTGTCTTTGGGAACAAACACAACCACTTTATTTATTCCCAAAAGCACATTCTCGACATGCACACTCATCCCAAAAGAACTTTTTTACTTTACCATTTTACCATTTCAAAAAAAGAAAAAAAAGCTACTAGAAATCTTACTTATTTCATATTTACAAAAAAACTCAATTTTGTACAGCGTTAAAATAATCACACTATTAACCAATCAAAAAAATTTAAAAAAATAAGTTTGCATAGAACTTTTCAAAGAGCAAATGGTCCAAGTGGTTTGCCACTATTTACAAAATCTACTATTTACAATGACAGAAACCAATATTTACAAAATACTAAATCTACAAGTTACATAAAGCTATGTCCCATAAACGATTATACAGTGAAATCACACCTCCTCCTCCTTGCGATCATAACCCCAGGGCAGGCTAGTGAGCAGGTCATCAGCCCACACACGCTTGTTATCCATGGAGGCGAGGGTGCTTTTTCTCTGTTCCACAAGGTACAAATGATGGTTGCTGGATTGTATTCTGCACTGTGTATGAGACATAGCTTTGCCAGTGCGTAAAACCGCTAGGTAATCGTCTACACGTAGCGATTTTACCACTGCTCTACCTACACCTTTTGCTCTTTTGGCTTCCTTACAGTCGAGTGTGCGATAAGCATACATTTTTGAAGCCAAACCTACGAATTCCGTCATAATGGAATCACCGCATTCATCTTTTAAAACGCCCATTTTCTTCTTGTTTCTTATGGGCAGCTGAAACACGTTGTCAGCGCTATAGCAAGTGGTGTCGAACCAGTCACTATGTTGCCTCATGACGTCATAGGGGTTGCAGTGGCGAATGTGGTAAATGAATGAGTCCGTATCCATATACAAAAGAGAAACGTCCTCAAAATGGCGTTTGGCAAACTCATAGTGAAATCGATACATGACCGATTTAGAAAAGTCTAAAATGACTTGACCCAAGTAAATGGGTTTATCCATGGTCACGCTGGTCTTACTCAATTCAATAGTAGCCAAATCCTCATCGATAATTTTGATCGATTTGAAATTTGGCTTGGCAATGTACCGCCGGGCACCCCACCGCCCCTCCCAGACATTCACCAATTTATTTTGCGGACATTCTCCATAGACTTGCCATAGATGCAGTTGTTCATTAATTTAAAAAGTTAATTTCAAACTGCTGTGTTGCCATTTGTCGGTGCTCTGTGTTGAGTCTCATGTATGGCTCAAGCCATGCTTTTTGAGCAAAAGAAATACCCCTGTGGATTTTCTTTAACACCAAGCCTTGGGCGAGGCATTGCACCAACATTTGGATATGTAGCACATATCGATTTTTGTTGTAAAGTGTGCCCATGAGTTTTTCAATTTTCACTTTACTGTCAGGGGGGACCATTTGCTCAAGGCAGAATGGGAAATCGGCATGTTCATCATACAAGGATGAGGGATATTCAATATCCACTTCTAGCACATATCCACGGCCTGTTTCTTGGCTAGCCTTGATCACATCAAATTCTAACACTTGTTTGTCTGTCAGCCAAGCAAACTTCCCATAGGGCAAAGGCTGACTCATGGCGTAACCGTACAAATTATTCACGTCATAGTACATTAAGTACGATTCTGGTTTGTCTGGTGAATAATCAGGCATGTAGACATTGTTCGCTTCAGCATGGCGTTGGTTAAGTGACACAAAGCCGCCACGAATGCCCTTTTCAAAAAATAGAACCATGTCTACGTCAGTGAGTAAATCCAATTCCACTTGAGTGTATTTCAAAGCGGCATCAAACGAGAGCCCAGGACTCGTATAATAGTGAGCTGGGTCAAGACCGTAAATGTGTTGACACAACTCACGGAATTTTTCAAACACATCAGTGAGCAGCAATACATCCAGTTTTAGGTAATGCAAAGCATATTCACTTAGCGTGTTCATGCCAAACACTCGCCAAACTTGACATGCATGTGCATAGTCTTCATCGGAAACGGTACTGCGTGTTAGTTTCGAGTAAAATTTCTCTTGTGCTGGGAGTTTTCTTTGCTTTAACACGTCCCAGCTGTTGCAGAAATCATACGGGAATATACCTTTCCGAATGCACAATTGAAATTGCTCAGGATCATTAAAATGCATTCTAGTATTTTTTAATTCCTCCTCATTCAAGCCATTCACAAGGCTGTCTAGCGAGGATGCCATAAACTTGAAGGAATCCAAAAATCGAATGCTAAAGTCGCTCAATCTCCATGTCAGGGCTGTAAAACGCTCATGGTTTTGGGGGATAATGGTAAACGAGCCCTTGTTGACATGGCCCAATTCACGAATCAAAAACTGAATGTCATAATTCGCCAGATTGTGGAAAAAGACACTGATGAAACGAGGAGCTGGAAAGTTCAAATTGCATTTACTATGCGCAGCTCCACGAAACTCCCCCGTAAAATGCGAGTGGTCTCTGACTTTTTCCTCTCCACTTAAAATAGGCTTTTCGCAAATATGGCATGTCATGGCATGCTCATACTGCTGCTGCTGTTCTGGAGATAGGCTCATGGGTACTGGGTGGTCCAGTAATTCCTGTACATGGTCGGCCAACTTGACAAGTTCATCCAAGAACCATTTGGCACAATCTGGCCCCTCGAGGTATTTGTAAATGGATTGTGTGGGGTCATAAGCACACACCACATTAAATCCTATGGCAAAAGGTTCATGTTTTTGAATGGGTGTGGTTGAGCTGATGGTGGGATCTGGTTCACATCCCGCCATGGGTGTAGTGAGAGCTTCGAAATCTGCATACACCACATAGGGGACAGTGTCACGCTTGTGAATGTCCTTAAACTTTAACACAGCCTTGTCCCCTTGTGGCAATATCAATCTCACCGCTTCCTGAGTAACACAATCTACCCTATGACGTCCCAAAAGCGTAGGGGTTTTAAAATATTGCAAGCAACGGTCACAAATATGTTTTGGACGCTTGTCCTTTGACATTTGACTGCTTAGCAATCTACTTAAGCTTTTAATGAGGCAATAGTGATTCACTTCTCCTACAGATAAATATAAAAGATGAATGTGATGTCGTTTCGGTTCTTTTGTGGCATAAAGAGGACCCACAATCTCATCACCATCAAGGCCATACACCATGAACGAAAAGTCCTGGTTGTCTTGTTCAAACCTATGGATCTCGGTTAAGTCCATAGGGAATGATACTCGAGTTAAATTTAAAGTTTGTTTCAATTCATCAAACTTGGCCTTGTACTTTCCCGGCCGACAACTGTCACGTTGTACCGGCTGCAAATACGCAGCCACAGACCACAGAAAGCAATCATTGTCACGATTCTTTATATTGACCACAGCCTTTTTCGAAGCTATTGCTGGCGGTGTTTCAATATAGCTAGACCCTGCATTCAACGGATTGAATTGACAAATGTTGATTTGTAGATGATGAATTTTGTCTAAGGCTAGACCACTCGGTCCTTGTTGCAGTTTATCAAATTTTGATAGCAAGACATTCACCACGTGGGTTTCATACCACTGTTCCAAATTATGGGCTATGAATAGCTCTTGCATTTTACTACAAATATAAAATGTGTCTTTATGCTCTACATCCTTCTTTTTATATACGAAATCGCACACCAGTTCTGTATTCACCTTTAAAGCCGTATGCAACCTTTGCGCTGTACAAATTTCAATTTTAAAAATTTCAAAACAAGATTCTAAAAATTCTTTGGGAATCAAACTTTTTCTAACATTGACCACGCGGCCAGAGCACACACGCGATTTGAAACAAGACTCAAGGGGCTCCCAAGTTAACGTATCCGCAGCAGTAAAAGACATTATTTTAGAAAGAACACTCTCACCTGAGTTTTCAACTGTAGACTGCTTGACAATGGTTCCACTCTAAAGCCACTTGGTTTTCAACTGTATTTGCTATAGCAGTGAACCCTTTTGTTTCCAAATATCTAAAAAGAAATAAAATAAACCACCATAAGTATATCCATTCCATATAGTTTATGCCTTTCATAAACAAAACAAAATCAAACAGGTTATATATTAAAAAGAAACAAATCTCACCTTGACGTGTAATGCTTTGCTATATTCCCGTCTCGTGGGCTAGTGTGGAAATGGTTTCCTTCTCTAACTGTCTTTCTCTCTTTCTTTAATATATTTCCCACAGACACACGACAGGTAGGCTATACACGTTATCTGCAAACAAATAAATAAAATCATTAATTACCTAATCAATAAATAATTGCATGTATTTATATAAAAATCAATAAATATATAAATGAATAAATATATACCTACCCCACAACAAGGTTAAGTATTTTCCACCAACACCAAAACTGATAAACAAGACCAGGTGTTTCATGCAACGCAGTGTGTTCAAAGGTAGTCACCTAAGTGAGCGTGGAAATGATAACGACATGTCTTTATATATGCTACGTTGCATGTATAATCTTTTTTCCCATGCTTTGAACATTCTCTTATCAGGCACGTGGACAGCTAACGTCCAAGGTGAACACCTGTGGCAGATCAAATTTCACGTCAACTTGCATTTTGTCACGTACGAAGCAAGACAGGCTGTAACTTGTTAACAGTTATCGCGCACGTAGACAGCTAACACCCAAGCGAACACCTGTGGAAGATCAAATTTCACATGAACTTGCATTTTGTCACGTACGAAGCAAAACAGGATGTCACTGGTTTAGCCTACATGTGGTTTCACACATGGGTGTGCATGCCTTTCACATTCCCCTGCCACCACGATGGTCAGATTATTTCACCTTCAAGCGTCTTGGTCATTTTTTCCATTGCACTTGTTGTCAAGTCAGATCAATGCCTTCCAATAAGCTCAAATGACCTTCACCTCCTCGGCAAGTTTGTTTTCTGTACTCGCTTCGACCAACATAGAACCAAGTTTTCATCACCGTTTACACGTCAAAGGTAAAATATCAGGAAAACGCACGCTCGCTCTGTCATACACCGACCCGCCGAAATAGCGATTATTCTATTAAGCATGGTCCTTGTGGTTAGCGACAGGTTCGTTGAAACACACACACCCAGCCGTATCGTCTCTCTCAACCACCACGCTTCATGAACATTATAAACAGGTAACGGTAAAGAATTTTTTTTTCAACATGTATGGCGTTAGGCCCTTTGTGAATTATTTTTTTGAAAAAAAAAATATCTACCACATTTGAAAGGGGGCGTTAGCCCGAGTCCTAGAACACCTCGTACACATCTATAGCGTTATTGGTTTGTGAGATATCGGCAAAATCACAAAAAACACGTGTTTACCCCAAAATCGCGTTTCCCAATTTTTTTTTAAAAAATATAACGAGTGGTCCATAGCAGAGAGGACGTCACCCCGAGTCCTTGGACCCGTCGTACACGTCTCTAGCATGATTGGTTTGCGAAATGTAGCAAAAAGTTTAAAATCACGGTTTTACCCCAAAAAAACCGTGTTTCCAGATTTTCACCTTTTCGACACCTACATTCCCGTAAAGAGCACGACGAGACGAAAAAAACGAATCCAAGCACGCCCTCCTAGCATGGCTCCTTCCATTCCAAGGTCGCAGGGGCTCACCACTTGCTTTTGTAAGCAGCTCTATCCCCATCCCACTACTTACAAAACACAAATTTTTGCTCTAGCGACTTGAAATTTATTTTGAGAGTAGAGGGCATAGGGACCTTTCATTTATGTCAAACAATTGTTTTTGTAGAGTTCCTAGTTTCCAAAATATAGGATTTTCAAAATTCGAGTGTTTTCAAAAAAATATAAAAAATAAAAAAGTTTTATTACAAAAAATAAAGGTCATAAAGACCATTCGTTTGAGCCATGGCACAACGTTCTACCATGTTTGGTTTTCAAACTATTACCTAGTTTCGAAAACGAAAATTTTCAAAAAAATTCAAAAATATAACGAGTGGTCCATAGCAAAGAGGACGTCAGCCCGAGTCCAACGACACCTCATTTGTCAAAATCGGACCATGCGTTCGAGAGATATCAGCAATGTTCCCAGGAAAGTAGGCTGTGCGTTAGAAACCGCCTTACCCCCCTACTAATATGTTATGAAGCACGAAGATCAACATTGAACGCCTTACACGAATGCCTCAGAACAAACACAGAAGAATCAAGACACGTCTACGCACATAAACGGAGAATATACAAGAATCTTATTCGGGACACAAGAGATAAATATCAGAAGGTGCAAGAGGCAGCATTAATAGAACAAGCAAAAGAAAAACCATACAGCGTCCTTCAACAAAGGAAACCAAAATTCTCCAGAGAAATACCCATGGAAGGATGGACAACACATTTTAAAGCTGTACTACAGAAACCGGACACATCTCCAATCGCTGCTCCAATGGTAGACTACTCAGCAGTAATGAAACCTATTACCAGTGAGGAAGTCAAGGATGTAATTCAACAAACAAAAAATGGAAAAGCCTGTGGGCCGGACGGGATCTGTAATGAACATCTCAAAGAAAGTAGCCCGATGTTGGTAGAGGCTTGGACAGTACTACTCAATCAATGTCTTGCGCAGGCCTCAATACCAGAGAAATGGAGATACTCCATAATGAAAATGCTATATATAGGCAAGGGTCAAATGGATGATCCCAATTCATTTCGTGGTATAGCGTTGGAAAATACAGGTCTTAAGCTATTGTCAAAGATACTGACAGAAAGATTAAGAGAATTAATAGACAGCGAACTGCCTGAAGAACAGTTCGGTTTCCGGAAAGGTCGGTCAACGATACATGCTATTCAGTGCCTATTAGATAATATCGGCGACGCGCTAAGATTTTCTAGAGGTAAACTACATGTGATATATATATAGACTACGCTAAGGCGTTTGATTCAGTTGACAGGGAAAAAACAATAGGCAAGTTGGAATCGATCATAGGAAGAGACCATTATCTGAGTAGGATAATAACGACAATACTCATGAAAAATTACGTAATCATTGATAACAATCTTACAAGATCGGAGCCTATCCTTCAGACACAGGAGTCCTACAGGGCGATCCATTAAGTCCGTTGCTGTTCAATATCGCAGTTCGAGATGTTGTCGATGCTATAGAAACACCAGGAGTAAACATTTATATGTACGCAGATGATATGGCAATAACGTCGATCTCGCAGCAAATGTTACAAGAGGCGTTCGATAAACTTGTAAGATGGGCAGACAGTAATGACCTCAAGCTTAATCCACATAAGACAGTACACATGCCGTTCAGGAATGGAGGTAGGTTACCAGCATCAGTGAAAATCATGTATGACAATGTGGAGCTAACAAGGGTAAACTTCTACAAGTATCTTGGCCTGATACTCCAAACGACTGGACGGAATTTCTCCAAACATGTAAAAGATAGAGCTGCTACCGCGGTTATAGCCATGAGTGAGATAAAACTAACGTCCCTTTTAACTGCTGCTTTTAGAGACGCCGGGGTGCCGGAATTTTGCCTCTAAGGGGATCATTATCGTGCCAGTAAATCTGTTAACACGGCTCCCTCGCAATTGCTTACCCTCAAATGCCAGCCGACTGCACCAGGATTCGATCCAGCAACCTTGGGCATAGTAGGCGAGAACGTTACCGCTGAGCCTCGCAGCCAGCCTATAGACTATATTACTACACCGATAAGAAAGACCCTATAGTTTCGTAAGCGTGAGAGTACTTTTGTAACTGTACCACAACTTCCTGCGAGGGTGTGCTTGATCCTAGAAAATGTTAAGAACTGAGAACTACGATATTTAACCTATTTAAAAGATGTGCTTTTGTATGATCTATGCATATTATGAGAGTCCAGAATACTCTCACGTTTCAAGTTATTTGCACGATACAATGCCAAAGAATTTAAGTGTCCAATGCAATTAGCTTATTGATTATTTAGCATTTTATTAGGCCTATATTCCTTATTTAAAACTACAGTACTTTTCAAGAAGTAGTAAAACAGTTGGGTGCAGCCCAACATATTCATTTGAGGATTTGTACATCGTGGCTATTTAGCCCCGTGCACTTGGGCGTGTGTTAAATTTGTCTGGTAACCTGTGTTATTGTGGTGACTTTGTGTAGTTTTAAATCAGATGAGGATTGAGAAGAAGGCAGCCGTGACCCAAGTTAGGAACCAACCCGGCAGTGGCAACCCATGGAAAACCACGTCCAGGCTGGCTGAGGTGGGAATCGAACCCACATCTTCTCAGATTTGCCTCACGAGGCTGAGTGTACCCGGACAGCCACGAATACTAACCGCTACACTACGTGGTGGTCACACAGTAGTCTGACTTGGGACTCCGATAACCGTTTAGCACTTGGTTCAATGTTGTTTACCTCACCGATTAATTTTCAACATTACCATTTTGGAGTTCTGTTTATTAGTTTCACGTAAACGTGAATCTTGGGATTATGAGCCACAGGACCTCCTTTTTTACATGGAATTCGAACCATAGGACATGGCATTTCACTTCGAAAATCTCACATGCATTGACCGGGTTATTTTATCAGTCTCCTGACAGGAGGGTAGCAAGTTTAATGGTACAGACTGTAGTGATACGCCCTTTATAGGGTATTAGTTGACTGCAGAAGGGCATGCGAGGACTACCACATGCATATTTCTCTTCAAAAGCGTCCCTTTTTGTTGCTAGAGACAGCTGAGAACTGTTTGTTATACATGGTCGCCACGACAGTACCCAACCGATGACGTCACGCAGCAGCCTATGCTCTGGCAGCCGAAGCGCGGAGCCCGGAGTGGCTCCCCCTGTGTACTGTCGGTACCATCGGTTGCAATAAATATCATTATTATTGGCTGTTACGTCATGCCATTATCCTAGTACCGAATGGAGACGGTAGGTAGTAGCAGGGGTCATATCAGATCAAACATGGAGGGAGGTTATCGAGTGAGATGTGGATAATATTCGATGTTGAATTGCATTATTAGCGTGAAACATGCATGAAACTTGCTTTAGATAAAGTTTAAAAGAACCCACGCAGCAAATGAATGCGTTTCAATCAGCATTTAAGGTCTAAGTGAAATCATTCGACATTTAACCACATGTATTAAGACCTATAATAACATACGTCAATCACGAGTGCAGATGTGCACGAGTGTCTCCGTGCGAGCTTGCTAAGTAGGTATCCCGGGTTCGAGATTGCCCAGGGGCGGATTTTTTTCTTCTTTTGAATTATTTTATTATATCCTCCCTACCTTTTACAGCATGTTTTATGCCTTGTTTTATTGAAATTATCTGTATGGGTGATTGAAATAATAACATTGTTAGGCGGAATTATCCCCTATTCTCACTTGAACTTATATTCCTCTGCTCACTGTTCAACGCGGCTAGCGTTCTTTGCTGTCTCTCCAGAGGTCCGGGTTTGATTCCCAGCTCTGCCAAGAAATTTCAATTCTGTTGTGAGGATGCAACGGGGTACACTCGGCCTCATGAGCCAAAACTGAGTCGAGGTGGGTTCGATTCCCACCTCAGCCAACTTGGAAGTGATTTTCCATAGTTTTCCACTTCTACTCCAGACAAATGCCGAAATTGTTCATAACAAAGGCAAGGCTGCAACTTATCACCCATACTTTTCAATCTTTACATTGAAAACACAATGAAGGAAATTGGTGAAATATTTAAAGTGAAAGTGAAGATTCAAGGAGACATAATTTCAACTCTGAGATTTGCTGATAACATCGTCATCTTGGCCGACAAGCCTGAGGATTTGAATGAGATTTTAAATGGTATGGACTCCGTCTTGAGGACAGAGTTCATGATGAAAATTAATAAAATGTAAAACAAAAAATATTTGAACGCAGCTGAAATAAATCAGAAACCTCTATGGACATCAAATTGGCATGTAAAAAGCTAAAGGTAGTAGGAGACTTCTGTTACTTAGGAAGCAAAATAACCAGTGATGGACGAAGCAAAGAGGACTTAAATAGAAGGTTGGCTCAGGCAAGGAAAGCATTTCTACAAATAGGAATCTCTTGACATCGAATATAGATTTAGGTATTAGGGAGTAAATTTTTAAAGCCTTTGTCTGGAGCGCGGCACTCTATGGAAGTCAAACTTGGACTATTGGTGCAACAGAAAAGAGGAGAATTAAAGCGTTTGAAATGTAGTGTTACAGGAGAATGATGAAGATCAGATGGGTAGATAGGGTTACAAACAAAGAGGAATTAAGACGAGTGGAAGGAGAGATGTTTCTGGCGACTGCTAATGAAGAGAAGAGATAGGTTGGTATGACACATACTAAGACACCAAGGAATAGCAAGCTTAGATATGGAAGGAAGGGTCGAGAACTGTAGGGGTAGATCAAGGCTAGAATATGTTAAACAGATTGCCTCGGATGTAGGGTGTGCTAGCTATGTAGAGATGAAAAGATTAACTCAGGACAGGGAGACATGGAGAGCTGCATCAAACCTGTCAAAAGACTGAAGACTCAAACACACAATCTCGCGATCATTAGACACGGAACCTCCAATTTAGTTAGAAACCAAAACTCAGAACGTGATAATTCCCTTCGTAAATCTCACGTGAATTGACCGGGAATCGAACCCTGTCCACCTTGGGGAGAAGCAAGCAGAAGTTGACGCAGATGTTGCTCTTGTTAATTTGATCAAATTGGGCATGGTGGTCATTGAGCCCACCTACTTGTAAATAAATAAATAAATAAATAAATAAATAAATAAATACATTTCTCTGATAACCTGTGTTATTGTGGTGTCTGTAGTATGGTGAGTATTTGATATTCAGGTGAGGATTCGCAAGGAGGCGGTCGTGGCATTGTTATGAACAATTTCAGCATTTGTCTGCAGTAGAAGTGGAAAACTATGGAAAATCACTTCCAGGATGGCTGAGGTGGGAATCGAACCACCTCTACTCAGTTTTGGCTCATGAGGCCGAGTGTACCCTATCACCCATACAGATAATTTCAATAAAACAAGGCATAAAACATGCTGTAATAGGTAGGGAGGATATAATAAAATAATTCAAAAGAAGTAAATATTTCCGCCCCAGGGCAGTCTCGAACACGGGACAACAAATTAGCAAGCTCGCACGATGACACTCGTGCAAATCTGCACTCGAAAATGACATATGTTATCATAGGTCTTAATGCATGTGGTTAAATGTCGAATGATTTCACTTAGACCTTAAATGTTGATTGGAACGCATTCATTTGCTGCGTGGGTTCTTTTAAACTTGATCTAAAGCAAGTTTCATGCCTGTTTCACGCTAATAATGCAATTCAACATCGAATATTATCCACATCTCACTCGATAACCTCCCTCCATGTTTGATCTGATATGACCCCTGCTACTACCTACCGTCTCCATTCGGTACCAGGATAATGGCATGACGTAACAGCCAATAAGAGGCTCGGAAATACATACTGTGGCTAGGCTCGGGCTGAAAAAAAAAAATGTCTCCGGGCGAGCATGCAGCACAGGACGAGGCTCTTCTTTCCAGCGTGCTAACCTCGAAAATTTTTAAATTACTAAGACGTAATATAAGCGATACTTGTACGCAATAACGAAGGTAATCAATTGGCAGATAATTGTAGGAAGCTATTATGACGAAAAATATATATATTCAGAGTTCCTTCGTGATAAAAGGTGAGGCAACAAAACCAGTGTAGGGGGGATTTCCGTTAAAAGTAAAAGCCCATAAGACCCTCAGTCTTTTCTAAACGCTGGATGCTCTATAGTACAGCTGGGTAGGCTACTTCGTGGAGAAAAGATGACAAAATGCCTCGAATTAATCAATGCCTTGATATAAACAAGGTTCACCCTACTGGCCCCAACAATGGTGCGGCGACTCATTCCAGTTCGCGCTCGTAAGATAGAAGGCGATATTTCAACAATTGATTTATAACAACAGCCCTGGAGGACTTATACGTTCTGGAGGCGATAATGAGGTTCATCACAAGCCAGTAGCGAAGCCAAGATCGACCAATGGGAGGGGTTATATTAACTGGGGGAATTGGGGGAATTGCAGGACATAGTGATATGAAGCAACTCGGTTATCTTACACTCAAGAAGTTAACAACGATTTCTTAATTAGTATTAATGTTCACATATAATTTTCTAGTTCCTTATTATTATTATTATTATTATTAGGTCCTATTAAAGTATTATTATTTGAAACTAGATTAATGTATATGCAACTTTCCTCCCGCTAAGAAAAGGAAGAAAACCAATTGCCCCCCTAGGCGAGATTTTAAATTATCTGGTGCTGGGCTCAGCTCAAAAAAGGCTATTTTTAACGGGGGGAAAAGCTAGATTGGCAACCCTGGGGGACGGTGTTATACGTTATCACGAAGAAGTGTGTAGCCTCAATGGGGAGTCGGACCGATAGGCAACAACAATACTGTACATCACCAAGCAGTGGTGATTCTGACAACCATACCGATTTCCCACAAAGCATGAGTTATAGAATCATCAAGTGTCATTAGACTATTTAATTTAAGAAATGTCTATTTAGGTTATTAATTGTAAGCCTCCGTGGCTTAGGCGGCAGCACGCCGGTCTCTCACCGCTGGGTCCGTGGTTCAAATCCCGGTCACTCCATGTGAGATCTGTGCTGGACAAAGCGGAGGCAGACAGGTTTTTCTCCGGGTACTCCGGTTTTCCCTGTCAAAATTTCATTCCAGCAACACTCTCCACTATCATTTCATTTCATCTGTCATTCATTTCATCATTTCCCCAGAGGAGTGCGTCAGGCCTCGGCAGCCGGCACAGTTCATATCCTCGCCGCCAGATGGGGGCTTCATTCATTCCATTCCTGACCCGGTCGGAGACTGGAAGCAGGCTGTGGATTTTTTTTTTCTATTTAGGTTATTAATTATTATAAGTTCCTGTTTATTCTTCTTTTGTAAAATTTCCAAAACAGGGGGGCTAATCCCCTCCCAGTAACACCCCTCTGGCTACACCACGGTCACAAGCCGATACTCTAGGTCCAAAGGTCATTTTGACTTTGACAGGCGGGTGATATCGAGCGCCGCTACTGAATTCTAATGGGGGTCAATTAGGAAAATCCTAACAGGGGAAGTTGCCTGATGCGTGTTTCACTGCCCCCCCCCCCCCCCACTCCAAACTGGACGTGAAGGTACAGTAAATATATTTTGGATTGTGTCAATCTGTGTTGATCTTCACGGTGTTCGCCACTATCTACTCTTGTTATCTCAAAGACGTATTCGATACTACTCATTAGCAACTTTTGGCATTATTTCAGATTCCTGGTTTTCTTTAGCCTTGCACTTGATAAAGATAAGTTTCGGTTATTTTCTTTGTGTTTCACAGTTACTATTCAGATCTGCACATTTTAATTTTTATGTTGTGGCTTCGTAAACATGCAGTTATAGCCTGCACTATGAGCTTTAAAACGATATCTTGGGAACTAAAATGCTTATATGTATTCTGCTACAAAATAAGGTGCATTCTTAAATGAATTCCTTGTTGGAACACCTCCCCTTTTGGCCCCCTTGTGACAACTCAAACTTACAAAATTTATAGTTTCCTATAACTCTGAATCGTGCACTTCTATGACTGTACATGGATAACATATTAGCTGCACTGATTATATCTACATAAACTCCAGGGGGTCGAGAACAAGCGCTTCTGGAGGAAAGCGTCGCGTCCAGTAAGACGTTAATATAATCTATTGGCCGCAGCTTGTCTTCGGCTTCGCTCGAGCAGGTCGATACTTTCTTATGTAGAAGATTCTCACTGTTATGTACCACGCTGCGGACCGACTTTTATCTCGACTTGTTGGTGAATCTCGTCGCTACGAAGTATGGATGATCGTCACGCGCAAGGCTGGGGCACCAATGCTTCACCAATCATGCTTCACAGATAAATAAATAAATAAATAAATAAATAAATAAATAAATAAATAAATAAATAAATAGAAACGAGAAAAGACATGGAGGAAGTTGGCGTACATCCAAAAGACATCTGGAATAGGACTGTGTTTCGAGCTAAAATTGATAACTTCAAGGGTTCAAGGAAAGACTCAGGAAAATCACCAAGTACACCTGGTCAAAGAAAAGGAGGAGGAATCACAGCGAAAGGATGAAGAAATTCTGGGTGAAGAAAAAGGAACTAACCAGCAAATCAATTGTTTCCCGTGGTCCACAGTAGGCATTATTCGAAGAAAGAAGAAAAATTAACTAACTAACTAACTAACTAAATAAATAAATAAATAAATAAAAATTTAATAAATAAATAAATAAATTTAAGACATAAATAAGCTTTTAGTATTACGTGACCGTCAATCATGCGAGCATGAGCCACGGGACCTCCATTTTACGTGGAATGCGAACCACAGGACATGGCATTTCACTTCGAAAATCTCACAAGCATTGACCGGGAATCGAACCCAATCCACCTTGGCGAGAGGCCATAAATAAATAAATAAATAAATAAATAAATAAATAATAAAGAGAATTAGGAGGAATAGGAGGGCATTGTGAAAGAGGAGGAGGAGTAGAAGTCTTAAGATTGATTATGAGAAGAATAACCGAGGAAAATGACCTATCATAGCTGTTGAAGAATTATATCGAACCGTCTGGTGGTTTACTCAGCAGAAGTAAGTTATAACGCATAATAGATAAGTAATTTTTGTTGCAAGTGACATTATTGAAACGAAGTGTTGTCCTTTCCATCATTATGTTGCCTGCTGTTGCCGATAACGGACGTGTTATTACACAGCGGAGGTCCGATCAATTGTCAACAAGTAGACCAGTAATTACATTTGACAAGACCCGTTATAATTTCACAATTCGGGAGGACCGGTGTGGACTCAGCAGGTGTGAGTACGAAAAGAACAAGATGTAAACCGGAAAAATGATCAAATGAGCAGGAAGAACGCAAAACAAAAGAAAGAAGCGTGGCAGTTGTAACGTCTCGCGTCGACGGCTGTCAGGGAAGACACAAGAGTGGGGGTAATTCATACCCCCTACTGATATTAGGTGAACTCGCAGCGTGCGTCTTGTAAATGCAGTAATTAATTAACATAAGACGTATGCCGTTACGAAATTAATTCTGTTTAATATTTAGTTTTAAATTGTAGTTTCGCCGACAGCGGTAGCTACGCACGCTGAGGCGCAGTATCCCGCAGGGTAGCCATGCTCGTTAAATCGTGCACGACGGTTGCGAGGGTAAAAACCAATTCCTCTGGCACTACAGCCCATGAAGGGCATAGGCCTACCAAGCGACCGCTGCCCAGCCATTTGGCCTCTGTGTGCGAGGCAGGGGTTGCGATGGTAGCTGCAACAAATCCGGAGGTCACAGGTTCGAATCCCGGCGCTGACAGTGGCTATCCCTCCAGGCGAATGCCGGGATAGTACCTTACTTATGTAACTATCCAGGTGCTAGTGAATGTATTTACAATCGCATCGCCTAGGAAGAACAAAGTGTCATTGAATGCATTAGCAAATTTGCATCAACCTACAGATGTACTTCCCCGGCCGGAAGTACTATTCACCATTCACCATGTGCAGGTAACAATCGTGCCCACGTTATTTTATTATGTAGCCTAATGGTTAACTTATGTCTCACACACGAGGCCTATCTGTAATGTCGTGTGGGCTTCTGGTACACGCCTTGCTGAGAATTTCGTGACCTGGAAGGGGAAGAGAGAGAGAGAGAGAGAGAGAGAGAGACCGAGGGAGATGGGTTGGAAGGAGAGATTGATTGGTTGATTTTATCATTTTAAATGATCTTGTCGACTTCGTCGTTACGCTGGGGTCTGGCGTTACGTTACGGTGACGGGACGAAATGTACCCAGATGCACTGAGGTGTGTGACGTCATAGTACTGCTTGGTGCATGTGTTCCCCAACAATCTCTACTTCGTTAGTATAAGACAAAAAACCCGATTCTTGGATGTCACGGGTAATCTCGAGAAACACTGGATGGATTTTGATGCGGTTTTCACCATTCTGTAAAGGATATCTCGAGGAAGGATTCTGTAGAAAATAATTTATGTATGATCAAAGGAAGCCAAGCAGTAACGATTTCAGTGAAAAAGTCGGAAACAAACTTGGCGTCCGTGTGCTTCTTAAGCTTACGCTGGGCAAACCGTTAAAAATATCAATATACTATGAAGGTAAGAATTGGTCAGCATGAAAAATTCTACAAAAACGTCCGCGAGAGCATATCTCTATCTTCAATACATCGCCCACTATAAGTGTTTTTAGACTGGATGGCAGAGGCACGTCCCCACGCGCTCTGGTGAGCGTGTCGGCATCCCGCGCGCTTGACCTTGCTTTGCCCTTGGTTTGCACTTGCCGTTCGCGAGTAATTTGAGACAAGGTAAAGTATTATAAAGCAAGATAGGTATTATGCAGATAATTTTCTAACATGTCAAGAGTCTTTGGCTTCGAGCGAAGCGAGAAGCTTCCAGCCTTTCTAGTATTTTGCAGCATTTGTAGCATTTAAAATAATACAAAGTCTGGTCTTTCAGACTGACTGTCACTTTTTTATTTCTACATCTACACGTAGAACTCGGAGCTCCTTTGCAGTAGCGCCGTACATACAGTATAATAGGATCAGGGCTTACACACATAGTAACAAAATAATATTGGTTGTGGTTGTTGTATAATTCATTTTAGGGGCTTAGGAGATCTTGGACATTAGCCCCATGTAGTTGGGTGTGTGTTGAACTTGTCTGATAACCTATATTTGTATGAAGACAGTAGCAGTGTGTGTAACTGTATCAGGAACAGGGATGAGGTAGGTGCCCCGGGACTTGAATTAAGTTAGGCCTACTATCTCGGCATTTGAAGTGTGGAAAAACCTGGAGAAAAACCACACTCAGGATAGCCACTGTCAGTGCCAGGATTCGAATCTGCGATCTATGGATTTGCTGCAGCTGCCGTGGTGCACAATTTAACGAGAATGGCTGCGCCACGGGACTAAATATTGGTATAAACAATAGAAAAATACAAGCAATTCGTTAAGAATCACATCACATCACATCACATCACATCACATCACATCACATCACATCACATCACATCATAAGCAACTCATTTTTGGTTAATATAATAAGCCGTGTTAAAAGACGTTGCACACAACATTGACTGTATAAATAATAATAATAATAATAATAATAATAATAATAATAATAATAATAATAATAATAATAATAATAATAATAATAATAATAATAATAATAATCAGAGACTCTAATAATGAACAAGAAAGGTCTAATGGAAAAACTAGAAGCGAAACAAAGGAAGATTTTGAGGAAAATCCGGGTTCTATATACATTAAAAAAAAACAGCGAGTACAGAAGGCGTCACAACCACGAATTATACAAGCACGTGGAAAAGATAAGTGACTCGATTCGAAAAAGAAGGATTGCCTTTTATAGCTACGTTATACGAATGAGCCTAGGCAGGACATCAAAACGGATATTGACGTACTTTCAGGATAAGAAAACCAAAGGGGCATGGTTCACGGAAGTTGAGAAAGATCTACGTGAAATGGAAATTTCCCACAAAGATATCCAGGACCGTGTTCCACTTCAGGAAAAACTACGTACGCACAAAGGTTTCCAGGAAAAGCCGAAGCTGAAGACAGGGAAGGTGTGGTCCCAAGAGAGAAAAGAACAACACCGGAGACGAATGCGGGAACACTGGTCGGTAGTTAGAGCTCGGAAGAAGAGACAGTTGAACTGACGTGGTCCCTAGTTGGCCGAATCGAAGAAAGAATAATAATAATAATAATAATAATAATAATAACGGACGATATGCGCAAAGGAAGACTCTCCTTTTATGGCCATTTAACACGAATGAACTCCGGAAGATTGTCCAATCGAATCTGTGCCTACTTTGTGGGAAAGAAAACCAAAGGGATCTGATTTACAGAGGTGGAAGAAGACCAACAAGAACTGGGGATATCACACGAGGACATCTTGGAACGTGACTCTTTGAAGAAAGAACTTGGGGAAATACAGAGTTTTCAGCCAAAACTTATATTGAAAACCGGCAAGAAGTGGAGTGAAGAACGAAAAGAAGCTCACCGAAGAAGAATGTGCGAACACTGGCTCAATGTGAAAGAACGAGGAGGGAGAAGGCAGTTGAAATAACGTGGTCCATAGAAGACCGAAACGATTATAAAAAATTATATTTAATAATAATAATAATAATAATAATAATAATAATAATAATAATAATAATAATATATTTTTTTACGAGGGAAGTGGAAAAATCTTGCATAAGACCTTGAGAAGGGTCCGCACTCCTCAAGAGTGTGGGATTCTTACCGACTAAAAAAACACACCCTGTTCTCTTGACAAAACCCATTCCGGGACCACTTTCGTATTACTTCAGGATGGAGCCATTTTCTTTGCTTCACAAGCACCATCTTACTTCTCCATTCATAGCCCGCGGATCGCAGACTCAATCAACTAAATCGGTCCCCATCCGACTTCTTCTGACGAAGGACCACCTCAACAAAGAAAGCGACCGTATCCCAGCTGAGCTCGTTCCTCAGCATAATGCCAACTATATTGTCCGGCGTTATTGGACCAGCCTCAGCTTCAAGTTGTTGTTTTTCCGCTGCCCAACGATCGCAGACGAAGAACGTATGATAAACGTCATCTCGTTCGTTCTCGCAGTAAATACAAACTGGGCTCCTTACTTTGGCCATGCGATGAAGGTAACACCGAAAGTAGCCATGACCTGTCAACATCTGAGTCAGAAAGTAATTCATTTCTCCGTGTTTCCTACTCGTCCACTCCACCAGACTGGGTATCAGCCGAGCTGTCCATCTTCCTCTGAGATCGTCATTCCACCTCTGCTGCCAAAGCTCCATCTTGCGTGCTACGGCTTCCTTCCTTCCCATTCAATCGCCTCCAGTAGATTCCGAATAATAATAATAATAATAATAATAATAATAATAAACCCGCCAACCTGGGCCCAACCTTTGGGAAGCCAGGCTCTGCCTGTCACAAGCCAGGACTAAGGGTGAGTGATAGAGGAGTAACACCCCTTTAAAAAAACTTGGTCCAGCTGGCCCGGCTGGTAGTACCTTGTATGGGTCCCTGCCGGGGTTACAGGTGAAGATAGACAACGGTTTAGAAGGCGGAAGAGGACCTCGCGTCCCAACGACGGATAAAGCGGAGGAACTATCTTCAAGCTCTGGGGCTTACAACCTTGGTTCTACTAACGGGAAGGAGCAATCCGAGCCACATATTTCTTAACAATCAAGCATCATGGAAAGTCGTCAAAAGGAATACACTACCCCAGGTGGTAACTGTTTAAGGGAATCCACCGCTCCTAGGAGTGCACGTAAGCCTTTGGATTCTGGGGAGCTTGCAAGTAGATGCTTAAAGAATACTAAATTGAAGACGAAACAGAAATATTATTTTGGAACGTTAAATGTCAACTCGTTACTCAAAGTTGGTAAACACAAGGAATTGACAAATATGATGGACGAACATAACATCTCAATCCTGGCCTTGCAGGAAACACGGTATCAGGACGAAGATGTCATGGACATTGAGGGCTATAGGGTCTATAAAGGACAGAGAGCAGTGAAGATAGGCAAGAATATGCCAATGTTTGGAACAGCTTTTGCTGTAAATAAGAAGGTAATCAGTGCAGTTGTGGACTTCTCTAGTACATCAGAAAGACTATCACTCCTAACTCTACGCTGTGGTAACAAAGGCTATACCCTGATCAATGCACATGCGCCAATTAATGAAGACAACAGGCGTAATCCCGAGAAAGTTGAACAATTCTGGGACCTTATAGAGGAGGAGATGGAGTAAATACCTATAAAGAACATCAAGGTTTTATTGGGCGACTTCAACGCTCAACTGGGAATAGAAGCAAGATATAGATCGACAGTAGGAAAATATCCTGCTCACAGAATGACCAACAAAAATGGAACAAGGTTTGTCGAACTAAGTAGAGCGTTTGATCTTCAGATAATGTCAACTTTCTGTAAACACAAACCAAGTAAACAGAAGACATGGCGTTCACCTGGCAATTTGAACGGAGGGAAACAAATTGATCACGTGGCAACATCCAGGACAGCAATGAAGGAGATTATGAATGTTAAAGTACAGAGAGGGGCCAAATTTGATTCAGATCATTAACTCTCCAAGATTAAAATGAATTTCATTCCTTTTAGAAAGGCTCCGAAAGCTGGAAATAAACTTCACAGATATGATGTGACAAAACTTAAGGTTGATAAAGAAGTATTGGAGCAATACCACCAGCAATTAACATTTAAATCCAAGAATTGGACTGACATTGCCTCCAAAATCCAACAAGCAGCCAATGTTTCAATCTTGACAGCACAGAAGCGTAAACACAGATGGTGGAACGAGACCTGTGATAGTGCATGTGTACAAAGAACAGATGCCTGGAAGAAATGGAACTCAACGAAGAGACAAGAAGATTATAACTCGTTTTGTGACAGTCGGAAAGATGCAGCCCGGGTTTTCCGAATTGCAAGGCGATCATATGAAAAACAACAGATGGAACAGATTGATCAGGATTTCAGGAAGAATAATGTCAGGGACTTCTATCAAACTTTCAAGTGTAATCTGAAAGGGTGTCAAGCACCGAGCTTGTGCTTCAGAGATGAAAATGGAAAGTTAGGTCTGAACAACAAGGAGAACTGTCGTATCTTGGCTGAGTACTTTAAGAAATTACTCAATTGTGATGAACCAAAACATAGGCTACTCATAGGCCGTCCTACTCAAGTAATGGCCAACTCGCATCCACCTTCTAAGACAGAAATTAACATTATTATCGATGGTCTAAAGAATAATAAAGCAGCGGGAGAGGATTCCATTGTGGCAGAACTTCTAAAACTGGCAAATGAAGATACTCTGAATATATTAGCTGAGCTCTTTGCGGAGATATGGAGAACTGGTAGGATACCCACAGAGTGGCAGTCTGCATTAATTCACCCTCTCCACAAAAAGGGGGATAAGAAGGACGTTAATAATTACAGGGGTATATCAATTGTATCTGTTCCCTACAAGATCCTATCCAAAGCACTCCTGAACAGAATTGAAGAAAATCTTGATAATCAGATTGGTGAGTACCAGGCCGGTTTCAGAAAGGGACGTTCTTGTCCGGAACAGATTTTTAACCTGAAAAACATCATTAGGTATAAGACGATAGGCAGGTATGACTATGTGGTCGTATTCATTGATTTTAAGAAAGCGTATGACTCAATTGACCGCGAGTCGCTACTGAATATTCTGGAAGAATTTGGAGTGGATTACACGTCTCGAAATCTGATTAAACAGACTTTGACCGACACAGTGTCAAAAGTAAAATTCATTGGCGAGATCTCAGATCCCTTTGTAATCAAAACTGGTGTCAGACAAGGTGATGGATTATCTCCAATCCTTTTCAACTGTGTATTAGAAAAGGTCATTCGTGAATGGAGGAAGACACTGAGTCGAGAAGAAGGGAATGAAGAACGATTCAGGCTAGGGCCCAAACTGAAAGGGGTGCACGTTGATTGTTTGGCTTTTGCAGATGACCTAGCTATTTTTGCCAACAATATTAAATCAGCCATTGTAAAGATTAATCGGTTGTCAGAGATGGCTGAGAAAGTAGGTTTACAGATTTCCTTTGAGAAGACAAAGTACATGACAAACATCAGTGATGGACCAGAATGGATGAAAACAAACCAAGGAAAGATTAAACGTGTAAAGAAATTTAAATACCTGGGTGAGGTAATCCAGCAAAATGGCCTAGAACAGGAAGCAATTAATCTTAGAATCTGGAAATTAGACCGAGCCTATCACCTGACGAAAAATCTCTATAATAAGAAGTCGCTGAGCATTGGAGCCAAATTAAGACACTACAGCACGGTTGTAAAACCTGAAGCATTATATGCTTCGGAGACTTCGACTATGAACAGGCGGGGACTAGTCGACCAGTTAGTCAAAAGAGAACGCAGGGTATTGAGAAAAATTTTAGGCAACAGATGGGTTGACGGGCACATACGTTTGAAGTCGAACGAAGAGTTATATAGAAAGATAGAACCAGTCACGTCAACAATAAAAAGGAAAAGGTTGTTGTTCTATGGACACATTTTCAGAATGTCCAACGATCGTCTAACAAAGAAAATTTGGAATTTCGTGAAACCAAAGAAGAAAAAATTGGCATGGTTTGAAGAATGTAACAAAGACCTTCTAGAAATTGGTATTCCGGACTGCAAAATTATGAACAGGTGTGAATTCATACACCTAATCAAAAATTACCAGGGATTTAAGGTAGGGGCAGAACCCAAAAGACGGAGGGGACCTCTTTCAGAAGATCGGAAGAAGGCGCTAAGTGATGGGCTCAAGAGATACTGGCAGGACATCAAAGCTGGCAGACGATCTAGAACGAAACATTGATTTTGATTGTTACTCCGTAGTCCATAGTGGCTCAATTCGAATGTAAAATAATAATAATAATAATAATAATAATAATAATAATAAAGTGACACCCACAGAATCTATTGAGACAGATCTTTCATCACAGATAAAACCATTCCAGCTGTTAGACCAGATATCATTCTTGTGGACGAAATCTAAAAGCACACGCATTTGATCGACATAGCTGTGTCAAATACACACAACAGGCATAGGCCTACAGTGAAAATATCAGGAAATACAGTGAGTTGGCCGAAGAAATAAATACAATGATGATGATCGTGTGGCCTCCTGAGAGGCCGAGTGCAGGTCTTTCTAGTTGACGCCCGTGGGAGACCTGCGCGTCGTAATGAGGATGAAGTGATGATGAAGACGTCACGTACACCCAGTCCCCGAGCCACGGAAATCAACCCCAGGAGATTAAAATCCCTGATGGCTTGGCCGGGAATCGAACCCGGGGCACTTTGGGCCAAAGCTTAGCGCGCTAACCATTTAGTCACTGAGCCGGACAGAAATACAGATGATGTGGCTTCAAGAAAAGACGACTGTTGTACCACTAGTCCTCTCAGTAACAGGTGTTGGACCAACATCTCTGAAGAGAAGACTGTAAGCATTGGAACTTCCCATCAATAGAGTGACATTTGTTGGTTGGTTCCTCAGTTTAGGGGCTGCGACAACGTGGTCATGTAACCCCGTGTACTTTGGGTGTGTGTAGAATCTGTCTGATAACTGGTGTTAATTGTGGTGGCTGTATTAGTTTGTGTTATCTGTCATTCAAGTAAAGACTGCAGACGATCAATTTCAAGTACCAAAATGCAACAGTGACATGTGTTCAAAAATCTGCCATTCATAATACTTGCTCAACAGTTGGAAAGTTTTTAAACCTCCCTACCCAATAAACTTACAGTAGAATTCTGTTTGTGATCGTTTCCCACCTCCTATAACAATAGGCATGTATGTATATATATAAAGAAGTCAAGCCCTGGCACTATACAGCCCATGACGGCTAAGGCCGACCAAGCGACCGCTGCCCAGCCATTTGACCTGCAGATATTGGGGTGGCGCGTAATCAGCGCGTCGGTCCCCTCGGCCGTTAATCTTGGTATTTGTGATCGGGGCGCTGTCTCACTGTCAGACAGCTACTCAATTGTCCTCACGAGGCTGAGTGCACCCCGCTCCAATCCTCACGTCAGTTTTAAAATCCCTGAAGGAGCCGGGATCGAACCCAGGGCCTCCGGATGAGAGGCAGGCGCGCTACCCCAACACCACGGGGCCGGCATGTAATCAAGATAGAATACTACTACTACTACTACTACTACTACTACTACTACTAATAATAATAATAGTCAATAAAAACGGCATTTGGGTGCAGATACCTCAGTACGAACTCGATCATCAAAAGACCAACATAATAACGGAAGAAATCAGAAAACGCCGAGGAACGTTTTTCACACACATCTACAGGTCGGAAAACTGCAGAACGGCATTTATGTATCTACACAGGAAAATGAACCTAAAGCAAACTGTTCTGTTGGACGGAACATCCACATACGGCTGGCACGCGTGACCAATCATAAGGATATTAATACAAAAGAAGAGCATTGCCATATACCGGTGCGCGATATTGCGCAAGTTCAGAGACGAGTACAAACCATCAATCAATATTCGAATTTGGGTATTCAAAGGTAAAATTGTTTGACCATCAACATCTAATAATCGAAATCCATTTACAGATATTTCATTATATTGTTTTCCTTACCTAATATTTTGAATGGAATAAAACGTAAAACACCTGGGTACAGCTCAGATCTTAGATAACAGGTTGTTGTTGTTGATTCATTTAGGGGCTTGCAACATCGTAGTCATATAACCTCGTGTACTTGGGTGTGTGAAAATAAATAAATAAATAAATAAATAAATAAATAAATAAATAAATAAATAAATAAATAAATAAATAAACAAACAAACAAACAAACTATCTGTTAACCTGTGTTATTGTGGTGTCTATAATAATATTAATAGTAGTAGTGGTACTGTGTGTATTTGTAATTGAGACAGGGTTATTATAGGAAAGAGCCTGCAGTAAAAGTGAAAAGCCACGAAAAACCCTTCTAGGATATCTGAGGTGGAAATCGAACCCATCCCTTTTCAGTTTTGCCTCATTATGCAGCGTGTAAGTTACTCCGTTCCATGCCGCAGACCAGTGGCAGAGCTGGGAATCGAACCCAAGACCTTTGGAATCGGAGTCTCGATACGTATCCCCGATGTCACAAAGGCAGACTTAATTGACACGAACCAGAAGTTAATTAATTAATATTTTAATTTCTACCCTAAAATATACGATAAATGAAAGATGATGATTGTTATTTTAAAGGGTGGAACAGCTAGGTAAATTATGATTATTATTTATTTAGCGCTCCGTAGCGTAGCGGTCAGCATGGTTAGCTGCCGCCCCGGAGGTCCTGGGTTCGATTCCCGGCTCTGCCACGAAATTTGAAAAGTGGTACGAGGACTGGAACGGGGTCTACTCAGCCTCGGGTGGCCCAAATGAGTAGAGGGGGTTCGATTCCCCCTCAGCCATCCTCGAAGTGGTTTTCCGTGGTTTCCCACTTCGTCTTCGGGCAAATGCCGGGATGGTACCTTCTTCAAGGCCACGGCCGCCTCCTTCCCTCTTCCTTGTCTATCCATCCTAACCATCCCTTACCTTCCCCCATGAGGCCCCTGTTCGCTTTGCAGGTGAGGCCACCTGGGCGAGGTGCCAATCCCACCTCACCAGTTGTATCCCTTCCGATTCGATGTTCCCAGCTCTAGGACACTGCCCGTAGAGGCGGTAGTGGTGAGTTCCCTCGCTGAGTCCGTGGGTTCCACCAACCTGGAGGGTAAACGACTAAAAGAAAGAAAATTTATTTAGCGTATGCCTTTTAGTGCCGGGAGTGTCCGAGGACATGTTCGGCTCGCCTGAGGCTGTAGCTGCTTCAATGTGGACACCCATGGGGTGAACTACAAGTTTCGTTCAAGTAGATCCAACTTTCGCTACCATATGCCACTGACACCTAGTGGTGAACGTTGGAACTTTGATAGCATTTCAACGAAATCTAACCTGTAAATTTAGCTACACACAAGTATAATTAGTGGAAGGTTCTTTTACATGCCATAAATCTATGACATGGGACCACCGGCTTTACCACCCCTCCGAAGGAAGCCATACTGAAGGATTTTAACGCTCTTAAAATATCTGACGACTTCGGTCGGGTTTGAACCCGACCCGTGATCTTGGGTATAGAAGCTCAGCATGCTACCGACTACGCCACTGAATTATGATGATAATTGGTTTTTGAGGGGCCTAACATTGAGGTTATTGGCCCCTAATTGTTTTGGTTAAAATGAAAAATGATGATGAAATGAGGACTGGGACTAAACCTACTACAACTTACAACTAACCTACGGGCTGGAAGGAGAAAAAGCCAAAAAGAAAGGAATAAAGGAATTATAAGACAGGGAAAAGAAATGCCCTCAACCCTCGAAAAATGAGGATTGAGGGACTTGGAAAGAAGTAGAGCCAGGAAAGGCACATAGGAAAGGAAAAGAGGAGAGGGTCCGCCCCAGAGTCACTGGGAAAAGGGTATGTATGTCTAGGCTACCCCTTATTATTCCTGTTTCCAACGGGGTCGGGGATGAGATGCGATGAAGACTATGTGACGAGTGGTATTTACGGCCTGATACCCTTCCTGACGCCAACCTCATGAAAGGAGCTAGTGAGATATGAAATGAATGAAGATGAATGCAACTAGGCAAGGACGTGGAGGTAAACGACCGTGGCCTGTCAGAAGGTACCGTCCCAGCATTTTCCAGGAGTTGAAAGTGGGAAACCACGGCAATCCATTTCAAGGACGGCCGACAGTGGGGCTCAAATCCATGTCTACTGAGTCCACAGATTGCATGGCCCCTTGACCTAGCGCTGCGCGTTAGCGAGCGTAGCTACTGCTGTAGGTCACTGGGAAAAGGGGAAAATCGGACCCAGCTCAGGAATCCCTCAGGGTTCCCAACTCCTGTGCTCACCAGCCGTGAGCCCTTGAGGGTTAGCACTATCCAGGGCGCACTATAAGAGGTGGGGCTACACACACCCTGCCTCCTTTGGGGCCTTGTCCGCCTCGTTGCGTAGTGGCTAGCATTCTTGGCTGTCACCCTGGAGGCCCAGGTTTGATTCCCGGCTCTGCCAAGAAATTTAAGTATGCTTTGAGAGCTGGAACGGGTTATACTCTACCTCGTGAGGCATTACTGAGAGGAGGTGGGTTCGATTCCTACCTCAGCCTTCCTAGAATTGGTCTTCTGTGGTTTCCCCACTTCCACCTCAGGCAAATGCCGAGATGGTACCTAACTTAAGACCACGGCCGCTTCTTACCCAAATCCTATCTGAATTACAAATACACACACTAGTACAGACACCACAGTGACACAGGTTATCAGACAAATTTTACACACACCCAAGTATACGGGACTAAATGACCACGACGTTGCAAAGCCCCTAAATGAATCAACAATAACGCCAGGGCTTTGAGCAGAAGCCAGGAGATACCATGAAAAGAAAAGAAGGGGTTTGTCCCCTCGAAGAATGAGGGGATCAGGAAAGATGAGACAAGGGTCAATTAAGGCGGGAAAATAAAGACACCCTTGGCCTCGGGCACCCTAATACCGTGGCAGTCGGAAGTGAACAAGAGTTGACCAATGGAGATCGAAAGGAAAGGTGACAGAGAGGAGCCTAATACAAGTGGAAGCAATGCCGAACTCAGCTGGGGTCCCATGGTCGCCAACTCATGTTCCATTAGGTGTGAGCCTATGGGGGAGGTAAATTATATCCTAAGGTAGCCAGGTAGGTCACGCCTCTGAATCTCGACTGTTAGATCAGGCAACACTGCAGAATGATGACACTTTGTAAAAACTGAAAAGTAATCTGCAATGAATTAAATTACCGGTACCTTACATACTTCGTATTTGTTAAAATGAGTGACTGGTAACTAAAAGCAGCTGTTTGATGTGTTAGTCATGCCAGTCAGCCAACAGCTGGTCATGCCGCTTCCGGGTGTGTGACTGTACAATGGAGATATGAGCCGATACACACATTCCCATCAGCACTGCCCACCGGGGAAATTAGACACGACATTATCTCCCTAGAAGGAAATTTCCTTTCCTTAAAATACTACCGCCATTGAGAACAAGTTTGAATTATCAGCCGGCACCAGACCTTGAATACAAGGACGTCAGGGTCCCAGTGTACCAAAGTAGAATGGTTCGATCCCGGGCAACAGCGTAGCTCCCTATAGTCACTCAAGGGCAATATCGTTAGGGTTAGTGTCTTGTTTAAACTTTCATTTTCAATGTACGAGTTTTAACATGGATATGCTTTTGGGCTGAGGGTCTAATAGGGATTAGCGTGGGCAGTCTATTTTATTTTTATTAAAACATGAGCTCAAGGTTTATTTTACAAACATTCAGTGTACTAAATATTTACATGATGTACAACAGGGGTGCCCAACCTATTGTAACTAAGGGCCACATTGTAAATAGTTGGGAGGCCTTGCGGGCCAATAACACTCCGTGGAGTTTGGGGGTTATGGATATTTTTTGGGAAAACCTAGAAAAAAGAACCAACCTTTACATCTCGCATTCTTGGAACTCGAGAAGGCTTTCGACAGGGTGCCACATGAGCTCATCTGGAAGTCACTTCGAGCTCACAAAATCTCAGAAGTTTACGCCCGATGTATTCAGTTCCTTTACTGCAACGTCACAAGTATGGTACGCTGTCCAGCTGGAGTTTCACCTGCTTTCCCTATCACTGTTGGAGTTCTTCAGGGATCAGCACTCTCGCCGCTTCTGTTCATTCTGTGCATGGATACGGTGACAACTGACACTCAGACACCTCATCCATGGACGATCTTATAAGCTGATGATGTTTTTCTCCAGATCAAATTTGAAAATCGAACTCTGTGCTGGAAGGGATGTCTGAGCAAAAATGGCTTGAAACTCAATATAGGGAAAACTGAATACTTGCAATGTGGTACACAGACCAACGGTACCAATAAACATTGAAGAGCATCATCTCACTAAAACTACACACTTTAAATATCTCGGTTCCCTTATCACTTCAGATGGCGAAACGCTTCTCGATGCTCGAGCACGAGTTAACACTGCGTGGATGAAGTGGCGCCAAGTCACAGGAGTGCTGTGCTTTCCCTTTGAAAGGGAAAGTTTACAAGTCCATGATACGACCAGTGGCACTTTACGGCACAGAATGTTGGCCAGCTTCAACCAAGCATGAACAAGCCCTACATGGAATGGAGATGAAAATGTTACGTTGGTCCATGGGTGTTACACGGCTTGATGATGTCAGGAATGAACTGATCCGGAAAAAGATCGGAGTTGCAGCCATTACCGATAAAATGAGATAAGCACGGCTTCGGTGGTATGGGCATGCCACTAGAAGTGATGAGAACACTGTGGCAAGAACAGCTCTCGAATACGATCCAGGAGGAAATCGACCCCGTGGACGTCCAAAGAAAAGATGGCTGGACAGAATCAAGGAAGATTGGTGATGTGTGGACTTGAACCTGAAGATGCCCTTGACAGGAAGAAGTGGCGAACAGCAACCAAACAAGCGGACCCTGCACCATCGCGGGATACACGCTAGGAAAGAAGAAGAAGAAGAAGCATATTTTTAAAAAATATAGGTGCAATATTGTGAGATTTGTGGCTGTCTGACCTTAGTTTTCTTAGTATTGTTGCAGTTTTCTATATTTATTTGTAGTGGATAAAGAAATAAAACACTAAACATTGAAATTGGTTCGTGGTCCCCAGAAGACCCTAACGGAGAATGAAAGAAAGAAAGAAAGAAAGAAAGAAAGAAAGAAAGAAAGAAAATTTACATATTTTTAATAAATCCCTTTAAATTAGAAGTGTGCTACGATGGTATTCAATAGACTACATATAGGCCTACAGCATGAATGACAAACAGTGGGTATTTATGTTCATTTGACACAATTATTAATCAAATTACGAAATAAAGTTCTTCATAATATAGTTTAGTGCGACGACTGGAACTGCTTTGGGTAGGGGTGCGCGACCACTTCTTTGTCCAGTTGGCTTTAGTTGTTTCAAAGTTTTGGTTGGTTCTTAAGTTTAGGGGCTGTGACAACGCGGTCATGTAGCCCCGTGTACTTTGGGTGTGTGTAGAATCTGTCTGATAACCGGTGTTAATTGTGATGACTGTATTAGTGTGTGTTATCTGTATTTTAATTTAAGTACTGCAACTTGGAATTTTTCAAATAGTTCCTACTTTTGCCGCCAAGCGCCACCGTCAACGACTACTAGTCCAAGTTCAGAACTTAGCTACTAGATGCCACCGCGCAGTCGGCTCTTGGCAACGAACGTAGAAACCTAGGAGCGTTGTTTACAATTGTAACCTATCCAATTTAGCTTCACACAGGTGCAATTAGTGGAAGGTTCTTTAACATGCCATAAATCTATGACATGGGATCGCCGGCTTTACTTCCCTTCCGAAGGAAGGCATACTGAGGGATTTTTAACGCTCTTAAAAAATCCGACGGCTTCGGCCGGGTTTGAACCCGCTATCTTGGGCATAGAAGCTGAGCATGCTACCGACTACGCCACCGAAGCCGTTAGTCCTGATGTACAATATACAGTAGATGGAGATGAAGACGTAATAAATAATAACACACACACACTTCAGCCATACACGATCAGCTTGCAGACTCTTCTTTGTTCTTTTAAATGATTGTAACTGTAGGTTTTTAAAACGTAAATAGGCACTTATGAAAGGCCGGCTCAATTGTCTTATTATTGATGTATTTCCAACTTTCTCGCCGTAGATACTGTTTGTAGTGAGGCAGGTTCAGGTGCTGTGGCGTCGGACGTTTCTCCAGCACATAACGTATCTGTGTAGCCAGTAGCCATAAATGACAGCAGCGTGCAAAGCGCTTGGAAGACAAGACGTGTATTCCATAACTGAAAGTTGCTCCTTTACGGCCCTAGTTAGGGGGATTCCCAAAATTTTGTCGATCGTTTGGCAGGC
The DNA here is from genome assembly GCA_946902985.2 of Meconema thalassinum. Lineage (NCBI taxonomy): Eukaryota > Metazoa > Arthropoda > Insecta > Orthoptera > Tettigoniidae > Meconema > Meconema thalassinum. Next base: position 960,287,278 of record OX336388.2, on the reverse strand, counting down.
CAATTCCCATATACTGGATGGTCCCGTGCATGCACTAATTCGATGCTCAAGAGTGCCTAATGAGTGACAAATTTCACAGGAGGGGGTTTGCGTCCTGTTATGACGGAACATCTTTTCTCTAGTTGGAATAACTTCAATAACGTAGAGATAAAGCGTTTCTCTCCACTGTAAGGGAAGCCAGTTATAGTTAATTTCGGCCATATTCTTGTCCAAAACCAGCAGTTCGGCGTCGATAAATTTGTGACCTTTTGTTACCATGACAACGAGTGCATGCGCACCTAGTTCCCACTCGTTGGAGCGTGCTTGATCATCATACACAAGTTGAAGGTGGCACTTAGACTATAATAGATGTTTAAAACAAATCCATGACTATGTTGTGGTTCTGTACACTATAACTTTATTGTTCTAGAACAGGCTATTTCTGCCGAGGTGCTCGCCAGTGTGGAACAGTATACTCGCCGCCGTGTGTGTGTAAACCTGCAACATTCAATACAGCTCTGCTGTGAAGGCTGTCGTCACTGCGTGGCAGGAAGCGCATGGACTTGTACTATGACCTTCGCCCAGTGACGTATTGGCTATAACCCCCAGTCCCTGTGCTCTGAGCATCACTGCTGAGTACTCCCGTGTACGCATACTCAAACTTGTGGATTTGGAACAGCCTGGTCTAGAACTTCAATTTAATATGGAAATGAAAATCCACAGCCTGCTTCCAGTCTCCGACCGGGTCAGGAATGGAATGAATGAAGCCCCCATCTAGCGGCGAGGATATGAAATGTGCCGGCTGCCGAGGCCTGACGCACTCCTCTGGAGCGATGATTAAATGAATGACAGATGAAATGAAATGATAGTGGAGAGTGTTGCTGGAATGAAATTTTGACAGGGAAAACCGGAGTACCCGGAGAAAAACCTGTCTGCCTCCGTTTTGTCCAGCACAGATGGAGTGACCGGGATTTGAACCACGGACCCAGTGGTGAGAGGCCGGCGTGCTGCCGTCTAAGCCACGGAGGCATTACCTAAAATGGCTGAAAGTAGTATTTGCATTGGCTTAGCCTGCTATACCTGACATTTTTCACTTTTTAACAATTCTTGTTAAATCTTGGAATTTAGGTAGTTTAATTAATAATGTTATAACTTACAAATAATCTTGTAATATTTAAACGTATTGTGAGGAACCTTACTCTTGCCCTCTCCATGTCCTGAATTTCAGGCAAAACTTAAAATGAAAGATATGAGTTTGGGATGAAGGAAAGGAACATGACATTTCACTTCGAAAATATCATTGATTGGGAATCGAACCTATACCACCATGGTGACAGGCAAACAACTTTACCGCTGCACCACTCAATCCTAGTCCGAGTTGTATTCCTAACAAGTCTATTTGTTTTAAGATTAGTACAATTTATAAAATGTACACATCAGTTATTAGGCCTATACATACAGTACTTACACTTGATAATTCAGGTCTACCACCTTTCCAAAATCAATGCTACTGGGCTCAGGTAATTTACACGCTAGTTTTTCTATCAAGACAAGTTTTCTCTGGCATTAAAATTCAGCAATTTTTCTAGGTCTGTGCGTGTCTTGTGTCGGATTTCGCCTAGGACACCATGCTGGCTCATCAGCGGGCTCTTGGTGTCCCCGCCCGGACACGGCACACACCTAGAAAAATTGCTGAGTTTTAATTCACTGGCCGTGAAAGCCTACAGTATATACCATCGTTTTGGAAGCCTTCATAGGGAGGTTATGGCTGCTTGAGCTTTTAGTTCTCGCAGTAAAGAGGCACAGGTGTGCTTCATAAAAAGGGAGGTAGCGCGCAGTTCGCTATTCCTGTGGGGGTCCGGGCGGGGACACCAAGAGCCCGCTGATGAGCCAGCTTGGTGTCCTAGGTGAAACTCCACACAAGACACGGCACAGACCTAGAAAAATTGCTGAGTTTTAATTCACTGGCCGTGGAAGCCAATATACCATCTTTCTCGGCCATATTTATTTCTGAAATGCCTAACGAGCAGTTCAAGTAGTGTACAATACTCATAGATATTATCTGGAATTCATCTTAAGCCTAATTTTCTATCTTTTATACCATGTCACTTTAGTTAGTTAGTTAGTTATTGATGTTTTAAGGGGTGAAACTACGAGGTCATCTGCGCCTGCCATAACACTTGAGATAACACTTTAGATAGCTAATGAGGCAAGAACAATTTAGTGCATGGTAGGCTACTGCAGTAATATTGGAAACGAAACGATATGCCCAGTCCCATCAGTTCTACCCAGACAATATTGCCGGTGTGGTACCTGACTTAAAAGGGGGAACATATTGTACAGCTTAAGGAGCCAAAACAATACCGATTTTAATATTATAACTGTGCCTGTCATAGAGTTTGTACAACAATTATATACATTTCCAATGAAACACACATATCTTGCTATTAAACTATCGTTCTTAGGTTCCTACGTTCGGCGTCAAGAGCCGACTGCGGTGGCATCTGGTAACTAATTTCTGAACTATTTGGTCGTTGACGGTCGCGTTTGGAGGCAAAAGTATCAACTACTTGAAAATTGATCGTCTGCAGTCCTTACTTGAATTAAAACAGATACACACTAATACAGTCATCACAATGAACACCGGTTTTCAGACAGATTATTCACACACCCAAAGTACACTGGGCTACATGACCGCGTTGTCTTCGGATGTGTGTAGAATTTATATGATAACCGGTGTTAATTGTGATGACTATTAGTGTGTGTTATCTGCGATTCAGGTAGGACTGCAGACGATTATTTTTTTCAAGTAGTTCCTACTTTTGCTACCAAATGCTACCGTCCACGACACCTAGCTGCGGACGTGGTTACTAAATACCATCGCAGTCAGCACCTGGCGGCGAACGTTGTAACTAACATAGCGTTATCAAACTAACCTACAAATTTTAGCTTCCACTAGTGTAGTTAGTGGAAGGTTCTTTTTCATGCCATAAATCTATGACATGGGACCGCCGGCTTTACTTCCCTTCTGAAGGAAGGCATACTGAGTTTTTTTTTAAATTTAGTCAATTTACCCTCTACCGACAGTAGTGGCTACGCTGGCTAACGCGCAGTATTAGGTCATGGGACCAAGCTCTCTGCTGACTCGGTAGACGCGTGGGTTCGAGCCCCACCGTCGGCCGTCCTTGAAATGGTTTTCCGTGGTTTCCCCATTTTCAACACCAGGCAAATGCTGGGACGGTACCTTCTGGCAGGCCACGGCCGCTTCCTTCCACATCCTTGCCCAGTTTCATTCAGCATCATTAATTTCATCTCTCATTGACTCCTCTCCTGAGGTTGGCGTCAGGAAGGGCATCCGGACGTAAAAATCATCGCCACAAAGACTTCCATCGCATCTCATCCCCGACCCCGTTGGAAAACGGGAATAATAAGGGGTAGTCATACATACATAGTCAATTTACCCTCTAGGTTGGTGGCTCCCACGGACTCAGCGAGGGAATTCACCACTACCGCCTCTATGGGCAGTGTCCTGGAGCTTGGAACATCTGGTCGTGAGGGATGCAACTGGGGAGGTGTGATCAGCACTTCGCCCAGGCGGCCTCACCTGCAAAGCGAACAGGGGCCCCATGAAGGATGAGAAGGGATGGAAGATTGGGATGGATAGGCTAGGAAGAGGGAAGGAGGCGGCCGTGGCCTTACAGTAGGTACTGCCCCTGTAAATTGAATTATTTTGGGACAAAATGAGAGTATTTTCCGTCCCCATGATAAAATTTAATCAGCAAATATAGATTCTGGAAGTGTGACACAGGAGGGTAGTGTTACAAGCTCGAGGCCGTGGGAGAGCCCGATCACGTGATATATTGCACAATAGACGCTTCTAGAAGGCTAAAATTGGCATAGCAACAGCGAGTTTGGAAATTAATACTATAAATATTTTTATAAATTATGCTATTGGATCCCAGCCCAGAGCCAATGAGAAGAGGTCTTATTGAAGACGGGATCAACTTCAACTACATAATTTGATGAAATTATGCATTTAGGCCCTTAGAAGAAGATTTTCTTATTTGGTAATGAAGAGAATATTAAAAGAAATTTGTCTGATACTTTAAAAACCGCAGATCCGTTAATCTACGCAGTAATAAGCATTAGTAATCTACGCGCTAAAATTATGGTGGGAGATTGATATGGCCACCAAAATTTCGACTTGGAGGGGGAGATCCAAGGATCGATGTTCTTATTCCAGCAGTCTTTGAATAGTGAGGAAGTGTTTTTACTGGGTTAACGGAGATCCCAAGGCTTTGTCCGAGTGCGACGACTGTCGACCTGTGGAGACGCGAGGATAGCTAGGTGGAACGTAGGAGATTGCCGCACTTCCATTGTATGTGAAGTTGTGAGGAACATTGAAATAATTATATCTCTTATATAATTGAGATCTGAATTTAACTAAGCGAATATATATAAAGAACAGGTCGCATACTACATTCTGTGAAAAGTCGAGCGTTCTAAAACTTACCGTTTCGACAATATAAACCTGTTAAGACAGATTTTCAAATGTGTTGGAAATAAAGCTGAATATCATTTTCGATTGCATCGTGAAGTTGGCGAACGCAGTTCAAGTGAACTGTAGCGAAGAACTTTTAACGTTGGCGAAACACATAAACATTATCAGAATGACTATTATTATTCTTCAAGTGTCTTCATTCAACATAATTAACATTGTTGATATGATGAACTAAATAGTCATGCGCCAGAGACATATTCGATAACAGGAGTTAAGATACAACGATGGAACTTCGTTAGACAACGTATTCTTGAATACAGACGTAGTTTACGGTCCATCTTGCACATTTTCGTCAGTCTACGAACACTAATGTAACATCAATTAGCAATGAAAATATTTCATTCACCATTTATATGTATATTTCTATAAATTATATTCCAATGATGAGGCTGATACATATTTACAGAAGAGATTTGTCAAGATGCTAGGGGTAGCCCAGTAATACAGAAGAATTTGCCAGAAGGATGTCGTTCGAGCCCAGGCGAATGTTGGTGAATTCCAGAGAGGGACGTTTCCTATCTCTGAGGTCGCAGATCCGAGGTTCGAATGCAGATCCATCTCAGTATCTTGAACCGAGGAAACATCTAAAGTATTGTGGGAATACTTACATAGATCATCAAGTTTTCGTCCAAATAAGGTAGCAGTGTCTCTTATTTATAGTATAGAGCTTGATTAGTGACATCCTGAGCCAACGATCATACTCCATATTTTCACATTTCATGTATTTCAGTGTTCTTATGTATTTTACACTTCAGATGTGTGCTAGCTTTTTATGCCTCAAGATTATTATTATTATTATTTTTCAATTTTATTCTACGGATCAGTTGTGGAACTGACATTAAAAAATTTTGTTTGAGGAATCAGATTGCCTCATAGACTAGTCGTTTCGACTCGCGAATTTAAAAAAAATGATTTAAACCAAGTATTCTGACATTGTGTCATAGCTTCAAATTAAATTCTTATTAAATTTAATTTGAGCACTTTAATGTAACAACATCTAACTTCAAGAATAGAAGAAACATCGAATGATATTATTATATCATTATTGTACATAAACTGTCGACGATCTAAGAAATACTAGTCGTTTGATAAGACCGAAGTCTTCATCCCTATAAACATTCTTTGTGTAGAGTGGAAAAATATTACGACATTGACAAACCTTTTTATTATTTGAAAAGCTGAGAGCTTTGTTCATTTAATATGTTAGAGGAAATACCTTTTGATAGAAGATTATTCAAATCTTTGGCTAGGAATTCAAAGCTAGTTTATCCCGGTCAAGATTGGATTCTATTTGACACTATAAATAACATGTGTGTTATTTTACACTATTTGTGTAACATCATGTCATTATGTGGACCTGAAATTACAACGATAAACAATTTAAGATTGATAAGTGAGATGAGACAGGAGTATTATTTTTATTGCATGTATTTGCGACAGACGAGTTAACAGTTAATTATCTTGTTGTGGAGTAAACTTTAGGAGGTCAATCACGACAGTCTAATATCGTTCATTACAATTGGAAGTTTCGTTTGAAGAACTTAAGCATGTATAATTGTAGTTCAGTAGTCATGTGGAATGATACTGAGGGTCATGCCATTATTTGAGAGAAGTTCCTACAGAAGATATGTTAATAACAATTAATCCGTTTTTGGTTATTGTTTAACATAGTGGATGATAATTGTTTATGCCATATATACTGTTATATGAGGATTTGTAGAGCTATGAAGAATGGTCGTGCGAAGGAGGTTCCGCATTTTAAGGGAAGTTAAAGTATTATTGTTCTTTGATAAGAAGGCATGGAGCATGATAAGAGTCATTGTATACAAGTAGTCCAGTTCATATGTAGTAACGATTTAGCTGTGTTGACAGGAGGATTTTAGCGGAAATACAACTAGAGAACGATTGTCTACTCATGTCAAAGATACAATTATTATATTTTATTAAACCCAAAGTTATGTAATTACGTACAGTTAACCTTAATCAGTCGATTGTATTAGACCGACAATGAAATGAAACCTATATAAGACGATGTGTGAGTAGTATATCAAAACTACGGAATGTTAGAGAATGGCTATGTGGAAAGCAGTGTATATAATTAATTGAGAATTGTATTGTAACAGAGAAGCCAGAATCTCGAAAGTATCTTGTTAGCAACACTAAATAATGTATATTATTATGAACATATTACATGGAAATATTTTTTTTGAAATGATTTAATTAGTTAAATAATTTAGTAGGATTTATTAATTGATTGTTTTGGAATAGCGTGTGTTTTGAGAGCAAATGTTTTTGGTATGAATGACTGTCCACTGTTAAGAGTAATTGTTGAACCGTATTGGTCATGAACAATTACGGGGTGTGAATGAAGGAGTGTATAAAAATTTTCAGTATGATTGTTAAAGAAACATAGATGTTATGAGCATTTTTGTAAGATCTAAATGTTAATTTTACGTGTATTTTAAACGCACTCAAAAGCAGTCTCAATGTGGGCTGGCTAGAATGATTCACCGTTAGAGTTGGAGAGCGGTGTGACATAATATGAACAGGTGAAGACTCACCGCCTCTATAAATTGTATTTAGTTCTGAGTGCAGCGTGGTGCTAGTGTTTCATTGATGAAACAAGGCCATTGCACGTGCGTTCTTCAAACACATGCTAGTGAATGAAACCAGGTGTCAGGAATGCCACGAATGTAAGAGCCTTCCTTAAACGTTTTTCTTTTTACGTAAATGTAGGCCTAAAACAAGCCAAGATTTTTATGCTCATATTTTTACACAGCATTGTAGTAGGATGCGTAGTAGAAAGGAAGTGTGAATGATTGCGTGTTTTTATTTTAATTTGATTGTTAAATTAGTTTATTGTTATTTTGTTTATACTAGGTTAGTTTACACCATTGTTAATAAATTTTATTCAGTTCTTTATTTGTTTTTGTTGACGTGTGATTCATTTTAAATATAAAGAGTAGCGTATTGTGGATGTAGTGTAGGCGAAGCTGAATTCCCTGTCCCCGAGAAGGTAAGTAAAGGTAAGTGCCCCGTGTAGTTTGTTGTTGATCCACAATATTCATGTAACCACTGTATATAAATCCCTAAAGGCCATGTTAGGAGCGATTTCTAATGTAGTAATTTGCCGGTGCTGTTAGAAATAGGCGATCCAGCTGGGGCAATGGATATTCCAACAGGCTACTTTCTGGATTAACGGGTACAGTACTGCACCTGCATCCACTTGGTCTTACCTGTTGAAATCCGATGGAACTGCTGGATCGTAGAATCTGGAAGCACCCGGCTGAAATGCCCCTAAAATTCTACCAACTAGGATCAACCAGGGATAAGGATACCTCTCTTATAAAGAATGCAATACGAAGATGCCAGTGGTCGATGAAATGAAAACGAAAAATAACTCAAAGTGAGCTAACGAGACTCTAAAAATGACTAAATTAATCTCGAGCGTGGCGCTAGGCATCCTAAAAACTGACCCACTGCTCCTCGTAGCGCATCCTATTTCTAGTATAAATGACCAAGACATCCGAAGTATTTAAAATTGACCAACAGTTTATTAATCTAAAGACTGTTGCATGGTGGACTATCTCTCCACTAAACAAAATAATTCGCCTCTACTGAAGCGTAGAAATCCCATAATGACATTAGCTTCGAAACATAATCAAAAATGCCATCAAAATACAGCATCTTAATCGCATGTAAAGACAGTTTCAAAAATATTTAAACATTATTATATACACTCGTTACATATTTAAATGATCCTCAAAGTTTATGATATTATTAACATTTATACATTATTGTACACGTTCAAATTCTTTATCAGTAATACATTAGGTGTATTCTTTGGAATACACGGTAAGATAGAGTAAACTTTTACTTCTCTTTGGTATAGTTCATTCCTTCCTTTTTCTCAAACACCAACAGTGATTTTCTAATTTCTCCTTGCTGTTTATGGTTCTCATGTTACCTGTGAGTCTGTTCTAGATATATATCTTCCATGACCCACCTAGCGTCATCTAGCAGCGAATCTCTGAAGTTCCTCAATTCTTCCCTGTACAAGAGGACTTCCTTATCAATCTGGCCACCAGATCTCGTCGCCATCGCCAGCTATCATCTCCGTGATCAAGAGAACTTCGTCTACTTTTTCACCCACCAGGCTGCGCTAGTGTCACCTACTATCAACTCTTTGAAGACCATTTCATCAAGAGAAAATTTATTTCTGTTATGTTGTCTATTCTTATATGTATTCCTTTGTCTCCTACCCCCACTTTTTTCCCTTCCCTGGTACCTCTGGGCTTCGCTGAGCGTGTCTCACTTGTACGTCGGAAGTTGACTCAGTCAGTCAGAGCTCAACTAGAGCTCGCCTCCTCATCTCAAAAGGCAATCATTTAAATTCTACTCCATGTTAGAATTTTAATATCAACCGTCAAAAGGATCATCGCCTTCTACATGAAGCAAAGATAAGTACCGACTTCAGGTTTTAACCTCATTCTCATCGTCTTTTAATAGCTCAATGGTTTTATTTGGATTTTATAGACAGTGAAAGTTGCTATGTGAAAATAACTGCTTTCAAGAGATCTTCTTGATCTTACTTAAACTATCAGGTTTAACTTTCAATATGAAAGATTTTCTGAGATGCTATCTCACATCGAGGGATATTTCCAAACTACCCACTGTCTATAGAATCTAGCTTTCCGCCGAGGGATTCTCTACCCAATTCAACCAAGTCATCATTGCTCTGGAACCTTCCAGAACTTGCACTCTATCTACCAGTTATACTGTCATGTATTTTCCACTCACATGTGGGAATACTTTTCCAAACTAAGGAATCTTCCTTATGAACTACTAATCAATAGCTAATTTTTCTTCCTCCGTTGGGATTTTCTCTGGCGCATTCAACTACAATCTACAACTTTCTCAAGCAATAGACTCTCTCATATCTAGTGTAACTAGTTATTTTCCATCATTGCAATAACTTTCCTTGCCATAAACTTTTTGTGCTACTACAGTGAAGTTTTCATCTATTTCAACAGACTATAGTGAAAAACAGTGTTTGTTCCACATTTCAACCGCGTTGCGTTCGTCCGTGTACTATAAATACGGCCATGAACACTTTTCCTCACTCCCATTTGATCTTTCCCAAACCCCTTACTAACAAACCATAATAATAAAATTGTTACTTTAGGTCTTTTTTCAATGAGGTGTCACTCTCAATAAGTGCCCTCCCTCTCTTGCTTATTCACAATGAATTAATGTCTGTAAAACTTCGTGTCTAGTACACGCCTTAAATTATATTGTTTCTCCCTTCTAATTTGGGAATACAATTCTTTCAACTCATAAGTGAGTTATCTCTAGGTTTCACGAAAGGGAAACTTGCCCCATTTGTCTCGTGATCCCTACTTAAACATAGGAGTTCTAGAAACTTCCTTTCGATTGTGCTCTTCAGGTTTCACAATAAGTGACCTGCCCTATTTGCATAATCCAACCAAGTATTTCAGCATTAATATAAGAAGTTATAGAAACTTCTATTTTATTCTTCCTGTTTTTGTTGTTGTTACTTTCGAAGTTGTTACTCTTTCTAAGAGATTTACCTAGAAATTCTTAAAGTACACACCTTGTACTTAATTTATTGCCTAACTTTAATTACGTCAGTTATCTTTAAATTTTCCTTTTATTATTTATCTTTGTCATTTCAAAATCTTACGAAGATTTTAAAACACATAAAAGGTTTGAAACCAAAAGAATTGTTAATTGCCTGGCGCAAGCTTTAGATGTTTTCGGAGGTCTGTGACCCCATTTGTTACAAAATCAAAATTATATATTTGTTACAAAAACTACTACCAAACATTGTTAAATAAATTCAAGAGTTCTTTTTTGCTTTATCATTTCTCTAACATAACGGTTAGGCAAGATCCTGTCTTCCTTGACTCTTCCCACTTAATGCAAATAAATCTATTGATAGGGTTTTCACCACTTGTTGCATTTGAGCAAAATCTCTTAGTTGATAACTTAGTAAAATCTCTCTTAGCTTTAATAGCTAATTCTAACTGGCCAGTAAGGCAAGCATAGCTCGCTACGCCAGCTTCCTGCTTGTGGAGATTCTCTCCAACACTTATGGTTGGTTTTTCAAAATATAAGTGCTTCTCATTGTCTAAACTTTTAGTCGGCGCCTTGGTGGGTAAAAACTTAGCCATTTCTGCATGCAACTATTGGTATACTTACCAAAATTATTCCCAAAGGTATAATTGCTTTATCCCTATCCTTCTTGGAAGCAGTTGGTCGCTCTTTAGAAATTCTACAATTTCGAAAACTAAAAATATCGAAACCGATTCAAATTATTGGCATTCTTCAAATCACTTGTTTAAAACCAAAATCCTTTGAACAGATACACAATAAATCTGTTACTCTTTGCCTTGCCAGACCATCACCCTTCCCCATAGTAGGCTTGAGAGGGAATACACTAAAGCCACTCTCTTGCAAACCGCCCAAGTTCCAGCTGCGTTCCCCGTTAGCTTTGCCCAGGTCCCTACCCACTTTAGCTATCGGAGAACGGATTTGCAGTGGCAGCCGCCTTCGAGTACATTTAATGTTAAAATTATAACTTTTGTAGGACTCTCCTCCTATTTCTCCATCCTTTTTCTCCAGTCCGAAACCCACTTCATTTTCTTTATCATCTTCCCTTGGGGGTTAGGTTATTCCCAAGCTAATAATCTACCCAAAATTTGGTGCCGAAAACCGGGAGAGTCCATTCATGACATTTTCTATCTTTTTTCAAGGGTTATTTGATAATATTTTGCAAATCATTAATATCTTCTTTGAATTTTTCAGCTATAACTTCATTGTGCAAAGCCTGTGAAGTGGAAAGAGGCCGCTCCTGTCTCCTTTGGTGTGTCCCTTTCCTTCAACTTATTTGCTGCTGCCAGCCAGACAGCATTTCCAAGGTTTCACAGTTTCGTAAGTTATACTTCAATTTACCTACTTTGTCATGGCTCCTACAGAAAAGGATAAGGGTGAAAAACTTACTTCTAAACGAGCATCCTATAAAGGGCAAATTACCGATTCATAAAATACATCAAAGAGCTAGATCCTTCAGAAGCTCAATTAGATTTGTTAAAACATCGTGTAAAGGATTTTGAACGTTCATATGAAAATTATTGTAACATCCAAACTGAAATTGAAACTTTTATGATCAATCACACCGAAGATTGAGTCGAAGTAGAAAACCAATATTACGAAGGTATATGTTCCGCTTTCAAAATAATACGCCAACTCGAAGAAGAACAGAAAAAAGACGGTTCTGTTCTTGGTTCCCTTCACGAACAACAAACCTGTTCTCGCGATGGTACTCACAAGCCCAAACCAATTCTACCTAAGATTGATTTACCCCACTTCTCTGGAGACGAATCCACTTGGGATTCTTTCTATGAATTATTTTGCTCTCTTGTTCGTGACAATGAAGACATTCAAGTCATCTACAAGTTTCATTATTTGAGATCTATCCTCCGAGGTCAAGCTCTGCAGTTAGTTGAAGCACTCCCTTTAAGTGCCGAAAATTACCCCATTGCCTTTAACTTATTGAAAGAAAGATACGGAAATTTACGGTTACGTATTCAACGCCATATGAAGGCTCTATTTAACTTACCTGCGTCACAGCACAATGACGTCACTAGTTTGCGTACTCTCATTGATACTACACAACTTCACGTTAAAGCTCTGTCCAGATTGGATCAACCCACTGAACACTGGGACACTTTCTTAATACAATTAGTGGTTTCTAAGGTTGATGTTGCTACCCTCAAAGCTTGGGAGATTGAACTTTCCAGAGAAGACGATTACTCTTACGAGCATTTAGTCACCTTCATAAATGCTAGATGCCTACTCTTAACTGCTTTAGCTAATCAAAGTGAACCCTCATCCCCGAGTTCTAAATTTGAATCAATGTCTCTTAAACCTAAAAGCGAACGCTTAGCGGCTAGTACTCAAAAACCTGGGTCCAGCTCATCTAAACTCAAGTCAAACACCACTGGTTACCTAACTAGGTCTAGCGAACACCGTATTGCTAGTTCTCTCGTTTTAAACACTCAAAGCGAACCCCGCAAGAGTTTAAATGAACCATTAAAGTGCATACTTTGTAAAGATTCCCACGCCTTATATCTATGTAAATCTTTTAAAGAACTGTCAGTCGGCGACAGAAGAAAATTTGTTTCCCAGGATAAACATTGCTTCAACTGCCTAGCACCCACGCATTCTGCTTCAAATTGCAAGTCCACAAGACTTTGCTTCCATTGTGAAAAAGCTCATCACACTTTACTACATCGTCATGATCAGGCAAGGTCATCGACAGCATCTACTTCTCAGAAAAGTGACAATGCTAACAGTTCGAATGCTTCATCGTACATTCAAAATGCCAAGTCCACACGTAGTGCCCAAGTACTATTGTCTACTGTCCAAATCGAAGTTCAGGATAACTTTGGCAACAGGGTCCGTGCACGCGGTCTTCTTGATTCAGCGGCAACTCATGATTTTATGTCTAATTCTTTGATTAGAAAACTAGGCCTACCTGTAAACCCCACTTCTCTTAACGTATCGGGCATTAACAGCTCAAAATCGCAAGCTTTACAGTTCTCAAAGCTAACCATAAGAGACATTTGTCACAGAAACAACTTTCTCAAACTGAATTGTCTCATTCTCAATAGCATTGTAGAAGATCCTCCAAGTCACTCTGTGGATATTTCAGGATTAAACATTCCCTCGCATTTAAGGCTAGCCGATCCTTTGTTCAACGTACAAAACCCCATTGACATACTCTTTAGTGCCAATGTTTTCTGGAATTGCCTTCGTAAACAGGTTCGCAAGTTATCCTCAAACGTGGTTGCCAGAGACACTAATTTTGGATGGATCGCCACCGGTCAACTTCCCCATTATTCTCTCCAACCCGCATCGCAATGTTATTTCGCTAATACTGACTTGTAACAGTTCTGGAGGCTCGAAAGCGTTGATTCTCCTAACGTGACCTCTTCAGAAAACGAATTCTGTCAGCAACTTTTTCTGAACGCCACCACTCGTTCTTCTGATGGCCGGTTCATTGTTCAGATGCCAAGATTACATAATCCCTGTAAACTTATTAACTCTCAACCCAAAGCTCGAAAAGCTCTCTTTGCTATCGAGAGCAAATTCAAGAAAGAATCTCTCGTTAAACAGCAGTACACTGATTTCATGGATGAGTATGAAAGCTTAGATCATATGGAAGTTGTTGACAAATCTGATGAGGAAATGCACCCCCCAATTGAAACGGTTTTCTTAAATCATCATCCCGTGCGGAAAAACCCTCTTGTAAAGGATAAAATCCGAGTTGTTTTCAATGGTTCATCACCTGACGTTAATGGCAACAGTCTTAACGATACTCTTTACTCTGGTCCTGCTATTCAGTCAGATCAATCTGCTATACTCTTAAACTTTCGATTATTTCCCATAGCTGTTATAGCGGATATAAAATAGATGTACCGTCAAGTTTTAATTCAGCCTGAACAACGAGATCTCCAAAGAATCTTGTGGCGCGACGAAATCAGCAAACCCATTAAGGTATTTCGCTTAAAAACGGTTACTTATGGCTTAAAACCTTCCGCTTTCCTTGCTATCCGATCCCAACACTCGTTAGCCTCTCAAGATGGTCATTTATTTGATTCTAAAGCTTCTGAAGCACTAACTACATCATTCTATGTTGACGATTATTTGCAGTCCTTCCCCGCTCTGGAGGAAGCTTCTTTCGTGTCATTATAACTTCAGGCATTGCTAAAGAATGGAGGTTTCCCACTTCATAAGTGGAATTCCAACTCCCATGAGTTTCTCGCCCAGTTTCCTATTGAAGACGTAGATCCCTCCTCCGTCGAAATTTGTGGAAACTCCGAATCCATAAAAACTCTTGGAGTCCATTGGTGCACTAGCACTGACACTCTCATCTATAAAGTTTCGCTCGCAGAAGAGCTCCCTAACACAAAAAGACAAATTCTTTCTGAAATTGCAAAAATTTTGGATCCGCTTCAATTCCTTGCCCCAGTTATCGTTATAGCCAAACTTTTCATGCAAGAGCTATGGTCGCTCAAATGTGAATGGGACGACACTGTTCCCCTTTCTTTTCTTAACAGATTGGTCTCTTTTCGCAGCAATTTGCTTGATCTTTCCCTTATTGAAATTCCCAGGAATTTAATTAACGCTCATCCTAATACATCTTTTTTCCTTCATGTGTTCGCGGAGAGTTTCGAAAAAGCTTACGGTTGATGTGCATATTTGGTTTACCGCGTTTCATTAAATGGATCTTCAGTTTCCAACCTTGTTTGTGCCAAATCGAAGGTGGCTCCTCTTAAAACTATCACTTTGCCTATGCTTGAATTGTGTGCTGCTCTCATGGCCGCAGAACTTGTTAAGAAATTACGGGAAGTCTTAAAAGTCGAATTCTCGCAAATCTATCTTTGGAGCGATTCCATGATCACCCTTTCTTGGGTCGCCAAAAACCCCTCTCATTGGCAAACTTTTGTTGCAAACAGTGTTTCCAAAATTCAAACTCTTTCTTCGGGATGTCAATGGAGGCATGTGCCCAGCACTGACAACCCTGCCGACATTATTTCTCGTGGATGTTTGTCCTCTCAATTGGCAGCTTCCCAGTTGTACTGGCATGGGCCCTCGTGGTTAATCGAAGACTCCTCTTGTTGGCCTTCGAAACCTCCAGCTACAAACTCCAACTTGCCTGACGCTAAAGTATCTACATCTATTGCTTCGTGTCTTGTTTCCAACGTTTCTCATCCCTTGTTGTCCCGCTATTCTTCCTTTCATAAATTAATTCGAATTGTCGCCTATCTTCTTAGATGGAAATATCTTGTGGTTGACCAACCTCTTCTCCCCAAACCACACCTTACCAATCATGAATTGAATCTCGCTACCATTAAGGTTTTGCAACTAACACAGCAAGGAGCCTTTTCTTCTGAATTGTCTTTACTTTCTTCTAAAAGGGATCTTCCCAAATCCAGTCGTCTTCGTGCCTTAGCCCCGTTCCTTGATGACAATGGGTTACTCAGGGTAGGTGGTAGGCTCTCGCAATCTTTGCTTTCTGAGGACAAAAAGCATCCTGTTATTTTGCCTTCTAAACATCACGAAACTTCCTTAATCATACGTGACCTTCATTATCGCAATCTCCATGTTGGTACACGCACTCTGCTTTGCCTCTTAAGGGAAAAGTACTGGATTATAAATGGAATTCATGAAGTTTCCTCTGTAATTCACAAGTGCATTCCTTGCTTCAAAGCGAAACCTAAAGTCAATACCCAATTAATGAGCGATCTGCCCTCCTTCCACTCTTCTCCTATACGTCCTTTTGCTCTAACTGGTGTGGACTATATGGGTCCGTTCCAATATCAACGCAATTCCCCTGAAGCTAAACGCAAATTGTTTGGTAAACTCTATGTTTCTCTCTTTGTTTGCATGGTTACTGGCGCGATCCATTTGGAACTAGTAACGAATGCCTCTACTTCTTACTTTTTGTCAGCTGTCTCTCGCTTCGCTGCTAGGCGTGGTGTTCCTTCGGAGATGTTCTCTGATAACGCTTCCACTTTTCAAGGCGCAGCTTCCCTGTGGAAGAAAGCTCTCACATGGAACAGATCTCTAATTTTTCCTACTCAAAAGGTTTCAAATGGCGTTTTATACCTCCCTACGCTCCTCATCACGGTGGTAGGTGGGAATCCTGCGTAAAGCTCACTAAACGTCATTTATGAAAGGTTTTAGGTAATCGCATTCTGACTTATGAAGAATTTAATTCACTGTCCGTTCTGATTAAAGGTGTTGTTAATCCTCGCCCTTTAACTCCGCTTTCCAATGACCCTGATGACCTGCTTCCACTCACACCTGGTCACTTCCTTATAGGCACTTCTATTTCTGTCCCTCCTCCCCTTCCCAACTCTTACAGGGATTCTAATTTACCTATTGTTTGGCGTAAACTTGAAGCCCTCCGCAATTCTTTCTGGAAGAGGTGGAACTTGGAATACTTAACTTCCTTGCAACGGAGACAGAAGTGGTTTCTTTCCAATCCCGACATCAAAGTGGGGGACTTGGTCCTGGTTAGGGATGTTTCTCCTCCCCTGGTCTGGATTTCTGGTAGAGTGACCGAGTCTTATCCTGGAAGGGATGGGAGAGTTAGGGTAGCCAGAATCTTGACCCCTAACGGTCACATCATAAGACCACTGTCTTTAATTGCACCATTACCTTTTAACTTTTAGTTGTCTATCTTGTTCTCTGCTGGTGTTTGTCTCTCCCAGCTTGGTGTATTCTTTGGAAGGTAAGATAGAGTAAACTTTTACTTCTCTTTGCTATAGTTCATTCCTTCCTTTTTCTCAAACACCAACAGTGATCTTCTAATTTCTCCTTGATGTTTATGGTTCTCATGTTACCTGTGAGTCTGTTCTAGATATATATCTTCCATGACCCACCTAGCGTCATCTAGCAGCGAATCTCTGAAGTTCCTCAATTCTTCCCTGTACAAGAGGACTTCCTTATCAATCTGGCCACCAGATCTCGTCGCCATCGCCAGCTATCATCTCCGTGATCAAGAGAACTTCGTCTACTTTTTCACCCACCAGGCTGCGCTAGTGTCACCTACTATCAACTCTTTGAAGACCATTTCATCAAGAGAAAATTTATTTCTGTTATGTTGTCAATTCTTATATGTATTCCTTTGTCTCCTACCCCCACTTTTTTCCCTTCCCTGGTCCCTCTGGGCTTCGCTGAGCGTGTCTCACTTGTACGTCGGAAGTTGACTCAGTCAGTCAGAGCTCAACTAGAGCTCGCCTCCTCATCTCAAGAGGCAATCATTTAAATTCTACTCCATGTTAGAATTTTAATATCAACCGTCAAAAGGATCATCGCCTTCTACATGAAGCAAAGATAAGTACCGACTTCAGGTTTTAACCTCATTCTCATCGTCTTTTAATAGCTCAATGGTTTTATTTGGATTTTATAGACAGTGAAAGTTGCTATGTGCAAATAACTGCTTTCAAGAGATCTTCTTGATCTTACTTAAACTATCAGGTTTAACTTTCAATATGAAAGATTTTCTGAGATGCTATCTCACATCGAGGGATATTTCCAAACTACCCACTGTCTATAGAATCTAGCTTTCCGCCGAGGGATTCTCTACCCAATTCAACCAAGTCATCATTGCTCTGGAACCTTCCAGAACTTGCACTCTATCTACCAGTTATACTGTCATGTATTTTCCACTCACATGTGGGAATACTTTTTCAAACTAAGGAATCTTCCTTATGAACTACTAATCAATAGCTAATTTTTCTTCCTCCGTTGGGATTTTCTCTGGCGCATTCAACTACAATCTACAACTTTCTCAAGCAATAGACTCTCGCATATCTAGTGTAACTAGTTATTTTCCATCATTGCAATAACTTTCCTTGCCATAAACTTTTTGTGCTACTACAGTGAAGTTTTCATCTATTTCAACAGACTATAGTGAAAAACAGTGTTTGTTCCACATTTCATCCGCGTTGCGTTCGTCCGTGTACTATAAATACGGCCATGAACACTTTTCCTCACTCCCATTTGATCTTTCCCAAACCCCTTACTAACAAACCATAATAATAAAATTGTTACTTTAGGTCTTTTTTCAATGAGGGGTCACTCTCAATAAGTGCCCTCCCTCTCTTGCTTATTCACAATGAATTAATGTCTGTAAGACTTCGTGTCTAGTACACGCCTTAAATTATATTGTTTCTCCCTTCTAATTTGGGAATACAATTCTTTCAACTCATAAGTGAGTTATCTCTAGGTTTCACGAAAGGGAAACTTGCCCCATTTGTCTCGTGATCCCTACTTAAACATAGGAGTTCTAGAAACTTCCTTTCGATTGTTCTCTTCAGGTTTCACAATAAGTGACCTGCCCTATTTGCATAATCCAACCAAGTATTTCAGCATTAATATAAGAAGTTATAGAAACTTCTATTTTATTCTTCCTGTTTTTGTTGTTGTTACTTTCGAAGTTGTTACTCTTTCTAAGAGATTTACCTAGAAATTCTTTAAGTACACACCTTGTACTTAATTTATTGCCTAACTTTAATTACGTCAGTTATCTTTAAATTTTCCTTTTATTATTTATCTTTGTCATTTCAAAATCTTACGAAGATTTTAAAACACATAAAAGGTTTTAAACCAAAAGAATTGTTAATTGCCTGGCGCAAGCTTTAGATGTTTTCGGAGGTCTGTGACCCCATTTGTTACAAAATCAAAATTATATATTTGTTACAAAAACTACCACCCAACATTGTTAAATAAATTCAAGAGTTCTTTTTTGCTTTATCATTTCTCTAACATAACGGTTAGGCAAGATCCTGTCTTCCTTGACTCTTCCCACTTAATGCAAATAAATCTATTGACAGGGTTTTCACCACTTGTTGCATTTGAGCAAAAACTCTTAGTTGATAACTTAGTAAAATCTCTCTTAGCTTTAATAGCTAATTCTAACTGGCCAGTAAGGCAAGCATAGCTCGCTACGCCAGCTTCCTGCTTGTGGAGATTCTCTCGAACACTTATGGTTGGTTTTTCAAAATATAAGTGTTTCTCATTGTCTAAACTTTTAGTCGGCGCTTTGCTGGGTAAAAGCTTAGCCATTACTGCATGCAACTATTGGTATACTTACCAAAATTATTCCCAAAGGAATAATTGCTTTTTCCCTATCCTTCTTGGAAGCATTTGGTTGCTCTTTAGAAATTCTACAATTTCGAAAACTAAAAATATCGAAACCGATTCAAATTATTGGCATTCTTCAAATCACTTGTTTAAAACCAAATTCCTTTGAACAGATACACAATAAATCTGTTACTCATTGCCTTGCCAGACCATCACCCTTCCCCATAGTAGGCATATGTATGCTTGAGAGGGAATACACTAAAGCCACTCTCTTGCAAACCGCCCAAGTTCCAGCTGCGTTCCCCGTTAGCTTTGCCCAGGTCCCTACCCACTTTAGGTATCGGAGAGCGGATTTGCAGTGGCAGCCGCCTTTGAGTACATTTAAAGTTAAAATTAAAACTTTTGTAGGACTCTCCTCCTATTTCTCCATCCTTTTTCTCCAGTCCGAAACCCACTTCCTTTTCGTTATCATCTTCCCGTGGGGGTTAGGTTATTCCCAAGCTAATAATCTACCCAACATTCGATTCCATCAATAAGCATTCTATAGTATAATTAAAGTCAAATCATGGCATGTTCGACGAATGGTCAAGTTTATCGAACGCCTTATCATAGCATAAAAATGTTAACAACATTTTAAATCACATAGTTATTCATGTTATTATTATTATCTCTAAAGCTTTTAGTGGTTATTATTACAGGATTATATCAATATTATTACTCGTCTTTCCAATTAACCTTCCTCCAAAAACAAATGTTATTAATTTGAACAATCCATTCTAGAACAATTATCACAATGCTCTTTTACTTAAATGTTGGATGTATTAACCTCATACTAGCCTTCTATTATTAATATTCGTGACTATACTGCACGTTCAAAATATACACATAATTGTATTCAGATATAGCTCAATAGCTAATTTATACTGGACAGAAAAATAACATAGATCATCCATTGATGTCTAATATCTCATTATAACAATCAAATTTGCAAACACACGTTGCTTCATTCATACTGTAGATAAGCTCTCCATAGCTTGTAATAATTTTTCCAAACATCATTAAGTTCAAATAAGCTTTTACATAAAAGTCATGAAATATCGTGCATCAAATTAACATACGTGAAAGTATCATGGACAATTTTTATCAGAACTAAGGCAAATATAATATAATCAGCTGTTCAAATAACAGTGCTTGAGAATTTTCGACATTATCATTTCGATTTGTAACGAAAATATTTTATACAATTATTTTACAATAGTAATTTATTTCTCATTATAATCTCATGTTCATAACTATATCTTTCAAGAAATTGTGGATAGATCGTTGGTTTGTGGTTGGTTCCTTAGTTTAGGGGCTGCGACAACGCGGTCATGTAGCCCCGTGTACTTTGGGTGTGTGTAGAATCTGTCTGATAACCGGTGTTAATTGTGATGACTGTATTAGTGTGTGTATCTGTTTTTTTAATTCAAGTAGGGACTGCAACTTTGAATTTTCAAATAGTTCCTACTTTTGCCACCAAACGCCACCGTCAACGACTACTAGGCCTAGTTCAGAACTAGCTACTAGACGCCACCGCAGTCGGCTCTTGGCAACGAACGTAGCAACCTAAGAGCGTTGTTTACATTCTTAACCTATCCAATTTATTTTCACACAGGTGTAATTAGTGGAAAGATCTTTAACATGCCATAAATCTATGACATGGGACCGCCTGCTTTACTTCCCCTCCGAAGGAAGGCATACTGAGGGAGTGGATAGATCACTGTAAAAAAAGATTCAGCTCTACTAGACAAAAATTCGACTGGAGATCCTCACCCAAAGAAACACGAAAGATCCTACACCATAGTAATGAGCCTGTCTTAAGAAGGTACTTGAAAACTATTAGAATCCGACTCTTAACCATGATGGAGTTTAACAAACGAATCATGAACAAAATAGAAACTGGACGATCTAATAGTGTCTAAGACAACTCCAAAAAGAAAAATATCAAAAGCTGTAGATTGCCAAAATTAATCCATAAATCGCAAATATCTGCTCTATAAATCATTATGTTTCCATATTTATACTGCACTTGATGAAAAATAGACCCGCACGACTATTCAAGAAACTCGCATGAAATGCATAAGTGTTCAAATTCAAAATTCGAAATTCGTAGAAATGTCTATTCAAGTAATCTTCAAGTATACGTAGCGTATTTGTCATCTGCTTGCTAACTACTATTCTTATATAAAGTTATCGTAGTCTTCTCCCTACTCTTCATATTAATCTTCTCAACAAGTTATATAATTCCATTAAATGCTCAAATTTAGAAAGAAAAAGAAGTGAATTAATGCATAAAATAGCATAACAATATATTAATGTTAACTACAAAAATAAAATACACTACAAGACAGAAGCGATAGAAAATCGGGTCTAGCCCTGGAATGCATTTTCTAACTACTAAGAAAAATTGGTGAAAAGGAACACTCTAGAGTATTTCTGATTCATACTGTCTACTATGAAAATGGGTGGTCAGCTATCTTGTACGTTGCCATCTGGTTGAAATAGGAGTATGAGAGAAACACACTGTCCTCGTTCTGGAATTGAACCCTCGTTCATCAGGTCGCGTAGTCCTCGATACGACTGGATCTTGTAGAGAACCGAACCCGAGTCCGAACGTTTGAAAAGGAAAGACAGCTGTTCGCGGAACAAGTTCATCGCTCTCACACGTTCACAAGATATAGCTGGAGCTTATTCGTAGTATGCCATCATGTTTCATGCAGTTACAGTATGAATGTACAATAAACATCTCCAAGACGTCTTCCACCTCTTCTTAAAGAGTTTTCTGCTTTTATGTTTGGTGCTGGTGATCATCCTATGTAGTCAATTCCACTATTGCATTGCATTCCTGCTTTCCATTTTAGCCCATAAGTGACATAGCCATGTCTTAGTGAAGTATCCGTTCAAGTCATAATGATAATATGCTTGTATACTGTAAACTGTACTCTTGTAAAATAAAGTCTTGTACTGGCATAGATAATATCACACAAGTCCTGCTCCTGATGATGAAGTTTAACACAGTCTTCAGCTATAATAAGCTAAGGCACAAAAATTTGCGGTACGAACTGTCTAACTTTAAGTAAATACACGTCCGCGTTGCTTGCGCACCATATGAATGTCGTACTTCCAGCGAAGCATATTGCAATCTCGTGTCTCTGCCTGGACAGATCTTTGCTTACTGCTCTGCGAAACCCATAGTGCTGTTCGTTGAGGAACGATATTGACTATCGATATCGACACTGGATCATGTTCGATATTATTCTGATATTTTGTTACCTGCATTTATTTATGTGTGAAATACACTCAAGTTTCCTCTTCTCTAAACATAATGCATTTGTCAATTACTATTCTGTTTCATGGCTACTATATCAAAGTATATCATGTTGCAACAGATTGACGTTACTGCCGTCTCCATTTTGTAGACCTCTCTTGTACTAAAACAAAGCACGTGCTCAAGGATGTAGAGCGGGCTGCCTAGTTGCTCCTAACCTCGCCACAGTATACATGCGCTGTGTGCCGTGCAAATAGCGCCGCAAGAATGCACCTGAGTACACACCTGTCCAACATTGATCCAACTCATTACCAAATACGGTCTCAGTACTGAGACCGTATTTTGTATTTAGTTGGATATAGGTTAAGATGGCAATAACACTGATGGCAGTACTGCGAAATTCTTTCAAACGCAGGTGCGCGGTAGTACTGTGGCAAGGTTAGGAGCTGTCAGCAACCCGCCGTACATACCGACGACCACATGTTTGACATATTAATACCTGTATTGAATACAAGATGGACACAGCACCACTGTCGTTATTTTGAACACTGTGGTAGAGCAATATACACAATGCAGTATGAAACAAAGAATGGGAAATGGATCCTGTGGATAAAGGAATATAACTGAGAACTTTTATATGAGTATAAATGCATACAATACTATGACATAAAAATCCACAGCCTGCTTCCAGTCTCCGACCGGGTCAGGAATGGAATGAATGAAGCCCCCTTCTAGCGGCGAGGATATGAACTGTGCCGGCTGTCGAGGCCTGACGCACTCCTCTGGGGCAATGATTAAATGGATGACAGATGAAATAAAATGATAGTGGAGAGTGTTGCTGGAATGAAATTTTTGACAGGGAAAACCGGAGTACCCGGAGAAAAACCTGTCTGCCTCCATTTTGTCCAGCACAGATCTCACATGGAGTGACCGGGATTTGAACCACGGACCCAGCGGTGAGAGGCCGGCGTGCTGCCGCCTAAGCCACGGAGGCTTCAATATTATAACATGTGATTATCAAACTCGGCAATGATACATGTATCGATAGTTACTGTCGATCAGAGAACAAGGTGCATTGTGGATCACCTGGAGAGAGTATGATTTGCGGGAGCAAACGAACAGTTGATTAGTGAATACAATTTCAGCGAGGAGGGTCACAGAGCTCTCTGGTCTGAACACATGTACGTGCGTTGCCGTGAAATCGTGTTTGTTCGGTAACGTGGAATTGATCCGACATATACGTGTTACAGTATAACGTGATAGGATTTTCTTCCGATCTTATTATAGTTTCAGACAGTGTTAACCTTCAATTTGAGCACAGTGAACTTGCATTCACGTATGATAACTTCTTCTTAAGCCAATGGTACAACAACGTGTTCTACATTGCAGTACACTATAAACAGCTTTAGCCATGATTGTCATAAATGATATGAGGAGAGAGAGATATTGCTACGATATGAAGATGCAGAATATGGGCTGAACACAGACGAGAAATCTAGCACATAGCAGCGTTGAATACTCAGGATGATTACTTGATCCCAATATGAGCAACTACAGTATAAGGCTTTATAAGAGAAGATTGAAGAGACTGTGAAAATCTGAATGACAATTTGTAGTGCTACATAATGAAACCGGCTTGGCTTACTACATCAATGTTGTCGTGCTCTCTAGCAAGTGAAAGAACTATGAACTTTGTCAAACGAACTTCTGTTAGCTTCGTCTCGTTCGCGAACGTTAATCGGGCCTTCTTGATATCCAGTCGTTTCGTGATCGGTGCAGCTGAGCAGATATGGTTCGATCCCATGCAGGAGTATGTGTTAAAGCATTCTCACTTCATTCAACTAGAACTTCAACAAGGTAGCTGGAAGTTTTCTTTTTGTAGACAGTATGAATTTGTCATGTTTTGAATGTTCCTTTTCACCAATTTTTATTAGAGTAGTTAAGAATTACAGACGAGGGCTAGGGTGATTCTTTAATAATTTCTGTCCGAGTATGTAATTCACTTTGTAGTTCAATTTAGTAGTTATTGTAGGGTTACTTTGAACATTAACTTGCTTTCATTAAGATGTAATTTGGGAATAAGATAGAAGAATATAGTTTGTTGGGAAGACAACATGAGAAAACTTATAGGGAGAAGAGGACGTTAAAATTATATAAGAATAATTCTAACTCATAATCCGTCGTATACGTGAATTCGACTTTGAACAAATTCTCTGGACTTTTTGAATTTGACTTCGAATATTTTTGAAAGCTCATGCAAGTTATTGGATAGACATTCAGGTCTATATTTTTGGCAGATTGAGCATAGACATGAAACATAGTGATTTCTAGTGTGATCCTTTGCGTTTGTGCGAATTTATTTCTGGTAATCCAGATTTTTGAAATTCTTTTAATTACGACTCCCTTTGTGAGCTCGTTCAGTTTTTAAATTTTTGTGGATTCTTATGGGAAACTCCAACTTGGTTTAGCGTTCAAATCTAATGGTTAATTTGTACCTTCTCAAGATAGGCTCTTTTCCATGCTGTAGTTTTGACGTGTTTTCCTCTGAGGAGGATCTCCAGTGGGATTATTTTCAATTATGCGAAAACTGAATCGTTCGTTTCACAGTGGTCGGTTGAGAAATACGAAAGAAATGCTTTGTTTGAGAAAATGTAATTAGTAATGATATGTAAGTCATAATCGAGGTGACAGACTTCGAATTCTCACACAGTTAATTAGACTTGTGAATACAATATTTTAATATTGTTCTGATAAAGATTATTGTCGACACTTTAACTTTTGGCTAATTTGAAGCAACATATTTATCCTTGATTGTATAAAAACTTGTGTAATATTCGTAATGTTTGGAAATTTATTAAGAGCTGTTAAGCGATGATATGGTAATAATGGAATTTTGTTTGCGTATTTGAATTGCAATTTAGGAGATATTTGACATGTGTGGATAGTCAATATCAATTTTTCCAGCACTGAATTAGCTTTAGAGCTATTGCTGAGTGCACTACGGTGTATTATTTTGAACGTGAAATTGAGTCACGATTTTAGCTAGTGGAAAGCTAATGTACAATTTTGAATCTAACATTTAAGAAACCAAGTATTGTAACAACATCGTTAATATTTGTTAAGATTTAGTAACAATTGCTTTTAGAATAGAGTTTAATTGGAAAGACTGTAATATTAATACTTGTATAAACTTGAGCCATTTATAACTAAAATATTGAGTGATAGAAAATCTAATATCTGTGAGAAAGTAAATTGAAATATAATCATTATAATTAACAATACGATGTCCGATTTGCTTAATTGTTTGTCATTTAGGACAGCAGGGACATGAAAATTGAAACCAAATAAATGTATATGAATACATGAAATTAACGAGATGAATAATTCTAGGCGCAACTAAATCTCAGAAATAAAATGTAATTATGTAAAATATGTATATATTAATTGCTACGATTGAATGGAATATTTTTATAAATATGTCAAAAAGGGTTTACGATCATATCAGAATATTTTGTGTGTAAAAATTTTTTGTTTGAACTTCGTTCATAATGATGAGACGATTGACAGTTTGTGTGGCCTAATTAAGGCGATTGTTACTTAAACATTTTTCATGCTTCGGCAGAGGCATAAGATTATAAACTTTTGTTCAGTGGAGTTTCTACTCCATGCCACTGCGGTTTCAATGAATATACTTTTGTTAAATTTTAAAATTCATACGAATGACTTAGTGATTTCTATTCGAATTAGAATGTGCTTCGAGAACCAGTGGGTCATTAGCTAGGATGCTTTTTAACGTGCCCGAGAGTATATTAATTTAATTATCTTTAAGAGTCTTGGTAGCTCACTTTGGGCTATTTTTCATTTTTATAGACCACTGGCATCTTCTTATCACATTCTTTTTAATTTTTGTGGTATTCCTATCCATGGTCTATCCTTGGTGGTGGTGTCTTGGGGGTTATTTTCAGCCGGGGCTTCCAGATTCTACGATCCTGCATTTTCTTCGGATTTCGCCAGGTAAGACCACGTGGATACGGGTGCAGTACCATCCCGGCATTTGCCCGAAGACGAAGTGGGAAACCACGGAAAACCACTTGAGGATGGCTGAGGTGGAGATCGAACCCCCTCTACTCATTTGGATCACCCGAGGCTGAGTAGAGCTCGTTCCAGTCCTCATACCACTTTTCAAATTTTGTGGCAGAGCCGGGAATCGAACCCAGGACCTCCGGGGCGGCAGCTAACCATGCTGACCGCTACGCTACGGAGGCGGCGGGATTTTTAACGCTCTTAAAAATCCGATGATTTCGGCCGGGTTTGAACCCGCAATCTTGGGAATACAAGCTCAGCGTGCTACCAACTACGCCACCGAAGCCGCTCCCCACTGAAACTGCGAGGGATTATTGCTATACCGTCGCAAGGACGCTGTCTGGGAGCAGAGCAGTTATTTGTCAACTGGGGATGGAGACAGGCTGATCGCCCAGGCGACCGTTAACTTGGGTCTAATCAAGGAAGGGTCAGGGAAGGGATTTAGGAAGGAAGTTGGCCATGGACCTGTTGAAAGGAACCGGCCCGGCATTTGTCTGGTGGTGAAAATGGGAAACCACGAAAACCATTTTCAGGACGGCCGAGGTGGGATCCGATCCGACGCTCTTTCGATGCCAGCGAGGCACGAGCTAGTGCGTTAGTGCCCTCGGCTACCGTGGCCGGAGTCTGAAGTTTTTTCGACACAAAATTGTCAATGCTAATCCCAAATAGACTCCCAGCCGAAAAACATATCTATATTAATACAAATAGTAGGGGTTTTTTACAAACGTTACCCACACGACAGTTTTATAAATTACATTCTATGATGTTTAACTTCATAAAGGTGGCTTCGGTGGCGTAGTTGGTAGCATGCTGACTGAGCTTCTATGCCCAAGGTCGCGGGTTCAAACCCGCTCGAAGTCGTCGGATTTTTTAAGGGCGCTAAAAATCCCTCAGTATGTCTTTCTTCAGAGGGGAAGTAAAGCCGGCGGTCCCATATCATAGATTTATGGTATTATAAAGAACCTTCCACTAATTACACTTGTGTGAAGCTAAATTGTAGGTTAGATTTGACTAACGCTCTTAGGTTCCAACGTTCGTTGCCAAGAGCTGACTGCGGTGGCATCTAGTAACCAAGTTCAGAACTAGTTAACGGTGGCGTTTGGTAGCAAAAGTTGGAACTACTTGAAAATCGAATGTCTGCAGTCCTTACTTGAATTAAAAACAGATAACCCACACTAATTCAGTCATCACAATTTACACTGGTTTTCAGACAGGTTCTACACACACCCGATGTACACGGGGCTACATGTCCGCGTTGCCGCAGCCCCTAAACTGAGGAACCAACCAACTAATTTCATAAATACATGTGGAGTGTAGTCTTAAACAATCTCCCTAGCACTAACTTGTTCACGTGACAATTTTTTTCCATGATCGTCCTTTCTCATTGGCCATGCTTCCTATGAAGTTTATGGGATATTAGGGTAACCCATTGAACTCTAGGTATTACTGGAATGCCGACTGTATGGGAGCAAAGTGCGTTTTTTTTGGTGCGACTAGTTTCGCCTGGTAGTGCACGTCAAGGAGGTGAGGTTTTTGACGTATACAAATGCAAGGATGGTGTACGTACGTACGTACGACGAGACACAAGTAAAAGAGGCACTTTTGAACATTTCGGCGAACGGTAAACTATACGGAACTTACGTCGAAATACTTATTTCAAAATATCATATTAATTTGATACTGAAAATGGCTAGGAATATACGCCAACATAAAATACCGTATTATATTGCAGCCTGCTTGTTCATCATTTTTATCCTTAGATCAAAGGCAGCGTACACAATAACTATAGGCCTACTGGCAAAAAATACAAGCCGTACATACATTAAATAAAGAAAAAAGGTTAGACAGGGAATGGCTGAGAATAAAGATTAAAAAATATGGTAATTGGTATTCAACATTTTTATTAACTCAAAGGCAGCATTGATATGTGTGTGAATAAGTTGAAGCCTACAACTAAACAATACATTCTTTATTTTTACAAAACAACCACATGTTCAATATTCTTCAAAGCTGGTCGAACTTAGACCTCACATAAGTCATACAGTAAACGAACAGGATCCTGCAGGGGGGATCTTTAAGCACAATTCTTTTGATGGTCTCCACGACTGACATGATAGGAGTATACTGGAAAATGTGAAATTTTATGCCTATGCTGACGACATGGCATTGACGTGCAACTAGCCATGATCAGGGTGTTAGAGTGGGCTGAAAAAAAGTTACAGTACAGATAAATGCAGAAAAGACAGTAACAATGCCCTTCAGGAAAGGTGGGGAAACAAGAGACTATATATTGTAAAGGTAGATCCCCTTACTTCAGTGAATCAATTCAGATATTAACGAGTGACATTGCAGACTTTTAGCAACTTGTTTACAATCCATGTGAAAGAGAGACCTGATGCTGCTATGAAAGCAATGAGTGACGTAAGCTACCTTAGTAATCTTTCGCTAAAACTGTGATGGAACTGTTCAGGTTGAAAATCTCACCAGTGGTGACATACCGTATGTCCTGGAAAACATTGACGGCAACACCTCAGATATAGGAACCTAACTGACCTGTGGCGGATCAAAGGTAGCTAACTCAAAAGGGTCTTGTGCTTATCAGAATTTACACCGTCGTGCCAGGTCTATCTGACGACCGGAGAACTCCCATCGGTCGAGGAGATAAGTTTACGAATATTACTACCATCCATACCCGGATACGAGGAACTGTTACGTACTATGACAAGGAAGAGGAATGAAATATGGATTGACTTGTAAGCCATGACGAAACTTAGTGACAAGACTGTCTGTACACGTCGTTCACCACAAAGTGTGTGTAAATGAGAAATACCATCAGCCGGGCCACTAGTTAGTTATTGTCGTTTTAAGGGGTGGAACAGCAAGTTCATCTGCCCTAACAACCAACCAGTGCATGTGCATGATATGTAGTGACAATCATGATCATGTGGTGCATACCAAGGAAATTCTCTCTTACGGAGTTCTAATTTAATGTATCATGAATGGCCATTGGCTGCAATAAATTACGTTATATTATAGCCTGGTAGATCTGAAATTACTACAGAAATAGAAGTAACAGTAAATATTAGGTCTACATATAGTACCTCAACTTGTAGGTCTACTTGTCGGTCAATAACTCTCTGTCTATTCTTGGGTAGCTGAAGCAGATTCTGTGGGAAATTGAATATTGCAGGTACTGCATCACACATCCTTCCTCCTTGTAGTAGATGATGATCCTTACCTTTTGAATTATTACCAATTTTATATGATCTTTCTTTGATAGATATCCTTTATTAAAATATGGTCCTAGCTATTTTGTAATTATTTGTTTCAATTAAATACCTAAACGGCGGTCCAGGCGTAAGAGCAGTAAGCTTACTTTGCACGGCCGGAAAGGCGTAAGAAGGATGCAGCAGCTTAAAGATTACCTGAACGTCGTGCCTAGGCATGCAATTAGGGATATCATTTCCCTGTTAAGGATTATGTGTTTGTTGTTGTGACCGAATGACCTCCGGTATAAGAGGTCCCTCCTCTTCCAAGTGTCAACGGCCTCTTGGAGGGTGGAGGAGCGGGTAGAGGATTTGGGCACTCTGTTGTCCATGGGATGAGAAATCGTCCCTAAAGACGGATGAACCAAGATTGGTCAACGGCATCAGAATGTGGAAGGCACTGAGTAACCACCACATTAAATATCTTTATGATATCCCAGGAATGAATGCATGATGATGTCTTCAAACGTAAAATATTCCGGAATAGCCCCCTATTCGGATCTCCGGAGGGGGATTCAGGAGAAGACGAAGTTCAAAATAGGTACATGGAATGTGAGATTTTGAAGAAATGTGGCAAGCTGGAAAATGTGAAGAATGAAATGAAACGACTAGAAATAGATGTGTTGGGACTGAGTGATGTAAGGTGGCCAGATAACGTAGATGTATGGAACGGAGAATTCAGAGTTTTATACTCTGGATGCTCAGATGGCGCAAGAGGTGTTGCATTTATTTTGTTAAAGCAAATAGGACAGGGAGTGTCAGGTATATGGGGATATGATGAAAGAATGCTTCTCATCAAGTTAAAGGCAGAACCTGGAGATACAGTTTTAATTCAACTGTACATGCCCACCTATGCGTACACAGATGATGAAGTAGGGGAAGTGTATGAGCAACTGGAAGAAATGCTGCTGAAGGTCAAGGATGAGGAAAATCTCATTATCATGGGAGATATGAATGCAGTAGTTGGAGAAGGTAGAGAAGATACCACGGTAGGTAACTTTGGTTTGGGATCCAGGAACGAAAGAGGAAATAGACTCATTGAATTCTGTCGAAGTCACTCACTTGTAATCACAAATACGTTATTTAGTCAACCAAAGAGAAGAAGATACACATGGACAATGCCAGGAAATGGAAATAGATATCAACTAGATTATATACTGTGCCCGAGGGCACTGGGAAATAGAGAGCAGAGTGGAACTGCCAAAGAGAAACGAACCCAGGGTCTCTGAGGGAGTTTAGTCAAGAAAAACCCCTAGAGGCAGGACACATAACATCACTAAGGTGATATGAAGCAAATTCTGCTGTTATAAGTCAAAATAACACTGAAAATATGGAAGAATATAGCATTATATGGATGAATATGGCTGAAATGTACATGAGTTTCTGAGCCTAGCACAAGGATTTGGAACTCATGACAGTCAACTAATTGCTTTGGAAAGAAAGCGTGTTTTCGTGGCGTCACGTCAGTAACTTGGAACTATTTATACTGTCTGGAGAGGGTGAGAGGACCACACATGGACCTGTAAACTCCCCTAAACACAAAGGCTGGACGCTATGGAAGGGGGCGCGGGAACAGTAATTTGGAGATTACTCGCGATTGGAACATGATACACATATGAGAGTTACACCAATGTGAATCAAAATTAAGAAGGCTAATTGTCAAGCCATTAAACGTCAAAATCAAAGCTGGAATAAGGAAGGTGCGGATGAACATGTCTTACAGAGGTCAGCGGACGGATCACGGAAGTGAGAAGGGGAATAACCGCCGACATAGCGTTAGGACGCGCTGAAGAAGTTAATTAATTTTAATTAATTGGCTGATCGAACCTCAAGCACGCAAGCAGTTATGAAACCAGCGCTGCAAGACGGACCAGAAAAACGCTATTTCAAGCCAGGAAAGGCATTGGGAAGAGAGATGAAGCTCCGACGAATTTAGGGATCTACTTTTCGTTTGGATACCCATATAAGCTCGCCAGACGAGTCAGTCGACACAGTTGTAACAGAATCTGGGGCCGAGAGCACGTCGCTCTGATCCCTGAAATGACGCCACGGACCAAGACAAAGTATTTTATACATGCGGAATGGTGATTGCAGTTAAGTGCAATATACAAATTAGAACAGTTGTAACAGAATCTAGGGCAGAGAGCACGTCGCTGTGATCCCTGAAATGACGCCGCGAATAAAGGCTTTAACTTTATAAGTAATCAGTGAGTATTATTCTCAAGTGCAACGCACAATGACAAGTAAAAGTAATCACAATAGGTCAGTAGAACCTTACAATGCAATGGCAATGTATTTTTATACATATGCAAATATATTTCAGTAAAACAGTATGAGAAGCGTCGTAGCGCAGGACAATGTATGATACGCAAGTATACGTGTGACTATACAGGACACTGTTAGGAGCGCACCGCTCAGGGAAATAGTACGCGCAGTCTGAGAACAATAGAAGTTGTATGTGTATAGGCAACAATGTACAGTAGACAAGTGCAGCGTAGAAAATGTCAGTTAGCTGAATTTACGTTGCGTAGAAGCGCGCAGATAAATACATTTGTTCGAAAGGGTGAAGCATTTTTATGCGAATGCCACATTGTATAATGTCTAAACTGATATTAGAGCACAGTTATGCTATTATCGACAATGTGCAATTGGACAGAAGTTGTTAGACATTGGGAGCAAAGGAGATGCTGGGATAGGCATGTTTCCACTGAAATGGAATCTAGGAACTATAACTAGACTGGAACGTTGGGAATCGTGAGGGATTTTCCAGGAAGAGAGGTACACTAGATATTCTTCGCGCAGATGTTATGAGACTTTCAATCAGGAAACAGGATTCCTCGGGGAGGAAAACTCAACGGAACCTGTAATTCTGAGATACTGCAGGAAGGATCGCCGAATGAGGCCAGTGTTCATAAATATCGTGTGTTTTAAGTGTTTTGTATATTTTAAAGTATGTGTTTTAAAGTGTAATGAAACATAGAAATGTGTAAAATGTCAGAACGAAGCAGTAGCTTCAGTGTTATGAATCAAAGTGAAGTGCCTTTCTTAGTGAAAAATCCACGCAACATGTATGTACATAACGTGGAGATGCCTTGCTAAGTGTAATTATGGCAGGAAACATGGAAAGAAAGTGGGCGAGGCCACCACGGAAAAGGAAACATGAGTACATGAAACCTTGATTTTATTGTGAAATGTAATCCACTGTATGCCGAAATTTGTAAAGAAATAATGTGCCAATGAAAGTTTGAATCTCTGTAGGTATGACTTTCATGCCTTAATTTTGTGTTGGAATAATTTGTTCAAGTTAAAGATGTTCGTTTTACATCAAGTTGTGGGTAACTCCATTACAGTTATTGTATAAATGGCAATTAATTAAAGGGTCAAAATGTAGTCATGAACACGGAAGTTCATTTTATTGATGATATAACTATCGTTACGTTCTGTCGGGACAAGGAAAGGTGTGTCAGTAATAATAATAATAAATAAACATCAGGTAAACTGTATGTAAACATGTTTAAGGTAAAACAACTGCAATGTTAAGTAGTGTTAATACAATCGGGGGACCGCTCAATGAAAAATCAGCATTAAGATGTCACAAGGAATCATATAAGCAGCAATGTACGGGAAATATAATCAGAATATGGAAAATGGAAATGTTTAAAAGTGATTTGAATTGCTGCTTGAAAAAGCAAGATAAGAATAATTGATAGAGATTTTCTTAATTATATAAGGAAAGGATCATCCTCATGCGTAGTCAGGAAGTCAGGTCTGCTAGTCGACGTATGAATTATCGTATAGCCAAGGGCATACGAATGATATTGTGAGCAATCAGGTGTATATAGTGGGAACCCTAACCTAGATATGCTAATTGAAGCGGCAAAGCATTCGATTCATTGAGGTATGGAGGAAAACAGAGACACCTAGCCATGACGCTTGATATCGGCTTTAGCCAGCAAATTGTGTGAATTAATTCATCTCTGCTAGAGTGAATTTGACACGGTGGGAAAGTAGTGCCCTGACCGTAGTCTTTAACATTAGCCACCGACTAATCCGCTAGGACTCCATGTATGATGAATCTCGTTTCCTTGGCTTGAATGTAAATGTGCCAGTGATAGGCCAGCCATTAAATCCTAATGATAGGGATAAATGTTTTAAACAGTTCCTTATTTCCAAATTCATTTTGTAACAAGTAGGTCACCCGTATAGGAGGGTCAGTGTAACCTTGCAATGGTTTATGTCTGAAGGCAGCAAAAAAAAGTTAGCTCGGAGAAAGAGACAGAGAGAGTGTGACACAAGGGGAGGCAGCGGCCATGTTTGTTGGCACCCCGCAGTGAAGGTCCATTGTATACAGAGCTATAGGTTTGGGGGCGAGCCTCAATAATTGTCTTACTGTAGTAGGATTTAAGTATGATAATTTTTGGTACCCTGAAATGTTGTAAATTGAATATAATATTAATGAATGTTAATTACATGTGTGATATGACACATTGCTATCTAAGAATCATCCTGATATCTTAATATTTGGCTAAGTTACAAATTGGTAAAAGTTATATTTTTTATACTAACAGAGACACCTAGTTTGAAGGGAGGAACTTCACATTTTACGCTATACCTAAGCGACGGGTAGCATCGTGTCCCACCCCAACACAACGATAACAAATTAATGATTTGGAAGAGACCCATTACGGCATATAGAGGATATACAATTACAGGTTTGGTTAAAGCATGGTAGAACTCAGATGTTTTGGCGGGGAGAAAGAATAAGACATGAATGTACACATATTGTATAGATAAAAATTGTATGCACTAGTTAATGTAGGCAGTTGTAAGATTAACGTTGTTTGTGTTTGTTTAATCAGTGCATTAGCGCACGTGAAAGTGATTGCAATGGTAATTGCAGTGTGAACTTAAATTAACAGTTCTTTGCATTTGTGATGTGGTAAAGTGTGAATTTTAATTAAGGGAAGGAGTATTATTTTGTTCGTGAAGTGTAGTGACACGGCATGGTTGTTAAACCACATGGACTGATATAGGGCTAGTCAGTGGACTAGAATGTCAGCCATGGGGGTAGAGATGAGAGTAATTTAAGGGATTCTTTGTTTGCATCATCTCAACGCTCTAATTTTATTGCTTTGTGTTTATAAATGTAAATGTAGTGTTGTATGCTGTGTTATAAGCCATGATATTAGCTCAAATTGAACCCATTAGAATAGAGTTGTGTGTTGTCATTGTAGAGTTGGTACCTATTAGTTCAAATCCTAAATATGTAACCGCTCAGTGGGTTGGACGTAACACGCCCGAGGACTGCTGCTAGCTGGAAGCGGAAGCACATTTTCCATAGAAAGTCATCACATGGGTACAATACTAGTTAGAGAAAGATATCGAAATGAAGTAAAACTAAGCAAAAGCTACCCTGGAGCTGATGTCGACTCTGATCACAACCTTGTGCTGATGACGAGTCAACTAAAACTCAAAAAGAAAAATATAGAAATACCCACACCAAAATGAAAGCAATGAAAAACACCGAAGCAATTAAAAAGTTCAAGGAAGTAACTAATGACAAGATTGATCCCGAGGGACTGAGCGGACATAATATCCAAGAAAAGTGGGAAGAAATCAAGGGGCAAATAGTGGATGCAGCAGAAAAGTGTTTTGGAAAAAAAGGAAGAAGAATCTACAAGCCTTGGATTACACCACACATTTTGGGATTAATGACCGTGCGCCAAATGGCCAAAAGGAGAGGTCACCATGACGACTACTAGAAGATAAGAAATAAAATTAACCGAGAAACCAAAAAGGCTAGAGAACAATGGATTGAAGCGAAATGCAAAGAGATAGATGAAAACATGGCTAAAGGAAATACCGAACAAGCTTTCTCGGAAGATCGTAGACAATTCCAAAGGAAAACAAAGCCCTTGAGTACAATAAAGGACAACAATGGAGATGTGATAATTGAAGAGGATAAGATAGCTACAAGATGGAAAGAATATGTAGAAGACTAATATGAAGGTCAACTAGGTGACGGTGTAATAGAGAAAGACACTGATATTGAACAAGGTGGTCTTTGACCCAATATACTTAGGGAGGAATTTGATAAAGCTTTGAAAGGAAACTAAGGAAAGCACCCGGAATAGACCCAATCCCAGGCGAAATCCTACAAACACTGGGTGATAAGGCAAAAACTTCTCTATATCAACGTGTAAGTGACATGTATACTACAGGAGAAATACCAGGAGATTATGAGAAAACTGTACTGATACCTATTGCAAAAAGTAACCATGCACAGAAATGTCGAGATTACAGAACTAAAAGCCTGACAACTCATGCTTCCAAAATACTCACAAGAATTGTTTACCACCGCATGGAGAAGAGAATTGAAGAAAATCTCTCAGAAGATCAATTCGGGTTCAGAAGAAATAGAGGAACGAGGGAGGCAATCCTGAGTCTGAGAACAATTATTGAAAGGGCCATAAGAATCAATAAAAACATCCTCATTGCTTTCATTGACATAGAGAAAGCTTTTGATAATGTAAATTAGAACATTATGTTCAAAGCCCTTAAAAGCTTGAACGTGGACTACAGAGATCGGAAAATCATTTACCAGTTGTACAAGAACAAGACAGCAATTATTGGAAAGGAACAAATGGCCGCGAAAATAAGAAAAAGGAGTAAGACAAGGGTGCAGCCTTTCACCTCTGCTCTTCAATGTGTATGTAGAAGAAGCAATAAAAGAATTTTCAACAACATGCACACGTGGAATAAAAATAAACGGTGATTGTACCAAACAATACGTTTCGCAGATGACATTGCCCACATAGCAGATGATGAGAAAAAACTAGAAATTGCTTCACATGAATTATATGATCATCTAAGGGTAAAATGTAACATGAAGATTAACAAAACAAAAACCAAGGTAATGAAATGTAGTCGAGATGGTAGTCAGAACAGTAATGTGTGGTTGGGAGGAGAAAGAGTGGCTCAAGTAAATCTTTTCAAGTACTTGGGGAGCATTATTACTTCTGATGGGAGGTGTGAAAAGGACATCCGCTCTCGAATAGCCCAGGCTAAAGAAGCTTTCAACAAGAAGAGAAGTCTCCTGACATCCAAAGCCATATCCCTACAAGTCAAAAAATACTTCATTATAAGTTACATTTGGAGCATTGCGACCTATGGTTGCGAAACCTGGACACTATTGAAGGCCGACAGGAAGCGAATATGTGCATTTGAAATGTGGTGCTGGTGATGAATGCTACGGATACCTTGAACCCTAAGGCTAACTAATGAAGAGGCTCTAAGAAGAGCAGAGGAAATCATCAATCTGACAGAAACAATAAAAAGAAGAAGAAATAATTGTATAGGCCACCTACTCCGGCATTCACCATGGTGCATCACACTGCTTGAAGGGAAAATGGAAGGCA
This sequence comes from Meconema thalassinum, assembly GCA_946902985.2. Classification (NCBI taxonomy): domain Eukaryota; kingdom Metazoa; phylum Arthropoda; class Insecta; order Orthoptera; family Tettigoniidae; genus Meconema; species Meconema thalassinum. The sequence continues at coordinate 960,249,982 of OX336388.2, read as the reverse complement.
AGGCAGGAAGAGGACGATTAAGAGCAGAGTTCTTTGATGACATCGGAGGAAGTTGTCCGTACCACCTGATCAAACAGCGGGCTCAGGATAGAAGACCTTTGGACGAAGACATTCATGCTACTCACCAACCGCCAGGTTGAGGAGAGCAAGAAGAAGAAGCATAATCTTTATGCAGTGGTTTGTTTCTATTTGAACCAAACAAGTAGCATGATTCAGAAAAGTGTTCACTACACATATAACTGTATTTTGTTGAGGCCCAGTTCTTACTCCTCACAGCTATAACCCATGTCTTTAATACAGGGAGCGGCAAAAAGATCTGACGGTTTTTAAATCACAACAACACAAACATTTTAAATGATACAAACTCTTTTATTACTTATAACAGCATGGTGTACATGCCAACTAATGGAAAACATGAAAGAACAACAGATTTTAACTTTTAAGATTTGAAGATAACGTCTTTCAAATGATGCCCATCTTTTGCCATGCGGCAAAAAGATCTGACGGTTTATGTCGTTGTATGGCTGAGCGAGTTAGTGGTGGGGGGTAGTGGGGATTGGCGCGACGATGAGCCTACGTGATGCCATTTCAGTAGCCATGGAGCTGTGGACAGGTGAACAACATGCGTTTATTGTCGAGGCAATTTTTAAAAGTGGTGAGTCTTGCGTCGTTACTCAGCGTCAGTTCCGTCAACACTTTAATGTGGGTCGAAGAGGACGCGTTCCATCTCGTAACACAATTTTGTTATGGGTGAGTAATTTTAGAGCTACAGGTTCAGCCTTAAAACGTACGTCGACAGGCCGTCCAAGGTCAGCCAGGACACCAGAAAATGTTGAGCGAGTGAGACAAGCTGTGGAAAACCAGCCCACGGCGACCGGCTCGAAAACAAGCAAATGTCTGATCGAACAGTGAGACGAATATTGCGTTTCGATTTGCATTTTCATCCGTATAAATGGTTACTGTCCAGCAGTTGAAGCCTAATGACTATGCAAAGCTTCAGTGCAAGACTGGAAGAATGCATGGCAAAAGATGGGCATAATTTGAAAGACGTTATCTTCAAATCTTAAAAGTTAAAATCCATTGTTCTTTCATGCTTTCCATTAATTGACATGTACACCTTGCTGTTATAAGTAATAAAAGAGTTTGTATCATTTAAAATGTTTGTGTTGTTGTGATTTAAAAACCGTCAGATCTTTTTGCCACTCCCTGTACATCTGGTCGTTTCCATGGAAATCTGTAATATGAGGTAGGTTATAATTCTGTGACTAATCCCTCCCTATATTATTCTGCTAAGGCCCCATTCCTGTTTTGTACCGAAAATAAGGTCCCATTAACACCAACCTACACATATGGGGTACCTACAGGTTCAGCATAACCCAATGCGTAAGCGAAACACACTCACTTACTCTTTAAATGCCTCACAATTAAATACATACCCTAAAACATGTATATTTACAATGAAATAATGAAAGAATGTAACACGGTAACCATGGTAACTGAATCTCACAGGTCCATCTATTTCTGTAAGACGCAATGCAATTCCAGTTATTACATTACTGTGAAAGTTTCCAGACGGTTCTACGGTTATCACTGAACCAAATTAAGCTGTAAAATTCATCAATAAATACAGCATAATGCGCTTAAGGGGGTCAAGGGGCACTCTAGAATTTTTTCACGCAATTTTCACGCGTGAGTGTGATACGAAAGGTCTTTTTCACCCGACTATAAAGGGTCTCCGAAAACCACATTTAAAGGCCCTTAAATTAACAGTGTCTGTGATATTCCCAGAAAACTAACTTCGCTCTGATATACCTATGAAGGAATGATAAACCCCTAACCACTGCACCAGTAGCTGAATTGATAAAGTCTGATTATTCATACCAAGGATAAATCAGTCATAGCATACACGATTGAGATTTTGCTAAGTGAACTCTTTACAACTAGAATATTCGCGGGCGAAGCCGCGACGGGTAATGGTAGTAACTTATAACCTATAATAGGGCCTACATGTATTTGTCATATGCTATTTAAGCCTAATATGTCAACATTTGATGTAAAACGTATCCATAAACGCAGAATAGTCTACTTCATTACAAATCTCAATTCGAAAATAAAGTAGACTGTAAACCTACCGTATTATTGGAAAATACCATAACGTTGCACAGAGGTACGTAAGAGCAAATATATGAAAGGAATCACGACATATCAGCTGACTTTCAACCTAGAGTTCAATGGTATGACTGTTTTTGGTGCGACTAGTTACGCCTGGTAGTGTACATCAAGGAGGCGATGACCAGGAAGCAGTTTTCAGCGAGGGTTACTATGGGAGGAGTTGTTCCAGTAGTACTTACAGTTCAATGGGGGTAACCCTACGACTTATTCCCAGTTGACGGTGCCTGATCTCATATAACACTGTCACTTCTCGTTCATCGATAATAACTGTGTTCTGAAACCACTCCCATGAGATCTGGGAATGACTCGCAGGCCCAGTTTCTCTTATTAACAACCAGTCTTTACGACCACCTGTTCTCTTAAATCATAACCTCACTAAATATTCACTACGCACCGTATATAGATATGGCCAGTCAATTTATAATACCGCAAACAACTCAGCACTAATTAATAACGTAACTTTCTATTCGCCACTTCTCACCATTTGGTTATAAATTTCACGATAATCACGCAATAATTCTTATATCCCACGAATCTAGTGCTGCAGATTCACGGCCCCATATGTTACATTTACAATTGTTCATCTTTTGAGCGATTCCTTTTGTCATGACCAGAGACTGTGCTGCCGCCATGCGGTCGCATTTATTGTTCTTTATGGCGAGACATGTGATTTAAGCGTTCCCTATGATTGTAGAACGAGTTTAAAGCTAACCTGGTCTGTATTTATCTTTATGCCACGTACTTAACTGTTAAGTTTATAGTTCCGACCTCAATAGCTCTTACTGTGTGTTACAGGAAGGAGAGCAACCATATTGAATGCTTAAAAAAATCAATATCGAAGTCAACAAACGTGAAAAAGTACAAGCAGTAATTTTGGTGGACAGGTCGTAAATTTATAAAAAGAGTAGACTTTTCACTGTCCATGTTCTGAGTTCACAGAAGTTAGATAGTTATGCTGTTTTAAAGGGTGGCATAGCGAGGTCATCTGCCCCTCTTAACACAAGATCATACAAATTAAGATGTACCGTAATCAATGTTTAGAGGTGGACGCCTAAATGTGAAAAAATAACTAAAAATTATATTAAAAAAACCTAATAATTATATATATATATATATATATCACCTTCATTTCCCCTTTTCCAGCTGACACTGGGTGGGGGCACAATGTGCAGAAACACGAGGAAATGTAGTGTTAGACAGTCATATTACTGAGTATAGTGGTAGTGTCACAATGTGCAGCAACAAGAGGAAGTGTAAGGTTATACAATGTTTTTATTTAGTGGGACACCCTCTCTCCAGGGGTTATAAATATGGAGGGCCCAGCTCAAGGTATGAGTGAAGACCTCAACGGAAGCTGCGGTGGTGAAGGAGTCCTTCGGTACAGCAAAGTTGGCGGAAGAGGCAACCCAGTGCTTGGGGTTAATAGAGTAAAAGATATTTGTCCAGAGCAGCGGCTACAAAAGTCGTCTGTTCTCCATGTTAGGAGCGGCCTAGTTCATACCTGGTAGTAAGTCATGAAATGAATTTGAATGTGGCGACCCCATCTTAATAATAGCCTAAAATGAAAGCAAATATGGTAATAATTATAATAAGCATAAATATACGGAAAACAGAAAATCAGAAATAAATTTAAAAAATAGTTGAGTAAGTACACACTTAGGATTAAGATTGCTGGTCTTAACCCACTCTCAATAAACTTATTGTTGTTGATTATTTTATGGGTTTTGCAACATCGTGGTCATGTAACCCCGTGTACTTGGTTGTGTGTAGAATATGTCTTATAACCTGTGTCACGGTGATGTCTGTACTAGAGTGTGTATTTGTAATTGAGGTAGGATTTAGGTAGGAAGTGGCCGTGGCCTTAAGTTAGGTACCATTCCAGCATTTGGCTGGAGTAGAGGTGGGAAACCATAGACAATCCCTTCCAGGATGGCTGAGGTAGGAATCAAACCCGCATCTTCTCAGGTTTGCCACACGAGGCTGAGTGTAACCCGTTCAAGTCCTGAGACCAGAATTAAATTTCTTAGTGTAGTGTAGTGAGCTCTTTGGAAAACAATTGAAGGGTTGGATTGATTCCATGTAGGAGAATGTAAAGAGTTGGAGAAATAAACGTCTCAGGCTTAAACTTGAAAAAGAGCTTCGTCGCTTGGAAGAGCACGGCATCATTGAGCCAATCCTTGGCCCAAAAACCTGGGTATCACCAATTTTATTAGTATCCAAGTCAAATAATCCCGAAAAGTTGCGCCTCTGCGTCGATATGCGCGCAGCAAACACTGCAGTTCTGCGTGAGAGACACCAACTGCCGACTATCGATGAGCTAATTGTGTCTTTGCGAGGAGCAGTGATTTTTTCTAAGCTAGATCTGAATGATGGGTTTTACCAATTTGAACTAGACGATGGCTCAAGAAGCATTACCACTTTTTACACCCATACTGACTTATGGGGATACAAAAGACTTATGTTTGGTATCATGGGCGCCCATACGGGGGGGGCAGGGGGGGCCTTGGCCCCCCCCTGGATCCTTGCAAAATTAAACGATATGTACATCAGACTGAAAACAAACTTTTTTTTTTGCAAAAGCGCTTACAGTATTCTAATTAATTTGTACTAAATATAAATACTTCTGATATTTAACATTCCGACAGGCCAAATAATATTAAATACTGTATAGTGGCAGTGGGCGCATTAAGCCTGTCTGGCACACCTCAGATCTCTGATTTTTTTTAAATTTACAATATTTGCTGAAGAATAGTTTTACTTCAATTAGTGAATACACTCATTCGTTCTCTACATAGTCTATTACGTAATGGTGCTCGATCAGGCGCAATCTGCCTCGCATATCACTTTTGCAACAACAGCAAATGTGTAGAATGTGTAGAAGGGTCATTGACAAACTGGCCGATATGGACTTGAATGTCATGAGGAAAGATGTAACTACTGAAAGGTAGTTGACGAATATGAGATAAGAATTATCTCGTGCGCCCGTCAGATCAGTAGCACCCTCCGGAAGGTAGGTAGGTTAAAATCATCCTACATAGTATGTCGGTTATGCAATAGTGCTGATGTGCTTTTGCTTTAAATTAGACACTTGAGTAATATTACAAAGCAATATTGTAATTTATATGCGCGTAGCCTACATTCCATTCGTGTGTATTGTGTTCACAACCAGATGCGATTCGAGACAAACAATCTAGGCTATTTGTTTGAAACTAGGCTCATAATTCCCTTGTGAATGTATAGCCAGCAACTCAGTAATTACACATCGAACACCAACTTGTGATCGTCTGAAATACGTTCCGTCTCCACCAAAAACACACAAGTCCAAAATACAAGTTCCACTCCCTCACGGAGTCCTACCAAGAATACGAACCACTCCACACGGAGTCCAGAGGATGAGTACACCACCCTACACGCGGTCCAAAGAATGAGTACTACTCCCCACGGAGTCCTAAGAATGCGTCGCCCTCACAGCTTCGTCAAGTCCTAATAACATTCATCTCTCCTCCACAAATCACTGGCCTACCTGGCTTCTCTCACGGGTTCAGCCAATCAAAACAAAACATTACCATATAAGGAATGCCTTCTTGGTCTTCAAAATACCCTAGACACACCCCTAGCACAGGGTTGCCAAGCCTCCAACCTGCATGTTAAAATATTCACATAAAACTAGACTTACATCCTGCCAATTACAATCCCTTAAAACCTAAACAAATTAATCGGAAATAAATCACATGATATTATACACTTCATTACATAATTATAAAACATAAAAAGGCATCAAATAAAAATATATGGACGATTATGAAAATCGTACATCCCGAAAGTAAGGGTTCGATCCCTTGTGACATGGGAAGGATACAACTTTAATAAATCTGCATATTCCAAGTTGGGGGCAGCAAAGTTGTCTTTTTTTATCCCAGAGGCGTCAAGAACCCTAAATATGGGCCTGAAATACGCCGGCTCGCCATTCCGCGATCGTTATTCGTGTCGCGAAATGCTGTACATTTTTATTTTAAAGGTGTGCAATAGTACGGTGGCTCATTTCTTGAGCACAAAGCGATTATTGCTACGAATGAACAGCAATCTAACATTGCAGTTGTAGATTCTTAGCCTGCAGTGTTACATTTTTTGCAATCGAGGCAATTTATAATACAGAAGTTAAATTATCCTGCAATGTTTGTGCCGTAATCAAAGTGACTAAGATTCTCACTCTTAATCGAATATAGACAAAATGGTGAATTCAATAGTGATAGACTTCGTAATGTTGTGTATGATTTCAATGGAACCCTCTTGCAAGGCAGGCAATTTTGGATGCGTAACATGTACTTATGAGACATAAATACATAAATTAAAAAAACTAGAAAATATTTGTATTAGATTGGTTAGACAGTATATTATTCACAGAATAAAGATTAAGCTCGACTTGATGCTTAATCGTAACAACCAACAATTTGAAATGGGTACGGTACTTCAACAAATTCAAAAATATATCTGATCATCAGTAAACATAAAGATCATAACTTTCATATTTAGGCCTAATATGTGCCTTAATTAGCCTGACAATTCTGGGAAATAGTGTAAAAAAGAAACTTATAAATGAAGGGTGTAAAAATGTACGTTCCAAGTTAAAGGGCTGCGTGAGTAGCGCTTTTCTTTTCCAGGCCACTATCAACAATCTGGAAGACATGAACACCATAGATCTGCTGTTTTGCCAAAATGTCACCAATTCGACGTAAATCCATACGTGGCATGCATTGTAAGAAAGGGCAGAATGTAGTAAATTGATCTTTAAACCCATCTGTGTAGTTGGTGACCTCAATTTAAGCTCCACGATGACGACTGGTTACCTAAATAATCGAAATTTGATTGCCGACACTGACAGCAGCCAAGCCCTAGTAGGCCTACGATATTTTCAACACTACCTTCAGGGGAATACCACGTATGTATCATGTTTCATGTTCCGGGGCACTTATCTCAAAACTACGGTCTCGGTACTCTGAAATAACATTACTTATGCACACTCGCTTAATGACACGTTATTACATAAACCGGAATTTCACTCCTAGTTAAGTACAAGGGGTGAGGTTTACACCTGTTTACAAATAAAGCAACAACATTTATAACAATGCCAGTTATTGAATATACAAAGGTTAATTTCCCCCGCTTTAAGGGTAGCCTTTACACACATAAATTTAAAAAACTCAAAAAGTATTTGTATTAGATTGGTTAGACAGTACGGTATATTATTTACGCCACAGGTACAATAATATGGCGAAATATATCACTTGTTAATTTTATAAAACTCTACGGAATTGTACAATATCCGTTAGTTTCATTTTATCGTCTATTATTTTCATAAACAGAGAAAAGCTTGAACATAAGGCTCAATTACACATTGAAAGAAGTGGTTTGTTTACGTTCGTATCACCATTTCTCTTGTTTCAGTCGATAATGCGAATAATGGTAGTAAGAAGTACCTGATATAGTGGTTTTTATCCATTTTAATTAGTGGTTAGTAATAATCATGCGAAATATTTTATTGACCAAACTGAAATGAAAATCCACAGCCTGCTTCCAGTCTCCGACCGGGTCAGGAATGGAATGAATGAAGCCCCCATCTAGCGTTGAGGATATGAACTGTGCCGGCTGCCGAGGCCTGACGCACTCCTATGGGGCAATGATTAAATGAATGACAGACGAAATGAAATGATAGTGGAGAGTGTTGCTGGAATGAAATTTTTACAGGGAAAACCCGGAGTACCCGGAGAAAAACCTGTCTTCCTCCGTTTGGTCCAGCACAGATCTCACATGGAGTGACCGGGATTTGAACCACGGACCCAGTGGTGAGAGGCCGGCGTGCTGCCGCCTAAGCTACGGAGGCTTCTTATTGACCAAACATTTTTTTATAAAACCATAGGCTCGAGTTTATCAGTTCGTAGGCTACAAGTGTTTCGTGATTCTAATAAGACCAATGCGAAGTATTTCCGATTGATTGTTTAGAAGAGGAAGGACGTGACGATCTGCTGTAATGGCCAGTATAAACTAGTTACCATAACCTACCGTATTTGGAAACAGTGCTATTTAAATAATTGGGCTGATTCAGATGTTGGGATATTTCCACAGTTTAACTTAGTGATTTGGGATCATGTGAAAATATGTCCAGTTATTCAGAAAGTTGGCGAACTGGAGTAACGATACCATTTTAATGAACTACGGTACTTGATTTTTATTTTTGTCGATACCACTAGTTTTGTCATGTTTTTAAGAACTGAACATTACGACGTTGAGACACGAAGAAAAGCGAACGTTAACGGACAAAAACTCAAAGAAAACATTCCTCCCATACTTGCCACAAAGTAGCCAATGGTTTCAGAGTAGTCAAATAATGAATTTCACGAAATAAGTAAGAAATGAAACCTTCTCTGTGAGTGTGTGTGTGTGGAAGGGGGGGGGGGGAGGGGAAGGGGGAGAAGAGGGGGGTGACAGGTAGGCAATGAAACTAAAACATTTACTTGCCCCCCCCCCTGGAAACAATCCTATGGGCGCCCATGTTTGGTATATCTTCAGCCCCAGAGAAGTTTCAGAGTTGCATTCGTAATCTGATATCAGACATCACAAATGCCCGGAATATTTCCGACGACATTCTAATTTTCGGGAAATCAAAGGCTGAACATGATGCAGCCCTGGAAGCAGTTCTAAGAAGATTATCAAATGCTGGCCTCACACTAAATAGAGGAAAATGTGTGTTTTATGTTGAGAAACTTAGCTTCTTTGGATATGAATTTTCTAAAAATGGTATCCGGGCAGATCCCATGAAACTGGAAACCATTAGCAGTCTTCCAGAGCCGAAATCAGTATCTGAGGTGCGTAGCTTCTTGGAAACAGTTGCATACTGTTTCAGATTCCTGCCGAATCTGTCAACGATCTCTGCTCCTCTACGGGGACTGATAAAGAGAAATGTTCCATGGCAGTGGGGCCATCAGGAAAAATTGGCATTTAACTCCCTTAAAAATAAGCTAAGCCAAAAGTTGAGGAACAACTACGTTGACCCTAATCAAGTCACAGAAGTAATCGTCGACGCTGGACCTGAAGGGCTAGGAGCTATTCTCGCTCAGCCTAAGGACTCAGACCCAGGAGTGGTAGCTTATGCTAGTCGGTCTCTTAGCGCAACAGAGAAGAAGTTTTCTCAAATTGAACGGGAGTTATTAGCCATAACCTGGACAATAGAACATTTTCGCCTTTATGTCCTAGGTGCCTACTTCAAGGTTATAACTGACCACAAGCCCTTGCTTGGAATACTGTCGACTGATAAGTCCACCACCCCTCGATTGGAAAGATTACGACTTCACCTTCAAGGATACGATTTCATCTTAAATTATCGCCCTGTGGCCTCTAATCCTTCTGATTACTTCTCTCGTCATCCATTCTCTCCTCCAAGCAATTTATTAATTTTGTTGCTAATCAGGCTGTACCTACTGCATTGTCTAGGGAATTAATTGCCAAGCACACCGAAGCACACCTAGTAAAGCAAGTTGTGATGGTTAATTCTTGCAAATTGAAGAATTCAGATTTAATCAAACCTTACATTCCATTACTTCCCGAGATCTGCATCACTCAAGATGGCATTTTGCTACGAGGTAGCAGGATAATCATTCCTAGTTCTCTTCAGAGTAAGGTCATACACCTCGCACACAAGGGTCATCCAGGCATTGTGAGAACTATACAGCTCCTCCGTAATCGCTGTTGGTTTCTTGGTATGGACTCGAGAGTTGAAGCGAAAATCAAGAGTTGCATAGCTTGTCAGGCAACCACAGCAGTTAATCAGCGAGATCCAATCAGATCCACTCCCCTACCTAATCAAGCTTGGACTGAACTTTCTATAGATTTTGCTGGTCCCTTCCCTGATAATAAATACCTGTTAGTCATTATAGATGAATATACTAGGTTTTCCCTGGCAGAGACATTATCTTCAACTAATGCTTCTTCCATGATAAAAATCTTACAGAAATGGTTTTCCGAGTTTGGAGTTCCAAGAATTTTGAAGTCTGACCATGGACCGCCTTTAATAGCCACGAATATTCTACATTTCTTCAAGCAATGGGTATAAAAGCCCGACATATAACACCTTATTGGCCAGAAGCAAATGGGAACTCAAAGAGGTCTTTTCGAACGGTAAAGAAAACTATCCAGGCAGCCGTTTTCGAGAAGAAGAATTGGACAGATGAATTGGATGGCTATCTTCTCAACTACACAGCTAAACCTCATGCAACTACTGGAAAGAGTCCAGCTGAGTTACTCTTCAAGCATCCTTTCAATGTTGGGTTCTTACCCCCTATTGATGAAGCAGAGGAAGACTGGGATGTTAGTGTGGCAGATGCTTCAAACAAAGCAAAACAAGCAGAATACGCAAATACCTCGAGGAACGCAAGGTATCATTTTCTGGCACCTAATGACCTAGTTTTATTGAAGCAACAACCTTTAAACAAATTTACTCTAGCTTATGATCCAGACCCCTACAAAGTAGTATCTGTAACTGGAAACCAGGTCACAGCAGAACGATCAGACCGACAACTTGTAGGGAATTCTTCCCTGTTCAAGAAACTCCCACTAGAAGTAGGAGACTCCTCAGAATCTGCACCCCCTGCTGGAGAGGAGGTTAGAGACAATGAAGGCAGTGGATATTCAAATACTGGTACTTCGCGTCTACCAGAGAACCCAACTCCTCTTCGCAGATCGTCTAGGATTACCAAGCCGCCGAAGAGACTAGAGGAATATATACAGTAACTTCCCGGAAAGGGAGGGATGTAGTGTAGTGAGCTCTTTGGAAAACAATTGAAGGGTTGGATTGATTCCATGTAGGAGAATGTAAAGAGTTGGAGAAATAAACATGCAGTCAGATTGATACATTACACTTAGCAGAGCCGGGATTTGAACCCAGGCCTCCGAAAGATGCTAGCCATTACGCAACGAGGCGGATAGCGTGGTGTAGCAGCTAGCATTCTTGGCTCTCGCCCTCGGAGGTTCGAGTTCGATTCCTGGCTGTAGCAAGAAATATTAATTCTGGTGCGAGGACTGGAATCGGGTACACTCGGCCTCGTGAAGCAAAACTGAGTAGAGGAGGATTCGATTCCCACCTCAGCCAACCTGGAAGTGGTTTTTTGTGCCCTCCCCCCTCCCTCCCCCACTCCCTTTTTTACGCCAGGCAAATGCTGGGAGGCCATGGCCATCTCCTTCCCGAATCCTGTCCCCAATTCACAAATACCTACACTAGTACAGCCATCAAAATTACAGCTTGCCACGGTGAGTGAGTGGTTATCGTATAGGACTAACAAACCCAAGTATGCAGGTTCGCTCCTGGCCATGGTAAGGGATTTTTGAAAGGCGACAAAAATCACGACACGCATGTCATACGTAGTTGGCATGTTAAAGAACCCATTTGAATTCAGTAGACTGTGTTCATAATGGCAAAATTAATCTCGGGATTTTCCGCCAACACAAAAGTTCCTCCTTTCTCTACTAGAAAACGCTATAGTGTCAAGGAACTTAGATATCTAACCTCCTTGACTTTCATAGCGCTCCAAGGAACAAAAAAATTCGACATGCAAGTTGCGGGCGTCAAATAACAAAGCTTGCACCTGGCCCCCCGAGGCCATACGATATTATTATTATTATTATTGCCACAATTACACAGGATATCACACAAATTCCACACACAAATACACGTCTCTAGATGACCACGATGTTGCAGCCCCTTAATTAAGCAACAACAACTCTTTGTAGATATAGACCTCAGCACTTCCACACACGTTCAATCTCTCTGTTATATTTCTCCATCCCTTACGTATTAGAGATAGAAAAGTGTGACACGTGGACATGTGTCGTTCTTGTAATTACTTGTGTGGTCGCAGCTGAAGTAACGGCTGAAGCTGTCACAGCAGTAAGCTCTCTCTGGCTGTCAGCTAAACGCCAGATGTTACAATCATGTGGTTTACGTCCCCGCTATAACATTAACCCCGATCTACGTCACAGATTACGGTTCAGGTGACGGCATGTTCAGCCGGTAATAGCACTCCATTTACACGGGCAATACCTGTTAGTGTACACATCAACGAATTACTGCCCACCACATCTCTGGCATGCTTTTACTGCCTGCCCTGCCATTTATTTATCACACTCCCATTGTGAGTCCTTCGCAAGGGTGTGGACACAGCTTCCGAATGAGGTGAATCATAGTGAAAACGTACTTTTGTATTGAAACATACAACTCATTAAAGTTTGCTGCTTGCCACGGTGGGTGAGTGGTTATAGTGTCGGACTACCAACCCCAAGATTGCAGGTTCGCCCCTGGCCATGGTAAGTGATTTTTGAAGGCGACAAAAATCACGATACTCATGTCATACGGTACGTTGTTGGCATGTTAAAGAACCCATTTGAATTCAGTAGGCCGTGTTCAATGGCAAAATTAATCTCGGGATTTTCCGCCAACACAAAGTTCCTCCATTCTCTACTTGAAAGCGCTGTAGTGTCAAGGAGTTTAGATATCTAACCTCCTTGACTTTCATAGCGTTCAAAGGAACGACGAAATTCGACATGCAAGCTACCCTCTGGGTGTCAATTAACAAAGCTTGCACCAGGCACCCGAGGCCATTCGATATTATTATTATTATTATTATTATTAAAGTTTGCTAGCGGCTTCGTTGGCAGCATGCTGAGCTTCTATGCCCAAGATCACGGGTTCAAACCCGGCCGAAGTGTGCCTTCCTACGGAGGGGAAGTAAAGCCGGTGGTCCCATGTCATAGATTTATGTCATGGTAAATAACCATCCACTGATTACACCTGTGTAAAGCTAAATTATACCGGCGTTGGTTAAACATTTGACTAACGTTCTTAGGTTCCGACGTTCGTCGTCAGGAGCCGACTGCAGTGGCATCTGGTAACTAAGTTCTGAACTAGTTGGTCGTTGCCGGTGGCATTTGGCGGCAAAAGTAGGAACTACTTGAAAATTGATCGTCTGCAGTCCTTACTTGAATATTAAAACAGATACACACACTAATACAGTAATCACAATTAACACCGGGCATCAGACAGATTCTACACAGACTCATAGTACATGGGGCTACATGACTGCGTTGTCGCAGCCCCTGAACTGAGGAACCAACCAACCAAAGTTTGCTAATTTCGAGACATGGGAAGCGTTCACTTGTAATTTGTAGGCTATACAATATACGACCTAATAGTTGAAAGCTTTCCATTTATCCCACAGGGGCTCACTACTTGTGGGACGTGGATTGGCGACCACGGGACCCCAGCTGAGTTTGGCAATACTTCCACTTACTTGTGCCGGGCTCCTTTCTGTGATCTTTCCTGTCAACCTCCCTCGGTCAACTGTTGTTCTTTTCCAACCCCTAGGGTATTAGGATATCCGTGGCATTGGGAGTCTTTAACTTTCCCGCCTTATTGGCCCTTGTCTCATCTTTCCTGATCCCTCATTAATTGGAATCGTGGAGGTCATTAATGTATTATGTGTTTGGATACAAAGCGGTAGCCAATGGTCAATAGCAAAACAATTGAAAGGCGCCTAGTAAGTACGTGGAATGCTCATATCTGCCAAGTGACTTATATGTCTATTGTGTTGGTCCTATACAGAAACAAATGACTAGTGGTTTATTCGACAATAATTGGCCTGTTTGCCATCTCTTGATGAATGCAGTACATTTGCATTTGTCTGTTGGCACAGGCTAGAGTAAAATGTAGCTTTTCACCGATGTCTCAGTCTCGCTCATGGCTGTGATTATATGGAAGCTATTGAGGTATGGGTGGTGCTTATTAGTGACATTCAGGGCACAGTCAGTGCCTGTGGATGCTGTGAAAGGTTCTACTCATAGGGTTAGTACTACTGTTCTGACTCATTGAGGAAAGCAATGGCAAACTACCTTACTCCTCATCTTGCCTAGTAGCCTCAATATAGCACTTTCTTGTTTTTTTGTGTGTATCTACCCACATAAACTAACAGCGGTACTTTTGAGGATCCAACCAGCCTTCGGGCTGACTACCTAACATACAGATTATTAGTAATAATAATGTTATGGGTTTTACGTCCCTTTTAACTACTGTGGCTTTTAGAGACGCCAAGTTGCCGGAATTTTGCCCCTAAGGGGATCTTTATCGTACCAGTAAATCTACTGACGCTGCCCCCCTCACAGTTAATCACCCTCGAATACTCACTGCTTCGGGATTCGATCCCGCTATCTTGGATTCAGCAGGCGAGAACGTTACCGCTGAGCCACGCAGCTAGTCTCAATTAATTAAAGAAGCATCTTGTGACGTGGCCATAGTTTTGTTCCCAATAACAGTGTTATTATTATATTCATTAAAAAAAATATCGTATGGCCTCGGGTGCCTGGTGCAAGCTTAGTTAATTGACACCCAGAGGGTAGCTTGCATGTCGAATTTCGTCGTTCCTTTGAACGCTATGAAAGTCAAGGAGGTTAGATATCTGAACTCCTTGACACCAGCGCTTTCAAGTAGAGAATGGAGGAACCTTGTGTTGGCGGAAAATCCCGAGATTAATTTTGCCATTGAATACGGCCTACTGAATTCAAATGGGTTCTTTAACATACCAACAATGTATGTCATGAGTGTCGTGATTTTTGTCGCCTTTCAAAAATCACTTACCATGGCCAGGAGCGATCCTGCAACCTTGGGGTTGGGAGTCCGACACTATAACCACTCACCCACCGTGGCAGGCATTATATTCATTGATTTGTTTTCATTAAGGTTGTGTAGCTTTTGCTGGTATCAGTTGTGATGTCACCGAAGCGACAGTTTAGTTTGAGAACAAGTCTCATGGTTATCCCAAGGCACCGGACTCCGCTGTCCTTGGGGTAAATCTGAGTCTTGTCTCATACAAAACTGTCGCTTACAGTGACATCAGACAAGAGTGTAAACTCCCAAATATTACCTCGAAAGTGGGGAAAAGCAGCGCATCAATGCGGTTCTCATCAGGAGTGTTATTATTTAAATAAAGTATAATTTCAATTGCGGGTGTAGCTAGATGAGGGATTATACACTGAAGAAAATGGAAATTGCAGCACCCTGAGGGCATTGGTCGTTTGTGTTGATTTTCAAGGTATGGAACGATGCCATATAGGTATGTAAACGATCAAAGTTTCAGACGCATTGGATTGTTTCTACATGTCTCCCCACGTGATTGGTCGCGGAGGAATCAACTCCAGTATACGGACTCTGGTGTAGCGTAGTTGACTTGCAGTCTGTGCATTGAAGTCATCCCCGTCAAACGTGCCTCGACGACAGAGAAGAGCACACTACCAACAACTGTCGCAGTTTGAGAGGGCTCGGATAATTGGGCTGTGTGAGGCTGGATTATCGCTAAGGACAGTCGCTGCACGTGTTGGCCGACAGACATCTACGGTACAACGTGTATGGCAGCAGTGGTCAAATGAAGGTACCCACACTCGTAGACCTGACACAGGCCCAAGTCGACAGACAACTTTGAGAGTGGATTGCCGCATCATTCGGAATGCCCGGATGGAACCCCATACAACAGCAGCGCAAATTCGAGCAGCTATGGCACCCCACGTTACACAACAAACAGTTGGTACCCGTGTCCCTTCAGAAAGTGTTCCATTGACCCCACAACAGCGACGTGTAAGGCTGGCCTGGTGTCGAGAACGATCGACGTGGGTCGACGAATGGCATAGGGTCGTCTTTAGTGATGAATCGCGCTTTTGTCTTGCCCGCAGTGATCGCCGGAATCTTGTGCGCCGACGTACCGGAGAGAGGGGCCACCCAGACCTTATTGTCGAGAGACACACTGGGCCAACACCGAGCATTATGGTCTGGGGAGCTATTGACTTTAATGTGAAATCACAATTAGTGCTTCTTGAGGGCACTATGACTGATCGACAGTACGTTGATAGGGTACTCAATCCAGTGGTTGTCCCTATGATGACGAACATTGCTAATGGGATGTTTCAGCAGGACAATGCCCGGGCTCACATTGCACGCTCTCCAGAGAAGCTCTCCACGACATCATAACCTTAAAATGGCCCGCGAGATCCCCGGACCTCAGTCCTATTGAGCATGTGTGGGACATGATGGGTCGACTACTGGCCAACCGTCCTCAGCCACCCACAACTCTGGAACAACTGACCCGTGCAGTGCAGCAAGCATGGGCCACAATTCCTCAGGAAGCGATCCAGGGCCTTATTGACTCCATGCCTCGCCGAATTCATCAATGTATTGCAGCTCGTGGTGGGCACATCCTGTATTGATTGTTGTCCAAACTTACGGTCAGAGGGACCTGAAAGTGTAATCATCGAATCACAACCTCACATTCGTCCTGCATGTTCAATTGCAGCAATGTAGCACCACTCCTTCTGGGTGTTGCAATTTCCATTTTCTTCAGTGTATTTTATTTACTTTTGTTGTTTTTATTAAATCAGAGTGTGATTCAGATGAATGCAATCAACATTCCATATTTCCATGTTATGGATGTAATTGTTGCTCTGGTGACCTCTTCACAGTTAATTGCACCTTAGAATGCTACGTAACTGCCTTGCAATATGATATTGTTACGCACACCCAAGTACGCGTGGCTACATGATCACGATGTCGCAAAACCTTAATAGAATCAACAACAACATCTTGATGAGATGGTTGGATGGTTCTTAAGTTTAGAAGCTGCGACAACGCGGTCATGTAGCCCAGTGTACTTTGGGTGTGTGTAGAATCTGTCTGATAACCGGTGTTAATTGTGATGACTGTATTAGTGTGTGTATCTGTTTTAATTCAAGTAAGGGCTGCAGACGATCAATTTTCAAGTAGTTCCTACTTTTGCCGCCAAACGCCACCGTCAACGACTACTAGTTCAGAACTTAGCTACCAGACGTCACCGCAGTCGGCTCATGGCAACGGCTCTCATCTTGATGAGAGAGGTGCAATTCTAGCTGGCGCTAACAATGGACCATTACGTACAATTTTAAAATATCTACAGTTGTAATGTGGGTAGGGTGGTCATTTATCAATTCAAAGAAAACTCGCGAGTTTTGAATATAATGTAATAATGTTATTGGATTTACGTCCCTTTTAACTTCTGTGGTTTTTAGAGACGACAGGGTGCCGGAATTTTTCACCGAAGAGGATCTTTAACATGCCAGTAAATCTACTGGCACGGCTCCCATGCATTTGCGTACCCTCAAATGCCCACTGATTGCGCCTGCAACCCTGTGTACTGCAAGCGAGAACGGTACCGCTGATCGTGAGCCACATAGCCAGTATCGTGTGTTTTCAGTCTGGCCCATGTGAAGAAACTGGTTAGGCCCTACTCTTACTAATCCTCTTCATGGAATTCGTGAGTTTTGATACTCGTGAGTTTTGAGACGAATCGATTTACTTTACCCCATCTCTACAGAATCTCGAAACGAATACTGAGTTCTGGTTGCCTTGACGACCTTGACATCACATTAAATTTATCCGCGTGTTTTACTGCTGTGGTATAACCTCCTTGACATTTATCTCGTGTAATGAAGCGGAGAAATACGAGCTTACAGTGAACCTTGTTGTATTTACCTTCACATTTATACGAGCATCATTACTTCAAGACCAACTTCCGTTTGGTTGATCATGTTCGAGGAGCATTCATTTGTTGTTGTTGTTGTTGTTGTTGTTGCTGCTGCTTTAGTTGAGAGGCTTGAACATCGTGGTCTTTTGTGTGGTGTGTGTGGAATTTCTTATAATAACCTGCATTATTTTGATGGCTGTATTAGTGTATTTGAAATTCAAGTGAGGATTGGGAAGGAGGCGGCCGTGTCCTTAATTTAGGAACCATCCTGAAGTAAAACATGGGAAACTTCGGAAAACCACTTCCAGAATGGCTGATGTGGGAATCGAACCCATCTCTTCCCAGTTTTCATCACGAAGCTGAGTGTACCCCTCAGCTCTCAGACCAGAATTAATTGTCTTGGCAGAGCCGGGAATCGAACCTGGACCTCCGGAACGACTAAAAATGATGGCTCGCCGCTACACCACGAGGTGGCATTGATTTGTGTGCACAATATTGATGGTCTGAGAGGTTCTTATCGATTAATTTAGGTATTTGCGACATCATGGTCATCAGCCCCATGCATTTGCGCGTGCGTATAAATTGTCTGATGACCTGTGTTGTTGTGGTGTCTGTAGCAGTGAGTGTATTTGTAAATCGGGATAGGATAGGGACGGAGGCGATTGTGGCCTTAAGTTAGATGATGACGATGATGATGATAATTGTTGTTTTAAGGGGCCTAACATCTGGGTTATCGGCCCCTAATGGCAGGGGCTGATCTAAGGGAGGGCGAGGAGGGCAACCGCCCAGGACCAGCACCATTTTTTTAAAATGAAATTAATTAATTAATTATAATTTTCAAACTTTTCAAACTAAAAAAGATGGTATATTGGCTTTCACGGCCAGTGAATTAAAACTCAGCAATTCTTCTAGGTTTGTGCCGTGTGTTGTGTGGGGTTTCGCCTAGGACACCAAGCTGGCTCATCGGCGGGCCCTAGGCGAAACCCCACACAAGACACGGCACAAATCTAGAAGAATTGCTGAGTTTTCAAACTAATTTAATTCTTTTTTTTTTCAGTGCATCTATGACCTCCCTTGAACGTTTATAAAGTTTAGATTTCAGTGAAATAATAGAATACTTCAGCTGGAAAGAAAGTGGCAAAGTAATAGGCTATTTTAATATTTCATAGTTTACATAATCTTCTTCAAGGGGACTTAAAGTTTTCTTTCATATTATTACAAAATGTACTGTAGTGTACTCAAAATATTGTAACTATTCTTTATTTTATTATTATTATTACAAAACTACTTTCCATTTTATTTGATATGTTTTTATTTCCTATTGTTGTAGGGCCCACCTTATCATATCGCCCAGGGCCCCGCAAGGCCTGGATCCGCCACTGCGTAATGGTTTGGGTAATAGTGACAATGAAAGATGATCAAATGAAAATTACAACTAAAACCATCTACTAACTTACAAACTACAAGAGGAAATTGGAAACAAAAAGGATAATGAAAATAAAAGGCAGGAGGAAAGGAAATGCCCTCAACCCTGGAAGAATGAGGATTGAGGGACTTGGAAGGAAGGAGAGCCATGAAAGGCATATAGGAAAGGGAAAGAGGAGAGGGCCCGCCCCAAAGTCAGCGGTAGAAGGGGAAAAACGGACCCAGCTCAGCAATCCCTCGGGATCGCCAACTCCCGAACTCACCAGCCGTGAGCCCCTGAGGGTGTAGCAATATCCAGGGTGCACCAGAAGTTGTGGGGCTACATACAATCTGCCTCCTCGAGGGCCTTGAGCAGAAGGCAGGAGAAAACATGAAAAGAAGAGAAGGCTGACCCCTCGCAGAAGGAGAGTATCAGGAAAGATGAGACAAGGGCCAATTAAGGCGGGAAAGGAAAAGACTCCCTCTTCCTCGGATACCCTAATACCGTCGGGGTCGGAAGAGAACAAGAGTTCACCAAGAGAGGTCGACAGGAAAGAAGACTGAGATGAGTCTGGCACAAGTAAGTGGAGGCAATGCCGGACTCAGCTGTGGTCCCGTGGTCGCCGACCCACGTCGCACTAGACGTGACCCCCTGGGGGGACTTTAGTTAGAAACCATCCTCCTGACATTTGCCTGGAGTAGAAGTGGGCAACCACGGCAACCACCATGGATGGCTGGGATAATCGAACCCACCTCTCCTCAGTTTTGCCTCACGGAGCTGATTTTACTCCACTCCAAGCCTCAGATAGGAATTATATTTCTTGGGCGAATCAAACCTGCACCTAAGGGGTGACAGCCAATAAATCTTGCTACTACACCACGAGGTGACCAGAAATATACAGTATGCTTTGGGATAACACTACATGTTGTTTTATGAGCTCATAATTGCCACTGATCATAGCGAAGACAGAAGGCTATCTATAGATATTTGCAGTGAACGTTGTTATCATTGTTTTCAGATCTCCAGCAATTTCTGAGGATCTTCCAAAATTTACAAGCATGGGGAGAACATCAGTAATTCCAGGGAGATCTTCCGAAATTTTTGTAGTGCTCCCTTTAAGAACAAATTTTAATTGAGGAAATTTCTTTGTTTTACCATATTTTCAAAAGATTAAACATTTCAATTTTCGGATTAATAATTTTATTAATGCAGCCAATGGCCATGTACTTTTCTTTTCAGGGCGGGTCAGGGAAGGGATATTGGAAGGAAATCGGCGGTGGACCTATTGAAAGGAAGCGTCCCGGCATTTGCCTGGTGGTGATAATGGGAACCACGAAAACCATTTTCAGGACGGCCGAGGTGGGAATCGAACCCACGCTCTCCCGATGCCAGAGAGGCACGAGGTAGCGCTTTAACGCTCTCGGCCACCGCGGCCGGTAATTTTCGGATTAAAAACTTCCTGAAACGTACTGAAGTTTTTGAAATTCATAGTTAAATCTCAGGATCATTGAACTGTTTGGTTATGCATAGCAACTTAGGGGTGCTGAATAAGTATTAGAGGATTCACCAGAATCCCTACACCTACACATTACATAAAGTGAGACGTAGTTTGACTCAGGGTTATCCAAATACTATAATGCATTTGCAAAGTTTTCAATCTTGAAAACTGACATTTATTTTAATCTTAGGAAAGATTGTTCGTACGTTTAAGATTATTGAGTTCAAAAATCCTAAATTATTTTTCAGGATCATCCTGACTACATAGTATATTTTTTTTCTGGTTGAGCGGTGCAGTCATTATCAGGGATAGCAAGTTAATGCAGTTCCGTATTTCTCTTCCATCATTGGATGAACATGATGAATTATCTATAGGAATCCTTAACATGTTGTTGTTGTTTGAGTCTTCAGTCTTTTGACTGGTTTGATGCAGCTTTCCATGTCTCCCTGTCCTGAGCTAATCGTTTCATCTCTATATAGCTACCACACCCTACGTCCGAGGCAATCTGTTTAACATATTCTACCCCTACAGTTCTTGTCCTCGACCCTTCCTTCCATAACTAAGCTTGCTATTCCTGAGTGTCTTAGTATGTGTCCTACCAACCTATTTCTTCTCTTCATTAGCAGTCACCAGAAACATCTATCCTCTCCCACTAGTCTTAATACATCTTCGTTTATAACCCTATCTACCCATCTGATCTTCATCATTCTCCTGTAACACCACATTTCAAACGCTTCAATTCTCCTCTTTTCTGCTGCACCAATAGTCCAAGTTTCACTTCCATAGAGTTCCACGCTCCTGACAAAGGCCTTCAAAAATGACTTCCTAACACCTAAATCTATATTCGATGTCAACAGATTCTTTTTCTGTAGAAATGCTTTCCTTGCCTGAGCTAACCTGCTTTTTATATCCTCTTTGCTTCATCCATCACTGGTTATTTTGCTTCCTAAGTCACAGAAGTCTCCTACTTCCTATAGTTTTTCACCTGCCAATTTGATGTCCATAGAGGATTCTGATTTATTTCGGCTGCATTCCAATATTTTTGTTTTACATTTATTAATTTTCATCATGAATTCTTTCCTCAAGACGGAGTCCATACCTTTCAAAAACTAATTCAAATCCTCAGGCGTGTCGACCAAGATGACTATGTCATCGGCAAATCTCAGAGTTGAAATTATTTCTCCTTGAATCTTCACTCCCATTTAAAATTTTTCTCCAATTTCCTTCATTGCTTGTTCATTGTAAAGATTGAAAAGTATGGGTGATAAGTTGCAGCCCTGCCTTACACCTTTCTGAA
Source organism: Meconema thalassinum (assembly GCA_946902985.2). NCBI lineage: Eukaryota > Metazoa > Arthropoda > Insecta > Orthoptera > Tettigoniidae > Meconema > Meconema thalassinum. The sequence continues at coordinate 960,228,026 of OX336388.2, read as the reverse complement.
TACCAGCTTCTCTTTCATGTCCTTCAGCTCGATTGACTGCTGTCTGGTTTCTGTATAGATTGTAGATCACCCTCCTATCCCCTGTAGGCTACTTTATTCCAAGAGTTTTCAAAATGTCAAACACTTTAGTCCAATAAACGTTATCAAAGGCCTTTTCTTAGTCTACAAATGCCACGAACGTTCTCTTATCTTTCCTTATTCTACCTTCTACCTTCCAAAATCCTTAAATGTAGACTATATTTTTGCCTACTAATAATGTATCATAGGAGAACTGCATTTTACACATATTTCATTTTCGTTTTCATTTAATTATATTCTCCTAAAACTTAATCTTGAACGATACGATTTTCCCTAGTTGTACCTTTCGCAGTCTTTTTGTACGCAGCATAGATGGTGATTCCCCGGGCTCTTATGCGGTGTCACGTTTTAAGCAAGCGAGAGACTAGAATGTTAGTGGTGTGTCTTGGTGCAGGGTTGACATGACTGATGTGAAGGATTAAGTGATGATTGTTCTTTCCTTGCAATAATCTAGTTCTCCATGTTGTTATTTAAACATACCCAGATAAGCAGATGCAAACTTTGTGCAGCATATTGGGCTGTTTTAGGGCATAAATGCAGGAATATTTATAAAATGTTTAGAGTATGAGCTTGATATCCCTGGTTATTACAAGGTGACCATCAAACCCCAAGCACTGCTCAGTCCAATGCCATTTAAACGTGTTGTAAGGGGTGATCATAAAAGTTCCTGTTTGAGGGCGAAAGCTGGTGCCACCACTGCACAGTGGGTCAAAATAAAAATCTAGGGGGACACAATTATTTTTACGTTTTAATTATGAATTTAGACTGAAAGCAGCGTATATAATTTGTTTACTTTATAATAAACATCAGTTAAGACCTTCTTTAAGCTTCGTCTACACATGCAAGAAATTGTCTATGACTAGGAGTTGGATAGAGTATTCAGTTATCTCTTCAGAACAATTTTCTACCCCTAATTTACTTATAACAAATTCACAAAGTTCCACTTTTGACATAATCGTCGAACCCAGTGCTTCAAACAGTTGTAAAGGTGTGAGAACTGGTTGCGCGGCATCTTCTAAAACGTAAAATAACTAAGTAAGTTGCAAAAAGAAGCAAAAAATCTTATGACAGGGCAACAGGCGTAAACTACAAGACTTTATCTACATTTTAACATTAAGTAGAAAGTGAAGCAGAGTGACGCGACATACTAAAAATCTAAGTGAAAATATAATTTTAAAAATAATAGTTAAATGTTATATAATGCAAATATTGCTAAAATTACGTAACAATTACGCTCATTAATAACTGAAACATGTTACAAAGATCTTACCTTCAGCTGCATGTTCCATCTTAAAGCATCACACTAACCACAAATACATTCAAACCACAGCCACTTACATTCACCCTCCAATTCAGACTGCTCGAACAGTGGTGACAGATTTACACTAGGATGCGTTTATATCCCAGAATAGTGAGCGGCAATTGTATGAGAATGCTGTAGAAGTAATACATTTTGATTTTTTAATTATGAAAATAAATAATTTAGTCCTCCTCGATTTCTATTTTGACCCACTGTGCACTGGGAACCGAAAGTGTCGACGATGCAGTGGTGTCATCCATCGCCCCCTCGTCCTAAGAGCCAACCATCCACTGGAAAGGTGATGTTCACCCTGTTCTTTGAAAATAACAATAATAATATCGTATGGAAACAAGCTGGGAATAGGACTATAGGCAAGTTGACAGAAATCTTCCATGACATTTGGGAGACTGAAACATTACCTAATGACTGGACCTCTGGTTTGATTCATCCCCTACATAAAAAAGGAGACTTGACCGACATCAACAACTATCGAGGAATCTCGTTAGTACCTGTGACATACAAGATCTTTTCTAAGGCCTTATTAAACAGAGCTGAACCCCAGCTAGACCCTCGACTAGGAGAATACCAGGCAGGATTTAGAAAAGGACGCTCTTGTACGGAACAGATACTGAACTTGAAATCAGTGCTACGGCAAGCAAAAATGGCTAGTAAGAAATATGTCATCATTTTTGTTGATTTTAAGAAGGCGTATTATTCGGTTGACAGACCTACTCACATGAAGATCCTGCAAGAACTAGGACTAGACGAGAAGACACATAACCTTATCCAACAGACTTTAAAGAACACCATGTCACGAGTGAAGTTCAGAGGAACCCTCTCTGAAAGTTTTGAAATTAAGTCAGGAGTAAGACAGGGAGACGGTCTCTCACCTCTCCTCTTTAACTGTACCCTGGAAAAGGTGATAAGGGAGTGGCGAAAGGAGCTAACTAGTCAGGGGGTACCAAGTGGTATCACTTTGGGACACAAGTGCAATGGGCTCAGTGTTGATTGCCTGGCATTTGCCGACGACCTGGCACTTCTATCTCATTCAATAAAAACGTCTGTGAAACAACTTAATGTTCTCACGCAACAAGCAGCTAAGGTAGGACTATATGTGTCACTTGAAAAAACACAGTACATCACAAACATCAGTGAATCTCCTTGTACACTGCATTTGGACCAGGGAGAGATCAAGAAAACTGACAGATATAAGTACCTAGGAGAATGGCTTGAACCGAATCTCTCGGAAGTAAGGGCATTATCAACTCGAGTTAACAAGTTAGAAATGGCTTATCAACTAACCAAGAACACATATAATAAGAAGTGTCTCTCCCGAAAGACTAAAATGAGACACTACCAGACAGTTATACGTCCTGAAGCCTTATATGCATCAGAATGTCTAGTATTCAACCGGAAGGGACTCACGGACAAACTCGAAGTACAGGAGAGAAAGATAATGAGGAAGATATTGGGACCTGTTAAGGAAGGTAATGAATACAGAAGGCGGCCTAATCAAGAGCTCTACACGTACTGTGAAAGAATCACGGATGTTGTTAGAAAACGACGTCTAGCATTTTATGGACACGTCTACAGGATGCATCCTACCAGGTTGACCAATCAGCTCCTCGGATACTGGCAAAAGCGGAAGACCAAGTCACCATGGTTGTGGGAAGTGAGCAAAGATCTGCAAGAACTTGGAGGGACGGAAAGAGTCTTAAAAGACCGGACATCTCTCAGGAAAATGCTTCAGCAATTGAGGTTCCAGGACAAACCGCCAAGAAAGAAAACAGGTGCCCTCTGGACCCAGGAGAGGAGGGAACAACACAGCCAGAGGATGCGTAACTACTGGGCAAACATCAAAGCCCACTCCAAATGTAACAGTTGAACGTCGTGGTCCATAGATGGCCTATTCGAAACAAGAAGAATATCGTATGGCCTCGGGTGCCGGGTGCAAGATTTCTTATTTGACACCCAGACAGTAGCTTGCATGTTGAAATTTGTTGTTCCTTGAAGCACTATGAAAGTCAAGGAGGTTAGATATCCAAACACCTTGACACTCTAGCGCTTTCTAGTAGAGAGATGAGAAACTTTGTGTTAGCCGAAAATCGCAAGATTAATATTGCCATTATGAACACGGCCTACTGAATTCAAATGGTTTCTTTAACATGCCGACAATGTATGACATGCGTGTCGTAATTTTTGCCGCCTTTCAAAATCACTTACCACGGCCAGGAGCGAACCTGCTAGCTTGGCGTTGGTAGACCGACACGATAACCACTCACCCACCATGGTAAGCTTGTTCTTTGTTTACCGGGGCCCATTGTTTATTGATTTCAAGGTGCCTGGTGTGGTGTCTCCATCACTGGGGAACGATACTGCGCAACACAGGACAAATTACGGCGTGCTATCAAGGTGAAACGTCCAGGAAAACAGCGGCAAGGAGTGCCGCTGCTGCTTCATGATAACGCATGTCCCCATACCGCAAAGGTCGTAACGCACAAGGTACGCCAACTCAAGTGGGAGACACTCGATAATCCGCCCTACAGTCCTGATCTCTCTCCATGCGATTATCGCGCATTAGATCTCTTAAATAAAGGCGTTGAAGGGCTGGGGATTCCTGTCAGACGAGGATGTGCAGCAGGCAGTTACGGACTTATTCACGGAGCAGGACACGGCGTTTTACCACCTGGGGATCTTTAACCTGGTGCGTCGGTGGGATCGTCAATATTCACGGCGATTTTTCCTGATTGGCAAACCGATTCTGGACGGTACGGAAACTATTGATGTGTAACATCTTTCCACTAGGTTGCTGGATATTTTTGTGGGAGTGATTTTGAAAAATGGGACGGAAGTGGATCGGTCGGAAGTGTGGATCGTATCCCTCCTGGACATTCATCAACACACAAAAATCTTTTTTATTTACACACTAATAATATATAACAACTAGCAGAAGTACCCATTCTTCGAACGGTCTTTGGTATTAATAGCCAGACGTAATCAATTGAGCTACTGTTGCAATGGTTAGAGGCTTGGAACCTGTTTGTCGACAATGATAAATGATTAGTTAAAATATGCTCAGAAAATAAATTTAGCCTACCTAACGTGTACTTCCTGACGTGAAAATAAAATTGAAAACCTCGTAGACGAAACGTAATACACGTCATGTTGCTGTTTGGAGATATAATAGACCTTCTGTACGACATATCGCACGTTTAAGTCGTGTGGAAAAAATCTATGGTAACCCCTGACCCCCTTAAGCGCATTGATGAATTTTTAGCCTACTTTTCACATTTTGCAAAAATGAGGAAAAAGTAGACTTATGAGATCGGGCCAATGTGTGTCTGTCTGTCTGTCTGTCTGTCTGTCTGTCCTTCTGTCTGTCTGTCTGTCTGGCTGTGTGTGTGTCCCCCCTTATCAACTCCTAAACGGCTGCAGCAATCGAAAAAAAATTTGGTAGGTGTAAAGATCTATACCTGAATATCTCACGGCCATATTTGAAAATGATGTCAGTGGTACCAACTGCTGAAAAATCACAATTGAAATTTGAGCTCCATGTTGGATATCTTGGAAGGTATGAATGGGAGCTATTTCAAAATTGGGACACGTATAGATAATAATTATGCAGTTTAATTTCCAGGAGGCCATACATGGCAGTGTTGCCAAAATGATTATAAGACTGCTCTTAGGTCCAATTTTTAAATGCATATAACTTCTACACTATCAATTGGAATTCAACCAAATTTCGTATGTTGTATGTGTACATAACCAGATATGACTGAGCGTATTCTTAAGACCCAGCAGGGCTGCCAACTGTTAATAAATGCTCTTAATTTATTTTATCCAAATACCAATATATCTGAAAGTATGCAAGCCGACAGCTTTAAACTATGCACACGTATAGTACCTGACATTCAATATTAATTTGGAGTAACTTATATACGACAGTGCTACCAACATGATTCTAAGCCTGCTGAGAGGTCCAACTTTAAATACATGTAACTTCCATACTATCATTTGTATTTCAACCAAATTTCCTATGTGCTATGTGTACCATAACAGATATGACTATGCGTATTCATAAGAGCAACCAGGGCAGCCAACTGTTAATATGTGCTGTCTCTATTTTTGTTACCCTAATATCAATATATCAGAAAGTATGCAAGCCAATAGCTCTAAACTTTGCACACGTATACTACCTGGCATTCTAGATGAATTTGGAGTAACTAATATACGTCAGTGCTGCCAACATGATTCTAAGCCTGCTGATAGGTCCAATTTTAAAATGCATGTAACTTCTGTACTAAGTAATGGATTTCATTCAAAATTGACACAACAATAGACCATATTATTTCAGATTATTTCTGACCAATACATGTATGTCATTGTTGCCAACATGATTTTACGAGCGCTGTTAGATCCAATGTTTAACTGCATGTAACGTCCATGCTATCCATTGGACTTCAACCAAATTTTGTATTCTGTACCTTAAGTGATGGGACTAAGAATATATTCAGTCACCAGGGCTGCCAACTCTAGTTCTCTATTAGGCTACATTATGCCAGGTTTACAGTATTTCGAAATAATTCGAAATTTCGATATTACCAACTTAATTTCGTCATTATTCTAGATAGATCCATATAGATTAATCATGGCCATGGACCTTTAATTTTAAGAAAAGTAGGCTCTTTAGTTCGTCACGGAACTTCTTGTTCAGTTTTAGTTGGTTCCGTGATAACCTTATTGCCATTTGCAAACGTTCATAGAAATTTAATAAATTGAGTGGCATTACTTCTTGCAGAAATAGATGGAAAGTTGGATGTCACCTTTTGAGATGCTTTTGTCATGGATATTGGCGTGCATTCCTTCAATAGTTTAATAAATGAAATTATTTTTCTTGGAATATCAGAAACTGTTGGTATTAGAGGCTTAAAATGTAGTTTTCGGGGACCCTTTACGGCTATTTAGGGTCCCCGAGTTTTGTTTCTGACACCAAAGGGGATAAAATAAGCTTTGTCTCGTCGTTGTAGGCCGTAGTATAATAATAATAATAATAATAATAATAATAATAATAATAATAATAATAATAATAATAATAATACTTACTTACTTTCCGTGTCCGGGAGACACACTAAATTCTTCCCTTCCAGAACTCTGCAGCTCTTATCCCTCGGTCTTTGGCCAACATAAGGTCTTCCTGGCTGCAGGTTTCATTAAGATCTTTGCACGTGAGCAGGTGTTGTGGAGTCTGGATTTCTCCACAGGCACATCGTGGATCTTCTGCATAACTCCACTTCACAAGGTTGCTACGACACTTAGGCACTCCTGTTCTCATCCGGTTTAAGGACCTCCAGGTGGTATAAGGCAAATGACTACCCCTGCTCAGTTCTTCTTTAGTGGTAAACCCCTCTGGTACTATTTCTTTCCAGAGTGATACACGCCGGACGTCTGGCTTGGTATGGAGGGGTACTGTTCTCTTAATAAAACTCTTCCTGGATCTTAGGCGAGGAGTGGTCACCTTGTGGTTGAACATAGAATGTCTGGGATCTGTTTCAAACTTTTGTCTCTCTTTCTCTGCTGCCACCCTGTGACGAATAACTGGAGGTGCAATGCCAGCGAGAGGGTAGATCTTCTGCACTGGAGTAGGTCTCCGACATCCAGTGACAATACGTGTGGACTCGTTAAGAGCTATGTCCACTTGCTTGGTATGGGCAGATGCTCCCCACCTATGATCCGTACTCTCCTGCTGCAAAGCAAAGTCCCAATGCTGTTGAACGTAGAACCTGAGGGTTCGCTCCCCATGTTGAATCTATCAACTTCCACATTATGCTATATCTTGAGCTGATCTTGCACTTCAATTCTCTGCAATGTTTCCTGAAGCTCAGGATACGATCAAGCTTGATTCCCAAATATCGAGACGTTTCACAGCTTTCGAGTGTCACTCCTTTCCAGACAACATTCAACTTTCTCCTGGCCTCTCTGTTGCGAAGATGAAATGTGCATACTTGTATTTTTCCTGGGTTAGGTTTCAGGTGATTCTGGGTGTAATAATTGTCTAATCTCTCAAGAGCATTGGACAGTTTTCCCTCCACCTCTTGAAAGCTCCTACCCTGTACAGCAATAGCGATGTCATCCGCATAAATAAATCGCCTGGCCTCTAAATATTCTGGCTGGTCATTTGTATAAATGTTGAATAGTAATGGGGATAACACACATAATTATAATAATAATATAACAATATAGAGATAGGGTCGTAATATACCTTCCGTACCACACCCGCACGTGTAAATCGCGTGAAAAAATTCTAGAGTACCCCTTGAACCCCTTAAGCGCATTATATATATATGTATTGATGAATTTTACAGCTTGATTTTGTTCCGTTATAACCTTATAACCGTTTGCAAACTATCTCAGTAATGTAATAAATGGAATTGTATTGCGTCTTACAGCAATAGATGGACCTGTGAGTTTCTGTTGCCATGGTTACCGGATTGCATTCTTTCATTATTGTATTAAATGAAATTAGTTTTCTGGGAATATCTCAAAAACGGTTGGTTTTAGGGCTTGAAAGGTGGTTTCGAGTTTCGTTTCTCACACTGAGGGGCTGAAAATGAGCTTTGTCTCGCCCTTCTACGCCTATCTCAGCAAGTGTTTTCAGGGGGTACGCCCCCTTTTATTGGAGCTACAGAGAAGAGTTACATCAATGATTAGTGTCGTGCCTCTGAAGGATATCTGTACCAAATTTTATGTTGATCCACCCAGCCGTTCTCGAGTTATAAGGGAACATACTTGTCCACAGACAAACAGACAGACCGACAGACATACATACATACAGACAGACAGACAGACAAAATTTTTATTTTCGCGCGCATCCATCATAAAACAGTCTGAAACGCGTAAATAACGCAAATTTCCGTAGAAATTCAGAAAAAACAGACAAACTTTCATTTTTATATATGTAGAGATTCCAAGACTAACTTTTTTTTCTTCACTGCCTACTTGATATTTCTACTCTCGCACTGCCTTCTTGATTGTTCTCGCACTGCCTTCTTGATACTCTGCTGCTAATCATATCAATATGACTCATTTTAACAGAATCCATATGAAATTACGTGTTGGTCTGTGAATCAAGAGGTCCGGGAACTGGGCAAGCCTTTCATGATCGACTGCTGTGCACACTGCATTTACTCGCAAGTTGACCTATTTATAAGGAATTTAAGGTTATGAGCGGTGTCGCGTCTATTAATCTAGTTGATCCATATCGTATTCATTATTTAGGCTAGTGCTGGTGGAAGCTACAAATCATCTAATAAAATGAGTTCCGTATTATAAACTACAATATCTGTAAAATACTCCATTTTATAATAGATTAATGTTTGTGCCAATACAATTATAAAATACCGGCGTATCAACAATTTCATGTGAGGTTTCTTCTATGTCAGATGTTACACATCATATGCGACTGCTGAAAGGCTCGTTAAGTTTTTTTGATTGGTTCCTCAGTTTGGAGGCTGCGACAACGTGGTCATGTAGCCCCGTGTTCTTGGGGGTGTGTGTAGAATCTGTCTGATAACCAGTGTTAATTGTGATGGCTGTATTAGTGTGTGTTAACTGTTTTAATTCAAGTATAATAATAATAATAATAATAATAATAATATCGTATTGCCTCAGGTGCCAAGTGCAAGCTTTGTAATTTGACACCCAGAGGGTAGCTTGCATGTCGAATTTCGTTCTTCCTTGAATCACTATGAAAGTCAAGGAGGTTAGATATCTAAGCTCCTTGAACACTATAGCGCTTTCTAGTAGAGAAATGAGGAACATTGTGTTGGCGGAAACTCCCGAGATTAATTTTGCCATTATGAACACGGCCTACTGAATACAAATGGGTTCTTTGACATGCCAACATCGTATGACATGCGTGTCGTATTTTTGCCGCCTTTCAAAAAAATATATCACTTACCACGGCCAGGAGTGAACCTGCAATCTTGGGGTTAGTAGACCGACACGCTATCCACTCACCCACCGTGGCAAGCTTTAATTCAAGTAAGGACTGCAGACAACAATTTCAAGTAATTCCTAATTTTGCTACCAAATGATATCGTCGACGACACCTATTACCCACTTAAGATTTGATTGCCGCTGAGCATGGCAGCGCCAGTGTTTGTTGATTATTGTAGCAGCTGCCCCGCGGGGCGAAGCGGGGAACACAGCGATGACAGAATACATTCTACCCATAAGTCAGGCAGCATTACGCGTCACCATGGACAGTTCAACGATGACTGAGGCTATTCGAACTGAGTCATATCCTACTCACGCAATTGTACCTGTCAATGAAGCAGGCTGACGTGCGACACAAGTAAACAGAGAATAGTTCCCATCTCGACCGCCGGCAGTCAATTCGTGAAAGGGTAATTCCTTGCAGACTCGGCTACTAGATGGCATCGCAGTCACCACCTGGCGGCGAACGTTTGAACTAATAGAGCGTTATCAATTCTAACCTACAAATTTTGGCTTCACACAAGTGTAGTTAGTGGAAGGTTCTTTTTCATGCCATAAATGTATGACATGGAACCGCCAGCTTTACTTCCCCTCCGAAGGAACTCATACTGAGGGATTTTTAACGCTCTTAAAAATCCGACGACTTCTGCTGGGTTTGAACCCGTGACCATGGGCATAGAAACTCAGCATGCTACAAACTGCGCCGCCGAAGCCGTCCCGGAATTTTTTTTGCTCACGCCTTATAATTATTTATTTAATCGTATGGCAATTTATACAATATACAATTATACATAACGAGGTTTAATCAAACTTTAAAGTCCATCCTTCTCAACCATTCGGTTAATTCGGGTGTGAGAGCGAACAAATCGTCAGGAATGCCAGGGTACGAATAAAGAGGACAGCGTTGGACCAGGTGTTTGATCGTCTGTTCTTCCAGGTTACACTTACACATTGGTGAGCTGATCCAGCCCCACTTGTACCTGAAATAATTGCAGCAATCATGTCCAGTCCTTAGCCTGTTGATGCGGCACCAGAAGTTCCTCGGTAAGTCAAAACAGTTTGGTTTCTTTGTGGGATCAAGATGGTGGGCACTTGTTCCGAATGTTTTAGTTGACCACTCATGCTTCCAGCTTTCATTTAGGTCAAATCCAGCAGCAATGAGTTACCTCGCAGTGACACTTACTGGTCTTCAAGATTTCAGTCGTTGCTGTGATGCATAGCAGAATTCTTGGTGCAATGGCAAAGAGGGTGATGCAAAGATTTTCTTAGCTTCTCTTAGTAGATCTTGCTTCCTCCATAAGTGAGGTGGAGGGATATGACTCAGCATGGGTAACTAGTGACATGACCAGTAATGCAACGCATTGTTTCATTCAATTTTGCGACAATCTCGTGTCAGTAACCGCTGTTATCTTCATTGCACTGAGTAAACCCCGTATGAATGAAAATTCTTGGCAGAGACACGAATCAAATCCAGAACCTTTGGGAGAGGTCACTCCGGTCACTGAACGAGGTAAGTGGGTTCGATTCATCAGTCCGTAAATAAAAGTAGTTTTGACATACAACTCAAATACGATCCCTTGGTCAACAGCTGGCGGTTTGACGTCATGCATTTCCTTCCTTGATGTGAGGAAAATGTCGAGCTCCACGAGGAAGTGATAAGCTGATAACACTATGATACGAGGCGCGATGGTATATAGTGCACACTGTTCCATGATCCACCACTTAAAACAACATCCTCACCATCATCACTACTTCACTCCGGCCACTGAACAAGGTAAGTGGGTTCGATTCAACAGTCCGTAAATAATAGCAGTTTTGGCATACAACTCAATTTCATTGCACCCTACTGGGCTAATCACTTCATCTCTACATAGCTACTGTACCCAACATCATTTTAACATATTGCAACCCTGATCTTTCTTCACGGTTTGCTCCATAACTAACAAGGGGACATAGCAAATTGTAATCTCCCAATTCCTGTGAAACTTTGCATACATGTTGGTTAAGTCTCATGGAAAACATCTGTTATGGTTTTTCACCCACAAATTCATTTAGGCAACCATAAAGAGGGCGTGTCTGAATACTGGTGCAAGACTTGTTAGAGAGAGTGATTTAACTAGAGTTATTGGTCGGAGAAGATATGTACTGAGTTCGACAAGCTGTCTTCGGTGAGACGGCCTATGATAAATGCTGGAAAGTGTTCGCTCACTGGCAGAGCTGTAGACAAATCGACATCCTTATTCTGCAAAGCCTTAGGCAAGTTGTAAGCTATAGACATTTTATATAATACAAAATTAGCTATAATAAACTGAAATTAACGTGCACCACAAACGGGCCCTCATTGCTTACGGACCCCTATGCATTTGCCCCCCTAGCCCCTCCCTCTCGGCGGCCCTGCCAGACCCCAAAAGCACCGCCAGTTCAAACGTTTATACTGAAACTTTACTGGCTCGGTTTCATGACGAGAAATTGTATTGCGTAGTTAAATCGACAAACCAGATAACAGAGAGCAGAACGAGACCAAGTTCCATTCTCTGATGGGGATTCACCAGATCGAGTCACCGCACTTCAAGAGGCCTTACCTCAGCAAGATACCGAGGAAGATTCCTATGCGGGAACCACTGGAGCAAGAATAACGGAGATGTGGGCGTGACTTATGATCATATGCACCACGTGACTCACACGTTTTCCATAGTAACATGTTAAATAAAAAAGTGCAGATAAACGCCAAAGAGATATTCATGTATCCAAAAATAAGACAAAATTTGTAAGCTAATTAATTGGATTAAGATTAATTGGTCAAATGAATTGCTTACACAGCAGGCCGAATACCTTATTCCCTCTGCAGGGCCAGACATAGATATCGAGATTGAACAGGGAAATTACCTTTTTAGATCATTAAATGAAAGGACGCAAATCGTTTTACGTGAGATTCATCGATCGGATTGCAAATCCGGTGGCATAAATGAAACCTGGCAATCATCTACGTCAAGAAAATGGTGGTTTCAAAATTTTATAATTATTTCCATGGAAATAAGGATCAGAGACCACAGCTCATTGAAGGGCCGGCATTAAAACGCATATATACAGGGCGCCCGAGAACGTTCTCCGCAGTGGGTACGTGCAGCTGTGAGTGGTTGAGTCATGAGTTTAGTTGGCTGCACTGCACTGCACTGTGTCCTTCAAATCGGGACTCCCACGTGTCGGCTGCCAGTGTGAATTGCGATAAGCGCGCGAGCCTGCATGTCTTCAGTGTGTATTACAGTAAGTGAGCGTTAGGGTAGATTATTGGAAGAGTGCAACGGCGGTAATGTTGACTACTGAGGATTTTTTTTTGTAGAATACCTTTTTCGCGAAGGCGATCGGTTTACAGAAAATGTAAAATTAAGATTTCAGGTGCGGTTTCCTAATTCAAAGTGTCCAAACCGTGATACCGTTCGGGATTTGGTAAGTACATTTCGTGTGACTGGCTCAGTTCACGATGTACCGGGAACAGGCAGGCCTACGCTTTTAACAGACGAAAAACTTGATGAAATCTCCGATATAATGCTGCGTAGTCCAAGTAAATCAACACGAAAATTAGCTCAACTAACAGGAATCTCTAAGTCGAGAGCACATAAAGCTGTAAGAGACAAGCTTCAGTTGTTCCCTTATAAAGTTACCGTGGTTCATGAATTAAAACACACTGATTACGGAAAAAGAGTGATGTACTGTGAATGGTTCCAGCATCTGTTATGAATGGCTGTGGTGAGTACAAAGTTTACTGTTTATTTGTTATGATGCAAGCGGCAGCCGTGCTACCAACGTAACTGCTGTAGCTAGCTCTCGCAGACGCATGTAGGTGCTGCGGAGAACATTCACGGACTCACTGTAGCAGGGCCATACACAGTCCTATGACAGTTCGCATCACGCTATTACGGGCGGCAGCCCGCGCTAAAGGTTTTGGTGACATAGGAAACAATTAATAGTTCTTGAAAGTGCTCCGAATAGTGAGAATACGATAAATATAGTTCTGTGAAGCTGAGGGTTACTCTGGATTGAGTAGGAGCAACACCGAGGGTATTTACAAACAATATATCACAGGACATTAATGTACGTCGATCTACGAAGTATAGAGCAAAGAGTATCGCAGTTAGCCAGCAAAGCTGCCATCGGAATTGTGTGATGGGGGTCAAATGCGTAATGCAAATGAGAGACTATAAAGAGTGTTTCATGCTAGATTTGTGTGCGAGGGAAGAGTAGAGTACATAACTGTCATCGTGCCACGAAAAGGATCAGCCTCGTGAGGTCTCCCAAGTGTTACTTAATATGTAGATATGAACTGTACAGAAGTTAGAGAAGTGATAAATATGTGTTCAGTGCTAGTGCCAAGTGTTAAGTGATGAATGTAATTGAAGAAAAGTGTTGTCGTGAAATAGCAGGCTAAGTAATGATGGGAGGGCAAAGGCCTACTCTGGTCTTTGCCAATGTCGAAGATCTACTAAGTTCAATATGTGTGTACGATCATATTCATACCAGGCACGTCCAGAAAGTAAGTTCCGTTTGGTAATAAAATTAAATTGCGTACAGATACAGAAAAAATATTTATTGCACAACATTCTACACCTCTTAAACTACTTTTCCACATAACTGCCGAACTTTTGCAGGCATTTGTCATAGCGTGGCACAAGTTTTTGGATACCTTCCTCATAGAAGTTTGCCGCCGACCCGTAAACGAGAGAGAAAACTCCACTGTAAGATATCCTGCCGTTTGGCCACCACTGTTAGGCAAATTGCGTGCTTACCAGGAGAACTGCGTATGTTTAGGAGTTCTCCTGACCACATTCCAGATTCCAGTCGTTTACGGGTCGGTGGCAAACTTCTATGGAGAAGGTATCCAAAAACTTGTGCCACGCTATGACAAATGCCTGCAAAAGTTCGGCAGTTATGTGGAAAAGTAGTTTAAGAGGTGTAGAATGTTGTGCATTAAATAATTTTATGTTTGACCCTAACTATTATGTGTCAGAAAACTGTATCATAATGAGGATCATTATAACACTATTTTTAGCCTATTTTCAAATTTGAAAAAATAGGCTTATGAGATCACCTTTTGTCCGTGTGTGTGTGCGTGTGTGTGTTTGTGTGTGTGAGGTGTGTGTGTGTCCCCCCTAATAAAATCTAAACGGCTGGAGCGATTTCAATGAAACTCGGTAAGTTCATAGCACTATTCCCGGCGACCTCGACCGTGCCCTTCAAATTCAGTTACGTCTCACCAATCCAACATGGCGGCTGTGCGAAATATTTCACTAGCATTCAATATCTCCGAAACTATTACCGATATCGCCCTGAAATTTTGTACGGTGATAAAGGGCACTACTAGAAGTTCACCTATGAGACTTTCAAAAATCTGGTGACTACAAAACCAACATGGCGGTCAAGCGAAGTTGAGACTTTTAAATAGACTTTCCTCGCGATTTAACTATCTAAACGTAATGAAACTTGGTACAGCTAATGTTTATACACATTATAATGCACTGGAGTCTAATTTAGTTCATTTGTTTACATAACCTCAAAATGGCGGCTGTGCGAAATATTTCACTGACATTCTATATCTCCGAAACTATTACAGATATCACCCTGCAATTTTGTACGGTGATAAAGGGTACTGACACAAGTTAACCTGTGTATATTTCAAAAACCTGTAAAGTACAAAACGAACATGGCGACCAAGCGAATTTGAAATATTTTAATAGACGTTTCTCGTGATTTAACTCTCTGAGCGCAGTGAAATGTGGTACAGTAAATGATTTTGCAGATTGTAATGCACTGCCATCTAATTTTATTCAATTGTTTACATAACCTCAAGATGGCGGCTGTGCAAAATTTTAAAATTAAGTTTTTATTTCTTGTGTCGTAATCATGCGATCGAAGTGAAAGTTTGAATAATGAACCTAGGCAATAATTGACCTTGAGTGGTACATAACTCATGGCCTATACATATAACAATCCTAAATGGCAAAATATTTAGACGGTTCTCAATATCTATGAATATCTATGAATCTTTTACAGGAACCAAACTGTTTTTTTTAATGTTCATAGAGACTATGAACATATGTTCACCTATAGGACTTCAATAACCTGGTGAGCACAAATCCAACATGGCGGCGACGCGAAGTATAAATATTTAAATGGACGTTTCTCGCGAATTAACTACCCGAGTGCCGTGAAACGTTGCAAGTTAAATGTTATACAAATGTTGATCCACTGGCATCTAATTTATTTTAATTGTTTGCATAATCACAAGATGGCTGCTGTGCGTAATTTTAAAATCTCGTTTTTACTTCTTGTGTTCTAATCATGGGATTGAAGTTTGAATACCACACGTACACAATAATATTAATGTAATAGTACAAAAATAAAAATCCAACCTGGCGACAATCAGAAATATTTAGACGGTTCTCAATATCTACGGATCTGTTACAGCAATTAAACTGAAATTTTGTATGTTGATAGTGGCAATTAATATAAGTAGGATATATGAAAATAGGCTGTATAGTTCTTCACGGAACTACTTGTTCATTATGAAACAGTTTCTCCCACCAA
Organism: Meconema thalassinum; assembly: GCA_946902985.2. Taxonomy (NCBI): domain Eukaryota; kingdom Metazoa; phylum Arthropoda; class Insecta; order Orthoptera; family Tettigoniidae; genus Meconema; species Meconema thalassinum. The sequence continues at coordinate 960,212,071 of OX336388.2, read as the reverse complement.
TCAGAGCTTAAGAAACAGTTGTGTGACCAATTAGATAAGTATACCTTCGCGCATGCGTTCAAAATCCAACATGTCTATATGTTGTTTGTTGTTTGAGTCTTCAGTCTTTTGACTGGTTTGATGCAGCTCTCCAGGCCTCCCTGTCCTGAGCTAATCGTTTCATCTCTACATAACTACCACACCCTACATCTGAGGCAATCTGTTTAACATATTCTAACCTTGGTCTACCCCTACAGTTCTTGTCCTCGAGCCTTCCTTCCATAACTAAGCTTGCTATTCCTAGGTGTCTTAGTATGTGTCCTACCAACCTATCTCTTCTCTTCATTAGCAGTCGCCAGAAACATCTCTCCTCTCCCACTCGTCTTAATACCTCTATGTTTGTAACCCTATCTACCCATCTGATCTTCATCATTCTCCTGTAACACCACATTTCTAATGCTTCTATTCTCCTCTTTTCTGCTGCACCAATAGTCCAAGTTTCACTTCCATAGAGCGCCACGCTCCAGACAAAGGCTTTCAAAAATGACTTCCTAATACCTAAATCTATATTCGATGTCAACAGATTCCTTTTTTGTAGAAATGCTTTCTTTGCCTGAGCCAACCTACTTTTAATATCCACTTTGCTTCGTCCATCACTGGTTATTCTGCTTCCTAAGTAACATAAGTCTCCTACTTCCTTCAGCTTTTCACCTGCCAATTTGATCTCCATAGAGGTTTCTGATATATTTCGGCTGCATTCCAGTATTTTTGTTTTACATTTATTTATTTATTTTCATCATGAATTCTTTCCGTAAGACGGAGTTCATACCATTCAAAAACTCATTCAAATCCTCAGGCTTGTCGGCCAAGATGACGATGTCATCAGTAAATCTCAGAGTTGAAATTATTTCATGTCTATATAAATTACCGAAATTGCACCGTCCATATGTTCGCGTAAATAAACTGAGACAAGAAATAGCACTGTACCGGTACCTTAATATCCCCAAAACCAATTTCTACACAGCGCGTGGTTTTGACTCGACTTCAGTGACAGTTTTACTGAATACTGGTGCGAAATCTGAACATATGGTATTGAAGCACATAGAGCGCATGCGTCGGTTGTCCAGAGAGCTTAGGAAACAGAGATATACTACCCACCGCAGCACCCGATCACAACATTCTAGTGACTGAACAGATATTTATGAATATTTATGTTAAAACATATAATAAAGTTATAATTATCGTCGAACATAAACAGTCGTATGCAACTCGCCTATAATGGTAATTAAGACACTCGTATGGAAATTATAAAACTCGCATACGCTCGTTTTATAAAAAATACTCGTGTCTTAATTATGGCCATTATAGGCTCGTTGCATAGTGTACTATTATGTTCGACCCTCACTATTATATGTTAGAAAACTGTATCATAATGATGGTCATTACAACACTGTTTTTCATTATGATACAATTTCTCCAGCCAATCAGAGCTCGTTCATTGACCAATTAGGTAACGATAACTTCGCGCATGCACTCAAAATCCAACATGTCGGACATAAACACAACATCGAACTATAATAAATTACCGACATGGAATACGCACCGTCCATATGTTCGCGTAAATAAACTGTCGAATATGAGACAAGAAATAGCACTGTACCGGTACTTTAATATCCCCAAAACCAATTTCTACACAGCGCGTGGTTTTGACTCGACTTCAGTGACAGTTTTACTGAATACTGGTGCGAAATCTGAACATATGGTATTGAAGCACATAGAGCGCATGCGTCGGTTGTCCAGAGAGCTTAGGAAACAGAGATATACTACCCACCGCAGCACCCGATCACAACATTCTAGTGACTGAACAGATATTTATGAATATTTATGTTAAAACATATAATAAAGTTATAATTATCGACGAACATAAACAGTCGTATGTAACTCGCCTATAATGGTAATTAAGACACTCGTATGGAAATTATAAAACTCGCATACGCTCGTTTTATAAAAATACTCGTGTCTTAATTATAGCCATTATAGGCTCGTTGCATAATGTACTATTTCTGTATCTGTACACAATTTAATTTTATTACCAAACGGAACTTACTTTCTTGACGTACCTCGTATATTGCCAACTCTACCCTAACGATCGGGGGAAATGAATATATTTTAGTTAGTTAGTTATTTATTGTTTTTTAAGGGACGGAACTACGAGGTCATCTGCCCCGAATATATTTTAGCTAACAAATAATATGGTAAATCTGTGTAATTAATAGTAACTTTTGTGACTGGGAAATAACATTAAAAAAAAGTACTCTCGGCACGCCGGAAGGCGGAGGTAGATTTCACCGGGCAAACTTGGGGATAGGCGAAAATAGGCAGAATATGCAGGTTTTCGTAGAAAGATCAGACCTCATTTATTGCGAGAAAGTTTTTTTAAATAATTGGAGCTTAATTAACTTTGTTTTTTATCATTTTATGCATATTATGAACATTTTATTGTCTTATGGGGACGGTAACCTTCTTGTCATTTGGGGTCCATTTTTAAACTTGTTGTCACACTGTCCTGATGCAAGGTTTCGACACTGATGTGTAACTATCTAACTGTCTGTTACATCTTCACGCAAAACTTTATCTCCCGCAGAGATTTTGATTGGTTCCTCAGTTTCGGGGCTGCGACAACGCGGTCATGTAACCCCGTGTACTTTGGGCGAGTGTAGAATCTGTCTATAAACGGTGTGAATTGTGATGGCTGTATTAGTCTGTAATTCAGGTAAGGACTGCAGACGGTCAATTTCAAGCAGTGGTTCCTAATGTTGCTACCAAATACTACCGTCAACGACACCTAGGTGTGAGCTTGGTTACTAGAAGCCACCGCAACCAGGAACTCGCAACGAACGTTAGAACTTCCCCTCCAAAGGGAAGCATACTGAGGGATTTTTAACGCTCTTAGAAAATCCGACGACTTCGGCCGACTTTGAACCCGCGACCTAGGGCATAGAAGTTCAGCATACTACCAGTTACGTCACCGAAGACGCGTCAGACTTAGTCAGATAGAAAACTGAATGTGATCTCGTGCAAGTGCGTTGTCATGGCAACATCTGATGGGTCTTGGCATTTTCTTATAATTCCGAAATCATTTTTCTTATCCCTTGGCGTAATGGTGGGTCATATCAAAAATTCTTTCAGACAAAAGTTTTAAGTAATTATTAGGGGAATATTGTCCATTTTGTACGGTTTTGATATTGTGCCTATTAAGAGGGATATGATTAATGTTTCCCGAAAAAACCACTTTTTCCCACCCCTTTAGTCAATAGTTGGTGCTATCAAAAAACTTTTCAAACATAAATTTTTGGGCCTTATCCGACACATAGTATGAACTTTGAACGGATTCGATATTTCACATATTAAGAGAGTTATAACAATATTTCACTTTTTCGAAAAAAGTCCCCCATTTGCACCCCCGTCGACCGATAGAGCCCATTTACGAACTCGACCGAGATTTTATAGGGATACATATTATGTAAAAATTTCAAAGTGATTGGTGCAAAAGTGCGGTAGTTATCGTGTCCACAAGAAAGTGATATATATAGATACATATATACATATATACATAAATTATATATAAACTTTTGAACTGACGGTGGTTTTGGGGTCTAGGGGATGTGAAACGCGAAGATATGTCAAAATTTTCCGGAAGTCGAAACATGGTACCCATTGCAATAGTTAGCTTTCTAATGAAATCCACCTAAAAGGAGAATGGTTCGTCGTTAGACTGTAGTCGTTAATGGGTGCAATGTATGTGAATTTAAGGCCATGGGTAAGTCCTTTATTATGTCTACGAGTGCAATTGAGGCCATTGGTACGTCCTGCAAGTTTAAGGCCATGGGTAAGCCCTTTATAATGTCTACGAGTGTAATTGAGGCCATTGGTACGTCCTGCAAGTTTAAGGCCGTGGGCAAGTCCTTTATCATGTCTACGAGTATATTTGAGACCAAAGGTAAGTCCTGGGAATAATGAAAGTGAAATTGAGGCCGTAACGTAAGTCCTGGAATAATGCGAGGAAATAAGAAAGACGATAATTTTAAATGCACCATTTACCTACTGTAAGATACGGGGAATATACCAGTGCGCTGAAATATAACAAGTTCTCGGCCATGGCGAACCACATGGACGAGAAAAAACATAATTTCAGTTCGATAGATAAGGATTTGGAAATTGTACATATTGTTAATAAAAGTAAAAAACTTAATGTGTTAGAGAACATAGAAATTTATATCGCCCAAAAAACAGACCCTGTAAATAACTTGAACGAATTAACTTTCAACGACAACATATTATTTAACACGATCTCGAAATTAAGGAGAAGAGACCGACATAAACAGGAAGCGGCTCTCCCTCCTCCATAACGTAAGGTTCTGACGTACGCTATTGCCTCCCCTTCCGCGACCGTTGACCTCACACTTGCAGTTTCAAGTCAATCAGTGATTACAGGCAGAACAATAAGACGGACACATTTGTGGTATCTCTTTCAAGTTGTGAAGTGACAGTTTATGGTCTCCAAACTGCGGTATGTAAACATTGGTCATTTATACGTGGGTTTTGTTATTGTTTACTTTTTCATTTTCATTTAGTTTTCCGCTTTACAGGTTGTTGAAAACATTTTGCAAAGCACTAAATAAACAACTTCCGATTACTTGTTTCTACATGACAGATTTAGACACGATCCTTTTTCAAGATGCTCGTACAATGGGGTAAGTTTTTTACCCAACTAAAGTCATCTCTTCATGTTTCCAAGCAGGAACCGTAGATTGTCAGGTAATTTTTTATTGTTCCAGGTCCCCTGTTTGAAAATGGATCAACAAGAATGTGGCCCACGTTTCGAAATTTTGTACATTTTTAAATTTTTTAAATTCTTTAAGCATTTTATATTCATGTGTTTTAATCATCTTGACGATGTAAAAATGTTTTACAAATTTTTATGAGAGACCAAACATTAGACTGTTTTATGAGAATTTTTTAGTGATTTTGACTGAAGAAGGCTCACACGGCCGAAACATGTCTCAAAATGTATATTAACATCAAGTGATATATAAAAAGATAATTTTGTATTGTAAAGTGGACATTTGCATAACTTATCAAAATCAATACGGGAAAACTTGGAAAAATGACTAAAGTCATAGATATTCATCCTATTATTATGTCTAACAAATAGCTTATATATTGTGCTCGTCCATTGTACATTGTACTTGTACAATTATCACTTTCAATTGTCCTTCGACTGAACTTACAGTCTCCTTGAATGATCTGCTTATAACAAAGCCTTGGACAGTTCCACGTACATTATTATGATACCACATAATATCTCCTCGTCATGAGGTACGGTTGACCTAATATGACATTGTCTTAACTTGTACACCACACTGTACATTTACTGCGTATTCAATATTAATCACTTGTACTGCCGACTATAAAAGTATGGCACGACTGTCCTTACTAATTGTTCTCACTAGTGCGTTACACTGCATGGTTAACATGTTGATGCACTCAAAATGTTAAAGTGCACGCGCCCCTCTCTCTGGAATCGGGCGACGTGCGCTCTGCACTAGAATATGGTTCAACTGACTATATTAATTGTTCTTAATTACTGCGTTATACTGCATGGTTAAGTTGTTGAACACTCAAAATGTTAAAGTCCGCCAGCGTCCCCTCCTGGACTCGGGCGACGTGCACTCCGCACTAGACTATGGTTCAACTGACCTCGACTGTCTGCTCCACTGACCTTATATCTGTTTGGAGCCGAAAAGTAGGTCTAAAATTTCCTTGGAGCTTCATCTCCTCTCTCCGTGCTTCTCTGGTCTTGAAATGACGTTTTCCTGGTCCATCTTGCATTGCTAATTACATATCGGCCTGCGTGCACGAGGATCGATCGGTCAATTAATTAATATTAATTGCCTTTGCCAGCGCGTCCCCACGCCGCGTCAGTGGTTCTTCCCCCACGGCATGGTCATAGTATTGCGCTGGACTCAGTCCTCCAGTGTCCTTGCGCGTTACGTTAAATCTGCTTCGATTTCGATGTTTGACGGCATGATAATTAGCCTCCTTGCAATTCATTCATGTTGGTGCAATCCTCATGTCTCTGTATTACTCCAATCACGAGTAATCATTAAATTATTCTGGCATATTCCCACCCCACTGGGCTTCCTCTTATGTGTAGGGGATTCACTTGACCATATATTGCTGTCCCCCCTTCTCTCAGACAGCGTAAATAGATCCCAGTGACTGGCAGGGCGCCACGAAACCACGCCTATATTCCAGCCTCATTTGCAACCTGTCAAGAGTTCCAACTTTCTGCGCTAAGTCCAGAATTGTATGCATCTTACAGCCCAATACTGCCGTATTCTGCTAATGTTTGCTACATTATGTTAACAAATAATGTCAGAATTTGTTTATATCACAACGGTGATTTACTGTCTCCTTTCTCTAGGGTTTTTTTAATGGCTTAAACTCCCTCAAAGACCTTGGGTTCGTTTCTTGCTGGCATCTCTAGTCTGTTCTCCTTTTCCCAGAGATCCAGGTTCGACACCAGTCAGCCTAATACCGTAGGGTTCAATATATATATATATATATATTTACGTTTTCAATAGTATAAATTATTTATCCGCGTGCCGCATAAGCTGACGTTGAGGGCCGCGGGTTGTGCACCCCTGGTCTACATTCATTCATGAACGGTTTGAATATATAATTCATATAATTATAAACTATATAGATCACTTTCTTGTGGACACGATAACTACCGTCATTTTGCACAAATTACTATCAAATGTAGACCTATACGTCCGGGAAAACTGCGACAAGGGATGCTGCTGCTTCAAGGTAACGCACTTCCCCATACCGCAAAGGTCGTGACGCAGAAGATACACCTACTCAAGTTGGAGACACCGGCGCATCAGCCCTATAGTCCTGATCTCCTCCCATGCGGTTATCACTCCTTTGGTCCCTTAATAAATGTCGGACGAGGATGTGCAGCAGGCGGTTACGGGCATCTTCACACAGCAGGACACTGTGTTTTACCACACGGTGATGTTCAACCTGGTGCGGGGGTGGGATGAGTGCTCAATTCTCACGGCAATTTTGCCTGATTGGCAAACTGTATGGCCGCCAAACGGAAACTTTTTGAGAGAGGGAAAATGTCTGATAACCTGTGTTATTGCGATGACTATATGTGTATTTCTTATTCAGGTGAGGATTTAGAAGTAGGGGGCCGTGCCCTTAAGTTAGGAACCATGCCGGCATTTGCCTGGAATAGAAGTGGGAAACCACTTACAGGATGACTGAGGTGCAAGTTGTACGCACCTCTTCTTATTTTTTTTTTGCCTCACGAGGCTGAGTATACCCCGTTCTAGCTCTCAAACAAGAATTACATTTCTTGGCAGAGTTAGGAATCGAAACAGGACCTCAAGGGTGATTGGTAAGAATGCTAGTAACTGCGTCGTGAGACGGACCCATGTTTTATATTAAAGTTTATGTTCGACGATGTCGAAATGTAAATATTATATGTCAGAAAACTGTATCATAATGAGGGTCATTATAACACTATTTTTTGGCCTACTTTTCACATTTTGCAAAAATGAGGAAAAAGTAGACTTATGAGATCGGGCAAATGTGTGTGTGTCTGTCTGTCCTTCTGTCTGTGTGTGTGTGTCTACCCCCTATCAACTCCTAAACGGCTGCAGCAATCGAAACAAAATTTGGTAGGAGTAAAGACCTATACCTGAATATCTCACGGCCATATTTGAAAATGATGTCAGTGGTACCAACTGCTGAAAAATCGCAATTGAAATTTGAGCTCAATGTTGGATATCTTGGAAGGTATGAATGGGACCTATTTCAAAATTTTGGGGGCGTGGTGGCTCAGCGGTCTAGCTGTATGCCTCTCACCAAGGCGGTCCGGGTTCGATTCCCGGTCAATGCATGTGAGATTTTCGATGTGAAATGCCATGTCCTGTGGTTCGGATTCCACGTAAAAAGGAGGTCCCGTGGCTCATGATCTCAAGATTAACGGTCACGTTAAACTACAAGCTTCCTTCCTTCCTTTTTATTTCAAAATTGGCACACGTATAGATAATAATATTGCAGTTTAATTTCCCGGTGGCCATACATGGCAGTGTTTCCAAAATGATTATAAGCCTGCTGATAGGTTCAAATTTTAAATGCATATAACTTCGACACTATCAATTGGATTTCAACCAAATTTCGTATGTGCCATGTTTACATAAACTGATATGAATGAGCCTGTTCTTAAGAGCCACCAGGGCTGCCAACTGTTAATAAATGCTCGCATTTTTTTAAAATCCAAATTCCCATTTATATCAGAAAGTATGCCAGCCGACAGCTTTAAACTATGCACACGTTTAGTACCTGACATTATATATTAATTTTAAGTAACTTATATACGTCAGTGCTACCAACATGATTCTAAGCCTGCTGAGAGGTCCAACTTTAAATACACGTAACTTCTATACTATCATTTGGATTTCAACCAAATTTCGTATGTGCTATATTGTGCCCTTTCAGCAAGAAATATGCAAATCACAGTATGCCAGCAAAGCTCAAATCGGGATTTTCGGGGTTTTGGTATGTTCTCCCACTCTGTGACTTACACATTTTGGATTAAATAGAGGATACACTTTCAAAATAAAAACAAATTCAACTCCTATTTTAACATATTTAATTAACCAAAATTATGGCGCTACAAACAAATAAAATAATTAAACTACTGACCACTCCTTCTACTTGTCCAAAGTGAACAAGGAATATATCAAAACAAACTATTATTATATTAAAATAATGGTTGCATTCCAACCAACAACTCAAAATTATTTTCACTTCCATAATGTATCTATCTTAAAGTCCAATATAATTACGAGTTCTAATGGCTCGATACTATTCAATATTGATGGTGTCCTTCTTTTACACACCTCTTTAACTATTTTATGAGTTTCTTTTCATCAAACAAATATATTATCATAATTAAAATACATATTACTTCTCTGCTTAGATGTTTGGGCATTCCACAATATTCTCAACATTACCATCTCTCTAAAGTTTTACACATTCACTACTGTGATCGGGAAAATACTTGTGTACTCCAGAGTTATAAAAGATTACTTGACAAAGTCAAAAACTATGATTACTCCCGGAATCTAGTTATCTTTATTAAACTCATGGCATCCTACATTCATACAACATTACATGAGGGATTTTTATTTGTTTATTTGTCTTATAAGACCATTATCACATAAGAAAGCTAACGATCTGAACAGGCAAGCGGTACTTTCATCTACAAGGACCTCGGTTCAAATCCCGGGTCATTTACAACTTTTAAAACACTCACGGTGTAGATTTACTTCTCTCAGACGGTCTTTTTCCCGACCTAGGACACTTACAATAACAAGGGTAGACCGTAATCACTTGGGTGAGATTTATGACTAAGAGGGGACCTTCTTGAAGTGCTAGCGTGGCAGCTCTATTCAATGCTTTTAAAACAGATCTTTCTTTCTTCAGTTCTCTGGAGAGACCTAGCGTTTCTTTTCATACACTTTCAACAAACATTATTAGGTTCATAAACCACTTTCGTAACCTTGGCATTGATTAATTACGAAGGGTCCTCATTGTTTGGTAAGAGTAATTCACAATACAACGACGAATATTTTAGGGGCTTCAACAACTTGACGAGTCTGGGTTCGACTCTCATTAACATGCCTCGGGAACCATTCCCATACTTGAGGACTTATATAAATGCGACTAGGGTCGGCCGTGGCCTCCATTACCTGCGCTCATATTACCATACATTTGCTCCCTATTACAATAACATAACACACATAGCCTCGTGATCTACGTCACTATTGGAGGACTTACAACATAGCTCAATTACCGTAATCAACTACCCCTCGTAAGTAATTTACCAAGTACATTGAGATTCTACGCGTTCCTAGCGTGACAATTTACTTTCATGCGCTCCATTGCGCTATACATTATTTTAAGCCTAGCGTCTTCCAAAGAACTGATAAATTCCACATTAACAATTGATCCATATCTCAATTTTTTACATTACTCCTTCCCCTTGACAATACTTGCTATATTTTTAAGAACATGCATTAACACCATGTCTTATACTTTTATTAAGGCTCAAACGCTCTTTCTGTCATATAATTCAAATTAATCTTTATTTATATTTCTTTACCTTGTTATTATTATTATTCATATATTCATATCATGTCTTCTTCCCTTACAAAAGCTCAAAAGCTATTTCTTTCATATAATTTAAATTTATCTTTATTTATATATACCTTTCATGACGATTATTATTATTACGCTTGCTTTTACAGTATTTGTCAAATACACTGACATTTTATTTCATACATTTCCTCTATAGGATTTCACATAATTATTTATAATTTCTCAAATTTTATTCGTTCAGACCGCGCTCTTATTCTGTTATTTGTTAATTAGAAATATCCCTCTATCTCAAACTCCGGTGGATTGTACACAAACACTTTCCCAACACAAACATAATGAAAATCTTTACTCACATGTTATAGGTCTTCCTGACCTTTCTTCTCTTGCGATGGGTCATTTTGCCCACTATTTTGGAATTACGCCATCTTGTACAAATTCATTTCATGTACAGACATATCTTGACACACCTTTAACTCGTTTACATTTAACACTGATAACATTTTAAATACACTGGTGTATTCCTTCAGAATACACGACAAAAACCCTGAAATTATTACTTTTAACACAAATTTATATATATTTACACTTCACAGATTCTCATCACTAAGGCTGCTATTAAGCCTTCACACGTGATTTCTTGACCTCCCGTCTCCAAGGGTGAAATTTAGTAAATGTCGGCTTCCTATCCTGTCAGAATGTGAAAGTCTCGAACCACCTACTTCTTCCCTGGAATAATTCTCCTTCAAATCCCGTTCCTGACGATCTTCTATTTCTCTGACTCGAACGGCTCCCTTTTAGACCCTATTGGTTGGTCTAGCGAAAGTCTATTCCGTCCGTGGTCCCCCAGAAAATCTATTGGTGACCTATTGATTTCTAGCAACTAATACTCCTCGTAACTTAGTGCTTTTTGAATAGTTCGTCTGCTTTCTTGAAGCAATGTCTCGAGTTTCCTTCTCCTTTCTGCTTATTCGGTTCTCAAATTCCTATCTCTCAGGAATACCTTGCGAACCTCGTTCTGTCCGTCCCTACACGGGTTCTTTACAGTTGATAAAATGTTTATCTCGTTGTTACGTTACTTCAATACGTTATGATACTTTTGGTCGTCTAATTTAAGACCTATCGCCCTGAGTTTTAAGTTCGCAGCCTGCTTTGACTGTAATTTATGAACTTTTCACTGTAAACTTTATACTGTCGGACCTAAATCCTGTAACTAGGATTTTCCTAATTCTCCACACGGCGATACTGTATTAATACTTCTTGGCTACTCCTTATGGATGCTCGTTGGTTATATATACCGCGACGCTCTTGGCTATCGGATAATGTCTATGCGGTGATACAGAGTTTCCCCTCAAGAAATACTTGTAGAGTCTTCGGCGTGATGTAGCACTATAACGCCCCCTGGGCTATCGGAAACTGCCTGATGTGATGTAGCATCTCCCCTCAAGGAGTACTGGTAAACTGCATGTACTGATACAGCGTGACGCCCCCTCTCGAGCTGTCGGAATAACTGCATGATTGGTCTGGCTTTGCCTGGACTTTTATACTATTTAGTCAAAAAAATATAAAATCCTAGTCCTTTTCGTGACCAACTTTTGAAATAATTGTCGCACAATTATAAAAATTATATCTCCAGAAAGCTCGTCTTCCAAACGTAAAATGATCTCTCTGCGCATGAAAATCGATCGTGCATTTCTGAGATATTAATTAATTTTTAGTCTTCAGCTGTGTGGGTGTTGCTGTTGATTTTTAAATTCCCCACTCCTCGGGTCTCAGTAATTCCCCGATGACGTATTCTGCGTTTGCAATTCTCTCCTGGGCAATTATTAAAAGCTTTTTCTTTACACAAAAATCTCTAATCCGAAATGATTCACAGTACTGTATTTACTTACTTACTTTTATTCTTGCAAATGGGTTAAATGTAATTATTCTTCTTCAGGCACAGGTGCGCTGTTGCCGTTTTAATGCAACGTAAGAGTGATTTCCGAGTCGTGCTTCTCTGTCATACAGTCGAAACTTTCCACTCAGTCTAATTATACTCGTGACTGGTTCTTCATTAATGAGTCAGGCGTGATCTCATTTCTCGGCCACCTGGGTCTAACTTCTTACACAACGTTATGCTAGCATCCTTGCTTGAAATCTTTCTATGTGTTCCATTGGACTGTATATTTCTTTCCTTCCTTCTTACAAATATACATGGATTCGACCTCCTTTGAGCCAATGGTACATGGGTTCAATATGTACCATAACAGATATGACTATCGACTATGCCGATTCTTAAGAGTAACCAGGGCTACCAACTGTTAATAAATACTGTCTCTATTTTTGTTACCCTAATATATCAGAAAGTATACAAGCCAATAGCTCTAAACTTTGCACACGTTTAGTACCTGGCATTCTAGATTAATTTGGAGCAACTAATATAGGCCTACGCCAGTGCTGCCAACATGATTCTAAGCCTGCTGATAGGTCCAATTTTAAAATGCATGTGACTTCTATACTAACTAATGGATTTCATTCAAAATTGACACAACAATAGACCATATTATTTCAGTTTATTTCTGACCAAGACATGTATGTCGTTGTTGCCAACATGATTTTACGCACGCTGTTAGATCCAATGTTTAACTGCATGTAACGTCCATGCTATCAATTGGACGTCAATCAAATTTTGTATTCTGTACCTTAAGAGATGGAACTAAGAATATATTCAGTCACCAGGGCTGCCAACTGTAGTTCTCTATTTGGCTACATTATGCCAGGTATACAGTATTTCGAACTAATTAGAAATTTCGATATTACCAATTTAATTTCCTCATTATTCTAGATAGATCCATATAGATTAATCATTGGCATGAATCTTAAATTTTAAGAAAAGTAGGCTCTTTAGTTCGTCACGGAACTTCTTGTTCATTATGAAACAGTTTCTCCCACCAATCAGAGCTCAAGAAACAGTCGTGTGACCAATTAGGTAAGGATAGCATCGCACCTGCGCTGAGTTCCACGGCCTCCTAATTTAAATTGCACTGCGTGACTAGTGTCATATTGGAGTAATTGAGGAGGCCATGGACAAATATAAAGTAATCTCTGCGTCCCATGCGCTCTGTTCAGTACATAAAACTGGTGAAATCTCGAGGGATATTTATGAATATTTATGTTCGAACATAAAATAGTTATAATTATCGTCGAACATAAACAATCGTATGCAACTCGCCTATAATGGTAATTAAGACACGAGTATGTTTTTAAAACGAGCGAAGTGAGTTTTATAATTTCCATAATTGCCATTATAGGCTCGTTGCATAATGTACTATTTCGAGTTCATTTTAGCCTACTTTCGATTTTTGCAAAAAATGAAAGTAGACTTATGAGATCAACACAGGGCGAAAAAAGTGTGTCTGTCTGTGTGTGTGTATGTGTGTGTGTGAGTCTGTGTGTGTGTGTGTGTATGTGTGTGTGTGAGTCTGTGTGTGTGTGTGTGTGTGTCTGTGTGTGTGTGAGTGTGTGTACTCTGAATGTCTGTCCCCCCCTATCAATTCGAACACGGTGAATGCGAATTGAACGATATTTGGTACAAAGGTATCACTAGCAAAGGACACCTCAGTGTCATGTTTTATATCGCCGCCATCTTGACTGAAACGTAATGGCGGCCACACAAATGTTCAAAGCTTAAATCAAATTACAACTAACCTAATCATCCGATCTCTACCAAATTTTGCAACAACATACCTTTATGGGGGAGCATCCCTTGACCAAACTAATAGGTCATCAGCGTAATAGTTTGCGGATGGCGGCCATCTTTGTGTGAAAATCGATTCACCCTATTAATTCGAACACGGTGCAACCGAATGGAACGAAATTTGGTACAGAGGTAGTACTAACAAAAGGCACCTCAGTGTCATGTTTTATATCGCCGCCATCTTGACGGAAACGTAATGGCGGCCACACAAATGTTCAAAGCTTAAATCAAATTACGATTAACCTAATCATCCGATCTCTACCAAATTTTGCAACAACATACCTTTATAGAGGAAGCATCCTTTGACCAAATGAATAGGTCATTAGCGTAATAGTTTGCGGATGGCGGCCATCTTTGTGTGAAAATCATTTCCCCCTATTAATTCAAACACGGTGAAAGCGAATGGAACGAAATTTGGTACAGAGGTAGCACTAGCAAAGGGCATCTCAGTGTCATGTTTTATATCGCCGCCATCTTGACTGAAACGTAATGGCGGCCACACGAATGTTCAAAGCTTAAATCAAATTACGATTAACCTAATCATCCGATCTCTACCAAATTTTGCAACTACATACCTCTATGGAGGGAGCATCCTTTCACCAATCTAATAGGTCATTCGCCTAATAGTTTGCGGATGGCGGCCATCTTTATGTCAAACTGGATTCCCCCTATTAATTCGAACACGGTGGAACCGAATGGAACGAAATTTGGTACAGAGGTAGCACTAGCAAAGGGCACCTCAGTGTCATGTTTTATATCGCCGCCATCTTGACTGAAACGTAATGGCGGCCACACGAATGTTCAAAGCTTAAATCAAATTACGATTAATCTAATCATCCGATCTCTACCAAATTTTGCAACTACATACCTTTATGGAGGGAGCATCCTTTGACCAATCTAATAGGTCATTCGCCTAATAGTTTGCGGATGGCGGCCATCTTTGTGTCAAAATCGATTCCCCCTATTAATTCAAACACGGTGAAACCGAATGGAACGAAATTTGGTACAGAGGTAGCACTAGCAAAGGGTATCTCAGTGCCATATTTTATATCGCCGCCATCTTGACTGAAATGTAATGGCGGCCACACGAATGTTCAAAGCTTAAATCAAATTACGATTAACCTAATCATCCGATCTCTACCAAATTTTGCAACTACATACCTTTATGGAGGGAGCATCCTTTGACCAATCTAATAGGTCATTAGCCTAATAGGTTGCGGATGGCGGCCATCTTTATGTCAAACTGGATTCCCCCTATTAATTCGAACACGGTGGAACCGAATGGAACGAAATTTGGTACAGAGGTAGCACTAACAAAAGGCACCTCAGTTTCATGTTTAATATCGCCGCCATCTTGACGGAAACGTAATGGCGGCCACACGAATGTTCAAAGCTTAAATCAAATTACGATTAATCTAATCATCCGATCTTTACCAAATTTTGCAACTACATACCTTTATGGAGGGAGCATCCTTTGACCAATCTAATAGGTCATTCGCCTAATAGTTTGCGGATGGCGGCCATCTTTGTGTCAAAATCGATTCCCCCTATTAATTCAAACACGGTGAAACCGAATGGAACGAAATTTGGTACAGAGGTAGCACTAGCAAAGGGCATCTCAGTGCCAAATTTTATATCGCGCCATCTTGACTGAAATGTAATGGCGGCCACACGAATGTTCAAAGCTTAAATCAAATTACGATTAACCTAATCATCCGATCTTTACCAAATTTTGCAACTACATACCTTTATGGAGGGAGCATCCTTTCACCAATCTAATAGGTCATTCGCCTAATAGTTTGCGGATGGCGGCCATCTTTATGTCAAACTGGATTCCCCCTATTAATTCGAACACGGTGGAACCGAATGGAACGAAATTTGGTACAGAGGTAGCACTAGCAAAGGGCACCTCAGTGTCATGTTTTATATCGCCGCCATCTTGACTGAAACGTAATGGCGGCCACACGAATGTTCAAAGCTTAAATCAAATTACGATTAGCCTAATCATCCGATCTCTACCAAATTTTGCAGCTACATACCTTTATGGAGGGAGCATCCTTTGACTAATCTAATAGGTCATTCCCCTAATAGTTTGCGGATGGCGGCCATCTTTGTGTCAAAATGGATTCCCCCTATTAATTCAAACACGGTGGAACCGAATGAACGAAATTTGGTACAGAGGTAGCACTAGCAAAGGGCACCTCAGTGTCATGATTTATATCGCCGCCATATTGACAGAAACGTAATGGCGGCCACACAAATGTTTAAAGCTAAAATCAAATTACGACTAACATAACCATCCGATCTCTACCACACTTTGCAACAACATACCTTTATGGAGGGAGCATCCTTTGACCAATCTAATAGGTCATTAGCCTAATAGTTTGCGGATGGCGGCCAGCTTTATGTCAAAATTGATTCCCCCTTTTAATTCGAACACGGTGGAACCGAATGAACGAAATTTGGTACAGAGGTAGCACTAGCAAAGGGCACCTCAGTGTCATGTTTTATATCGCCGCCATCTTGACGGAAACTTAATGGCGGCCACACAAATGTTCAAAGCTTAAATCAAATTACGATTAGCCTAATCATCCGATCTCTAGCAAATTTAGCAACAACATACCTTTATGGAGGGAGCATCCTCTGACCAAACTAATAGGTCATTAGCCTAATATTTGGCGGATGGCGGCCATCTTTGTGTGAAAATCGATTCCCCTTATCAATTCGAACACGGTGAAACCGAATGGTACGAAATTTGGTACAGAGGTAGCACTGGCAAAGGGCACCTCAGTGTCACGTTTTATATCACCGCTATCTTGACGGAAACGTAATCGCGGCCACCCAAATGCTAAAAGCTAAAATGTAATTACGACCAACCTAATAATCTAGTCTCTACCAAATTTTGCAACACCATATCTTTATGTGGGAAACATATTCTGACCAAACTGCAAGAACATCAACCCAATAGTTTGCAGATGGTGGCCAAGTAGGCCTATGTGTGCAAATCGATTCCCCCTATCAATTCAAACACGGTGAAACCGAATTGAACGAAATTTGGTACAGAGGTAGCACTAGCAAAGGGCACCTCAAATTCATGTTTAATATCCATATAGCACGTTGTATTTCAACAAGCTATTACAACCAACATTCAATCATACTCCTTGAAAAGGACAACGAGTTATAACAATATCCAAGCATTTAGGAGAAAGTAGGCTATATGTTCTTTCCTGAACATCTTGTTTAATATCCTGTCGATATTCTCTCTCCTCTCAATCGGCAGTGTAAGCGAAATGAACAATCCGCAAGGAATTGAGCAGCCGGACATAATCTCACTACCTGCAATTGACAGCTTGCATGGGCAATAAATGCAAGCGCATTATCATTCATTTGTTTATGCTTGTGCGGAGCTGTGCGTAAGCGGAAGCCTATCAAACACACCCGCAGGAGGAAGATATGCCACTCCACCACACAACGGTACGAGGCACTGTGATATAATTACCCGCCACCCAAAATCGATAGGGTCGAGTGACTCAAGTCCAACAACACGATCACCACCACATACGTTAAGTCCGCCAAATTCACACGGTGAAGTCCAGGCATTTTCTATCTCAAGCCGTTCTTTCCTTCTTGATTTACCAATAAATAAATAAATAAATAAATAAATAAATAAATAAATATCTTTGGAAATAGAAATCGACTACAGCCTGGTTTCAAGAAGTAAAGAAAGATTTAGAAAAAAAAAAAACAATGTAAGAGAAGAAGATGCACTAGAGAGAGAAATTTTCAAAAAAGTTATTGGGAATGGAAGGACTTCAAGGAAGGCAATATAAGAAAACAGGCTCAAAATGGTCGGAAGAGGGATAGAAGACACACAGCGAAAAGATGAAGGAGCACTGGAGGAAGAAGAAAGAACAACAAAGGACTAAACATTGAAATTGGTTCGTGGTCCTCAGAAGACCCTAACGGAGAAATTAGAAGAAATGAATAAATAAATAAATAAGTATACCCTGCCCAGACCGTGGCTAGGGTAACGGACCACACACCACGTCCCATGTATGAAGTGCATCGTGGCAGTGCTAAGAACTCCCTCAACATATTAATATCCTTCCTATCGAGTTGGGGTCTCCAAACTGCGGCCCGCGAGCACCACCAATCCAGGGATAGTTTACTTTGATTACATTATAATGTACGTAAATCATACAAATTACCATCAGATGTTTGTATTTAACGACCAATTTAGAAACACAATAACTTACAATGAAAATGAACATTTTATGGAATGAAGCCTACAGAGGTAATTCACATAAAAATCATATATATTATTTCAGTAGTATGTATCCCTCCTGCGGCGCTCATAAGCAACCGATCGTGACAAATGAGCATTCAAATGAATGAGAATAGACATTAGCAGTGACTTATTGCACTATAATTTCATAAATATCCATAATTTCTTTAAAAAATGACTTTAAAAAATTGTACGAAGTGTACGATTTGCAAACAACGTTGCTAAAGGAAAATACGCTCCATAATTGCTGTCCACGGGCCGTTGTGACGCCTGTCATTCTGAGGTCTTTCCTTTATCCTCAAATGTAAATAGTGTTCTATAATCAATTGGTTGAAATAAAAACATAACCTTTCTCCGTAAGTCTCTCATTATAAACCTATTGGGGAATGTGTGGTTTATGAACATGCGAGATTTCTTGCATGGGTCCGCTAGTAGTTATTATTGTTATGATTAATGGGATTTATGTACCTGTAACTTTCCACTGTCAATTGTTTGCAGTTGTGGATCAAGTTTATTAGTGAAAATTATCAGCTGCGACTCCAAATGCTCATCAGTTAATTTGTATATGTAAATATTTTTATATATTACATTTTGGAGAATATTGTTGCACATAGATAAGTAGTGTGCCGAAAGCTGAAAAAAAAACCTAGAGCCTAGCGTATATTTATGCAACTGATCTAACTGTGTGAGTGGACGATTCGTATACAATTCCAAAGAGGAGGTGGTATACCCCATCTCTGGTTCAAAAATTTATATTTTTTACTATGGACCTTTAAATATTGCGGTGTATTTTATTATGTACAAGCTGTTCCCGGCATGCGTTGCAATGCCAATCAAAGAAAGTGCTGGCGTTTTAATTTTGTTTTTGAAGTGCGTTAGCATACACAATATGTTTTCGATTTCCGTTAACTGCCTTTCAACTATCGTAAAATGGATTTACTAATTTAGAAACATTCGTGGGAGCGTGCACAACAACTCACCAACGTTTCATCGCAATCGGATGTATAGCATATGAACGAATACGGGATTTTGTTCAAACGATTCGTGAGCTGTCACTCATTTGTTGAATCTACTCGTGCGCTACCCACAGTGAAATTGATTTACTAAGTTAGAAACCTTCTCATAAGTGTACACAACAACTCATCAATGTTTCATCGCAATCGATGAAAGGCAACGGGATTTTGTTGTAACGCTTAGCGCGTCGTCACACATTTGTTGCATCTGCTTGTGCGTTACCTATTGTGAAATGGATTTACTAAGTCGAAAACCTTCTCTGGCGTGTACACAACAACTCATCATAAGTTTCATCGCAATCGGATGAATGGCAGATGAACGAATACGGGATTTTGTTTAAACGACTCGTGCGCTGTCACACATGTGTTGAATCTACTCGTGCGCTACCTATTGTGATATGGATTTACTAAGTTAGCAACCTACACATAAGTGTACACAACAACTCATCAATGTTTCATCGCAATCGATGAATGGTATATGAACGCATATGGGACTTTGTTGAAACGCTTCGCGCGTCGTCACCCAATTGTTGCATCAACGCGTGCGCTACCTATTGTTAAATTGATTTACTAAGTCGAAAACCTTTCCTGGCGAGTACACAACAACTCATCAAAGTTTCATCACAATCGGATGACTGGAATATGAGCGCATACGGGATTTTGTTTAAATGATTCGTGTGTTGTCGCACATTTGTTGAAACTACTCGTGCGCTACATACTGTGAATTGGATTTACTAAGTTAGAAATGTTCACATACTTCGTACGTATACAGAACAACTCATCAAAGTTTCATCGCAATCGATGAATGATATATGAACGCATACGCAATTTTGTTGAAACGCTTCGCGCGTCGTCACTCATTTGTTGCATATACGCGTGCGCTACCTATTGAGAAATGGATTTACTAAATCGAAAACCTTCCCTGGCTTGTACACAACAAATCATTAACGTTTCATGGCAATCGGATGAATGACATATGAACCAATACGGGACTTTGTTTAAACGATTCGTGCGTTGTCACACATTTGTTGAATCTACTCGTGTGCTACCTATTGTGAAATGGATTTACTACGTTTGAAACGTTCACATGAGTGTACACAACAGCTCACCAAAGTTTCTTCCCAATCGATGAATGTCATAAGATCGCATACGGGATTTTGTTGAAACGCTTCGCGCGTCGTCAAACATTTCTTGCATCTACTCGTGCGCTACCTATTGTGAAATGGATTTACTAAATCAGAAACCTTCCCTGGAGTGTGCTCAAAGATTCACCAAAGCTTCATCGCAATCGGATGATTGGTATATGAACGCATACGTGACTTAGTTAAAACAATTGTCGTGCCATCGCTCATTTCTTGAATCTACTCGTGCGCTACCTGTTGTAAAATGCATGTACTAAGCCAGAAACCTTCCCTGGCATGTAAACAACATCTAACCCAAGTTTCATCGCTATCGGACGAATGGTATATGACCGCATACGGGAATTTATTGAAACGCTTCGCGCGTCGTCATTCATTTGTTGAATCTACACGTGCGCTGCCTATTGTAAAATGGATTTACTAAGCCAGAAACCTTCCTTGGAATGTAATCAATATCTCTCCCAAGTTTCATCGAAATCGAATAAATGGTATGTGAACGCATACGGGAATTTATTGAAACGCTTCGCGCGTCGTCATTCATTTGTTGAATCTACACGTGCGCTGCCTATTGTAAAATGGATTTACTAAGCCAGAAACCTTCCTTGGAATGTAATCAACATCTCTCCCAAGTTTCATCGAAATCGAATAAATGGTATGTGAACGCATACGGTAATTTATTGAAACGCTTCGCGCGTCGTCGCTCATTTGTTGAATCTACTCGTGCACTACCTATTGTAAAGTGGATTTACTAAGCCAGAAACCTTCCTTGGAGTGGTGTACTCAACATCTCACCCAAGTTTCATCGTAATCGAATGAATGGTATGTGAACGTATACGAGACTTTATTGAAACGCTCCACGCGTCGTCGCTCATTTGTTGAATATACACGTGCGCTACTATTGTAAAATGGAATTACTAAGCCAGAAACCTTCCTTGGAGTGGTGTACTCAACATCTCACCCAAGTTTCATCGTAATCGAATGAATGGTATGTGAACGTATACGGGACTTGATTGAAACGCTCCGCGCGTCGTCGCTCATTTGTTGAATATACACGTGCGCTACTATTGTAAAATGGAATTACTAAGCCAGAAATCTTCCTTGGGTGTACTCAACATCTCACCCATGTTTCATCGTAATCGAATGAATGGTATGTGAACGTATACGGGACTTTATTGTAACGCTTCGCGCGTCGTCGCTCATTTGTTGAATCTACACGTGCGATGCCTATTGAAAAATGGATTTACAAAGCCATAAACCTTCCTTGGAGTGGTGTACTCAACATCTCTCCCAAGTTTCATCGAAATCGAATGAATGGTATGTGAACGCATACAGTACTTGATTGAAACGCTTCGCGCGTCGTCACTCATTTGATGAATCTACTCGTGCGCTACCTATATTAAAATGGATTTACTAATCCAGAAACCTTCCTTGGGGTGTACTCAACATCTCACCCAAGTTTCATCGTAATCGGATGAATACTATGTGAACGCATGCGGGACTTTATTGAAACGCTTCGCGCGTCGTCGCTCATTTGTTGAATCTACTTGTGCGCTACCTATTGTAAAGTGGATTTATTAAGCTAGAAACCTTCCTTGGGGTGGTGTACTCAAAATCTCACCCAAGTTTCATCGTAATCGAACGAATGGTATGTGAACGTATACGGGACTTGATTGAAACGCTTCTCGCGTTGTCGCTCATTTGTTGATTCTACATGTACGATGCCTATTGTAAAATGGATTTATTAAGCCAGAAATCTTCCTTGGGGTGTACTCAACATCTCACCCATGTTTCATCGTAATCGAAAGAATGGTATGTGAACGTATACGGGACTTTATTGAAACACTTCGCGCATCGTCGCTCATTTGTTGAATATACACGTGCGCTACCTATTGTAAAATGGATTTACTAAGCCAGAAACCTTGCTTGGAGTGTACTCAACATGTCAACCAAGTTTCATCGTAATCGAATGAATGGTATGTGAAGGCATAGGAGACATACACACATACCCACCCACCCACAAACTATCTCGTACATTGATTTTTACTAGCCTACTTTCGATTTTTGCAAAAAATGAAAGTAGACTTATTAGATCTACACAGGGCCAAAAATTGTGTGTCTGTCTATGTGTGTGTATGTGAGTGTGTGTGTGTGTGTGAGTCTGTGTGTGTGCGAGTGTGTGTACTCTGAATGTCTGTTCCCCCTATCAATTCAAACACTGTGAAACCGAATTGAACGAAATTTGGTACAGAGGTAGAACTAGCAAAGGGCACCTCAGTGTCATGTTTCATATCGCCGCCATCTTTACCAAAACTGAATGGCGGCCCACCAAACGTTCAAAACGTAAAAACAAATAACGACTAACCAAATCATTCGATCTCTACCAAATTTGGTAACAACATACCTTCATATAGGACGCGTCTTGTGACCAAACTACAAGGTCATACGCTGTGCCATTTCAGGATGGCGGCCGTGCGAATTATGTAAACATTATAATCCATATCATGGGACCCGCCAGTTCCGATTATCGAGCCGAGAATCGTTTAAACTGTTCTAAAGAGGCACGTTCAAAATTAAAAGTTTATTTTGTAATACTATAGTGCAGACGTGATTTTAAAAATCTGAGGCGTCTCAGTTTCAAGGCAAGATGGCAGCGGATATCTTGTGCCTGACTTTATTTCACTAATTTGAGTATTGCATGCAATATAGCGTACTGATACAAAATAAATACACTTTGTATGAAATGCTTTATACATAAATAATACACTCCACTGATGAAATCGTTTAGTCTAATTCATTATTTGCTAACATGTTCTATGTAACTCATTTGATATCGAAAAATGTCCGTTGGCACGTTTAGCTGCGTGGTAAAGTGTCGGCCTATCACTCATATCGCTATGGTTTAAACCCCATCAGAGTTAGGTTTTTTTGCTTGAATTTTTTATATTTATTGTTTTGTAATTACTTGGACGTTTTAAAATTAAGCGTTGTATTGTCCTTATTACGATGGAAAATATACATTTAATTAAAACGAAATTTGCCAGCAGATTTGCACGAGACATCTAGTAGCAAAAAAGTGAATTAGCATGGCCAACTGGCGGCCAACTGCACTCCGGCCTACAGATTAACTTACAGATTTTATTGAAAAGTTTATTTTTATGGCCGCTAGGATGCACTTGCCCTGTTAGAATTATCTTGTTCGATACTTCTCCACTAGATGTCACGACTGGTCTACGTGAGACTCAATTGATTGGTATACCATTGGCATTCTATGAGCATCGAATTTGAAGAATGACAAGATGATACAACGATACATTTTAACTTTTTATTTTAAAGGGTTTGCCTCATTTCAAAGTTGGATGTTGCCCAAGTCAGGTTGATTATGTAATAATAATAATAATAATAATAATGTTATTGGTTTTACGTCCCTTTTAACTACTGTTGCTTTTAGAGACGCCGGGGTGCCGGAATTTTGCCCCGAAAAGGATCTTTAAATCTACTGACATTTCTTCTATGCCCAAGATAGCGGGTTCAAACCCGGCCGAAGCCGTCGGATTTTTTAAGAGCGTTCAAAATCCCTCAGTATGCCTTCCTTCGGAGGGGAAGTAAAGCCGGTGGTACCATGTCATCGGTTATGGCATGTTAAAGAACCTTCCACTAATTACACCTGTGTGAAGCTAAATTGTAATGGTTAGGAATGTAAACAACGCTTTTAGGTTTCTACGTTCGTTGCCAAGAGCCGACCGCGGTGGCGTCTAGTAGCTAAGTTCTGAACTAGGCCTAGTAGTCGTCGACGGTGGCGTTTGGCGGCAAAAGTAGGAACTCTTTGAAAAATTCTAAGTTGCAGTCCTTACTTGAATTAAAAAACAGATACACACACTAATACAGCCATCACAATTAACACCGGTTATCAGACAGATTCTACACACACCCAAAGCACACGGGGCTACATGACCGCGTTGTCGCAGCCCCTAAACTGAGGAACCAACCACCAACCAATCTACTGACACGGCTCCCTCGCATTTGTGCACCCTCAATACCAGCTGACTGCGCCAGGATACGAACCTGCAACCTTGGGCCCAGAAAGTGAGAACGTAACCGCTGTGCCACGCAGCCAGTCCGGTCGATTAAGTCTCCAGATCCATAACATTCTTTAGATACTCCTGATCTTTCTTTCTTCAATGATGGTAGCAGTTTTTTTCGTGTTTGTGGTGTTTGGTAGAGGTAAATAGTTTCTAAGGTCTTCAACCAAGAAATGATTCTATTATACGCTTTGATAAAAACAAAGAGTTATAACTACACTTATACATTTAGGAGAAAGTAGGCTATATGTTCTTTACTGAACATCTTGTATATATAGAAGATAGATGAGTAATAGGATTGGCCACAATCATTCCTATCGCCCTCAAAGACGAGATAAATGAGGTTACGCCCACTTTTCAGATTGAGTTCAAATGCTTAAATATAGTATACACTGATATTTTACTTCCTGTGGAGAAAGTAATGTTGTTCATCACCAAAGGGAATGTTTTTGTTTGTGTTCATTTGTGTTGTTGCTAGTCTGTGCCACGTATTCCCGCCTCTTCTGTTCATTGTTTGTTCTCCTCGTGTGAAAACGTGTTGTAAACAAGTCTTCATATTGCCTGGACAGATATCAGTTTTTAAAAGTGGAAAAGGACGAAGAGCAGGTCCTGGTAGAGGAAAAGTCACACCTATAAATACAGGTGTCGATACAAATAATATTGTCAGTGAAAATAGTGTAAATACAAGTGTTAGTGAAGGAAATGGTAGGTTAGAAGAGTCACCTGTATGATCATTTTCTTCTTGTTCTTCATCCTCCTCTTCTTCTGCAAGTGCCTCGTCCTCCAGGAACATAGGCGATCAGTAGCATGATCTGCTGTTTGTCCATAGCTGTTCTAAACAGTGACACTGTATTAAGTCCAAACCACTGGCTTAAGTTCTTTAGCCAGGATATTCGTCTGCGTCCTGGACCCCTAATGACATCAATCTCCCCTTGGATAATTAATTGCAAGAGGTGGTATTTGTTGTTGCGCATGAAATGACCAAAGTATTCTAGTTTTCTTCTTTTGAAGATACTGAGAATTTCCAAGTCTTTGTTCATACGCCGCAGTACTTCCACATTTGTGACTTTAGCTGACCATGATATCCTTAAAATCCTGCGATACGTCCACATTTCAAATGCTATCAGTTTCTTACTTAAAACCTCGGTAAGTGTCCAAGATTCAACTCCATAGAGCAGGACACGTAGCATCGAAGCAGTCGGGTGCGTAATGACAGACTTAAATCACGGCTGGTCAAAACTTTTCTTATTTTCATGAAGGAACTTCTGGTCCGCTCCTCCGTAAGGACCCCTGGTTCTTCAGAGAGAAAATCTTTTGCAGGCAATGAATTTTACTGTAATAACACCACACCAAATATCTTGGTGAATGGATTCAACCTAATGGCCTTGATAAGGAAGCCAATAAGGTCAGAGCTCGTAAGATGGAAACTGCATATCGATTAACGCAAAATAGGTATAACAAGAAAGCCATATCCTTCAGAGCAAAGTTACGTCATTATGCCGCTGTGATTAAACCAGGAGCTCTTTATAGTTCTGAATGCCTTATTTTAAACAAAAAAGGAGAAACAGAGGAGTTAGGAAAGAAAGAACGATGAATCCTAAGGAAAATATTGGGGCCAGTACAGAGAGCAGATGGCTTATGGAGGGGATGGAGGAATAGTGACTTGTACAACCAGGCAGAGAAACTTACGGGCACGAAGCGTAAGAGAAGGATTACATTTTATGGCCACCTCACATGAATGAGCAACAATAGGTTAACCAAAAGGATATTCACTTACATTAGCACATTTAAGTCCACCACAAAATGGGTTAAGGAAACACGAGCAGATCTCAAAGAAGTTGGCATCACTCAAGAAGATATTCTCAACAAATCACTGTTTCGAAGGAAGGTTGATACATTTAGACTAAAGGGTTTCAGGAAAAACCTAGCTCAAAATCAGGCCATCTGACTGAAGAAAGAAGGAGGGGACTCAGCGACCGCATGAAGAAATTCTGGGAGGAGAAGAAGTGATGGGCAATTCGGCCGATTGTTCAACGCGGTCCACAGTAGACCAAAATCGACAAAAGAAGAAGCACACCACACGTAGTGAGAAACCAGAAAAGGTCTAGGGAAGATGCTGATGATCCCGATCATCCAGAATATGGTGCTGGTATGCATTAAAGGTAATCTCAACGCTTTACTTTGCTTTTCTCCATTTGAGTTTCTTTTAGGCAAAGGTACCAATATTCCGGGTACTACAGGGCATATGAGTGTAAAATTTTAATCACTCGTACTATTGGTTGTTTTAACACATTTTAGAGTTTTCTTAACAGCGTTATTTAAAAACTGTGGATTTTATTTGTCTACAATGTGTTAAAATATCAATAAAAAGGTATCCGTTAAAAGAATTACAGTATATAAATTCAGCCGGGTTATTATTTGAAGTCTAAACAAGATGTTCAGTAAAGAACATATAGCCTACTTTCTCCAAAATGCATGAGTATTGTTATAACTCTTTGTCCTTGTCAAAGAGTATAATTGAATGTTGGTTGTAGTAGCTTGTTGAAATACAACGTGCTAAACGGATATTAACCATGCATATGAGGTGCCCTTTGCTAGTGCTACCTCTGTAAAAAAAATCATTCAATTCGGTTTCACCGTGTTTGAATTGATATGGTGAATCGAATTGCATACATACATGGCCGCTATCTGCAAACTATTGGACTGATGTCCTTGAAGTTCAGTAAAATGATACTTTCCACAACAAGGTAGGTTGTTGCAAAATTTGGTGGAGATCAAATTATTAGGTTGGTCGTAATTTGATTTAAGCTTTTAACATTTGGGTGGCTGCCATTATATTTCCGTCAATATGGCGGCGATATAAAACATGACAGTGAGGTGCCCTTTACTAGTGCTACCTCTGTACCTAATTTCGTTAAATTCGGGTTTACCGAGTTTGAATTGATAGGGGGAATCGATTTGCACACATACATGGCCGCTATCTGCAAACTATTGGGATGATGATCTTGTAGATTGGTTAAAATATGTTTCCCACATACAGGTATGTTGTTACAAAATTTGGTAGAGATCAGATGATTAGGCTGGTCGTAATTTGATTTAAGCTTTGACCATTTGGGTGGCCGCCATTACGTTTTTTGGTGCAAAAATTGAAAGTAGGCTGAAAAACTACCGTTGGCCCAAAACACCTTATGCTGTATATATACCAAATTTCAAAGTGATAGTATGGATAGTTATCACAAAATGTGTACATTAAGTAGGCGAAATTAGCATTGCAAAGTTGCTACATTACAAATCCCCCCCCCCCCCGCGCACTGGGTCATAGATATCATACTCGCCGGATTGCCCCGAAACGAAATTTCGCACGTAATTCAAAACTACAGTATGTTGTTGGTAAGATGGGCTATCTATGTCTTGGCTCTTGGGTGTCAGTGTGGCCCTTAGACTAAAAAGCTTGGCGACCTCTGCCCTAGAGCAAACAAAAGATGGAATATTGACTTTTGCGACCAAGTAATTAAACAACAGCATATCTTCAAAGATTTTGCCGGGTCTGTGGCATGGTTTTGCCTATTCTGGGACGTAGTGCAAAATGCGCTACCCCAACGCGGTCCGGGCAAAGTGTACCAAAAGCCTGCTGATGAGACTGACTTGGTGCACCTCGGCAAAAGCCAATATGTCATCGTATTGATAATAATAATAATAATAATAATAATAATAATAATAATAATAATATCGTATGGCCTCGGGTGCCGGGTGCAAGCTTTGTTATTTGTCGCCGAGAGTGCAGCTTGCATATACAATTTTGTCGTTCCTTGAAACGCTATGAAAGTCAAGGAGGTTAGATATCCAAGCTCCTTGACGCTATACCGCTTTCTAGTAGAGAAAGGAGGAACTTTGTGTTGGCGGAAAATCCCGAGATTAATTTTGCCATTATGAACACGGCCTACATAATTCCAATGGGTCTTTAACATGCCAACAACGTATGACATGTGTGCCGAGATTTTTGTATCGTATTGATAATGTTTTTATAGGCTAGTAGCAGTAGTGCCCGGCTTCGCCCGGTGGATTTATTTGTTTTATGGATGATAATGAATACTACTACAGAAATGGCACATAATACTTAAACTAACAGAAAAAATATTTTATAAATATAACGTTTTGCCGTGGCGGTGGTGGTGGTGGTGGAGAGGGGTGGGGGTGGGTGGGTGGAGGGGGGTGGGGGTGATAAGTAGTACAGTATAATGGACGTAACATTTAGGTCATTTTTCCGTAATGATAATGACAATAATGAATAGGGAAACGGCTATTTGCTAACTACAGTACTGACACATGCAATTTACAAACGAATTGAAAAGTATGATTAGAAAGAGGAGTATGTGAAATAAAAGACACTGCCTAGGGCCTATATCTCATTGGCTGTTAGAAAAGTAGAGATCAATATTGTCGTCTTTTGTCACATAGTGCCATAGGAAAATAATCAGAGCACTTTGGAAAACTTCGGCTGTCCCGAGCTCCTGAAGTAGCAATATTGCCATTTATCGCCACATACCGCTCAAGGATAAGGATCAGAATAAATGAAAGTAAATTTTGAAAGCACCTACGCTTATTGCAGCTGATTACCTCTATGTACTGCACCAACACCATCGCACTTATACTGAAGCATCATATTTTCATGATGATAACTGTTTTAAGGGGCCTAAGAAATCTTCTTGCAATAATTAGTCCCTGTGACTCCAATTTATAAGCAGCGCAAGTTGTAACTATTTTCGCGATTCTTGTCGGGATGACGTGATGCAGCTCGCATTACCAGCCAACAATTGACTTATTAGAATATTCTTACAGTTACACCATACGGACATGAATGGTTCTAGGACCTTTAAACGTAGTTTTCTAGTTAATTTTGTCTGTTGTTCTAAATGTAGGGAATGGAGAGAGTTGTCCAAAATATCAAGTGGACAGTGTTACTCGCAGGGTTCCAAAAGGTAAGTACATTAAGTTTGGTTAAGATCGGTGCAACGAGGTAGACTTGTGCCAAAGGACCTAAATGCAGGGAATGGAGTGGTCTGTCGGAAATTTCACGTAGACAGTGTTACTCGTCGGGTTCCAAAGGGTAAGTACAGTATGTAAAATTTGGTTCAGATCGGTGAAACGGTGTAGATTTGTGCCAAAGGGCCTAAATGCAGGAAATGGAGTGGTCTGTCCGAAATTTAATGCAGACAGTGTTACTCGCAGGGTTCCAAAGGGTAAGTAGGCTATACACATTTTTGTTCAGATCGGCGAAACGGTGTAGTTTTGTGCCAAAGGGCCTAAATGTAGGGAATGGAGTGGTCTATCCGAAATTTCATGCAGACAGTGTTACTCTCAGGGTTCCAAATTGTAAGTATACAAATCTTGTTCAGATCGGTGAAGCTGTGTAGATTTGTGCCAAAGGACCTTAATGCAGGGAATGGAGTGGTCTGTCCGAAATTTCATGTAGACAGTGTTACTCGCAGGGTTCCAAAGGGTAAGTACATATTTTTGTTTTGAGATCGGTGAAACAGTGTAGTTTTGTGCCAAAGGGCCTACATTTAGGGAATGGAGTGGCCTCTCCGAAATTTCATGTAAACAGTGTTACTCGCAGGGTTCCAAAGGTTAAGTATACACTTTTTGGTTCAGATCGGTGAAACGGTGTAGATTTGTGCCAAAGGGCCTAAATGGAGAGTATGGAGTGGTCTGTCCAAAATTTCATGTGGACAGTGTTATTCGCAGGGTTCCAAATTATAAGAATACAAATCTTGTTCAGATCGGTGAAACGGTGTAGATTTGTGCCAAAGGACCTAAATGCAGGGAATGGAGTGGTCTGTCCAAAATTTCATGTAGACAGTGTTACTCGCAGGGTTCCAAAGGGTAAGCATACACATTTTGGTTCAGATCGGTGAAATTGTATGGATTTGCATAAATAACGGACGGACAAACCAATATTGAGCTTTATATAGACTAACATCGCTCGGCGTTGACCGTGTACGTATTATACTCGCTAACCGTTGGAGATACACGAAAGGTGGTAAGGAACTTTCGGACAGAAAATTCAATATCAAACCTTGTTAGCCTACTTTCGATTTTTGCAAAAAATGAAAGTAGACTTATGAGATCAACACAGGGCGAAAAAAAGTGTGTCTGTCTGTGTGTGTGTATGTGCGTGTGTGAGTCTGTGTGTGTGTGTGTGTGAGAGTGTGTGTGTGTGTGTCTGTGTGTGTGAGTGTGTGTACTCTGAATGTCTGTCCCCCCCTATCAATTCGAACACGGTGAAACCGAATTGAACGAAATTTGGTACAGAGGTAGAACAAGCAAAGGGCACCTCAGTGTCATGTTTTATATCGCCGCCATCTTTACTAAAACTGAATGGCTGCCACTCAAACGTTCAAAACGTAAAATCAAATAACGACTAACCAAATCATCCGATCTCTACCAAATTTGGCAACAACATACCTTCGTATAGGATGCGTCTTGTGACCAAACTACAAGGTCGTCCGCCATACCATTTCAGGATGGCGGCCGTGCGAATTATGCAAACTTTATAATCCATATCATGTGAACCCTTGCAAAGAAGCATATGAGACTCAGTTTCGGGGGGTGTATCGGTTCATATCGTAAGTTGTTGTCAAAGCGCTTCATAAACTTGCAGGGTAACATATAACAAAATAACATGCAGGAAAGAGAGAAGCCAGGGTTAAAACAAATGAATTTAATAAACAAATCACCATATTTACACTCAACAATTAACAAAATAAAACTCCCATATGACTCCCACTTAATAAAAATGCCAAAACTAGGCCAATATCTCTGGAGAGATTAATTACATGGACCAAGTGTCCCTAAGATAAAATAACAAAGTGACTATGTATGCGCGTATGTCGTTCTACATGCTTCACGATGTGTACAAACAAATGCGTGATTCGTCATCATCCAGAATAATCATTCAGACAACGAATCCACATTTCTTAGAGCTAGACCGACACGGGGGAACACAACTACAATACTTAAAAACTAAACCGACACTTCCTAGACCTAATATAAACAACACAACAATTTCCGTGTGAAATTGGAATCAAATTGCCGTAGCAACAATTACTGCCTAAAAACTTAGGACTTCTCACACAAATCAACACAAGTACATTAACACGTGACCAATAAGAAAATACACCTATGACCGCCGTCAATATTTACAAGTACTCTACCACTACACCACACAGGTGTGACACAAAATTACATGAATCGAGTCATAAACAAAACAATAGGCTCACAGCCAACATTTACGTTATTAATACAATATTTTACCCATACAACGTACAAGAAGCCGTTACACACATGGCGAACTCCCAATTAAATTATGGCTTAAAAATAACCATCACAATGAACAGGTTTGCTACATGAAAGCTTACGGGGGCCAGTCGGACAATCAGGACTGCCTATCAAAATAAGACACAGGCAAAACGGGCGATTTGTGGAACTCTGCATATCTGTCAACCCACGTGTCAATAACCTCGACCTCCCAGGACATGGGGTCGAATCTAGAAGAAGTGTGCCCCAATGCACAATTATACGTGTGTGTGTGTCAGAATAAATATGGACAAGAAACAGCGGTCTCCCTAGAGCACCCTGTCTTTCCATCAAAAATACAACAACAACAAAAATATGAGGGCGGTAGGACCTCTACCCCCTCCTCACGTAGAATCAATACACACTTGACACAGTAACACACACAATCACACGTATGGGTTTTGACAGACCCTGAAATAAAAAGACATAAATATATTCCACATGCTGGCGCCACCGTTCTATGCCGTGACTAGTTAACCTGAAAAGGACTCAAAAAAATCTATCAAAATTAGAACGAAGGTGTTCTATAAATTACATCTTAAGTTGGTGCGCTTGGCAACCCTAATATGAATAATAACCTGTTCAGCAAATATCTTACAGTAATTACCTCCCTTTCCTATCACAAATATTAACGTTAATAAAGCACCATTTATCGAATGTAACGGGTTTCGCATTTGCATGGATAAAAATCACGTACGCACGCCGCGCACATTAAATATGACTCCAAAGAAAAACAAATATACAACAAACACTTTGGCCACGCGCCAACGGACATTTAAAACATTTAGTGTCGGTGCAAGAAAAACTCTAAACAACAAGAAAAGAAACATGACTATTTACAAAAGTTCCCCGGCCAAATCTAACTACATAATTGAAAATCAATTGTTGTACATCACCGATCAGCTTGTAGAACTTATGACATCCTTCTCAGACCATTTCCCTATGGACAGATTAACACTCCATCGTGGTCGTCTGCGTTGAATCGTTGAAGATCATCCCAACTCCAAACCACGCGTTGAGCATCTTGGTATCGTCTCCTTGGCAGAAAAGTTCAATGTTAATTATTTGACCTAGCTATAATCGCTTGCAGGTTACTCAATTCGCCCACAAATTGTCCTAATGCGATTAATTGCGAAGACTTGTCCTAGATATCTCGCACACACGCACAATAAACACATGAAAAATACACTGAAATTTGTACATAAAATATACACCTCGAGACCACGTCACTGGCTCGATAATAAGTTTAAAATCTTGACTGCACAGGCAGTCGCTATCTTGCTCGGTATTTCCCTTCTACTCTGTTGACCTTCGCTCAGGTGAGCGCTAATTAGTACGTTACAAGACTTGCCCCTCAGAGCTGAAATGGTCGTCTTTAAGAAAATGTTACAAGTTACCACGCTCACTGGCGTGAAATTTAGCTCCCAAAAATAAAATTGACTTCAGATGAAATGTACTAGAGCGTTATAATTCGTTATTACGACTGATGTGAATTTAGCTCCTCAGAGCTCACAAATAAAATAACTTCAACTAATTTAGAGCGTTAAAATTGCTATACAAACGGGCGTGAATTTAGCCTCTCAAGGCTCCAAAACGAATGACTTTGAATAATTTCGAGCGTTAAAAATATCGTTGCACAAACGGGCGTGAAGTTAGCCTCTCAAGGCTCCAAAACGAATGACTTAGAGTAGCGTCATGCCAAACTGTTTATTAGAAACTGACAGGGGACGGAGGAGTGGGGTGGAATTGGATAAAAATTTCCAGAGTTTTTATCTCACAAATATGGGACTAGTGTCAATCTTCTTCAAATAAATCAAACGTCTTAATGCACTCGTGCGGAGATCGGTCCGATCGGCGGTTCTTTAGATAATCAATTCCGCGGGCTTTTTACTACTGACGCTGTCCATCGCGTGATCATGGCTTGGTCTCTCGTGATTGGCTGATTCAATCGTAGGTTCGTTGCAAGTGACTCGTGATCATTCCTTTATGCTTCCAATTTTGGTGCAAGTAGTTGCTCAATTTGGCCTTGAACCCGGCTAAATCTGGCCGTCCCCCAAGAATAGCTACCAGCTCTACTCCTGTGGCAATCATTACGAAACGCTAGCCTCCCTTTTATCCATGTCCACTTCCTCAAGTACTGCCTGGGCTGCAGTAATAATAATAATAAATATGAATACTTATTTATCGTAGATCAATAAGGGTTCATTTATACTCAGCAAGGTTTTGAAATTCGAAGCAATTGATTGATTTGGATTTCAAAAACAAAATCCACCGTAGTAACAACACATCTCTTTAATACCTCGCTCAGCTGCTCGTGTGTACACCCCTCTGACTCAATTAGTGTGCCCTCTTTCTCTCCGGAATGTCATTCATACTTCCTCACTAGGTCTCCCCCTTCTCCTCACGTGATTGCCACTCCTGTCGTCTCAGCTGCTTGTTGTTTACAAACAAAGCGCGTACTCGGGCGCTCCACGTATATTTGAGTGTTGGCTCTCAAAATAAAATTTTTGCAATACAGATTCTGCACACATCATTTTTCCTAGTCATCAAATGGTTCCCTTCTGTAGTAAGGTTTTAAATTGGCGCTATTAAAAACAGATTTTGCACCAGTGCTCACTTCTTCCAGCCTGCAGGCATTGTTACCCAGATTCTTAATTACCCGGAACGGGCCAATAAATTTTGGACAGAATTTTGCGAAGACTTTGTTCTTAGGGTCGGATATCGGTGGTCTACGAACCAGCACTAACTCTTGTTCTTGTAACTCCCAGAGAAACTTCTTTCCTCGGTACCGTCTCAGCCTTCGGTCCGCTTGGTTCCTCATGTGCTCTCTCGTTCGCTGGATTCGCAACTCGTGCGCTAATAGTGGATCCCTTGGGCATGGAATAATCTTGTCCCAAGTTCTTTCTGGCAACCTGTTGTGTTGTACAATCAGTGGCATTTGACCCGTCGACTCGTGCTTAGTGGTGTTCATGCACATCTCAATTTCCCCTACTTTGTCAACCCATTTATTATGATCGTTAGGAATCATTACTCTGTAGTACTTGGCAACACAGCGAATTGTTCTCTCGCTCGGATTTCCACAAGGATGACGAATGCTTGAAAATACGTGTTTTATTCCTAGGCTCTCCAAACCTTGCCTAAAAACATTACTCGTGAAATAGGTACCATGATCTGATAAAATGGATTCCGCCTTCCCAAGCATCGGAATTACTTTGTTCTGAATTCGACTGAGGACTTGTTTTGATGTCGTCTTCTGGATTGGACATAGCACGACCATCTTTGAAAATACATCGACACACACCAGAAGGTGTCGGCATCCACTCTTCCCTTTTACTAAAGGACCAAAACAGTCGATAGCGAGCATCTCGCATGGTTTTTGAGGTAATAGTGGTCTTGGAGGTTGTTTCAGAATGAAGTTGTTCGGTTTCGTGCGCTGGCATGCGTCACAAGTTCTAATTACTTCAACAATGGTGAATCGCATCTTAGGCCAAGTGAAGGTCTCCCCTATCGTAGCTTCAGTCTTATCCGTGCCGATATGTGCTAGGCTCTCGTGAACATGCCAAGTCAATCCCCTCTGTAGTGATGCTGGAACTAGGATTCGCAGTTTAGTATGATGCTCATCCACGTACTTATGTAACAAGTTATTTAAGTAGTGAAATCTCGCTTCTTTAGCACGGGCTTCTCGGTACTCAGGTGAATCTGGTGGTAATTCCTTCCTGTAGAATCTTATCATCATCATCATCATCCATGGGTCTGCTTCTTGCTCCTTCCGAATATCCTTCAATCTCGCCAAAAACTCACGAGCCTTAGGTGTTAATGTAATATTGTGAACTTCCGCTGTTACTTCGTTTCCGTCCTCAGGATTTCTACTCAAGGCATTTGGTATGACGTTCATCCTTCCAGGGCAATGCTCTATCGTGATGTCAAACTGCTGTATGTAGATGGACCAGCGCGTAACTCTCTCACTTGCCATTGTTGTCTTGAATAAAAATGTCAGTGCATAGTGGTCGGTTCTAGCAATGATGGAATAACCAAAGATCATCTTACGCCACTGTTGAAGAGAATATAAAATTGCTAGCAGCTCAAGTTCCGTCACGGTGTAGTTCCTCTCATGTTTCCTTAATTTACGACTCGTAAATGCCAAATACGATTTCTTCTTGGGTTCTTCAGCGTCCTCTTGGTACAGCATAGCACCGATTCCAATCAATGAAGCATCTGCTTGAATAATAAATCGCTTCTCAAAATCCGGATACCCAAGTTTCACACAGTTTTCCAATAAATCCTTCGTGGCTCTAAAAGACCTGTCGCACTCCTCGTTCCACGACCATCGATTTGCCTTCTTCAACATCTCCTGCATAGGTGCTACTGTTTCTGTGTAACCCGGGCAATTTTCTTTGAAGAAGCCTGTCACTCACAAAAACGCTCTCACATGTTTGACTTTAGTAGGTGTGGGAAATTTCTTAATAGCATCAATCTTGGCTGGATTAGGCCACACGCCCTCGACATCAATTATATGCCCCAAATATAAAATCTCTCTCTGGCAAAAATGTGATTTCTTTAGGTTAATTTTGAAGTTCATGGTTCTCAAGTTGTCCAGAAGTTTATTTAAATTTATCAGGTGTTCTTCCATTGTTTCAGATGCAATTAATATGTCGTCAACATATCTCGTGGTGAAGCTCTTGACCTCCTCAGTCAGATTCCTATCTAGTGCTCCGATGAGTGCGCATCCCGCAGTTTTCACGCCAAAGGGCATTCGACACCAGATATAACTTTGATTATCGAATAAAAATCCCGTCAACAGTTGGGATTTTTCTTCAAGTTCAAGATGGTGGAAACTATTCGTCAAATCGACACTTGAGTATATCTTCTTCCCACGGAAGCCTTTCAAAACATCTTTGATCCTAGGTGCTTGGTCATGCTCAACGAGCAGTTTACCGTTCAAAACTCGCGCGTCTAGGCAGAGACTAATTGATCCATTTGGCTTGGCCACAGCCAATATTGCGTTGAGGTAAGGGGTTGCCGCTTTCCTTATCATGCCAGAATCTAATAAATTAGTAATAATGTCCTTCACCTGAGAAAAATGTTTCTCTGGGATCGGGTACAATTTACTTTTAAATGGGGTCCAGTCTGTGACTTGCATGGCATATTGAAAATTTAAAACTTTTCCAGGTATTGTATCAAAAGCTCCTTTATGTAATCTCAACATTTCTTCCAGTTTTCTTCTATCGGGTTCCCCTACGATGGCCTCCTTAAGTCGCTCCTGAAGTAGAATTTCAAATTTAGTTCCGCTAATTTCTTCTTCCGCCAAATGTACCCAAAGTTCCTGCGAAATATCTCGGCTGTCAATCTCTACCACTGCTG
This sequence comes from Meconema thalassinum, assembly GCA_946902985.2. Lineage (NCBI taxonomy): Eukaryota > Metazoa > Arthropoda > Insecta > Orthoptera > Tettigoniidae > Meconema > Meconema thalassinum. The sequence goes on along the minus strand of OX336388.2, from coordinate 960,174,881 downwards.
TCTGGCTGACTCGCTCCCCCGTCAAGCTCTTATCTCCTGCCTCATTAGTGCATTCTTCAACGACCCAAGTATTTGCCTCTCTTTCCAACGGACTCTCTTCCATGTTTCAACCCACATGATTCAACCCCTCTACTTGTTTGAAACTTACAGTGTTGTTATGTAAGTCAATTACAGCATGAAAATCACAGATGAAGTTGGCTCCTAAAATTATGTTATAGTTCATCTTCGGAATTACAATGAATGTTTGCGAAAAAGTATGGTTCAATATTTCCAGATCTAAAAATGCTTGCTGTTTACAATTTATAGTTTTGTCGTCAGGAATAACCCCTCTGACTTTCATTAGCGGTACCGGCATAATTGGAACAGTTTGTTTTCTACCGATTTCCTTTATCAAAACTTCAGTGACTAAGCTCACCTGGCTACCTGTATCAATCAAGCATCTCACCCTCATGCCTCCAATATGCGCGTAAATAATTGGTAGTTGTCTGGTAACATTTTCACGGTTCTTCACCACTTCCTCCAGGCAGTCGTCCGGGAATGCTACCCACTCTTCTATATTGGCCACTATCATCTCTTCTCGCTCCTTGGCAACCTCCATTTTCAGACTATCATTTTTCAGTTCATTTGGAGTTTTTTTTAAATCCCGGGACCCATTTGTTGTGTTTCGCCAGTTGTCATCCTGTCGCTCCTGTTGCCTCAATAAACTCTCTGCCCCCTCTCCTTGATGATTGTCTGGGCTCTGTCTGTTTGCCATGGCACGCCCCCACTTCTCCTTCTCCGTTTCTTCGGCACTTAATTGATCCAAGTATTTTCGTGACTCAATATATCGCTCGTCCCAGTTGTTCCGATAATCTCCCCTATTTTTTGGCGATAGTTCCTTCCGTTATTCCATCTGCCATCTCCATTTCTTTGGTAAGGTCTACCTTGTCTCTGGTTTCCCCTCCAATTTGTATATTCACGCTGGTACGTCCATTGATTGTTTTGATTTTGGTTGTTCTGATTGTATCTCCGCGGTTATTCTGATAGTTTTGATTATTATTGTTGAACTGGTTTCGGCCGTCAAAATCTTGCCTTCTCGGTGTGAACTGTGTCCCTGTGGACTGGGTCTTGGTTTGGTTCCCCTGGCTGTGGTTATTTTGGAGTCCCTGAACTACCTCTGCCGTGTTGACACATTCCATATTCCTCCTTCCTGTCTGTGGGCTCACCATACTCGTCTCGTCTAAGTGTCTGAGTAATTCTTCGGCTTGGACTGCGGTTTGAATGTTTTCTGCGACTAATAGTTGTTGGATGTGCATTGGGAGTTGTTTCCCGATGGTTAGAACCATATTTTGCTCGCTAGGCGGGTCGTCAAAATCTCTGAATTTTACCAACTGCTGGCTGAAGAATTCTGAAAACCGGGTTGGATGCGTACTATGATATTTTCGCGTGTACAGGTCCATTCTCAACCCTTGCTGTAAAGAAGGGCTCCAAAACTTCTTAAAAAGGCTTCGCGGAATTGAGCCATGTCTGTGAAAGTATACTTAAAGCTTAAAAACCAGGTTAGGCTTGGTCCTTCTAAAAATTTCTCCACTAGTCTTAATTGTTTCTCAGGGCCGATGTGCTGGTCATTAAAGTAATCAGTTAATTGTCGTAGAAAGGCTTTGGGAGTGGTTCCTGAATGTTCCTTAAATTTATAGGGCTTGAAATCATTACCCCGGATGACTTGGATGACTTGGGCGGGTGCCAAGTTCGGTTGTGGTGTAGAAGTCTCTCCCCTGTATTGCTGGAATGCGTTACTCGTTAGTCTGGGACGTTGACCCCGGCTATTATCCTCAGCCAACTTCAAGCCTGCAGGACTTCCAATACTTCCCTGCTTCTCCGGTATATTTTTAGCCGAAAATAATGTCGCATTCTCTAACGATCTAATTTCGTTTTTGATTATTAACTCTGAGTGTTCCTGTAATTTTGACTTTACATTTTCCTCCAATGCCTGCATTCGCTTTAAAACTGTCAGCCTGTCTTCCTTATTTGCGTGAGCCTGCTGGTCCCAATCTCGCCGGATCCTACTTTTCAAGCTGTTAATTTTCTCCTCGTTCCTTTCCTGATTTTTCTCTAGCTGTTCACGTATCTGTTCTTGTGTTTTGACTAGTTGTTCCCCAACCTCTTCTCTCATGACCTCTTGTGTTTTTATTAATTGTTCCCCGACTTCTTCTCTGATGACATCTTGTGATTTTATTAGTTGGCCCTCTAAGTCCTCACGCAAGTGCATCCGTTCGGTTTCGGCCTTAACCTCGACTTTACCAATTTCTTTTATTAATTCTAGCACGTTGCTGTCTACCGAATTGATTTGTTGCTGCAATTTTTCTTGGGTTTTCTTCATTCCCGCGGTGTTATTGACACATGCTGCCTCTATCTGCTTGAGTTTATCTGCCACCATCTCGTCAAATTGTACTAATTTATTATCAAACTTCGCCTCCAATTTTTTAATTTCGCCTAACTGTTTGACGTTGTTCTCCGCAACCTCGCCTGCCAGTTTCTCTACCTTTTTAACGCTCTGATTAATGCCATTAGTGATCTTTCCTAATTGTTCAGTTTGTGCCGTTTGTGTTACCGCCTGTTCCGACAATTTGTGATTTAGTTCATTTAATTGTTTGTCCGTGTCTAATTTCTGGACTTCTAACTGGACCGAAATGTTACCGCTCATGTCATGTAATTGTTTTTCACAGTCTATCTTCTGCGCTTGTAACTGGACCGTAATGTCACTTAATTGTTCCTCCGTTTTCGCGGTCATCCGCCCTAACTGTTCTTTTAATGGTTTTTCCATCTTTACGGACATCTGTTCTAATTGTTTATTATTGTCTTCGCTTATTTCCTCCTTCATGTTCTTTAACTGCTCTTCCGTCTTTACGGACATCTGTTCCAACAATGCCTTAATTTCATCAACAATCGCCATTTCACACACACAAATATATTCAGAGAAAACAGGGTCATGGACCAAGATTTCAGTCATATACACGCATACATGTCATAACATTTAAATATTACTGGCTCTAATTTAATGAAAATTTCAGTAACAAAATTTACTGAATAAAATTACACTTATTTCCAAACAACAAAATAACCCCTAGTGATCTGCTTTTAAATTCCTAACCAACAGAATTTACGAAACACCAATTAACCGAAGTCAATTAACTGTCAAATATAAGGCAACACCTTCCTGCTTTGACTGAGTTCAATAATAATGCAAATATTCTAATTTTAATGCCGGGCGCCAGAACAGGTTTATAACAAATACAATATCAAATTCTAACGCTGTTCAATATCTCTAACTTTAGGAACTCAGTGATTTTACTAATGCACATGGCGGTACAACATCGCCTCAATTTACTGAATTTACATGTCCGCTTGACCTGGCATCATTTCTCAACGAAATAAATATGAGATCAGCGAAGCAACAACAACAACAATCCCCACTTGGGCAGCCATTTTTGTTTTATGAACCCTTGCAAAGAAGCATATGAGACTCAGTTTCGGGGGGGGTGTATCGGTTCATATCGTGAGTTGTTGTCAAAGCGCTTCATAAACTTGCAGGGTAACATATAACAAAATAACATGCAGGAAAGAGTGAAGCCAGGGTTAAAACAAATGAATTTAATAAACAAATCACCATATTTACACTCAACAATTAACAAAATAAAACTCCCATATGACTCCCAATTAATAAAAATGCCAAAACTAGGCCAATATCTCTGGAGAGATTAATTACATGGACCAAGTGTCCCTAAGATAAAATAACAAAGTGACTATGTATGCGCGTATGTCGTTCTACATGCTTCACGATGTGTACAAACGAATGCGTGATTCGTCATCATCCAGAATAATCATTCAGACAACGAATCCACATTTCTTAGAGCTAGACCGACACGGGGGAACACAACTACAATACTTAAAAATTAAACCGACACTTCCTAGACCTAATATAAACAACACAAAAATTTCCGTGTGAAATTGGAATCAAATTGCCGTAGCAACATTTACTGCCTAAAAACTTAGGACTTCTCACACAAATCAACACAAGTACATTAACACGTGACCAATAAGAAAATACACCTATGACCGCCGTCAATATTTACAAGTACTCTACCACTACACCACACAGGTGTGACACAAAATTACATGAATCGAGTCATAAACAAAACAATAGGCTCACAGCCAACATTTACGTTATTAATACAATATTTTACATATACAACGTACAAGAAGCCGTTACACACATGGCGAACTCCCAATTAAATTATGGCTTAAAAATAACCATCACAATGAACAGGTTTGCTACATGAAAGCTTACGGAGGCCAGTCGGACATTCAGGACTGCCTATCAAAATAAGTCACAGGCAAAACGGGCGATTTGTGGAACTCTGCATATCTGTCAACCCACGTGTCAATAACCTCGACCTCCCAGGACATGGGGTCGAATCTAGAAGAAGTGTGCCCCAAAGCACAATAATACGTGTGTGTGTGTCAGAATAAATATGGACAAGAAACAGCGGTCTCCCTAGAGCACCCTGTCTTTCCATCAAAAATACAACAACAACAAAAATATGAGGGCGGTAGGACCTCTACCCCCTCCTCACGTAGAATCAATACACACTTGACACAGTAACACACACAATCACACGTATGGGTTTTGACAGACCCTGAAATAAAAAGACATAAATATATTCCACATGCTGGCGCCACCGTTCTATGCCGTGACTAGTTAACCTGAAAAGGACTAAAAAAATCTATCAAAATTAGAACGAAGGTGTTCTATAAAATACATCTTAAGTTGGTGCGCTTGGCAACCCTAATATGAATAATAACCTGTTCAGCAAATAACTTACAGTAATTACCTCCCTTTCCTATCACAAATATTAACGTTAATAAAGCACCATTTATCGAATGTAACGGGTTTCGCATTTGCATGGATAAAACTCACGTACGCACGCCGCGCACATTAAATATGACTCCAAAGAAAAACAAATATACAACAAACACTTTGGCCACGCGCCAACGGACATTTAAAACATTTAGTGTCGGTGCAAGAAAAACTCTAAACAACAAGAAAAGAAACATGACTATTTACAAAAGTTCCCCGGCCAAATCTAACTACATAATTGAAAATCAATTGTTGTACATCACCGATCAGCTTGTAGAACTTATGACATCCTTCTCAGCCCATTTCCCTATGGACAGATTAACACTCCATCGTGGTCGTCTGCGTTGAATCGTTGAAGATCATCCCAACTCCAAACCACGTGTTGAGCATCTTGGTATCGTCTCCTTGGCAGAAACGTTCAATGTTAATTATTTGACCTAGCTATAATCGCTTGCAGGTTACTCAATTCGCCCACAAATTGTCCTAATGCGATTAATTGCGAAGACTTGCCCTAGATATCTCGCACACACGCACAATAAACACATGAAAAATACACTGAAATTTGTACATAAAATATACACCTCGAGACCACGTCACTGGCTCGATAATAAGTTTAAAATCTTGACTGCACAGGCAGTCGCTATCTTGCTCGGTATTTCCCTTCTACTCTGTTGACCTTCGCTCAGGTGAGCGCTAATTAGTACGTTACAAGACTTGCCTCTCAGAGCTGAAATGGTCGTCTTTAAGAAAATGTTACAAGTCACCACGCTCACTGGCGTGAAATTTAGCTCGCAAAAATAAAATTGACTTCAGATGAAATGTACTAGAGCGTTATAATTCGTTATTACGACTGATGTGAATTTAGCTCCTCATAGCTCACAAATAAAATAACTTCAACTAATTTAGAGCGTTAACATTGCAATACAAACGGGCGTGAAGTTAGCCTCTCAAGGCTCCAAAACGAATGACTTTGAATAATTTCGAGCGTTAAAAATATCGTTGCACAAACGGGCGTGAAGTTAGCCTCTCAAGGCTCCAAAACGAATGACTTAGAGTAGCGTCATGCCAAACTGTTTATTAGAAACTGACAGGGGACGGAGGAGTGGGGTGGAATTGGATAAAAATTTCCAGAGTTTTTATCTCACAAATATGGGACTAGTGTCAATCTTCTTCAAATAAATCAAACGTCTCAATGCACTCGTGCGGAGATCGGTCCGATCGGCGGTTCTTTAGATAATCAATTCCGCGGGCTTTTTACTACTGACGCTGTCCATCGCGTGATCATGGCTTGGTCTCTCGTGATTGGCTGATTCAATCGTAGGTTCGTTGCAAGTGACTCGTGATCATTCCTTTATGCTTCCAATTTTGGTGCAAGTAGTTGCTCAATTTGGCCTTGAACTCGGCTAAATCTGGCCGTCCCCCAAGAATAGCTACCAGCTCTACTCCTGTGGCAATCATTACGAAACGCTAGCCTCCCTTTTATCCATGTCCACTTCCTCAAGTACTGCCTGGGCTGCAGTAATAATAATAATAAATATGAATACTTATTTATGGTAGATCAATAAGGGTTCACATGGGACCCACCAGTTCCGATTATCGAGCCGAGAATCGTTTTAACTGTTCTAAAGGAAGAGGCACGTTCGAAATTAAAAGTTTATTTTGTAATACTATAGTGCAGACGTGATTTTAAAAAGCTGAGCCGATTCAGTAATAAAACAAGATGGCAGCGGATATCTTGTGCCTGACTTATATTTCACTAATTTGAGTATTGCATGCAATATAGCGTACTGATACAAAATAAATAAACTTTGTATGAAATGCTTTATATATAAATAATATACTCCAGTGATGAAGTCGTTTAGTATAAATCATTATTTGCTAACAAGTTCTATGTAAGTCATTTTATATAGAACGATATTCGTTGACACAATTAGCTCAGTGGTAGAGCGTTAGCCTATCGGTCAAATGCCTATGGTTCAAACCCGGTCAGAGCTAGGTTTTTTGCTTGAAATGTTATATGTTTATTGTTTTGTAATGACTCAGACGTTTTAAAATTAAGCGTTATATTGTGCATATTATGGTGTAAAATATATATTTAATTAAAACATAATTCGCCAGCAGATTTACTCGAGACATCTAGCTGCCAAAAAGGTAACTGCACGCCGACCTACTTATTAACTTCCAGATTTTATTGAAAAGTTTCTTCTTCTGGCCGCTAGAATGCACTCGCTCTGTTAGGATTATATTGTTCGATATTTCACCACTAGATGTCACGACTAGTCTACGTGGGGCTCCATTGATTACTATACCATTGGCATTCTATGCGCATCGAATTTGAAGAATGACAAGATGATACTACGATACATTTTTACTTTTTATTTTAAAGGGTTTGTAACAGCCTATTTTGCGTTACTTGAAAATGTTATTTGAAGTAAAGAACAAAACGATTTCACATAGTAACTGAATTCAAGCCGTTGGTGTTAGTTCAGGTTATTAATTACTACTTTTATTTCAGGCAAATAGCAATCGAAAATATCCACATAGTTTGTATACACACGTCTCTGTAGGGTCATGGAAAGATTTGTTATTTCAATTAGGGTTGTGAAAGCCATGCACAACCAGACGTGTAAAGACATGCCTCAACTCAAAGTTGGATGTTGCCCACGGCAGGTCGTATATGTAATAATAATAATAATAATAATAATAATAATAATAATAATGTTATTGGTTTTACATCCCTTTTAAGTACTGCTGCTTTTAGAGACACCGGGGTGCCGGAATTTTGGCCCGAAGGGGATCTTTAACGTGCCAGTAAATGTACTGACACGGCTCCCTCGCATTTGTGCACCCTCATATGCCAGCTGACGGCGCCAGGATACGAACCTGCAACCTACGGCCCAGCAAGCGAGAACGTTACCGCTGAGCCACGCAGCCAGTCCGGTCGATTATGTCTCCAGATCCATAACATTCTTGATATACTTCTTATCTTTCTTTCTTTCTTTCTTTCTTTCTTTCTTTCTTCAATGATGGTAGCAGTTTTTATCTAGGTTGTGGCGTTTGGTAGAGGTAAATCGTTTCTAAGGTCTTCAACAAAGAATAGTTCTATTATACTCTTTGATATTAACGAGTTATAACTATACTCATACATTTAGGAGAAAGTAGGCTATATGTTCTTTACTGAACATCTTGTATATGCCATCAAAAGTGTGCTATTTTTTAGCGTTCTCTTTTTATTTGAAATGGAAGTATGACATTTTGAAACCAGTGGGTGTAGTGACGTCTTTAAATAGTGCAAAGTATCGAAATCAAAAGTAGCTTATATGTTAACCAGGTAAATCAGCTACATCCATGCAAAATTTCATGTAAATCGGACCAGTGGTTTTTGCGTGATTGAGTAATACACACACACACCATCTCATTTTTTTTTATACAAGAGTATGATTTGTTTCAGAATGGAACTACTCCTTGCGCTTAGCACACTGTTGCTTGCCTGTGAGCCCTTTGACTATGAAGCATTGGTGGGACAAGAATGGAAGCTCTACAAGGTAAGGGACTCAGTGTTGCCATTGGTGGTAACAGTAAGGTTATATAACAAGTTCAGATCTTTGTTTAACACGAAACTTAGACCTACGTTTCTCCTTACTCCTGGATTAGCCAAGACCCTCTTGTCATCAGTCATCAACAGGGCCGGTCTTAGGGGTTTCAGTGCCCTGTGCGAAATTCGATTTTGCGCCCCTCTGTGCGAGGCGGGTTGCCTAACTCTGGCAAATAGTATGCGGTATCATAAAGAGGAATCATGAAAATATAAAGAAAATGCAGGCAAAGGCAAGGCACCGAGTTATTGGATGAAATTAAATAATATGAACCTAAAGTACATTTACCCATTTACTACATTACTTGAACATGCCTTACTTGCGTTGTAGTAAGGGGATAGTCAAGGTAACATACAAAATATCAGCTGCACGATCGCATGATGCAAAAATACTGGACTTTATTACTTAATAGGTGATGCGTAACATATTACAATAACTATTTTTAGCCTACTTTCGATTTTTGCAAAAAATGATAAGCCTACTTTCGATTTTTGCAAAAAATGAAAGTAGTCTTATGAGATCAACACAGGCGAAAAAAGTGTGTCTGTCTGTGTGTGTATGTGTGTGTGTTTGTCTGTGTGTGTGTGTGAGTGTGTGTACTCTGAATGTCTGTCCCCCCCCCCTATCAATTCAAACACGGTGAATGCGAATTGAACGAAATTTGGTACAAAGGTAGCACTAGCAAAGGACACCTCAGTGTCATGTTTTATATCGCCGCCTTCTTGACGGAAACGTAATGGCGGCCACACAAATGTTCAAAGCTTAAATCAAATTACGACTAACCTAATCATCCGATCTCTACCAAATTTTGCAACAACATACCTTTATGGGGGGAGCATCCTTTGACCAAACCAATAGGTCATCAGCGTAATAGTTTGTGGATGGCGGCCATCTTTGTGTGAAAATCGATTCCCCTATTAATTCGAACACGGTGCAACCGAATGGAACGAAATTTGGTACAGAGGTAGTACTAACAAAAGGCACCTCAGTGTCATGTTTTATATCGCCGCCATCTTGACGGAAACGTAATGGCAGCCACACAAATGTTCAAAGCTTAAATCAAATTACGATTAACCTAATCATCCGATCTCTACCAAATTTTGCAACAACATACCCTTATAGAGGAAGCATCCTTTGACCAATCTAATAGGTCATTCGCCTAATAGTTTGCGGATGGCGGCCATCTTTGTGTCAGAATCGATTCCCCCTATTAATTCAAACACGGTGAAACCGAACGGAACGAAATTTGGTACAGAGATAGCACTAGCAAAGGGTATCTCAGTGTCATGATTAATATCACCGCCATATTGACAGAAACGTAATGGCGGCCACACAAATGTTTAAAGCTTAAATCAAATTACGACTAACAAAACCATCCGATCTCTACCAAACTTTGCAACAACATACCTTTATGGAGGGAGCATCCTTTGACCAATCTAATAGGTCATTAGCCTAATAGTTTGCGGATGGCGGCCATCTTTATGTCAAAATTGATTCCCCCTATTAATTCGATCACGGTGGAACCGAATGAACGAAATTTGGTACAGAGGTAGCACTAGCAAAGGGCACCTCAATGTCATGTTTTATATCACCGCTATCTTGACGGAAACGTAAACGTGGCCACCCAAATGTTAAAAGCTAAAATGTAATTACGACCAACCTAATAATCTAGTCTCTACCAAATTTTGCAACACCATATCTTTATGTGGGAAACATATTCTGACCAAACTGCAAGAACATCAGGTCAATAGTTTGCAGATGGTGGCCAAGTATGTGTGCAAATCAATTCCCCCTATCAATTCAAACACGGTGAAACCGAATTGAACGAAATTTGGTACAGGGGTAGCACTAGCAAAGGGCCCCTCATATTCATGTTTAATATCCCTATAGAACGTTGTATTTCAACAAGCTACTACAACCAACATTCAATCATACTCCTTGAAAAGGACAAAGAGTTATAACAATACCCATGCATTTAGGAGAAAGTAGGCTATATGTTTTTTTCTGAACATCTTGTTTCAGTTGTGATGCAAAATGTCAACATAACAAAATCACTGGAGAAATACACTTACAGGAATCAAGCTTTACTAATTAAAACGACTACGGCGCACAGGAAAAGTCACACTAAAACCCAATACCTTATAAGAAGGGAGCTTTCCGTGCTTCGACTGAAGCTAACTGGCTAAATTGCGTGAACGCAACATCGTTCTCTATTGAAATTAAAGCAAGTTTTGACAGTCTCTCTTGGCCCATTCTAGCACGCATGCAGGTTTTAATCAACTTCAATTTTGAAAAGCTACGTTCAACCGAAGCGACAGTTACCGGCAAGGTTAAGAGAATTCGCAAAGCTACCTCGACGTTTGGAAATACGTCAATCATATCCGTGCTGTAAATGTACTGCAACGTAGCACGAGGATTTTTTTACGTTTGGTGGTACGCAAGGGCTCAAATGTTGCAGCTCAGAACTTAGATCCATCCCACTTATGTCAGACTCATTATTTCCACTGGAAAGCTGCTTTTGCAAGTTCAAGCTATGATCCATGAGTGGACTACTATCTTTAATAGACACAGGCAGTGCCTTTAGATTGTACAAAAATCCCCCTGTATCGGAATGCTTTTTAAAGAAAAAGAATCTCTTCCTTACAGACTTTAAAGCTACCGTTAGGAGTTTGTCAAATAAACTTTTTTTGAAGAGTCGTTGTAGCTTCACTTGTTTGCGCTTAACCTTAGCCTGAGCTTCAGCCTCTGTCAGCTCCGACTCTGACTCAGAACTGTCACTCTCAGTGCCTGACTCGATGACTTGGTCAGAGTCATCTTCCTCATTCAACCGTTTAGGGGGTCTAGTCTTTCTTTTCCGTCTACCTTCTTCGACCTCAAGAGACACAGACGCAATGATTTCATTAGCCGAAGTTGTAGCGCTTTCCTAGCCTTCTTGGGAATACTTTTCAAGGTACGCGATACAACCTTCCGCGAAAGAAGACGCCTTTTGTATATCAATTGCTTCTACTTGCATGGCTTTGCTAACTATGATTACTTGAAACAAAATGTCGTACCATACTACAACAGCAACGACAAATTCGAATGTCATAATTTTTTTCAACAAGTATTCAGCTTCATAGCGTAGTTTCGAATCAAAAGCAGGATTCTCCTTAATGGCCTTTAAGGCTGCCACTACCCTATTCGTATCGTATCTAAGAGGCCTCACTGCATCTATGCGACACTCCCAGCGAATGTCGCTCAAATATTTTAGAGTCAAATTACAAATGTGAGCCAACAAAATAGACCACCGGCCAGGAGACGACGAAAATAAAACATATATGCGTTGAATAATGCCAAATAGAGTAACGCAGTAAGGACAGCATTCGGCTGAATCAGATAAAACTAGGTTTAAGGAATGGCTACCTCATGGCACATGTTTTGCGCGCAGGAACTGATTTACAATGCGAGCTTGAACTCCTTTATGTTTACCTTCCATATTCGAGCCGTTGTCAAAGCCTTGCCCTCTAAGGTCCTCTAGCTTTAACCCCATTTCTGTCAAAGTATTAATGATCAGATTGGCACATTATTGGACTGATCAGTAGGATTTGTTTGAGAAGATCTCCCGTCTATTGATGTTGAAGGTCGGACGAATGTTTTAAAAGCTTCTGCTGCCTTCTTGTCTTCTGCTTGCTGCAGCCTTCCTTTTTTGTTTGCAGATCCACTAGCTTTACCGGAGGAGGCCATTGTTGTAGGGTTTCTCGTTCTTCGTCCCGACTTTACACCAACCGTACCACGCACTCGAATGAACGACAATTATAAAGGGCCATAACACTCCCATGTATTGTGCTAATACGTCCTGCCATCTACGAGCGGGTCGACGCTGACTTCGCCCAGCCACACATGCCGTTTGTTATGATTTCTTTCTCTTTGACTCTGTCTCCAGCTCGTGCCACACCCGCACCCCTTTCTCCAACCTCACTCCCCTCTCTCCCTGCCATCCTAGCTTTCTTTCCCTCTCCTTCGCTTTGCTACAGCTCTGCTACAACAGCGAACCGAACCGAAATATCACGGAAATGCCCGAGCGCTGCCGAAGGGCTATTTGGTTGGTCCCGGGACCAGTAGTCGAGCCGGGTTGCGTTTCCGCGATAGTGGAAAGGCAAGGCAAGGAAGAGAAAGATATAGTGTTTGCTAATCACTATTTCACTGAGTTTTACTTCGGTCCGTCACGGTCTAAGGTGCTCGTAGGGTTTTCAGTCGTGAGATATAGCACCGGTTGAACTTTTTTTAAAAACTGATCCCCTTCTTTGTTTGACGAACTCGCATTTACCTATCTTGCCATTTGTGCAATAGGAAATAAATCGAAATTTGCCTATCTTTGGGGGACGCCTTCGGCACCCCCCAAAACGTTGGCGCCCTGTGCGACCGCACATGTCGCACACCCCTAAGACCGGCCCTGGTCATCAACCACCTTGTGGTGTAGAGGCTAGCATTCTTGGCTGTCCCGCCAGAGGTCTGGGTTCGATTCCCATCTCTGCCAAGAAATTTAATTCTGATCTGAGGGCTGGAACGGGGTACACTCAGACTCGTGAGGTAAAACTGAGGAGAGGTGGGTTCAATCTTGGAAGTGGTTTTCCGTGGTTTCCCAATTTCTACTCCAGGAAAATGCTGGGATGGTTCCTAAATTAAGGCCAAAGATGCCTACTTCCAATCCACACACTAATACATTCATCACAATAACACAGGTTATCAGACGAAATTCCACACAAACACCAATGTACACTGGGTTGAATGACCACGCCTTTCTCTTTCCTTATAAAAATCAAGTGAAATGCCAACTTACCCGGTTGTTCATTACTGATAACTTGTAGAATAATATTAGGCGGCTTTGGTGGCGTAGTTGGTAGCATGCTGAGCTTCTATGGCCAAGGTCGCGGCTTCAAACCCAGCCGAAGTCATCGGATTTTTTAAGAGCGTTAAAAATCCCTCAGTATGTCTTTCTTCGGAGGGGAAGTAAAGCCGGCGGTCCCATGTCATAGATTTATGGCATGTAACACAATCTTCCACTAACTACAATTGTGTGAAGCTAAATTCTAGGTTAGATTTGACGAATGCTCTTAAGTTCCAAAGTTCGTCGCCCGGAGCCGACTGCGGTGGCATCTAGTACCCAAGTTCACAACTAGTTGTCGTTGATGGCAGCATTTGGTAGCAAAAGTAGGAACTACTTGAAAATTGAATGTCTACAGTCCTTACCTTAAGTACAGATAACAAACACTAATACAGCCATCACAGTTAACACCGGATATCAGACAGATTCTACAAACACCCAAAGTACACGGGGATACATGACCGCGTTGTCGCAGCCCCTAAACTAAGGAACCAACCAACCAGGGCCATGTAGATACACCGCGGTTAAGCAGCATTGGGCGTGGTTGGACCTTGGATGGCAGCTTCGGTGGCGTAATTGGTAGCATGCTGAGCTTCTATGCCCAAGATCGCGGGTTCAAACCCGGCCAAAGTCGTTGGATTTTTAAGAGCGTTAAAAATCCCTCTGTATGCCTTCCTTCGGAGGGGAAGTAAAGCCGGCGGTCCCATGTCATAGATTTATGGCATGTTAAAGACCCTTCCAATAATTACACCGGTGTGAAGCTAAATTAGGTTGAAATGTAAACAACGCTCAGGTTCCTACGTTCGTCGCCAGGAGCCGACTGCGGTGGCGTCTAGTAGCCAAGTTCTGAACTATTAGTTGTTGACGGTGGCGTTTGGCGGCAAAAGTAGGATCTACTTGAGAAATTCAAAGTCTGTAGTGCTTACTTGAATCAAAAACAGATAACACAATAATACAGGCATCACAATTAACACCGGATATCAGACAGATTCTATACACACCCAAAGTACACGGGGCTACATGACCACGTTGTCGCAGCCCCTAAACTGAGGAACCAACCAACCAACCAACCGACCTTGGATGGAATGCCGGTTCAGTGGGACCACACACTGTTGGCGGGAAAAGGAGGAGCGGGAAGGCCCTGGCCACCCTACCGCACGTAAACTCCGTGCAGAGGATAGCCTCTTCGGAGGCATGGACCTGCCTTCAAGCAGAATACCAATAATAATAATAATAATAATGTACGATTCGTTCCTTTTCCACAGGCTCAACATGCCAAGGAGTACTTAACATCGTCCGAAGACCGACATCGCATGGAGATCTATCTGAAGAACCGAGCAATGATCGCAAGCCACAATACTCGACATGAGAGGGGGGAGGTATCCTATACGATGGGACTGAACCAGTACAGTGATATGGTAAGTGCTCCTTTTTTATCGTATGGCCTCGGGTGCCGGGTGCAAGCTTTGCTAATTGACACCCAGAGGGCAGCTTGCGTGTCGAATTTAATGCTCCTTGGAGCGCTATGAATCTCAAGGAGGTTAGATATCCAAGCCCCTTGACGCTATACCACTTTCTAGTAGAGAAATTAGAAACTTTGTGTTGGCGGAAAATCCCGAGATTAAGTTTGCCATTATGAACACGGCCTACTGAATTCAAATGGGTTCTTTAACATGCCAACAACGTATGACATGAGTATCGTGATTTTTGTCGCCTTTCAAAAAAAAATCACTTACAATGGCCAGGAGCAAACCTGCAATCTTGGGGTTGGTTTTCCGATACTATAACCATACACCCACCGTGGCAAATGATGTCGGTGTCATCTACAGCATGTACAGACTGTAGCTGAAATATTTAACGAATATCAGGACAAACAGAAGGAATAGGAGACTGTCAGTGCAACCAGCAAATCTGACAAGTAGGGTAAATTCATCTAATTTCGTGTTACTACTTATACTCTGAAATGAAATCTAGACATATGTAACGATGTCTGAGCTAAGTGCCTTATATTTCCAATCAATTTATCTGAAGCCTCAAGTAGCCGTGCATCGACTACTAGTCGACCAAAGTATTATGTGCACTCGAGTTTGAAGGTTGTTTGTGAAGTAACCAATAGACCTACATAAAATCCATTAACATCATCATTTTCGTCGTTCTATTTTACGTTAGTTCGTGTAGGTTTGGAATTTTTAGTTTATATTTTAATATTTTTTTATCGCAGTTGGAACACAAAAAGTGCACGTATTTAAGCGTGTTTCAACCATGCGTCACATTTAAGAAGTATTGTCTCAAAAACCCGTCATCAGATCGAATCCAAATTTTAACACAATATACATTGGAATGTTGTATAACTGGTTTATTTTTTATTATTTTTATTTAGTCAATTTACCCTCTAGGTTGGTGGTTCCCACGGACACAGTGAGGGAACTCACCACTACCGCCTCTATGGGCAGTGTCCTGGAGGTTGGAACATCTGGTCGGGATGGATACAACTGGGGAGGTGTGATCAGCACTTCGCCCAGGCGGCCTCACCTGCAAAGCGAACAGGGGCCTCATGAGGGGTGGGAAGAGAGGGAAGATTGGGATGGATAGGCTAGGAAGAGGGAAGGAGGCGGCCGTGGCCTTACAGTAGGTACCATCCCGGCATTTGCCCGAAGACGAAGTGGGAAACCACGGAAAACCACTTCGAGGATGGCTGAGGTGGGAATCGAACCCCCTCTACTCATTTGGACCACCCGAGGCTGAGTAGACCCCGTTCGAGTCCTCATACCACTTTTTCAAATTTCGTGGCAGAGCCGGGAATCGAACCCAGGACCTCCGGGGCGGCAGATAACCATGCTGACCGCTACGCTACGGAGGCGACATAACTGTTTTATGAATTTCAAAAATGTATGTGTCCAAGAAACAAAGTTGTTATCATTTTTGTAAGGTAACTTTTCCTCGGCTTGGGGTGGTTGGAAAATGTAGTTCTTGGTTGCGTTATAATCGTTATACATCAAAAAATTATGCTGTATGACTGTGAAATACGTAAATTAATTCCCCCTTTTTTATATCGGTTTGTATTTGTACGAGGAAATAACACATGGTTCACCAGCAAGATGCTCCGGGAGAAGCTGTACAGTGTTGCCGAAATGGTGCCCACACTCATCATGGCGCGTCTCGCTCGGAAGTGATGGGCTCCATCTCAGCAACGCTGTGCAGCTTTTTCCGGAGCGGCTAGCTGGTGAACCAAGTGTTATTTCCTCGTACAAATACAAACCGATATAAAATAAGTGAATTAATGTACGTATTTCACAGTCATACAGCATATCTTTTTGATGTATGACGATTACAACGCAACCAAGTACTACATTTTCCAACCACCCCGAGCCGAGAAAAAGTTATCTTACAACAATGATAACAACTTTGTTTCTTGGACACACAAAATTGTGAAATTAATAAACCAGTTATACAACATTCCAATCTATATTGTGTTAAAATTTGGATTCGATCTGATGACGGGATTATGAGATAATACTTCTTAAATGTGACGCATGGTTGAAACACGCTTAAAAACGTGCACTTTTTGTGTTCCAACTGCGATAAAAAATATTAAAATATAAATTAAAAAATCCAAACCTACATGAACTAACGTAAAATAGAACGACGAAAATGTTGATGGTAGGCCTATTGGATTTTATGTAGGTCTATTGGTTACTTCACAAACAACCTTCAAACTCGAGTACACATAATACTTTGGTCGATAGTAGTGTGGTAGAAAATGTAGTTTATCATCCACAACAAAAAGGAGAGGAAATAAGCATTCCAACTAATCCATTCTCGGAGATATTGGAATTATTTTACTATTTCAATTTTTGTTCTTGGATTTTTAGGTATTTACGCGGGTGTTTGTTGTTTGTCATGATTTTGATTTTCATAAGAATATCATTATATTGATTATTGATTGGTATTAATATGTTTAAATTAGTGATTTGTGCAATGACTCTACCTTCAGAATTTCTGTTTGAACTGTCTGAATGTTTGGTAACTACGCTTTGTTTTATGTCTCTTACAATAACCATTATCGTTTTGGAAGCCATTTTTCAGTGTTGCCTTAGTAATCGGAATTTGATGTTTTCAGTCGGTCAACACAAGTGTACACAATTGTAATGGGGGGTTCCCTAATCCTGAATAGAATTACATGAGGTTAATAAATACACTTGGATGACCAGTTTCGATCGTTTCGAAACCGTTGTGTGTCTAAAACCATATCAGGCAAGTCATGCGGGCCACAGAAAAAGCATTGGCAGGCAGGATATGCCGCGGGCCATAGCTTGGATGGCCCTTCACCAGACAGTCGGCCTGCAGAAAACAAGGCACATCACCTACTGCCAAGCCAACACTTTCACAATGCACAAGCCGTTGACTAGGCAGAGTAAGAAATTGCGCTATCACAAAATAAGTGTGTTTTTAACATGGATAGCCTATTATTAGCTTATTTTCATTTATGAACAAGTAGTTCCGTGAAGAATTATACAGCCTATTTTCATATAGCCAAGTCATGTTAATTGCCTCTATCTGCATACAACATTTCAGTTTGAAGGTTGTGATAGACTCGTAGATATAGAGAACCGTCTAAATATTTCAGATGGTTCGCAGGTTGGATTTTTATTTATGTAATATTACATGAAAATTATTGTGTACGTGTGGTATTCACGCTTCAATTGCATGATTAGAACACAAGAAGTAAAAACAAGATTTTACAATTTCGCACAGCTGCCATCTTGTGGTTATGAAAAAAAAAATGACATAAATTACAGTAGATGCCAGTGCATTGACATTTGCATAAGCATTTAACGTTCATAGTTTCACTGCACTCGGATGGTTAAATCGCGAGAAACGTCCATTTAAATATTTACTAGATGAAACCCGTCAAAACTTGACGGACAATGGAAAACAAAATTACTGAAGAAGCTTCTTATATAAGTTACATTCTTTGTACGATTACTTTTTAGCACTATTGCAACTTTTAGGGCGTCAAAAGATAGCACTCTCAGCATTGCAATATATTGCTGGTCATGACTGAAAACGTGATGAGGTCATCATCATCTTGCACAGTTTCCAGCCACTGGCCGGGTCTGTTTGGAACACAAGTCTCTCCAACGTCTTCTGTCTTCCCACCATCTCTCAGCCTCCACCCTTGTCCAGTCTTCTCCTCTCTTCTTCACGATTTCTTCCTCCCCCTTCAGCCACCTGTCTCTCGGTCTCCCTCTTGGTCTCTTTCCTTCCCACTTCGTCTCGTGTATCCTCCTGGGTATCCTCTTCTCCTCCATTCGTTTTACATGTCCATACCATCTAAGTCTAGATTTCTCTATACCAGTCTGTAATGGTTCATCCTTCATTAATTCTCCGGTCCTCTCATTTCTTATTCTGTCCATCTTTGTAGCTCCAATACTGCTTCTCAAGAACCTCATCTCACTGGCCTGTATTTTGCTCTTCTCCCTTCCTTTCATAACCCAGGTCTCCGAGGCATACGTCAGGATAGGGACATAGTACGTCCGATATATGATCTTTTTGCTGTTCTGCGGGACATTCTTGCTCCATAACATGCTTCTCACACTCCTCCGGAATGCTTCTGCCTGTCTCCCCCGCTCATTTATTTCTCTATCGTTTCTTCCATTCTCTTGTATCAGGCTTCCCAGATACTTGAAACTCTCCACTTCCTTCAGCTGTTCCCCACCAATTGTTATTCCTGTTGTGGTTCTTTCCTTCTTCCTTGTTGTGATCACCATCTCACTCTTATTTATGCTAAATTTCATCCCATAACCTTGTATTATTCCTTCCCACACGTCCAACTGTTCCTGTACCTCCTCCTCCTTGTTTCCCCAAATCATCAAATCATCTGCAAGCACCATTGCTTTCATCTTTCCTTCCCCAATTACTTGTGCCACTCGGGTCATTATGTCATCCATCACCACAATGAAAAGTAACGGTGACAGTGCACTTCCTTGTTTCAGGCCTTTTCTCTGTTCCAACCAGTCCGATCTCTCTCCTCCCACTTTCACACAGCTCACGCTTCCCTTGTACATCTCCTTTATCTTCCTTATAGTCCATTTTTATATTCCTCTATCCTCCAGGGACTTCCATACTTTGTTTCTGCATACACTGTCATATGCTTTCTCAATGTCCAGGAAGGCCATCAGTAGATCTGTTCCATACTCATAGTGCTGTTCTTGTAACTGCCTTACAGCAAAAATCAAATCCACTGTGGACCTTCCTGATCTGAAGCCATGTTGTTCTTCCCTCATCCCTCCTTCCATCCTTGTCCTAATTCTCCTTTCCAAAACTTTCTCAAACAACTTTGCACAATGACTCATCAGTGTTATTCCCCGATAGTTTCTGCATTCTGTTCTACTACCTTTCTTGAAGATCGGGACAATTATTCCCTTTTTCCAGTCCTCTGAGGTCTTCCTTTCCTTCCATGCTGTCTTCATCACTCGGTACAACCATTGTATCACCACCTCTCCTGCTGCTCTCACCATCTCCACACTCAACTCATCCTCACCCGGTGCCTTCCCTCCTTTCATCTTCCTCACTGCATCTTCCACTTCTTTCCATGTTAAGTCCTTTTCTGTTTGCAGTTCATCTACTGTACTTCTTCCCCGATTTCTTCCTCCTCGCCGTGGTTTCCATTTGGGTTCAGGAGTTCTTCAAAATATTCTTTCCACATTTTCTTCAGTTCTTCCCTATTTTCTATATCTTGTCCCCTTTTGTTCACCATTCTAACATAAGCCGTAGGATCCTTCCGCCCCTTATTATTTACCATCCCAAACAGGACCTTTTTTGCACCTTCACTATCCTGCTGGTCATGACTGAAAACGTGATGAGGTAAATAGCCCAATACGTTCAAGAGTTTCTCCTTGAACTTGATTGATTTTGATAAAGTAGGCCGAGCGAATAGGACATTGTTGTTTATTAAAATAAAATGTATTGTACCTGTAAGTGTTTTATCGGAAGGTGTTTAATCAAGTCGTAGAATTTGAGCTCTCTGCCTAATATAACTGCACCTATTATATCCGAATCCAAGCGATTTCTTACAATTAATATATTACCATATATGAGTCCTTGGGAAACGTTCAGATTTCTAAGAAGCATATCTTCGGCTCAAACGTTCGAAGTATGTGGAGGCGAATCTCTTAATTCCAAGGAATTGAAAAATTCAATAATATGGAAATGAAGTAGCTGGCTTTCATCTTCAGTATCCAATCTGTTAACGCTGATGTATGTGTTTGAACTACTGGATATAAGTTCAATGACTTTTAAATTAATATCATTACATTGTTGCAGCTTGGCAAATATTTTATATTCCAGCAGATCAATTTTACCCTCTCAACAGTAAAGACCAAAGTAACCACGCATAGATTTTACGCAAGAGAAATACAATATAGAACAATGTTTACATTTGATCGTCAAGGACCTTTCAGTACACTGTACTGCATAATATCTGGAATTGTTTCTGAAATGGCCTATTTATATTGGATTTTAAATGTGGCTTCGTATTATTCGATAACACTATAGTGTCCTGCAATAACGGAGCCGCTAAATATTAAATGGCAAATAATACTTCCATTGCCGAAATCAACTCCGTAGTTAGACTCAGTACTCTAAACAAATAATCATTAAACAATTGTCTTATACAAAGAAGTTCAACATGACCGTCCAGAGACTTTCATACTCAAGTTGGTTGGTGAGGAGAATGCGATGAGACTGATCGCTTAAAATAAATTCCTTATAATTGTTCCTGCCAGCGAATTTTTTTGCAATAGCTTGAAAACGCAGCTCAGAATGACGTTCTTCATTTTGTTATAAACAGTATGAAACTGCTCTAAATAAGCAATTTCCATCACCTGTTATAGGTTATGGCAGTACATTTTGCAGGGGAACATAGAAACACTTCGCCAACTACTGGAATGACCATAGGCCTATACTCAATACTCACTTCGACAGTCACCCTAATGGAGGCAGTTTTTGAATTCTATGTCCCGTGCATGTCAAAAATCGTATTAACACATGGAGGCCCACTTATTCTTGTCTATCGCCCTGGAGACCCGGGTTACAGTTCCTGCTCTGCCAAGAAATTTAATTCTGGTCTCAGGGCAAAATCGGGGTACATTCAGTCTCTTGAGGTATAACTAAGAAGAGGAAGGTTTAATTCCCTCCTCGACAATCTTGGATGTGGTTTTCCGTGGTTTCCCACTTCCACTTAAGGCAAATACCGGGATGGTTCCTAACTTAAGGCCTTGGCCGTCTCCTTGCCATTTACCACCTTAATTACAAATACACACAGTAATGCAGCCATCACAATAACACAGGTTATCAGAGAAAATTTCACACATACACACCCAAGTACACGAGGCTGAGTGACCAAGATGTCGGAGCCCTTCAAACGAATTATATTTGCCAAGTGTCTCTCATGGCGAAAGCAATTGTGGACACACGCGAGTGCCTGGAAAACTACTTTTTTCTTTAATAATTTAAGAGTATATCGACGATGCATAATTATAACTTTTAGTCTAGGACGCTAATAACTTGACCACCGAAGCATTGGGAAGAAATTGCAATATTAAGGTACATAAACAACCTAGCCTACACATTCAACTGTCGGTTAATGTTCCTCAACATTTCCCTTCTTAAATATTCCCCTCCTTTATAATTTTCCATCACGTGAAAACATGCCATGTCTTGTGTTTTAAATATATCGACGCAATGGTGTTGCCATCTGCTGTCAGTTAATGGAACTATATGGGCGATGTACTGCCATCTGTTGTCAGTTATAGGAACTGATTGCAGATATTTAAACGGTGTACTGCGGACAATAGTTTGCTCTTTGATCACATGCTGCAATGCAATGGTAAAACGAAAATAAAACGTATTTAGAGGGAATGTAGAAATAAGTATCTTTAACAGACATAAAACCTTACTAATACTCCTTGATAAAACAATATTTCAGTGGTAAAAAAAAAAAAAATACTGGCGAGGGCTAGGATCGAACCGGCGCTTCTTGGAACCACAGTCGGTCGCCTTAACCACATGGCTACTCCGGCACTCATATTTAGCAGCAGACGCCGCCATTCATTATATTCAAAAGCCGCTGTTTGATGGAAATAATCAATTTCATTAACCAAATAAATCAATGTTGCACATTCGTATACGTTCATACTGTTATTATATTTTATTGTCAGAACTTGGTTAATGTATGTTTTCAATTACATGGAAGCTTATTAAATAACTTACATTTTAATGGACTTCTCACCGCCATTTTGTCATGACCCCAGGCGGATTGTGCGCATGCGTGAGAGGCTAGAATTCTGCTATTTTCTATATTAATTTAAAAATATACCGTAATATATTTGTTTATTTTAGAGACACTCTGCAAATCTAGAGGCCAAGAGATTTCGTTAGAGTGCTCTACGAAGTAAATCGGTTCTGTCGTTTTCTCAATCTCGTGATAACAAAAATCACCTTACTGTTTTAAATATATAGATATTTCTCGTCGCCGCCATGTTGGATTTGTGCTCACCAGGTTACTGAAAGTCCTACAGGTGAGCTTATGTTCATAGCTTCTATGAACATAAAAAAAATCAGTTTGATTGCTGTAAAAGATTCGTAGATATTGAGAACCGTCTAAATATTTCGGGTGCTCGACATTTTGGATTGTCATATGTATAGGCCATAGAGTTATGTACCCCTATTAACAACTAAATGGCTGTAGTAAAGATATATACCTCAATATCTCACGGCCATATTAGAAATTGACGTCAGTGCTACCAACTGCTGAAAAATCGCAGTTGAAATTTGAGCTCTAATTTGGATATCTCAGAAATGATGCATACGGACTATTCCAAAATTGGCACACATATAGATAAGAACATTCCAAATTAATTTTAAGAAGTTCATACATGCCAGTGTTGCCAACCTGATTCTAAGCCTGCCGATAGGTCCAATTTATAAATGCTTGCAACGTCTATACTATTGATTGGATTTCAACCAAATTTTGTATGTACTATGTGTACTACAACAGATATGACTGTGCGTATTCTAAAGAGCCACCCGTGCTGCCAACTGTAAATAAATGTTTTCTCTATGTTTCAACCCTAATATCAATATATCAAAAAGTATGCAAGCCAGCAGCTCTGAACGGTGCACACGTATAGTACCTGGCATTCTACCTTAGTTTGGTGTAACTTATATACACAGTACTGCCAACACGATTCTAAGCCTGCTATTAGGTCCAGTTTTTAAATGCATGTAACTTCTATACTAACAAATGGATTTTAATCAAATTTCGTATGTGCTTTGTGTACCATAACAATTATGACTATGTGTGTTCGTAGGAATCAGCAGGGCTGCCAACTGTTAATAAATGCTCTCTCTATTTGTTTAATCCTAATGCCAATATATCAGAAAGTATACAAGCCATCAGTTCAAAACTTTGCACACGTATAGTACCTGACATTCTAGATTAATTTGGAGTAACTAATATACCTCAGTGCTGCCAACATGATTCTAAGCTTTCTGATAGTTTCAATTTTTAATTACATGTAACTTCTATACTAACAAATGGATTTTATCCAAAATTGACACTATAGTAGATCGTAATATTTCAGATTAATTATGTGCATCACATACATGACATTGTCCCCTACATGATTTTACGCGCACTGTTAAATCCAATATAAGCAGCATGTAATGTCCATACTATCCATTAGACTTTAAGCAAATTTTGTATGTGCATTCTATACCTTAAGAGATGGAACTAAGAATATATTAAAAGTCACCGGGGCTGCCGACTGTAGTAAGTTACTCTCATAGGCTATACTATTTCAGGTGTATTTCAAACTGCAGTACTTAGAAATGTTAGTATTACCAACTGGATTTCGTCATTATTCTAGATAGGCCTATATAGATTGGCATCAATCTTAAATTTTAAGAAAAGTAGGCTCTTAAGTTCCTCACGGAACTTCGTACTTGTTGGATATTCCCACATCATCTCAGTCAAACCTATTGCAGTTAGAATCATGAAATTTTGGGGATATGTTCGTTGTATGTCGAAAACGTCCACTAAGGATGGATTTTTGGATATTCATGTTTTAAAGGGGTGTTAAGGGGTTAAACCAACATTTCATTGAATAACAATATCTCACGAGTTGTTTCATTTGGGGATGTGATACTCGGCATATAAACTAATCATTAAAAATAAGCAGACATGTGTCTAAGGGTTTATCGATGTGGTGTATATTATGAGGTGAAAGGGGTGAAAACTGGGGGTTGAAGGATTCTTAACGGAGTGTGTGTCTCTTAAACGACATAGGCGAGTAGTTAGAAATTCGTCGGAAAAAAATCAGCTTTAAAAAATAAGTAAATAGGTGTTCGACCGCTTTTTCATAAATCCAATTTTAGGGGCCCGTGGGAAGGGGTCAAATTCTGGGGGAAAAAGGAAAGAAAGTGTCCTAACTGATTGACTGACTCACTCACTCATAAAACTCAGGGGAAAAACAGCTTAAAAATAAGTAAATATGTGTTCGACCGTTTTTTTTTTCATAAATCCAATTTAAGGGGTTCACGGGGAGGGGTGACATTCTGAAAAATAAATGAAAGAAAATGTCCTGACTGACTCACTCACTCATCATCGCCCAGCCAAAATAATTGAAGTTAGAAACATGAAATTTTGGGGATATGTTCGTTGTATGTCGAAAGCGTCCACTAAGGAAGGATTTTTGGATATCCAGGTTCTAAAGGGGTGTTAAGGGGAGTAAACCTGCATTTCATTAAATAACAATATCTCACGAGTGATTTCATTTGGGGATGTGATACTTTACATATAAACTAATCATTAAAAATAAGTAGACACGTGTCTAATGATTTTTCGATGTGGTGTATATTATGAGGTGAAAGGGATGACAAGTGGGGGTTGGATTCCTAACGGAGCGTGTATCTCTTAGATGACATAGGCGAGGAGTTTGAAATTCAGAGGAAAACAATCAGCTTAAAAATAAGTAAGTAGGTGTTCGACCGTTTTTTCATAAATCCAATTTAAGGGGCCCATGGGCAGGGGCGAAATTCTGGAAGAAAAACGTCCATTAAGGAAGGAATTTTGGATATTCACTCTCATCGACCACCTAAACTATTAAAGTTAGAAACATGAAACTTTGGGGATATGTTTGTTGTATGTCGAAAACGTCTGATAAGGAGGGATTTTTGGATATTTAGGTTCTAAGGGGGTGTTAACGGGGTTAATCCTGTATTTTATTGAATAACAATATCTCACGAGTGGTTTCATTTGGGGATGTGATACTCGGCATATTAACTAATGATTTTAAAAAAGAGATAAGCAGGCACGTGTCTAGGGTTTTTTCGATGTGGTTTATATTATGAGGTGAAAGGGGGAAAATGTGGGCGTAAGGATTTTTACCTTTGTAATTTTATGATGTGTACTTTTTTGATAGGAATTTAGGTAAATGGATTTTGTGTTTAGTCAGTGTGTTTAATATATTGTATCTCACTTATTTCTTATTCACGTTTGTGGTCGAAAACCGTGTTGTGATTTTGAGTCGAATTTTATACATGCGATGCGACGTGACGTTGGGGAGATTTTGATATTTTTGTGCCATTGTTGTGCTATAGTGTCTTTATTGTCTGATTGTTTACGTTCTTTACCAAATTATTATCATTATTATTCAAAATTAAACGATAAATTTGACATAGCATTCATGATTGAGCTGTTGCTAAGTGTGCAACTACAATTATCGCGGGCGAAGCCGCGACGTGTAGTGCTAGTAACTTATAACGACCAGACAAAGCTGAATTGATGCTGTTTGAGGCGAAAAGCAAAAATCGATGACCGAAAGCCAAATTGTAAGGTCGTCCATATTTGAACCATACTGCCCACAATGTGATGTTAAGTTGTTGTTAATTCATTTAGGAGCTCTGCGACTTCGTTATCATTTAGCCCCGTGTACTAGGGTGTGTGTAGAATTTGTATGATACCCTGTGTGTCTTTGAAGACTGTAGGCCTACTAATGTGTTTACTTGTAATTAAGGTAGGATTTGGGAAGGAAGATTTAGGTCAGGTGCCATCTCCGCATTTTCATGGAGTAGAAGTGGGAAACCGCGGAAAACCTCTTCCAGGATGGTTGAGGTTCTCAGTTCTCAGTTTCGCCTCACGAGGCTGAGTTTACACCGTGCCAGCACTCAGACCAGAATTGAATTCCTTGGCAAAGAGCCAGAAATCGAACCCGGGCTACCACGGTGACAGCCAAGAATGCTAGTCACTACGTTACGAGGTGGACCCATGCTGGCAGATGACATTTTCTTCTCCATTAACGATGCCGTCAAGTGAGTGAGTGAGTGAGTGTGCTATTGCATTGCTGTTATCTAGCGGAAGTATCGTAGGAGATTGTCTCGTCCTGTGGAAAAGATAAACACATGTCCGACTGAGGGGCAGATGACCTCGCTGTTGCGCCCCTTAAAACAACAATAACTAACTAACTAACTAACATGTCGGACTGCAACTATGACAATACACACTTGAGGGATTACTCTTTATTTGACAGCGGCTTCGGTGGCGTTGTTGGTAGCATGCTGAGCTTCTATGCCCAAGATCGGGATCGGGGGTTCAAACCCGGCCGAAGTCGTCGGATTTTTTAAGAGCGTTAAAAATCCGTCAGTATGCCTTCCTTCGTAGGGGAAGTAAAGCCGGCGGTCCCATGTCATAGATTTATGGCATGAAAAAGAACCTTCCTTTAACTACACTTGTGTCAAGCCAAAATTTGTAGGTTAGAATTGATAACGCTCTATTAGTTCCAACGTTCGCCGCCACATGTAGACTACGATACCATCTAGTAGCCAAGTCCACAAGCTAGGTGTCGTGGACGGTAGCATAAGTAGGAACTACTTGAAATTACTGTCTGCAGTCCTTACTTGAATTAAAAATAAAATCCTCTCGGCACGCCGGAAGGCGGAGGTAGATTTCGCCGGGCAAACTTGGGGATAGGTGAAAATAGGCAGAATATGCAGGTTTTCGTAGAAGGATCAGACCTCATTTATTGAGAGAAAGTATTTTACAATTGGAGCTTAATTAACTTTGTTTTTCGTCTTCTTATGGATATTTTAAACATTTTATTGTCACACTGTCCTTATGCAAAGTTTCGACACTGATGTGTAGCTATCTAACGGTCTGTTACTTCTTCACGCAAAATTTTATCTCCAGCAGGGATTTGTGTTGGTTCCTCAGTTTAGGGCCAGCGACAACGCGGTCATGTAGCCCCGTGTACTTTGGGTGAGTGTAGAATCCGTCTGATAAACGGTGTTAATTGTGATGACTCTATTCGTCTGTAATTCAGGTAAGGATTGCAGACGGTCAATTTCGAGTAGTAGTTACTAATTCTGCTACCAAATACCACCGTCAACGACACCTAGCTGTGAACTTGGCTACTAGATGCCACAGCAACCAGCTACTCACAACGAACGATGGAACTTCCCCTCCGAAGAAAAGCATACTGAGGGATTTTTAGCGCTCTTAGAAAATCCGATGACTTCGGCCGGCTTTGAACCCGCGACCTTGGGCATAGAAGTTCAGCATGCTACCAGATACGTCACCGAAGCCGCTTCCCACAGAGTCAGATGGAAAACTGAATGTGATCTCGTGCAATGGCGTTGTCATGGCAACGTCTGATGGCTCATCCCTCATCAATTCAGTAGTGTTGTCATGGCAACCTCTGATGGCTCTTGGCATTTTCTACGAATTCCGAAATCATTTTGCTCATCCCTTGTTATATTGGTGGATCATATCAAAAATTCTTTCAGACAAAAGTTCTAGATAATTATTAGGGGAATATTGTCCATTTTGTACGGTTTTGATATTGTGTCTATTAAGAGAGATGTGATTAATGTTTCCCGAAAATAAAGTCCTCTCGGCACGCCGGAAGGCGGAGGTAGATTTCACCGGACAAACTTGGGGATAGGCGAAAATAGGCAGAATATGCAGGTTTTCGTAGAAGGATCAGACCTCATTTATTGCGAGAAGGTATTTTATAATTGGAGGTTAATTAACTTTGTTTTTCGTCATTTTATGCTTATTTTAAACATTTTATTGTCTTATGGGAACGGTAACCTTCTTGTCATTTGGGGTCCATTTTTATACTTGTGGTCACACTGTCCTTATGCTAGGTTTCGACACTGATGTGTAACTATGTAACGGTCTGTTACTTCTTCACGCAAAATTATATCTCCCGCAGAGATTTTGGTTGGTTCCTCAGTTTAGGGGCTGCGACAACGCGGTCATGTGACCCCGTGTACTTACGGATGGCTGTATTAGTCTGTAATTCAGGTAAGGACTGCAGACGGTCAATTTCAACAGTAGTTCCTAATGTTGCTACCAGGTACTACCGTCAACGACACCTACCTGTGAACTTGGCTACTAGATGCCACCGCAGCCAGCAACTCGCAACGAACGTTGGAATTTCCCCTCCAAAGGAAAGCATACTGAGGGATTTTTAGCGCTCTTAGAAAATCCGACGACTTCGGCCGGCTTTGAACTCGCGACCTTGGGCATAGACATTCAGCATGCTTGCTACCAGTTACGTCACCGAAGCCGCTTCACACTTAGTCAGATGTAATTCTGAATATGATCTCGTGCAAGTGCGTTATCTTGGCAACGTCTAATGGCTCATCCCTCATCAATTTAGTAGAGTTGCCATGGCAAGCACTGATAGCTCTTGGCATTTTCTTATAATTCCGAAATCATTTTTCTCATCCCTTGGCATAATGGTGGGTCATATCAAAAATTCTTTAAGACAAAATTTTAGGTAATTATTAGGGGAATATTGTCCATTTTGTACGGTTTTGAGATTGTGCCTATTAAGAGAGATATGATTAATGTTTCCCGAAAAACCCACTTTTTCCCACCCCTTTGGTCAATGGTTGGTGCTATAAAAAAAGCTCTTCAAACATAAATTTTTGGGCTTTTTCCGACACATAGTATGAACGTTGAACGGATTCGATATTTCACATATTAAGAGAGTTATAGCAATATTTCACTTTTTCGAAAAAAGCCCCCCATTTTCACCCCCTTCGACCGATTTAGCCCATTAACGAACTCGACCGAGATTTTATAGGTATACATATTCGGTAAAATATTCAAAGTGATTGGTGCAAAATTACGGCAGTTATCGTGTCCACAAGAAACTGATATGCATATATATATATAAATTATATATAAACTTTTGAACTGACGGTGGTTTTGGGGTCTGGGGGATGTGAAACGCGAAGATATGTCGAAATTTTCCGGAAGTCGAAACATGGTACCCATTGCAATAGTTAGCTTTCTAATGAAATTTACCTCTGGTTGGTTCCTCAGTTTAGGGGCTGCGACAACGCGGTCATCTAACACCGTGTACTTTGGGTGAGTGTAGAATCTGTCTGATAAACGGTGTGAATTGTAATGGCTGTAGTAGTCTTAATTCAGGTAAGGACTGCATACGGTCAATTTCAAGCAGTAGTTCCTAATGTTGCTACCAGGTACTACCGTCAACGACACCTAGCTGTGAACTTGGCTACTAGATGCCACCCTAACCAGCAACTCGCAACGAACGTTGGAACTTCCCCTCCAAAGGAAAGCATACTGAGGGATTTTAGCTCTCTTAGAAAATCCGACGACTTCGGCCGGCCTTGAAACCGCGACATTGGGCATAGACTTTCTGCATGCTACTAGTTACGTCACCGAAGCCGCTTCCCACTTAGATGAAAATACTGAATCTGATCTCGTGCAAGTGCGTTGTCATGGCAACGTCTGATGGCTCACCCCTCATCAATTTAGTAGTGTTGCCATGGCAACCTCTGATAGCTCTTGGCATTTTCTTATACACACATCAAAAAAAGTTTTGCATCACCTCGGTTCCCAGATCTCCGGCATATAGACGTTGACTGTGTATATTGTATCAAAGATACAGTCCCTTTGACTGTTCATAGATGTCACTAAAACTGCTCAAAGATGTAAACAACCATGCATGAGCAGGGCCTATTAGACGGAGGGGGTACGACAGCCGATTAGTTCCAGTCATTCCACCAGGACGAAGGTACGCTGCTCATGTTGCCTGTAGTTCTACCATGCCTAGAAGGTCAATACCGCAGTTCGATCGCGTCCGCATTGTTACTTTGTGTCAAGAAGGGCTCTCAACAAGGGAAGTTTCCAGGCGTCTCAGAGTGAACCAAAGCGATGTTGTTCGGACATGGAGGAGGTACAGAGATACAGGAACTGTCGATGACAGGCCTCGCTCAGGCCGCCCAAGGGCTACTACTGTAGTGGATGACCGCTACATACGGATTGCCGCTCGGAGGAACCCTGACAGCAATGCCACCATGTTGAATAATGCGTTTCGTTCAGCCACAGGACGTCGTGTTTCAACTCAAACTGTGCGCAATAGGCTGCATGATGCGCAACTTCACTCCCGACGTCCATGGCGAGGTCCAGCTTTGCAACCCCGACACCATGAAGCGCGGTACAGATGGGCCCAACAACATGCTGAATGGACCCCACAGAATTGGCATCACGTTCTCTTCACCGATGAGTGTCGCATATGCCTTCAACCAGACAATCGTCGGAGACGTGTTTGGAGGCACCCTGGTCAGGCTGAACGTCTTAGACACACTGTCCAGCGAGTGCAGCAAGGTGGTGGTTCCCTGATGTTTTGGGGTGGCATTATGTGGGGCCGACGTACGCCACTGGTGGTCATGGAAGGCTCCGAAACGGCTTTACGATACCTGAATGACATCCTCCGACCCATAGTGCACCCATATCGGCAGAATATTGGTGAGGCATTTGTCTTCATGGACGACAATTCTCGACCTCATCGTGCACATCTTGTGAATGCGTTCCTTCAAGATAACGACATCGCTCGACTACAGTGGCCAGCATGTTCGCCAGACATGAACCCTATTGAACATGCCTGGGATATGTTGAAAAGGGCTGTTTATGGACGTCTTGACCCACCAACCACTCTGAGAGATTTACGCCGAATTGTCGTTGAGGAGTGGGACAATTTGGACCAACAGTGTCTTGATGAACTTGTGGATAGTATGCCACGACGAATACAGGCATGCATCAATGCAAGAGGACGTGCTACTGGGTATTAGAGGTAGTGGTGTGTACTGCAATCTGGACCACAAATGCTGAAAGTCTAGCTGTATGATGGTACAACATGCAATGTGTGGGTCTCATGAGCAATAAAACGAGCTGAAATGTTGTTTGTGTTGATCTCTATTCCCTTTGTATTTAAAGGTTCCGGAACTCTTGGAAACGAGGTGATGCAAAACTTTTTTTGATGTGTGTAATTCCGAAATCATTTTTCTCATCCCTTGGCATAATGGTGGGTCATATCAAAAATTCTTTCAGACAAAAGTTTTAGGTAATTATTAGGGGAATATTGTCCATTTCGTACGGTTTTGATATTGTGCCTATTAAGAGAGATATGATTGATGTTTCCCAAAAATCCCAATTTTCCCACCCCTTTGGTCAATGGTTGGTGATATAAAAAAACTCTTCAAACATAAATTTTTGGGCTTTATCCGACACATAGTATGAACGTTGTACGGATTCGATATTTCATATATTAAGAGAGTTATAGCAATATTTCACTTTTTCGAAAAAAGCCCCCCATTTTCACCCCCTTCTACCGGTTTAGCCCGGTAACGAACTCGACCGAGATTTTATAGGTATACATATTCGGTAAAATATTCAAAGTGATTGGTGCAAAATTACGGCAGTTATCGTGTCCACAAGAAACTGATATGCATATATATATAAACTTTTGAACTGAAGGTGGTTTTGGGGTCTGGGGGATGTGAAACGCGAAGATATGTCGAAATTTTCCGGAAGTCGAAACATGGTAGCCTACCCATTGCAATAGTTAGCTTTCTAATGAAATCTACCTCTGGTTGGTTCCTCAGTTTAGGGGCTGCGACAACGCGGTCATCTAACACCGTGTACTTTGGGTGAGTGGTAGAATCTGTCTGATAAACGGTGTGAATTGTAATGGCTGTAGTAGTCTTAATTCAGGTAAGGACTGCAGACGGTCAATTTCAAGCAGTAGTTCCTAATGTTGCTACCAGGTACTACCGTCAACGACACCTAGCTGTGAACTTGGCTACTAGATGCCACCATAACCAGCAACTCGCAACGAACGTTGGAACTTCCCCTCCAAAGGAAAGCATACTGAGGGATTTTAGCTCTCTTAGAAAATCCGACGACTTCGGCCGGCCTTGAAACCGCGACATTGGGCATAGACTTTCTGCATGCTACTAGTTACGTCACCGAAGCCGCTTCCCAATTAGATGAAAATACTGAATCTGATCTCGTGCAAGTGCGTTGTCATGGCAACGTCTGATGGCTCTTCCCTCATCAATTTAGTAGTGTTGCCATGGCAACCTCTGATAGCACTTGGCATTTTCTAATAATTCCGAAATCATTTTTCTCATCCCTTGGCATAATGGTGGGTCATATCAAAAATTCTTTCAGACAAAAGTTTTAGGTAATTTTTAGGGGAATATTGTCCATTTCGTACGGTTTTGATATTGTGCCTATTAAGAGAGATATGATTAATGTTTCCCGAAAATCCCACTTTTCCCACCCCTTTGGTCAATGGTTGGTGATATAAAAAAACTCTTCAAACATAAATTTTTGGGCTTTAACTGGCACATAGTATGAACGTTGAACGGATTCGATATTTCATATATTAAGAGAGTTATAGCAATATTTCACTTTTTCGAAAAAAGCCCCCCATTTTCACCCCCTTCTACCGGTTTAGCCCAGTAACGAACTCGACCGAGATTTTATAGGTATACATATTCGGTAAAATATTCAAAGTGATTGGTGCAAAATTACGGCAGTTATCGTGTCCACAAGAAACTGATATGCATATATATATATATATATATATATATATAAACTTTTGAACTGAAGGTGGTTTTGGGGTCTGGGGGATGTGAAACGCGAAGATATGTCGAAATTTTCCGGAAGTCGAAACATGGTAGCCTACCCATTGCAATAGTTAGCTTTCTAATGAAATCTACCTCTGGTTGGTTCCTCAGTTTAGGGGCTGCGACAACGCGGTCATCTAACACCGTGTACTTTGGGTGAGTGGTAGAATCTGTCTGATAAACGGTGTGAATTGTAATGGCTGTAGTAGTCTTAATTCAGGTAAGGACTGCAGACGGTCAATTTCAAGCAGTAGTTCCTAATGTTGCTACCAGGTACTACCGTCAACGACACCTAGCTGTGAACTTGGCTACTAGATGCCACCATAACCAGCAACTCGCAACGAACGTTGGAACTTCCCCTCCAAAGGAAAGCATACTGAGGGATTTTAGCTCTCTTAGAAAATCCGACGACTTCGGCCGGCCTTGAAACCGCGACATTGGGCATAGACTTTCTGCATGCTACTAGTTACGTCACCGAAGCCGCTTCCCAATTAGATGAAAATACTGAATCTGATCTCGTGCAAGTGCGTTGTCATGGCAACGTCTGATGGCTCTTCCCTCATCAATTTAGTAGTGTTGCCATGGCAACCTCTGATAGCACTTGGCATTTTCTAATAATTCCGAAATCATTTTTCTCATCCCTTGGCATAATGGTGGGTCATATCAAAAATTCTTTCAGACAAAAGTTTTAGGTAATTTTTAGGGGAATATTGTCCATTTCGTACGGTTTTGATATTGTGCCTATTAAGAGAGATATGATTAATGTTTCCCGAAAATCCCACTTTTCCCACCCCTTTGGTCAATGGTTGGTGATATAAAAAAACTCTTCAAACATAAATTTTTGGGCTTTAACTGGCACATAGTATGAACGTTGAACGGATTCGATATTTCATATATTAAGAGAGTTATAGCAATATTTCACTTTTTCGAAAAAAGCCCCCCATTTTCACCCCCTTCTACCGGTTTAGCCCAGTAACGAACTCGACCGAGATTTTATAGGTATACATATTCGGTAAAATATTCAAAGTGATTGGTGCAAAATTACGGCAGTTATCGTGTCCACAAGAAACTGATATGCATATATATATATATATATATATATATATATAAACTTTTGAACTGAAGGTGGTTTTGGGGTCTGGGGGATGTGAAACGCGAAGATATGTCGAAATTTTCCGGAAGTCGAAACATGGTACCCATTGCAATAGTTAGCTTTCTAATTAAATCTACCTCTGGTTGGTTCCTCAGTTTAGGGGCTGCGACAATGCGGTCATCTAACACCGTGTACTTTGGGTGAGTGTAGAATCTCTCTGATAAACGGTGTGAATTGTAATGGCTGTAGTAGTCTTAATTCAGGTAAGGACTGCAGACGGTCAATTTCAAGCAGTAGTTCCTAATGTTGCTACCAGGTACTACCGTCAACGACACCTAGCTGTGAACTTGGCTACTAGATGCCACCCTAACCAGCAACTCGCAACGAACGTTGGAACTTCCCCTCCAAAGGAAAGCATACTGAGGGATTTTAGCTCTCTTAGAAAATCCGACGACTTCGGCCGGCCTTGAAACCGCGACATTGGGCATAGACTTTCTGCATGCTACTAGTTACGTCACCGAAGCCGCTTCCCACTTAGATGAAAATACTGAATCTGATCTCGTGCAAGTGCGTTGTCATGGCAACGTCTGATGGCTCTTCCCTCATCAATTTAGTAGTGTTGCCATGGCAACCTCTGATAGCACTTGGCATTTTCTAATAATTCCGAAATCATTTTTCTCATCCCTTGGCATAATGGTGGGTCATATCAAAAATTCTTTCAGACAAAAGTTTTAGGTAATTATTAGGGGAATATTGTCCATTTCGTACGGTTTTGATATTGTGCCTATTAAGAGAGATATGATTAATGTTTCCCGAAAATCCCACTTTTCCCACCCCTTTGGTCAATGGTTGGTGATATAAAAAAACTCTTAAAACATAAATTTTTGGGCTTTATCCGACACATAGTATGAACGTTGAACGGATTCGATATTTCATATATTAAGAGAGTTATAGCAATATTTCACTTTTTCGAAAAAAGCCCCCCATTTTCACCCCCTTCTACCGGTTTAGCACAGTAACGAACTCGACCGAGATTTTATAGGTATACATGTTCGATAAAAAGTGATTGGTGAAAAATTACGGCAGTTATCGTGTCCACAAGAAACTGATATATATATACTTTTGAACTGACGGTGGTTTTGGGGTCTGGGGGATGTGAAACGCGAAGATATGTCGAAATTTTCCGGAAGTCGAAACATGATAGCCTACCCATAGCAATAGTTAGCTTTCTAATGAAATCTACCTCTGGTTGGTTCCTCAGTTTCGGGGCTGCGACAACGTGGTCATCTAACCCCGTGTACTTTGGGTGAGTGTAGAATCTGTCTGATAAACGGTGTGAATTGTAATGGATGTATTAGTCTGTAATTCAGGTAAGGACTGAAGACGGTCAATTTCAAGCAGTAGTTCCTAATGTTGCTACCAGGTACTACCGTCAATGACACCTAGCTGTGAACTTGGCTGCTAGATGCCACCCCAACCAGCAACTCGTAACGAACGTTGGAACTTCCCCTCCAATGGAAAGCATACTGAGGGATTTTTAGCGCTCTTAGAAAATCCGACGACTTCGGCCGGCTTTGAAACCGCGACCTTGGGCATAGACATTCTGCATGCTACCAGTTACGTCACCGAACCCGCTTCCCACTTAGTCAGATGTCAAAGTCAACCCCTGGCACCAACCAGCCCATGACGGGCTAAGGCCGACCAAGCGACCGCTGCCCAGCCATTTGGCCTGCAGATATTGGGGTGACGCGTGATCAGCGCGTCGGGTCCCCTCGGCCGTTAATATTGGTATTCGTGATCGGGGTGCTGTCTCACTGTCAGACAGCTACTCAATTGTCCTCACGAGGCTGAGTGCACCCCGTTCCAACCCTCACGTCAGTTTAAAAATTCCTGACGGAGCCGGGGATCGAACCCGGGGACTCCGTGTGAGAGGCAGGCGCGCTACCCCAACACCACGGGGCCGGCTTAGTCAGATGGAAATACTGAATCTGATCTCGTTCAAGTGCGTTGTCATGGCAACGGCTCATCCCTCATCAATTTAGTAGTGTTGCCATGGCAACCTCTGATAGCTCTTGGCATTTTCTTATAATTCCGAAATCATTTTTCTCATCTCTTGGCGTAATGGTGGGCCATATCAAAAATTCTTTCAGACAAAAGTTTTAGGTAATTATTAGGGGAATATTGTCCATTTTGTACGGTCTTGATATTGTGCCTATTAGGTGAGATATGATTAATGTTTCCCGAAAAACCCACTTTTTTCCACCCCTTTGGTCAATGGTTGGTGCTATCAAGAAACTTATTTGACATAAATTGTTGGCACTTAACCGACACATATTATGAACTTTGAATAGATTCGATATTTCGCGTATTAAGAGAGTTATAGCGAAATTTCAATTTTTCGAAAAAAGCCCCCCATCTTCACCCCCTTCGACCGATTTTGCCCATTAACGAACTCGACCGAGATTTTATAGGGATACATATTATGTAAAAAATTCAAAGTGATTGGTACAAAATTATGGCAGTTATCGTGTCCACAAGAAACTGATATACATATGTATATACATACATAAATTATATATAAACTTTTGAACAGACGGTGGTTTTGTGGTCTGGAGGATGAGAAACGCGAAGATATGTCGAAATTTTCTGGAAGTCGAAACATGGGACCCATTGCAATAGTTAGCTTTCTAAAGAAATCTACCTAAAAACTGAATTATTTGCCCACCTTTTTTAGCCTATTTTCAATTTTGAAAATAAAGTCCTCTCGGCACGCCGGAAGGCGGAGGTAGATTTCACCGGACAAACTTGGGGATAGGCGAAAATAAGCAGAATATGCAGGTTTTCGTAGAAGGATCAGACCTCATTTATTGCGAGAAGGTATTTTATAATTGGAGGTTAATTAACTTTGTTTTTCGTCATTTTATGCTTATTTTAAACATTTTATTGTCTTATGGGAACGGTAACCTTCTTGTCATTTGGGGTCCATTTTTATACATGTGGTCACACTGTCCTTATGCTAGGTTTCGACACTGATGTGTAACTATGTAACGGTCTGTTATTTCTCCACGCAAAATTATATCTCCCGCAGAGATTTTGGTTGGTTCCTCAGTTTAGGGGCTGCGACAACGCGGTCATGTGACCCCGTGTACTTAGGGATGGCTGCATTAGTCTGTAATTCAGGTAAGGACTGCAGACGGTCAATTTCAAGCAGTAGTTCCTAATGTTGCTACCAGGTACTACCGTCAACGACACCTACCTGTGAAATTGGCTACTAGATGCCACCGCAGCCAGCAACTCGCAACGAACGTTGGAATTTCCCCTCCAAAGGAAAGCATACTGAGGGATTTTTAGCGCTCTTAGAAAATCCGACGACTTCGGCCGGCTTTGAACTCGCGACCTTGGGCATAAACATTCAGCATGCTTGCTACCAGTTACGTCACCGAAGCCGCTTCACACTTAGTCAGATGGAATTCAGAATATGATCTCGTGCAAGTGCGTTATCTTGGCAACGTCTGATGGCTCATCCCTCATCAATTTAGTAGAGTTGCCATGGCAAGCACTGATAGCTCTTGGCATTTTCTTATAATTCCGAAATCATTTTTCTCATCCCTTGGCATAATGGTGGGTCATATCAAAAATTCTTTAAGACAAAATTTTAGGTAATTATTAGGGGAATATTGTCCATTTTGTACGGTTTTGAGATTGTGCCTATTAAGAGAGATATGATTAATGTTTCCCGAAAAAACCACTTTTTCCAACCCCTTTGGTCAATGGTTGGTGCTATAAAAAAAGCTCTTCAAACATAAATTTTTGGGCTTTATCCGACACATAGTATGAACGTTGAACGGATTCGATATTTCGCATATTAAGAGAGTTATAGCAATATTTCACTTTTTCGAAAAAAGCCCCCCATTTTCACCCCCTTCGACCGAATTAGGTTATTAACTAACTCGACCGAGATTTTATAGGTATACATATTCGGTAAAATATTCAAAGTGATTGGTGCAAAATTACGGCAGTTATCGTGTCCACAAGGAACTGATATGCATATATATATATATATATATATATATATACATACATAAATTATATATAAACTTTTGAACTGACGGTGGTTTTGGGGTCTGGGGGATGTGAAACGCGAAGATATGTCGAAATTTTCCGGAAGTCGAAACATGGTAGCCTACCCATTGCAATAGTTAGCTTTCTAATGAAATCTACCTCTGGTTGGTTCCTCAGTTTAGGGGCTGGGACAACGCGGTCATCTAACACCGTGTACTTTGGGTGAGTGGTAGAATCTGTCTGATAAACGGTGTGAATTGTAATGGCTGTAGTAGTCTTAATTCAGGTAAGGACTGCAGACGGTCAATTTCAAGCAGTAGTTCCTAATGTTGCTACCAGGTACTACCGTCAACGACACCTAGCTGTGAACTTGGCTACTAGATGCCACCCTAACCAGCAACTCGCAACGAACGTTGGAACTTCCCCTCCAAAGGAAAGCATACTGAGGGATTTTAGCTCTCTTAGAAAATCCGACGACTTCGGCCGGCCTTGAAACCGCGACATTGGGCATAGACTTTCTGCATGCTACTAGTTACGTCACCGAAGCCGCTTCCCAATTAGATGAAAATACTGAATCTGATCTCGTGCAAGTGCGTTGTCATGGCAACGTCTGATGGCTCATCCCTCATCAATTTAGTAGTGTTACCATGGCAACCTCTGATAGCTCTTGGCATTTTCTTATAATTCCGAAATCATTTTTCTCATCCCTTGGCATAATGGTGGGTCATATCAAAAATTCTTTCAGACAAAAGTTTTAGGTAATTTTTAGGGGAATATTGTCCATTTCGTACGGTTTTGATATTGTGCCTATTAAGAGAGATATGATTAATGTTTCCCGAAAATCCCACTTTTCCCACCCCTTTGGTCAATGGTTGGTGATATAAAAAAACTCTTCAAACATAAATTTTTGGGCTTTATCCGACACATAGTATGAACGTTGAACGGATTCGATATTTCATATATTAAGAGAGTTATAGCAATATTTCACTTTTTCGAAAAAAGCCCCCCATTTTCACCCCCTTCTACCGGTCTAGCCCAGTAACGAACTCGACCGAGATTTTATAGGTATACATATTCGATAAAAAGTGATTGGTGAAAAATTACGGCAGTTATCGTGTCCACAAGAAACTGATATATATATATATATATACTTTTGAACTGACGGTGGTTTTGGGGTCTGGAGGATGTGAAACGCGAAGATATGTCGAAATTTTCCGGAAGTCGAAACATGGTAGCCTACCCATTGCAATAGTTAGCTTTCTAATGAAATCTACCTCTGGTTGGTTCCTCAGTTTAGGGGCTGCGACAACGTGGTCATCTAACCCCGTGTACTTTGGGTGAGTGTAGAATCTGTCTGATAAACGGTGTGAATTGTAATGGATGTATTAGTCTGTTATTCAGGTAAGGACTGAAGACGGTCAATTTCAAGCAGTAGTTCCTAATGTTGCTACCAGGTACTACCGTCAATGACACCTAGCTGTGAACTTGGCTGCTAGATGCCACCCCAACCAGCAACTCGTAACGAACGTTGGAACTTCCCCTCCAATGGAAAGCATACTGAGGGATTTTTAGCGCTCTTAGAAAATCCGACGACTTCGGCCGGCTTTGAAACCGCGACCTTGGGCATAGACATTCTGCATGCTACCAGTTACGTCACCGAACCCGCTTCCCACTTAGTCAGATGTCAAAGTCAACCCCTGGCACCAACCAGCCCATGACGGGCTAAGGACGACCAAGCGACCGCTGCCCAGCCATTTGGCCTGCAGATATTGGGGTGTCGCGTGATCAGCGCGTCGGGTCCCCTCGGCCGTTAATATTGGTAATCGTGATCGGGGTGCTGTCTCACTGTCAGACAGCTACTCAATTGTCCTCACGAGGCTGAGTGCACCCCGTTCCAACCCTCACGTCAGTTTAAAAATCCCTGACGGAGCCGGGGATCGAACCCGGGGACTCCGGGTGAGAGGCAGGCGCGCTACCCCAACACCACGGGGTCGGCTTATTCAGATGGAAATACTGAATCTGATCTCGTGCAAGTGCGTTGTCATAGCAACGGCTCATCCCTCATCAATTTAGTTGTGTTGCCATGGCAACCTCTGATAGCTCTTGGCATTTTCTTATAATTCCGAAATCATTTTTCTCATCCCTTGGCGTAATGGTGGGTCATATCAAAAATTCTTTCAGACAAAAGTTTTAGGTAATTAATAGGGGAATATTGTCCATTTTGTACGGTTTTGTTATTGTGCCTATTAAGAGAGATATGATTAATGTTTCCCGAAAAAACCACTTTTTTTCACCCCTTTGGTCAATGGTTGGTGCTATCAAAAAACTTATTTGACATAAATTGTTGGCACTTATCCGACACATATTATGAACTTTGAATGGATTCGATATTTCGCGTATTAAGAGAGTTATAGCGAAATTTCACTTTTTCGAAAAAAGCCCCCCATTTTCACCCCCTTCGACCGATTTTGCCCATTAACGAACTCGAACGAGATTTTATAGGGATACATATTATGTAAAAAATTCAAAGTGATTGGTGCAAAATACGGCAGTTATCGTGTCCACAAGAAACTGATATACATATATACATATATATATATATATATATATATATATATATATATATATATATATATACATACATAAATTATATATAAACTTTTTAACTGACGGTGGTTTTGGGGTCTGGGGGATGTGAAACGCGAAGATATGTCGAAATTTTCCGGAAGTCGAAACATGGGACCCATTGCAATAGTTAGCTTTCTAAAGAAATCTACCTAAAACCCACTTTTTCCCACCCCTTTGGTCAATGGTTGGTAGCCTACTATCAAAAAACGTTTCAAACATAACATTTTGGGCTTATCCGACACATAGTTGAACTTTGAATGGATTCGATATTTCAAATGCAATAATTACACATGTGTGAAGCTAAATAATAGATTAAACAATTGACAAACGCTCTTAGGTTCTGACGTTTGTCGCCAGGAGCCGACTACGATGGCATCTGGTAACCAAGTTCTGAGATAGTAGTCTTAGAGGGTGGCGTTTGGCGGCAAAAGTAGGAACTACTTGAAAAAATTCAATGTCTGCAGTCCTTACTTGAATTGAAAACAGATAACACTAATACAGCCATCACAATTAACACCGGCTATCAGACAGATTGTACACACACCCAAAGTGCACGGGGCTACATGACCGCGTTGTTGCAGCCCCTAAACTGAGGAACCAACCAACCACCCATAGTTTTCATCAAATTATCTTCAGTAACACCGCAGTAAAAGGTACATAACTTGAGATAAAATTATAATAGTTTTCTTACATGTCTATAGGGGCAGATGACCTCGTAGTTCCGCCCCTTAAAACAACAATAACTAACTAACTAACTACATGTCTATATTTATTCAACTGTATAAAATTTTGTAATACGTTGTGTTCCCCCCTTAAAACTCCCATTAGCTAACTAAATGAATGTTATTAAAAACCTCTGAATATTTGAAGGTTCGATTGTAGTTGGCATGGTTACCTAATAATGAAGGTTTTTATTAGTAGTTGCATTGTTGGTTAATCTGCACTATCCAGTTCCCTTCAAGAGAGTTCACTGGTACAGTGAACATACTGTAGATAAATTAGTATTGGGAGTGAATGAACGCTCAACGTGTTTCAGTATAAAGTCACTTGTGGCGTCGCGGGCCAATTCGGAAGCATAAGAAGGAACAAAGAGATGAGATACGTGGAGAGATATCTTCCTGTTGATTAGTGGGCCTACTGTATAGTATAGTGTACATTGGCACACATGTTCGTTTGAGAATACATTTGGCAGCACTGTTATAAAGTGATA
The DNA here is from genome assembly GCA_946902985.2 of Meconema thalassinum. Lineage (NCBI taxonomy): Eukaryota > Metazoa > Arthropoda > Insecta > Orthoptera > Tettigoniidae > Meconema > Meconema thalassinum. The sequence goes on along the minus strand of OX336388.2, from coordinate 960,132,521 downwards.
CCTGTTTTTCTGTGAGTCAATGACAGCCTTCTTTCAGACCCATGAGGAGTTCCTAGCAGTGATGGCACTATTTAACCATACCGACCTAATAGAAAGGAGGGAAGATGACTACGAGAGCCTACCCAACACAACGGTCGCTGAGTCCGTGGATTGGAGAGGGGCGGGAGCTGTTACTCCAGTGAAGAATCAGGCCAATTGTGGCGCGTGCTGGGCCTTCAGTGCAGTAAGTAATCGTAATCCATTCACATCATTATCATCATCATTATTATTATTATTATTAATAATAATACAGGGTCTTGATATTTGATGGCAAGGACATTCTCGCTCACGCGTTCCACCGGTGACTGCTCAGTTGCCGGTTGCCGCGCGCGCGTATGTACGACAGAATACGGTGCTTAAAATCAGTATCATACATTTTTACTCACGGTGCTTACAGTAGATGCTGAAAATGTTCCCCATCCGCTGCCAAACATAATCGGCATCTCCTTATGAAGTTTCCGGTTAATCCGATTAATTTAGCTCCAGTAAGGAAATAACGACTTTAACATCTATTTTTATTGTTTACTGAACCTGTACGTTTGAATCTCAAATTATACAGTTGTTTTATTGTCCGATTTATAGGAATGGGTCTCCCTAGAAATTTCACTCGAAACTTTTATCTTGTTCTAGCGCACGATTTCCTGCCCTTTATGTGCGTATTGTGCAGATATAACTTAGACTACACGTTCAAGTAACGAATATTTCACATAAGGCATTACTGCACTATACACAATCACAATAAAACAACTGGCTAAGAGATTCAAACGTACAGGTTCAGTAAACGATAAAAATAGACGTAAAGATCGTTATTTCCTTACTGAAGCTAAATTAACCGGAGTAACCGGAAACTTCATAAGAGATGCCGGTTATGTTTGGCAGCGGATGGGAAACATTTTCGGTATCTACTGTAAACATGGTGAATAAAAATGCATGATACTGATTTTAAGCACCGTATTCTGTCGTACATACGCGCACGCGGCGGTCGGCAACTGAGGCGTCACTGGCGGAGCGTGTGAGCGAGAATGTCCTTGCCAAACAAATATAAAGACCCTGCATTATTAGTTATGCCCATTCATAGAGTGCGTTGGAACTTGTTATTTGGCTTGATGACTTTTGCCTTCTTCTTCTCCCAAAATCTCTTCATACACTCATTGTGTTGGTTCTTGCATTCTTCTGTCCATCTTGTACCAGTCGTGCTGGTAGATATCCCCCTAAATGTGTGCTTATTTACATAGGTTATGAAGATTTCTCGGTTATTCAGGATGTTCTATCCGATGTTCAACTCATTCAGATCCCCCGTTGTTGCATTCAACCAATTTATCCTCCTATTTTGTGTATTCATTGTATTGAATAATCCTTTTTAGCCTGCTGTTGTCATTCTAAATATGTGCCCAAATGGTTTCAATCCTCTACTGAGTACAGTGTTTGTGAAGCTGTCTGTGAGATTATAGAGGTCTGCAGTTTGTTCTTGAGCCAAATTCCATTTTCTTGTGAAGGGTCGAATATTTTTCTAAGAATTTAGCCTTCTTGCATTTCAATTTATGCAATTTTTATTTCTCCTTCTCCTTCTTCTTCTTCTTCTTCTTCTTCTTCTTCTCCTTCTTCTTCTTCTTCTTCTTCTTGGTCGTAGTTCGATTTCGAACGTCGTGGCCCTTCACGCAATTCTGTTAACAATATTCCGCCATACGCCGTGGTCTTCTGCTGTGTGCATCAATCTCTGAAGTGGCAGAGTAGTCAGACTCTTTATCTGGTCAAGGTACCGGTTCGGGGCACGTCCCCTCAACCGTTTTCCGTCAACTTTACCCTGGATGATACACTTATCAATGCCATATCGCCGGATTACATGGCCGAAAAATCTCAACATTTGCCTTTGGATGTTTGGGAGTAAGCGTGCTTTAGGAGCAATCCTTAGCTCCTTCCGAATAGATTCATTCTTGCTACCCACGGTATTCGTAGCATTCTTCGATAACACGTCATCTCGAAGGCTTCGATTCTCCTACGGCATGCAACATTTATGGTCCAGAACTCAGAGCCATACGTGACGATAGGAAATACCAAAGCATGAACCAGTCGCTTCTTGGTTTCCCTGGTAATATGATGATCTTCCCATATTCTTGTTAGACTAGACAGTGCTTGCTTAGCCATACCTATTCTTCTTTTAATTTCTCCTTCACAGTTTATTTTAGTGGAAATGCGAACTCCTAGGTAAACTATTTTTTTCCTTGAGATCAATATCTCGTATTAGCTGGAAGGGACGAGTTAATGCACGCTGTCTGTCCACTACCATCAAGCAACACTTGGATCGGGTTTGAATGGCCTCATAAAATTATGGTTTCTGGTGGATATAGAGGATGAAAATGACCAGTCGACCGACCGGGTCAGGAATGGAATTAATGAAGCCCCCATCTAGCGGCGAGGATATGAACTGTGCCGGCTGCCGAAGCGAGTCGCACTCCTCCAGGGCAATGATTAAATGAATGACAGATGAAATGAAATGATAGTGGAGAGTGTTGCTGGAATGAAATTGTGACAGGGAAAACCGGAGTACCCGGAGAAAAACCTGTCTGCCTCCGCTTTGTTCAGCACAAATCTCACATGGAGTGACCGGGATTTGAACCACGGACCCAGCGGAGAGAGGCCGGCGTGCTGCCGCCTAAACCACGGAGGCACACGGATATAGTGGATAACGGTTTATTATTATTATTATTATTATTATTATTATTATTGATTATGCAGCGGTGCCATGATTGGCGTTTATGGTGTAATGATCTGGTGTGTGTAGAATGAAGCATTGGCATGATAACAAGATGATCATTAGTTGTCTTATACTTGGAAACATGTCAGTGTACATTTCAGTTTATGAAAAATCTTTAATGTTTGTGAAATATACTTATTAAACGATTTCATTGCGAGTATATTGAGACGTCGTAACCAATTTGAGGTTAGTTTCAAATAGCATCTCTGACTGAAGGAGAGAACATTCAAATCCATCTGGTATTTTCTAACAGAAGTAGGTCCTGCCGCTAGGAGGCGGTTCCTGCGGACATACTGGGACCGTAGCATAGGGACGGAGTAAATACAAAGTTAAGGAATAATGGAATCTGATATGTTCGCTGTCTTCAGACAGCAGATATTGGAGAATTAAAAACAAGTTCAGGTGTTTCTTGATACTGTGCCCATTTAGCAAGAAATATGCCAATCACAGTATACCAGCGTAGCTCAATTCGGGATTTCGGGGCAGTGGTAAGTTCCCCCACTCTGTGACTCACATATTTTGGATTAATTAGAGGATACACTTGCAAAAATAACAACAAAATCAACTCCTATTTAAACACATTTAATTAATAAAATTAATGGCGCTACAAACATTTTAACAATTTAATCACTGACCCAATAATCAACTGCTTGTTCCAAATGAACAAGGGATCACAAATATGAACAAATATTGTATTCAAAACCTGTGGTTTCCACATAAACCAACAATTCTTACTTAGTCTCACTTCCATAAAGCACTAACATTAAGTTTACATAACTCCGAGCTCTTTGGCTCCATGCTTTTACATTATTAAGGTGTCATACTTGTACACCTCCCACTATCCTTTATATTTTCTTCTATCTCAAAAACAAATATATAATTATATTTAAAATCTAGGTTATTTATCTAACTCAATATTTTGGGCATGTCCACACATTCAGTTGTTATCATCTCTCTTTATTTCACAAATATATTAAGGTAATCAGAAAATCAATTGTGTACTCCAGAGCGTGAAGGTACTTGACACAGTCAAAAAACTATAGTTACTCCCGAACTCAGTTGCCTTCAATCAACTCGTGGAATCCCACGTCCTTACATTATTACAATAGGGATTGTTATTTATCTCTTATGTCTTAGTAGACCATTATCATATAAGAAACTACGATCTGAACCGGCAAACGAAATATCCATCTTTAAGGACCTCGGTTCAACGCCCGGGTCGTTAACAACTCAAACCCTCCTGGTGTATTCATTCTCTTTACAACAGCTTACGAGACGGTCTCTGTTCCCCCTCGCTTTAAAAGAGCTAGACTTTACTACTTGGGGTGCGATTTATGACACGTTAGGGTGACGGCGACTCCCTGTCTGACCCAACGTTAGTAGCTATTTTCAAGGCTTTCAAAACAAACCTTCCCATTATATCCAGTTCTGGGGAGACCGGGCTTTACTGTACCGATATACATTCAAACAACTATTCTTTGGTTCAAAGACCATTTTCGTATCCTTGGCATTTATTAATTATGAGAGGGTCCTCATTGATTGGGAAGATTAATACACATACGACGACAGAGAATTACAGGGGCTTTTATCATAAGAAGATCCTGCATTCGAATCTCTTCGTGTGCCTCGGGAACCAATCCCTTACAGAGGACTTATACAAAATGCGATTTAGAGTCGGCCGTGGCCCATATGACATACGCTCAATAATACCATATATTAGCTCCCTTTTTAAATACATACACAATTCCTCGTGATACCATGTCACAAATAGAGGACTTATACAATTATCAATTCACTGCAATCAACTACCCTCCATAAGTAATGTACCAAGTATTTCAACCACTACGCGTTCCTAGCGTGACACTTTAATATTATATTTGCGCTCATTATGCGCTATGCATTACTTTAAGCCGAAATGTCTTCCCAAGAACTGATAAAATCTCTTTAGTAACAATTCATATTATTTTAATTCACAATTTAATCCTTCCGTTGTCGATAAATCGCTCCCTGTTTTAAAATATTCCATTGAACATCATATTTTACACATACGTTAAGGCTTAACGTTCTTATAATCATATCAATTTATTTGATTTTTATTTAACATTTCCATATTTAATTATTATTATTATCTTTATTCTTTAGACAAGCTCAAAAGCTATTTCTTTCATATCTCAACTTTACTTTATTTCAATATCTTTCATGATAATTAATGATATTTCGCTTGCTCTTATGACATTTGTTAAATACATTAACCCTTTATTCACATATTTCCTCTACGGGATTTATTCTTTACACAATTATTTATAATTTCTCAATTTATTTTATTATTGTTCAGACCGTGTTCTTGATTATTCAGTATTTATTTATTTAAACACATCCCTTTCACTCAAAAACTCCGGTGGTTTTGTACACAATCAATTTCTGACACCAAAATAGAATGAATTTAGTACTCACATGTTTCCAGATCATCCCATGATCTTTAATCTGGTGCGGTGCTGCATTTTTAGGCCCACTTTGACCTTTTTACTCCATATTAAAGGTATTCATCTTACTTAAAAACACTTTTTGATATACATTTAAAACACTTAACATTGACGACATTTTTATATACTGATGTGTTCCCTTGGAACACATAATAAACACTAAAAATATTAATTTAACACACAATCTTGATTATTTTACACTTCACAATTCTCGATCACTAGGCCGTATTTCTGAGCCTATCACACGTGATCTTCTTAAATTCCCGTTTCCAAAGGTGAAATTTATTCGATGTCGGCTTCCTATCCTGCAGAATGCGAAAGTCCCGAAACATCTACTGTTCCCTGGAGTCCAATTCTGCTACTCCTATCCTGGATAACCGGCTATTGATCTAGCTTGAACGGCTTCTCTGTAGATCTGTCTATCGATCCTAACGAAAGTCTATACGGATCGAGGTCTCCTCTAAGATCTATAGATTTGATTTATAGCAGCTAGCACTTCTTAATTCTAGTATTTTTAGAATAGTTCGCCTGCTTTCTGGAGATAATGTTTATAGTCTCCTATCGTCTTTATTTGAACTGTTTTAATACTCTGTTCTTCCCTTTTAGGTTTCTTTAATTTAAATAACAGTTTATCTGTCTGGTAAGATACTTCCGTACGTTATGATCTATTCGTTCGTACATTTAACGACCTATCGCCTTTAAGTCCGATGTTCGCGGCCTGCTCTGACTATATCTTACGAATTTTTACTTTAACTTGTATACAGTCGGGCCTAAATCCTATAATTAGGATTTTCCTAATATTTCACTACGGCGATACTTTAAAATTTCGTCTTGACCACTCCTATGGAGGCAAGCAAGTCGTTTATACTGCGACGCCTGTGGCTATCGGATCTTACTTCTGCGGTGTAACACAGCGTTTCTCCCCACAAGGAGTACTGGTAGCTGTTTTCGATGTAACGCAGAGTTACGTCCCCTCACGGACTGTCGGAATGACTACTTCTACGTCGTGGTGCAGCACTTCCCCTCACGGAATGCTCGTATGACTGCATTCGTTGTGATGTAGCACAGTGACGTGCCCTCAGGCCGTTTGAAACTGCATTCAATGATGATCGTGACACAGTGACGCCCCCCTCGGGCTGTCTGAAACTGCATGATTGGCTTGGAAACGCCCGAAGCTTTATACTGTTTTACTACAAAAAAATAAGACTCTAGCCTTTTCTGTGGTCAACTTCTAAAATAATGGTGCCACAACTATAAAAATTATACCGTCCGAAAGCTCGTCTTCTCAATGTCAAATAATCTCATTGCACCTAAGAATCGATCGTGCAATTCGGAGATATTAATTAATTTCTCGTCCTCAATTGTGTGGGTGTTGCATTCCTTTTGCTCTCTCCCCTCCACAGAGGCTTAGGTAATTCCCCAATGACGTCGTCTTACGTCGGCAGTTTTTTTTCTGCACAATTATTAAATGGTTTCTTTTTACTGAAAAATCTCTCATTCAAAATGATTCACTGTACTGTGCTTGTTTACTCATTATTATGCTCGTAAACGTGTTAATTTTAATTATTCCTCTTCTGGTGCATAAGCGACGTTGTCAATTTCCAGCAACATCAGCTCGAATTCCGATTCAGGCTTCCTTGTCTAACACGGTGGAAATTTCCATTCAGTTATTAATACTCGTGACCAGCCCTCTCTTGAATGTCGAGTGGGGTGATCTCATCTAAGGAACATCTGTCCCTAGTCGCTTGCGCAACGTTAAGCTATATCCTGGCTTAAAATCTCTCTCCGTTCCTTTAGGAAACTATACGTTTCTTTCATTTCTTTTTTTTAAGGACATGGGTTCGACCTTCCATGGACCCTATGGCCCATGGGTTCATCTCTCCCCTCCTTAGGTAAATAAATTTTCGAAAATTCTTGAGGAAATTTATTTCAATTTTATTTGTATTTCTTTATTCGTCGAAGCCATCATAACGTCATCCGTATTTACTGTTGTTTTTACTTCTTTTAAGTCGTATCCGGTAATTGTGTAGGTCGGGTATGCTCTGTCCCTACCCTTTCTTTCTTTCTTTCTTTATTTGTCTGGACTTTAAGTTCCCAGAACCTCATTCTCCCTTACGGGTTTGGTCTATCCCTACCCGTTTCCTTATTTCATCATTTTCTTTTCTTAAATTGGAATTTTCTTCTTCAATAAATTCAATTATTTCTTTAATTTCCCAATATACTTTCTTCAATTCGCATTCGCACTCGAATGCTTGAGCTCTATTTTCTATTTCTTCCTTATTCTTGTTTATGTCAAAAGCGGATTCATCTCTAAATGTTTCCATGACCAGGGCTTGTTCATTTTCTTCATCAAAATCTTTGGGAGGGTAATATAATTTCAAATTTGCTGAATTCATGGTCACTTCGTGATCCGTTTCACAGTGCCGAATTCTATATGCGTTATTCCTCAAATCTCTGATTATCTGATATGGTCCGTGGTACATTTTCTGGAACTTCTTGTACACACGGTTCCCTGGATCCGAAATGGCTGGTCTTTTCACTAACACCATTTCTCCTGCTAATAATGGTCGATGATACCTCTTATGCCTATTTCTTCTCTGCCTCCTGTCGGCTTGAGCTTTTAGATGCTCAAAGGCTCTCCTAATTCGTACATATCTTCCCGGCTGAGCGTCTGCTGGCCTAGGAATTACCAGATTCCAAGGTCTTTCTGGTTGCTCATTCCGATGTAACATTATGGGTATCTCTCCTGTGGATTCATGGATTGTATTATTTATACAAAATTCAATAATATCCAAAATATCTATCCACTTCCAATTTCCTTCGGCACAGTATATTCTACAGTACTTGGCCGTTTCTCTCATAACTCTCTCTACAGGGTTTGCCTCAGGATGGCGAATACTTGACAAAATTTGACGTATTCCAAGTCTTTCTAATTCTCGTCTGAACTCTACACTGGTGAAACAACTGCCGTGATCCGACAACAAATTCTCAGGTTTCCCCAGAATCGGTATCACTTTTTCTTTAAGTCGTTTTAACACCTGTTTGGTACTAGTCTTCTGTATGGGAGCAAGGACAACCATTTTAGTGAAGACATCCATAGCCACCATTATGTGTCGATTTCCTCTTCTTGCCTTTGGCAAAGGTCCAAAATTATCAATAGATATGATTTGGCCGGGCCTTTCGGGCAACAATGGTATAGGCTTCTGTCTCATAAGAAATGCATTAGGTTTGATCCTTTGACATAAATCACATGTCTTTAGCGTGTCCCTTACAGTTTCTCTCAGTCTCGGCCATATAAATGCTTCTTTCAGCATCGAGACTGTTTTGTCGACTCCCATATGTCCGAACGATCTATGGGCTAACCATACTATTTTCCTCTGCAAAATTGCAGGTACAACAATCCTTAATTTCGTATGGTCAGAGTCCACAAACTTATATAATAACCCATTATAAAACGTGTAGTCTTGTGCTATCTTCTCAGCTTCCGTGTATGCTGGTGTTCCTCTTATCAAGCTTCCCTCAAGGAATGATATGAGCATGTTCATCCATGGATCCTCCCGTTGCCTTTGACTAATGCTTCTTAACTCATTAAGAGTACGCTGATCCCTGTCTTCCAAATCTATAGCCATTACTTCCTCTTCTATGGACTCTGGCTGTCTACTTAAGTAGTCTGGAACTATGTTTTCCTTTCCTGGGCAGTAGTCTATCTTGACATCAAATTGTTGAATATATAAAGCCCAACGCATCAACCTTTGACTGGATAAATCAGTCTTCATCAGAAAGGTTAAGGCTTTATGATCCGTCCTTAGAATGACCTGAAACCCATATACGATCTTCCGCCAATATTGCAACGCGTGCAATATCGCTAACAGCTCGATCTCGCTGATCGTATAATTTTTCTCGTGTGGTTTCAGTCTCCTACTTGTGAAAGCTAGATAGTTCTTCTTATCAGGGTTTTCCGGGTTCTCCTGATATAGCATTGCCCCTATTCCAATCTGGGATGCGTCTGTCTGAATGATAAATCTCTGATTAAAATCAGGATATCCTAGCTTCACGTAATTTAAGAGCATTTCCTTGGCCTCCACGAATGCTTTTTCTGCTTCCTCCGTCCATTTCCACTTGCCCCCCTTCTTCAAAAGGTCCTGTAGTGGTGCAACAGTTTTGGTGTATGATGGACAATGTCCTGAGAAGAACCCAATCAATCCCAAAAACTGGCGAACGTTCTTCACTTTCAAAGGCCTTGGAAAATCCCTTATCGATTCCAATTTGCATGGATTTGGTTTAACACCATCCTTGTCAATCACATGCCCTAAAAATGTCACTTGCCTTTGACAGAAGTTCGATTTCTTTAAATTTATCTTAAAATTTGCCCTTCTTAGGTCTTCTAATAATTTCTTCAAATTTTCTAAATGTTCCTCAATGTTCTCCGAGGTAAGCAAAATGTCATCTACGTATCGGATAGTGCAATCTTTCACTTCCTCTGACAGGTTTCAATCAAGCGCTCTTATTAATGCGGATCCTGCAGTCTTTAATCCAAACGGACATCTTCTAAAGCAGTATGTTTGTTGATCGAACTGAAATCCAGTCAACAAGCTGGTTTTCTCTTCCAGTTCGAGATGATGATACGAAGAAGTCATGTCAATATTTGTAAAAATCTTCTTGCCTTTAAATTTCCTCAGTATTTCTTTTATGGGTGGTGCCGAATCATTTTCTGGTATGATTTTTGCATTTAGATTTCTGGCATCTAAACACACCCTTACTGAGCCATCCGGTTTACTCACAATCACTAATGGACTAACATATGGTGTCGCCATCTTTTCTATAACACCTGCATTTATCATCTCCTGCAGTGTTTTCTTGGTTTGTGGGTAATGTTTTTCCGCAACCGGGTATGGTTTTTGTTTGAACGGTGCCCAATCGTTGACTTGGAACGCGTATTTAAAATTTTCAATCTTCCCTGGCTTGGAATCAAATACGTCCCTATAATCCAATAATAATTTCTTTAACTGTTCCTTAATTTCAAGGCTGACTTTAGCTTCCTCCACTTTTCCTGACAGGTTGGTCTCGAACTCATTTTCCACATTATCTTCGAGTTCTATGTTGAGGACTTCAAATATTCTTTCTATGTCCTTATAATCTTCCTCAATCACTTCTTCCATATGCCATACCTGTTCTGCTATTTTCGCATCCTGTTCCTGTAGGTTAATGTTTTGCTCATCCACATCCTCTCTTTGAATTCTAATGCAGTTTTGCGCTAGGTCTATAATGACCTTGTTCTCACGGATAAAATCAATACCTAATATGACATTATACGGTAATTGATTTACCAGCAAAAAGCACTGCGAAATTTCAGCGTTACCCATGATTAAATCAATGTATACCTGAAATTTACATGTCAAAGATTTTTCAGGGATAATTCCCTTAATTTTTACACTTGATGTGGGAATCTTTAGTACTCGGCCCCTTGTTTCCAATTCATTTAAAAGGGTTTGTGTAATTAAACTTATTGTGGATCCAGTATCAATCAATGCTCTGACCAGTAATCCTTCTATCCTAAGCATAATTATAGGTAGTTCTCTTTTAACAGGTGGGATTCCTTCCACATCCTCGTTAATTAGTTCATCTGGTCTGGCTATCCAATTTACAATTTCTACCTCCTCCCAGCTCCTGGTATGTTTCCACTTTTGACAATTTAAATTTGGAGTTTTTTTTATCCTGAGGGCTCCCTTTTCCCTCATTCTTTAGCTGAGCTTGTAGTTCCAAGCTTTGAGCTCCGTCTAGTCGGTCGGGTGATTTCCGGTTCTTGATTGCCTCACTCCAACGGACTTTTTGCCTATCAGGTTCATCTGGTCTTTCGTTCATATAACGAAGACTCTCCTGATATCTTTCTTCTATTTCGGCCCGATATTCATCATCCCTATCGTCTGGCCTTACATTCCTCCTGGGATAATTCTCCCATTTCTTTCTGTTGTCCGGCCTTTGCTGGTTATTATTATAGGGTCGGCTTTCCTGTTGCCTATAACCCGTAGTTCTAGGATTTCTTCCTCGATATCCTCCCCGGTAATATGGCTGTATCCTTCTAGGCTCCTGGTGCCCATACTCTCGATCTCGTCCTTGAGTATCCGTACTGGTGGACTGATTCCTGGTCGCTGGTTTTTCTCCAGTTTCCTGACTGCTGGCTATGTGTACTTGCTCAGTTTGTCTTTGATGCCGAGGTGTTACGTGCGAAGTCGTCATATCTAACTGACGTAATACGCTTTCCACTTCCACAGCACTTCTGGCTTTGGATGAGATTAGCAGCCTCTGAATCTCATATGGAAGCTGTCTTGCAATGGCGGCACACAGGTCGTTTTCTGCCGGAGCAATATCCAGTTCGCGGAATTTACACAGCTGAGCGGTGAAAAATTCCGAGTATTTAGTGGGTGCATTGGTGCTGTACTTCCTAGAGTACAGATCTAGCCTTAAATTTTCTTGGACATCTGCTGCCCAATATCGCTTTAAAAATGCTTCCCTAAAGCCTTCCACCGTATCAAAAGTGTATCTAAAGCTTCTGAACCAGGTGAGACAATCACCTGCCAACAGCTTTTCAATAGCTCTCAGTCTCCGATCCTGAGGAACCTTCATTTCATTTAGATACTCTGCCACTTCTTTTAGCCAGTATTTTGGAGTAATAGACATGTTATTACCCGTAAACTTTACTGGTCTATCATCATTGGATTTAATAATGTTTATTATTTGGCCATTTGTCTGATTCGTGTACGGGGTTGACATCGCCATTGGATATCCTGGGTTCTTATAAGGGCTCTCCCCTCCTAAGTCCCTCTCCGTATCTGTGCCTTGTTCACGGGAATCTACCCATCCTGTCTTTGGAAACTCCTCCTGATTTTCGAATTCTAACTTCCTTTCTCTTCGGGCACTTTCTTCATTTGCCATGAGTTGGATTTCCATTTGACTATTCTTAAGTTCCGTCCTCTCCAATCGGGATCTTAATTCATTCTGAATTCTTTCTTGATTCCTTTTAATATCTTCCTCTACCTTTTGGAATTGGAATTTCTCATCCCTGAAGCTATCCCTGAATTCATTTATTTGGTCTTCTACCTCTTTCTTAATGATCTTAGCCTGTTGGTCTATAATTTCTGGTTTCACGTCACCTATGGTATCCAGGTCTTCTCGTATTTCTTTTATCTTCTTCTCCACCTCTCCCTTAATTCCTTCCAGCTTTTCCTCAGTTTTCTCTTGACTCTTATACAATTTCATCATTTCATCTTGGACCTGATTTACTTCCTTATTGGTTTTTCCTACGTGATCCTTTAATGTTCCGATGGTTTCCTGAACCTCATTAATACCCTGACTTATTTCATTTATTTTATGGGTGTTATCCTTATTTTCGTCCTCTCGTTGTTTCCTTTCACCCTGGAGATGCCCCTCGTAGATACCTAATCTTCGATTTATTTCACCCTCATACTTCTTTAAGTTATCATCTACCTGCCCGGTAAACAGCTCAAATTGACCTTTCATATCCCGCGCATCCTTTATATTTTGATTTTTCATCTCAGTTACCTCAGTCTGAACTACACTGATTTTGTCCTCGAGGGTCCCTACTTTCTCCTCAACCCCTTCAAATCTATCTCCTAGCTTATTCACGCTTTGTTTTATTTCATCCCGGGATGCCTCACAAATATCGCTGTTAAATTTTATCTGAGCTTTCAATTCTTTCTGCACACCTTGGATCTGGGTTACAAGTTTTTCCTCACATGCCTTTACATTTTTTTTACAAGATTCTTCCATGCTATTTAATTTAGTTTCTATAGAACCAAATTTATTTTCCATGGTATCAATTTTATTCCCTATACTTTTAAAATTATCTTGGCACTCCTTTTTAGATTCTATACTATTTTTTTCTATAGTACTTATCTGGGTTCTCAATCCTGCATTAAACGTGTTACTCTCAGTTTGCAATGCCTTTAACTTGTCCCCAAATGCTTTATCCAATATTTGAAATTTGGAATCTATGTTTCCTTCTATACTTTCTCGGAGTTCATCTGACCCCTGTTTTATTCCCCCTTTTAATTCATTTAACTTATTCCCAAAATCAGTATCAAAACCTTGGAATTTGTTATTTATTTTATCTATCTCAGCCTTTACTTCATTGTTCATTGTTACACAGTTAGCCTCGATAGCTTCTAACTTAATTTCCATGGTATTACTTTTAACTCCGATAGCTTCTAATTTAATCCCCATGTTAGCACTATCAGTTTTTATTGACTCCAAACTTTCATTTATGGATTCGAACACTTTGTTATTTTCATTCTTTTGGAGACTCAATGTATTGTTTATAGCCTCCAACTTCTCATTACTATCGGCTTTTATCGCCTCCAAAAGCCCCTGCAATTCCTCACTCAATACCATCTTATGAGAATACAGTGGGCCACAAATGCCACCACACTAGTACATGCTTGAGAGATGATACTCTGAATCCGTGTGTCCCAATTTCTTTAAAACTTTACTTTGGTACGGGTATTCACTTACAACGTACCCTTTTGATACTTTTATTCAATTTCATAAACCTTTATGGAAGTATTTAAAATTCAAAATTTCGAAAAACCATTTTTTTTCACAAAAAAAAAATGAAAATTTTGATTTTTCGAGAAAACTCGGGTTTTCCCTAGGAAAACTCAGCCCTGCGTACTGGGCGCCATTTTTAGGTTTGCTAGGGGGGTTTTTATATAATATATTCAGGGCTGCTCGGTATGAGTTTCCAGGGACCCATGCGGTCAGTTAATATTTTACGTTGTAGCATTTCCTATCATTACTTTAATTTTACATGATATGACCGACTTAAGTGTTCCTCTAGTTATTAATCCAGCACATTATTTATATATCCCCATGTGCCCATTTAGCAAGAAATATGCCAATCACAGTATACCAGCGTAGCTCAATTCGGGATTTCGGGGCAGTGGTAAGTTCCCCCACTCTGTGACTCACATATTTTGGATTAATTAGAGGATACACTTGCAAAAATAACAACAAAATCAACTCCTATTTAAACACATTTAATTAATAAAATTAATGGCGCTACAAACATTTTAACAATTTAATCACTGACCCAATAATCAACTGCTTGTTCCAAATGAACAAGGGATCACAAATATGAACAAATATTGTATTCAAAACCTGTGGTTTCCACATAAACCAACAATTCTTACTTAGTCTCACTTCCATAAAGCACTAACATTAAGTTTACATAACTCCGAGCTCTTTGGCTCCATGCTTTTACATTATTAAGGTGTCATACTTGTACACCTCCCACTATCCTTTATATTTTCTTCTATCTCAAAAACAAATATATAATTATATTTAAAATCTAGGTTATTTATCTAACTCAATATTTTGGGCATGTCCACACATTCAGTTGATATTATCTCTCTTTATTTCACAAATATATTAAGGTAATCAGAAAATCAATTGTGTACTCCAGAGCGTGAAGGTACTTGACACAGTCAAAAAACTATAGTTACTCCCGAACTCAGTTGCCTTCAATCAACTCGTGGAATCCCACGTCCTTACATTATTACAATAGGGATTGTTATTTATCTCTTATGTCTTAGTAGACCATTATCATATAAGAAACTACGATCTGAACCGGCAAACGAAATATCCATCTTTAAGGACCTCGGTTCAACGCCCGGGTCGTTAACAACTCAAACCCTCCTGGTGTATTCATTCTCTTTACAACAGCTTACGAGACGGTCTCTGTTCCCCCTCGCTTTAAAAGAGCTAGACTTTACTACTTGGGGTGCGATTTATGACACGTTAGGGTGACGGCGACTCCCTGTCTGACCCAACGTTAGTAGCTATTTCCAAGGCTTTCAAAACAAACCTTCCCATTATATCCAGTTCTGGGGAGACCGGGCTTTACTGTACCGATATACATTCAAACAACTATTCTTTGGTTCAAAGACCATTTTCGTATCCTTGGCATTTATTAATTATGAGAGGGTCCTCATTGATTGGGAAGATTAATACACATACGACGACAGAGAATTACAGGGGCTTTTATCATAAGAAGATCCTGCATTCGAATCTCTTCGTGTGCCTCGGGAACCAATCCCTTACAGAGGACTTATACAAAATGCGATTTAGAGTCGGCCGTGGCCCATATGACATACGCTCAATAATACCATATATTAGCTCCCTTTTTAAATACATACACAATGCCTCGTGATACCATGTCACAAATAGAGGACTTATACAATTATCAATTCACTGCAATCAACTACCCTCCATAAGTAATGTACCAAGTATTTCAACCACTACGCGTTCCTAGCGTGACACTTTAATATTATATTTGCGCTCATTATGCGCTATGCATTACTTTAAGCCGAAATGTCTTCCCAAGAACTGATAAAATCTCTTTAGTAACAATTCATATTATTTTAATTCACAATTTAATCCTTCCGTTGTCGATAAATCGCTCCCTGTTTTAAAATATTCCATTGAACATCATATTTTACACATACGTTAAGGCTTAACGTTCTTATAATCATATCAATTTATTTGATTTTTATTTAACATTTCCATATTTAATTATTATTATTATCTTTATTCTTTAGACAAGCTCAAAAGCTATTTCTTTCATACCTCAACTTTACTTTATTTCAATATCTTTCATGATAATTAATGATATTTCGCTTGCTCTTATGACATTTGTTAAATACATTAACCCTTTATTCACATATTTCCTCTACGGGATTTATTCTTTACACAATTATTTATAATTTCTCAGTTTATTTTATTATTGTTCAGACCGTGTTCTTGATTATTCAGTATTTATTTATTTAAACACATCCCTTTCACTCAAAAACTCCGGTGGTTTTGTACACAATCAATTTCTGACACCAAAATAGAATGAATTTAGTACTCACATGTTTCCAGATCATCCCATGATCTTTAATCTGGTGCGGTGCTGCATTTTTAGGCCCACTTTGACCTTTTTACTCCATATTAAAGGTATTCATCTTACTTAAAAACACTTTTTGATATACATTTAAAACACTTAACATTGACGACATTTTTATATACTGATGTGTTCCCTTGGAACACATAATGAAAATCCACAGCCTGCTTCCAGTCTCCGACCGGGTCAGGAATGGAATGAATGAAGCCCCCCATCTAGCGGCGAGGATATGAACTGTGCCGGCTGCCGAGGCCTGACGCACTCCTCTGGGGCAATGATTAAATGAATGACAGATGAAATGAAATGATAGTGGAGAGTGTTGCTGGAATGAAATTTTGACAGGGAAAACCGGAGTACCCGGAGAAAAACCTGTCTGCCTCCGTTTTGTCCAGCACAGATCTCACATGGAGTGGCCGGGATTTGAACCACGGACCCAGCGGTGAGAGGCCGGCGCGCTGCCGCCTAAGCCACGGAGGCTTCCCCTTGGGACACATAATAAACACTAAAAATATTAATTTAACACACAATCTTGATTATTTTACACTTCACAATTCTCGATCACTAGGCCGTATTTCTGAGCCTATCACACGTGATCTTCTTAAATTCCCGTTTCCAAAGGTGAAATTTATTCGATGTCGGCTTCCTATCCTGCAGAATGCGAAAGTCCCGAAACATCTACTGTTCCCTGGAGTCCAATTCTGCTACTCCTATCCTGGATAACCGGCTATTGATCTAGCTTGAACGGCTTCTCTGTAGATCTGTCTATCGATCCTAACGAAAGTCTATACGGATCGAGGTCTCCTCTAAGATCTATAGATTTGATTTATAGCAGCTAGCACTTCTTAATTCTAGTATTTTTAGAATAGTTCGCCTGCTTTCTGGAGATAATGTTTATAGTCTCCTATCGTCTTTATTTGAACTGTTTTAATACTCTGTTCTTCCCTTTTAGGTTTCTTTAATTTAAATAACAGTTTATCTGTCTGGTACGATACTTCCGTACGTTATGATCTATTCGTTCGTACATTTAACGACCTATCGCCTTTAAGTCCGATGTTCGCGGCCTGCTCTGACTATATCTTACGAATTTTCACTTTAACTTGTATACAGTCGGGCCTAAATCCTATAATTAGGATTTTCCTAATATTTCACTACGGCGATACTTTAAAATTTCGTCTTGACCACTCCTATGGAGGCAAGCAAGTCGTTTATACTGCGACGCCTGTGGCTATCGGATCTTACTTCTGCGGTGTAACACAGCGTTTCTCCCCACAAGGAGTACTGGTAGCTGTTTTCGATGTAACGCAGAGTTACGTCCCCTCACGGACTGTCGGAATGACTACTTCTACGTCGTGGTGCAGCACTTCCCCTCACGGAATGCTCGTATGACTGCATTCGTTGTGATGTAGCACAGTGACGTGCCCTCAGGCCGTTTGAAACTGCATTCAATGATGATCGTGACACAGTGACGCCCCCCTCGGGCTGTCTGAAACTGCATGATTGGCTTGGAAACGCCCGAAGCTTTATACTGTTTTACTACAAAAAAATAAGACTCTAGCCTTTTCTGTGGTCAACTTCTAAAATAATGGTGCCACAACTATAAAAATTATACCGTCCGAAAGCTCGTCTTCTCAATGTCAAATAATCTCATTGCACCTAAGAATCGATCGTGCAATTCGGAGATATTAATTAATTTCTCGTCCTCAATTGTGTGGGTGTTGCATTCCTTTTGCTCTCTCCCCTCCACAGAGGCTTAGGTAATTCCCCAATGACGTCGTCTTACGTCGGCAGTTTTTTTCTGCACAATTATTAAATGGTTTCTTTTTACTGAAAAATCTCTCATTCAAAATGATTCACTGTACTGTGCTTGTTTACTCATTATTATGCTCGTAAACGTGTTAATTTTAATTATTCCTCTTCTGGTGCATAAGCGACGTTGTCAATTTCCAGCAACATCAGCTCGAATTCCGATTCAGGCTTCCTTGTCTAACACGGTGGAAATTTCCATTCAGTTATTAATACTCGTGACCAGCCCTCTCTTGAATGTCGAGTGGGGTGATCTCATCTAAGGAACATCTGTCCCTAGTCGCTTGCGCAACGTTAAGCTATATCCTGGCTTAAAATCTCTCTCCGTTCCTTTAGGAAACTATACGTTTCTTTCATTTCTTTTTTTTAAGGACATGGGTTCGACCTTCCATGGACCCTATGGCCCATGGGTTCAATACTGCCAAGACACTTTTGGAGAGCATTTTGGCTATTCCCTGAAAGAACATGAAAATACTTAGGACTTTCACTACAGACAACACATACCTCATTCAGGATACATATAAAGGACAGAGTTAACAGCTGCAATCAGAGGAATATACGATATAATGAACATAACCAGTCTATCTCTACAGACGGCTATGATATTATTCCATGCAAAAGTTTCGCTATTATTATCCAATGGACTAGAATTCATTTGGGAAAACCTTTCATTGTCAGATTTGAACTCTTTGGAGGAAGTAAACGCTAGATATTTGATAAAAGCACTTGGAGTGGCAAAAACAACACGATCAAGACTTGTTTATGAATTATCAAGGGAACCTTTTACATAGAAGATCTACGATCCAAACTACCCCTGCCGTCCACTGAGCAAGCGACAAAATTGATTCAGACGAAAAAGTGGGAGGAAGCGCGCATAAATTTCACCGACTTCTATGGCACAGATGCAATGATTGACAGGAGATGGATAAACGAAAATCAATACCTTCGGAATGTAATAACAGGATTAGCAATCCATAGTTTTCACCATAAAATTGGCAAGAACGAAACATTTCATGGAGCAAACGAGGAATGTGTGTGTACACTGTGCAATAATCACTGTTTTTATTTATTTATTTATTTATTTATTTATTTATTTCTAGTATGGCTTTTAGTGCCGGGAATGTCCGAGGACATGTTCGGCTCGCCTGAGTCTGTAGCTGCTTCCAGCGGACACCCTTAGGGTGAGCTACAATTTCCGTTCAATTACAAGTAGTTCCAACTTTCGCCACAAGATATCAATGATACCTATTGGTGAACGTTGGAACTTTGATAGAGCGTTCTGGCGAAATCTAACCTAACAATTTAGCTTCATACAAGTTTAGTCTGTGGAAGGATCTTTTACATGCCATAAATCTATGACATGGGACCGCCGGCTTTACTTCCCCTTCGAAGGAAGGCATACTGAAGGATTTTTGACGCTATTAAAAAATCCGACGACCTCGGCCAGCTTTGAACCCGCTATCTTAATAATCACTGTGACAAATATCATATAACCATCTGTCGTAAACGAGTTAGATCGACTGCAGCAGTTAGGTCCATAGCACCTTAGCTTGGCCTAGAAGACCCCTTGTCGATGCACTCAGTGTGGTGGCCCTGATTGGTGGTATCCAATTGGCACCCTTTTAATGAAACACCCTATAAATATACTTACACCTACTTCAGTTACTGTAGACTACATGTACTGTATTAATTTCAGACTGGAGCCATGGAGGGTCAGCGCGCCATAAGGACTGGATCACTCGGGTCCCTCAGCGAGCAGAACCTCATCGACTGTAGCAGATCGTACGGCAATAATGGTTGCCACGGTGGCTGGATGGGGCACGCCTTCGATTACGTGCGGGACAACGGTGGCATCGATACCGAACAGTATTATCCTTATGAGGCTGTGGTAAGTATGCTTTTCATGTCACAGTACTGTTCTGCGTGTTTCACTTGAATACACGACAGTCATGTGGGTTGCCTACCACCTGCATTAGAAGTTCTTGCTCGCTAATTCGTCTATCTCTGGGATAAAAAAAATGCATTGGTCAAATCAAAATGTAAAAAGGATGAGTTGGACAGCCATTTTTAGCCTATTTTCAATTTTGAAAAAATAGGCTTAAGAGATCACCTTTTGTCCGTGTGTGTGTGTGTGTCCCTAATAACTTCTAAACGGCTGGAGCGATTTCTATGAAACTCGGTAAGTTCATAGCACTGTTCCAGACGACCTCGACCATGCCCTTGAAATTTTGTTACGTCTCACCAATCCAACATGGCGGCAGTGCGAAATATTTCACCAGCATTCAATATCTCTGAAACTATTCCCGATATCACCCTGGAATTTTTACGGTGATAAAGGGAACTATTAGAGGTTCACCTATGTGACTTTTGAAACCTGGTAACTACAATACCAACATGGCGGCCATGCGAATTTTGCGACTTTTAAATAGACGTTTCTCGCGATTTAACCAACCAAACGCAATAAAACTTTGTACAGTAAGTTATATGTTTATACATATTGTAATGCACCGACATTTAACTTCTTTCAATTGTTTACATAACCACAAGATGGCGGATGTGCGAAATATTTCATCGGCATTCTATATCTATGAAACTATTAGCGGTATCACCCTGAAATTTTGTACGGAGATAAAGGGCACTACTGGAAGGTCATCTGTAAGACTTTCAAAAACCGGTTAACTACAATACGAACATGGCGGACAAGCGAATTTGAATATTTTAAATACACCTACCTCGCGATTTAATGTTCCAGACGCAATGAAATCTGGTACAGGAAATGTTTATAACCATTGTAATGCACTGGTATCTAATTTAGTTCAATTGTTTACAAAACCTCAAGATGGCGGCTGTGCGAATTTTAAAATTAAGTTTTTATTTCTTGTGTCGTAGTCATGCGATTGAAGTGAAAGTTTGAATAATGAACCTACGCAATAATTTTCCTTTAATGGTACATGACTCTATGGCCTATAGTCAACAAAAAAAACAACAACAACCCCTGGCACTATCCAGCCCATGACGGGCTAAGGCCGACCAAGCGACCGCTGCCCAGCCATTCGGCCTGCAGATATTGGGGTGACGCGTGATCAGCGCGTCGGGTCCCCTCGGCCGTTAATCTTGGTTTTCGTGATCGGGGCGCTGTCTCACTGTCAGAAAGCTACTCAATTGTCCTCACGAGGCTGAGTGCACCCCGTTCCAACCCTCACGTCAGTTTTAAAATCCCTGACGGAGCCGGGGATCGAACCCGGGGCCTCCGGGTGAGAGGCCTATGGCCTATACATTTAACAATCTAACATGGCGACCATCCGAAATATTTAGACGGCTCTGAATATCTACGAATCTATTATAGCAATCATACTGATTTTTTATGTTTATTTTTTTAGCGTATGGCTTTTAGTGCCGGGAGTGTCCGAGGACATGTTCGGCTCGCCAGTTTTGTAGCTGCTTCGAGACGGACACCCAATGGGTGAGCTACAAGTACCGTTGGGGAGGGAAGTTGGAATGTAAGGACGAGGAGTTGGAAGGTAGCGGCTGTGGCCTATAGTTAGGGACCAACCCCGGCATTTGCCTGGAAGGAAGATGGGAAACCACAGAAGACCATCTTCAAGGTTGCCGGCGGGGGGATTCGAACCTCCTCGCCTCCCGGATGCGAGCGACTGCCATCAGTCATGCCGTAACCACCACGGCTAACTCACCCGGTTTTTATGTTCATAGGGGCTATGAACTTCAGTTCACCTATATGACTTTAAATAACCTGGTGATCACAAATCCAACATGGTGGCGACGCGAAGTATAAATATTCACATGGACGTTTCTCGCCATTTAACCATCCTAGTGCAGTGAAACTTGGTACATAAAATCCTTATACGAATGTTAATCCACTGGCATCTAATTTATTTCAATTGTTTCCATAACCACAAGATGGCAGCAGAGCGAAATTTTAAAATTTCCTTGTTACTTCTTGAGTCCTAATCATGCGATTGAAATTTGAATGCTACACGTACACAATAATCTTCACGTAACAGCACATAACTCTAGGACCTACATATCTAAAATCCAACATGGCGACCATCCGAAATATATAGTCGGTTCTCAATATCTACAAATCTTTTACAGCAATCAAACTGAAATTTTGTATTTTGATAGTGGCAATTAACATAAGTAGGATATATAAAAATAGGCTGTATAGTGCTTCTCGGAACTACTTGTTTATCTTCCATGTAATTGTTTTTTTAAATTTAACGGCAATGTGGCCCTAGAAATTACACGGATTTTATTTAATTAAGAGTTACTACCAGAAAAAAAAACTTGGCATATTAATATTTTACTGTTTGATATAACCATTATAAAAATCACCAGTGTTCGTAAAAGAATAGAAGACAAACTGTTGAGCAATTTTTAGTAAGAACATTGTTATTTGCCTGACAATGGGCCAATAAGAAAAAAAGATTGGAGTCAGGCTCGAGATACGAACCCCAGACCACAGGCTACGCAGTCTCTCGCGCTAGCATCTGAGCCACCGTGACACAGTCATTGAAAGACAGAAAGGACAGGAAACTTTGTTCACCCGGAGATTTGCTAAGGATGTTGCATTTTAGAGTGTCTTTGACACAAACGGCAATGCTTTGACAAGTCTATCATTATGAAAGACGTATCCACTGAGGGCGTAAGAAATGTTTTAGTGACATCTATTATGTCAAAAAACTGTTACTAAAAACTGACGGAATTCGGAAATGTAGGAGGAGTTAACTAGAGATTGTGCGTTGATGTGGGCCACTTTAAGCCTGTTTGCTTTTCTCAAGTTAATGTTTGATAGTAGTTCAGCCAATACATGTTCATCATGAGACACAATATATGTACTATAAACTGTTTTGCAAACCTGAGATCACTATGGTAATAAAAATAATAAAACAAACGATAAAATGACCCATCAAGAAACAATGAATAGCCTAATTTACGCTAAAAATTAAAGAAAGTCTAGTGAGATGTCGAGTATACAGTACAGAGAAATAAAATAATTAATTACTTACTAGAGCAATGAATCTAATTCTAATTAACTAATAACCTAAATTGGAGTAAGGACGAAAGAATTTTGATCTTCCTTATTTCCAAATAGCCTCTCCAGGTTCCATATTTATGTTGAATATTTGAAAAGTTGAGTCTCCATCAGCTGCGCGGTTCTCCAAGGGGTCCTCATTTCAAGTGTGTTGGGTACCGCTTCTTCAACAGACAGACATACAGACAGACGGACACACATTTGCCCGGATCGATCTCATAAGTCTACTTTTTCCTCATTTTTACAAAACGTGAAACATAAGCTAAAAATCTGTATATTGTGGTTCTGTGTAAGAGAAGGCCATGTAGCCTTAACAACGCCAATAAATAAATAAATAACTAACTAAATAAATAAATGAATTTAAAAAAAATATTATTAGTAACATTACTGGCCACATTGGACCACTCGAGTCTTCCATGTTTTAATAAATAAATAAATAAATAAATAAATAAATAAGTAAATAAATAAATAAATAAATAAATAAATAAATGTTGTTGTTGTTTTTTGAGTCTTCAGTGTTTTGACTGGTTTGATGCAGCTCTCCATGCCTGCCTGTCCTGAGCTAATCGTTTCATAGCTACCACACCCTACATCCGAGGCAATCTGTTTAACATATTCTAACCTTGGTCTACCCCTACAGTTCTTGTCCTCGACCCTTCCTTCCATAACTAAGCTTGGCTATTCATGGGTGTCTTAGTAAGAGTCCTACCAACCTATCTCTTCTCTTCATTAGCAGTCGCCAGAAACATATCTCTTCTCCCACTCGTCCTAATACCTCTTCGTTTGTAACCCTATCTACCCATCTGATCTTCATCATTCTCCTGTAACACCACATTTCAAACGCTTCAATTCTCCTATTGTCTGCCGCACCAATAGTCCAAGTTTCACTTCCATAGAGCGCCACGCTCCAGACAAAGGCCTTCAAAAATGACTTCCTAATACCTAAATCTATATTCGATGTCAACAGATTATTTTTCTGTAGAAATGCTTTCCCTGCCTGAGCTAACCTACTTTTTATATCCTCTTTGCTTCGTCCATCACTGGTTATTTTGCTTCCTAAGTAACAGAATTCTCCTTCTTCTTTTAGTTTTCACCTGCCAATATGATGTCCATAGAGGTTTCTGATTTATTTCGGCTGCATTCCAATATTTTAGTTTTACATTTATTAATTGTCATCATGAATTCTTTCCTCAAGACGGAGTCCATACCATTCATAAACTCATTCAAATCCTCAGGCGTGTCGACCGAGATGACTATGTCATCAGCAAATCTCAGAGTTGAAATTGTGGGGCCGATAACCTAGATGTTAGGCCCCTTAAAACAACAATTACCATCATCATCATAGTTGAAATTGGTGGCTTCGGTGGCGTAGTCGGTAGCATGCTGAGCTTCTATGCCCAAGATCGCGGGTTCAAATCCAGCCGAAGTCATCGGAATTTTTAAGAGCGTTAAAAATCCCTCCGTATGCCTTCCTTCGGAGGGGAAGTAAAGCATGGGGTCCAATGTCATAGATTTATGGCATGTTAAAGAACCTTCCACTAATTGCACCTGTGTGAAGCTAAATTGTATAGGTTTAGAATGTAAACAACGCTCTTAGGTTCCTACGTTCGTTGCCAAGAGCCGACTGCGGTGGCGTCTGGTAGCTAAGTTCTGAACTAGTAGTTGTCGACGGTGGCGTTTGGCGGCAAAAGTAGGAACTATTTGAAAAATTCATAAATCTGCAGTCCTTACTTGAATTAAAAAACAGATAACCCACACTAATACAGTTATCACAATTAACACCGGTTATCAGACAGATTCTACACACACCCAAAGTACACGGGGCTACATGACCGCATTGTCGCAGCCCCTAAACTTAAGAACCAACCAACCAGAGTTGAAATTATTTCTCCTTGAATCTTTACTCCCACTTTAAATTTTTCTGCAATTTCCTTCATTGCTTGTTCAAGGTTAAGATTGAAAAGTATGAGTGATAAGTTGCAGCCTTGCCTTACACTTTTCTGAGTACCAGCTTCTCTCTCATGAATAAATAAATAAAATAAATAAATAAATAAATAAATAAATAAATAAAGAAAGAAAGAAAGAAAGAAAGAAAGAAAGAAAGAAAGAAAGAAAGAGAGAAAGAAATAATAAGTAAAATAAATAAATAAATGAAGTGATTGCTTGCAGGAGCGACAATGTCGCTACAATCCTGGCTACTCGGGTGCTACAGTGACAGGATCTCGCAGCCTCCAACCTGGAAACGAAGGCCAACTTCAATGGGCTGTCGCAAGCATTGGACCAATTGCTGTCACTGTTGATGCATCTCAACCTTCCTTCCAGCATTATCAAGGTGGTAAGTATGGTACATTCTTCTCATTGTGTCCTAACGACCAAGCCATTCTCTCCTATTTCCTCTGCCCCTCAGTTCATCTCTTCGCAATCTCTGTCTGTGGTGCAATACAATCGAAGTCTTCTCCCGTTAAACGTTAAAGAGAATACCTCGTGAAGTAGCGGCTAGCATTCTCGGCTGTTGATACGAAGGTCCGGCCTGAGGGCGGGAACAGGGTACACTCAGCCCCGTGAGGCAAAACTGGGAAGAGCTGGCTTCAATCCAAACTTCAGCA
Source organism: Meconema thalassinum (assembly GCA_946902985.2). Lineage (NCBI taxonomy): Eukaryota > Metazoa > Arthropoda > Insecta > Orthoptera > Tettigoniidae > Meconema > Meconema thalassinum. The sequence continues at coordinate 960,106,825 of OX336388.2, read as the reverse complement.
GTGCTGGAAGTGTTTATCCATGAATTCCCCACTTCTACTCCAGGAAAATGCCGAGATGGTTCTTAAATTGAAGCCATGGTTGCCTCTTACCATCGCCGTCTACAATTTATTCTCAAGCCGTGTCATAAGGTTTGGCAACACCGCACATCGGTCATCTGGGAGGCCTATCGCAAGCACGTGGTAATTGCTAACACTGCGTAAACACATACATTTTGACGCCAAATGTTTCCGAAAATACAACAGAACATAACGTCCGCTAAATCTACACACAAATATCACAAATAAAGGATACATGCTATTCCCGATAAGGTAATAATAAAAGGAAGTACTGTACCTCAATGTCCCAATGTCTGAAGTTTCCTTTTATTGCTGTTATGCTCACTGCCGTCATTGACGCGCTCAGGAAAAATATTAAAAACTATTTTTACGAACTTAGAGACTGCCTTTGATAAAACATTCTTCACTTTTTGTCCACACATGTACTCATCATAGTCACAACAGGCCTCCAAGCTTAATACTGACAGTCTAGCAATAATGCTTCACTGGTCACTTAATTTAACAAGATGTTCAGTAAAGAACATATAGCCTACTTTCTCCTAAATGCATGGGTATTGTTATAACTCTTTGTCCTTTTCAAGGAGTATGATTCAATGTTGGTTGTAGTAGCTTGTTGAAATACAACGTGTTATAGGGATATTAAACATGAATATGAGGTGCCCTTTGCTAGTGCTACCTCTGTACCAAATTTCGTTCAATTCGGTTTCACCGTGTTTGAATTGATAGGGGGAATCGATTTGCACACATACTTGGCCACCATCTGCAAACTATTGCGCTGATGTTCTTGTAGTTTGGTCAGAATATGTTTCCCACATAAAGATATGGTGTTGCAAAATTTGGTAGAGACTAGATTATTAGGTTGGTCGTAATTACATTTTAGCTTTTAACATTTGGGTGGCCGCGATAACGTTTCCGTCAAGATAGCGGTGATATAAAACATGACACTGAGGTGCCCTTTGCTAGTGCTACCTCTGTACCAAATTTCGTTCCATTCGGTTTCACCGTGTTCGAATTGATAAGGAGAATAGATTTTCACACAAAGATGGCCGCCATCCCAAAATATTAGGCTAATGACCTATTAGTTTGGTCAAAGGATGCTCCCTCCATAAAGGTATGTTGTTGCAAAATTTGCTAGTGATCGGATGATTAGGTTAATCGTATTTTGATTTAAGCTTTGAACATTTGTGTGGCCGCCATTACGTTTCCGTCAAGATGGCGGCGATATAAAACATGACACTGAGGTGCCCTTTGCTAGTGCTACCTCTGTACAAAATTTCGTTCCATTCGGCTTCTCCGTGTTCGAATTAATAGGGGGAATCGATTTTGACACAAAGATGGCTGCCATCCGCAAACTATTAGGCGAATGACCTATTAGATTGGTCAAAGGATGCTCCCTCCATAAAGGTATGTTGTTGCAAAGTTTGGTAGAGATCGGATGGTTATGTTAGTCGTAATTTGATTTAAGCTTTGAACAATTGTGTGGCCGCCATTACGTTTCAGTCAAGATGGCGGCGATATAAAACCTGACACTGAGGTGGCCTTTGCTAGTGCTACCTCTGTACCAAATTTCGTTCCATTCGGTTTCACCGTGTTAGGGGGAATCGATTTTGACACAAGGATGGCCGCCATCCGCAAACTATTAGGCTAATGACCTATTAGATTGGTCAAAGGATGCTCCCTCCATAAAGGTATGTTGTTGCAAAGTTTGGTAGAGATCGGATGGTTATGTTAGTCGTAATTTGACTTAAGCTTTGAACATTTGTGTGGCCGCCATTACGTTTCTGTCAATATGGCGGCCATATAAAACATGACACTGAGATGTTCTTTGCTAGTGCTACCTCTGTACCAAATTTCGTTCCATTCGGTCTCACCGTGTTTGAATTAATAGGGGAATCGATTTTGACACAAAGATGGCCGCCATTCGCAAACTATTAGGCTAATGACCTATTCGTTTGGTCAAAGGATGCTTCCTCTATAAAGGTATGTTGTTGCAAAATTTGGTAGAGATCGGATGATTAGGTTAATCTTAATTTGATTTAAGCTTTGAACATTTGTGTAGCCGCCATTACGTTTCCGTCAAGATGGCGGCGATATAAAACATGACACTGAGGTGCCTTTTGTTATACTACCTCTGTACCAAATTTCGTTCCATTCGGTTGCACCGTGTTCGAATTAATAGGGGGAATCGATTTTCACACAAAGGTGGCCGCCATCCGCAAAATATTACGCTGATGACCTATTAGTTTGGTCAAAGGATGCTCCCTCCATAAAGGTATGTTGTTGCAAAATTTGGTAGAGATCGGATGATTAGGTTAGTCGTAATTTGTTTTAAGCTTTGAACATTTGTGTGGCCGCGATTACGTTTCCGTCAAGATGGCGGCGATATAAAACATGACACTGAGGTGTCCTTTGCTAGTGCTACCTTTGTACCAAATTTCGTTCAATTTGCGCTCACCGTGTTCGAATTGATAGGGGGGGGGACAGACATTCAGAGCACACACACACACACACACAGACTCACACACACACATACACACACTCAGACAGACACACTTTTTTCGCCCTGTGTTGATCTCATAAGTCTACTTTCATTTTTTGCAAAAATCGAAAGTAGGCTAAAAGTAGGTAGCTTTCTAATGAAATCTAATTAAAGGCACTTGCCAACTGAGTACAGTTCATAATAAACTGGAATATAGAGGCCACATGAAGATTTATACCAAAACTAAATTACTAGGCCCTGAAAGTCCACCTCACATTAGTGTTCAAAATTTAGTGATATAACCAGTTATTTTAATAGTGCTGCCATAATTTGACTTACAGTCAGGCAAACAACACTTTCTAGGCATCTCAAATAGTTTAATGAAATATTAGTGTAGAATTTGTTGGTTAAATTCATTAGCAGGTAGGCTATTGGTTTCACATGCAACTTAATACGGGAAATACTCACTTCTACAACTTTCAGCAGGTCTGATATACCACGAGGAATTTCACGGGTGTTGAAATAGTTAGATGCTGTCATATCAAAATAAACGATATTTATGAATAAAACAGCATGTGGTCTTACGTGTTTATAGAACTTACGGACTCTTCTAAACGTTGCCAATTCTACCAACATCACGGCTTGAGAATTATAGACGGCGATGCTCTTACCTAATCCTCACCTGGATTACAAACACGCACTAATTCAGCCATCACAACAACACAGGCAAAATTACACATACAGAAGTGCACTGGGCTGAATGACCACAGTGCTCAATACTTGCTTGAAGGGACTACGTACGCTGACATGACAATGTAGCTAAGATCATCCACCAAGAACTATGCAAGCAGTGTCAACTACCAATAGATCCAGAGCCATACTTCAGTCTTCAACCCATAACCCATATTATAAGGTGCGTTCAAAAAGTAACGAGCCGGAGGCTGGAATGCGCAAACCGGTGACGACATCGGCTAATCGTGGCGTGTGTAACGAGGTGTGGTTCCGACCAGAGCGTGGAAGGTCACAGCCCGTCGCTAGAGGGCACGCGTGCACGTCACGTGACGATACAAAGCGAGCAGCATGCATCAATCGTCGAACGCCGCCAGTCGCATTGCAAACAGTGACATGGAGGCGTCAAACGAAGAGCAAAGAGGTGTTGTTCGGTTTCTGACAGCGGAAGGAGTACGGGGAACGGACATCCATCGCCGAGTGTCACAAGTGTACGGCGAACACTGCATGCCCCTTGCAAGGGTCAAGGCGTGGCACAAGCGAATCAGGGAAGGACGGGTGTCGTTAGCCGATGATGCCCGGTCTGGGGCACCCCCCTGCATTACCGATGACAACGTCCAGCTGGTAGATGCACTCATTACCCAGGACCACCGAGTGATAGTGAACGCCATAGCCGCCGTGGTCACGCCACGACAATGCACGACCTCATAAGGCCAACACAGTATCGGCACTCCTGCAGAAATTCAAATGGGAGGTTCTCGGCCAACCTCCATACAGTCTAGACCTCTGTCCCTGTGATTACGCCATGTTTGGTCCCCTTAAAAGGGCTCTGCAGGGCCAACGATTCACCTCGGACGCCGACGTCCAGCTGTACGTGCGGAACTGGTACACATCGCAGCCCAGGGAATTTTATGAGACAGCCATTCACCGCCTCGTGTCACAGTGGGACAAGTGCCTCAACCGCCAGGGCCAATACTTCTAACATACAGGTACTGGTTTCTGTAATTATGCCTCCGGCTCGTTACTGTTTGATCGCACCTTATAGAAAATGACACATTTGAAATTGCATTGAAATTCCTCTGCCATCACCAACAAAACAATAGCTGCCAATAAACCGGACCTCATTGTCACAGACAACGTGCACATGGCTCATAAACATTGCGGTACCAAACTCCCACAACATCAGAAATAAGACCCACGAAAAATGCAGCAAATCCATGGAGTAGGCAACAGAAGTATAACGCCTTTGGAAAGAACAAACAGTCACTGTCAACTCAGTTATAATCTCAGCCACAGAAGTAATACCGAAACAGCTCTACAAACTGAGTCTACCATTCAACATCCATCAGAAAATACAGAGGGGCACAGCTGTCATATACTGAACCCTTCAGAATAGCAGTGTTTTATGCAAGAATCTTAGATCAAGGGGTCGCGTTCAGTTCATAGTGTGGTGTTTACGTCCGCCAAACAACGTGCTTTTCTGAGGCAAGGGTTATAGGATAAAAACTATAATTAAGAAAGTAAGGAGACAAAACGTAAGATAATAACAAGATTTAATAACTAACTTGTGCATAAAAGAATAAAACAAACAAAAATAAACAAAATCCTCCCTGAATTTCCCCCTGACAGGAATATTTATCACTTTAAGGAGTCAGACAGATCTCCCCTTTTCTAATAAAATGTGGATCCAAGTTCCACTATCTTGCATATGAATTTATGTTCGCGTGGTGACTATCTACGAGAAATGAGTACTTGGATGATCATTCGTTCACAACGGGTTAACAGCCACGTTGCTCACGAACAATCATCTCGTAAATCAACGTTTATGGATATGGGCATAACATTAATAAAAATCCTTAAATCTAACTCTGACACACATATTACAACTCTACTATTTACAGGCATCTCTCTGAGACCCTTATTAGTGTAGTGACACACTTAACCAAATGAGCTGCCACAATGGCCAGATACTCAACAACAAGGAAAAACAGCGCCGCACGTGACTCACGGGTCACTGACATGGAAAATAAACATAGAATAAACCAACAACAACAAACAACCTGAGTGGTTAAGATTACTTTATATTTAACAAAATTGCATGTTAAGGAAACGCTTCGAAGATTATCGTGTTTCGTAGGCAACTCCCATTTATTTAAACAATTTTACCATTGATCAGTTTCTCACATTTATATTTATTTTCAAGTAATTGGGAGCCAGACGAGCACTTCACTTTAATGAGCTTGCTTGCGAAACTCAGCCAGCCCTTGTGACCACAACTCACCCTTTCCTCAATACCTGTCATGTCCCCCTTCCAGTGTATATAAATGGCCGACCAGCTGGACTGTTATCTCAAGGAATCAACAGCAACTAACATCTCCTCCACTCAACATATGGTCAGACAATAATCACATATCCATAATTGTCCTCGCAAGGATACAATATGAATCTGGTACCAAGCTGACAGAAATCAGTCTCTGCTGAAATTCCCGCTTGTAATACCACAAAAATATACTCCCACTACACACATCTGGGACTGACATAACGCCTTTCACACGGGTCTGCTGAATTAGAGCTCGCAAACATTTAACACAATATTTAAAACCTACGATAGAGCTGAATACTCTTCGTCACAAATTACATTGCTCCAAAAGGCAATAATCACACTGAATCTGATCAATAATAAATCTCAACAAAATTTTAATTACCCTCCAATCTACTCTATAATTATATTAATTCAGTCCTACTTCTGAAACACGACATATCTCCGAGAGACGTTTTTAACCGCACTTCGCAACATATGCAAACACGGCCGTTCACATAGCTACGTTAGTTAACACAACACAAAGAAAAGAACCTTCCAAAAACTACAATTGTGCGAGCTGATTCCAAACAAAAGTGTGTCAGATCAAAACTAAATATACTACATTAATCACACAAGCAAAGTATTTACAAAAAATATGTCCCATAAACCATAAGTTAATTTAACAAATAATAAAATATTATTATGTACTCATCTGTTTTTGTAGTCACCCGTCAAAGAACATCAGACGCCATTCCCCAACTGGATGGTTCTCTATCTCATATCAGCCATCTGCACGGAGTGTTGAGAATTCCAAACTTCCTCTGCATTCATCGATGTCATCCTTGCGCTGATACAAAAATTAGGTTATTATACACTTTATGTCTGACTACTAAATTCGCTTGTTCAGGTACTAAATTCCCTGTCACGTTCGTTGGCGAATTATCGACGATACTGCCCCTATAACTATAGTACTATGACTATCTATCACTGAATTTAACACTTTACAATGAATATCTTGTGTCCTCGACACACAAAAATACAAGTCTATCTCAGACGAACAGAATCAAAGTCTTGTGTCCTCGACACACGGAATAAAGTCTACGTCCTCAGACGAACAGAATAATAATTATGTCTTGGCTCTTCGACACACTTATATATGAACTGGCCCTTGGGTCTAGATGGAGGGGGATTTTATGTAAAAATTTCTTGAAATAATTGTGGTACAGGAATGAAATAAATATCACTGAACTCGTAATATTGCACAGGTCAAGAATATGCCCATTAATCCTAGAATCGATCGTAGAGATTTTGTCTAGGAGATTTCCCGCGTGAATGCTAGCCGCCGCGTACCCCAGCCGGAGTTGGCGCGCAAGTAGGCATTCTCTTCTCATTGGTTCTCCATTTTCTGTAATTTGGCGGTTTCTAGTAGATCTTGGCGTCTTGGGAGTGTCTATTTTCTTCATCAGCCATTCACGTTACTGCATCATATTTCTTCTAGGCGCGAATAACACAATGAACATACCAGAACCATGTCTCACCGCGCGTCGCTTCTAAAATTGAGGTAGCCACACCTGTCCTTATGATACATCGCTCTGCTATTTCTTTTCATAGCTCAAGTATTTAGCCTTTTGTTAAACTGATGCAGGTATGTCCCTACTGTCTCCAACAAATGCTTGAAATTTCCTCATCACTGTCTGGCTACTTTCATGATGCTGGTTGAAATATTTATTAATTGAAGAAATAAAAAGTAGAATCATTTATCCAACATAGGGTAAAGGATTCAATACAGTCGTCAGGAAATTCTTGAATAGTGATGAATCTGATGATTGAATTCCAGCTTGTGTGTAAGCCCATCGAAGTTTTGCCGAAGACCAGAAGAACTGTGTTTAATGCACAATTTGTGATATAACCATTTTGCTTTTTGTTTTATTTTTCGAGGGAAACCATGAGGAAATCTTCAAAAGGCAGATTGCAAGCTTCCGGACTTACAAATGTGCAGGATTCTTACCTACTAAAACAGCACAAACCCTATACCCGAAATTGTTTGTTCAGCCTTACTTCAGGGTGGAGCCACTGTTACGACCAGCGGTCTGAGTCAATTTCACTTAACTTGATGATAATGAAATTACTCATCATCATCCTCACTGTCTTCAGCAACCAATCTTCTCGGTTCCTTTTCTTTTTTGTTTTTTGTTTTTAGCAGCTCAGAGATGTAGACAGCAATCTGTGCCCAACTCCTTCTGCTGCTGAGTATTTTATCCACTACATTGTCTGGTGTAATGACTCCAACTTTTGTCTCCAGAATCCTTCGAAGATTTCTCCACCTCAAGCATGCAACGAACGTGTGCTGAACGTTATCACATTGATCACCATAATAACGACACCGTGAACTTGGGATTAAAAAAAAATAATAATAATAATAATAATAATAATGAAAAAAGGATAGAATATCAAGGAAAACTTAAAATACCAACCAATTGGAATGATGTTACTAATAACCTTCTTGAACCAGCTCAGGAAATTGCACCGTTGAACTTTTATAGGAAACATGCTTGGTGGAATGAACAATGTGAAAGAGTGATCAAAGAAAGACATTGTGCTTGGCACAAGTGGAACGGGAACAAGACTCCAGAAAATTTAGAGGAAGTACAAAGATTAAGGAAAATGGCCCACCAGACTTTAAGAACGATTCGAAGAAAATATATGAAGGACCAAATAATGGAAATGGACGACAATTTTAAGAAAAATGACACCCGATTGTTTTATAGAGCATTTAAGAATGAAATCACTGGATATTCAGCGCCGAGTTTAAATTTCAAAAGGGAAGATGGTACGCTAGCATTAAACAACAAGGAAAATTGTGATATCTTGGCTGCGTATTTTGAGAAGTTGTTAAATTGTCCAAAACCGACAGACAAGTTGAGTTTCAAATTTACAACACAAAATTTTGACTCTACGCCCCCAGATGTAAATGAAGTTAAATGTATTATCAACTCACTTAAAAACAATAAAGCCTCAGGCAAAGATGGAATAATTGCAGAAATGTGGAAGCTTGTAGATGATGAATTTTTAATAGCGACGACAAATCTATTCCAGAAAATTTGGATTGAGGAAGCAATTCCAGAAGACTGGTTAATCGCCTTAATTCATCCACTACATAAAAAAGGCTCAAAAATTGATGTCAATAGTTATAGGGGGATCTCATTGCTGTCTGTCACATATAAAATATTTGCCAAACTACTTTTAAACAGACTTGAACCACAGATCGAACCACAGCTTGGCGAGTTCCAAGGAGGTTTCAGAAGGAATAGATCGTGTGCAGAACAAATTCTTAGTTTAAAATTGATATTAAAATATTACAACAACAGGCCAAAGAATATCTTTATCTCATTCGTTGATTTTCAGAAAGCGTATGATTCAGTGGATAGGGATACTGTTTTTGACACATTGAAGGAATACCAAGTTGATCAAAAAACCATAAATTTAATAAAACTTACATTAACTAATACGATTTCCAGAGTCAAATTTTTAAATGAAGTTAGCGAGCCCTTCGAGGTAAAAACTGGGCTAAGACAAGGGGACAGTCTATCACCACTGCTTTTCAATTTGGTCTTGGATAAAGTCATGAGGACGTTTTGGGAGAAGAACGATTCAAGTGCTAAAATTGGTACAAAGAATAAGAACCTCAGAGTCAAAGGTTTAGCATTTGCTGACGACGTAGCGTTGTTTGCTGAATCAGAACAAGAAGCTATTAACCAAATTGATCAGTTAAAAGAAACGGCGGAAAAAGCGGGCTTACAGATTTCGTTGGTAAAAACAGAGATGATGACAAGTGATCAGAAATACACTAAGAAAATGATAAAAACAAATTATGGGAGCACCAGGGTCACTGACCGATTTAAATATCTTGGAGAAATAATTAGTAGCAATGGGACGGATAAATTGGCAATCGAGAACAAAAAAGGGAAATTGGAAAGATTAAATTTTTGTACAAAAAATATATACAATAAAAAGAACCTGTCTATCAATGCAAAATTACGACATTTTAATACTGTTGTTAGACCAGTCATCTTGTACGGCATGGAAACTACAAATATAACCGGAATGGAGAATTTGCTCAAGATAGAAAGAAGAATTTTAAGAAGGATTTATGGTCCTAGGAAAACACAGGAAGGTTATAGACTGAGATCGAATGCAGAAATTTATAGTAAAATCGACAACCTTGAAGTGATGATCAGAAAACGGCGACTTCAGTTCTACGGACATATGGTCCGCATGGATTGCTCAAGGTTAAACAAACAAATTTTTGATAAAATCTGGAACTATAAAGGACAAGGAGGCTATGTAAAACAAATGAAAGAAGAACTTCAAAAATTCAAAATTACTGAAGAAGATTGTCTAAATCGAATAGAGTACAGAAAAAAAATTTTTGGTCTCAAAATTCTTGTCGGGGAGAAGAAAAATCTCAACAGAGGAGAATGGACTGCTGAAAGAAGAGCTGCACAGTCGACCAGGATGAAAGACTTCTGGAAGAGAAAGAAGGAAACTAGACCTATAAAGAAGTGATATTTGCGTGGTCCTTGTTGGCCTGTCCGCGGTGTATATATATATATAATAATAATAATAATAATAATAATAATAATAATAATAATAATAATAATAAGGCTTGGGGACCTGCCCCGAGAGAAAAGGGCTCTGGGGCTTACAACCTCAGTTCTACCCTCGAAAACAGGATATCCTTTTTTCCCAATGACTTCAACAGTTAACATGATGAAACCGTCTTCGAATGAAACTACTCCAGGGGGCAGCCGGAAATGGAAATCCCTCACCACGAATAGTGGTGCAACTAGGCCTTTCGATTCTGGATAGCCTGGAACGCCATGTAAGGAAGCGTCGGAGCTTCCTGGAACCTCCTTACAGAAGATAAGACCTAAGCGAAAACAACTGCTGAGAACATTAAATATCAATACCCTCCGTCAAGCAGGGAAGTTGAAACAACTGACTACCAATTTGGAGAAAAGAAACATACTCATTCTGGCAGTACAAGAAACAAGATATCTGGATGAAAATACGATCGAGTCGGCTGGTTTTAAAATATATAAAGGCAAACCAGGTCATACCTTATCAAAAGGGAGACTGCCAATCTTAGGAACAGCTTTCGTGGTCAACAGAACTATAGTGAATTCGATAGTAAACTTCAGTTCACCGTCAGAGAGAATATCGTTATTATCCTTCAAATCTGGAAACAAATTATACACGGTCATCAATGCACATGCTCCCACAAACCAAGACAACAAAAGGAACAAGGAGAAAGTAGAAGACTTCTGGGAAACACTTGAAAATGAAACTTCTAAAATCCCCTATGAGAATGTGAAAATCTTGATGGGCGATTTCAACGCCCAGATAGGAAAAGAAAAGAAATACATCAAGATTGTTGGAGATTACCCAGCCCATAAAAGAACAAATGAAAATGGAGAACGGTGAATTGTTTTTGTAACCAATTCAATCTCAAACTTATGTCTACATATTTCAAAGCTCTCCCTAAGAAAAAGAAGACGTGGGTCTCCCCAAATCCTTAATTAGGCGAATTTCAAAAAATGATCACGTTGCAATTACAACTGGAAACAGTCGCGAGATTCTGAATGTCAAAGTACGAAAAGGTTGTAACATTGACACAGACCATTTCTTGTCGGATATCAAAGTAAGATTTCAACCGAATAGAGAACGACGCATAGGTCAATGGAAAACTAGGATTGACACAGAATTTCTCCAGCAAAACAAAAAAAAATCAAGAAAAACTTTCCAAGTTACAGATTAACAATTGGAAAGAAATGAAAGAATCGTTAACAAGAGCGGCTGAAAACTTAGGGCAACGGAAACGAAAAAGGAAACACAGATGGCGGAACAAAAATGCGATGCTGCTCTTGATATGAGACTAAAGGTGTGGAAGAGATGGCACTCCAACCTCACAGAACAACATTGGAATGTCTTCAAGCAACAAAGGAAAGATACTGCCAAGATCATCAGAGGAGAAAAGAGACTGTATGACAGAAGCTGGTTGGATATTATAGAAGAAGATTTTAAGAAAAAATAATACCCGAGAATTTTATAATACATTTAGGGATGCATTATAACAATACCAACCTCCAAGTCTTTGCTTTAAAAGAAAGGACGGTACATTGGCCGTGAGTAACAAGGAGAATTGTTACATTTTGGCTAATTATTTTGAAACACTTCTAAATTGTGAGGAGCCAAGAGAAAGGCCGGATTTCGAGCAGCCAATGAGTATAAATCCACCGTCCAACCCACCGAGCCTCTTAGAAATAAAAAACATCATCAAGGATCTCAAAAACAATAAAGCACCAGAGGAAGATGGCATAGTAGCTGAAATGTGGAAAATTGGAGGAGATACGGCTGTGGAGAACTTACATCGCCTCATTTGTGATATCTGGGAAAATAAAATTATCCCAGATGACTGGAAAAGCGCCCTAATACATCCACTCCATAAGAAAGGTGACCGAACCGATCCAAACAACTAGAGAGAAATTTCCTTGCTAGCGATATCGTACAAAGTAGGCTACTATATAAGGCGCTATTACACATAGTTGAAGTTCAGGTAGACCATCAAATAGGCGAATATCAAAGAGGCTTTAGAAAGGGTAGTTCTTGTGTGGAGCAGATCTTTAGTTTGAAAAGCATCTTTAGAGTCAGAGCTTTACGAAGTAGAAATACGGTAGTTGCGTTTGTTGACTTCAAAAAAACCTACGACTCCATAGACCGGAAAACCCTATTCAATGTTTTGGAAGAATTTGGAATTTATAGCAAAACAAGGGCGATTATAATTCAAACATTAACATAAACTGATTCCAAAATTAAATTTCAGGGGGAAATCTCGGAGCCCTTTAAAATTCGGACAGGAGTCAGACAAGGAGATGGGCTTTCACCGATTCTGTTTAACGTTGTCCTGGAAAAAATAATGAGAACATGGAGGAAAGCCATGAGAGAAGAAGGGATAGAAGGAATATGTTTAGGTACAAAGAAGCAAGGTGTGAAGGTTGATTGCTTAGCGTTTGCGGATGACATGGCATTTCTAGCTGAAAATAAAGAAGAAATTAAAATAATGCTTGAAAAATTACACGAAATTGCAGGTAAAATGGGACTCAGGATCTCATATGAAAAAAACAGAATACATGGAATACAAATATGATAACGAAAAGCACTTAGAAACAAATATGGGACGATCAAGAGGTCGGATAAGTTTAAATATCTTGGTGATTTGATCCAGCCTAATGGACTGGATAATGCAGCAAACAAAGGGAGGATCAGGAAGATGAAATTAGCTTATAAATTAGTACAGAATAGGTTCAACAAAAGAACAATATCTTACGGAGCGAAGATAAGACACTAACTTATACCACGGTTGTCAAGCCTGAGGGATTGTATAGTTCAGAATGTTTGATACTGAACAAGAAAGGTGAATTAGAGGAACTGGAGAAGAAAGAAAGAAAAATCTTGATGAAGATCTTAGGACCCGAAAATAGAAATGATGGTACATGGTGGAAGAGGCGAAACAAAGATCTTTACGGACAAGCAGAAAAAATCACAGATACCATACGGAAGAGAAGGTTGAAGTTCTATGGACACCTTGCGAGAATGAGCGATAGTCGACTAACGAAGAAGATCTTTAATTACGTCACCAAGATAAAAGCGACTACAAAATGGGTAGATGAAATAAGAAAGGATATGGAGGAAGTTGGGGTCAGTCCAAATGTGATCTGGAATAGAGAGGTGTTTCGAGGTACGATTGATGCATTCAAGGGGTTCCAGGAAAAGCAAAGGATAAGAGCCAAGAACATCTGGTCGGAAGAAAGGAAGAGAATCCACAGTGAAAGGATGAAGAGTTTCTGGGAGCAGAAAAAAGACCAATCAGAAAGTCGACTGATTCTCGTGGTCCAAAGTAGGCCAAAATCGAACAAAGAAGAAAGAAGAAGAATGAAATAATGTAGTGCGGCTCTAAGACGTGCCAGGGTGACGGGATTTCACTCTAAATATAATCTTTAACGTGCAGTAAACCTACCGACACGGCTCCCTCGGATTTACGCGCCTTCAACTGATTACGTTGCGATTCGATACCGAAATCTTGTCCGAGAAATTTATCGCGGCGCCACGCAGACAATCACGAATTAACTGTTAATCTTGTTGTTGATTCTTTTAGAGGCTCTACGACATCGCAGTCATGTAGCCCCGTGTTTATGAGTGTGTGTAGAATTTGTCTGATGATCTGTGTCGCTGAGATGTCTGTACTAGTGCAGCGAATCCACGACCTACTAGCCTGGTTATGCTCCGCTGACACTTTCACCTTTCTGTGGCTTCCAAGCCACATGGGAATTGAGGGAAATGAGTTAGCGGATCAAGCTGCAAAAGAGGTGGTATTACTACCACCTTGGCCAATGGAGGTATCCGCTAGAGATATTCGCTCTCAGTTACGCCGAAAAGTACTGGCATTTTGGGAGAGTCAGTGGCTAGCTGATACAATGCCCAGTAAACTGAGAGCGATCAAGGGAACTACTCGCGTGTGGCGGAGCTCTTTCCGGTCATGGAGGGAGTCCGTCATTTTGTGTAGGCTAAGGATAGGTCATACAAGATCCACCCACTCGTACCTTATGAGAAGGGAAGATCCCCCAGTTTGTACCCGTGGAGCCGTTTTTACCGTGGCCCACATTTTAACCGAGTGTGTGGATCTTGCTGACTTACGAAGAAACCTTGGTTTGCAGAAGACACACAAACTTATATCAGCCGATGACGCGGTGGCTGCTGATTGCGTTCTCCGCTTTATAAGTGAGAGTGGGTTAGGGCCAGCAACCTAAATTTTCCAGTGTACATTAACTCAACGACTTGTTCGTTTTTGAATGCAGAATTTTTGTTTTTCCGTAATTTTTGTTTATATAATAACTAGCTGTACCCGGCATGCGTTGCAATGCCAATCAAAGAAAGTGTTGGCGTTGTAACTTTGTATGTTGAAATGCTTTTGGATTCCCAATATTTTTTTTTCTTTTTCCGTTAACCACCTCTAAACTATTGTAAAATTGATTTACTATCTCAAAAAAATCATGGGTGCGTGCTCAACAACTCACCAAAGTTTCATCGCAATGAAATGAATGGCATATGAACGCATACGGGATTTTGTTTAAACGATTCGCGCGCCGTCACTCATTTGTTGAATCTACTTGTGCGCCACCCATTGAAAAACGGATTTACTAATTCATAAACCCTCACAGGTCTGTAGTCAACTCCCCAAAGTTTTATCATAATCGGACGAATGGTATATGAGCGCCTACGGGACTTGGTTGAAACGATTCACGCGCTGTCGCTCATTAATTGAATCTACTCGTGCGCTACCAATTGTAAAATGGGTTTACTAAATCAGAAATATTTGCGGGAGTGGAAACAACATTTCTCCAAATTTCATTGCAATCGCATGAATGGTATATGAACGCATGCGGATTTTTTTAAACGATACGCGTGCTGTTACTCATTTGTTGAATCTACACGTGTGCTACCTATTGTAAAGTGGATGTACTAAGCCAGAAACCTTCCCTGAAGTGTACACAACATCTCACCCAAGTTTCATCGCTATCGAACGAATGGTATATGAACGCATACGGGACTTTGTTGAAACGCATCGTGCGTCTTCGCTCATTTGTTAAATCTACTTGTGCGCTATCTATTGTCAAATGGATTTACTATGCCTGAAACTTTCCCTGGAGTGTACACAACAACTCACCCAAGTTTAGTCGCTATCAGACGAATGGTATATGAACGCATACGGGACTATGTTGAAACACTTCGCGCGTCGTCGCTCATTTGTTTAATCTACTTGGGCGATACCTATTGTAAAGTGGATTTACTAACACATAAACCTTGCCTGTAGTGTACACAACCTCTCGCCCAAGTTTTATCGCTATCGGACGAATGGTATGTGAACGCATACAGGACTTTGTTGAAACGCTTCGCCCGTCGTCGCCCATTTGTTGAATCTACTCGTACGCTACCTATTATAACATGGATTTACTAAGGCAGAAACCTTGCCTGTGGTGTACACAACCTCTCACCCAAGTTTCATCGCTATCGGACGAATGATATGTAAAATATACAGGACTTTGTTGAAACGCTTCGCCCGTCGTCGCCCATTTGTTGAATCTACCCATGCGCTACTTATTGTTAAGTGGGTTTACTCAGCCAGTAACCTTCCCTAAAGTGTACGCAACATCTCACCCAAGTTTCATCGCTGTCAGACGAATAATATATGAACGCATACTGGACTTTGTTGAAACGCTTCGCGCGTCGTCGCTCATTTGTTGAATCTACTTGTGCGCTACCTATTATAACATGGATTTACTAAGCCAGAAACCATGCCTGTAGTGTACACAACCTCTCACCCAAGTTTCATCGCTATCGGACGAATGGTATGTGAACGCATACAGGTCTTTGTTGAAACGCTTCGCCCGTCACCTCTCATTTGTTGAATCTACTCGTGCGTTACCTCATGTTAAGTGGATTTACTAAGCCAGAAACCTTACCTGATGTGTACAGAACATCTCACCGAAGTTTCATCGCAATGGGATGAATGGTATATGAACGCATGTGGGACTTTCTTGAAACAAACGAGCGCCATTTTGTTGAAGCTACTCGCGCGCCATCTATTGTAAATTGGATTTACTACGCCTATAACATTTCCGGGACTGTGCACAACAACTCACCAAAATTTGATCGCAATCGGATGAATTGTATATGAACGCATCGCCATTACGCATTTGTTTCAACTACTCGCGCGCTATCTATTGTGAAATGGATTAACTATGCCTATGAACACCCCGGAAGTGTTTACAACAACTCACCAATCGCAATCGGATGAATGGTTTAAGAACGCATAAAGGACGAACAGACAGACATTCCTTTATATATATATTGAACCCTTGCAAAGAAGCTTATGAGACTCAGTTTCGGGGGGTGTAACAGTCCATTTCGTAAGTTGTTGTTAAAGCGCTTCATTAACATGCAGGGTAACATATAACAAAATTACATGCAGGAAAAAGTGAAGCCAGGGTTAAACAAATGAATTTAATGACAGATCAGCTATTTACAAATGAAATCAACAAACAAAAATTCCCAAAATGACTCCCACTGAATAAATAAATTTGCCACAAACTAGGCCTAATCTCAGGAGAGATTATTAATCGGACCAAATGTCCCAAAATCTGCAATGACAATATGTGACGTGTGTGCTCTTCTACATGCTTAACGATGAGTACAATTGAATGCATGATTCGTCATCATCCGGATAAATTTTCAGAAGACGAATCCGCATTGCTTAGAGCTAGACAGACGCGGGGAACAACAATACACAACTTAAAACTAAACCGACACTTCCTATACAAAAATAAACAACAAATAATTTCCGCTTGAAATTGGAATCAAGAACTGCCGTAGCAAAACATTACTGCCTAAAATTAGGACTTCGCAAAAATCAACACAAGTAAGTTAACACGTGACCAACAAAAAAACACACATATGACCGCCGTCATTTTTACAAGTAAAATACAACTACACCACACGGGTGTCACACACAGACATGAACTGAGTCATAGCAATCACTAGGCTCAAAGCCAACATTTACATCATTAACACAATATTCCATCCCTACGACATGCAATAATTCGTAACAAACGTGGCGAACTCCCCAATTAATTATGGTCCAAATAACCATCACGAAAGAACAGGTTTGCTAATGATAGCTTAATAGGGGTCAGTCGGACAAAAGGACTGCTTACCAAAATAAGTCACCAAGGCTAGACGGGCGCTAAGTGGAAATCTGCACATCTGTCAACCCACGTGTCAATAACCTCGACCTCCCAAGGCACGGGATCGAGTCTCGAAGAAGCGTGCCCCAAAGCACAATCTATACGTGTGTGTGTCAGAACAAAAATATATCTCAGCATTTCCCCTAGGAAATCCAAGAATCCAGCATTGGACAAGGTACAGTAGCCTCCTCGGAGCACCCTGCCTTTCCATCAAAATACAACAACAACAATATGAGGGCGGTAGCACCATCTACCCCTCTTCACGAAGAATCAAAACACACACCTGACACAAGAACACACACAGAATCACACGTATGGGTTTGACAGAAACATGAAATAAAATGACATAAATATTTTCCCACCAGTTCGCGCTTCCGTTCTAGTCTGTGACTAACCAACCTGAAAAGGACTCAAAAAAATCTAAAAAAAATTAGAACTAAGGTGTTCTACAATTACATCTTAATTTGTTGCGCTCGGCAACCCTAGTATGATTAATAACCTGTTCATCAAACATCTTACAGAAATACCTCCCTTTCCTATCAAACATATGAACTTTAATAAAGCACCACTTATCGAATGTAACGAGTTTCGCATCCGCATGGATAAAATCACGTACACACGCCGTGTACACTAAATATGACTCCAAAGAAAAATATACAACAAACAACTTTGGCCACGCGCCAACGTACATTTAAAACACTAGTGCCTGTGCAAGAAAAATCTAAACAAGAAAAAGAAATAAATGAACTATTTACAAAGTTCCCCCGCCTTATCTAACTACATACTGAGTAAATCAATTTTTGTACATCACCGTATCAGCTTGCAGAACATATAACCTCCGCCCCGGCTCATTTCCCTACGGGAAATTAGCCCTCCATCGATGACGTCGTCGAAGGAGCGATGATCATCAATCCGTCTCCTGACCAAACGTCGGACATCTTGGCGTAGTCTCTTGGACAGAAATGTTCAATGTTAATATAAATTGCCTGGCTATAATCGCTGTGAGTTACTACTTTCACTCACGATATGTCCTATGCGATTAATGATCGAAGACTTTCCCTAGCTTAGCATTTGCTTACACACGCACAATTATCACTTGAAAAATATACAATACAAAATTTATATAAATTATACACTTCAAACACATCGTCACTGGCTTGAAAAACAAGTTTTAAACATGACTGTCTCACAGTCCTTATCTCGCTAGATATCTCCACTGCTCTACGTGAATCTTTGCTCGCTATGAGCACTACTGGAATGTTAGTAAAGTCTTGCCCATTAAGAGCTGAAAATCGTGACGCAGACTGGCGTGACCTTAGCTCACCAGAGCTCAAAACAGTTGACTTCGAAACAGCTTCTCCTCGATCAATTTATTGGAAACTGACAGACTGAGGTGGAGTGGGGAGAATTAAGAAAAATATTCTAGAGTTTTCATCTCACACACATGGGACTAGTATCAATCTTCATCATTTTATTCAAACGTCTCAGCGCGCTTATGCGGACTTATTTCGGATCGGCGGTTCTTTAGATATGCGTTCCCGCGCCTTTTTTTTAGAGGGTACGCCACCCATCGCGTGGTTTTGGCGTGGTCTCATCTGATTGGGTGATTCAATCCTAGGTCGGTTGAAACTCACTCGTGACCATCCCCTAATGACTCCAATTTTGGTGCGTGTTGTTACACAATTTGTCCTTGAACTCGGCTTGACCGGCCGTCTTCAAGAATAACTACCAAGCCTGCCTCTGTGGTAATCATTGCAACACTCTAAGTTGGCTTCTCCTTTGTCAATTTCCACATGTACTGCCTGGGCCTCAGTAATAATAATAATAAATCATGAATACTTATTCATCGCAGATTAATAAGGGTTCATTATATATATATATATATATAAGATTATTAGTTTTATTTATTTTTTGTTTTATTGATATTCGGTCTTTTCAAATGTAGGTGTCCACCTCTAAATTTTAAATTCCATTCCAAATTTGTGTCCTTTAATCTGTGTCAAGAGGGGCAGATGAACTCGTAGTTCTGCCCCTTAAAACAACAATAACTAACTGTCTGTCCTAGTGTGTGTATTTGCAATTGAGGTAGGATTTGGGTGGGAAGCAGCCGTGGCCTTAAGCTAGCTACTATCCCGGCATTTGCCTGGAGTAGAAGTGGGAAACCACGGAAAACGACATCCAGGATGGCAGAGGTAGGAGTCGAACCCTCCTCAGTTTTGCCTCACGACGCTGAGTGTACCCCGTTCCAGCCCTCAGACCAGAATTAAATTTCTTGGCAGAGCCAGGAATCGAAACTGGGGCTCCGCGTTGACACCTATGAAAGCTGTCCACTTCGCAATGAGGTGGACTAGACGTGAATTGACGACAACAACAACAATAACAACGACGACGTATTTAATTAAGCATGTAGGGGATAACACTTAATGTCAGTAAGACACGTTTTATGGTAGTATCACGAACACAACATGAAGAGAGCTTGATAATCAATGGGGAGGCAGTACAGCAAGTGACAAAGTACAAGTATTTAGGAACAAATGTGAACTGCTACACTAACTGTATTGAGGAGATAAAATCCACGATCTTTCAAGCCAGAAATGCATTCAATAAAATGAGGAGAGTGTTCTGTAGCCGAGACCTTATTTTACATCTAAAAATTTGACTTCTGAGATGTTATGTCTTCTCCACCTTGTTCTATGGAGTTGAGACCTGGACCATAAAGATAAGAGATACGGACAGATTGGAGGCATTTGAGCTATGGACGCACAGAAGGATACTGAGGCTGTGGAAGGATAAGGCAACCAACGATGAGGTGATGAGGCGGATGGAAAAGAGAAAGGAAATATTAAATACTGTGAAAATTAGAAAACTGCAGTATCTGGGTCATGTGATGAAAGGAGAGAAATATCATCTGCTGCAGCTGGTCATTCAAGCGAAGGTACAAGGCAAAATAAGACCAGGAAGAAGGCGCATTTCTTGGATCGATTATCTGAAAACTTGGTTCAATTGTTCCCCTATTGAGCTGTTTCGTGCTGCATCATCTAAACCAAGAGTCCCTATGATGGTTGTCAACCTCCTGAGAGGAGATGGCACATAAAGAAGAAGAAGAAGAAGAAGAAGAAAGCTATGTAGCCTATTGTTTGGTGGAGAAAAACCATAATACTGTACCCTTATGAAGCAGGTACAAGAGTCGAACCCGTGGATATTTACACGAAAAAGACATGAGATTCAGAGAATATTATTAGAGGATCTGTAATATCTGTACAGACTGGAGATGTACATTTCATAAGATTGCCCGATGACGCATAAGTAAGATGTCTCGCTATCAAAATGTATAGCCTGCAAGCCGTGTGATGTGTCATATTGTGTACGTGACAAGAGCTTATCTCACCTGGTGGGTCAAGGTTGTGCAAGAGGCAGGGGATCTTTGATACGGAAATATAGACCAGGGAATCCCTATAATGTGCTGACTTAACAAGATTTGTGCAATGTCTCTATGGGAGGAGCCTAGGACATGGTGAAATTACCCCATTTTCGAGAAATACGCAAAAATATTAAGATCAGAGAACGCCAACCTTAATAATCCAGGGAATTAGAATTTTCAGTGATATAAAATCGTGTAATAAATGCTCAGAAGAGGAATGCTGACCTAAGAATGACGTAGTTTCAGATAAGCGCAAGAATACAGCGGAGAGTTGGGAGTACAAAGCTTCTGCCCACGTAAGGCTAGAGCACTTAGAAATTATTATTAATTAAACGTATGATCGATTTTTGGATCTCAAGATAGTTTTGGAACTTTGAGATCATAAGGAGTCAGGAGGTATTTTTTAAAGCTTATACGGTGCCTAGTTTGGAAAATAGCCGTCAAGAAGGAGGGCAGGCACTATGTTCGACCAGATTCGAATAAATAGCAGGGTCGCTGAGCCAAAATCATGCAGTCTTCGAAGGACCGTGAAGGGGTCGTGCTGTATCGTAACACCGTCAACTGAGAACCTCCGTGTGTAGAGGAACGTATCGTCACACTACTGTCGCGCTGCGACAAGAAGTAACCAGTCATTGGAACTTAGCAAATTGCTTTACTTGGACCGCACACGTATCAAGCCGACAAGGACTTAGTGAAAGTATTATAGGGCGATCAGAACGAAACCTTTGATTGTATTTTGTGTTTTGTAGCGCCTATATTTTAGAGTAATATTAAATATTTTTGTAATGTGATTTTTTGGGTGTTTATTTCAAGTGTTGACCTGATGCTTTTGATCCAAAATACGTGTGTCATGTAGTGTGAATGGATGTACCACCCCCGACACCACTGAGCTAACGGAAGTATGATCGCGTATTAATTGCTCGCAAGGATACAAGGGGATTCATAAGTTTTGTACCTGGATCTAAGCTAATGGCAACACTGAAAGACGGTCTTAAGTGAGTAAAAGTTAATATAAAGTTAGAGATAATAGTGTTTTTACAAACTTTTCAAGTGTTATTTCAATGATCTTCATGTTGTATTTTTAAAGTGAACTGTTTATGCTTTTTATGGACAAATAGTGAGTGTCTTTGAGTGCTACCATAACTTAGGCTGATGAAGGTGTCAATATTGTTAGACACTGAAACATGTACCTACACATAGAAGGACAAGTGATTAAGTCACGATTGAAAATTTTTATAAAATAGGTATTGACTAGGCGGAACCGTATAAACTTTGCTCTTATTAGAGAGGACTGAACAGAAAAACAGGCAGATGGATTTCCAGATTATGTCACAGGAAGAAAGTGCAATGAGGGATAGGAAATTAAATTTTGAGAGTAAAGATTACCTCAAGAAAACAGTGTGGGCAAATTCAGAGACCCAAGGCACAGATAAAGATGGGGAATTAGGAGAGGGTAGCCCTTATAAAAACCCAGGATTTCCTATAGCTATGTCAACCCCATATGCAAACCAATCAACTGGACAAGTAATAAACATCATTAAGTCAAATGAGGAACGCCCAGTGAAGTTCACAGGGATTAATATGTCCATAACTCCCAAATATTGGTTAAAGGAGGTAACCGAATATTTAAATGACATGAAAATACCACAGGATAGGAGACTGAGAGCAATCGAAAAACTTCTAGTTGGAGAGTGTTTGACACGGTATCGGAGTTCCCGATATACATTCGACACAGTCGAGGGCTTTAGGGAAGCATTTTCGAAGCGTTATTGGGCACAGACGTACAGGAAAATTTACGCCTGGATTTGTACTCAAGGAAGTATAGTACAAACGCTCCCAATAAGTACTCTGAATTTTTCACTGCGCAGCTGTGTAAATTTAGAGAACTTGGATTGCTCCATCAGAAAACGAATTATGTGCCGCTATTGCTAGACAACTTCCGTATGCGATACAGAGGCTGTTAATGTCATCCAATGCGAAGAACGCAGTGGAAGTGGAGGGTGTGTAGCGTCAACTTGACATGACCAAAGCACATGTAACTACAAGGCAGCAAAGAAATACCGAACAAATACACATGGCCAGTAGGCAGGACGATAGGGCAAACCCCCTACAATGAATAAATCTACTAGCACAGATTCGCGTGGACTTGGACGCGAATATGGACACAATGAGCCTAGAATAGAGGAGGATACCGAGGAAATTATCCTAGAAATACAGGATATAAGCGATCGGAAAATAACCGTATAATAACCAAAGGCAAGATGCCAGGAGCAATTGGGGAAACAACCCAAGTAGGAACGATAGCCCCGAGGATAGGAGCCAGGAATATGGAGACGAAATCGAAGAACGATATCATGAGAGTCAACGGTACATGGATGAACAAACTGACGAACCTGAAAATCGAAAGGTCCGTTGGCATGAGGCAATAAAGAACCGTAAATCACCCGACCGACATGAGGGAGCATAAAGCTTAGAGTTGCAAGTTCAATTAAGGGATGACGGAAATAGGGACCCTCGGGATAAAAAAAAACTTCAAATTTAAAATGGTCAGAGCGAAGACATAACAGGTGCTGGGAGGAGATTGAAATAGTGAATTGGATAGCGAGACTAGATGAGTTAATAACGGAAGAAGCCGAAGGAATTCAACCAATAAGAAGAGAATTGCCTATCATTATGATCAGAATAGAGGGGTTGTTGGTTAGAGCTCTTATACATACGGGATCGACCGTGAGTCTGATCACACAGAGTTGAGTAAAGGAATTAGAGACTGGAGGGCGAGTGTTGAAAATTCCCACATCAAGTGTGAAGATTAAGGGAATGATTCCAGAAAAGACACTCACATGCAACTTTCAGGTGTTTATCGATATGTTAATCGGCAAAACTGAGATTTCACAATACTTTTTGTTGTCGAGTCAATTACCGTACAATATAATATTGGGTATTGACTTCATCCGTGGGAACAAGGTAATAATAAACCTTGCTCAAAATTGCATTAAAATTCAAAAAGATGATATGGATGGGCAAAACATAATACTACATGAGCAAGAAGCAAGAACAGGTGAACAGGTGTGGCATGTAGGAGAAGTGTCCGAGGAAGGTCATAAAGCCACAGAAGAGGCCTTTGAAATTCTGAATATAGAAATTTAGGAAAGCCTGGAACCTGAGTTCGATGCCAACCTGTTGGAGAAAATCGGAGAAGCCAAGGTTGCGCAGGAAGATAAAGGATTGTTGAATGAATTGCTATTAAAGCATAAAGATGTATTTGATTCCAAGCCTGGAAAAATACAAAACTTTAAGTACGCATTTCAAGTTAATGATTGGGCCCCTTTTCGACAAAAACTGTACCCGGTTGCCGAAAAACATTATGCCCAGACAAAGAAGACACTGCAGGAAATGATGAATGCAGGGGTAATAGAAAAAATGGCTACACCTTATGTAAGTCCATTAGTAATTGTGAGTAAACCAGATGGGTCAGTAAGGGTGTGCTTAGATGCACGAAATTTAAATGCTAAAATCATACCGGAAAATGATTCAGCACCGTCCATCAAAGAAATATTTAAAAAAATTAAGGGAAATACCATTTTTACAAACATTGACATGACTTCGTCATACCATCATCCGGAACTAGAAAAGAAAACCAGTCTTTTAACTGGATTCCAGTTCGACCAACAAACATATTGTTTCAAAAGATGTCCGTTTGGGTTAAAGGCAGCAGGATCAGCACTAATTAGGGCATTAGATCGCAACCTGTCAGAGGAAGTAAAGGATTGTACTATCCACTATGTAGATGATATTTTGCTTACATCAGAGAATGTGGAGGAACATTTGGAAAATTTACAGAAGTTACTTGAAGGTTTAAGGAAGGTTAACTTCAAGATTAATTCAAAGAAATTGAACTTTGGTCAAAGGCAAGTCACGTTTTTGGGACACGTGATTGACCAACATGGTGTGAAACCAAATCGATGTAAGTTAGAGTCGATGAGGAACTTTCCGAGACCATTGAAAGTGAAAAATGCCCGACAATTTCTAGGATTGAAAGGATTTTTCTCGGGACATTGCCCGTCGTATACTAGCACAGTTGCACCTTTGCAAGACCTTCTGAAGAAGGGTGGCAAATGGAAATGGACGGAGGAAGCTGAAAAATCATTCATAGAGGCCAAGGAAATGCTCTTAATCTATGTAAAGTTAGGATATCCTGATTTTAATCAGAGGTTTGTAATACAAACAGGTGCATCCCAAGTTGGAATTGGAGCAATGCTATATCAGAAGGATCCAGAAGAACCTGAGAAAAAGAACTACCTAACTTTTTCAAGTAGAAGACTCAAGCCACATGAGAAGAATTACACAATCAGTGAAATAGAGCTATTAGCAATACTGCATGCTCTGTAGAATTGGCGGAAAATGGTGCATGGATTTCCCGTAACCTTAAGAACCGACCACAAAGCCCTAACCTTTCTAATGAAGACCGATCTATCGAGTCAAAGTTTAGTGCGGTGGGCCTTATACATCCAACAATTTGATGTAAACATAGAATATTGCCCATGAAAAGAAAACATAGTTCCAGACTACTTATGTAGACAGCCAGAGTCCATAGAAGAGGAAGTAATGGCTATTGAATTAGAGAATAGAGATCAGCGTACTTTGGAGTTACTAAGAAATATAGGACAACGACAGCGTGAAGACCCATGGATGAACATGCTCATATCATATTTTGAAAGGAAATTAACAAGAGGAACGCCAGCGTTCATTGAAGCGGAAAAAATAGCAGCAGAATATAATTTTTTACAATGGTATGCTATATAAGTTTGCGAACTCTGACCATACTCAATGGAGGATCGTTGTACCTGCGATTTGGCAGAGAAAAACGGCGTGGTTAGCCGATAGATCATTTGGACATAGGGGAGTCGACAAAACAGTCTCTATGTTAAAGGAAGTTTTTGTATGGCCGAGACTGAGAGAAACTGTAAGGGATAAACTGAAAACATGTGTTACATGTCAGAAAAAGAACCCAAATGCGTTTTTGATGAGACAGAAGCCGATACCACTTCTACCAGAAAAGCCATGTCGGATTATACCAATTGACAACTTTGGACCATTGCCAAAGGCCAGAAGAGGAAATAAACATATAATGGTGGCTATGGATGTCTTCACAAAAATGGTTGTTCTCTCTCCCATACAGAAGACTAGTACGAAACATGTAGTAAAGCGACTCAATGAAAAAGTGGTACCTATTCTGGGAAAACCAGAGAATCTGTTATCGGATCACGGAAGTTGCTTTACAAGTGTGGAATTCAGACAGGAATTAGAGAAACTAGGGATCCGACAGATATTATCAAGTATCCGCCATCCTGAGGCGAATCCCGCGGAAAGAGATATGAGGGAAACGGCAAAATATTGTAGAATATACTGTGCCGAAGAAAATTGGAAATGGATAGATACCCTCGAAATTATTGAAATTTATATCAATTATACGGTACATGAAGCTACTGGGGAATTACCCATAAGCTTACATTGTAACCAACGACCTGAAAGACCATGGAGTCAATTGATACCTGTACCGACGGGTGCTCGACCTGGAAGAGAGGTTCGAGTCAGGAGAGCATTCGAACATCTGCAAGCGCAAGCGGATAGAAGGCAAAGACGAAATAGGCACGAGAGATATCATCGACCTCTACTTGTAGGAGAAATGGCATTATTGAAAAGACCAGCCATTTCAAATCCAGGGAACCAAGTGCACAAGAAATTTCAGAAAATGTACCACGGCTGATATAGAATTATCAGGGATCTAAGAAACAAAGTCTACCGGATACACCATTGTGAGACTAACCACGAACTCACGATGAATTCGGCAAATTTAAAACTGTATTACCCTCCAGAAAACTTCGATGAAGTAAACGAGCATGTCCTGGTTATGGATGTAGAAAGGAGAAATGGAGAAAAGGACAGACTCTGACCACCATAATACAATGGAAACACTACGAAGATCGTGAGAAGAGATGGCTACAGCTCGAAAGCGAGTGTGTGCTAATGGAGACCTATTATGGATTAAAAGAATTAATTGAACCGATTGAAAAGGAAAATTGCAACCTAAGAAAAGGAAATAAAGAAATAAGGAAACGCACACGTCACGAATAGGAGATTCAAGGGAAGAAATGACCCAAGGAAAATAAGGATGAGAAATGGGTAAGGACAGGACGTCCCCGTTAAAACAAATACCGGATATGACAAAAAAGGATTACGAACACGAAGGAGTCCTGATTTAAGTAGATGATCTGACTGAGAGGGTGAAGCTTAAAGAAACGAACTCAAGGGGAGTGAGAAAGAGAGACGGATTCGATAAGGGAACAAAATGAATTTGTTCAAGAGAGAAGAGGTAAATAAATTTCCTAAATGATTCAAAATTTTATTTATTAAAGGAGGGCAGATTTTTACCCTTATGAAGCGGGTACAAGAGTCGAACCCGTGTTACATGAAAAAGACATGATATTCAGAGATTATTATTAGAGGATCTGTAATATCTGTACAGACTGGAGATGTACATTTCATAAGATTGCCAGATGAAGCATAAGTGAGATGTCTCGCTATCAAAATGTATATCCTGCAAGCCGTGTGGTGTGTCATATAGTGTACGTGACCAGAGCTTATCTCGCCTGGTTAGTCAAGGTTGTGCAAGAGGCAGGGGATCTTTGATACGGAATTATAGACCGGGGAATCCCTATAATGTGCTGACTTAACAAGATTTGTGCAATGTCAGCTATGGGAGGAGCCTAGGACATGGTAAAATTTCTCCATTTTCGAGAAATACGCAAAAATATTAAGATCAGAGAACGCCAACCTTAATAATCCAGGGAATTAGAATTTTCAGTGATTAAAAAATCGTGTAATAAATGCTCAGAAGAGGAATGCTGACCTAAGAATGACGTAGTTTCAGATAAGCGCAAGAATACAGCGGATAGTTGGGAGTACAGAGTTTCTGCCCACGCAAGGCTAGAGCACTTAGAAATTATTATTAATTAAACGTATGATCGATTTTTGGATCTCAAGATAGATTCGGAACTTTGAGATCATAAGGAGTCAGGAGGTATTTTTTTAAAGCTTCTACGGTGCCTAGTTTGGAAAATAGCCGTCAAGAAGGAGGGCAGGCACTATGTTCGACCAGCTTTCAATAAATAGCAGGGTCGCTGAGCCAAAATCATGCAGTCTTCGAAGGACCGTAAAGGGGTCGTGCTGTATCGTAACACCGTCAACTGAGAACCTCCGTGTGTAGAGGAATGCATCTTTTCACTACTGTCGCGCTGAGACAAGAAGTAACCAGTCATTGGAACTTAGAAAATTGCTGTACTTGGACCGCAAACGTATTAAGCCGACAACGACTTAGTGAAAGTCTTATAGGGCGATCAGAACTTAACTCAGTGAACGTAGGAAAGTAGTGAAATACCTCGCCAGTATACGAGAAAACCCGTAGAGCATCGAGTGTGCTAAATAATTATCCCAGTACATTAAAGACCGGATAGGGTCGTGACGCCGGATAATTAGCCTGACTTACCTGTGCTTAGGAAGTTAGAGCTTGAAAGTGACGATAAGTCGGGAAGACGGAACGAATTAAACGCAGTGATTGCGAATTGAAGTAATTGAAAGACTTCAAAGTCGTCAAGCGATAGAATACGCACATAGTATTCGAGTGAAGCAGTTCCAACGCGGACAGACGTGAAACACATTGATAAAAAGAGCGTTAGTTAATATTAGTCTGCGACTCTAGGACTAATGTCTATCAAAGACATTTGGCAAAGCATTAGACTTACAGCCAAACCAGATCAGTATCGTGCCAATACTATAACGTAGTGCCGATTACTAGGAAGCAAGGTCACAGATATAATTATCCACAGTAAGCAGCCAGGGAACGGGTAGCAGTGCTCGAGACTTTCAATTAATCCCACTAGAAGTTAGGACTAGGAGCAGACATCGCTTGTACCTACACTCTAGGAGAAGGTGAAAGTAGTGAAGCAGGTGCACGAGAAAGTATTGTAAGTGTTAATACAGGTGTAATTTAGGCTTGAGAATTTTGTGTGTAGAATTAGAAATATTTTAGTTTTACAGTGTATTTAGCCATGGTATTGAACCCTCAAAAGGAAGAGATAAGTGAATATAATATGTGTAAAGCTCGTGGAAAAAGGGTGTATGTAACAAGTGCCACGTTGGTTAAAATGGAAGGTTAATCCCAGATGTGGGTGAACCAGGGCCATTGGGATCCGGGAGGAGTCTCCGGATATCATGTGTGGGGGATTTCGTGCAAGTATAAATAATAAAAGGGTCATACTTATCTAAACAGGGATTCAAGATATGAAGTGTATGTAACGAAACAGACGGGTCTGAACGATAAATGAATTGTGTAATGATCAAGTTAAATGAATGTTTAAATAAAACTCAGTGGAAATATGTACTTTTGAGATAACATTGTATGTAAATTAACGGTATGCATATATACTGTCGAAGCAAGGAATAGAAGTAGAAACTTCAGTTAATGAAATAATTATTGAATTGTGATATTCTAAATAAATGGAAAGAGTAGAAGCCTTTTGGCCCAAGAAATAAGAAATGCATATTGTTGAACGGTTATGTTCATGTAAATGGTGTCAAAAATTTTGTAATAATGAAGGGCAATTTTAATGGCAGAAATAATGTTAATAATGGAAGATTATAAGGACGGCTAGGAATTAAAATCCTACTCGAAAAGCTTTACCCAAGTAATGTATGTAAGCACGCTGTTTAAGCGAATATAGATTAGAGCTAGAAATCGCTACGAATAACGCCAGGAGGACTAAGTGTGGGAGGAGTTGTACGCAGTGAAATGAAGTGAATGTATGCCGTGAGCGGTTGTAAAAGGGAGCAATATGGGTTATTATGAAAAGTGCACAGGTGTTTGCCTCTAGTACCACCCTGAATGTCACTGAACTGAGGAGGCTGAGGTTCCAGCTCCGTCAACGTGTGTCTTCGTATCCTCCGAAAATGTATAGTCCTATGGAGTTGAATGAGGTGTGAACCAAGGGTCTCATCCTATGAGAGCTCCTTTATAAATTATCATTCCTTACACTCGGCAACGTGGATTACCAGCAGTCAGTTATCTCACCTGAAAATATCGGCGGAGAATATGGCCGCACCAGTATAAAGTTAATGAGAGGTCTGTGTAAGCTTTTCGATGCTAAGGGGAATATTGTATAACATTCAGTATAAGCATAAGAAAGAATTCCTTCTCGCCAAGGAGTAGACAGCTCGAGTGTTTGACACATTTACTGAGGGTCGCTAGCCGATGGCCGGGCCAGACCATATGATAGCTTGCTACGCACATGGCGTAAAAGATTTGTAAACATTGGAGATACGGCACGGACAGTGACACCGTGACCTAATTATTTAAGAAGTAACCTTGCTAAATATCGTTCAGATTCCGATCAACAAAGAGTATTCTTATAATATTATTGTAAAATCCCAGTGTATGACAGAACCGGAAAATGAATACTCCCGAGTGTACAGAAATCTTAAGCAGTCTGGGGAGGCTGTTTAATTTGAGTAAATCAGTATTTTCTTAACTCAAGGGTGGCACGAATTCTTCCCAACAATACAAAGCAGTACAAGTTGAACGAGAGAGAGATAAAAACTTGAATTTATGTGAAACCAATTAATTGACAATTATTATTATCATTATTATGAATAATTTATACAGTTAATTAACATTCAAAGTAAGTGAGTAAAAATTGTTTTAACAGTGTTTAAAATTATAAAAGTAAACATGGAACCATAGCGAGCCCAAAAGTACTATCGGAAGAAAAGAACTGTATGGAAGTGAAACTTTGTATGCGGTTCAAGGGAAACTAAATTATTGAGTTTAAATGATGTTTTATGATGATTCCTTGTTCATTAGAGAACAAGCGTGAAGGATATGTGGTAATTTTTATATTTATATGTATTTTGTATTTTGTAGCGCCTACATTTTTGAGTAATATTAAATATTTTTGTAATGTGATTTTTTTGGTGTTTATTTCAAGTGTTGGCCTGATGCTTTTTATCCAAAATACGTGTGTAATATAGTGGGAATGGATGTACCATCCTCCGACACCACTGAGCTAACGGAAGTATGATCGCGTATTAATTGCTCGCAAAGGTACAGTACTGAGGAAAATTCTAGATACAGAAGATTGTTCCTGTGGTTAATTAATTCCCCTGGCACGGGACTGGGTGTTTGTAACGTCCTGATCTTCTTTTCATACTCATCACGACGCGCATGTCACTTATGGGTGTCTGTTTGAATGACCTTCACCTGAGCTCTACGGAGATCATAAACCGTTTATTATTAATACTAGCAGACCCATGCTAACACTCTCGCATGTGTATAAACCACCCGCCTGGCTTTACTGTTATGCGGGCTTCTATACATATATTTATTTGGTTAAGCGCACTTTTTAAACAAATTGTCGATATTTATGAAATCAGAGAGCAATTTATCACTGCTGCTGGTTGCATAATGGGTTGTGTACGCCCCATGTGTACAGACTACCCGCCCGACACTAATGCTATGTGCCTGTATGCGACACAATTCTGCCAGGTGCTATCGTCTTGCTTATTTGTTTAAAAGCACTTTATAAACAAATAAATACATTTCCGTTGACTTTTCAAGAAATGCAAAGTTCTTCCTTTGCTATTGGGAAGAATTTGGTACAAACCACACCTTCTAACTCCCTCTGGTTTAGGAGCTTGACTTTTGTGAAATATACACCTTAGCGTATTATATACAGTATATACTGTAGATAGATTATTGTTGCAATTTGCAGGTGTCTACTACGACAGTGGGTGTCGAAGCGATAAACCGAGCCATGCGCCGCTGGTGGTGGGGTATGGTTCTGAGGGAGGATGGGACTACTGGCTGATCAAGAACTCCTGGGATACGTGGTGGGGAGAAGGAGGCTACATGAAGCTCGCACGCAACAGGAACAACCACTGTGGCATTGCCGGGAATGCAATATTTCCTACTATGTAACACATAGACTTCACATTAGGAAAAATAATAAGAAAAGACTGAGGTTGGTTCTGGTCTCGAGTAGACCACAGTGATTTAGGTAGAACTACGTTTAATGTGACGTGCGTTCAATCCCATCTGATCACTTTCGTGATGTTTATAGTGTGTTTTTCTTTCGTGCTGCATTTGTCGGTCAAATGCTTTTGAGACCACCGAACGAGCAATATGTATTTATTCATTTCTGTCAATATTATATTGTCTATTACTAGTGTTCACTCTCTATATATATCTAAGACTCTTACCTCAGCATGTTTAAGGTCATGCGCCTCCAGCATACGCTCGCATACTGAAAGGGGTGTCACCTTGCTTGCTGCCTTCCTGCCTGACGGACGTCACAGCTTGCCCTGGCCAATCATCGCCCGCCAGCCTGTAGGCTTCCAGACGCTTCTATGATGCTATTATTTAAGTGGCGGCGTTTTGCTCCCTTTCCGGATTCCTTCTTCAACTTTCTACGGCCTTCTTCAACCTGCGATAGGCATTCGTGCCTTCCGCCCTTCTCCGGGGCATTCTAAACTTCAGGCCTAAGCTACATTTCATGGTTGAAACTACCATGCACCGCAACAGCAGAGAACTTCTGCACTGAGAAAGTGCATTCTACACTTTACTCCAAACCACAAGAAGCTGCGCCAAATCGCAGTTATAAAATGCCATGTTATTTGGCATTCAAGAAATAACATCAAACCTAACGATGTTAAACAATGTACAACGCTGGTGAAGAAGAAGATCGCCCTGGCGAGGTTATTTTCCTGATGCTGGACATCTCAAATTTTACTGCTAAAAATCAAGTGTTGGCCACGGCAGTCTCCGTCAGTATGCTTTCTAGTCATCGCCACTAAAGATAAGTTTGTGCCTTTTTTATTATTGTTTTAATAATCTTCGTTTTAAGGGTTTTTGCTAGCAAGTGCAAGAATATATTAAATTTGTGTGTGCATCAAGCAGAATGAACTTTTGTCTAATAGCACATGGCTGTGCCAACCTAATTAAAATTAATGAACATTTGAAATTGCCCCAGGCGGGCCAACATAATTAATTTTTTAATTAAATCTTATTTATTAATGTGTTTGCGAGTTTCACCATATAAATAAAAATATTGTATTTACTCTCAATGTTCAGTAAGGTATTGAAAGAACCAGGCCGCATTTCCTCAGCCCAATCCTTTCAGTCTAAGCTTCTCTTAAGGAAATTATTTTGTCCAGGCCTTAAGCCTGATGCTGTTCTCCCATTTATGTGTATGAATTTGGGCTGTTCTTCACACAACCACCATCCATCCCAGCAGTGCTGGGGTAAGTAGAGTATTTTTCAGGTTATCTTACATTTCGAGTTATTTATTATGAAAACTACCTAACCACACCCAAAGTCCCGCGCAAGATAGATCTTCATTTACTCGTCTCAAACTGTATACAGATTCCGGCGATTAGCTATACACTTGACCTTGAAAGCTCAGTGGTAGGAGAGGGCCATAAAGCGGTGCGGGGAACGTGCCATATATATCCCTGGCTGAGAACATTGATCTCGACAATAGCATGTTCCCTTGAACATTACTAGTCTAAGCCAGTGCAGTTTATCGTGCAAATATCTTACACTGCAGTAGGAGGGGTATCGACAAGTGCAGAGTTAGCTGCCGGTAACTGTGCAGCTAGATTACTAAGTGATGGCACATACCTTCGGAGCCTGACGTTGGAAGGGAAAGGAGAAAAAGGAAGGAAAGAGGAGAGGTTAACTTCTACTGTGCTGCTGGGAGGCTGTTACAGTTACCAGAAGCCGATGTAAACACTTCCGTAGCAACTATTGCCAGTATTATGAAAGAAGAACGCTGACAGCTGTCATAAACTCGTGATGTAGAGGAGGCGAGTGGGGGTAATGGTCTCCATAGCCGTGTTGCAATATTCTCACGAACATCGGCGAGCATATGACTTGAGGCAGTGTCCTTGCGAGGTGTGCCTCGTCACTCAATGTCAATATTATCGACTTGCATTTGCTTATTCTTTGACACGATAGAAGATCCTTTAGGTAACAGTGTAAACTGCATAAAAATCGGTCCAGAGGTTCTCGTGTATTACGTGCATACGGGAACATACATTGAGATACCTGTCACAGTGGCTACGCAACATTTCCTCACGTCCTGGCTTTCTTCTTTCATAATACAGACTATAGCGAAGTGAACGTTCCTCCCCGCTCACTACACAGCACACCGACTCTCTCACAACAAAGATCAATGCGCGCAACTAAGGTTTTGTGCCATCAATATGTAATCGCGCTGTACCAGCTGGCCTTACGCACCTCTTCGAGTATGTTATCATTCAAATCGCGGAGTAGACGCATGCGCACTGCACTCTTTTAAACTGTTGTGAGGGTGTGCTGACGGCAGTGGTGTTGTTAATATTAGCATGAGTTAAATGCAACTGAAACAGCAAGCAGTAAACGGGCGAGGACAGAAATGTTGAACCGGCTAACGCTACAATCACCTAGCACCCCTATGAAGAAGTTACCGATATTCTCAATGACAGGTACGTTACAGTGCTGCCAACAATAACGTGTATTCGCATCATAATGTGTTAATATGTTTAATAATGTAAATGTCCTAATCAGATACCGGTAGTGAAATCCATCATTCCATGAAAATCCTAGGCACTTCATGAAAAGCCGGCATATGATGCGCGGGTGCATGAACATTGGACTGTGGATCAGTGGATCGCGATCACTTCAGTGACGAGTCCAGATTTAACTTGAGATCACCCGACGGAAGAGATAGGGTGTGGAGAAGGGTAGGAGTACGCTTTGCGCCTAGTACTTCCTCCTAAATTACACCATTTGAAGGAGGTGGCATAAGTTCAGATAAGAGTACCGATCTCGTACATGTTGAGAATGGTTGCCTCATGGCACGTAGGTACGTTGAGGAGATTGTCATTATTAATG
Source organism: Meconema thalassinum (assembly GCA_946902985.2). Classification (NCBI taxonomy): domain Eukaryota; kingdom Metazoa; phylum Arthropoda; class Insecta; order Orthoptera; family Tettigoniidae; genus Meconema; species Meconema thalassinum. Next base: position 960,071,992 of record OX336388.2, on the reverse strand, counting down.
TAATGCCATTTGCATTCTCTTACGACGAAAATGTTGTGCTCGTGCACGACAATGCTAGACTCAATGCTGTTGAGTGTGTCACGGATTTTCTTCGGGAGGCCAATATCTCCACTCTGGACTGGCCAGCAAGGAGTCCCACCCTGAACCCGATTGGGCTTGTGTGCGATATGATGATCAGCACCTTCGGCGATGATTTTACAACAATCTGACTGAACTTTCGGTGTTGGTTTAAAAAGAATTTGAGAATGTACCGCAAGAGGACATCCAGGGTTTGATCAAGAGCATGACTAGAAAACCTAGGGAAGTAATTAGAGCCAGGGGGTGGCAACACTTCCTACTGATCATGCAATTAACATCCACGAAGTTTCCAGCACATTTCCTTGAACTTATGCCAAATAAATCAATAATTTTGAAAATCAGAAAATCTGTCCTTTCTTCTTCGTTTAACTTAAAAAACCGCATCTTCTTAAACTGAAATGTTTCGAACATTGTTGTCTTTGGAAATCGCAGAGAAATATTCTCCCTCTTATTCTGTAACTATGCTTTGAAAATAAAACTAAATTTTACTCCCTTAATCTGAGATTATTTTTAAAATATCAAGTGTTCCCTATTTTTGGAGGGCAGTGTATATCTTAATCATATGTAATTTATTTCAGTTTTTTTTCACATTTTCCAGTAGTTATTTTATGTTGACCGACTGAAAGTTACATTATCAACTGTAACTAGCCTATCTCTTAGCCCTATTAATCCCATGTGTAACATCTTTCCACTCGGTAGCTGGATATTGTTTAGCCTACTTTTCACATTTTGCAAAAATGAGGAAAAAGTAGACTAATGAGATCGATCCGGGAAAATGTGTGTCTGTCTGTCTGTCCTATCTGTCTGGCTGTGTGTGTGTGTGTGTCCCTATCAACTCCTAAACAGCTGCAGCAATCGAAACCAAATTTAGTATGAGTTAAGATGTATACAGGAATATCTCAAGCTCATATTTGAAAATGATGCCAGTGCTACCAACTGCTGAAAAAACGCACTAGAAATTTGAGCTCCATGTTGGATATCATGGAAGGTATGCATGGGAGCTATTCCAAAATTGGCACACATGTAGATAATACTATTTCAGTTTAATTTCCAGGAGGCCATACATGACAGTGTTGCCAAAATCATTTTAAGCCTTCTGATAGGTCAATTTTTAATGCATATAACTACTACACTATCAATTGGATATCAACCAAATTTTGTATGTAATATGTGTACATAAACAGATATGACTGAGTGTTTCTTAAGAGCCACCAGGGCTGCCAACTGTTAATAATTGCTCTCTCTATTCTCTTTATCCAAATACAAATATATCTGAAAGTATGTAAGCCGACAGCTTTAAACTATGCACACGTATAATCTGACATTTTAGATTAATTTGGAGTAACTTACATACTTCAGTTCTACCAACATGATTATAAGCTTACTGATAGTACCAATTTTAAATACATGTAACTTCTATACTATCAGTTGGATTTCAACCAAATTTCGTATGTGCAATGTGTAACATAATAGATATGACTATAAGTATTGTTAAGAGAAATCAGGGCTGCCAACTGTTAATAAATGCTGTCTATATTATTTTTAGCTTAATATCAATATATCAGAGTGTATGCAAGCCAACAGCTCTATACTTTGCACACGTACAATACCTGACATTATAGATTTATTTGGAGCAATTAATATAATTCAGTGCTGCCAACATGATTATATGCTTGCTGATAGGTCCAATTTTAAAATACATTTAACTTCTATACTAACAAATGGATTTCATCCAAAATTGGCGCAAGAAGATATCATAATATTTCCGATTATTTCTAACCAGCACACGCATGACATTGTTGCCAACATGCTTTTACGCGTGCTGATAGATCCAATGTCCAACTGCATGTAACGTCCATTGGACTTCAACCAAATTTTGTATTCTGTACCTTAAGAGATGGAATTAAGAATATATTCAGTCACCAGGGCTGCCAACTGTAGTGCTCTATTAGGCTACATTATACCAGGTATATTTCGAACTAATTAGGCATTTCGATATTACCAACTTAATTTCGTCAATATTCTAGATAGGTTATACTGTAGATTAATCATTGGCATGAAAAATAGGCACTTTAGTTCGTCACGGAACTTCTTGTTAATGTGTAACATCGTTCCACTCGGTTGCTGTATATTTTTGTGTGGTGGTGATTTTGTAACAAGGGACGGAAGTGGGACGGAACTGCAACGGAAAAAATGAGCGCCCGCGGTGGCGGAGATTGATACAACGATATAATGTCGGCCATGTGGCTATGTGGAATATAAATCGCATACGGATTACTACAAGGTTTGGAGGCTCCATTAAATAAATTCCTACAATAAAAAAGTTATCGTTCTTTGGTGTGAAAATATTCATTATATCATATTTGCTGAAAACAAATATGATTTATTAAATCTTACTACTGTTGCTGTATTCTTATTTAATGTAAGCACTCGAGGCACTGTCGGCCAAAATACAGCACTATCATATCATATTAGCTGAAAGGATTTGTCACTGGAGTTTTACAAGTAGTTATTTCAGAAATAGTAGTAATGAGAACTTACCGATGGTAATAACACGAAGAAATCCTTCATGTTTGCTGGCACAAGGTAGCACTATGAGTATATTCTTAAACAAGTAGTTCCGTGAAGAACTATACAGCTTATTTTCATATGTCCTACTCATGTTAATTGCCTCTATCAACATACAATATTTCAGTTTGATTGTTGTGATAGATTCGTAGATATTGAGAACCGTCTAAATATTTCAGATGGTCGCCAGGTTGGATTTTTATTTATGTACTATTACATGAAGATTATTGTGTACGTGTGGTATTCAAACTTCAATCGCATGATTGGGACACAACAAGTAAAAACGAGATTTTGAAATTTCGCACAGCTGCCATCTTGTGTTTATTAAAACAATTGAAATAAATTTGATGCCAGTGGATTAACATTTGTATAAGCATTTAACGTGCAAAGTTTCACTGCACTCGGATTGTTAAATCGCGAGAAATGTCCGTTTAAATATTTATAATTCGCGTCGCCGCCATGTTGGATATGTGCTCACCAGGTTACTGAAAGTTCTATAGGTGAACTTATGTTCATAGCCTCTATGAACTAAAAAAACCAGTTTGATTGCTGTAAACGATTCGTAGATATTGAGAATCGTCAAACAATTTCGGATGCTCGCCATTTTGGATTGGCATGTGTATTGGCCATAGAGTTATGTACCATTAAAGGAAAATTATTGCGTAGCTTCATTATTCAAACTTTCACTTCGATCACATGATTACGACACAAGAAATAAAAACTTAATTTTAAAATTTCGTACAGCCTCCATCTTGAGTTTATGTAGGCTAAACAATTGAACTAAATTAGATGCCAGTACATTACAATATTTATAATCATTTACTGTACCACATTTCGCTGCACTCAAATGGTTAAATCACGAGAAAAGTCTATTAAAATGTTTCAACTTCGCTTGTGCGCCATGTTCGTTTTGTACTTAACAGGTTTTTGAAAGTTACATAGATAAACTTGTAGCATTGCTCTTTATCTCCATACAACATTTCACGGTGATATCTGTAATAGTTTCGGAGATATAGAATGCCAGTGAAATATTTCGCACATCCGCCATTTTGAGGTTATGTAAACAATTGAACTAAATTAGACGCCAATGCATTACAAAGTGTATAAACATTTGCTGTAGCAAGTTTCATTACGTTTGGATGGTTAAATCGCGAGAAAAGTCTATTTAAAAGTCTCAACTTCGCTTGGCCGCCATGTTGGTTTTGTACTTACCAGGTTTTTGAAAGTCTCATAGGTGAACGTTTAGTAGTCGCCTTTATCACGGAACCAAATTTCAGGGTGATATCTGTAATAGTTTCGGAGATATTGATTGCTGGTGAAATATTTCGCACAGCCGGCATATTGGATTGGTGAAACACTGTAAAATTTGAAGGGCACGGTCGGGGTCGGCCAGAACGGTCCTATCTTATCGAGTTTTATTGAAATCTCTCTAGCCGTTCAGAAGTTATTAGAGGGACACACACACACACACGAATCACACACAGACACACGGACAAAACGTGATCTCATAGGCCTATTTTTTCATAAAATGAAAATAGGCTAAAAATGCGAGTAAGTAATATGGAATTATTCGAATAACATGTCAGATGTTACACATCAAATGCGACTACTGTAAGGCTAGTATTTTTTTTAAAGCAAATTATGATGGAGAGGGTGATTTTACGGTTGGATGCCCATTCTGACTCCATCCTCATAAGAAGAGTTAATGAAGAATGAAATTAATGAAGAAGAATTAAAATGGACAAGGAGTTGGAAGGAAGCTAACGTGGCCTGTTAGAAAGTACCATCCAAGTATTTACCTGGAGTTGAATATAGATGGCTTTCTTGGCATTTTTACTGCTTACAAGGAATCCTTCAAAGATAACAACTTGAAATTACCCTGACAATCAAACATATTAGTACTAGATATTCACTACTACTAAGAAATGAGCTACCATGGAGCACTGGAGTTTATGAAAAAACAAGAAGTTCCGTGAAGGACTAAATAGCCCATTTTCATATATCCCTTAAAAAAAAAAGATCGATGGTACCCTCCGGTTGGTGGCTCCCACGGACTGAGCGGGGGAACTCACCCCTACCGCCTTTTTCAGGCAGTGTCCTAGAGCTGGGAACATCTGGTCGGAGTGGATACAACTGATGAGGTGTGATCAGCACCTCGCCCAGGCGGCCTCACCTGCAAAGCGAACAGGGGCCTAATGAGGGAAGGGATTGGAAGGTAAGGATGGATAGGCAAGGAAGAGGGAAGGAGGCGGTCGTGGCCTTACAGTAGGGACCATCCTGGCATTTGCCCGAATACCAAGTGGGAAACAACGGAAAACCACTTCGAGGATGGCTGAGGTGGGAATCGAATCCCCTCTACTCATTTGGATGACCCGAGGCTGAGTAGACCCCATTCCAGCCCTCATCGGCCTACCACTTTTCAAATTTCGTGGCAGAGCCGAGAATCGAACCCAGGACCTCCGGGGTGGCAGCTGACCACGCTGACCGCTACGCTACGGAGGACTTCATACATCCTACTTATGTTAATTGTCTCTATCAACTTACAATATTTCAGTTTGATTGCTGTAATAGATTCGTTTGCGTGCCATGTTTCATTGCGCTCGGATGGTTAAATCGCGAGAAATGTCTATTTAGATATTTCATCTACGCTTGGCCGCCATATTCGTTTTTTACTTAACAGGTTTTTGAAGTGCACATAGGTGAACTTCTTGTGTACCGTTTCAGGGTTATATTAGTAATAATTTCGGAGGTAGAGAATGCCGGTGAAATATTTCGCACAACCGCCATGTTGGATTGGTGAGACGTAATAAAATTTAAAAGGCACGGTCGAGGTCGGACAAAATAGTACTATGTCCTTACCGAGTTTCATTGTAATCGCTCCAGATTTTATTTGGGACACACACACGGACAGAAGGTGATCCCGATAGCTTATTTTTTTCATAAATAACAAGTAGTTCGGTGAAGAACTATACAGCCTATTTTCATATATCCTACTTATGTTAATTGCCTCAATCTACATACAAAATTTCAGTTTAATTGCTGTAATAGATTCGTAGATATTGAGAACCGACTAAATATTTCGGATGATCGCCATGTTGGATTTTATATATATAGGTCTTAGAGTTATGTACTGTTACATGAAGATTATTGTGTACGAGATAAGGACACAAGATGTAACAAGGAGATTTTAAAATTTCGCACAGCTGCCATCTTGTGGTTATGGAAACAATTGAAATAAATAAGATGCCAGTGGATTAACATTCGTATAAGGATTTACTGTACCATGTTTCACTGCACTCGGATGGTTAAATTGCGAGAAACGTCCATGTGAATGTGTATACTTCGCATCGCCGCCATGTTGAATGTGTGATTACCAGGTTATTTAAAGTCCTATAGGTGAACTTAAGTTCATAGCCCCCATGAAAATAGAAAAAAATCAGTTTGATTGCTATAATAGATTCGTAGATATTCAGAGCCGTCTAAATATTTCGGATAGTCGCCATGTTGGATTGTTAAATGTATAGGCCTTAGAGTCATGTACCATTAAAGGAAAATTATTGCATAGGTTCATTATTCAAACTTTCACATCGATCGCATGATTACGACACAATAAATAAAAACTTAATTTTAAAATTCGCAAAGTCGCCATCTTGAGGTTATGTAAACAACTGAACTAAATTAGATACCAGTGTATTACAATGTGTGTAAACATTTTCTGTACCAGATTTCATTGCGGTTGGAACATTAAATTGCGAGAAAGGTCTCTTTAAAATTTTCAAATTCGCTTGGCCGCCATGTTCGTTTTGTAGTTAACCGGTTTTTGAAAGTCTTAAAGATGAACTTCCAGTAGTGCCCTTTATCTCTGTACCAAATGTGAGGGTGATACCGATAATAGTTTCAGAGATATAGAATGCCGGTGAAATATTTTGCACATCCGCCATCGTGTGGTTATGTAAACAATTGAACCAAGTTAGATGTCGGTGCATTGCAATGTGTATAAACATATACTGTACCAAGTTTTATTGCGTTTGGTTGGTTAAATCGCGAGAAACATCTATTTAAAAGTCGCAAATTCGCGTGGCCGCCATGTTGGTTTTGTAGTTACCAGTTTTTCAAAAGTCACATAGGTGAACTTCTAGTAGTTCCCTTTATCACCGTAAAAATTCCAGGGTGATATTGGGAGTAGTTTCGGAGATATTGAATGCTGGTGAAATATTTCGCACAGCCGCCATGTTGGATAGGTGAGAGGTAACAAAATTTGAAGGGCATGGTCGGGGTCGTCCGAAATAGTGCTATGAACTTACCGAGTTTCATTGAAATCGCTCTAGGCGTTTAGAAGTTATTAGGGGACACACACACACACACGCACACACACGGACAAAAGCTGATCTCATAAGGCTATTTTTTCAAAATTGAAAATAGGCTAAAAAGCAACACTTCCACAATTCTCACGAGGTGAATCGCCGTGTACGAGGATCTTGTACAACTTTGAACTTGCAGGAATATATTGTTGTTGTTGTTGTTGTTGATTCTTTAGGGGCTTTGTGAGATCGTGGCTATCTATCCTCATGTACGTGTGTGGAATTAATTGTCTGATAACCTGTGTTATTTTGAAAGCTGTATTAGTGTGTTTTTTGGTAATTCAGATGAGGATCTCAAAGGAGGTGGCCGTGGCCTTAAGCTAGGAACTATTCCGGCATTTGCCTCTTCTATCATTTTTGCCTCAAGAGGCGGAGTCTACCATGTTCAAGCCTTCGGATCAGAATTAAATTTCTTGGCAGAACCGGGATTCGAACCCGAGCCTCCGTGGTCACAGTCAAGATCTCAAAAAGAAAGATTAGGGCCGTGCTACGCAACACACTTTACGTAAAGAACTACGTCAGTGCTTGTAACAAGGGTTGTCCATAATGCTAGTGACTAAAGTGCGCCGAAAATTAGTCAATTTGTATTTGTTTTCTTTTAACAACACCCATCACTCCTTTTATATAGCTAGTAGGCCTACATGCTGCTAGTGAATATCTGTAATTCGAAAGAAAATCAGGGCACTTTGCGACCTTCACCATTTGAAGGCTTCCTTTCCAGTCAATTTTAAGCCTATTTATGAAAAAAAAATAGGCTTATGAGATCACCTTTTGTCCGTGCGTGTGTGTGCGTATCCCTAATAACTTCTAAACGGCTGGAGAGATTTGTATGAAAATCGGTAAGGTCATAGTATAATTTTTCCCGACCCTGACAGTGCCCTTCAAATTTTATTATGTCTCACCAATCGAACATGGCGGCTGTGCGAAGTATTTCACCGGCATTCTATTTCTCGGAAACTATTACTCATATCACCCTGAAATTTTGTACGGTGATAAAGGGCACTACTAGAAGTTCACCTATGTGACTTTCGAAAACCTGTTAAATTCAAAACGAACATGGCGGCTAAGAGAATTTGAAACATTCAAATAGACGTTTCTCGCGATTTAACCATCCGATCGCAGTCAAACTTGGTACGGTATATGCTTGTATAACTTTTAATCCACTGGTATCTAATTCATTTAAATTATTTTCATAACCACACGATGGCGGCTGAGCAAAATTTAAAAAAACTCGTTTTTATTTCTTGTGTCCTAATCTTGCGATTGAAGTTTGAATAAAACACCTACACAATAATCTTCTTGTAATAGTACGTAACTCTAAGGCCTATATATAAAAATCCAACATGGTGACCATCCGAAATATTTAGACGGTTCTCAATATCTACGAATCTATTACAGCAATCAAACTGAAAATGTGTAAGTTGTTAGAGGCAATTAATATAAGTAGGTATATTAAAATAAACTATTTAGTTCTTCACGGAACTACTTGTTACTTCACGTCATAAATCTAGTTCCACTTGCTATTAACCATGCTGTATGGTAGACGTTCTAAACCTGGTGCTCTGTAAATGGAATTTGGTGCTCTCGTCATACGGGACAAAACATGTTCGCGAGTACAAGTTCCCCTGAGATTCATTCTTCAATTCAAATGTTGTTGCTCGAATCGGAATAATAGTGATTTCATTACAAGTTTTGACAGGCAGATATTTTATCATTTTGTGAAATTGTATTTTTTAATCTACGGTATAGTAAAATAAAAAATTGAGCATCCCTGCTTTATAAGTAACAAGAAGGATGCTGATTCGACCCGACTGCCCAGTTGAGTCATGCAGGCTGTTGTAGCATGTCTAGTGGGTGGTGAATCCCTAGCTAATTCAGCACTTCAGAGGGAGAGAGAGATAGGAAATGGAAAGAGAGTCACATTCTTCTTCTTCTTCCTCTTCTTGTTTCGTATAGGCCATCTATGGACCACGACATTCAACTGTTACATTTGGAGTGGGCTTTGCTGTTTGCCCAGTAGTTACGCATCCTCTGGCTGTGTTGTTCCCTCCTCTCCTCTGTCCAGAGGGCACCTGTTTTCTTTCTTGGCGGTTTGTCCTGGAACCTTAATTGCTGAAGCATATTCCTGAGAGATGTCCGGTCTTGTTTTAACTCTCTTTCCGTCCCTCCAAGTTCTTGCAGATCTTTGCTCACTTCCCACTACCATGGTGATTTGATCTTCAGCTTTTGCCAGTAACCGAGGAGCTAGTTGGTCAACCTGGTAGGATGCATCCTGTAGACGTATCCATAAAATGCTAGACGTCGTTTCCTAGCAATATCCGTGATTCTTTCACGGTACGTGCAGAGCTCTTGATTAGGTCGCCTTCTGTATTCCTCCCAAGCCCCAATATCTTCCTCATTATCTTTCTCTCCTGGTTGGTTGGTTGGTTGGTTCTTAAGTTTAGGGGCTGCGACAACGCGGTCATGTACTTCGAGTTTGTCCGTGACTCCCTTCCGGTTGAATACTAGACATTCTGAAGCATATAAGGCTTCAGGACGTATAACTGTCTGGTAGTGTCTCATTTTATAATTGTTTCGGTCTTCTATGGACCACGTTATTGATGTGTAACATCTTTCCGCTCGGTTGCTGGATAGTTTTGTGGGAGTGATTTTGAAAATTGGGGACGGAAGTGGATCGGAACGATCGAGCTGGCAGTGGTGGATCGAACGGAAGTATGCACTGCCCGCTCGATCGATTGAACGGAAGTGTACTAGCTGGCAGTGGTGGCAAACGGAAGTATGCACTGCCCTCTCGACCGATCGAACGGAAGTGTACTAGCTGGCAGTGGTGGAAAACGGAAGTATGCACTGCCCGCTCGATCGATCGAACGGAAGTGTGCCCTAGCTGGCAGTGGTGGATCAAACGGAAGTATAAGACGCAGTGCCAACTCATTCGATTGATCCAGCTGGCACTGGCAAGAGAAACAATCAGCGCGCGGTGTCGGAAATTGATACCATGACGCACTCTCGGCCATTTGGAATGTATATGACATACTGAACGGAAAACGCTCATGTGAACTCTGGTGTCAAGTGATTGAAACAAATGACATGGTACATGTTCGAAGTCTTCGTATCAGTATTTAAATGGTAAAATGCCTTAATATCAAACACTGTAAGTAGTCGGCATTGCCGGTATTATGTTTCTGCACAAGGGCTATTCAAATATTAACCCACATAACGGTAATGCAGTCATCAGTATAATATAATCGTTGTGGTTATACGAGAATTGAGCAAGCCTTCATGAACTATTACTCAATACATTCTCTTTACTTAAAATTCATAGGGCCGATAGCCTAGATGTTAGGCCCCTTAAAACAACAATTATCATCATCATTATTAAAATTCATAAGGCATTTTAAACTCAATTTCACGCAGGAACATTATCGAAACAAGCAAAATATAAATGAAACTTAATTCCGCAATGCAGTATTATTGAACGTGGAAATAAGGCACCATCTTGTGCACCATATTTGCGTAGTCGAAATAGCCGTGAGGTTAGTGCGTATGACTGTGAATCTAGAGATCTTGGGTTCGAATCCTGGTCGGGCTAGACATTATTGCTACCAGATTATCATTTTAAACGATATTTTGTGCCCTTTTAACAAGAAATATGCAAATCACAGTATGCCAGCAATGCTCAAATCGGGATTTTCGGGGTTATGGTATGTTCTCCCACTCTGTGACTTACACATTTTGGATTAAATAGAGGATACACTTTCAAAAAAATAAACAAAATCAACTCCTATTATAAAACATTTAATTAACCAAATATATGGCGCTACAAAAAAATTAAACAAATAAACTACTGACCAATCCTTCTAACTTGTTCAAAGTAAACAAGGAATACATAAAATCAAACAAATATTATATTAAAATACGTGGTTTCCTTCAAACCAACAAACTTATAATTCCTTTCAATTCCATAAAGTATCCCCTTTAAAATTCACCACAATCACGAGCTCCAATGGCTCGATACTTTCCAATATAAACTGTGTTATTCTTTACACATCTCAATATCTATTTTATGAGTTTCATATAATCACAACAATATATAATCTTATTTAACGTCAATGTTACTCCTTTACTTAAATTTTTGGGCACTTCACAATGTTCTCATGTTACCACCTCTCTCAAGTTAACAAATTCACTACAGTGATCGGGAAAAATACTTGTGCACTCCCGAGTTATAGAAGACTACTTGAACAAAGTCAAAAATTAAGATCACTCCCGAAATCTAATTGTCTTCACTAAACTCGTGAAATCCTACATTCATATACCATTACATTAGGGATTTATATTTATTATATTTTGTCTTAAAAGACCATCATCTCATAAAAAAGCAAACGATCTGAACTTGCAAGCGGTAACTTTCATCTACAAGAACCTCGGTTCGAATCCCGGGTCATTAACAAACTCTAAACACTCAATGTGTATTATTACTTCCAACAGACGGTTCCCCTGACCTACCACACTTTCAATAGCGAGGGGTTGGACCGTAACACTCAGATTGATTTATTGTCGAGGAGGGAGACCCTCAGTATCGCCCACACGAGACGGCTACACTCATGCTTTAAAACAGCTATTTCTCAAACACAGTTCTCTGAACAGACCTGGCGTTTCTTTCATTCATTTTAACAACATTATTTAGGTTCATAGACCATTTTCGTAACCTTGGCATTTATTAATTATGAAGTGTCATCATTGATGGGTAAGAATAATTCAACACAACAACAATATTTAGGGGCTTCAACAACTAGACGAGTCTGGGTTCGACTCTCTCAACTGCCTCGGGAACCAATCCCATACTGGAGGACTTAACAACAATTTAGCGGCTTAGGGCGACCTCGGTCTAACCTGCGCTCATCAATACAATAAATTCGCACCCATTATTCAATACAATATAACACACATGGCCTCGGGAACCAATCCCATACTGGAGGACTTATCATAGCTCAATTACCGCAATCAACTGTCCCTCACAATTAATTTACCAAGTATATTTAGATTCAACGCCTTCCTAGCGTGACAATTTACTTTAATGCGCGACAATGCGCTATACAATACTTTAAGGCCTAGCGTCTTCCAGAGAACTGATAAATTCAAAATCAACATTTGATCTACATCTCAATTTTTTTATATTAATCCTCTCCCGTGACAATAATCGCTATACTTTAAGAACATGTATTCACCCCATGTCTTTATTCCTTTACAAAAGCTCAAAAGCTATTACTTACATATAATTCAACTAAATCTTCATTTATATACTTGTTATTATTATTATTACGCTTGCTTTTATAACATTTATCAAATACACTGCTATTTTATTTCTTACATTTTCTCTAAGGGAGTTATTCATTTCACATAATCATTTTATAATTTCTCAATTTTTATTTGTTCAGATCGCGCTCTTATTCTGTTATTTATTAATCAAAACATCCCTATTTCTTATTCTCAGGTGGATTGTACACAAATATTCCCCAACACCTAACATAATGAAAATGGTTACTTACATGCTCAGACGGTCCACTACCGTGCTTTCCAACGATGTTTCATTTTGCCCACTACTTGTGATTAAACCATCTTGCTCAAATTCATATCATACACTGACATATCTTGACACACATATAACTTATATAATTTAAACACTGGTAACATTTTAAAATACACTTTGGTATTCTTCTATTACACACAATAAAATTACTGAAAAATTACTATCTAACACAAATTTTATATATTTACACTACACTGATTCTAATCACTGAGGCTTTGATTAAGCCTTGCACACGTGATTTTTGCTTTCCCCGTCTCCAAGGGTGAAACTAGTAGATGTGGGCTTCCTAGCTGACCAGAATATGAAAGTCTCGAACACTCTACCCCTCCCTGGAATGGTACTTCTTCAAATCCGGTTTCCTGACGATCGGCTATTATTATTATTAGCTCGAACTGCTTCTTTCTAGACCCTATTAGTTTGTCTAGCGAAAGTCTGTCTTGTTCACGGTCTCCCAAATGCTCTATCGGCGTCCTATTATTTTCTAGCAACTAATACTCCTCGTAACTTAGTGCTTTTTATAGTTCGTTCGTTTCCTTGAAACAACGTCTTGAATTTACTTCTCCCTTCTGATTATTCTGTTCTCTAGTTCCTATCTCTTCAGAATACTATGCGGACCTTATTTTGTCCGACCCTGATCGGGTTCTTTAACGTTGATAGAATGTTTATTTCGCTGTTATGGTACTTCAAAACGTTACGATACTTTCGGTCGTTTAAATGAACGTTATTTGAAGACCTATCGCCTGTTCTTTAAGTTCGCAGCCTACTCTGACTGTAATCCTGAACTTTTCACTATAAGATTGATACTGGCGGAACTAAATCCTGTATTAGGATTTTCCTAAGTCTTCACACGGCGATACTTTGATGATACTTCTCGGCCACTCCCTTCGGGTGCACGCTGGTGATACAGAGTATCACGACCTGTCGAGGTCTAGTAAGTACTGCATTTACGGTGATATAGCTTCACGTCCCCTGGACGGAATAATACTTTGCGGTGATGATGCTTCAACGTCACGCCCCCTGGACGGACTAATACTGCATTCGATGTGATGTAGCCTGACGCCCCCCTCAGGCTGTCGGAAACTGCATGATTAGCTTGGCTCTGCCAGGACTTTTATACTCTTTGGCTAAAAAAAGATAAAATCCACGTCTTTCTCAGAACCAACTTTTGAAGTAATGGTCGCACATTATTAAAAATTATATCTCTGGAAAGCTCGTTTTCTAAACGTACACTGACTTCTTTGCACATGAAAATCGATCGTGCAGTTCTGAGATATTAAATAAAATTTGGTCTTCAGCTGTGTGGGTGTTACAGTTGATTTTTAATTCCCCCCTCCTCGGGTCTCGGGGAACCCCCAATGACGTATGACCACGTCGGCACTTCTTTCCTGGGCATTTAATATAACATCTTTCTCCACACAAAAATCTCTATTCCGAAATGATTCACAATGCTGTATTTCTTTAGTAAATTTTATTCTTGCAAGTGGGTTAAATCTAATTATTCTTCTTCTGGCACAGCTGCGCGATTGCCATTTTACTGCAACGTAAGGGCAATTTCCGAAACACGCTCTTTGTCACTCGCTTGGAAAGTTCCACTCGTTCTATTTATATTCGTGACTGGCTCCTTATCAATGCGTCAGGCATGATCTCATTTCCTGGCCACCTGGCTTCACTTTATTTCACAACGTTATGCTTGCCTTCTTGTATAAAATCTTTCTATGTTCCTCTGAAGACTGTATATTTCCTTCCTTCTTTCACCAAAATATATGGATTCGACCCCTTGAACCAATGGTACATGGGTTCATCTCTCCCCTCCTTAGGTAAATAAATATTCGAAAAATTTTGAGGAAATTTATTTCAATTATTCATAAAATCTTATTTTTCTTTATTGTCGAAGCCATCTGAACATTTCTCAGTACCTTTTGTTTCTTTCTTTTCAAAGCCCTTTCTCGTTCTAGCTTGTTTTGGGTCTTTCAAAGTTCCCATTCATTCATTTCCCTTCGCGGACGTCCACACTCAGGGCTATAAATTACTCGTCTCGTTCGGGTGTTTATGATTCTTCCCCTAGTCTGGCGCATGCTCTCAACTTGGGTCAGACAGTTTTGTTTCCTTTCTTGTTTCATAAGACGGGCATTCTGCCGGTCTGTTTCTCTTTTCTCATTATGTACTGTCAACCTATTGACCTTCTTGTAATACCTTACGGGTGCATACGGCTTAACCCGTTACTTCTTCATTCTTGTTTTCAGACTCCAAGTCTGCAGAATTTCGTTTTGTCTTTAAGAGCTCGGTCTATCCTTACCCGACTCTTCTTGGTTTTCTTCCGTTTTCCTCATCTCTTCTTGAGATGGCATTTTCAAGCAAAATCCCTTTATTTTCTCTTAAGCTTTAACGGGTGCATACTGCTTAACCCGTTAGCTATGCTGGAATAATCCTTTTCCTTCATCCCGCATCGAGATGGCATTTTCAAAGAATATTTCTTTTTCCTACTCTTCCAATTCCATAGTCCCTTCAGATCTTTTCCATTTCTCTTCCTTCTATTATTCCATTTCTTCTGACGAACTTTTCAACTATAAAACGCTTGTGCGTCTTCTTTCTCCAAGGCATTGTACGTCATCTCTCCTCCTCTCCTAATTTCCATGGGGTATCTATTCTCTTGTAAACCGACTACCAATTGCGGTCTTCTTCCTCTTTCAACATTACTTTCAAAGGCATCTCCTCTCTTTTCTTCATTATTTCGAACAATCTCATCTTTTCCTTTGAGGTTTCCAGGGCTCTCATTTGGATCTGTTTCCATTTCTCTTTCCTTTCGTTGATATTCTTGATTTTTCCTCATTAACTCAAGAATCTGTGCTTTCAACTGTTCTTTTTCTTCTTGTATCTTATCTTCCTTATCCTCATTAATTTCTTCTGGGTTTTCTTTTTCAATTTCTATGAAATCTTGAACCTCTACTTCTTTTCTTGCCTCGACAGTACTTTCTATTATAGTTTCATTTACTTTCTCCATTTCTTCAGGAATTATTATTTCCATCTCTCCAACTTTCACTTCTTTTGTTATTTCCTGTTCTGGGATTTTCTCTTGCTCTTCCAGCTCAACCTTTTCATAAACATGTTCTTCTTCACTTCGTTGCTTTCTTTCTTCCTGGAAATGCTTCTCGTATATACCTAATCTTTTATTTATTCCCTCCTCGTGCCTCCTTAATTTCTCATCTACCTGCCCGGTAAAATGATCAATCTGCTCTTTCATACCCTGTACATCTTTGTGATTCTGACTTTCCATATCATTAACTTTGGCCTGAATTTCATCGACTTTTCCCTCGAGTTTTTCTACTTGGTTTTCCACCCCTTTAAATTTTTCTCCTAATTCCTTAAAACGTTCTTTTATCTCTCCCCGGGATTCTTTACAAATGTTGCTGTTAGATTCTATCTTAGCTTCTAACTTTGCCTGCACCTCTTGGATCTGGGTTACAAGTTTCTTTTCACAATTTTCATCCTTTTCTTCCATATTCATTAATTTAGTTTCCATGGAACTCAACTTTTTATTCAAAATTCCAAAATTTTCTTGGCATTCCCTTTTTGACTCATCTAACTTAATCTCCAACCCCGCGTCAAAACCTTGAAATTTGGTATTAATTGTCTTTTTTATTTCAGCCTTCAGTGCTTCATTGTTTGCTTTACTGTCGGCTTTTATAGACTCTAACGTCTCATCTTTTACCACTTTCAACTGTTCTTTAATGTTATCTCCATTTTCTATTTTCATTTTATCTATCTCAGCCTTCAGTTCATTGTTCATTCTTATACAGTCGCCCTCGATAGTTTCTAATTTAGTTCCCATGTTATCACTATTAGTTTTTAAAAATCCTAAATTGTGATTTATGGATTCGAACTCTTCTTTATTGGTACTCTGTTGGCTGTCCAATTTATTGTCTATTTTTTCGAATCTATTGTTCATGGCCTCCAAGAGCCTTTGCATTTCCTCACTTAATGCCATCTTATTAGAATACAGTGGGCTACTATGCCACATCGATGGTACATGCTTGAGAGATGGTACCACGAACCATTGTGTCCCAATTTCCAAAATTTTTACCTTGGTACGGGTGTTTACTAAAACGTACCCTTTTGATATGCTCATTCAATGTCAGAACCTTTATGGAAGTATTTTAAAAATTCAAAATTTCGAAAAACCATTTAAAAAAATGAAAATTTTGATTTTTCGAGAAAACTCGGGTTTTCCCTAGGAAAACTCATCCCTGCGTACTGGGCGCCATGAAATTTGTTTAAGGGGGGGGGGTTATTTATATTTAGGGCTGCTCGGTGTGAGTTTCCAGGGACCCATGAGGTCAGTTAACATTATATGTTGTAGCTATTCCTATCATTACTTTACTTTACATGATATGACCGTCTTAAGTGTTCCTCTAATTATTAATCCAAGCACAGTACTTCTATGCCCCCCTGTGCCCTTTTAACAAGAAATATGCAAATCACAGTATGCCAGCAATGCTCAAATCGGGATTTTCGGGGGGTATGGTATGTTCTCCCACTCTGTGACTTACACATTTTGGATTAAATAGAGGATACACTTTCAAAAAAATAAACAAAATCAACTCCTAGTATAAAACATTTAATTAACCAAATATATGGCGCTACAAACAAATTAAACAAATAAACTACTGACCAATCCTTCTAACTTGTTCAAAGTGAACAAGGAATACATAAAATCAAACAAATATTATATTAAAATACGTGGTTTCCTTCAAACCAACAAACTTATAATTCCTTTCACTTCCATAAAGTATCCCTTTTAAAATTCACCACAATCACGAGCTCCAATGGCTCGATACTTTCCAATATAAACTGTGTTATTCTTTACACATCTCAATATCTATTTTATGAGTTTCTTATAATCACAACAATATATAATCTTATTTAACGTCAATGTTACTCCTTTACTTAAAATTTTTGGCACTTCACAATGTTCTCATGTTACCACCTCTCTCAAGTTAATAAATTCACTACAGTGATCGGGAAAAATACTTGTGCACTCCCGAGTTATAGAAGACTACTTGAACAAAGTCAAAAATTAAGATCACTCCCGAAATCTAATTGTCTTCACTAAACTCGTGAAATCCTACATTCATATACCATTACATTAGGGATTTATATTTATTATATTTTGTCTTAAAAGACCATCATCTCATAAGAAAGCAAACGATCTGAACTTGCAAGCGGTAACTTTCATCTACAAGAACCTCGGTTCGAATCCCGGGTCATTAACAAACTCTAAACACTCAATGTGTATTATTACTTCCAACAGACGGTTCCCCTGACCTACCACACTTTCAATAGCGAGGGGTTGGACCGTAACACTCAGATTGATTTATTGTCGAGGAGGGAGACCCTCAGTATCGCCCACACGAGACGGCTACACTCATGCTTTAAAACAGCTATTTCTCAAACACAGTTCTCTGAACAGACCTGGCGTTTCTTTCATTCATTTTAACAACATTATTTAGGTTCATAGACCATTTTCGTAACCTTGGCATTTATTAATTATGAAGTGTCATCATTGATGGGTAAGAATAATTCAACACAACAACAATATTTAGGGGCTTCAACAACTAGACGAGTCTGGGTTCGACTCTCTCAACTGCCTCGGGAACCAATCCCATACTGGAGGACTTAACAACAATTTAGCGGCTTAGGGCGACCTCGGTCTAACCTGCGCTCATCAATACAATAAATTCGCACCCATTATTCAATACAATATAACACACATGGCCTCGGGAACCAATCCCATACTGGAGGACTTATCATAGCTCAATTACCGCAATCAACTGTCCCTCACAATTAATTTACCAAGTATATTTAGATTCAACGCCTTCCTAGCGTGACAATTTACTTTAATGCGCGACAATGCGCTATACAATACTTTAAGGCCTAGCGTCTTCCAGAGAACTGATAAATTCAAAATCAACATTTGATCTACATCTCAATTTTTTTTTATATTAATCCTCTCCCGTGACAATAATCGCTATACTTTAAGAACATGTATTCACCCCATGTCTTTATTCCTTTACAAAAGCTCAAAAGCTATTACTTTCATATAATTCAACTAAATCTTCATTTATATACTTTATATTATTATTATTATTATTACGCTTGCTTTTATAACATTTAGGCTATGAACATTCCCGAATGGGAATATGATGTTATTTCCGTTTGATCAGATAAATTATCAATTAGTATGATAAAATTGGTCCGCCTAGATCAAACATAAAATGCCAGCGTTTCGCCCCGGTGTGCCGTTGGGCTCGTCAGTTGGTACAGACACACCTCACCAATACGCATGGCTAGCACATACTGAGAAGGCCATCACAAGACACAAAATACAAGTAGTATTGAAGTCACGAGTGATGCCAATGTGCTAAGGAAGTCGAGCTCCCTTTCATAAAACAAAAACCTTACCTTGGCAATCCAAATAGGCTATGAACATTCCCGAATGGGAATATGATGTTATTTCCGTTTGATCAGATAAATTATCAATTAGTATGATAAAATTGGTCCGGCTAGATCAAACATAAAATGCCAGCGTTTCGCCCCGGTGTGCCGTTGGGCTCGTCAGTTGGTACAGACACACCTCACCAATACGCATGGCTAGCACATACTGAGAAGGCCATCACAAGACACAAAATACAATAGCGCTTTCTAGTAGAGAAATGAGGAACTTTGTGCCGGCGGAAACTCCCGAGATTAATTTTGCCATTATGAACTCGGCCTACTGAATTCAAATGGGTTCTTTGACGTCGTGACGTCAATACTACTTGTATTTTGTGTCTTGTGATGGCCTTCTCAGTATGTGCTAGCCATGCGTATTGGTGAGGTGTGTCTGTACCAACTGACGAGCCCAACGGCACAACGGGGCGAAACGCTGGCATTTTATGTTTGATCTAGCCGGACCAATTTTATCATACTAATTGATAATTTATCTGATCAAACGGAAATAACATCATATTCCCATTCGGGAATGTTCATAGCCTATTTGGATTGCCAAGGTAAGGTTTTTGTTTTATGAAAGGGAGTTCGACTTCCTTAGCACATTGGCATCACTCGTGACGTCAATACTACTTGTATTTTGTGTCTTGTGATGGCCTTCTCAGTATGTGCTAGCCATGCGTATTGGTGAGGTGTGTCTGTACCAACTGACGAGCCCAACGGCACACCGGGGCGAAACGCTGGCATTTTATGTTTGATCTAGCCGGACCAATTTTATCATACTAATTGATAATTTATAACATTTATCAAATACACTGATATTTTATTTCTTACATTTCCTCTAAGGGAGTTATTCATTTCACATAATCATTTTATAATTTCTCAATTTTTATTTGTTCAGATCGCGCTCTTATTCTGTTATTTATTAATCAAAACATCCCTATTTCTTATTCTCAGGTGGATTGTACACAAATATTCCCCAACACCTAACATAATGAAAATGGTTACTTACATGCTCAGACGGTCCACTACCGTGCTTTCCAACGATGTTTCATTTTGCCCACTACTTGTGATTAAACCATCTTGCTCAAATTCATATCATACACTGACATATCTTGACACACATATAACTTATATAATTTAAACACTGGTAACATTTTAAAATACACTTTGGTATTCTTCTATTACACACAATAAAATTACTGAAAAATTACTATCTAACACAAATTTTATATATTTACACTACTCTGATTCTAATCACTGAGGCTTTGATTAAGCCTTGCACACGTGATTTTTGCTTTCCCCGTCTCCAAGGGTGAAACTAGTAGATGTGGGCTTCCTAGCTGACCAGAATATGAAAGTCTCGAAAACTCTACCCCTCCCTGGAATGGTACTTCTTCAAATCCGGTTTCCTGACGATCGGCTATTATTATTTTTAGCTCGAACTGCTTCTTTCTAGACCCTATTAGTTTGTCTAGCGAAAGTCTGTCTTGTTCACGGTCTCCCAAATGCTCTATCGGCGACCTATTATTTTCTAGCAACTAATACTCCTCGTAACTTAGTGCTTTTTATAGTTCGTTCGTTTGTTTCCTTGAAACAACGTCTTGAATTTACTTCTCCCTTCTGATTATTCTGTTCTCTAGTTCCTATCTCTTCAGAATACTATGCGGACCTTATTTTGTCCGACCCTGATCGGGTTCTTTAACGTTGATAGAATGTTTATTTCGCTGTTATGGTACTTCAAAACGTTACGATACTTTCGGTCGTTTAAATGAACGTTATTTGAAGACCTATCGCCTGTTCTTTAAGTTCGCAGCCTACTCTGACTGTAATCCTGAACTTTTCACTATAAGATTGATACTGGCGGAACTAAATCCTGTATTAGGATTTTCCTAAGTCTTCACACGGCGATACTTTGATGATACTTCTCGGCCACTCCCTTCGGGTGCACGCTGGTGATACAGAGTATCACGACCTGTCGAGGTCTAGTAAGTACTGCATTTACGGTGATATAGCTTCACGTCCCCTGGACGGAATAATACTTTGCGGTGATGATGCTTCAACGTCACGCCCCCTGGACGGACTAATACTGCATTCGATGTGATGTAGCCTGACGCCCCCCTCAGGCTGTCGGAAACTGCATGATTAGCTTGGCTCTGCCAGGACTTTTATACTCTTTGGCTAAAAAAAATATAAAATCCACGTCTTTCTCAGAACCAACTTTTGAAGTAATGGTTGCACATTATTAAAAATTATATCTCTGGAAAGCTCGTTTTCTAAACGTACACTGACTTCTTTGCACATGAAAATCGATCGTGCAGTTCTGAGATATTAAATAAAATTTGGTCTTCAGCTGTGTGGGTGTTACAGTTGATTTTTAATTCCCCCCTCCTCGGGTCTCGGGGAACCCCCAATGACGTATGACCACGTCGGCACTTCTTTCCTGGGCATTTAATATAACATCTTTCTCCACACAAAAATCTCTATTCCGAAATGATTCACAATGCTGTATTTCTTTAGTTAATTTTATTCTTGCAAATGGGTTAAATCTAATTATTCTTCTTCTGGCACAGCTGCGCGGTTGCCATTTTACTGCAACGTAAGGGCAATTTCCGAAACACGCTCTTTGTCACTCGCTTGGAAAGTTCCACTCGTTCTATTTATATTCGTGACTGGCTCCTTATCAATGCGTCAGGCATGATCTCATTTCCTGGCCACCTGGCTTCACTTTATTTCACAACGTTATGCTTGCCTTCTTGTATAAAATATTTCTATGTTCCTGTGAAGACTGTATATTTCCTTCCTTCTTTCACCAAAATATATGGATTCGACCCCTTGAACCAATGGTACATGGGTTCAATTTATCATATCAATTTTTTTTCTTTTTTATTTAGTCAATTTACCCTCTAGTTTGGTGGTTCCCACGGACTCAGCGAGGGAACTCACCACTACCGCCTCTATGGGCAGTGTCCTGGAGCTTGGAACATCTGGTCGGGATGGATACAACTGGGGAGCTGTGTTCAGCACTTCGCCCAGTCGGCCTCACCTGCAAAGCGAACAGGGGCCTCATGAGGGATGGGAAGGGATGGAAGATTGGGATGGATATGCTAGGAAGAGGGGAAGTGGGAACCCACGGAAAACCATTTCGAGGATGGCTGAGGTGGGAATCGAACCCCCTCTACTCATTTGGACCACCCGAGGCTGAGTAGACCCCGTTCCAGTCCTCATACCACTTTTCAAATTTCGTGGCAGAGCCGGGAATCGATCCCAGGACCTCCGGGGCGGCAGCTAACCATGCTGACCGCTACGCTACGGAGGCGACTACTATCATATCAATATGACTCATTTTAACAGAATCCATATGAAATTACGTGTTGGTCTGTGAATCAAGAGGACCTGTTTATAAGGCATTTAAGGTTATGAGTGGTGTCGCGTCTATTAATCTAGTTGATCCATATCGTATTCTTTATTTAGGCTAGTGCTGGTGGAAGCTACAAATCATCTAATAAAATGAGATCCTTATTATAAACTACAATATCTGTAAAACACTCCCTTTTACAATAGATTAATATTTGTGCCAATAATGCTATAAAATACCGGTGTATCAACAATTTAACGTGAGGTTTCTTCTATGTCAGATGTTACACATAATATGCGACTACTGTAAGGCTGTTTTTTGTTTTTTTTTCAACTGCCATCCCTCTCGTTCTTTTACATTGGCCCATTTTTTGCGCAGTTTCTTCGGTGAACTTCTTTTCGTTCTTCGGTCCACTTTATTGCCGGTTTTCAATATAGGTTTAGGCTGAAAACTCTGTATTTCCCCAAGTTTCTTCTTCAAAGAGTCGCGTTCCAAGATGTCCTCATATGATATCCCCAGTTCTTGTAGGTCTTTTTTCTCCTCTGTAAACCAGATCCCTTTGGCTTTCTTTCCCACAAAGTAGGCACAGATTCAGTTGGACAATCTTCCGGAGCTCATTCGTGGTTAATGGCCATAAAAGGAGAGTCTTCTTTCGCGTACTGTGTCCGTTAAAGTTCATCGTTGTGTCGTCTTCTGTACTCTCCTCGTTCCTTGACCGGGCCCAAGATCTTTCTCAAAATCTTCCTCTCTTTGGCTTCCAGTTGTTTGCCAGACCTTTCATATTCATCACCAGGCATCCTGATGCATATAACGCCTCCGGGCAAATATCGCTAACATATTGCCTCAGTTTGGCCTTGAAGGACATTGAACGTGTTCTGTAAATGTCTTTGGTTAAATGGTAAGTCATTTCCCTTTTGTTAAACCGTGACACGAAAGCTTCTTTTTTCACGAATATTGGGCTCCATCCATCCATTCACCCAGGTATTATTATTATTATCATTATTATTTTCGCCTCCATGGTGTAATGGTCAGGGTGCTTAGCTGCCACCCCGGAGGTCCGCGGTTCGATTCCCGGCTCTGCCACGAAATTTGAAAAGTGGTATAAGGACTGGAACGGGGTCTACTCAGCCTCGGGTGGTCCAAATGAGTAGAGGGGGTTCAATTCCCACCTCAGCCCTCCTCAAAGTGGTTTTCCGTGGTTTCCCACTTCGTCTCTGGGCAAATGCTGGGATGGTACCTACCGTAAGGCCACGGACGGCTCCTTCCCCCTTCCTTGCCTATCCCTCCTAATCTCATGAAGCCCCTGTTCGCTTTGCAGGTGTGGCCGCCTGGGCGAGGTGCTGGTCCCATCTCCCCAGTTGTATCCCCCGCCCAGGTGTTTCAAGCTCCAGGACACTGCCCTGGTTGCGGTAATGGTGGGATCCCTCGCTGAGTCCGATGGAAAAGCCAACCTGGAGGTTAAACCGACTAAAAATTATTATTATTATTATTATTATATTTGCTTTAATGGTGCTTGGGTACTTAATATGACATGATGATAGTGCTCACAGCCCACAGCAGGCGCGGATCTAGAGTTTGGTTTTGGGGAGGGTCACAGAATCGAAATTGTTAAGAAAAATGGTATCACTAATAACTCAATCACAAAATAACCAAACGTAAAAAACCAGACCAATTCTTTTGCAGGCTACATGGATAGAAATTTGATGCGTTTAGCGCACCAAAAATATTCGTACAATTTGCAACGGCGTGTTTTGCGACTTTTACATCGAGCTTCGAGAAAAGTATCAAGGTACGTTACAGAGTCGGCAAGTCGAGTTGGTACCGACAAAGAGAGAAAGTCACAGCTTAAATTGCCAACCAAGCTTGCAGTTTGGACGTCGGCAAAATTTTTTGGTGCGAAAAAAAAAAAGCCCCAAATTCCTATCCGTCCATTGCTGCACATTCATCGAGACATGACTATAGACATCGATTCGGTAATCACAAGGTTTGCTAAACAAAATAGACGAGTTGATTTTGTTATATAAATAATCGTTTTTATATAACAGGAATTAAGTAAATATGTACAGTTCTAACAGAACATAATAATTGCAATAAAATGAAAAACATTGTTTTTCAGTTAAAATTCGTTAAGTTTTATTTGTCTGGTTATTGTGTTTTCGTTTTTTGAGTTTGCAAAAAAAAATTGGTCTCCGTTTGGGGGGGGGGGGGGGGGGGGGGGGGGGGGCAAAAAAAAATTGGTCTCCGTTTGGGGGGGGGGGGGGGGGGGGGGGGGGGGGGGTCACAGGCTGTATGGTCAGTATTGACAATTGAAGGCATGCAGTTAGCTTATAATTACGTTATAAGGTTTGCTTATCAATGTATCCTAAATCTCCTCATTAAAATTCGAAGACATGTCCCTTTTGCTGCCATCTTTGGCTGGTGTTGAGTGACAGCCACCATCTTGAGACGCCATTTCACTTCTATTGTTTCATTTCGGGGAATTACCGTCCTGACACACCTGTTGATTGATTATATTGAAACTGTGGCACGAATACTCTATTACAGATCGCACCTGCAGCTATGTATGTTTCAGTATTCAGGACGTTCAGGTATTTATTTACTCACCATGAAGCGAGAAATGTCCGCTACAGGATACGATCAAACGATATCCAGTTCCCGACCTGAGGTCGCCTGTGCGATTTTAATATTCTTCACGTGAAGACTTCAAGTAGGACGTACCTGGCATCAACAATGGACGACCTGTTAAATTAAAGACGGCCAATCAAGAGTTAGTTCTACTGGATTTCCAAGTACTGTCTTGAGCGGCCAATCTTGATAAGCAGCGGGACGAGCCGTCTCGTCGCGCTTCAGTGGGAAGCAAATGAAGCCGAACGAAGCGCCGCTCTGCGCCGTGCCACTCCAGCATGTGCCGTTCCTTAGAGCTTGTGCCCGGGATCGTGGTCGGCTTGGAGAATAGCCTTCTGCAAACTAGCATTCATATTGCTCACACTTAACCCTTGTTGACCTGTGCCTACCTGACTAACATGAGAACCACGCGCAGGGCCGTGTTTCTAAATAGGCTAAGTAGGCTGCAGCCTAGAGCGGCAAATTTTCAGGGGCGGCAGTTTGGCAATTTATTCAAAAGTTGAAATGATGTATTTCAGTCGTTAATAATATTTTTCGTACGAATTTAAGAATATGTTACTTAAAAATATGTTTTAGTCCTACATAGCCTACTTTCTAAAACTACAACATAATACAAATTCACAAATACTACAAAAACACTTTCATATAAAGACATTATTAACGAGTTCGCCATTAAGAAATCTCGTAACAATGCTATGTAAATTTGAACATGAAGATTACGTGGCTTGAGTGGTTTCTGAGAAATTGGTATATTAAAAAAAAAAACAGTAATTAACTACATTTTGTGTAATTTCATTTCACCGTGTAGGACAACTTAATTAAAATTGAACACGGTTCTTCAATTACGCAAAAGATAGTCATTAGCATTAAAATATATTAAAAAATGTGTAAAATAGTGATCACTGATCTCCAAGAACTAATTAATTAATTAATGAAGTTGGAAACCCATTTCATTTTTTAACGAATCTTAAAAGAAGTAAGTGGAAGCCTCCGTGGCTTAGGCGGCAGCACGCCGGCCTCTCACCGCTGGGTCCGTGTTTCAAATCCCGGTCACTCCATGTGAGTTCTATGCTGGACAAAACGGAGGCAGACAGGTTTTTCTCCGGGTACTCCGGTTTTCCCTGTCACAATTTCATTCCAGCACCACTCTCCACTATCTTTCATTTCATCTGTCATTCATTTAATCATTGCCCCAGAGGAGTGCGTCAGGCCTCGGCAGCCGGCACAGTTCAAATCCTCGCCGCTAGATGGGGGCTTCATTCATTCCATTCCTGACGCGGTCGGAGACTGGAAACAGGCTGTGGATTTTCATTTTTCAAAAGAAGTAAGTGAAAAAAAACAAGTAGATAACTAATTTCATTATAAAATTTATTATGTAAAGCATTACAATAATTGTAGTTTTATCTAAACTAAATGAACTTGATGTTAAAATAAAGTTGAAAACGCCAATGAACTCTATCCCTTCGTTGTATACAACAAAATGTATTAAGGAAATATGAACTATAGAGGGGTCGGCAAATGGACTTTAGCCTGCGCGGATGCGGATTTAATTTTCATGGCTGTGCGGATAGCGGATACGCTGCGGATAATGTTTGGAGTAAATTTGCGGATAGTTTTAGAGTACAATGTGGAACTTACGTTAATATCACATATTTGATATGCCAATCTACTGGTTCATGAAGAGGAATACTCCTATAATGCGTACGAAATATTCAGGCACGTTTTGCACTTATACACGAGAAGATTATTTTACCCACATGCTTTCAAGTAAATTTTATTAAGTACCGTATGTTTGTCTTGACATCTCATCAATTCTCACTGCCATTATTACTACACGTACGAGATATAATGCTGTCAATAAGCTTGTTAGTTCATCGTGGTGACATCATTAACATTCATCAAGTCAGCTATACTTCGCAGTCTAAGCTATCCTGGAAGATCTGTAGATTTATTTCCAACTTGGCACTGAAACGCGTGGGCTGTGCTATTGCAACGGAGGAAGTTCTGACATCAACTATGCGAACATGGATGGATCAAGAGGCAGAAGGATGATGAATGACTTGGAATTTCCGGCCAAATGTCAATCCCTTTCTCCAAGCGTAAAGAGAAGTTCACTTAGTGAATGTTACCAGGAGTTTGAACATCATTACACCAACATGGATAAACTATCTACTAAAATAAATTAAGGCGAATATCCTATAGTGCGTGAATCAAAGCTCAAGTCAACGATATGGCAGACATTTGGATATGTTTTCAATGGAAACGAAAAGGTGAATTATATAGTAGGATGTTTTACTTGTAAAAACGTGTATTCATACTCAGGAAACAAATCAGGAACATCAAACATACTGCGGCACACGTGCATTCCTGTGAAATAATAAACTAGAAGATTCTGCACCAAATCGTGTATAGCCTACAAAACAAAAAGTTTTAGTTATTAATCTGCGATATGTATATGTATTAGGTGTAAATAAAAAGTAGTTCTAGCATCCGAAATTGTTGAATATAATTACTAGGACCCGAGTATGTATGACATATCATAATTTTCCGTTATATTTCTTCCATAACAAATGTAAGATGATGGTTTAAGCTATTCTCATTCAAATTAAGTCATTAAGCATAATTAACAGTCCGAACTGAAAAGGGTTGCAATTCTGGCTGTTGAACATTCATTTTAAACATGGCATAGGGGAACGACTTTCTCCTCAAATGTCTAAATGTGTTAGTTTAACACTTTATACTTTATCTAATAAATTTAAAAAAAGATGTTCAGTAAAGAACATATAGCCTGCTTTCTCCTAAATGCATGGGTATTGTTATAACTCTTTGTCCTTTTCAAGGAGTATAATTGAATGTTGGTTGTAGTAGCTTGTTGAAATACAACGTGCTATAGGGATATTAAACATGAATATGAGGTGCCCTTTGCTAGTGCTACCTCTGTAAAAATTTCATTCAATTCGGTTTCACCGTGTTTGAATTGAAATGGGGAATGGATTTGCACACATACATGGCCGCTATTTGCAAACTATTGGGCTGATGACCTTGTAGTCAGTCATAAGATGCTTTCCACAAAAAGCCATGTTGTTGCAAAATCTGGTAGAGATCAAATTATTAGGATGGTCGTAGGCTAATTTGATTTAAGCTTTTAACATTTGGCTGGCCGTCATTCCGTTTCCGTTAAGATGGCGGCGATATAAAACATGACACTGAGGTGCCCTTTGCTAGTGCTACCTCTGTACCAAATTTCGTTCAATTTGGTTTCACCGTGTTTGAATTGATAGGGGGAATCAATTTGCACACATACTTGGCCACCATCTGCAAACTATTGGGCTGATGATCTTGCAGTTTGGTCAGAATATGCTTCCCACGTAAAGATATGTTGTTTCAAAATTTGGTAGAGACTAGATTATTAGGTTGGTCGTAATTACATTTTAGCTTTTAAGATTTGGGTGGCCGCGATTACGTTTCCGTCAAGATGGCGGTGATATAAAACATGACACTGAGGTGCCCTTTGCTAGTGCTACCTCTGTACCAAATTTCGTTCCATTCGGTTTCACCGTGTTCGAATTGATAGGGGGAATAGATTTTCACACAAAGATGGCCGCCATCTGCAAACTATTAGGCTAATGACCTATTAGATTGGTCAAAGGATGCTCCCTCCATAAAAGTATGTTGTTGCAAAATTTGGTAGAGATCGGATGATTAGGTTAGTCGTAATTAGATTTAAGCTTTGGACATTTGTGTGGCCGCCATTACGTTTCCGTCAAAATGGCGGCGATATAAAACATGACACTGAGGTGCCCTTTGCTAGTACTACCTTTGTACCAAATTTCGTTCAATTCGCGTTCATCGTGTTCGAATTGATAGGGAGGGGGGGGACAGACATTCAGAGTACACACACTCACACACAGAGAGACACACACACACACAGACAGACAGACACACTTTTTTTCGCCCTGTGTTGAACTCATAAGTCTACTTTCATATTTTGCAAAAATCGAAAGTAGGCTAATAATATTGAAATACCAGCGGATTTGAATAAAAGTCATGTGGATGCGGATAACAGTCGTGCGGATGCGGGGCGGATGCGGATAACAGTCGTGCGGATGCGGGGCGGTTGCGGATAACGATTTGTTTATCCGCGCAGGGCTTTACCTATAGGCGGCATACTCTTAAATCCGGCCCTGGCCACGCGGAGTATTTCTAGTTACCATTAACTATTAGTAAGGGCCTTACTTTTTGGAGAATTAAATCTGTTGATTTCGCTGTTAAAACTGACACTATTTCGGTGGGTCTTTCGCGAAATAAATTGTCATAATGACCGATGTTTCTTCTGAAATCGAACAAATTATGTGATAAGGAGTTTTAAAGAGCACTCTTTTAATGTATCCTTGTTATTAAATCATAAAACAACCAAATAAACAAAATGCTATCAGTCGCAAACTCGCTCTGTTGTATCTACGACCACAACGCCATTTTATGTAATCGATAGCAGATATCGATTTTCATCGATAGCCGTGGAGATCGAGGAACTGAATTCACATACTTTGTGGGCATTTGTGTAGATAATATGCAGCACTATCGATCAAATGAGACGGAAACCACGGCGGTCAATTCCTCAGAAGCATTTAAACGTTCATTGGAGAGCTTTTTCGATAATAGTTAGCATTTTTCGTACCAAGTGGAGTATATTTCGTGATTATTTGCGCAATTTACGCAATAAATCAGATTTCGTGATATTTTGCGAGTTCATTAACGGTACATTAACTAGCTAGAAGGTCATATATAGGCAAGAAAGAAGATATGAAGAATGTTCGTGCGTATTGCTATTACCAAACAAGAAGTTCCGTGACGAACTAAAGAGCCTACTTTTCTTAAAATTAAGTTTCATGCCAATGCGTAATCTACAGTATATGAAAGGATCTAGAATAATGACGAAATTAAGTTGGTAATATCGAAATGTCTAATTAGTTCGAAATATGCCTGGTGTAAAGTAGCCTAATAGAGCACTACAGTTGGCAGCCCTGGTGACTGAATATATTCTTAGTTCCATCTCTCAAGGTACAGAATACAAAATTTGGTTGAAGTCCAATGGACGTTACATGCAGTTAGACATTGAAACTAACAGCACGCGTAAAAGCATGTTGGCAACAATGTCATGCGTGTGCTGGTCAGAAATAATCTGAAATATTATTATATCTTGTTGTGCCAATTTTGGATGAAATCCATTTGTTAGTATAGAAGTTACATGTATTTTTAAATTGGACCTATCAGCAGGCATAGAATCATGTTGGCAGCACTGACTTATATTAATTACTCCAAATTAATCTAAAATGTCAGGTACTATACGTGTGCATAGTTTAAAAGCTGTCGGCTTGCATACTTTCTGATATCTTGGTATTTGGATAAAAATAGAGGGAGCAATTATTAACAGTTGGCAGCCATGGTGGCTCTTAAGAATACGCTCAGTCATATCTGTTTATGTGCACATATTACATACAAAATTTGGTGAAATCCAACTGAGAGTGGAGAAGTTATATGCATTTAAAAATGTGACCTATCAGAAGGCTTAAAATTGTTTTTGCAACACTGTCATGTATGGCCTCCTGGAAATTAAACTGAAATAGTATTATCTACATGTGTGCCAATTTTGGAATAGCTCCCATGCATCCCTTCCATGATATCCAACATGGAGCTCAAATTTATAGTGCGTTTTTTAAGCAGTTGGTAGCACTGACATCATTTTCAAATAAGGACGTGAGATATTCCGGTATACATCTTTACTCATACTAAATTTGATTTCGATTGCTGCAGCCGTTTAGGAATTGATAGGGGGGGGGGACACACACAGCCATACAGACAGACGGAAGGACAGACAGACAGACAGACACACATTTTCCCGGATCGATCTCAAAAGCCTACTTTTTCCTCATTTTTGCAAAATGTGAAAAGTAGGCTAAAAATACGCCCCCTAACTATTAGTAAAATCATCTCATCAATGATCTTTATAAAACGAATTACACAAGAATATAGTTTATCCCACTCTCATTAATCCGGATCTCCAGTTTATCCGGATCAAAAATAAATTATGAGCCTTACAGTAGTCGCATATGATGTGTAACATGGACATGTTATCCCTTGTTATAGTTCATCTACTGTAAGATTGCACTTTTTTGACAGCCATACAGACAACATTCATAAGGAAAGACTCAATTTATAACCTGTAGTCCATAACAAATATATACATGTTTTATTCACATGTAAGTTTCTTCAGGTTATTTATTCGCTTGTGCCAGCAATTGTGAATATATTGGCAAAATATTCTGTCGGCCAGACTGAAAAGTTGCATTATCAAACTGAACTAGCACGTGCTAGTGGGATGGGCGTGCGGTTGGTAATGGACGCTTGACTGTGTTCATCCGCCTGAGAAAATAACGTGTTAATTATATTAAACAATAATAATTATAATTGATAATATTGCGCAAAGTCATCTGGAAGTATTATTTTCATTTGAACGCGTGTTCATTTTTCAGATAAATATATAGTGGTTATCTTAAATGTTGAGTAAATATGTAGCCTGAGAGGTCTCCAGGTCGGACATCTTTGTTTTGACTATCGAGTAAGAAGCAGATGCGGAATTTCTTGTTCAAGATATTTATTTTATTTCCTTCTTTTTGAAGGTAAAAGAAAAGTCAGCAGAACTATTTATTTCTCTAAGGACATTGGCCTGGTGAATAATTTTCATACGGCATGATTTGTGCAAGAAAGTGGGCCTAAAATATGAGTTGTTTTTTAGGCCTAAAAGTTAACTTACATGGTGAAATGTTTCGTACGTTTTATTTTAATAACAATCCAACAGGTCAAGTAATGATCGTATCGTCTTAAGGACATCTTACACCATACCTTAGTAAGCATTTTCCTCGAGCTGTGAAATGATGGGCCTAAAATAATTCCACTCTCACATATAAGTTATCAGCTGATGTGTCATAGCCAAGGTCTTGGTCATAGCGCGTCCAATGATGTAACATCGTTCTGTCAGCGAGCCGTCAGTGGGTGTCTGTTAGAACGATTATTAGATAAATGTCACAAAGAAATACAAGTTTCCTTTAAAAAGGGCAATAAATTGATATTGCGAGATGAATGCAGGTTTAGGCAACTCATAACAGCTGTTGACACCTTGACGGAATACAGCGGCCATTGCTGGCTGCCACGTGGGTGATAACTCATTGGCTGGAATGCACGTGGTCGAGGCGGATTGATATGTTCTGTAGGAGTATTCGTTCCCGCGTGAACTGTCAAAAAAGTGCAAACTTACAATAGATGAACTATAACAGTGAACTCTGTTGGTCATTGAAATAACTACTTGTAAAACTGCAGTGCCAAATCCTGACCGGTTTTCAGCAAATATGATATAATGAATATTTTCACACCAAACATTATGATGATGATAATTTTTGTTTCAAGGGGCCTAACATCTAGGTTATCGGCTTTATCACACCGAACAACGAGAACTTGAAGATGATTTATTGTAGGAAGAATATCTTTAATGGGGCCTCCAAACCTTGAAGTAATTTTGTATGCGATATTGATTCCACATAGCCACATGGCCGACAGTACCTCGAATGCTTACATTAAATAAGAATACAGCAAAAGTTTAAAGATTTGATAAATCATAATTGTTTTCAGCAAATATGATAATGAATATTTTCAAACCAAAGAACGACAACTTGAAGATGATTTATTGTAGGAATATCTTTAATGGGTCCTCCAAACCTTGAACTAAACCGTATACGCTGTACATTCCTCATAGCCACATGGCCGACTATGTGTCTGCCGGGAGAACAGTGAACCCTGACGGTCATTGAAATAACTACTTGTAAAACTGCAGTGCTAAATCTTGACCGGTTTTCAGCAAATATCATATAATGAATATTTTCACACCAAACAACGACAACTTGAAGATGATTTATTGTAGGAAGAATATATTTAATGGGGCCTCCAAACCTTGAAGTAATTATGTATGCGATATAGATTCCACAGCCACATGGCCGACAGTACCTCGAGTGCTTACATTGAATAAGAATACAGCAAAAGTATGAAGATTTAATGGTTGGTTGGTTGGCTCCTCAGTTTAGGGGCTGTGACAACGCGGTCATGTAGCCCCGTGTACTTTGTGTGTGTGTAGAATCTGTCTGATAACTGGTGTTAATTGTGATGGCCGTGTTTTCAGCAAATATGATATAATGAATATTTTCACACCAAAGAATGACAATTTGAAGATGATTTATTCTAGGAATATATTTAATGGGGCCTCCAAACCTTGAAGTAAACAGTATGCGATATACATTCCACATAGCCACATGTCCGACAGAATGTCGTTGTATCAATCTCTGCCACCACGTGCGCTCATTGTTTCCGTCCCATCCATTTCCGTTTCATTGTTTCCGTCCCATATATTTCCGTTTCATTTTTCAAAATCACCCCCACAAAAAATACACAGATGCCGAGTGGAAAGATGTTACACATCAAATATATTTCTACTGTACATTATTTCATTTATGGGGTCGACTCTTCTTGAATATCTTTTCCGCCTGGTGATAAATAACTGTTAGTTAGTTAGTTAGTTAGTGATTGTTGTTTTAAGGGGCGGAACTACGAGGTCATCTGCCCCTAAAAATAACTGTGATTCAGGCTACGGCATAATGACAGATGAAGAAATTATTGCCTCTTGTTCCTCGGCAGAGAGTGATGGCGAATCCAAAAATGAAACTAGCGCTCTATCAGAAGGAACAAAGACTCGTGGAGAGGCAACAATGCAGCTGGTCAAACTGACGGTCTATTTAGAATCCCAGACCGGCAGAACGGATGTTACTAAAACATCTTCGTGATCGTCCTGCGCGCAAGCGTTATACACATATAAAACAGAAATAACTCACACATTATTTTAGTGCATAGAACCGAGTCGTAAATGTAATAAAAGTATCCTAATATATTTTGTACAGATGGAAAAACTAATGCTAATAGCTTATTTATAACATGTATTTGTTTTTAGTTTTTCTCCGTATTATCCGGATTTTTGATAATCCAAATCAGATCCCTTCCCACTTAATCCGGATGAACGAGGTTCTTGTGTACTGTATTAATTATTGAAATATATTTATGTTGGCTATCCTTTATAAATAGACCTAAATATAAATAATAATCAATCATTTAAAACAAGTAGTTTCGTGAAGAACTATACAGCCTATCTTCATATATCCTACTTATGTTAATTACCACTATCAACGTACAAAATTTCATTTTGATTGCTGTAATAGATTCGTAGATATTGACAACCGTCTAAATATTTCGGATGGTCGCCATGTTGGACTTAATATATTGATCCCTTGCAAAGAAGCTTATGAGACTCAGTTTCGGGGGGTGTAACAGTCCATATCGTAAGTTGTTGTTAAAGCGCTTCATTAACATGCAGGGTAACATATAACAAAATAACATGCAGGAAAAAGTGAAGCCAGGGTTATAACAAATGAATTTAATGACAGATCAGCTATTTACAAAAATGAATTAACAAACAAAACTCCCATAATGACTCCCACTGAATAAATTAAATTTGCCAAAACTAGGCCAAATCTCTGGAGAGATTATTACTCGGATCAAATGTCCCAAAAATCGACAATAATGACAATGTATGCGCGAGTGCTGTTCTACATGCTTCACGATGAGTACAATTGAATGCATGATTCGTCATCATCCGGAATAAACTTTCAGAAGACGAATCCGCATTACTTAGAGCTAGACAGACGCGGGGAACAACTATACAACACTTAAAACTAAACCGACACTTCCTATACTTAAAATAAACAACACAATAATTTCCGCATGAAATTGGAATCAAAACTGCCGTAGCAAAACATTACTGCCTAAAAATTAGGACTTCTCACAAAAATCAACACAAGTAAGTTAACACGTGACCAACAACAGAAATACACATATGACCGCCGTCATTTTTACAAGTAAATACATCTACACCACACGGGCGTCACATACTAAATTACATGAACTGAGTCATAGAACAAATCACTAGGCTCAAAGCAAACATTTACACTATTAACACAACATTCCATCCATACGACATGCAATAATCCGTCACAAACATAGGGAACTCCCCAATTAATTATGGTTCAAAATAACCATCACAAAAGAACAGGTTTGCTAAATGAAAGCTTAAAGGGGCCAGTCGGACAACAGGACTGCCTAACAAAATAAGTCACCAGGCGAGACGGGCGATTCGTGGAAATCTGCACATCTGTCAACCCACGTGTCAATAACCTCGACCTCCCAAGGCATGGGGTCCAGTCTCGAAGAAGCGTGCCCCAAAGCACAATAATACGCGTGTGTGTCAGAACCAAATATATCTCAGCATTTCCCCTAGGAAATCCAAGAATCAGCATATGGACAAGGTACAGCGGTCTCCTCGGAGCACCCTGCCTTTCCATCAAAATACAACAACAAAAATATGAGGGCGGTAGGACCTCAACCCCTCTTCACGTAGAATCAAAACACACACCTGACACGATAACACACACAGAATCACACGTATGGGTTTGACAGACCCTGAAATAAAATGACATAAATATTTTCCACCTGCCGGCGCCTCCGTTCTATGCCGTGACTAATAAACCTGAAAAGGACTCAAAAAAATCTAAAAAAAATAAAATAGAACTAAGGTGTTCTACAATTACATCTTAATTTTGTTGCGCTCGGCAACCCTAATATGAATAATAATCTGTTCAGTAAACATCTTACAGTAATTACCTCCCTTTCCTATCAAAAAAATATGAACTTTAATAAAGCACCACTTATCGAATGTAACGGGTTTCGCATTCGCATGGATAAAAATCACGTACACGCGCCGTTTACACTAAATATGACTCCAAAGAAAAATAATACACAACAAACAACTTTGGCCACGCGCCAACGTACATTTAAAACATTTAGTGTCGGTGCAAGAAAAACAATCTAAAACAAGAAAAAGAAGGAAAATGAACTATTTACAAAGTTCCCCCGGCATATCCAACTACATATTGAATAATCAATTTTTGTACATCACCGTATCAGCTTGTAGAACATATAACTTCCATCTCGGCTCATTTCCCTACGGGAAATTAGCCCTCCATCGTTGTCTTCGTAGAAGCGTTGGACATCACTCCGGCTCCTGACCACACGTCGGACATCTTGGTGTAGTCTCCTCGACAGAAAAGTTCAATGTTATTATAAATTGCCTGGCTATAATCGCTTGTGAGTTACTAATTTCGCCCACGATTGTCCTATGCGATTAATCAACGAAGACTTTCCCTAGCTCTGGCTTACACACGCACAATACAACACTTAAAAAATACAATAAAATTTACATGGACTATACACTTCAAACCCATCGTCACTGGCTTGACAATACAAGTTTTAAATCTGACCGTCTCGCAGTCGTTATCTCGCTCGGTAATCTCTACCGCACTTGTGAACCTTCGCTCGCGTTGAGCGCTAATTGGAATGTTACTCAAGTCTTGCCCCTAAGAGCTGAAAATAGTTGTCTTCAAGATAATATTTAAGTACTTAAAATCACCACGCAAACTGGCGTGAAGTTAGCTCACCAGAGCTCAAAACGTTAGACTTCAAATAATATTAGAACTTTAAAAATCACTACGCAAACTGGCGTGTAGTTAGCTCACCAGAGCTCAAAACGAATTACTTCAAATAATATTAGAGCTTTAAAATCATTACACAAACTGGCGTGAAGTTAGCTCACCAGAGCTCCAAACAGTTGTACTTCGAATAATATTAAAGCTTAAAATCGCCGCACAAACTGGCGTGAAGTTATCTCACCAGAGCTCAAAAAGTATTATCTCGAAACAGCGTCTCGTCGATCAATTTATTGGAAACTGACAGAGTGAGGAGGAGTGGGGTGAATTAAGAAAAATTTTCTAGAGTTTTTATCTCACACACATGGGACTAGTGTCAATCTTCATCATTTCATTCAAAAGTCTCATCGCACTCATGCGGAGATATTTCGGATCGGCGGTTCATTAGATAATCAATTCCGCGCGTTTTTTACCAGTGACGCCACCCATCGCGTGGTTTAGGCTTGGTCTCTCCTGATTGGGTGATTCAATCGTAGGTCGGTTGCAAGGAAACTCGTGACCATCCCCTTACGACTCCAATTTGGTGCATGTCGTTACACAATTTGGCCTTGAACTCAGCTTACCCGGCCGTTTTCAAGAATAGCTACCAAGCTCTGTTTCTGTGGCAATCATTGCAACACGCTAACTTGCCTTCCTCTTTGTCAACTTCCACAAGTACTGCCTGGGCCGCAGTAAAAATAATAATAATAAATCATGAATACTTATTTATCGCAGATTAATTAGGGTTCAATATGTAGGGCTTAGAGTTATGTAGACTACTGTCACATGAAGATTATTGTGTAGGTGTAGTATTCAAACTTCAATCGCATGATTAGGACACAAAAAATAACAACGAGATTTTAAAATTTCGCACAGCTGCCATCTTGTGGTTATGAAAACAATTGAAATAAATTAGATGCTAATGGATTAAAATTTGTATAAGCATTTACCGTACCAAGTGCCACTGCACTCCGTTGGTTAAATCGCGAGAAACGTCAATTTAAATATTTATATTTCGCGTCGCCGCCATGTTGGATTTGTGCTCACCAGGTTATTGAAAGTCCCATAGGTGACTTATGTTCATATCCTCTATGAACATGTAACATTTCAGTTTGATTGCTGTAATAGATTCGTAGATAATGAGAACCGTCTAAATATTTCGGATGGTCGCCATGTTGGATTGTTATACGTATAGGCCATAGAATTATGTAGCATTGTATGAAAATTAATGCGTGGGTTCATTATTCAAACTTTCACTACGATCGCATGATCATTACACATGAAATACAAACTTAATTTTAAAATGTCGCACAGCCGCCATCTTGAGGATATGTAAACAATTGAACTATATTAGAAGCCAGTGCATTTCAGTATGTATAAACATTTGCCGTACCAAGTTTCATTGCGTTTGGTTGGTTAAATCGCGAGAAAAGTCTATTTAAAAGTTTCAACTTCGCTTGGCCGCCCT
This sequence comes from Meconema thalassinum, assembly GCA_946902985.2. Taxonomy (NCBI): domain Eukaryota; kingdom Metazoa; phylum Arthropoda; class Insecta; order Orthoptera; family Tettigoniidae; genus Meconema; species Meconema thalassinum. The sequence continues at coordinate 960,033,783 of OX336388.2, read as the reverse complement.
GTTCGTTTGGTAGTTAACAGGTTTTTGAAAGTCTCGTAGGCGAATTTCTAATCGTGCCCTTTGTCACCGTACAAAATTTCAGGATGATATCGGTAATAGTTTTGGAGATATAGAATGTTGGTGAAATATTTCGCACATTCGCCATGTCGGATTGGTGAGACGTAATAAATTTTGTAGGGCTCGGTCGGGGTCGGCCGAAATGGTGCTATGACCTTACTGAGTTTCATTGAAAAGGTCCCAGCCGTTTAGATGTTATTAGGTGGGGGGGGGGGGGGGACACACACATCATCACACAGACACACAAACGCGCACACACACACACGGACAAAAGGTGATCTCATAAGCCTATGTTTTTCATAAAATGAAAATAGGCTAAAAATGTGTCGTATAAACAAAAATATTTAATGCAACTTCTTATTATAGGCAAATTTTCTGCAAATCTTATGAAAAACATAAATATAATTATGAGTAGATTTGAACATTTCTAAAACATTTATATATTGTTTCCTTTTTTAAAATAGCGAATGGGGATGTCCAGAAAGGAGGAAGGGGCCACGTATGGTGCAGGTGCACCTACATTTGCGCATTTTAATAGGTATTTTTTATTTATATCCCTGTTCTTCATGCTCTCTCTCCCCACCTTCCTTTTTGTGGGCATCCTCATTCATCGAGAAGTTTCATTTCACACTGTTAGAGCGCATATATATATATTTAAAATTATCTCTTCCCTTTATGAAAGTTTGATTCTTTTCAGTCAGTCAACACGAATGTACCCAACTACAAGCACAGGGAAGATATAGATTTAGATATAGAGATAGATATAGATATTTGTGTAGGATTTCGAGAAGTTCAGTGGGATGCATCGTATTTCAGAGCTTCTACTTTAAAGAATCCTGAAAACAATTTACATGAAATTAATAAATAGATCTACACTTGGATGTCCAGTTTCGATCGTCAAGCGGTCATCATCAGATCCATTACACTTAGGCTACAAAATGTTTATGTCTGAAAGTATGACTTCAAACACAATAATGCTCTTCCCTTTACTAAACTTTCCACCCTCCGACTAAAATAGCGCATTGTCTGCCTACTTACATACAGTTGCTCCAGTCTGCCATCTAGTGACGAAAAGAGGAACTTTCCTACATTTTATACGATCTACTACTAACAGAGTTAATCCACTCTTTGATTGGCTGGAGGCTGCAGAATTGTTGGTGGAGTATAATATGTATATTCCTTTGATTTAAAGCTGCTTGCTTACTCTAAATTCCTTGAATGTTCCAAATTATACGTTCTAGAAGGACGATGGAACAAATGCGAAGATTCTGACATTTATAGCATGTTCATTTAAATCTTTCTGCGCGTGGCTGAAACCTAAAACATAGCGACCTTGAATTTCAGTTTTGTGTGTATTCTGTTCTGTGTAGCCTACTTGTGTATACCTGTATACATTGGGATTCATTTTGGGTAATATCTCGAATGTACTGTCAGATACTTGTCTCACGTACACAGTTGCAGGATGAAACTATCAAGTATGTCATTTTAACGAGTGTGAATGCATTGCACATTAATTAATACATTATTTGTCTTCTTTATTTCAATTTGACGAAAGCCTCCGTGGCATAGGCGGCAGCACGCCGGCCTCGCACCGCTGGGTCTGTGGTACAAATCCCGGTCACTCCATGTGAGATCTGTGCTGGTCAAAACGGAGGCAAACAGGTTTTTCTCCGGGTACTCCGGTTTTCCCTGTCAAACTTTCATTCTAGCAACACTCTCCACTATCATATCATTTCATCTGTCATTCATTTAATCATTGCCCCAGAGGAGTGCGTCAGGCCTCAGCAGCCGGCACAGTTCATATCCTCGCCGCAAGATGGGGGCTTCATTCATTCCATTCCTGACCCGGTCGGAGACTGGAAGCAGGCTGTGGATTTTCACTTCCATTTCAATTTGACATGGGACGGACCGCACTCGCAACAAACCGTACAGCAAAGAGTCTTTGTTCCTCTAGAAGCTTTTCTAACAGCCAATGAGATAAGGGCAGCGTCCAGCCAATCACTGAGTGGATCAGCTCGTCATTTTTTGCCTATTTTCATTTATGAAAAAAGTAGTTCCGTGAAGAACTATACAGCCTATTTTCATATATCCTACTTATGTTAATTGCCTCTATCTACATACAAAATTTCAGTTTGATTGCAGTAATAGATTCGTAGATATTGAGAACCGACTAAATATTTCGGATGGTCGCCATGTTGGATTTTATATATGTAGGTCCTAGAGTTATGTACTGTTACATGAAGATTATTGTGTACTTGTAGCATTCAAACTTCAATCGCTTGATTAGGACACAAGAAGTAACAAGCAGATTTTAAAATTTCGCACTGCTGCCATCTTGTGGTTATGGAAACAATTGAAATAAATTAGATGCCAGTGGATTAACATTCGTATAAGGATTTACTATACCAAGTTTCACTGCACTCGGATGGTTAAATTGCGAGAAATGTCCATGTGAATATTTATACTTCGCGTCGCCACCATGTTGGATTTGTGATCAGCAGATTATTTAAAGTCTTATAGGTGAACTTAAGTTCATAGCCCCTATGAACATAAAAAATTCAGTTTGATTGATATAACAGATTCGTAGATATTCAGAGCCGTCTAAATATTTCGGATGGTCGCCATGTTGGATTGTTATATGTATAGGCCATAGAGTCATGTGCCATTAAAGGAAAATTATTGCGTAGGTTCATTATTCATACTTTCACATCGATCGCATGATTACGACACAAGAAATATAAACTTAAATTTAAAATTTGCAAAGCCGCCATCTTGAGGTTATGTAAACAATTGAATTAAATTAGATACCAGTGTTTTACAACGTGTATAAACATTTCCTGTACCAGATTTCATTGCGGTTGGAACGTTAAATCGCGAGAAAGTCTATTTAAAATTTTCAAATTCGCTTGGCCGCCATGTTCGTTTTGTAGTTAACCGGTTTTTGAAAGTCTTATAGATGAACTTCCAGTAGCGCCCCTTATCTCCGTGCAAAATTTCAGGGTGATACCGCTAATAGTTTCAGAGATATAGAATGCTGGTGAATTGTTTCGCACATCCGCCATCTTGTGGTTACGTAAGAAGTTGAACCAAGTTAGATGTCGGTGCATTACAATGCGTATAATCATATACTGTACCAAGTTTTATTGCGTTTGGTTGATTAAATTGCGAGACATATCTATTTAAAAGTCGCAAATTCGCGTGGCCGCCATGTTGGTTTTGTAGTTACCAGTTTTTCAAACGTCAAATAGGTGAACTTCTAGTAGTTCCATTTATCACCGTAAAAAATTCCAGGGTGATATCGGGAATAGTTTCGGAGATATTGAATGCTGGTGAAATATTTCGCACAGCCGCCATGTTGGATTGGGGAGACGTAACTAAATTTGAAGGGCACGGTCGGGGTCGTCCGGAATAGTGCTATGAACTTACCGAGTTTTATTGAAATCGCTCCAGCCGTTTAGAAGTTATTAGGGGACACACACACACACACACACACTCCTCACACGCACACACACACACACACGGACAAAAGGTGATCTCATCAGCCTATTTTTTCAAAATTGAAAATAGGCTAAAAATAGGCTTATGAGATCACCTTTCGACCGTGTATGTGTGTGTGCGTCCGTGGGTGTGTATGTGTGCCCTCCTAATAACTTGTAAACGGCTGCAGCGATCTCAATGAAACTCGATAAGGTCGTAGTACTATTTTGGCCAATCTCAAACGTTCCCTGTACATTTTATTACGTCTTTCCAATCCAACATGGCGTCTGTACGAATTATTTCACCGGCATTCAATATCTCCTAAACGATTACTCATATCACCCTGCAATTTTTTATGGTGATAAATGCACTGCTAGAAGTTCACCTATGTGACTTTCAACAACCTATTAACTATAAAACGAACATGGCGGCCAAGCGAAGTTGAAAAATTTCAATAGACTTTGCTCGCGATTTAACCATCCGAACGCAGTGAAACTTCATACAGCAAATGAAAATGCAAATTGCAATGCACTGACATCCAATTTAGTTCAATTGTTTACATTACCTCAAGATGGTGGTTGTGCAAAATTTTAAAATTGAGTTTTCATTTCTTGTGTTCTAATCATGTGATCGAAGTCAACGTTTGAATAATAAACCTACACAATAATCCACATCTAATACTTCATAACTATATGGCCTACATATATTATAATCCAACATGGCGACCATCCGAAATATTTAGACGGTTCTCAATATCTATTAATCTATGACAGCAATCAAACTGAAATTTTGTATGGTGTTAGAGGCTATAAGCATAAGTTCACCTATGGGACATTCAATAACCTGGTGAGCACAAATTCAATATGGCGGTGACGTGCAATTTAATATTCAAATGGACGTTTCTCGCAATTTAACCATCCAAGAGCAGTGAAACTTGGTACGGTATGTGCTTGTATACATTTTAAACCACTGGCATCTAATGAATTTCAGTTATTTTCATAACCACAAGATGGCGGCTGAATGAAATTTTAAATCTCGTTTTTATTTCTTGTGTGCTAATCATGCGATTGAAGTTTGAACAATACAAGTAGCCTACACAATAATCTTCAATTAATAGTACGTAACCCTATGGCCTATATACCTAGGTACAAAATCCAACATGGTGACCATCCAAAATATTTAGGCGGTTCTCAATATCAACGAATCGACTACAGCAATCAAACTGTAAAATTTGTTTGTTGATAGAGGCAATTAACATAAGTAGGATATATGAAAATAGGCAGTATAGTTCTTCACTTGTATTAAATTCATTGCCACATATTATAGTCTATTATTCGGTTCCTAGTGACCAGTTCCAGGAGTGAATGAATTTGCGAGTGCTAGTGTTGAATATATCTCTATATATATATAAATGAAAGTTTGTCTGTTTTTTCTGAATTTCCACGGAAGTTTGAGTTATTAACGCGTTTCAGACTGGTTTATGACGGTTGCGCGCAAAAACAAAATTTTTGTCTGTCTGTTTGTTTGTCTGTTTGTCTGTGTACAACTTAGCAAGCGCATCACTTGAGAACGGCTGAGTGGATCAACGTAAAATTTGGTACAGAAGTCCATCAGAGGCACGAAAGTATTCATTGATATAACTCTTCTCCATACCTATCATAAAAGAGGGCCTACCCCCTTAAAATGCAAACTGAAATGGGCGTAGAATAACGAGACAAAGCTCATTTTCAGCGTCTCAATGTGAGAAACAAAACTCGGGAGCCATACGGGCCCCGAAAACCACATTTTAAGGTCCTAAAACCAACAGTTTTTGAGATATACCCAAAAAACTAATTTCATTTATTAAGCTATTGAAGGAATGCAAGCCGCTAACCATGGCAACACAATCTCAGAAGTCCATCTATTTCTGTAAGACGCAATGCCATTCCATTTATTGCATTACTGTGAACGTTCGCAAACGGCTTTAAGGTTATCACGGAACCAACTTAAGCTGTAAAATTCATCAATACGTATATAATGCACTTAAGGGGGTCAAGGGGGTACTCTTGAATTTTTTGTTTTCACGTGATTTACACGGACGGGTGTGGTACTAAAGGTCTATTATACCCCTATCCCTATATTATTAAATGATTATTATGATTATTATTATATTATGGCGTACAAGGACGAGAAAAACTAATTTTCAGCCCCTCAGTGGCTCGGAGGCTACTCCGTTTTAAGGCTCTAAAACCACGTTTCTGAGATATTCCCAGAAAACTAATTTAATTTAATAAACTAATAAAGACCACCTCGTGGCGCAGTGGCTAGCATTGTTGGCTGTCACCCCCGAGGTACCGGGTTCGATCCCCTGCTCTGACAAGAATTTAAAAGGTATGGTCTTGTACGGGGTCTCCCGGCCTCGTGATACAAAATGGGAACCTGCCGGATGCTATGGTAGGAGGAGGAGTGGAAAGGAACTGGCCACACTACCACACGCTAACTCCGGCTCGGGATGCCTGGTTAGTGATCCCTTGACTTAGTCAAGGGCTCTTATTCAGGTCGCCTACGTCCCTGGAGGGGATATGGGGCACTCTCTTATAAATAGATGACGAGTATAGAAGAAGACCAAATCAGGAGCAATCTAGATATACTGAGAAAATCACAGATGTGGCCAGGAAGAGACGTCTGGCTTTCTATGGACATGTCTAATGGATGACCCAACAAGACTAACCAACCGGCTTCTCAACTACTGGGGTAAGAGAAAGAGCGTGACACCGTCGCTAACAGTAGTTAACAAGGATATCCAAGAACTGAAGATAATGAAAAGTGATATAAGAAGCCGATCGCATCTCAGAAAGATACTTAAACAGAAGAGTTTTCAGGACAGACCACCCTGTAAGAAAACCGGCATCATCTGGTCAAAAGAGAGGAAGGAGAAACATAGCCAGAAAATGCGCGAATATTGGGCAAACATCAAGTCCCTCGCCAAGCTGAAAAGTTGAACGTCGTGGTCCTTAGCTGGCCCATCCGAAAGGAGAAGAAGAAGAAGAAGAAGAAGAAGAAGAAGAAACTAATGAAGTAATGCAAGCCGGTAACCTTGAAAACAGTGTCACAAGAGGTGATATCGAACTTTCCATCTATTTCTGTAAGAAGCAATGCCACTCAATTTATTAAATTTCTGTTAGTTTGCAAATGGCTATAAGGTTATCGTGGAATCAAACATAGACTATAAAATTCAACAATGCGATTAAGGGGGTCAAGGGGTACCCTAAAATTTTTACCCGTGACTTGCACGTGCGATATGCGATATGTTGTACAGAAGGTCTATTATATCTCCAAACAGCAACATTATTTTCAAAAATTCCTGATTTGGAATAGTGGTTTTTGCAGTTTTTGGTAATTTGGGCCATTGGAGACTAAAAATCACGAATTTTCATGCACCACAAGCCTTTATAAATTATTAAAGGGGTCTTCCTGGGGATGAGGACTTTCCACAACGAGAGGATCAGTTTTAATTTGACATATACTGCGTTTCATCTACGAGGTTTTCAATATTATTTTCACGTCAGGAAGTACACGTTAGGTGAATTTAGTTTGAGAGCACATTTTAACTAATCATATTTTTGTCGACAAACGGGTTCATCGTAAAGATGATTTTGTTTGATACTGTGTGGTTGATATATCTTTATGTTTATGTACGCCTATAATTCATGTTCGGGTGCTTGGAGCAACGTAAAATTAGGTATTGTAACCATGAGTCAATACACCAATCATTTAGAAAATGCTTCAACGTACTTCTCATAGAAGGGTGGGTATAAGGAACAACTTTTCAAAATACATGCTGAAATAGGCGAAAAATAAAATAAAATATTCTAGAAGGACGACCAGAGCGTATGTTGCGCTTCTCAATGTGTGACACAAAACTAGGGAGTCTATAAAGGGTTTCCGAAAACCACATTTTACGGCCCTTAAATTAACAGTGTCTGCGATATACCCAGAAAACTAACTTCGTTCTGATAAACTTATGAAGGAATGACAAGCCCCTAACCATTGGAACAGTATATCATTTGATAACATCTGGTTATTAATACCGAAGACCGTTCGAAGAGCGGGTACTTCTGCTAGTATATATATATATATATATATACGTGTTGAAAATGGCAACAATTCGGCAGATGCAGTTGAAATTTTCGGTCTTCATAAGATTGGCCAGTCCCAAATATTCCCAAAGTAGCAATTAAACTCTCCTTGGCTGGAAACGGCGCTCCCCATCACTGCATCTCGCTTAATCAGATTCCTCCCTGTGCATTACCTAAGTCTTAGACCAACAATATCGTCCTCTTCATTTTCTTTCTATTTATAACTTCACCAGCTTCGTTTTCAAAAACCATGACAGCTGCAACTAATTTCCGCATATTAAAACAAGTAGCTCCGTGACGAACTAAAGAGCCTACTTTACTTAAAATTTAAGATTCATGCCAATTTTAATCAATATAATTATCAGAAATGAATTAATGTTTCATTGGATCAATGCCATGTAGGCCTATGTGATCATCACAATTCTGAAATAAACATTATGATCTAATACATTGTACCAATTTTGGTTGAAATCCATTTGTTAGTGTGTAGAAGTTACAAGTACTTAATTATTGGACCTATCAGTAGGCTTAGAATCATGTTGGCAGCACTGACGAGTATCAGTTATTCCAAATTAATCTAGAAACTCAGGTACTATACGTATGCAGAGTTTAGAGATGTTGGATTGCTTACTTTCCGCTACATTGGAATTAGGATTTAAAAATAGAGAGAGCACTTATTAACAGTTGGCAGCCCTGATGGCTCTTAAGAATACGCAAGGTCATATCTGTTATGGTACGCACACCACACGAAATTTGGTTTAAATCTATTTGTTAGTATATAAGTTACATGCATTTAAAATTGAACCTATCAGCGGGCTTAGAATCATGTTGGCAGCATCGACGGTTATCAGTCACTCCAAATTAAACTAGAATGTCAGGTACTATACGTGTGCAAAGTTTAGAGCTGTTGGCTTGGATACTTTTTGATATATTGGTATTAGGATTTAAAAAAATAGAGAGAGCATTTATTAACAGTTGGCAGCCCTACTGGCTCTCAAGAATATGCATAGTCATATCGGTTATAGTACACAAAGCACATACTAAATTTGGTGGAAATCCAATTGATAGTATAGAAGTTATATGCATTTAAAATGGGACTATCAGCAGGCTTAGAATCATGTTGTCAACACTGTCATGTATGCGCTCCTGAAGATTCATCTGAAATGTTATTAATTTATTATGTATGTGTGTGTCAATTTTGGAGCAGTTCCCATGCATACTTTTTGAGATATCCAACATATCCATAGCACAAATTTCAATTGGGATTTTTCAGCAGCTGGTAGCACTGACGTCATTTTAAAATATGGCAGTGTAATATTCAGGTACACTGTAGGTCTTTCCTCATACCAAATTTGGTCTTGATAGCTGCAGCCGTTTAGGAGTTGATAAGGGGGAGGGGGGGGGGGGGGAAACACACACACAGACAGACAAGAGGACAGACAGACACACATTTTCCCGGATTGACCTCATAAGTCTACTTTTTCCTCACTTTTACAAAATGTGAAAAGTAGGCTAATAAGAACGATACTCCCCGCTTTGGAGTTCAGTTTTAACTAATGATCGTGTGGCCTTCGAAGAGGCCTAGTGCAGGTCTTTCTAGTTGACGACCGTGGGCGACCTGCGCGTCGTAATGAGGATGAAGTGATGATGAAGAGGTCACATACACGCAGTCCCCGAGCCACGGGAATTAACCCCAGGAGATTAAAATCCCTGATGGCTCGGCCGGGAATCGAACCCGAGGCACTTTGGGGCAAAGCCTAGCGCGCTAACCATTTAGCCACAGAGCCGGACAGTTTTAACTGAACATCCGTGGTCAAGTTGAGGAGTGAAAAGTGTGCGCACTCCCAGAAGTAACAAACGCACACTCCAGGAGTTTATTCAAACTTGTACGTGTATGGGTGCCCTTATTAGAGCACATACGCCCCGGCGTCTTCCTTAACGACTAGAAGGTACAGTAGGTCAGATCAAATAACTCTTTTGAAAACCTATCCAGCACCGAGCACCCACTGATTATGAGTCCAATGCAAACACACTGATGACAAGACCACTCACTTGCAAGGAATTTGGCGTCATCTAATCTCAGCATCTTACATCCCAGACGTGCATTTTGGAAATTCAAATAAGTTTTCTCCGAAGTGAATAAAGCTGGTGGAGGTCTTGGAATGTAGCGAGGAGTGACCTCTATAGCAGCCGATAAGCTCAACAGCTAAATGGCCACACAATATCAGCTGAAACTCTGACCCGCATTATTTCCGTCAGATAGCAGGGAAGTGACGATCTGCACGTAGCCCACAACACAATGCACAATAGGGACATGACATCATGATAAACAACTCATTAACCTCGTTTATTTACAAGAAAACATCGCCAAAGTGAGTCTCCTAATCTCGCAAAATAATAATAATAATTGATTTTATTTAGACAATTTACCCTCTAGGTTGGCGGTTCCCACGGACTCCGCGAGGGAACTCACCACTACCGCCTCTTATGGGCAGTGACCTGGAGCCTGGAACATCTGGTCGGGATGGATACAACTGGGGAGGTGTGATCAGCACTTCGCCCAGGCGGCCTCACCTGCAAAGCGAACAGGGGCCTCGTGAGGGATGGGAAGTGATGGAAGATTGGGATGGATAGGCGAGGAAGAGGGAAGGAGGCGGCCGTGGCCTTACAGAAGGTACCATCCCGGCATTTGCCCGAAGACGAAGTGGGAAACCACGGAAAACCATTTCGAGGATGGCTGAGGTGGGAATCGAACTCCCTCTACTCATTTGGACCACCCGAGGTTGAGTAGACCCCGTTCGAGTCCTCATACCACTTTTTCAAATTTCGTGGCAGAGCCGGGAATTGAACCCAGGACCTCCGGGGCGGCAGCTAACCATGCTGACCGCTACGCTACGGAGGCGACATAATAATAATAATAATAATAATAATAATAATAATAATAATAATAATAATAATAATAATAATATTATCATCTCCAGCACTGGCGTGATTCCCAACAACTTAAAGGAATCGCTCACGGCGTTGAAATTAGACCCAGGCCTTTTCAAACTGATACAGAAAACAGTCATACTTTCTACGTGTCGCGTAGTAAGGCTGTTCTTGGGCAATCAGGCCTGAAGCAGTGAGAGAAATATGAAGCTACTACTCAATGCAGTCACCAAGAATTTGCTCCTTGTGATATGTACGGTATCTGGGATTGTAAATGTTTTCTTTCCAGCAAATGCTGAGAATGTGCAAGCGCATACGCAAAATAAATAGTAATAATAGTCGTATGACCTCGGGTGCCGGGTGCAAGCTTTGTTATTTGACACCCAGAGGATAGCTTGCATGTCGAATTTTGTTGTTCCTTGAAGCACCATGAAAGTCAAGGAGGTTAGATATCTAAGTTCCTTGACTCTATAGCGCTTTCTTGTAGAGAAATGAGGAACTTCTTGTTGGTGGAAAATCCCGAGATTAATTTTGCCATTATGAACACTGCCTACTGAATTGAAATGGGTTCTTTGACATACGTGTCGTAAATTTTTGCCGCCTTTCAAAAATCACTTACCACGACCTGGAGCGAACCTACAAGCTTGGGGTTGGTAGTCCGACACGATAACCACTCACCCACCGTGCCAAGCACGGTAACGAGGGGGTAAGGACGTTACTAATTACAGTTACTTTTACTGTAACGAGAGGTTAACGACGTTACTAATTACAGTTACTTGTACGGTAACGAGAGGTTAAGGATGTTACTAGTAACAGTTACTTTTAAGGTAACGAGTGAGTAACGACGTTCAATAAGTCAACACTGAAAAATCGCTTCAAAGCTCTTTATTCCTTCGATATTAAGTAGTGGCGGTACAGTTAAAGTCAACCCCTGGCACTATACAGCCCATGACGGGCTAAGGCTGACCAAGCGACCGCTGCCCAGCCATTCGGCCTGCAGATATTGGGGTGACGCGTGATGAGCGCGTCGGGTCCCCTCGGCCGTTAATCTTGGTTTTCGTGATCGGGGCGCTGTCTCACTATCAGACAGCTACTCAATTGTCCTCACGAGGCTGAGTGCACCCCGTTCCAACCCTCACGTCAGTTTTAAAATCCCTGACGGAGCCGGGGATCGAACCCGGGGCCTCCGGGGCCTCCGGGTGAGAGGCAGGCGCGTTACCCCAACACCATGGGGCCGGCGGCGGTACAGTTATGTTTACTTAATTTTGAAATGTAATAATTTTCAGTCGGTCAACAAGATTTTGCCCAATTGTAATGCGTGCTTCCCTAATCATGAAAAAAGAAATGGTGACAGCCGTAGTTCGGTCTGCAATTCGGCGCCATCGGCCTTGTGTTGGAGCTGCTGATGGTCATTTCAAACATATAACACAACTCTCTCTCAGTGGCAATAATTGTACCTGTGAGTCAAATATGTCAGAAGATATGGAGTATCAAACAGTGAGATGAGTACATTTTAGTTAGTTAGTTAGTTAGTTAGTTAGTTATTGTTGTTTTAAGGGGCAGAACTACGAGGTCATCTGCCCCTTGAGTACATTTTATTGGACCCCTCTGTATAATACTTATACAGGGTGTCGGAAAATAAGAGGTAGAAAATAAACCACGCTTGGGGGCTCCCATCTGCTTCGGTTTCGAATGCGGAAAAACTTTTTTTCCCCTGATTTGTTTTTTAATTTATATCCTTTGCTTGACAGATCTGATAGCACATTAATCACGACATTAATCTGGTTAAATCTGGGTCTCATGTTCAATTTTAAAATTGGAATAAGCCCTTTATTCTTTGTTCTTTGTTTATTCGCTCGCCGCGACAAATTCTACTTTGTCTTGTATTCATTTTGTCCTTATTATGAAGTATTTTTATTTACATCGGTTTTCAATTGGCTCGTTCCTTATCAAATTATTTCATTTCTAATTAATTGTGTCATTAAAAAGAGCTGCCATTACCGTAACAGTTGGGAGTACGCTGAACGGCACCAGCGCTTTGCCCACTGAGCTACGAGAACCACAGGTCAGCTGTTCAACTCGAAACACAGAAGAGTGTCAACGCTTAACTCGATGCTGCTCATTGCGTGACGTTGCCAAGTTTCCTCGTAATTACAAATGCTCACAGGGGCTTAACGGTTGGTTTGCGCCCACAGGTATCTTAACTCATATTGCTCCCCAGACCCACCCCAATTCATGGTTTGATTTTCTACCTCTTATTTTCCGACACCCTGTATAAGTGCATTGTAGTATGGAAGAGCGTTAATGCGACTCTCTCTAGTATCTCACAAAAATGGCTTGTATCAGGGGCGTTCAGCATTTGCACGCTCGGCGTGCTAGTTAAGTTCCGCCGCTCGCCGGCAGGCTGGCTCCTATCTCTCTTGGCTAGGGTGCTTGCCCTGACTGCCGGCGCTGTGACAGCTCCTCGCCGCGTCTGACCGGGTCAAGTTGGGATCGATAGCACCGGACATAATGTAAACAAACAAACAAACTGTTCGTCCAATTCATTGGTTGTCCGACACATCTGCATTGTGTTCCGCACGCTTCTCCGCGTACCGGTACTTGAAGATTACGGGCATAGTAATAAAACATTCAGAAATACTGATAAAGTATCATGGAACTCATTTAAGGCATTTCTATTTCGGTAACATTATTGCTTTTTTCACCGTGTTTTCGTTTTGTTATAATTTGTTTTCATATTTACAATATACTGAATACCGTTTGACGTTCGACTGATCAACCACAACACAGCGAAGGCAGTACGGGAGGGAGTGAGACGGGAAAGCAAGCGAGAGAGACAGACTATAATCTTCCCCCACTATCGCTGCAAGGCCATAGAGCAGCGTGCTGTATGGACACCTCTGAAAGGCGTATATCATGTGTTTTATGACTGGAAGAAACATTGTACAGTCACTAAATCGTTGCATTTTTTGAGACGTGAAATATGACAACGCTGAACTTAAGGTGTCATTTTATACTCTAATTAACCAATTCATTAACTCCTAACAGTTGTGGGAAGAGAAACAGCATGGGATTTAAAAAAAATACATTTAAGCTTTAAAGTTCTGAGATACCCATTACCTATTTCCTTCATCGGAGCTGAGTCTTTTCATTTGCATGTAAGAAAAAATATAGAAGCCGTAATTTTTTAACTTATCAAGTGGTAATAATAATAATAATAATAATAACAATAATAATAATAATATCGTATGTCCTTGGTGCCGGGTGGAAGCTTTGTTATTTGACACCCAGAAGGCAGCTTGCATGTCGAAGTGTGTTGTTCCTTGGAGGACAATGAATGTCAAGGAGGTTAGATATCTAAGCTTCTTGACACTATAGCGCTTTCTAGTAGAGAAATGAGGAACTTTGTGTCGGCAGAAAATCCCGTGATTAAATTTGCCATTATGAACACGGCCTACTGAATTCAAATGGGTTCTTTAACATGCCAACATCGTACGATATGCGTTTCGTGATTATTTCTGCTTTTCAAAAAAAAAAAACCACTTACCACGGCCAGGAGCGAACCTGCAAGTTTGGGGGTTAGTAATCCAACACGATAACCACTCAACCACCGTGGCAAGCATCAGGTGGTCATAGGCCTAACTTTTTTATATGTTTTGAGTCTTTATTAACCTAATTGCAAATTATGAATGCCACGTTTAAATCATTTTTTTTTCTCTATGCGAACCGGCCAAAACTAAGGGCCACGCAAATATCACTTCATTTCCTTTTTATTGATCTTTCTTCCCTCCTTCTTCTTCCTCCACATTTCCTTCATTCTTTCAGAGTGTTGCGCCTTTCTCTCTTCTATTCATCCTCCTCCCCTGCTTTCTGTCTTGACAGTCTATATCTGTGATTCCAAGGCTCCTGAATTCTTCCTTCATCTGCTTGGTGTAGCTCCCCCCCCCCCCCCCCCCCCCTGGCTCTTCAGATTGTATAATTATATCAAAACAAGTAGTTCCGTGAAGTACTAAAGCCTATTTTCATATAACCTACTTATGTTAATTGCCACTATCAACAAACAAAATTTCAGTTTGATTGCTGTAATAGATTCGTAGATATTGAGAACCGACTAAATATTGTGTATGGTCGCCATGTTGGATTTTTATATATTGTGCCCAACTGAAGTTTTGGCCCAAGGGTCGAACGCTGGATATATAAGATGAAAGGATGGTCTGAGCCCTGCCGGGGAAGGAATATTATAAAATATTATAAAAGTAGTTGACGGTTTATATTAATCATACTCTTTGAAGGATCCATCACTTTCTGTCTGACATATGTTGATGGAGTTAGCAACTCCCTTACCGAGTTTTCCAAGACTCTGAAATGGGACATATTTTTCTGGGTAATAACTGCTGGAAGAAAGTGTTCTTTCTGTAAGCTGGTTTCAAATGTTTTAGTACGGGACAGACTTTTCTTGTTCTTCAGCAGAAGTTGGGGTTGTTCATCATTTTCTTGAGTGACGTTGGTCCCTCCCGCAGCGAGAGGAAATGCCTGCAAGACAGGACAAAAGCTGTTTAGCATTACTTTTGTGGTAAGCACGCCACTTAATGTTGCTAATTTTAACAGTAATTAAGTAACGAAAATGGTCGACACTTTGTCTTATTTGGGGATTGCATGAGGCAGCCAGAAAGTGAACAGTTGACAGGAAACGAAGCCGACCGAGCGATTTATTGTTGTTTCATTTGTCATCCGCTCTGAGGAGCAGCAGAATTCGACATGCAATCTGCCCTCTGGGCGCAAATAACAAAGCACCCGAAGCCATACGATATTATATTATTATTATTATTACTTATCTACTGTAATAAATAAATCAATAAAAGTAAAATCAGTTCTTTACCTTAATACAGCCGAAATGAAACCATTTCTCACTTAGTGCAATTTTGCATACGTCCCCCTTAAATTGCATTTTGTGACAATTTTGAATCTAAATTACATTTTGTAAGTATTTTCTATCTAAATTGCATTTTGTAAATATTGTCAATTCAAATAACAGTACAGTAAGTATGTAGTTAGTTTTAGTTGTAAGTAGGTAGCTAGTTTGTCTATTAGATATATGTCATTGTTCTATTAGACTGTGGTGTGTGAGTGTGTCTGGTAGCAGTTGCATTGTTTATTAGTTATAGTTCATTGTTTCAGTAGACTGTGATGTGTGAGGGTGCATGTGAGTGTGCCTGGTGACAGACTGTTTTAGTGGTAGTATTTGTGGTTGGTGGAACTTAAGTTTTTTGTTAGTAGAATTTTGGTATTTAATTGTTAGTACGGTAGAAGGTTAGTATTTTTGTTAGTAGAATTGCTCTTTACTTATTCTGAAAGGGAGTAGCAGCCTTTCAGAATATATCAATTCTTTACTAGTCTTATAGACGGTTAAGATATTGATAATATAAGCCAAATAATGGCTACACTGCGTCCTGCTGCACGGCTGAAAGCAACGGGAAACTACAGCCGTATGCTATTCCCGAGGATATGCACCTCTCTATGCATAATTACATGTGATGATGGCCTCCTCCCTTGTAAAATTTCAATCCGGAGGTAAACTAGTCCCCCGTTCGTATCTCCGGGTGGGGACTACTCGAGAGGGGGTTAACATCACAGAAGTGACAAAGAGGAAATCTGACATTCTACGGATCGGAGCGTGGAATGTTAGAAGTCTGCTAGGAAGTGGAAGGTTAGAAAACTTAGAAAGGGAAATGGATAGGTTGAGGTTGGATTTGCTTGGGATTAGTGAAATGCGCTGGCAGGAAGAACAGGACTTTTGGTCAGGAGACTATAGGGTCATTAGCACTAAATCAAACAATGGCCAAGCAGGGGTTGGCCTCATATTGAGTAGGAAACTTGGACAGCGGGTGGAATATTATGAGCAATATAGTGAACGGATTATTGTAGCAAAAATCAATACTAAACCTACGTGCACCACAGTGGTACAAGTCTATATGCCTACCAGTCAAGCTGATGATGAGGATGTTGAAAAGGTCTACGAAGAAATAGACGAAATTCTGAGGTATATCAAGGGTGATGAAAATGTTATAGTAATGGGAGATTGGAATGCTGTGGTAGGAAAAGGGAGGGAAGGGAAGATAGTAGGAGATTTCGGATTAGGTAAAAGGAATGATCGAGGAAGCAGGCTGGTAGAATTCTGCACCGAACATGAATTGGTCATAGCTAACACCTTATTCAATAACCACAATAGAAGAATATACACATGGATGAGACCAGGAGATACAGGGCGTTACCAAATCGACTTCATTATGGTCAAGCAGAGGTTTCGAAACCAGATTTTGGATTGTAAAACATATCCTGGTGCTGACATAAACTCTGATCACAATCTGGTTGTAATGAAATGCAGATTAAAGTTGAAGAAACTGAAGAAAAGTCAAAAGCCAAAAAGGTGGGCAATAGACAGACTGAAAGAGAAGGATGTAAACGAAAGATTCAAGAAGAGTATAAAGGAAGGACTAATGAAAAACCCTAAACAAACTTCAATTACAGACGAATGGGCACTTTTGAAGAATGAAATAACAAAATCCGCAGAAGAAAACATTGGTAGGAAAGAAAGAATAGGTAGAAAACCGTGGATCACTCAGGATATACTAGAATTGATGGATGAAAGGCGGAAACACAAGAATCTAAGAGATGAAAAGGGGAAAGCAGAATACAGACGTCTGAGAAATGAGGTTAACAAGAAGTGCAAGGAAGCAAAAGAAGAATGGTTGAAAGAGAAATGTGCAGGTATAGAAAATTGTCTGAAATTAGGAAAAGTAGACACAGCTTATCGAAGGATTAAGAATACTTTTTGGGAAAAGAAGACTAAGTGCTGTAATATTAAGGACACAAATGGAAAGCCTCTAACAGATAGGGAAGAAAAGGTTGAGAGATGGAAAGCTTACATAGAGAGTTTGTATAAGGGAAAGGACATTGAGAATCTTGTAATGGAAAGGGAGGAGGAAATTGATGAGGATGCGAAAGGAGATTTAATATTGAGATCAGAATTTGATAGAGCTTTGGAAGACTTAAGCAGGAACAAAGCACCAGGCATAGATGATATACCGATTGAGTTGCTACGCTGCATAGGAGATGAAGGTCTGATCAGGTTATTTCACTTGGTGTGTAGGATTTATGAGACAGGTGAGGTACACCCTGATTTCAACAAGAATGTAATCATCCCTATACCAAAGAAAGTGGGAGCTGACAGATGTGAAGATTACCGTACAATCAGCTTGATTACTCATGCTTCAAAGATCCTGTCTAGAATAATTTATAAGAGGATTGAAAGCCAGATAGAAACGGAGTTGGGTGAAGACCAGTTTGGTTTCAGGAGAAATGTAGGAACAAGGGAAGCTGTACTAAGTCTTAGGCTGATTTTGGAAGGTAGAATAAGGAAAGATAAGAGAACGTTCATGGCTTTTGTAGACTTAGAAAAGGCTTTTGATAACGTTGATTGGACTAAATTGTTTGACATTTTGAAATCGATTGGAATAAAGTACAGGGATAGGAGGGTGATATACAATCTGTACAGAAACCAGACAGCAGTCATTCGAGTTGAAGGACATGAGAGAGAAGCTGGTATTCAGAAAGGTGTAAGGCAAGGCTGCAACTTATCACCCATACTTTTCAATCTTTACATTGAACAAGCAATGAAGGAAATTAGAGAAAAATTTAAAGTGGGAGTGAAGATTCAAGGAGAAATAATTTCAACTCTGAGATTTGCTGATGCCATCGTCATCTTGGCCGACAAGCCTGAGGATTTGAATGAGTTTTTGAATGGTATGGACTCCGTCTTACGGAAAGAATTCATGATGAAAATTAATAAATGTAAAACAAAAATACTGGAATGCAGCCGAAATAAATCAGAAACCTCTATGGAGATCAAATTGGCAGGTGAAAAGCTGAAGGAAGTAGGAGACCTCTGTTACTTAGGAAGCAGAATAACCAGTGATGGACGAAGCAAAGAGGATATAAAAAGTAGGTTGGCTCAGGCAAAGAAAGCATTTCTACAAAAAAGGAATCTGCTGACATCGAATATAGATTTAGGTATTAGGAAGTCATTTTTGAAAGCCTTTGTCTGGAGCGTGGCGCTCTATGGAAGTGAAACTTGGACTATTGGTGCAGCAGAAAAGAGGAGAATTGAAGCATTTGAAATGTGGTGTTACAGGAGAATGATGAAGATCAGATGGGTAGATAGGGTTACAAACAAAGAGGTATTAAGACGAGTGGGAGAGGAGAGATGCTTCTGGCGACTGCTAATGAAGAGAAGAGATAGGTTGGTAGGACACATACTAAGACACCCAGGAATAGCAAGCTTAGTTATGGAAGGAAAGGTCGAGGACAAAAACTGTAGGGGTAGACCAAGGTTAGAATATGTTAAACAGATTGCCTCGGATGTAGGGTGTCGGAGCTATGTAGAGATGAAACGATTAGCTCAGGACAGGGAGGCATGGAGGGCTGCATCAAACCAGTCAAAAGACTGAAGACTCAAACAACAACTATGCAAGCCATGCGTGACTCACGTCACCCAGCTGCGAGATTAGGAGTAATTAAGGAAGCAATAAACATTGTAATCAGTAATAAGTGTCATGAAAGTATAAACAGATAAGCGAGGTTCTGCACACTCATGAGCTGTTAGTACATCAACCAGGAATCATTAAAAACCTTCTAGGCAAGCACTGTTTATCAAATTTATGAGGGTATAACTGACAGATTTAATGGGATTGAACCTAGTGATTAACGACTATTGCATGATTCAGGCTGGCCCCAAATAGAGCCAAGGCCACGATAAATTATGATACAGAAATTACAAAAGTCCCAGACAGTAGCGAATCAGTCTTAGGGGACAACATGACTAAGATAAAGTACTATACATTGATAACATGCGTTAAAACTCTCACAGGGACTGGGTCTGTTTAAAGGTTGGTAATCATAGATGCTGACACAGGTTTAAATCGTGGCGTCAGCAGTGGAGTCATTGTCAATTAAAACGCAGGGATACGGAGGTTGGATGTACCATTCCGCTGGCCACGGAGGGAGCATAATAACATTTTTAATTAATTAAAAATAAGTAGACGATTAAATGGGATTCCGCATGAAATGAACGTCAAAGTAAGCATGTTTTACATCCGCAAATAAAGTTTCAAGCAAATAGGGGCTCAAGCGTGAAGAATAGACTCCGCACTTGCGTGAGGGAACTACGTTTTGATAAACTAGTATAAATATGAGGCCGAACGAAACTCAGTCACTCAGTTCTACAACGGACCTTTGAGAGGTCGGGTGTTGATTGTCATACTCCAGCCCGCGTTAGAAGAAATATGCTGGATCGCAGCATGACATTATTAAGTACATTATGTTCGCAGTAACGGATCATACGGGTCATCATACCATTATTCAAAGTGATCACTATAGCGCTTGGCGCTGGATCAAGTAAGAATCACGACGAGAATAAGTTACGCCGCGTTAAGTAAAGGAACATTAATACCGTCAAAAAGTGCGGGCTAGTATAAATAAATTACGCAAAGTTGAAAGTATACAAAAATACGTGAAGCAAGAACGATAATTAAGGAACTTGGAGATTTGAAGTTCAAAACTAGGAATCGGTGTCTTAGGAACCCGAAATACAGATAACAGTGCGTCAAATAAGGACAGTATAAAGCAGCGAATCCTAGAAAGGAATAATAGAAACAAGTATTGATCACGAAGTACAAACTAAATGAGTAGGAACCAAGGAGACTGCGGATTCGAGACTCAAGATATAAAGTGTCAGGAATACGAGCTAGACAAGTTAGGGTTCTCGAATTGGAGACCAAGCTAGGAACTAGATCATTTATGCGAAGAAAAAGTACGGAACGAGGGGAGGCGAGTACGAGGAACATTTATAACCAGGATCGAGTAGGAGCGAGTTAGCAGGGACGTGGAGTTAGAGACTTTCACGGAGAACAGGAAACCAGGAGTTTCGAGGAACGAGGAAGGAGCGAATTAGCACGTTCAAAGCAGAAAACGTAAGGGATCGTCAGGGATCAGCCAGTACAGAAAATCATTGCCGAAGCTCTGAGATAAGGTCGTGCGTTGAGAAGAGAAAGTGTTATAGTGTTAAAGTGTTATAATATGCTTTTTGTGTCAGTGTAATAATGTATAAGTGTAATATAGAAATGCTAGGGAAAAGTGTTGTGATGGAGTGTTAGAAATGCAACATGATGGGTGAGCCTATCTAGGAATGGAATCATCGAACGGGTGAGTTAATGAAATTTCATTAATATTTGCTGTTGTACTGTGTACTGATATCAATAGAATCGTTCGTCCACTGGGGAGTTTTACGATTGATTCATTGATTAAATGAATGTGCAAATAACGGAAATGTTGGAAAAGATGATAATTGTTAATCACGAGGACCACCTCGGTGAAAATAAAGCATTGCTGGGATCAGTAAAGATAAAGAAATGGAAGACCGATAATGAAAGATATGATAAATAAACGAATTTGAAAGAAGGAATTAAAATAATAAATCAAATGGCTTAAATTGTTGCCTAGTTATGAAATAAATGCGCACCGTGATAATATTATAAAATTTGAAGGGATAAGATAATAAAAATGGTTAAAATTTATACCTGATAACAAATAACAAAAGAATGGGGCGTTATAATGGAATGATTTAAAATATGAAATAATAATAATAACGCGAATAATGAGGATCAAGCTGAGAACAGAGTTGTATTTAAAGATCCGTATATAGGAACTCAAAATAAAATAGAGCGAGAAATAATATGCTAATAAATTAATGAAGTTATGAATATCCAAATAAAATGGTGGAACAAAACACCCAAGAACGAATATATTACCGTATAGGCTATTAGGCCAAGGTCGTGAAATAAATATTAGGAATGCCGAAGTCGGGCCAATGTCGTAAAGTTATCCAAGCAAGTTGTATTACCGTAAGTGTTAATAATAATAATAATAATAATAATAATAATAATAATAATAATAATAATAATAATAATAATAATATTAATAATAATAATAATAATAATAGTAATAATAAAAATAATAAAAGTATAGTTTCAAGCTGAATATAATATGCGTTAAACCAGGATATATTTATTCGTGAGATGGAAAATGTAGTAAAAATCGTCGAAATGCGTGGAGGTTAATTCCCACCGAATGTATTGTTGAAATGAAGAAGCCTCGTATTGTATGTCGTGGAGGAATAAATTCCCACCGAGTTATTGCCTAATGAAGCGTTGTATTGTTGTATATTGTGGACGAAAAAATTCCCACCGAGTTATTGCTTAATGAAGCGTTGTATTGTTGTGGATGTGCAAATTCCCACTGAAAAGGTCGTATAAGTCCCGCTGTAGGATGGATAGCCCAGTTTGGCATTGTTGTAGTAATGTATTGTTGTGAAGAGGCATTGTTGTAATAAGGCATTGTTGTAATGAAGTATTGTTGTGAAGAGGCATTATAAGCGTCGTAAGAAGTTGTAATAAGGAACTACCGTACAGCCTCTCCGAATTAAATAATAATATCCTGGGAACGAAAGATAAATAATAATAATAAATAAAAGATGGAACAAATATCCGTTGTGAAATGAATTTTTGAGTCTTGGAAATCATATGGTTGGAAAGTTACACTAGCGTGAAAGCAAGAAGGGCTAGCGAGCCATCATAAATCTTGTTTTAAAGTACCACAGAAAGAGGGGGCTGCCTTGTGGGCACGACCTTGCCTCTTGTGAGGGAGAAAGAGTGACATCTCAATGAGTTCGGTAGCTAAGTGAGGTCTAGCAGAGACTGGTGGAAAGGGAAACTGTTACACGGAAATAATAAAGTTCAAAATAAAAGGTGCAAGCTTAAACTGAATACAAAATCATTAGGCGGGAATTAAAGAAATCGTCACAAGCCTATTTCTGAAATATTATGTAAAATTTGACGGATTTTGTCAAATAGTTAATTGTTGGTAAAAGAAATTCCTTCATTCATAAAATAATGATATAGCGGGTTAAGGAATAATAAAGTTTTGTTATAAATAAAGATCCCATTTTAATAAACAAATGGTGCACAGTACAGCACAAAAGCAAATCGCCTAGATGCATGGATGGTAACTGGATGATTGGGGGTTCGATCGATAGACATGGCACATTTTTGTATAGTATTGCACTGCATTTTAAAAACCTAAGGCTTTGTGAAGAGTTGTGTGAAGATCCAAAGAATTTAATAAAATAAGGATCATATAAATATAATGAATAAAGGAAGCCCTGAAGGGTAAATAAAGAAAATGTAAATGTCCAAAGCCTTGGACGAATGATATGACTAAAATGATAGGCACGCTCGACGCCTGAGTAGAGCAAAACTTAAATAATTATATAATGTGCGGAAATGATAAATTAAGCAAGACAGAGTATTCAAAACTTCACGGAACAATGAAAGGACATTATGTTGAATTTTGAAGAGTTTTAGTGATTTTTATGAGTGACATTTGAAGAGACAATACCAAATGATCTTAAATTTTGATGATTTTTTAGTGATTTTTATGATTGACATTTGAGGAGATAATACCAAATGGTTTTGATTTTTGATATGTTTTGAATGATTATTTCTTTTTATATGAATAAAATAATATATTAACTGTAGTGTTGAGTTTTTCCTAAATCTTGTTAACCTGATTGTGTTTACATATCGGATGTGAGGTCAGTAGTGGAGGGAACGTAATGCGCCCCGATGCCGAAGCAAGCTAAGCCGAGTACTGACTAAACATCCTCCGCTAAAGTGGGCACAATATGTAGGTCTTAGAGTTATGTACCATTAAATGACAATTATTGCGTAGGTTCATTATTCAATCTTTTACTTCAATCGTATGATTACGACTCAAAAAATAAGAAGTTAATTTTAAAATTCGCACCGCCGCCATCTTGAGGTCATGTAAACAATTGAACGAAGTTAGATGTCGGTGCATTACAATGTGTATGAACATATACTGTACCAGGTTTCATAGCGTTTGGTTGGTTAAATCGCGAGAAACGTCTGTTTAAAAGTCGCAAATTCGCTTGGCCGGTTTTGTAGTTACCAGGTTTTCAAAAGTCACAGAGGTGAATTTCTAGTAGTTTCCTTTATCACCGTACGAAATTCCAGGGTGATATCGGTAATAGTTTCGGAGATATTGAATGCTGGTGAAATATTTCGCACAGCCACCATGTTGGATTGGTGAGATGTAACAAAATTTGAAGGGCACGGTCGGGGTCGTACGGAATAGTGCTATTAACTTACAGAGTTTCATTGAAATCACTCCAGCCGTTTAGATTTTATTAGGGGACGCACACACACACACACACACACACGAATCACACACGCACACACAGACAGACACACGGACGGAAGGTGATCTCATAAGCCTATCTTTTCATAAATGAAAATAGGTTAAAATGTTTATTCATCCTTGCTGGGTCCATTCTGACCATTTGACCATAGAAACTCAGTTGTAATTTTCTGATCGTTGTTTCCAGGTCTTCCACCCTTTCGTATATCTGCTTGTTTGATCTTAGTCTGTAGTTTCCCTGTACCACTTGGCCCGTAAATCCTTCTCAGTATTCTCCTTTCAATCTTCAGGAGCTTTTCCAGGCTCGTCAGGTTGTCCGTTTCCACATCATATACAGTAGGATCACCGGTTTTACCACAGCATTGTAGTGGTGCTGTATTTTTGCGTTAATGGATAGGTTCTTTTTGTTGTATAATGAGGGGTGTTCAAATGAAAAGGTAAGACTCGTCGTAAAACCGAAACCGGTTTGAATATGCCGCTTTGGGATAACGTAGGGCGACATCTAGGAGAAGTAGAGTCCGGCGTGGTACTGCGCATGCGTCGGCGCACACACACATGATGCGGACGAGAAGCTGACAATTGGTCGTTCCGCTCCGTCCAGTTGAAGTTGAAGCAGCAGCAGTGTTGGCGTTCACATTGCACAATTCGACAATTGAGGAGCAGAGAGGTGTCATCAGATTTCTGACTGCCGAAGGGTCTAAACCAGCCAACTGCTCACGAAAGGAGTAATTCTGCTCCATGATAACGCTCGCCCACACGTTTCTAACGTCACACAAGGTGTATAGGCCACGCTCAAGTAGGAGCAATTTGATCATATAGTCCGGATCTGTCACCCTGCGACTTCCATATGTTTGGTCCGTAAAAAAAACATCTCAAGGGAAAATGTTTCTAATCCGACGACGAACTAAAGGACACCGTACAGGATTGGCTCCTGTCACAACCACAAGACTTCTGGGAACAGGGAATCCTGCGGCTAGTAAAGCAATGGGACACCTGTGCACAGGCCTACTTTTGATTAAAGAATAAATTGTACTCACAGTATCGTTTCGTACCTTTACATTTGGTGGTGAAGTTTAGTTTTTCTATTTAAAGTCTTCTGTTTTCTATTGCCTCTTTGTCCATTCGGTTGTTGTTGATGATCTTTGCGAGGTATTTAAACTGTTTTGTGACCGCCCATATTTCGTCTTCACTGTTTTCTTCATGTAGTTCTTGTTGGTGCTCATCATCTCCGTTTTTGCGAAGGAGGTTTGTAGCTCTGTGTTCTCAGCTATCTCTTTTAGTTCATTTATCTGTGTTATTGCCTCCCGTTCCGTTTCAGCCAGGAGTGCCAGATCATGCGCGAAGGACATACATTGGGGTTTGATGTTTAGGCTATTAATTAAGAAAATCAAAAACTAAGATTTTTGTGCTCACGCCAGGTAAAGAGCCTGATTATTTTCTAAAATCAGCAGGGAACTAATACATGTTGCTTCTTATTAGTACAAAATGAGCGGCTTCGGTGGCGTTGTTGGTAGCATGCTAAACTGATGTACCCAAGATCACGGTCTCAAACCCGGCTGAAGTCGTCGGACTTTTCAAGAGCGTTAAAGTCCTTCAGTATACCTTTGTTCGGAAGGGAAGTAAAGCCAGCGGTCCCATGTCATAGATTTATGGCAGCTGTGAAGCTACATTTCTAGGTTAGATTTCGTTGTAACGCTCTATCAAAGTTCCAACGTTCACCACTATGTTTCAGTGACATCTGGTAGCGAAAGTTGGAACTACTTGAAATTGAACGGAACTTGCAGCTCACCCCATGGGTGTCCGCTTGAAGCAGCTACAGCCTCGGGCGAGCCGAACATGTCCTCGGACACTCCCGGCACTAAAAGCCATACGATAAATAAATAAATAAATAAATAAATAAATACGTACAAAAAAGAATGTATATTCTTTGATTTGAAATCACAACGCAGTGAGAAGAAATGCTTGTGTACATCTCAGGTGAACTCCAGCTGTAGAGGACAGACGCCTGCAAAATGCTCTGTTAGTTACTTCCAAAAGCAAGAATACAAACTCAAGAAGTACTATATAATTCCCAACAGATGGCAGAACATGCCAGAGATTGACTCTGCAGACGAGAGCGTACGGGAAATATTAAAAACACAAAATAAATCTCGTGCACCGTCTATAGACAGACGTAGCACTCATCGGGTTAAAACTAATTCCTATATACTCGTAACTTTTTAGAATTAGGTCAGCAGTGACCTCACAGTGTGGTTTAAGTCCTGAAAATGTCACAGAGTGGTTCCAGCGTTAACCAACGCGATTTATTTTTGTTTGATTTAGGGCTTGCCATGTAATACACGGAGTAAGCAAAATGGCAACGAGTATGCGGCATTTTCAGTCAATGAAATATACAAAAATTACCACGTTTACTTTAAGTGTGAGATTTTGTTTAACAGCGTATTACCTCTGTTGGACCTAGGAGGACCGCGCGTATCTTGTCTGCGGTCCCGCGGAGTAGCCGTACTCGTTAAATCGTGCACCACGGCCGCAAGGGCAACTGTAGCCAGTGGCTATCGTAAGTGTGGTTATTCCCAGAGTTTTTCCACACTCCCTCAAGGCAAATGACGGGATAGCAATTTATCTGACTTCAAGACCCGGGAAACCTACCTTATTGAAAATGAAAAACCACAGCCTGCTTCCAGTCGACCGACCGGGTCAGGGAATGGAATGAATGAATGAATGAAGTCCACATCTAGCGGCGAGGATATGAACTATGCCGGCTGCCGAAGCCTGTCGCACTCCCCTGGGGCAATGATTAAATAAGTGGCAGATGAAATGGCAGTGGAGAGTATTGCTGGAATGAAATTTGTGACAAGGAAAGCCGGAGTATCCGAAGAAAAACCTGTCTGCCTCCACTTTGTCCAACACAAATCTCACATGGAGTGACCGGGATTTGAACCACGGACCCAACAGTGAGAGGCCGGCGTGCTGCCGCCCAAGCCACGGAGGCTCTTGAAACCTACCTCATTAGTGTCCTTAATACAATTATTATACACACTACTACAGTTATCACGTCAATACAGGTTATCAGACACACCCAACTACTCGCCGCTTGGGACACTTCAGTCATCAGCCCCGTGTAGTTGGGTGGGTGTTGAACTTGTCTGATAAACTGTAGTAGTGTGTATAACTGTATTAGGGACAGAGATGTGGTAGGTGAACCCAGACCATCTTCGTGGAAATCTGTTAGTCATTGTCAATTCATTCTACAGTAATTTTCCATATTTCTGTTGTTTGAGTCATCAGTCTTTTGACTGGTTTGATGCAGTTCTCCAAACCTCCCTCTCCTGAACTAATCGTTTCATCTCTACATATCTACCACACCTTACATCTTGGGGTAGATGACCTCGTAGCTCTGCCCCTTGAGACCTCAATAACTAACTAACCTTACATCCGAGGTTGTTTAACATATTCTAACCTTGGTCTACCAGTACAGTTCTTGTCCCCGACTCTTCCTTCCATAAGTATGTTTGCTATTCCTGGGTGTCTTAGTGAGGGCCCTACCAACCTATCTCTTCTCTTCATTAGCAGTCGCCAGAAACATCTCCCATCTCCCTCTCGTCTTAATACCTCTTCATTTCTTACTCTATATACCCATCTGACCTTCATCATTCTCCTCTAACACCACATTTCAAATGCTTCTATTCTCCTCCGTTCTGCTGCACCAATAGTCCAAGTTTCACTTCCATAGAGCGCCACACTCCTGACAAAGGCTTTCAGAACTGATTTCCAAACACCTAAATCTGTATTTGATGTGAACAGATTCCTTTTCTGTAGAAATGCTTTCCTTGCGTGAGTCAGCCTACTATTTATATCCTCTTTGCTTCGTCCATCACTGGTTATTTGTTTTCCTAAGTAACAAAAGTCTCCTTCCCTTAGCCTTTAACCTGCCAATTCGACGTCCGTTGGGATTTCTGACTTCTTTCGGCTGCATTCCAAAATTTTTGTTTTACATTTATTAATTTTCATCATTAATTATTTATTTATTTATTTATTTAGCGTATGGCAACTTATTTATTTATTTATTTATTTATCGTATGGCCTTTAGTGACGGTAGTGTCCGAGGACATGTTCGGCTCGCCTGAGTCTGTAGCTGCTTCCAACGGACACCCTTAGGGTGAGCTACAAGTTCCGTTCAATTTCAAGTAGTTCCAATTTTCGTTACCAGATATCAATGATACCTAGTGGTGAACGTTGGAACTTTGATAGAGCGTTCTGTCGAAATCTAATCTAACCATTTAGCTTCACACAAGTTTAGTCTGTGGAAGGATCTTTTACATGCCATAAATCTATGACTTGGCACCGCCGGCTTTACTTCCCCTCCGAAGGAAGGCATACTGAAGAATTTTTAAATCTCTTCAAAAATCCGACGACTTCGGCCGGGTTTGAACCCGCTATCTTGGGCACAGGAGTTCAGCATGCTACCGACTACGCCACCGAAGCCGCGTAAGGCAACTGAAGAGCAACTAATATACAAAGTTTACAAATACTGAAAATCTACAAGTTAATGTCTAAGTCTTTAATCCATTAAAGGGCTGAAGCCGTCACTTCAAAGAAATTTTCTGGGCTTCCAGAATAAGCTCGTCTGCTGCAGGATGTTACAATGTGTTTGATGGTCTGGTGTTCACTGCCACAATCACATTGGGAATATGCTGCCAATCCCCATCGGTGGAGGTTCTCTGCACAAATGCCATGGCCTGTACGGAGCCTGTTAAGTGTCTTCCAAACACGTCGCGGTAGTTCCATGCCAACTAGCTGTGTACCTGGTCTAACGAGAGCCTGGTAGTCCTCATGAACAGCACTAGTCCACATCCCTGACCATTTTCTGTTCATGTTGAAATTCATTGCTTGCAATGATTCTGCCAGTATGATGGGTGGCCGTCTGGATTTTAATCTTTTTTTTTTTAAGTACAGGCACATCAGAGTGGATTGGAAGCTGAGGATTGATAATGAACTTTTTATATTCATCTAGGAGGGCGTTCTGTCTCCGCAGATTTGGTGGCGCTATGTGACTTAGAGGCGGTAGCCAGTGAAGAGAGTAGACGAGTCCTAAGGAAGAACATCGTAGTGTTGTAGCTGTTGCACCCCATGAGGTTCCTCAATACAGAGTCCATACCATTTAAAAACTCATTCAAATCCTATGGTGAATCGGCTAAGATAACAATGTCATCTGAAAATCTCAGAGTTGAAATTATTTCTCCTTGAATCTTTACTCCTACTTTACATTTTTCTTCAATATCCTTCATTGCTTGTTGAAAGTTTGGATGATAAGTTCCAGCCTTGCCTTACATGAT
This sequence comes from Meconema thalassinum, assembly GCA_946902985.2. NCBI lineage: Eukaryota > Metazoa > Arthropoda > Insecta > Orthoptera > Tettigoniidae > Meconema > Meconema thalassinum. Next base: position 960,004,532 of record OX336388.2, on the reverse strand, counting down.
TCTGAATACCAGCTTCTCTCTCATGTCCTTCGGCTCAAATAACTGCCGTCTGGTTTCTGTATGGATTGAATATCACCGTCCTATTCCTGTGCTTTATTCCTATCCTTTTCAAACAACTTAAGTTACTCAAATCAATGTTATCAAAAGTCTTTTCAAGTCAACAAAAACCATAAACGTTCTCTTAATTTTCCTTATTCTACCTACCAAAATCAGCCTAAGACTTAGTACAACTTCCCTTGTTCCCACGTTTCTCCAGAAACCACATTGGTCTTCTCTCAACTCGTTTTATCTTTCTTTCCATCCTCTTGTAAACTATTCAGGTCAGGATCTTTGAAGCATGAGTGTTCAAGCTGGATCCACTATTGCGTTCAAATCAATAGCAGACTTCTTAGAAACTTGTGAGCTATTCTGTGTTCTTTGGCAAACACGAACTTATGTCAGATTGAAAATAAAAGGCAACTAGCCTATATTTTTACACAAAAGTGGCGGCAATGTAACGGTAACCTCGACTGTTGTAATTTCACACAAAGTGACTGTTATTTTCTTACTATTTTGGTTATTAACGCTAACTGTAACACAGTTGGTAGCATGCTGAACTGCTGTTCCCAAGATCGCGGGTTCAAACCCGGCCGGATTTGTCGGATTTTTTAAGAGCGTTAAAATTCCTTCAGTATGCCTTCCTTCGGAGGGTAAGTAAAGCCGGCGGTCCCATGTCATAGATTTATGGCATGTAAAAGATCCTTCCACAGACTAAAATTGTGTGAAGCTAAATTGTTAGGTTAGATTTCGTTGGAACGCCCTATCAAAGTTCCAACGTTCACCACTAGGTATCATTGATATCTGGTAGCGAAAGTTGGAACTGCTTGAAATTGAACGGAACATGTAGCTCACCCTAAGGGTGTCCGCTGGAAGCAGCCACAGACTCAGGTGAGCCGAAAATGTCCTCGGACACTCCCGGCACTAAAAGCCATACGATAAATAAATACATTTTGACACAAATTAACTGTTACTTTGTTACAATTTTGCTAAGTAACGGTAATCGTGACACAGTTAAACGTAACTTACCCAATCCTTTACTTAACATTGTCGAGGAAAACTACCGGATAAGAGAAAGGTGCTTAACATTTTATTTTTTTCTGGCTACAACTCAGCGGGGCGAGACTATTTGAATGTCCCAGCTAATACATGGAGGTGGTGGCATTCCTTCCCTCTGCATGCCACGAGAGGTGTAATTTGAGGGGCCTGCGGGCAATAGCCTCTTGTTCGACACAATGCCTCCAGCCAATGTCGAGCACCTCCGTTATACTCGTCATAAGGATTGACAGCTCCCGATGCGTGTCTTCACATCGTCCTTCGTCGCATAATTTCTGGGTTGATTTTAAATTTGTTGGCTAAGATTATGTGAGATGGAAGGGATACAGGGGCGCATTTCACTCTGAATTATTATCATGGACATGCTTTTGAGCTGGGAGTCTATCTGGGATCAGCGTGGGCTGTTAAGTGTGGACAAACTGTCGACCCCTGGTTACCATGGTAACAAGTGCAAGCGCACTCAAGTTTCCACTCGTTGAACCGTGCGTTACACCGTGGGACATGGATAATTTGAACTTCCATAATTTAAATTGGTCAATTCGAAGATTTGTGTCGGTCCCTGGAACTTCGTATCAAATCAATGAAAAACATTGTGGACTATTTGAAGTTTATTATTTATTTGTTCATTTAATTATTTGTTTACATATTTATTTAATTAATTAATTAATCAATTAATTCATTAATTTATTTTTATTTTTTGTTTATTTAATTAATAAATTTTATTTAATTAGTTCATTATTTAATTTATTTTTTATTCATTTCTTTCATTCTTTCTTTCTATCTATCTATCTATCTTTCTTTCTTTCTTTCTTTCTTTCTTTCTTTCTTTCTTTCTTTCTTTCTTTAATTTGATTTAATTAATTAATTTTGTTTATTTAATTTATCTAATTTAAATTATTTAATTATTTTTATTCATTATTTTCATTCTCTCTTTCTTTCTTTCTTTCTTTCTTTCTTTCTTTCTTTCTTTAATTTAAAGTAATTTTTTCTTCTTTCTCCGTTACGGTCTTCTAAGGACCACGAGCCAATTTCAATGTTTAGTCCTTTGGTGTTCTTTCTTCTTCCTCCAGGTCTCCTTCTTCTTCCTCCAGGACTCCTTCATCTTCACACTATGCATCTTCTTTCTCTCTTCGGACCATTTTGAGCCTCTTTTCTTTTCCTTCCTTCCTTGGAACCCTTCCATTCCCAACACTTTTTTCCTAAACATTTCTCTCTCTTTTGCATCTTCTTCTCTTATAATGTTTCTTTCCAAATCCCTTTTAACTTCTTGAATCCAAGTTGTTGTTAATTTCTTGTTCCAAAGATATTTGAATATCTGTTTGGTTAACCTGTTGTCATTCATTCTATATAAATGTCCAAAAAATAGCAATCGCCTCTTTTTTATTGTGTCTGTTATGTTTTCAATGTTGCGGTATATTTCATCATTACTTCTTTATTTCCAGAATTCTGTAGTTCTTAATGGACCTAATATTTTCCGTACAATTCGTCTTTCTAATACTTCCAATTTATCTAACTTATAATTCAGAGCTAGACATTTGCTTGCGTATAGGCATTCTGGTTTGATTACTGTTCTGTAGTGCTGTATTTTCAAGTTTCTAGATAAACATTTTGTTGTTGTAGGTGTTCCTAGTTATACCATATGCTCTTTCCATCTTGTGTACTCTTTCTTCTACAGCAGATTTTTCTAAACCATTTTCCTGAATGATTTCTCCCAAATATTTGAATTTCTTTACCCTCTTAATTTTACCAATTTCTGTGACTAGGATTTCTGGAGCATTTTTTATATTTGTCATAAATTTGGTTTTTTCTACAGAAATTCTTAAACCTGTTCTGTTGGCTATCTCTTCTAAGATATTAATTTGCACTGTTGCGTGTCAGATTTTCAGAAAGTATGGCAAAATCATCTGCAAATGCTAGACAGTATATTTCAATACCTCTGTTTTTAATCCCTAGTGTTAAGGGTGATATCTTGTGTTCCCTCAGTTTTGCCTTACACCTTTCGTTATTTTGAATGGTTTAGATATTCTCCCCCGAAATTTTACTTTTGATATGGTGTCTGTGAGGGTTTCATGGATTAGATTAGCCAGTTTAGATTTAACTCCAAATTCTCGAATTACTTTATCTAGAGTTTCCCTGTCAACGGATTCGAAAGCTTTTTTAAAATCTATAAATGTCACTACTATGGTCTTGGAGTTTATTATCCTGTGACGGATTATGGACTTCAGGTTGAATATCTGTTCTGCGCATGATCTGCCTTTTCGGAATCCACTCTGATATTCACCTAAATGACTGTCGAGTGTTGCTTGTATCCTGTTTAGTAATATTGTTGAGAATATCTTATAAGCCACTGCCAATAGGGATATACCTCTGTAGTTATTGACATCTTGCTTATTACCTTTCTTATGCAAAGGATGTGTAAGAGCCACTTTCCATTCTTCCGGGATCTTTTCCGTTTTCCAGATTTCTTCAAAGATGATTTTAAGGTCATCTATGATTTTGGGTTGAGACCATTTTATAAGTTCAGCTGTGATGGAGTCTTCTCCACTAGCTTTGTTGTTTTTTAGGGTGTCATTTGCTTTTTCATTTTTTCAAGAGTAGGTGGTGGAATTGCTTCCATGTTGTCATGAATTTCGGGAAATTCTAACTTGTTGTTTGGATCTTCACAGTTCAGAAGTTGATCGATGTGCTTGGCTAGTATTTCACAATTCTTTTCATCAGATAGACCCATTCTGCCATTTTCGTCTGTGAAGCAAATACTTGGAGCTTGATACCCCTTTAAATTATTTTTAAAGGTCTGATATAAATTCCGGGAGTTATTTTTAACAAAATCATCCTGCATGTCAACAAGTTGTGACTTTTCAAAGGAGCGTTTAGCACTCTTAATTATTCTGGCTATTTCCTTTCTTTGTTGTTTAAATTGTTCAAAGTGTTCATTCTTTCCAGAGCATTTCCATGTTTTCCATAATTTTGTTCTTTCTGCCAGGGCTTCTTCACAAGTTTCATTTCACCAACCTTTATTTTTCATTTTTGCTGGCCCAAATACTTTTTTCGCTACACTATTGATTTCTTTGGATAATTCTTGCCAGTTACCTGGTTTACTTAATTGAATTTTTTCTTGAAAATGTTTTATTGCTTCTTGTGTGATGTTGAGTCTGTCTGTGTTATATTTAATTAATTTTTGTTGTCTTCTTTGGTTTCTATGAGGGAGAAGGTTGAGCTTAATTTTGGAGAGATAGTGGTCAGAGTCAAATTCTCTACTTCTGATTACCTTTACATTCATTATTTCTTTAATATTATTTCTAGAAATAGCAACATGATCCAATTGGAATTCTCCTAACATTGGATTTGGAGATATCCATGTTTTAGTTTTTCTTGGTAGTTTCCTGAATAAAGTTGACATTAATTTCAACCGAAAGGTTTTACAGAGATTAATTAGTCTCATGCCATTTTTATTAGTCCTTTTATGGGCTGGATATTCCCCGACTGTTTTTCGATAAGATCTTTCCTTCCCTATTTGCGCATTGAAATCACCCAAAAGTATAACAACATTCGATTTTGGAATTTTGGATATTTCCTCTTCTAAAAGTTCCCAGAATTCTTCTACTTTGCTTGGATATTTTTATTGTCTTCATTTATGGGTGCATGGCAATTAACAAAGTTATACTGTTTATTCTTGCATTTGATTGTTAGGAGAGAAGTTCTTTCTGAACTAGATTTGAATTCTGTTACATTGTCTACTATATTTTTATGAACGTAAAAAGCAGTGCCGAGTAGTGGCATTCCTTTCATAATTTTGATTGCTGGTTTACCCTTAAAATTTCTATGGTTTCCGTATTCTGCAACATTTTCATCCAAAAATCTTGTTTCTTGCACTGCGAGGATTTGTATTTCATGTTTATTTAAAAGAATGTCGTGTTCTTTCTGTTTTCCCGTTTTCAATAAGGAATTTACATTCAAAGTGCCTGCAAAGAAGTTCTTCTTAAACTCGAGTCTGGAAGGATACCAAGGATGCTCCGATTCATCCTTATTGCAGATGTTGGGACTCCCCAGAACCCTAGGTCCCGATGCATTGCACACTGCAATGGTGGATTTCTCTTCTGAGGTACCACGTGGGGTACTGCTTTCTTTCAGCGTACTTTCCATTCTGCAATTGAAATTGTACATTGTACAGGTTAGGAAATAAATTCTATGATGAGATCGGATTGTTAGTCCGAAATGATTGTTTTTCGTGGTTTACTCCACTAGGTTCTTCCGCTCTCTCCGCCGCACAGTGTGTCGAATTCCATATCTAGGTGGAAAGAATTCACTGTCGCAAATGAAAGCGAAAACTGGCTCAATCGATGGTGAGCAAACCAGATGGTGACCTTCGGTCTTCCTTTCCGCTCTCTGGTGCGTAGGAGGGAGGTTATAGGTGCTGAACGTCTTCCTGGCAGTTATAAGGTCATTTGATAGGAGATGTCGCAGTGAACCAAACGTTGTGATTCTAGTGAGTTCAACGAGGTGTTGTCTTCTGCGGCTCATGGAATAGTGAAAAGAGGTATGTGTTCGCACTTTTATGCGTAATACAAGCTTTTTGCACTAAATAAATTATTTACTTTATGAGTGCCTCATAGTGCCACTTTACTTTAAACGTCATTCGATAGGAAATTTTATGTAGATTCAGGATCTGTAGTGGTTTGGTTGCGCACGAATGTGCATGATGGTTTATTTTCTTATTTTCAGTGACTATGCGGGCATTACCGCGAGAAGAATTTTTCAACGCGTGGCGGTCGTGTCGTAAATAGGGGCGTGCAGATGTCATATTTCAATTTGTTATGAATAAATTTAATCCTACTACTCTTACTGACACTCTGGTGCAGGAGCTATGAAACAAAATTAAGTTGATATTCCATAATATTAACAAAAATGGGAGAGTGCAGGAAGAACAATGCCACGTACATAGGTAATGTACCTATGGAAGCTATTGAGTTACGTAATGACCCCCAGGGAACCTTGATATCAAATGATGAAGACCAGTATAGCAATGACTACGATGCTCTGGACTCTACAGAAGAATCAGGTGACGAATGAACATTAGATATTTTGTTATTATTAAGGGGAGTGAGATTAATGAGAACATTACTTGACGAATGGACATTTTCTTTTTATTTGCAATAGGAGAAATAGGCCTAATATTCAATATATGTTGTCTTTATTTCCATGCTTTTATAGAGAAATAATATTGTTTTCGTGTGTGAAGTATGTTTACTAAAACTACGTCATTAACAGGACTGTAAAATGACATTTTGTTATAAAGAAATTGTCTGTATGATTTTGATGAATATTTTTTTATTTTTGAAAATAAATGTTATTTTTGTGTATATTTCGTTGTTCGATGTTTAATAACAATTTAATATACGTTTTTAATCTGGACGATTTTACATACAGTGATTCCGTCTATTACCTCAAATAAGGTGTAACAAGAATACTTGACTGAAAGTCTCATTGTTATTCATATTTTATCCAGTTTTAAATAGTATGTTTACCACTGTCATAAACTATCATATACACACCCAAATCGTGATTTTTACCACCAAAAATGGATGATTCTTGAGTTGCTTTCGGTCATTTTTTACATCTCACCTTGCCCCTCACCCCTATATATTTACTCCCGATGATCGTACACTTTATACGATGCCAGAAATGAATTTAGCGACCTCGAAAACGGTAAATTGCCAACTTTTAATAGAATCCCAGCATTATTAACGAAGTTATTAATTTTTTCCTCCTAGAATTGGGATTCGACTCACTGTGCGCCGTTGGGAATCCGAGTTTCCTCTTCCGCCTTTGAGACCGTTGACCAAGTTTCACCTAGTAACCCTAGGCAGGGGCCCTTACAGGGTGCTACCATCCGGAGCCAGATGGACCCAGGTTTTTTAACTTGCGAGATGAGGCCCCGGGCTTGGGACCGGCTTTGGCTTTTATTTATTTATTTATTCATTTCTTTCTTTCTTTCTTTCTTTCTTTCTTTCTTAATTTAATTAATTTATTTAATTTCTTTCTTTATTTCTCTCTTTTATGTCTTTAGTAGTGGCGAAGTTAGGGTTCAACGATCGCTCTTACCTTCCTAAATTCGTACACGGGTACTAAAATAAATACGTGAAAATGTAGTGCAAAAGTTCCCACAATATTCACTGTGGGAATAGTGAGAGTTACATTTCATCCCTTTTACCCTTATTATATAATTATAGAATATCACTCAGTTGTTGTTCCCGGTTAAACCCCGCAATATCTAGTGCAGAGCCACCTACACACAGGGCCACTAATTAACGTAGGCGAGTAGTCACGGGCCATAAGCACAGTGTAACAAAATATATAACTTTGTACGAAGCAATCCATCGTTCCAGTCCTCAGACCTGAATTAAATTTCTTGGCAGAGCTGTCGGTCTGTGGCGACAACCAAGAATACTAGCTGCTACACCACGAGGTGTTCGGGAAGGATAACGTGATCTTTTGTTTTGCAGTTGTTCAATTGAATGCCTGGGTTTGATGTTATGTCATGTCAGAACAAATCTCCGAAGATACCAACCAAACTTTTGAGGGAAGCATCTCGTACCGGTATTTTAAAATATATAACAGATCCAACAACCTGAAAAGTAACTTTGAACATTTTAACATCGGCCGTGAAAGCCTACACTAGTTTATTACTGTTGTGCAACATGCACAGTAAGATACTTCTCTATACTATGACGGAACCTCGCAGTGGCCGCGTGCCGGTAAGGACACGGTGTGCAGCAGCGTAGCGCCCAACTAGTTAAACACATTTACACATTTTAACGTATTTAATAATCATCATTAATTACATGAATTTCAGAGTAGTTGGTGAAATGTGGTCCTTCAGTTTCTAGATACACGCTGCACTGATGTAGATAGTTTTGGTACACTCGCTGTAATTCATCCTCACTGGTAGTGGCTTCGGTGGCGTAGTTGGTAGCATGCTGAACTGCTGTGCCCAAGATAGTAAGTTCAAGTCGTCGGATTTTTAAGAGCGTTAAAATCCTTCAGTATGCCTTCCTTCGGATGGGAAGTAAAGCCGGTGGTCCCATGTTATAGATTTATGGCATGTAAAAGATCCTTCCACAGACTAAACTTGTGTGAAGCTAAATTTCTAGGTTATGTTTCGTAGGAACGTTCTATCGAAGATCCAACGTTCACCACTAGGTATCAGTGACATCTGGTGGCGAAAGTTGGAACTATTTGAAATTGAACGGAACTTGTAGCTCACCCTATGGGTGTCCGCTTGAAGCAGCTACAGCCTCTGGCGAGCCGAACATTTCCTCGGACCAGGGGCGGATCTAGGGGAGGGCGAGGAGGGCGACCGCCCAGGGCCCCACGTTCCGGGGGGCCCCGCACCATGGATTGTTTTAAATATAATTGATTAATTAATTATACTTTTCGAACTAATTTATAATTCATAATATTCGTTTTTCAGTGCAGCTATGACCTCCCGTGACCGTTTAGCAAGTTTAGATTTCAGTGAAATGATGGAAGACTTCAGCCGGGAAAAATGTCGCAAAGTAATATTTTAATATTTCATAGTTTACATAATCTTCTTCACGGGTACTTTAAGGTTTCTTTCATATTATTTAAAAAATGAACTGTAGTGTATTCAAAATATTTTAACTATTCTATTTTTTATTATTATTATTACAAACCTATTTTCCATTTGATTTGATTTTTTAAATTTCCTATTGTTGTGGGCCCCACCTTATCATATCGCCCAGGGCCCTGCAAGGCCTTGATCCGCTACTGCCACGGACACTCCAAGAACTAAAAACCATACGAAAAATAAATAAATAAATAAATCCTTACTGGTATTTCGTGTCAGTGCAGTTATTTTGTTCTCGAGAGCCTCCGGAGTACGCGGATTGTTTCTGTATACATTTTGTTGAGGTTGCCAAACGAATAATATCGCACGGCGCTGAAAACGTACGAACACGTTTACTAAAAGACTTCTTCTTGAGAAGATACGTTTCCTTTGGGAAAATTCGTTTTCTTTTTGTTCTATGCCTAACCATGTTCACGGGATACGAGATAGGATACAGCACTTCATCACAAGTCTTAACTCTTATCAACTCTCGATCCACCCGCCACACGGCCCCGGTGATGTTTCGTCATTTAGAGAAGGATCTCACGGTAGCTGCTCCACACAATTCACACTTGTATTTTAAAGGCGAAATGGTGAACATTTAAATTCTGATCATCAGTACACGAAACAGGTAATTTGTAATTTGATATCAGGAATAATGAGGGAGGTATAATAGCTTCTATTTGTTCCAGTGAAATAAGAGCATGAACATGGCTACGCCCATTTTACAATAGACTGATTTAATTTTTAGGTAATTATCACGGAAATTGGTGCATACATAATACGCTAGTGCCAAGCTTGTTACTTATAAGGCACTTTACGAAAAATTCTAGTTTTAAAACTGGACAGATTATGAGCTAATAGGACTACAAAAATTGGTGTGAAATTATTAACGTCCAAATTGAGCGGAATGAGAAATAGTTAGTGTGTCGACTGCTGAGTAGCTGAATATTTGTTGGGTGATTCCATCCCTGACCACAACTACTTTCGACGGATATTTTGAGAATGGATTTTCTCAGTCCTTTGTACACTTAATCCAGGCACATTGTGGGACAATAGCCTGCATTAAGGTGTCTCAACCGCCGGACCGCTGCCTGATACTGGGTCCAGGGTAAGTTTTATCGGGCATGATATCGTCTCACAAAACAATTTTACATATTGGAAATTAAAAAGAAATAAGTTAGCTAAAATTCACTGAGTTCAATAATATATTGAACTTAATTCAAGCACAGACATGATAAAGAACAACCTTTCTGACGACAACGGAGATTCAAGACGGTCTTTGCCGATAACCTAGATTTTAAGCCCCTTAAAACACAACAGCAACAACAACAAGACAGTCGTCACTACTCCATTCAACTATGTACATTTCTAGGTATTTCTATGCCTGCGATGGACTTCGAACCTGTCAGGCCGAAATCTACAACTACACATTTCAGGTATTACATACGTCTTCTGGGGGGAGATATGGAATTGCGCCCTTAATCAGTGGTATTTCCAGATCCTTTTAATTAGGCCAATTGAACTGCGCCCATAGTCAAGTCGGCTGTTAGCCCAAGGTCGGTTTAAGGGGAAGTGACGGACTGTCTCCCACCACTAGCTTCTGCACTGCTGAGAATAAGAGGTAGTCCCCCGTCCCGATAAACAGCTGTATTACGGGCCTCCGGGGGTGGCAGCTAATCACACTAACCACTACACCACAGTGGCGAATAATAATAATACTAATAGTAATGATAATAATAATAATGATAATAATAATAATAATGAAAATCCACAGCCTTTTTCCAGTCATTGTACAGGGTCAGGGTTGGAATGAAAGAAGCCCCCATCTAGCGGCGAGGATAGGCATTGTGCCGGCTTCCGAAGCCTGTCGCACTCCTCTGGGACAATGATTAATGAATGACAGATGAAATGATATTGGAGAGTGTTGCTGGAATGAAAGATGACAGGGAAAACCGGAGTACCCGGAGAAAAAACTGTCCTGTCTCCGCTTTGCCCAGCACAAATCTCACATGGATTGACAAGGATTTGAAGCACGGAACCCATCGGTGAGAGGTCGGCGCGCTGCTGCCTACTGTCGACCAAAGTATTATGTGTACTCGAGTTTGAAGGTTGTTTGTGAAGTAACCAATAGACCTACATAACATCCAATAACATCATCATTTCCATCGTTCTATTTTACGTTAGCTCATGTAGGTTTGGAATTTTAAATTTATATTTTAATATTTTTTGTCGCAGTTGGAGTACAAAAAGTGCACGTCTTTAAGCGTGTTTCAACCATGCGTCACATTTAAGAATTATTATCTCAAAAACCCGTCATCAGATCGAATCCAAATTTTAACACAATATACATTGGAATGTTGTATAACTGGTTTATTAATTTCAACATTTTGTGTGTCCAAGAAAAAAAAGTTGTTATCATTTTTGTAAGGTAACTTTTTCTCGGCTCGGGGTGGTTAGAAAATGTAGTTCTTGGACGCGACGTAATCCTTATACATCAAAAAGTTATGCTGTATGACTGTGAAATATGTAAATTAACTCACTTATTTTATATCGGTTTGTATTTGTAGGCGGAAATAACACATCGTTCACCAGCTACCCGCTCCAAGAAAATGTACAGCGTTGCTGTGATGGAGCCCATCACTTCCAAGTGAGGCACGCCATGATGCGTGATGGGCTCCATTTCTGCAACGCTGTACAGCTTTTCCGGGAGCGGGTAGCTGGTGAACGATGTGTTCTTTCCGCCTACAAATACAAACCGATATAAAATAAGTGAGTTAATTTACGTATTTCACAGTCATACAGCATAACTTTTTGATGTATAAGGATTACATCGCGACCAAGAACTACATTCTCCAACCACCCCGAGCCGAGAAAAAGTTACCTTACAAAAATGATAACAACTTTTTTTTTGGACACGTAAAATTTTGAAATTAATAAACCAGTTATACAACATTCCAATGTATATTGTGTTAAAATTTGGATTCGATCTGATGACGGGTTTTTGAGATAATAATTCTTAAATGTGACGCATGGTTGAAACACGCTTAAAAACGTGCACTTTTTGTACTCCAACTGCGACAAAAAATATTAAAATATAAATTAAAAATTCCAAACCTACATGAGCTAACGTACAATAGAACGACGAAAATGATGATGTTATTGGATTTTATGTAGGTCTACTGGTTACTTCACAAACAACCTTCAAACTCGAGTGAACATAATACTTTGGTCGACAGTAAGCCACGGAGGCTACACTAATAATAATAATAATACAACTCTCTCTAACCCACCATAAATAACTACCCCTCTAGTTTTGTTATACAATACAAAAATATAATAATCTTCTAAATGGTAAGATTACCTCAAACTAGATTATTAAACATTTGCAATACAAAACTATTTTTAAAATATGGTTAGGTTGTCGAAAACATCCCAGTGTACCAGTTAATGCTAATATTGCTAGAACAAAAATTAAATATTAGTCTGTTTTGAAAACTGTACCTGTTTTATGTATCCCAGGCCAACACTAATCTCTTGTCCGCAATCAGGACAGGGTATATTTAGTTGTTCGCAATCTGGACGGTTTTTGACTTGTTCACAATCAAGACACAACCGATTTGAAATTAGTCACTTCAAATTCACACCACTCGACACAACATAATTCGGTAGAAGGGTGGAAGGAGGGAACCTACCTGACCGCTCTCAATGGGCGCAGTTCCACTTTCACTTTTGAAAGGTTTATGCTAATGACCAGGGTCATTAGTGAAGCTTGGGCGCAGTTCCATTCAACCCCTTCTGGGAGGATGGGAGACATTAAATCTCTACTTAGTATAATACAAAGTCCCCGACTCTTGGATGTTACGGGTAAACTCGAGAACCACTGGTTGAAGTTTGATGCGGTTTTCACCATTCTGTAAAGGATATCTCGAGGATGATTTCTGTAGAAAATAATTTATTTATGATCAAAGGAAGCCGTGCAGTAACGATTTCAGTGGAAAAGTCGAAAAAGAGACCTGGCGTCCGAGCGCTTTGTAAGCTTACGCTGGAAAACCCGTTAAAAATATCTAAATACTATGAGTGTAAGAATTGTTCAGCATGAAAAGTTCTACAAAAAAGTCCGCGAGAGCATATGTCTATCTTCAATTCATCGCCCACTATAAGTGTTTTTACGTTTTAATTTCTTCCATGTCCATTCAACTTCTGAGGCGACAATTCACGAGCTAGCTACGGGCGAGTCTATCATCCCTGTTACAGCCTAGCTAGCGGGCGAACCTATTGCCCCAGATACAGCCACCAGCAAACCGTTGAGTCGTGTTGAGTTAAGTCTTCTGAGAAGGGTGGTTGTGTTTGGAGTTTCCCTGGAAGTGCAACTCGGGTTTTCTTCATTTCGCCTGTGAAACACAGTCAAGTTAAGATTGGATGGAAGGGGGATTTGAATTTCATTCACCTCGCCATTCCCTGGAAATGCAACTCTCATTTCGCCTGTGACCTTTTCGTTCCGCAAAATTCACTGTCAATTTAAGATTGGACGGAAGGGTGATTATATTATATTAAATTATACTGATTGGCGTATAATCTCTACTTAGTATAAAACGAAGTCCCCGATACTTGGATGTCACGGGTAATCTCGAGAACCACTGAATGGATTTTGATGCGGTTTTCACCATTCTGTAAAGGATATCTCGAGGAAGGTTTCTGTAGAAAATAATTTATTTATGACCAAAGTAAATCAAGCACTTACGATTTCAGTGAAAAGGTCGAGAAAAAAACTGGCGTCCCTGCGCTTTTTAAGTTTACGCTGAGCAAACCGTTAAAATATTTAGCATGAAAAGTTCTACAAAATCCCCGGAGAGCATATCTCTATCTTCAATACATCGCCTACTATAAGTGTTTTTACGTTTTAATTTCTTTCAACAATCTCCATTCAGTTACTGAGGCGACAGTTTACGAGCTAGCTAGGGGCGAGTTTATCACCCCAGTTACAGCTTAGCTATCGGACGAGCTTATTGCCCCAGATACAGCCAGCAGCAAACTGTCGAGTCGTGTTGAGCTAAAAACTTTAGAGAAGAGTGGTTGTGTTTGGAGTTTCCCTGGAAGTGCAACTCAGCTTTTCTTCATTTCGCCTGTGAACTTTTCGTTCCGCAAAATTCACAGTCTAGTTAAGATTGGACGGAAATGGGATTTGTGTTTCATGCACCTGGCCATTCTTAAAATACGTCTGACAAGAATTTGTTGGACATGCATCTCCATGATAATATAATTAATAGTCCAGTCAGTCATTTCAACCCATCATACCGAGACGTAAAACGGATATTGGTCGTTGTTCATTGACATTGGAAAAAAGGCGCTTATTACCTAATGCATTCATTACTGTTCCCGGGCGAAGCTGGGTCGGGTTGCTAGTAAATAAATAAATAAATAAATAAAGAATGAAAGAAGGTAAGAAAGAAATACATTAATAAATAATTTTAAAAATGAAGAAAGAAAGAAAGAAAGAAAGAAAGAAAGAAAGAAAGAAAGAAAGAAAGAAAAAGAAAGAAATACACAAGTAATTAAGAATAAATAAATAATTAAAAATAAATAAATAAATAAGGACAGAAAAATAAATTAATTAAGTAAATAAACAGAGAATGAAGTAAGGCCAGAAAGAAAGAAAGAAAGAACTAAAGAAAGATAGAAAGAAAGAAAGAAATAGAGAAAGAAAGATGAACATAAATTAATATTATAAACAAGTAGTTCCGTGAAGAACTATACAGCCTATTTTCATAAATCCTACTCATATTAATTGCCTCTATCAACATACAAAATGTCAGTTTGATTGCTATGTTAGATTCGTAGATACTGAGAACCGACTAAATATTGCAGATGGTAGCCAGGTTGGATTTTTATTTATGTACTATTACATGAAGAATATTGTGTACGTGTGGTTTTCAGACTTCAATCGCATGATTAGGACTCAAGAAGTGAAAACGAGATTTTAAAATTTCGCACAGCTGCCATTTTGTGGTTATGAAAACAATTGAAATAAATTAGATACCAATGGATTAACATTTGTATAAGCATTAACGTGCAAAGTTTCACTGCACTCAGATGGTTAAACGTCCATTTAAATATTTATACTTCGCGTCGCCGCCATGTTGGATTTGTGCTCACCAGGTTACTGAAAGTCATATAGGTGAACTTGTTCATAGCCTCTATGGACATAAAAAAATCAGTTTGAATGCTGGAAAAGATTCTTAGATATTGAGAACCGTCAAAATATTTCGGATGCTCGCCATTTTGGATTGTTTTATGTATAGGCCATAGAGTTATGTACCATTAAGGGAAAATTATTGCGTAGCTTCATTATTCAATCTTTCACTTCGATCGCATGATTACGACACAAGAATAAAAAAACTTAATTTTAAAATTTCGCACAGCCGCCATCTTCAGTTTATGAAAACAATTGAACTAAATTAGATGCCAGTGAATGACAATATGTATAATCATTTACTGTACCACATTTCAATGCGCTCATATGATTAAATCACGAGAAAAATGTATTAGAATGTGTCAACTTCGCTTGGCCGCCATGTTCGTTTCGTAGTTTACAGGTTTTTGAAAGTTACATAGATAAACTTGTAGCAGTGCTCTTTATCACTGTACAAAATTTCAGGTTGATATCATAAATAGTTTCGGAGATATTGAATGTCTGTGAAATATTTCGCACAGCCGCCATTTTGAGGTTATGTAAACAATTGATCGAAGTTAGATGTCGGTGCATTACTATGTATATAAACATATACTGTGCCAAGGTTCATTGCGTTTGGTTGGTTAAATCGCGAGAATCGTCCATTTAAAAGTCGCAAATTCGCTTGGCCGCCATGTTGGTTTTGTAGTTACCAGGTTTTCAAAGGTCTCAAAAGTGAATTTCTAGTTGTTCTCTTTATCACCATACAAAATTCCAGGGTGATATCGGTAACAGTTTCGGAGATATTGAATGCTGGTGAAATATTTCACATAGCCGCCATGTTGGATTGGTGAGACGTAACAAAATTTGAAGGGCACGGTCGGGGTCGCCCGGAATAGAGCTATGAATTTACCGAGTTTCATTGAAATATCTCCAGCCGTTTAGATTTTATTAGGGACACACACACACACGAATCACACACACACGCACACACACGGACAAAAGGTGATCTCATAAGCCTATTTTTTCAAAATTGAAAATAGGCTAAAAATATATAAAAAGAGAAAGAAGAAAGGAATTAAAAATAAAGTAAATAAATAAATAAACGAATTTATTTTAAGTGCGCTATTATTTGTGGTCAGTTTTGAATACATGCTATGCCCCTAGGGGATCGCTGTCTCAAGGATGCACTCTTACAGGTGAGTAAATACAGTAGCCTGCACTGTTGTAGGCTGTTTATAGATAACATCAGGAACACACAGCACTGAAGAAACACTGCCATGACGTAACAGGGCCATTTATAATTCGGGTCAATTTGGTTGTCTGCTGATCAAATTGCGCGTGACGGGAAACCAGATTATGTTAATCGAGTTGCTGCACGTACAGCGATGACTGTTGTAATTAGTGGTGTTTCTTCAGTTTCAACACCAGGTTCCCTTACACAAGCCAATACATTTTCTATGGCAAGTGTTCTCAACCTGGTGCTTGCGTGCACCACGGTGTTCCTTACGGTGCTCTTATCGTACGAGCCAAAAAGTGCTCGCAAACACAAACTCCACTGAGATCCATTCTTCAATTCAAATTTTCAAGCACGAATCGGAGCAATAGTGTTTTCATTACAAGCTTTCACAGTCATCAATAATATTATTTTGTGAAATAGTGTTTTTAGCCTATTTTCATTTATGAAAACAATAGGCTTATGACATCGCCTTTTGTGCATGTGTGTGTGTGTTTGTTTGTTTGTTTGTTTGTGTCCCCTAATAACTTCTAAACGGCTTGAGCCATTTCAATGAAGCTCGGTAATGTCATAGTACTATTACGGCCGTCCCCGACCGTACCCTTCAAATTTTATTACGTATCACTAATCCAACATGGCGGCTGTGCAAAGTATTTCACTGGTATTTTATATCTCCGAAACTATTATCGATATCATTCTGAAATTTTGTACGTTTATAAAGGGCACAACTAGAGACTTCCAAATTCCTGTAAAATACAAAACGAACATGGTGGTCAAGCTAAGGTGAAACATATTAATAGACTTTACTCGCGATTTAACCGTCTGAGCGCAGTGAAGTTTGGTACAGTAAATATTTACACACATTATAATGCACTGGCATATAATTTAGTTCAATTGTTCACATAACCTCAAGATGGCGGCTGTGTGAAAATTTAAAATTAAGTTTTTATTTCTTGTGTATTAATCATGCGATCAAAGTGAACGTTTGAATAATGAACCAACGCAAAAATCGTCATCTAATAGTAGGCCTACATAACACTATGGCCTACATATATAAAAATCCAACATGGCAACCAACTGAAATATATAGACGGTTCTCAATATCTACGAATCTATTACAGCAATCAAACTGAAATTTTGTATGTTGATAGAGGCAATTAACTTAAGTAGGATATATGCAAATATATATGAACAAATTGTTTAATCTACAATACAAATAATTATTGGACATCCCTGTTTTATGGGTAACAAGAAAGATGATGATTTGATTCTACTGTCCACACGTAAATGTATTTTAACTGCATGATTCATACAAACAGTTGCAACATGCCTGGTGAGCGGTGAAGATGGCAAGAGGCGGAGGAAGCATGCTGGAAGTATTTTCATCCAGCGCGATTGTTAGCAACTGGCTAGTGGGCATCCCGGCGGCCAGCAAGCTGGTGTGTGAATGGTTGGGTCCTGGGAGCCTTAGGTAGTGTCCTACCAACCTATCTCTTCTCTTCATTAGCAGACGCCCCTCCACTCGCCTTAATACCCCTTCATCCAAGCGTTTCAGCCAGGATATCTATCGTCTTCTCTGCATTTTCTCTCTTATTTTGCCCTAAGGGATGAGATGAGCTGGTCTAGACCAGGATCTCGAGGAGAGACCTCCTGGAGTGCTATTTAATGAATCTAATTTGGCATGAGAAATGGAATAACTAATATGGTTTCCGCTTGTCTTGGCAAATATGACTTGTCCTAAACAGAAACAAGGCGTCGCGTCGCGAAGTCGATAGAGAGTAGGGTATGCAATGATTCAGTGGCGTAGCTGGAATTTGCTTCTGGAGGAGGATAAGGTGAGTCAAAATTACATTCAAAAGTGCGTGGGGGTGGGGGGGTCGGGGGGTGCAGGGAGGGGTCGGGCATAATGAGACACAATCAATGAAAACTAATATACGGTCCCGAAATTTCAAAACTTCCTATCTTTATTTGTTTCGTGTTTGATTTCATCACAATTTGATACGTTGTAGCCTATTTGAAGTTAGCTTTGAAGCTATGTTTCAGTGTTTCCATATTAACAATTGAATGTGCCCCCACCATAACGTTGCAAGCGCCATTTGTTTTCTCTCGGGAAATGCACTAGATGTTTTTTATCCACATTTCCCGTCATCTAGTGTCATTTCCCGGGGGGAAAATGGCGCTTGCAACGTTATGGTGGGGACACATTCAATTAATATTATAGCATTCAGTCGGTCAACACAAAAATGAATATGTGAGCCTCTGTGGCTTAAGCGGCAGCACGCTGGCCTCTCACCGATGGGTCCGTGGTTCAAATCCCGGTCACTCCATGTGAGATTTGTGCTGGACAAAGCGGAGGCAGACAGGTTTTTCTCCGAGTACTCCGTTTTTCCCTGTCACAAATTTCATTCCAGCAACACCCTCCACTATCATTTCATTTCAACAGTCATTCGTTTAATCATTGCCCCAGGGGAGTGCGACAGGCTTCGGCAGCCGGCACTTTAATCCCAGGAGCAGTGTGACCCGTATGTTAAAGAAACTTGGGTGGGAATCACTTGAGGCTAGGAGAATGAAAGCTATGTACAACGCGTATACAAATCAACCAGCATGGGGTGAGCTTAGCAAACGATTGGGAAAGCCCACTTACATGGGTAGGAGCGACCATCCTTTCAAAGTTAAGGGCCGACCACAGCGAACAAATTATGGTAAATATTCTTTTGTAAACCGTGCCATTGATAACTGGAACTCTCTACCTGCCGCAGTCTTAGAGCCTTTTCCCAAACATACAGGTGTGTTTAAGAAAAGACTGACTATTTGTGTAAATACTCCAGTTAAATTGTTGTATAATTGTTATTGAATTGTTATGTATAATTATTTATTTGTTATGTATATACAATTTGCCACCGGGGTACACACCCCCATTGCAAATGAATGAATGAATGAATGAATATCCCCACCGCTAGATGGGGGCTTCATTCATTCCATTCCCTGACCCGGTCGGTCAACTGGAAGCAGGCTGGTATGCCTCTCACCAAGGTGGACCGGGTTCGATTCCCGGTCAATGCATGCGAGATTTTCGAAGTGAAATGCCATGTCCTGTGGTTCGGATTGCACGTAAAAAGGAGGTCCCGTGGCTCATGATCTCGCGATTAACGGTCACGTAAAACTACAAGCTTGCTTGATTGGAAGCAGGCTGTGGATTTTCATAACCATAAATGAATTACATGTGATTAAGATTTATATACCAGGTGAATCAACTGCCCAAAGTACACTGGGTTGTGACAACAGCTTATTTTTCACTATTAAATGAGCAAATTTCAAAAACAAATTTCTGTTATTTCCATTTGGTCAATGGTTGTTAATTTTACACTAAACAAAGATCTAACCTCTCTAACCCACCTGCTAACAATAAATATTAAATATTATTGTCTGATTTTGTACAGCGTGTTCGAAAACAAGGTAACAGAAAACAATTCCATTATTTTATTTCCTTAGGTTTGGTACACTTTTCTTGAAACTTTCTAGTCAAGGATACTTAATTTTTTATTGGAATGTAAAGAACATGTGGTTTGACAAAATGAACGGATTGTATTTTCTAGAATAATTATTTTGAGCCGTTTAAAAATTAACAAACTCAAAAAATATTTTTGCTTATTAATATGTATGATTTTTTAATTTATAAATTGAAAAGATAAAGATTATTTTAAATATAGTTTGGTTCATTCTATAAAACTACACTGTTACCAACACATTAACAAAAGATCAGGCCTTTAACTCAAGTAGTTCCTGAGAAAAATGTACCAGAATCTCTAAACTCTTAACATGCGGGATTGTTTTCTGCGACCTTGTTTTTAAATACCCAGTACAAAATCAGACGAACAATATTTAATATGTATTGTTAGTAGGTGCGTTAGAGAGGTTAGATCTTTGTTTAGTGTAAAACTAACAACCATTGAACAAACGGAATTTTAAAAAAATGTGGTCATTTAATTACGTAAAATGAGCCATTGTCACAACCCAGTGTCCTAAATAATATTGTTTTATGCAGCCAAACTAACGCGTGCTGTCAGGAAGGTCGATATTTCTCTGCTTGCATCCCGTATGGTACTAATGCTCTGCAAGTATATCCCGCAAATGATACTGAACACTATTATTTTCCCCTCCCATTTGTCTGTGGTCACATCGAGGGTTCACTATCATTTGCAGGATATGCTTGAAGTGATTGATTAGTAGCAAATGGGATGCAAGCAGAGAAATATCGACCTTCCTGACAACACGCGTTAGTTGGGCTGCTTGAAGCAATATTATTATGGGCAGCTGATTCACCTGGTATATTGTTACGGACTATTGAAGAAACTAAGGGATGACATGTTTCGCTCGTCAAGCCGGCATCATCAGATCTAAATATGCATAGCTCTAAAAATACAGTGTAACTTGGATAATTCGAACTTCAAGGAACAATTAAAATATTCGAATTAAACAATAATTCGAATTAAACAAAATGTTTCAAAAATTACTCAAACTAGGTATAAGCTTTAACAAAAAAAACTATATTTTTAGATACTATTAATACATACAACCGTACTAGACACAGTAAATAACATTTACTCCTTGTCAAAAAAGTCCGAGATAGTAGATTGCTTTCTTGATTTAATTTTCTCACGAGTAATATATGAATCGACGTCATTTAGTCACTGAAAAATAGAATCACATAAGTTATGTTGATTTTCGAAAACAAAATCTGATTTGTTGGACGTAATTGGATGCATCTGCCGCACTCGGAATTGGTCGTTCCTGATCTTCCGAACAATCACCGTCGTCATCTTCAGATGCGTCACATGTAGCTTGGTTGGCGTTACTGATTACCTCGGTGATTATGTCCGCGTCCTAAGCTCTCCACACACTGCAACATCTCGCCAACATTAACAAATTCTTCATACGAGATAGGAACGGTCACAATTTCCTCCCAACCGTCAACTGGGAACTTGGTCGCATTCCAATACTGTCTCGACAATATTGTTTAGTAAATATACGATTTATGAAATGCAATACTGCGCTCTAACTATTGTTACGGCTGTGAGTTTGTGTCATCGCTCGCCGCTTGAGTCACAACTGACCCAGGGGCTGGGCTGTGGCCTGCCTCCAGTATTGCGTGTGCCTTATGCAACAGGGCTACTAAGACAAAGGGATAGTCCAGAATATTCGTGACTAGACCAGCGATGGAAACCTCGGGAAGCCGTGAACCCTGGATGGATCTAGAAGCATGTATTGAGTCACCGGCCTGCTATATAAGTGCGACCTGTCAAGCGGGGATTGTTGTTGTGTTTTACGAGCTAGTGTGAGCGTTTATTCTGAGCGACAGAAGTGTGGTGACTTGCGAAACCCCTAGTGTAGCGGCGAAGTGAGAAACATACAGGGGACTGCCTGAGTAAGTGTGCTTTCACTGAGTGTCTGAGATATTGTGGTGTCGAAATCCAGTGACATTGTTTCTCCCAGCTTGTGAACAGCGAGCAAATGCTCGTAAGTACTGTAGTAGGCGCACATTAGGAAGAAGTTGCATGTAGTTCTGTCAAGGCCACTAGGCTCATTAGCGGCAGGATTAACTTCTGTGGTTTGTTGACAAGTGAAAGGGCAAGAGCTCTCCACAAGCAAGAGACTAGAGGAAACTGGAGTAAGGTTCCTATTGTCTGTAATTGCTGATGGGTAGTGTAATTTTCTGGCCGCAATAAAGTTAATTACTTCTTTAAGCAGTAATTGGTGTTGTGCTTCCTACCCACCGTAATCCAGTTAACAAAAGTGCCACTAGGGGGGTGGCACGTAACAACTGGTGTCAGAAGCCGGATTACGAACTCAAGCACAACACCTGACGGTCCTGGTTTCAAAACCCGAGCAGGTCATTTTCTCTAATTTTCCTGTGAGTGCATGCCCTTTACAAGGCAAACAACTAAAATGGAGGCGCAATTGGCAGCATTGCTAGAGAAGTTAAATGGCATAGAAGACGGCCAGAAGAATTTAACCAAGGAGCTAACTGCCAAATTGGAAGACAGCCAGAAAAGTTTAGCCGAGGACCTAACTTCCAAATTAGAAGAAGGTCAGAATAAGCTAGCAGAGGACCAGAAGGACGGCCAAAATAAGTTAGCGGAGGACCTGAAGAAGATGGAGGACGGCCAGAAGAAGATGGAGGACGGCCAGAAGAAGTTAGCCGAGGACCTAACTGCCAAACTAGAAGACGGTCAAAATAAGCTAGCGGAGGACCTGGAGAGGATAGAGGACGGCCAGAAGAAGATGGAAGACGGTCAGAATAAGTTGACACAGGACCTGAAGAAATTAGAACTGGGTCTGCGTGAGGAAGTCACGGCAGTGGAAAAGAAGTTCGACGCCTTACAAGTGGAAGTTGCCGAGCTGCGCCAACGCCCGCTGATGGGGGTGGAGGAGAAATTCAACGCCTTGCAAGTGGAAGTTGCCGAGCTGTGCCAACGACCGCTGATGGGGGTGGAGGAGAAATTCAACGCCTTACAAGTGGAAGTTGCCGAGCTGTGCCAACGCCCGCTGATGGGGGTGGAGGAGAAATTCAACGCCTTACAAAAGGAAGTTGCCGAGCTGCGCCAACGCCCGCCCACCGTTACACCGGGAATATCAGGAACGGGACATAGCAGAGTGACGCCCCCAACCTTCGACGGAAAGGTCCCCTGGAGCACCTACTTACGTCAGTTCGTGGCGGCCTGTTCCATAAATAACCGGAACAACACAGAAAAGGCTACAGCTCTCATTGTAGCGCTGAGAGGTGACGCCCTTAACGTCCTTCAGGCCATCCCGACTGGATCCCAGGACTACACTTCCCTGATCGCCCATATGGAGTCCCGATATGGAGATAGCCATCTTCAGCAGGCCTATCAGATGCAGCTCCGGACCCGGGTACAGAAGAACGCGGAAACCCTGCAGGAGTTTGAGATGGACATCGCACGCCTCGTAAGGCTCGCCTACCCAACAGCGCCGGCCGACTTTCTGGAGCAGATAGCGACGCAGACTTTCACCGACGGGCTACGGGATTCGGACACTCAACAGGCGCTGAGTCTCGCGCGCAATAAGACCCTGGCAGATGCGCTGAGCCACGCACTTGAGTTCGAGACGGCAAAACAAGCACCCAGAATGCACGCGCGGGTGCGTCAAGTGGACGTCGACGAACCAGTAAAAACCAACGAGACCAAGCCCCTGGCCGACGAATTAATGGAGGCGCTAAGCCGTTTCTTCGATAGTCGCGGTACCACCAGCAAAAACGTAGCCGAAGGACATCCGGAGAGGCGGCCCGGAAGAGGACTACCGACCAGCTGGACCTGCCGTAAGAGAGGCCACCTGAGCAAGGACTGCGGTGATCGCCGCTGCCAAGGGTTTCCGTCGGGACAGTCAGTCGTAGGGAAACCGCGCGGCCCAGGAAAGCAAGTATCAGCCAGCCTAGGGGGGCAAAGGTTGGCTTGTGTCAGTCGTCCAGCCCCGGCAGTCCAAGTTCGTGTGACGCAGTTACGGAGGGACAAAAGCAGCCTGATGGTCGACGGAGTCGTCAACGGAGTGAGCTGGCCCATGCTGATCGACACGGGAGCGTCGAGGACCATCGTCAATCCCACCGTGATCCCGAAGTGGAGAGTACAACCCACACAAAGGAACCTCCAGCTAATAACCGCGACCGGAGAGACCGCACCGGTACATGGCGAAGCATCACTGGAGCTCGTCATTGGTCGACGGGTGGTGAAGCATCCAGTGCTTGTGGCTGACGTATCAAACGAAGTGATCATCGGACTGGACTTCCTGGACCAGAACAACATCATCTTGGACTTGAGTACCAACACTCTGCACTTCGGAGGTGAGGAACTTGCTTTGCAACCAGCACACAAGACCGTCACCGCACGACGAGTAAGGCTGAGAGAGGACGTCATCGTTCCTGCCAGGACGGAGGTCAGCGCCGCCGTAATTGTCGACGGAACTGCTGAGGGAGTGGCGGCTGTCATCGAGCCAAAATATGAGGACATCCAGACAAAAGGATTGCTAGTTGCCAAGACCCTCATCAACACGACGCCTCGGCCGTACGTCCGCCTGTCCAACCTAAACGACTACGATATTACGGTTCACCGGGACACCAACCTAGGAGTCTGCGAGCCCGTTACCTGGATTGCCCGCATCACAGAAACGACGGACGGACACCTGGAGACGGACAACCGAAGAAGACGCGCCCTGCCAAAAGAACTACAGAAGCTGTACCAAGGATCCCAGGACCATTTAGACGAAGAGCAATCACGCCAACTTCAGGACCTGCTACGCGAATTCCAGGATGTCTTCTCCGTGGGGAGCAAAGACTTCGGCAGGACAAGCTTGGTCCAGCACAGAATCGACGTTGGGGACAGCGCACCGATTAGGGCCCCATTCCGACGTGTCCCGCTCGCCAAGCAAGCCGAAGTCGACCGGATGGTAGAAGAGATGAAGGAGCAAGGGGTGATCGAGCCATCACATAGTCCTTGGAGTTCTCCGGTCGTGCTTGTGAAGAAGAAGGACGGTTCCACCAGGTTCTGCGTGGACTACAGGCGGGTGAACGACGTCACGAAGAAGGACAGCTACCCTCTACCCCGGATCGACGACACGCTGGACACCATATCAGGATGAAGATGGTTCTCCACCTTGGATTTGAAGAGTGGCTACTGGCAGGTAGAGGTCCACCCTAAGTACCGCGAGAAAACTGCGTTCTCTATGGGCAGCGGGCTCTGGCAGTTCACCGTCATGCCATTCGGTCTGTGCAACGCCCCTGCGACCTTTGAAAGGCTAATGGAGTCCATTCTGAGGGGACTGGACTGGAAGACCTGCCTGGTCTACCTAGACGACGTCATCGTTCTGGGAAAAAGCTTCGAGGAGCACTACAGCAACCTGAATGAGATCTTGATGAAGCTACGGGCTGCCCAGCTGAAGTTGAACCCCAAGAAGTGTCAGCTCTTCCAGAAGCAGGTCCAGTACCTTGGGCATATTGTCTCCGAGGAAGGGGTGCGCACCGACCCAGAAAAGACCGCAGCTGTGAGGGAGTGGCCAGTTCCGAAGGACAAGTCCCAACTACGAAGCTTCCTGGGACTCTGCACTTATTACCGTCGCTTCGTGAGAGGATTCGCCGACATCGCCAAACCTTTACATCGACTGACTGAGAAGGACCAACTCTTCACGTGGACAGCAGAATGCCACAGTGCCTTCGAACAACTCAAGCAGGCTCTGTGCACCGCGCCTATTCTGGCCTACCCCAGACCTGGAACAAGGTTCATCGTCGATACCGATGCCAGCGACTTTGGCATAGGGGGAATCCTGTCGCAGGTAGTGGACGGCGAGGAGAGAGTAGTGGCCTACTTCAGCAAGGCCTTGTCAAAGCCAGAAAGGAACTACTGCGTCACCAGGAAGGAGCTGCTCGCCATCGTGAAGACCATTGAACACTTCCACAAGTACCTGTACGGGCAAGAATTTCTCATCAGGACCGACCATGCATCCCTGCGGTGGCTCCTGAACTTCAAGCAGCCCGAGGGTCAACTCGTGCGGTGGTTAGAGAGGCTTCAACAGTACAACTTTGAGATTCAGCACAGGAAAGGCCAACTGCATTCTAACGCCGACGCCCTGTCACGAAGACCGTGCCCCGAAGACTGCACCTTCTGTGCCCGAAGGGAGGAGAACACCGGGATACTGTGCCGACGGACTACTGTGGAACTTCAAGGGAACTGGAGCCGCGAATCTTTCACGCGGGCACAAGCAGAAGATGATGACCTGGGACTGATAGCCGAATGGAAGAGGGCCTGTGTCCCCAGACCCGGGTGGAACATTGTGAGTGACTGCAGCCCAAAGTTTAAGTCCTACTGGGCACAGTGGGACTCGCTGATTGTAAGGGATGGCCTCATCTGCCGTACCTGGGAGAGCACCGACGGGAAGACATCTCGGGAACAAGTCGTCGTTCCAAAGGCTATGACGGAGGAAGTCCTGAAGGAAGTTCATGGAGGATCATCTGGTGGACACCTAGGGATAAAGAAGACCCTGGAGAAGCTGAGAGAGCGGTTCTACTGGTTCGGATGCCGAACAGACGTGGAGAACCACTGCGCGAGGTGCCACGATTGCGCAGCCAGCAAGGGCCCAGGACGAAGACGACGGGGTCCACTGAAGACCTACAACGTGGGCGGCCCCATGGAGAGAGTGGCCATCGATGTTGCTGGGCCATTCCCGTTAAGCGAGGCAGGGAACCGCTACATATTAGTCGTCAGCGACTACTTTACCAAATGGCTGGAGGCGTATGCGCTCCCTAACCAAGAAGCCGCGACGATTGCAGAGACCCTGGTGAAAGAATTCGTCAGCCGGTACGTAGTACCCCTGAAGCTGCACTCCGACCAAGGGAGGAACTTCGAGTCGCAGGTGTTCTTGAACCTATGCCAGCTGCTGGGAATCCGGAAGACAAGGACGACGCCGCTACACCCTCAGTCCGACGGGATGGTAGAGCGATTCAATCGCACCATCGAGAACCATCTCCGAATAGTCGTCAGCGAGCACCAGAGGGTTTGGGACAAACATCTTCCACTATGTCTCCTGGCCTAACGCGCCGCCGTGCATGAAGCCACCGGGTGCACACCAGCCCGGGCCATGTTTGGGAGGGAGCTCCGTCTACCTGTCGATCTTGCCTTCGGCCGACCTGGGAATGATCCGATCCCGGTAAGCCAGTATTGTCAAGAACTGGTCGACCAACTGGAGGACGTGCACGCGTTCGCGAGGAGGAAACTGCGGATCGAGACCGACCGTGTGAAGACCCGATACGACCAGCAGACGGATGCCGGCGGATTCCACGAGGACGACCTGGTCTGGCTCTTCAACCCATTACGGAAGAAAGGCCTGTCACCCAAACTTCAGAAGTCCTGGGAGGGCCCGTACCGAGTCGTGAAACGGATCAACGATGTCGTCTACAGGATCCAGCGGAGCCCGAGGGCGAAGATGAAGATCGTGCATCGAGATCGCCTGGCAGCCTACGGAGGGACACAGACGGACCAATGATTGATCGGGAGGATCAGCCTTTTTAGGAAGGGGGTGGTGTTACGGCTGTGAGTTTGTGTCATCGCTCGCCGCTTGAGTCACAACTGCCCCAGGGGCTGGGCTGTGGCCTGCCTCCTGTATTGCGTGTGCCTTATGCAACAGGGCTACTAAGACAAAGGGATAGTCCAGAATATTCGTGACTAGACCAGCGATGGAAACCTCGGGAAGCCGTGAACCCTGGATGGATCTAGAAGCATGTATTGAGTCACCGGCCTGCTATATAAGTGCGACCTGTCAAGCGGGGATTGTTGTTGTGTTTTACGAGCTAGTGTGAGCGTTTATTCTGAGCGACAGAAGTGTGGTGACTTGCGAAACCCCTAGTGTAGCGGCGAAGTGAGAAACATACAGGGGACTGCCTGAGTAAGTGTGCTTTCACTGAGTGTCTGAGATATTGTGGTGTCGAAATCCAGTGACATTGTTTCTCCCAGCTTGTGAACAGCGAGCAAATGCTCGTAAGTACTGTAGTAGGCGCACATTAGGAAGAAGTTGCATGTAGTTCTGTCAAGGCCACTAGGCTCATTAGCGGCAGGATTAACTTCTGTGGTTTGTTGACAAGTGAAAGGGCAAGAGCTCTCCACAAGCAAGAGACTAGAGGAAACTGGAGTAAGGTTCCTATTGTCTGTAATTGCTGATGAGTAGTGTAATTTTCTGGCCGCAATAAAGTTAATTACTTCTTTAAGCAGTAATTGGTGTTGTGCTTCCTACCCACCGTAATCCAGTTAACAAAAGTGCCACTAGGGGTGTGGCACCTAACACTATCGTGGATACACGCCTTCGTGACATAATCAAGATTGCCTCAAACCAGTGTGGTTCTATGAAAGGTACAGGGACAATCGATGCTATTCACGCCGCTCGTCTTTTGATGGAAAGGCACCTAGAAAAGCGGAAACCACTCCATATAGCCTTCTTGGATCTTGAAAAGGCCTTCGACAGGGTACCTCGTGATCTAATATGGTATGCACTACGACAGCATGGGGTACCAGAAGCATATGTGCAATGGGTTCAGCTTCTTTATCGGAATGTCACCAGCTATGTCCGATGTGCTTCAGGAAACTCCGCAACTTTCCCATCAGAGTTGGTGTTCATCAGAGGTCAGCTTTGTCCCCGCTCCTGTTCATCATCTGTCTTGACACCATCGCAGCCGAACTACTGCAACCACATCCCTGGACCTTGCTCTATGCTGACGATATCATTGTAGCCTGCAAGTCTCGCCAAGAATTGGAACATGTTCAATGTTGGAAAACTGCACTAGACACCCATGGCCTACGACTTAATATTGAGACGACAGGGTATATGGAGTGTGGAGTACCAAGTGAAGGATCTATTCACATTGATGGCACTGAACTCCGAAAATCATCTGTATTCAAATACTTGGGTACGCTAATCTGATCAGATGGCCGAACACTCCCAGATGTCCGAAACAAGGTCAACGCTGAATGGCTGAAATGGCGCCAAGTTACTGTAGTCCCTTTTGACCGGAATGTGCCACTATATCTGAAGTCGAAAATTTACAGAACCATCGTTCGACCAGTAGCACTGTACGGCAGGGCCGTGCAATGGGCAAGGTGAAGCAGTGCTAGCGAGAAATGTACTCGTGCCGGCCGAGCGCAGCCCTACTCGGTCCAGTTCTGAGCAGTGCAGCACGACAGCACACTAGCACTGCAGCGCTTAGTCGCACAAGCACTGTCCATTTGACTGGGTACTGAAGTACGTTTAGTACTGAGCACGGAGCCTGCATACTAGGCGCACTAGAGCCAACATTGTGGCATATGCGTGTGGTCTGCCGTGCTCATAACGTGGGGAGGACAAAAATAGCATAGTGGAGAGTCACACATTAATGAATCAAACCGTAGACATATAAGGCATGATATTTGGACGCACATGAACCAGATCTGCAGCAAGGATACAGAAATTTGCATACTTTTTGGGTGATGTAGCAGGTGCAGCGAGATATAATAGTCCTAAAATAGAATCAGGGGCCGGTATGGAATCAGGAGAGTTAAAATACATTTTTTAATTTGTTGACATAATGTCACAAACCAGCCGAGGTAGCTAAACACGTTAACGTGCATGGTCAGACTACTCCAAACTCGAAAGACCACACACAGCCACTCCATACATTACCTCATTAATTTTATTTGACATTAACTCCTCTCATGAGATTGGCGTCATGAAATCATTCCCACAAGGAAACTGTCTCACCACATCCCCTACCTCATAGCAACCGGAATAATTATGGGTAGAACCAAAAAACTGCATTAGGACTATAAAACTGTATTACAATAACAAGATTCTGAATTCACCAAATGACTAGATTGATGCTCTTCAGGGATATGTGAGTTCGAGAAACATGCGTTAGTAAAACTCAGCTGAGTTTTAATTCACCGGCTGTGAAAGCCAATATACCATCTTTTTGGAAGCCTTCATAGGGAGGTTAAGGCTGCTTGAGCTTTTAGTTCTCGCAGTCAAGTCGTGCAGTTGCACCTAATATAAAGGGAGGTGGCGCGCAGTTCGTCACTCCTGTGGGGGTCCGGGCGGGGACACCAAGAGCCCGCCGATGAGCCAGCTTGGTGTCCTAGGCGAAACCCCATACAAGACACGGCACAAACCTAGAAGAATGCTGAGTTTTAATTCACCGGCCGTGAAAGCCAATATACCATCTTTTTATGCGTTAGTAAATTCATCAGGATTTTAAAATGAAAGATATTCCGTCGCAATCTAAGGTCATTTATGTCTTTTATTCTTATATTCAAGTCGCCTCCGTGGTGTAGTGGTCAGCATGATTAGTTGCCACCCAGGACTTCCGCGGTTCGATTCCCGGCTCTGCCACGAAATTTGAAATGTGGTATGAGGACTGGATTGGGGTCTACTCAGCCTCGGGTGGTCCAAATGAGTAGAGGGGTTTCGACTCCCACCTCAACCATCCTCGAAGTGGTTTTCCGTGGTTTCCCACTTCGTCTTCGGGAAAATACCGGGGTGGTACCTAACGTAAGGCCACGGCCGCCTCCTTCCCTCTTCCTTGCCTAATCTTCCCACTCTTCCCATCTCTTCATCAGGCCCCTGTTCGCTTTGCAGGTGAGGCCGCCTGGGCAACGTGCTAGTCACACTCCCCAGTTGTACCCCCGACTCAGAGTCCCAAGCTCCAGGACACTACCAGTGGCGGTAAAGGTGAGATCCCTCGCTTAGTCCGCGGGAAAAGCCAACCCTGGAGGGTAAACGATAAAAAAAAAGAATTCTTATATTCAACATGGCCTGAAAAAATACCTCGTGGAATTTATCTACACGTAAGATATACGGCAAAATAAGCAAGAAGACACGAAATCCTTCAAACCTTCAAGTTTTAGGACAATATTCATTATTTCAACACTATGGAGACCAAGAGTGCTATTCATTATATAACAATTAGCCTATTTTGCTCTAAAAATTACAAAATATGTTGTCTGTCTTTCTACCAGCTTGTCTGTATTTCTTTCGGTGGAGTGCCTAAGACTGTTTTGTTTGTTAGTTCTTGGAACTATTCGACTTTAGGGTTATGGTACGCGAACCGTCTTCCTAACTTACCAGGGGCTATGCCATGCCAAAAATACGAAGAAATGTGTAATATTATAGTTCGCCCAGTGAAGAAATTACATGGTATCGGGCAATTGATTGCGCTGACAATGAAAGAGACCACCTTGTAGCATAGCGGCTAACGTTCTTGGCTGTCGCCCCGGTGGTCCGGGTTTGATTCCCTGTCCTGCCACGAAATTGAATTTCGGTTTGGGGTACTGAAATTGTATCGATGATACGTAAATCATCCAAGCGGTGCTCATTTCGAGGACTTGCGCCAGGCCAGTGGGCACGAGTTTTCTTTTTTATACATTCTTACTCTGCAATTCGAATTGAGAGCACATCACTGCGTAGAGTTGTTAGAATAGCTTCCGTAAACTATTCTCAAAGGCCAATGCTATAAGTAGCCCTCATGAGTTAATCCAATTGCATATGTATATCTAGGCTAATCCAGATATGGTATTTAAGACATTTGATTTTTATTGCATTCTAAGTTCTGGGCATAGGAAAACCTCGAAGCTAATTTTGAAATTTTAAGTGAATGAACATCCAAAGTATAGTAAGCATCATGTAGGGAGACTGTACCAGAGAGAGCATGCATTGCTTGAAGACATGATGACATAGTGCGTAATTTGTGCTCGTACAACGAAGGAGGTTGTCAGGACGGTGTTGATGATGAAAATGGTGATAACGATGAAGACGGTGATTAATTATTTAGGAACCAAGGGAATATAAATAACCGATACTTAAGATTGAAGCGGATCTATGGTAAATACAAAATGAAATTGCAGGTTGATTGCGAAAGTACAGAAACTATCCAATCACCATATTTTATGGAGACTGACTAATCCAGAAGTAGACATGAAAGGGAGTAGCCTAGTACAAATAGGTGGAAGAAAAGGATGCTCTTGTGTGAGACCTCCATGGGCGTAGCCAGGACTCTGTATACTGCAAACACTGTGGAGTGCCTGATACCCTAGCTCACGTTCAAAAAACAATTAAGAAGGGGATTTACTACAAACGTTAGGAATCACCGAAATAGATCTAAGATGCAGCTGTAACATTTCAGAAATGTTACGCGATCCATGTTTTCGTGTCTTTCTCGTGTTAGAAGCAAAAATACAATGGGCATAATAATTGTTATCGGCCATAAGAAGGATACAAGATTTATGCTGGACCCCACCATCAGATGTGAAGTAACCTTCGGCATAACAAAACAGGTCGTTTAGAGATAACGATAGGCTTCAAAGAGAAGAGAAAGCTTGTGGTACGTTTCGATTAAGCGAGAGGATCAACATCAACATTTTTAAATTACTCATCAAGTTTGGGTAAGCCTAAGTATAAATGACCTAATTTTGCTATCAATGAATCCATTCAATAATAGAGAATTCATTTTCAATGTACTCGGGAACAGTGTGTGACGTAGTCTATTGGTACCCAATATCATTTTATTGCTAATATTAATAGTGTTATAATGAAAATGAAAATCCACAGCCCGCTTCCAGTCTCCGACCGGGTCAGGAATGGAATGAATGAAGCCCCCATCTAGCGGCGAGGATATGAAATGTGCCGGCTGCCGAGGCCTGACGCACTCCTCTGGGGCAATGATTAAATGAATGACAGATGAAATGAAATGATAGTGGAGAGTGTTGCTGGAATGAAATTTTGACAGGGAAAACCGGTGTACCCGGAGAAAAACCTGTCTGCCTCCGTTTTGTCCAGCACAGATCTCACTTGGAGTGACAGGGATTTGAACCACGGACCCAGCGGTGAGAGGCCGGCGTGCTGCCGCCTAAGCCACGGAGGCTTCATTAATAGTGTTAAAATAATAATATTAATATGAAGGGAAGATAAGAACGGCTTTACGAAACCATGTCGGTACAGGCTGGCCGTGCGCGCCTGAACTGACGAGTTCCAGCGTAAACAGTGCTGACAGTGTGAGGCAAGGTCATACGGCCCTAAAAGCACTTGCCAGGCTTGCAGGGCACTACGCCATACTATACACAGCTCGCTCGCACATGTAGCGAGCGGCAGGTGGGGAGAGGCAAGGACATGACGTCACGCGCTTGTGGCTTACTTTTTAGACTGCCCGTAAGGGAGCAGCAGGATAGAACATACTACAGGCACTAGCTACGCAGGGCCCTGCACGGTACTGAATGCTGGCCAGTAACGAAGAGACATGAACAACAACTACATGTCACGGAGATGAAGATGATTCGCTGGACACAGGGACTTACTAGACTGGACCGCATCAGGAATGACAATGTTCGAGCTACATTTGGTGTGGCTCCAATCCATGAAAAAATGCGGGAGAGCCGTCTGCGTTGGTATGGCCATGTACTGCGTAGCAATCACTCTTCAGTCGCGAGAACTGCACTTGACATCAGTCCATAAGGCCGTCGACCACGAGGGTGACCGAGAAAGCGCTGGCTGGATACTATGCGGGAGGACATGCAACTAGTGAATGCCACAACTAGAGACGCTCAAGATCGAGCAGTATGGAAGAAAAAGTGCAGAAAAGCAGACCCTGCAATAAAGCGGGATTAATGCTAGGAAGATGAATACTGCGCTCTAACGTTGACGTAAAGAGTTCAAATTAACCATTTTTTTTTTCGAATTATCCAGGATCTTTTAACATTGTTTACATACAAAATGCAAGGGACCAAGCATAATCCAAATTAAAGACGATTTCGAATTATAGAAGTTCGAATTATCCAAGTTCCACTGTACTATCAAACCTACAGTGATACCCAACTGCACCCTCCAAAAACAAAGTACAAGAATACCCGTCAGGAAACTAATAAGTGTAGTAATTATAACTGATAAATAATATTAAGGAAACGCGCCAAACCCGATATCCCTAACTTTTCTTCTTCTTCTTCTTCTTTTTCTTCTTCTTCTTCAATAGCCCTTAACAATATGTATAAATCTTAATCACAAGTAATTTAATTCAGGTAATTGGAATTATTTCTTTATTGACTGATCGAAAGCTACAATATTAAACGTTGTATTTGCCCATGAAAATTAACAATTTTGTTGATATTAATTTCTTAAACCCTGTTTTCTTCGCTAAATCACCTGGCCCTTTCTATTCCCTGACAGTTTATAAATATTGATAAACTACAGTTTTCCAACTAATGTTTAACTTAAAACAGCAATACAGATTAACACAATAATATTCACATTCCGATTTGACTCGGACACCATCAGAATGGTAACTGACGTGTGGTGCATTTTTGGATAGGGATGAGGATAAGTGCCACACCCTTCTGGCTGACTGAACAGCTGGCCGGTAAGTAAGTAAGTAAGTAAGTAAGTAAGTAAGTAAGTAAGTAAGTAAGTAAGTAAGTAAGTAAGTAAGTAAGTAAGTATACCTAAGTAAGTAAAAAGTGAGTGAGTAAGTAAGTAAGTAAGTAAGTAAGTGAGTAATTAAGTAAGTAAGTAAGTAAGTGAGTGAGTGAGTAGGTAAGTAAGTAAGTAAGTAAGTGAGTAATTAAGTAAGTAAGTAAGTAAGTGAGTGAGTGAGTGAGTAGGTAAGTAAGTAAGTAAGTAAGTGAGCGAGTGTGTAGGTAAGTATGTAAGTAAGTAAGTGAATAAGTAAGTAAGTAAGTAAATAAGTAAGTAAGTAAGTAAATAAATAAATAAGTAAATATGTGAGTGAGTAAGTAAGTAAGTAAGTAAGTAAGTAAGTGAGTAAGTAAGTAAGTAAGTAAGTAAATAAGTAAGTAAGTAAATAAATAGGTAAATAGGTAAGTAAGTAAGTAAGTAAGTGAGTAAGTAGAATAAGTAAGTAAATAAGTAAGTGAGTAAGTAGAATAAGTAAGTAAATAAGTACATAAGTGAGTAAGTTGAATAAGTAAGTAAATAAGTAAGTAAATAAATACGTAAGTAAGAAATTAAGTAAATAAGTACGTAAGAAAGTAAAAGTTAAGTTAAGTAAGGGCACAGCTAAACATGTTACACGAGTGAAAAGAATATAATGCTTCCAAACACAATCCAATCATTAGTCATCAATCTGAAGATACATTTTATTCAAAATATTTTCATTATTTGGCGCTGGAGAGGATTGATCCTCTCGATCTCCCACCCCCACCCCCACCCCACCCCCGTAGTTACGCCACTGCCAGGAAGTCTTCCTAAAACTCTATACAGTTATTTCTTTAGTTAGTTAGTTAGTTAGTTAGTTAGTTAGTTAGTTAGTTAGTTAGTTGTTGTTGTTGTTGTTGTTTTAAGGGGCAGAACTATGAGGTCATCTGCCCCTAAAAAGAAATAATAAAAAATAGTACACTAAAGTTAACATATATCCTAGAAGTGAACTATGCAAAATGCATAACCCCGGTGCCTTGAACGTAAGAACAAAATTTTGCAGTGTGCGATGATAATATGTCAGGTTAAAGTGGTAAATAACATTCCAGGCGCACTATAAATATTCTAGTTGGTTTGTTTAGTGAACCCACACACACACACACACACACACACACACACACACACACACACACACACACTGGTACAGAAGCTAATACAGTGGTCTGAATATTGCACATTGTAGAAAGCTGTGATAACTTTTACATGGAAAATATTGATAGAAGACTGAATAAGAAAAACAACACTAAAATTAGGAATTTCATCCGTGGGCTTCAAATATAAAGTATTCGATAGCCAAATCGATTCTGAATATCCTGCTACTTCGATTGCTTGAAATATCGAGTGGGTGGCAGGGCTTGTGATACGTATGATACGTAGATATCTGTAACCACAGCGGAACTTCCATCCGTGATTATATTCAATATGTTCATGCGATACATATTTGTGGTTATGATTTATAGCATTATTTGGGTTTAATGTATGGTATGTTTCCATCCAGAACATTACACGTCCAAATTGAGGACCAGTTATCCTGAATTCATCAGGTGGAACAATAATCCTTTGGTTAAACTGACAATTAACTACCTGACGGATCAACTAGCTGCCTAGTTTCGTCTGGAGCAGGGTTTCTCAAACTATGGCTCACATACCAGTACTGGCAGGATCGATTCCTGGCGCAGCCACTTGGCATTTGTTGGTGTGCAAATGTGAGGGAGCAGTAGGTTTACTGGCACGTTAAAGATCTTCTTCGGGGCAAAATTCCGGCACCTTGGCGTCTTTAAAAGCCGCAGTAAGTATAAGAGACGCAAAACCAATAGACTAACATTATTATTACATACTAGTAGACTACACGAACAGGTACAGTAAGTGACTTAGGTACAAAAATAAAAAGTTATTCCATTTTCGGGGCTTGGACACCGTGGTTATTTGGCCCCGTATGTTTGGAATATTGTCAAATAACCTGTGTTATTAAGGTTATCAGCATCCACCCCTTACTTATTAACCAATTTAAGGTGACGTGGTCTATCTTCGAGGTACTATACTGTTCAATATTGCCACAGCCGATGTAACAACAGCAATCCGAGAGAAATCAAAGGACGCAGTGATCTACATATATGCGGATGACATGGTCCTAGGGTCACCAAATAAGGAAGAACTCCAACACGCCTTCTCAGCACTGGTAGAATGGGCAGGAAATAACAGTCTGAAAATAAACTGGACAAAAACCCAACAGATGGTTTTTCGGAAAGGTGGGCGTGTAGCAGCAAACGACAACTTGCAATATGAAGAGGTCAAAGTGGAAATAGTAAATGCAGTTAAATACCTTGGGATTACTTTACAGACTACCGGAACATTCAGACTACACATCCAAGACAGAGCAGTGGCTTGCTTGAAAGCCATGTACGACGTTATCAATCTCCAGCAGCTATCCTTAAAAACAGCTATGCATCTGTTTGACGCAAAGATCCTACCAATTCTCACGTACGGGATCCACTTGATATGGGACCGACTAACGAAGAGAGATCTGGCCACCATCGAAAGAGTTAAAGCCCAATTCCTGAAAACCATAATGGGCATCTCAAAATACACGCGCTCACGCCTAACATATGAATTAGCACGGGAACCCTTCCTCGTCGAAGAAATAAGAACAAAATTACAGCTTCCATCAACAAAGAATGCTGAAGCGCACCTAGCAGAGAGAAGAGATAAGAGAGAAGACATTCCGCTAGAATTTTACAGCACGGATGCCATGATCAACCGGAACTGGACCAGCGCCAATCAGAAACTAAGACATGTGGTGATAAAGTTAGCAGTGCATGGGTACCACCATAAAATATGTAAAAACATGTCCTACCACGCCCCAAATGAACTCTGCGTGTGCTCGTTATGTGACCAGTTCTGTGACACATATCACATCACACGATGTAAAAATAACCAGAAATCACTCTGTGATTATAGCAAGGAATAACATTTAAAATGAACAAAGCATCATACAGTGTTGCTCTATTTCACAAATAACATTCAATTCACAATATAATGACTGGTCATGAATAAATGCTTTAATGCACACATTCCTGATTGATTACTGGATCATGATGTTTTTCACATTAATTAACTCTTTTGTAACATGTTTGTTTCACTAATGTAAATCTATGTTATGCACATTCGTGCGCTTTTCTGTTAATAATAATATCTACAGCCTTGCGCGGATAGCTGGTAAGCTGCGGATAATGTTTGGAGAAAATTTGCGGATACCTTTTAGAATACAATCCGAACTTGTTGAATATCATTTGTTGGCAACTCTGGCACTGTACATACTCTAATGACAGTTGGTCCCCCTGCTGGAGGGTTGTTGACCCATTTAGAGGAAGGGTCGTTTTCTTACCTGCGTCAAGCAGGACTCACTTGCAAGTAGGTAGCAGTGGCTACCGGACATGGTGTCATAGCACGCATGTAATATCTACTGTACTTGTTCAGTGTTTAATCATGTACATACAGTGTAAAATATATTTCTTTATACAGTCCACCACATCGTATTCTATGTATTCGACATAAGTTTTGGTCCTCCGGGCTGGATTATATGGCAAGAAAAACAGTGAAAATTGAACTCGTGTGATCCAAAGACAGCATGGTTTCTCACAAATGGCGTGGGTGGTTACCAGCATGGCGACTACTGGACAACAGAATTCATCATCCTGGTAAGTCACCGATCATCCTTAATTATTCCTTGTGACTAATATGCATTCCTTTGTTCTTCATTCAAAACTGTTCGTTTGTACTTGCAATGTATTGGTATTGCTAGTGATCACACATGATTTCACCCGTAAAACTGTACGTTATTTGTACGCAGTTTTCCCGCAACTCTTTGAAACAAAACCAGGAGTTCATCTTTGTATTATGTAAATATGTTAGGTATTTGTCTTTTCGTTTTGTCATTCTTTTACGTATATGCATTTGGTCTATTGTGATTTTATATCATTCAGCAGTTTATTGGGAATTGCTAGTGAAAAATGGAACAAAAGATAAAATCACTGTGTAGCAAAAGGGGTAGGTTAAAGGCTAGCTTATCTCGCATACAAGGCTTCGTAGAGAAATTAGATTCTCAATCTAAGGACGTAGATCAGTTGGAAGATCGACGGGCTCACTTATCAAAAATCTGGGAAGAATATGAAACAGTTCAATCACAAATAGAGGATTTGAAAGAGGATGAATCATTTCAAGCAGAACAAGAATCTTATCGCTCCGACTTTGAGGGGCAATACTTCAAAACATCTGGTCTTATAAGATCCATAAACAGTGCAATTTCCAAGTCAGCAACTTCGCTAAGTGATTCTATTGGTGAATCAACTTCCAGTTCGCAAACACGTTCAGTTAAACTGCCTCAAATAAGTTTACCTACATTCGCAGGTGATTATTTAGAATGGCCCAATTTTGCCGATACTTTTAAGAATCTCATTCATGAAGATGCAAATTTGTCAAAAATACAGAAATTTCATTACCTAAAATCAGTGGTATCAGGCAGGGCGGCAGACGTGTTACAGTCTCTAGAAATATCTGCAGCGAATTACGACATAGCGTGGAACCTGTTAAATGAAAGGTTCAATAACCGGCGAGCAATTGTTTCCTCCCACATTAATTCGGTCCTTCAGATTAACAAAATAGAAGTAGAATCTTCCAAGGCATTAAGAGACTTGTATGACGGCTTCAGAAGGCACATACAGTCGCTATCAGCGCTTGGTCTGTCTTGTGAAGAACAATTAGATGCCATTTTGATACATTTAATAACAAACAGATTTGACGCTGAAACATTAAAAAAATGGGAGACCTCGTTACCAACCTTTGATCTTCCATCGTATCAGACACTGGACAAATTTCTACTCGAAACATGTAATGCATTGGAATCGATCGAAACTAAGAATTGTGATCGCACAAAACAGCTGAAGCAGGTAGGCGTTTCATCTAAACCGAATGCATCTGGTTTCAAACCGAGGCCATTCACGAACCCAGGAAAAAATTGTTTCCTTTCACAGAAAAATCAGAAATGCCCGCTTTGCACGGAGGAACATCCCATTTTTAGATGCAGGACCTTCACTTCTATGGGTGTTTATGACAGATGGCGGGAGATCAAGAAGCATAAGCTCTGTGTTAATTGCCTGTCTGGAAATCACTTCGCTAACGAGTGCACTCGTTCATGTTGTAAGCTGTGCAAGGATAAACATAACACCTTGCTTCACAGGGACCAAGGGTCACCGAACCACAATAATAGTCAAACTTCAAACAAGAGTATTGTGTCCAATAATACTTCATTGTCTCCCCTTAATGAGCAACATAGTAGTAATGCTGTTTCATTGCACAATCACAACAATGATGTTTCCTCTCATGTATTGTTGTCGACAGCAGTAGTGAATGTCAACAATTCAGAGGGAAAAACCCGTCATGCTCGGGTTGTGTTAGACAGCGGCTCGCAACTCAACTTCATAACCAGGGAATTAGCTCATCAATTACGATTGTTAAAGACAATGACTAATATTCCGATACATGGGTTGCATAACACTACCATCAAGGTGGGGTCGGTGGTAAGAACAAAGATTTCTTCGCGGTTCGGTTCCTTTGAACGAATCATGACATTTCACGTAATACCTTCAATTACTGGTCAGTGCTTACCCACTAAAAATATCAACATCACAGATTGGAGTATTCCAGAGTTTATATTAGAAAACCTTGCGGATCCTCAATTTAATGTGTCATCATCCATAGACATTCTCATTGGAGCAGAATTCTTTTACGATCTTATCGGCGCAGAACAATTTCAGCTCGACAGTTTCTCAAACAAACTACCGTTGTTTCGCAACACGGCTCTTGGCTGGGTAGCAGCAGGTAGTGTTGGTTTGTCTGAAAAGCACGCAGATAACAGTTCTTCCTGCCTCTTTGTGTCAGGTAAGATATTCAATGAGCCGGGGAAAGCACTGCTTGGCCAAGGACATTCTGAGCAAGAGATTAGTGAGAGGCTATTTACTGACGGTCACAGAAGGAATCCACAGGGTAGGTTCATAGTCCCACTACTCCTTAAAGAGGACCCGAGTCAGCTAGGTAGCAATGTTAATGAGGCAATTAGACGGTTTCACAGCCTAGAGAAGCGTTTTGAAAGGCAGCCCCAAGTCAAGTCGGAGTACGTACAGTTTATGAGAGAGTACACTGACCTGGATCATATGGAGGAAATTCCCAGTAATGAGATAAACAAACCATTACAGTACTACCTTCCGCATCATTGTGTATTTAAGGGTAATTCATTGACAACGCGCACTCGCGTGGTATTTGATGGCAGCTCGAAGGGCGATTCTGTATTATCCCTCAATGATTTGTTATTAGTAGGACCGATCGTTCAAGATGATTTATTTTCAATATTGGCTAGATTTCGCATGCATCGCTATGTATTGACCGCTGACATAGAAAAAATGTATTGGCAGGTCCTCATAGAACCTGCACATACTGACTTTCAGCGTATCGTGTGGAGGGAGTCCCCTAAGGACGAGCTTAAACATTATCGTCTCAAAACAGTCACATATGGCACGTCATGTGCACCCTTCCTGGCCACAAGATGCCTCTCTCAATTGGCGAATGACACTAAGGAGGAATTTCCTGAAGCTTCGAATGTAATACGGCGGGATTTTTATGTTGACGATTTAATGACAGGTTGTGAATCAACTGACGGCTTAAGAACCACTCACAAGTGTGTTTCAGATATTTTATCCAGTGCGGGTTTTACCTTAAGAAAATGGTGTTCAAATGAGCCCAATGTACTATCGAGCATTTCTAACCACGAAACAGATCCCAAGTACATTATTAAGGTAGATGAAGCTGAAGACTTGAAGTTGTTGGGGCTATCTTGGAAACCCATCACAGACACTTTTCAGTTTGAGTTGAGAAGTGATTTCAGTTCGACACAGATAAACAAAAGAATAATTCTATCAGACCTGGCTAAAATATTTGACCCCTTAGGGCTTTTGGCCCCAGTATTGATTAAGGGTAAGATTTTCGTCCAGCAACTGTGGCAAATGAACTTAAATTGGGACGACGTTCTCACAATAGAACTTCAAATTAAATGGATTCGTTATATGCAGGATATTGCTAAATTGAAGGAGTTCAAAGTGCCTCGTCATGTTAGGGCAGTAGAATTTGTGGAGTATGAAATTCATGGATTTTGTGACGCGTCTCAGATTGCTTACGGCGCTTGTGTTTATGTAAGATCTCAGACAGGAGATGGTAAAATAACAGTTCACTTATTGTGTTCCAAGTCTCGCGTTGCGTCATTAGGCTCAGTAACTTTACCAAGATTAGAACTATGCAGTGCTGTATTACTTGCTCAGTTGGTCGAAAGAGTCATGAGATCCATAAACGTAACTAAAGACAAGTGTTTTTGTTGGACTGACTCCACAATAGCATTAGCATGGATTTCGGGCCATCCACACCAGTGGAAAACATACTTCGCTAATCGAGTGTCGCAGATTCAACAGTTGACAAATATTGATTGTTGGCAGCACGTCTCTACTCATCATAACCCAGCAGATATGATCTCGAGAGGAGTTACCGCGGAGAAGCTGTTAAATTCATCATTTTGGTTATCGGGACCATCTTGGCTTTCAGATAATAAAGACGAATGGCCTTCACAGCAGAGGCATAGCTCTCAAGAATTACCTGAAGTTAGGAAAACTAAAATCGTTCTAGTGTCATCTACAGAATCCCTTGGATCGAATCTGATTAACAGATACTCTTCCTGGAGCAAGCTGATTAGAATAACAGCTCTCGTGCTCAGATTTATCAAAAATCTTAAAACTAAAACAGACAGACAAACAGGTGCTCTTAATCCGGTAGAACTAGAGCAGGCTAAGTATTTATGGTGTAAAATTGCGCAAGGTTCTGAATTTTCACAAGACATAAAGGCTCTCAAACAAAATTTGCCACTACCCAAGGGAAGCAAATTACATGGATTAGCACCGTATTTGGATGAGCAGGGTCTGTTACGGGTAGGAGGCCGTCTGAAAAATACTAAACTATCGGTCAACAGAAGACATCCTATTTTATTACCTGGCAATCATCGCATTACAATAATGTTATTTGATCATTTTCATTTTGTTTTTCTTCATGCTGGAGCTCATACTTTATTGACAATGATGCGACAGCAATACTGGCCTCTATGTGGGAGGAACGGTGCTCGAAAGGCAGTGTATCGATGTAAGACGTGCTTTCAATTCTCGTCTCGGCCGTATCAACCGTTGATGGGATCGCTACCTGAAAGGAGAGTAGTTCCCAGTCGACCATTTGCATCTTCAGGAATAGATTTCTGTGGCCCAGTATATTTACGGCCTTCCTCCAGGAAGGGCGCTCGGATTAAGGCATATATAGCTATGTTTGTTTGTTTTGCCACAAAGGCTGTACATATTGAACTTGTAAGCGATCTGTCTACAGCTGCTTTTTTAGCATCTCTGAAAAGATTCATGGCTAGACGAGGAACTTGCACCCACATATTCACTGACAACGCAACTAATTTCGTAGGTGCATCACGTGAGCTAAAGAAATTCTTTAATGATATGAATACCAAGCAGTCACTCATAAGCTTTGCTACTGAGAAGGGGATTCAGTGGCATTTTAGTCCTCCTGGTTCACCTCACTTCGGAGGGTTGTGGGAGGCTGCAGTTAAATCAGCTAAGTATCACCTTAAGAGAATAGTAGGAAATGCTGCATTGTCGTTTGAAGAAATGACTACAGTGCTTGTACAGATAGAGGCAGTTTTGAATTCGCGCCCCCTCTGCCCACTATCCTCTGATCCCAATGATCCGGAAGTATTAACCCCATCCCACTTCCTGATCGGTGGCTCATTTCATCTTCCTGTGGAAGAAGATGTGTCTCAGACTCCCTTGAATAGACTGAAGCGCTGGCAACTGCTTCAGGCTATGTTCCAGCAATTTTGGCGTCGATGGTCCAAGGAATATCTCGGACAACTCCAACAGCGTTCTAAATGGCGGTCGCCCGGACAATCCCCACAAATCGACACTCTGGTTGTTCTGAAGGAAGAGGGCGTGCCTCCACTTCATTGGAAACTGGGCCGTGTCGCAGCAGTGCATCCAGGAACCGACGGAGTTACGAGGGTTGTTACCATCAAAACACCCAGCGGAGCTCTTTTGAAAAGAGCAGTGTCAAGACTTTGCCCATTGTTGAGTGAAGAGAAGTGAATTGTTTAAATGTTTGTGTACATAGTGTTTATTTCAACTCTCATTCCAGTTAATAGAACAAAGTGACAGTATTTAATTGTTGTTTGAAATATTTGCTATTTCAAGGGGGGGAGTATGTTGGCAACTCTGGCACTGTACATACTCTAATGACAGTTGGTCCCCCTGCTGGAGGGTTGTTGACCCATTTAGAGGAAGGGTCGTTTTCTTACCTGCGTCAAGCAGGACTCACTTGCAAGTAGGTAGCAGTGGCTACCGGACATGGTGTCATAGCACGCATGTAATATCTACTGTACTTGTTCAGTGTTTAATCATGTACATACAGTGTAAAATATATTTCTTTATACAGTCCACCACATCGTATTCTATGTATTCGACATCATTATTAGATGTATATGACATATCATATTTTTCCGTTATGTTTAATTCATGACAAATGTAGAATGATGATTTACGCTAATCTCATTCAAATTATGTCATTAAGCACAATTAACACTCCGAATTGAAGAGGGTCGCAATTCTGGCTGTAAAACATTCATTTTAAACATAGCACATGACATACAAAGCCTAAGGGAACGACTTTCTCCTCAAATGCCTAAATGTGTTGCTTAAATATGTTGTTGCTGTTGATGTTTGTGTCTTCAGTCTTTAGACTGGTTTGTAGCAGCTCTCCATGCTTCCCTGTCCTGAGCTAATCGTTTCATCACTACATAGCTACCACACCCTACATCCGAGGCAATCTGTTTAACATATTCTATCCTTGTCCTACCCATACTGTTCTTATCCTCGACCCTTCCTTCGATAACTAAGTTTGCTATTCCTGGGTGTCTTAGTATGTGTCCTACCAACCTATCTCTTC
Organism: Meconema thalassinum; assembly: GCA_946902985.2. Classification (NCBI taxonomy): domain Eukaryota; kingdom Metazoa; phylum Arthropoda; class Insecta; order Orthoptera; family Tettigoniidae; genus Meconema; species Meconema thalassinum. The sequence goes on along the minus strand of OX336388.2, from coordinate 959,960,318 downwards.
TCTTCATTAGCAGTTGCCAAAAACATCTCACCTCTACCACTCGTCTCAATACCTCTTCATTCGTAACCCTATCTACCCATCTGATCGTCATCATTCTCCTGTAACACCACATTTCAAACGCTTCTATTCTCCTCTTTTCTTCTGCACCAATAGTCCAAGTTTCATCTCCATAGAGCGCCACGCTCCAGACAAAGGCTCTCAAAAATGACTTCCTAATACCTAAATCTATATTCGATGTCAACAGATTCCCTTTCTGTAGAAATGCTTTCCTTGCCTGCGCTAACCTACTTTTTATATCCTCTTTGCTTCTACCTAATTACAAATATTATTGCAATGCCAGTAGGTTCGAATAACAAACGTGCGGATGTGGATAGCGTTTTGTTTATCCTCACAGGGCACTAACTATAACGCCCTCAGTCGGAAGGGTAGTTGCCCCCCTCCAGGCCCTTCCCACTGAACCACGCCAGGGGGTCAATCAACAGCTATTCACCAATTAGACGAGGCATCCATTGCTGGGAGAACCTAATGAGGTGCCAGAGCCTTTCCTTATTTAAGCAGGAAGGAATACATCGCATATCTCTTCCGTGGTGTGCTAGACAAATTTCCGGTAATTGCCGCGACGAGGAGCGGACTTTGCTGGCGCCACTCCAACTCTCGGGTCGATGTGAATCGCAGCCTCCCAGCGGACAAGCCTTGTCAGCGCTCTTTCTCGATATCACGGTGCTAGGGTTCGATCCTCAGTGACCCTGGCTCCAAGCAGACGAAGGTGCTTGAAGACATGAGCTGTAGAGCGCGATTCCTTTCTTATGGCACAAAACCGCAGCTGCGCATGTGCTGTACCTTGTTAGGGGAGGAACGATCATTTCGCTAGTTGCTATGGAAGTATTCACATAGGCCCCTGGTAACTGTCCTTAAAAAAAAAAGAGTCCTCTCGGCACGCCGGAAGGCGGAGGTAGATTTCACCGGACAAACTTGGGGATAGGCGAAAATAGGCAGAATATGCAGGTTTTCGTAGAAGGATCAGACCTCATTTATTGCGAGAAAGTATTTTCTAATTGGAGATTAACTTTGTTTTTCGTCATTTTAAACATTTTATTGTCTGATGATGACGGTAACCTTCTTGTCATTTGGAGTCCATTTTTATACTTGTGGTCACACTGTCCTTATGCAAGGTTTCGACACTGATGTGTAACTATGTAACGGTCTGTTACTTCTTCACGCAAAATTATATCTCCCACAGAGATTTTGGTTGGTTTCTCAGTTTAGGGGCTGCGACATCGCGTTCATGTAACCCCGTGTACTTTGTGTGAGTGTAGAATCTGTCTGATAAACGGTGTGAATTGTGATGGCTGTATTAGTCTGTAATTCAGGTAAGGACTGCAGACGGTCAATTTCAAGCAGTAGTTCGTAATGTTGCAACCAGATACTACCGTCAACGACACCTAGCTGTGAACATGGCAACTAGATGCCACCGCAACCAGCAACTCGCAACGAACGTTTGAACTTCCCCTCCAAAAGGAAAGCATACTGGGGGATTTTTTGCGCTCTTAGAAAATCCGACGACTTTGGCCGGCTTTGAACCCGCGACCTTGGGCATAGTAGTTCAGCTTGCTACCAGTTACGTCACTGAAGCCGCTTCACACTTAGTCAGATGGAAATCTGAATCTGATCTCGTGCACGTGCGTTGTCATGGCAACGTCTGATGGCTCATCCCTCATCAATTTAGTAGTGTTGCCATGGCAACCACTGATAGCTCTTGGCATTTTCTTATAATTCCGAAATCATTTTTCTCATCCCTTGGCGTAATGGTGGGTCATATCAAAAAATATCAAAAATTCTTTCAGACAAAAGTTTTAGGTAATTATTAGGGGAATATTGTCCATTTTGTACGGTTTTGATATTGTGCCTATTAAGAGAGATATGAATAATGTTTCCCGAAAAACCCACTTTTTCCCACCCCTTTGGTCAATGGTTGGTTATATAAAAAAACTCTTCAAACATAAATGTTTGGGCTTTATCCGACACATAGTATGAACTTTGAACGGATTCGATATTTCACATATTCAGAGAGTTATAGCAATATTTCACTTTTGCGATAAAGGCCCCCCATTTTCACCCCCTTCGACCGATTTAGCCCAGTAACGAACTCGACCGAGATTTTAAAGGTATACATATTCGGTAAAAAATTCAAAGTGATTGGTGCAAAATTACGGCAGTTATCGTGTCTACAAGAAACTGATATATATATAAACTTTTGAACTGACGGTGGTTTTGGGGTCTGGGGGATGAGAAACGTGAAGATACGTCGAAATTTTCCGGAAGTCGAAACATGGTACCCATTGCAATAGTTAGCTTTCTAATGAAATCTACCTAAATTCCGGGAGCCCCGAAATTGCCCCATCCCCACATGGCGGCCAACCATAAGCTAGTCATTCACACTCCAGCTTTCTGGCCGCCCGGCTGGAAGGGTCTAGCTCAGGGGTTCTCAAACTTTTTCTGTCGTGCCCCCCTTCTGAAACATGAATTATCTAGTGCCCCCTCCCCCACCCCCCACCCCTATTCTCATTTCCTTTCTTAGCACTTCTCATAGGCTACTTCCCACAAAAAAAAAAAAAAAAAAAAAGATCACACAAGATCTACTGTGTATATTACTGCCTAATTAGGATTTCAACTACCAGTTACATTAATAATAATAATAATAATAATAATAATAATAACACACAATTCGTTATTCTTAGAGCACATCAAAGTAAAACAACGTTTTGGAAAAAAAAATCATGCATATGTATTACCATAACGAATAGAATAAAAAGTGTGATCTCTTCTCCCTCAATAGCATGTAACGAATACGGATCGGGTTGGCACTCGCCGCTACGCAGCGCTACAGTCGACTTGAGATAGTTGATTTCCACATATGTTTATGTGCGATATATTAAGTATTTAAACGGTCGGAGTGTTTTGGTGGTGTTCTGTGCAAACGTTTATTGATATACAAGTGCTTACACTATTACTTCATAGTATTAATACCTGAAATGCTATTGTAGGAAGCATTAACTGAAATGGAATTTAATTTCTAGTCGTGTGTTGACGTTATCTTCGTGTGTTAATTTTATTGTTATTTAATGTAAGTAAACAGCAGTTTAGCCCTTACATTTTCATGAGTGATTAATGTGAGTAGTGAAGATACCTTGCTGTTTTGTACCAGGATGCAGATCTAGCTATGGGGACTGTAAAGAGGTCAGACGGTTTTTCAAACCTCCCAAAGATAAGGAACGTTTTATCAAGTGCAAAGGGGCCATACCAGGGAAGGATAGGGAACTTACTGAAAAGTCCTACATCTGTGAAGCTCATTTTTCAGAAGATTTAATTGTTAAATTTGACAAATTTGTGATAGAAGGGAAGGAAGTAGTACTTCTCCCAAGAACCAACTGGCGATTGAAAGACTATTCTGATCCACATATATTTCCTAATTTACCTAAGTATTTGTCCAGTATGGTGTAAATAAAAATGCTCTTGATGCCACTAAAGACTACTTCTGTGAAGAAAGGGATGAGAATAAAAAGACAATGAGTTTAAAAACATATATCTACCGTAATGCTGAAGGAGGCGTGATCAGTTTTAGGTAATAGCCTACTCTAAGAAGGGGTCATGACTGTGCCTTCTATGTCTGTTAAATGTTAAGTGTTTCTGAAATGATGGTAGTTTATTGAGTTTGGTGTTTGTGGAGTGAAATTTATGGGTATAATTGATTTTTGTAATATTCTACGGTAAAGTTGAAGGAGCCGTGATCGGGTTTAGGCAATAGCCTACTCTATGAAGGGGTCATGACTATGCCTTCTATGTCTGTTTAATGATAAGTTCTTCTGAAATGATGGTAATTTACTGATTTTGGTGTTTGTGGAGAGAAATTTATGGTTATTATTGCATTTTATAGTAATCTACGGTAAAGTTGAAAGTTGCGTTCGTACGGCTTTTTTTTTGTTGTGGCTGTGTTGCAAGACTGTTAAGGGAATGTAAAATGTGTAACAATGTGAAGAAATCCTTTCTGATAGCGAGGTTAATTTTTCCGTTCTTTTTTTAAATTTACCGATAGCTGGCAAAACTAATTGCATTTTGAACTTGCTCTCTGTCTTCGCTTATTGTCGAAATTGGACTATTACAGGAGACGACTTATTAAATTGTAATTGGGCACAGTAAAGTAAGTGGAGATGTCGAACTTATTAGCGCCTATGAGGATATCTTGCGGTGTTTTAACATGTAAAACAGGTCGCAAGGTTTTAAAAGTCTCGTAAGCGCCAATGCTAACTTACATCACAGATCGGAGCCAGCGCTGCGCTGCGGCGGACCAGGCGTACTAGGCCAGTGATATCACTTCTTATTCTATTCGTTATGGTATTACTTCTGCTTATAATAATAAAAACAAGAAGTTCCGTGACGAACTAAAGAGCCTACTTTTCTTAAAATTAAGTTTCATGCCAATGAATAATCTACAGCATATGAACCTATCTAGAATAATGACGAAATTAAGTTGGTAATATCGAAATGTCGAATTAGTTCGGAATATACCTGGTATAATGTAGCCTAATAGAGCACTACAGTTGGCAGCCCTGGTGACTGAATATATTCTTAGTTCCATCTTTTTTAAGGTACAGAATACAACATTTGGTTGAAGTCCAATGGACGTTACATGCAGTTAGACATTGAATCTATCAGCACGCGTAAAGGCATGTTGGCAACAATGTCATGCGTGTGCTGGTCAGAAATAATCTGAAATATTATTATATCTCGTTGTGCTAATTTTTTTGAAATCGATTTGTTAGTACAGAAATTACATGTATTTTAAAATTGGACCTATCAGTAAGCATATAATCATGTTGGCAGCACTGTTTTATATTAATTACTCCAAATTAATCTAGAATTGCAGGTGATATACGTGTGCAAAGTATGGAGCTGTTGGCTTGCATACTTTCTGATATATTGATATTAGGTTAAACAAATATAGACAGCATTTATTAACAGTTGGCAGCCCTGATTGCCCTTAACAATACTTATAGTCATATCTGTTAAGTTATACATATCACATACGAAATTTGGTTGAAATTCAACTGATAGTATAGAAGTTACATGTATTTAAATATTGGTACCGTCAGCAAACTTATAATCATGTTGGTAGAACTGACGTATATAAGTTACTCCAAATTAATCTAAAATGTCAGGTACTATACGTGCGCATAGTTTAAAAGCTGTCGGCTTGCATACTTTCTGATATATTGGTATTTGGATAAAAAAAAAATAGAGGGAGCAATTATTAACAGTTGGCAGCCCAGGTGGCTCTTAAGAATACGCTCAGTCATATCTGTTTATGTGCACATATTACATACAAAATGTGGTTGAAATCCAATTGATAGTGTAGAAGTTATATGCATTTAAAAATTGGACCTATCAGAAGGCTTAAGATTATTTTGGCAACACTGTCATGTATGGCCTCCTGGAAATTAAAGTGAAATAGTATTATCTACATGTGTGCCAATTTTGGAATAGCTCCCATGCATACCTTCCAAGATATCCAACATGGAGCTCAAATTTCTAGTGCGTTTTTTCAGCAGTTGGTATCACTGACATCATTTTCAAATATGGACGTGAGATATTCCGGTATACATCTATAATACTAAATTTGGTTTGGTTTGCTGCAGCCGTTTAGGAGTTGATAGGGACACACGCACACAGCCAGACAGACAGACAGACAGACAGACAGACAGACAGAAGGACAGACAGACAGACAGACACACATTTTCCCGGATCGATCTCATAAGCCTACTTTTTCCTCATTTTTGCAAAATGTGAAAAGTAGGCTAACAACTGCTGCACGTGCAGTTATTGGAATTGAGCAAATTTTGTTTGTTTTACTAATTAGCTCTTTAGCTGTGACGCCTGTGCTCAGTAATGCTTTTCATATTTGAAAGCCCGTGACTTATAAATGACAATAGAGATAATATATTATACAATTTTCAACATTTCACTGTGAATTTGAAAAATGTTATGTTAAAACTCTTCACCCATGAAAAGTAAAACAGGAGAATAAAAGTGTACATGGATCAGAATTCGGTAATTCTCAGACACTTACAGAGTTAGTGTGATGTGTGAGCTGGAATTTGAAATGAAAGTAAATCCAGTCTTCGTTGGATGTTTGAAACAGCAACCCGCAGATCCCCTTCCAGCTGCAGCCGAGACCGATGCTTCGTCTTGACGGATTCCATTGCGGAAAATGTTGGCTCACACAAGTAAGTTGAAGCGAAGGGTAATAACAGGTCCACTGCCATTCTTGATAACATGGGATATTCATTCCGAATCTGCACCCAAAAATTTTCAAGAGACTTCGACTTAAATTCATTTCGAAGTATTCTGTCACTTGAGAGTTCTATTAGTTCCTCCTGTTCTGCCGTTGGCAGGTGGGCTGTTACGTTCGTTTCAAACGGACTGCGAATCCAGTCATTTTCAGTTGAAGGTTGTGGAAATCTACCCTCGAATTTTCGACGAAGGTTTTGGAGCTGTTCTACGACAATTCCACTAATTTGACAAATATCTAACTAATTTTCTTCCAGGGATTCATTCAGACGATGAAACATCTCACAGTTACCTTTGTCCATCTGGGCTTTCCAAAGTTCAAGATTTCTCTTCAAAGCAAGCACTTTGTCGCTTAGATAGAAAATAGTACTATTTCGACCTTGAAGTGACACGTTAAGTTCATTCAGTTTTCAAATACGTCAGCCAAGTAGCACAGTATTAGAAGCCATTTCTCATCCAGAAACAGGGTTGCGAATGTAGGACTGCTCTCGAATAGGAAAATACGAAGTTCATTCTTCAACTCCACAATGCGACGAAGGACTCGACCACGAGACAACCAACGCACCTCCGTGTGCAATAGAAGCGAATCATGTGTAGATTCCATCTCCTCGCAAAGAATGGAAAATAGCTGACTGTTTCAAGCTCTTGCTTTCACAAAATTTACAACACTAATTACATCGTTCAGCACTTTATTGACTTCCGGTTGGAGTACTTTTGAAGCCAATGCCTCCCTGTGTGTCATGCAATGTGTGAAATTTACAGAATTATTAACAGCACTCACTCATGCTCTGAAACCCTTTTTAGTTCCAGTAAATGCCGAAGCCCCATCAGTACATATACCAACACAATTTGTCCTCGAGAGATTGTTGTCAATAAAAAAGGAATTCACAAGAGAAACAAGTAGTTCCGTGAAGAACTATACAGCCTATTTTCATATATCCTACTTATGTTAATTGCCACTGTCAACATACACAATTTCTGTTTGATTGCTTTAATAGATTCGTAGATATTGAGAACCGACTAAATATTTCGGATGGTCGCCATGTTGGATTTTATATATGTAGGTCCTAGAGTTATGTACTGTTACATGCATATTATTGTGAACGTGTAGTATTCAAACTTCAATCGCATAATTAGGACACAAGAAAAAACGAGGAGATTTTAAAATTTTGCACAGCTGCCATCTTGAGGTTATGGAAACAATTGAAATAAATTAGATGCCAGTGGATTAACATTCGTGTAAGGATTTACAGTACCAAGTTTCACCGCATGCGGATGGTTAAATTGCGAGAAAAGTCCATGTGAATATTTATAATTCGCGTCACCGCCATGTTGGATTTGTGATCACCAGGTTATTTAAAGTCCTATAGGTGAACTTAAGTTCATAGCCCCTATGAACATTAAAAATGCAGTTTGATTGCTAAAATAGATTCATAGATATTCAGTATCGTCTAAATACTTCGGATGGTCGCCATGTTGGCTTGTTAAATGTATAGGCCATAGAGTCATGTACCATTAAAGGAAAATTATTGCGTAGGTTCATTATTCAAACTTTCACTTCGATCGCATGATTACGACACAAGAAATAAAAACTTAATTTTAAAATTCACACAGCCGCCATCTTGAGGTTATGTAAAATATTGAACTAAATTAGATACCAGTGCATTACAATGTGTATTAACATTTTCTGTACCAGATTTCATTGCGTTTGGAACATTAAATCACGAGAAAGGTCTATTTTTTTAAATTCGCTTGGCCGCCATGTTCGTTTTGTAGTTAACTGGTTTTTGAAAGTCTTATAGATGGACTTCCAGTAGTGCCCTTTATCTCCGTACAAAATTTTAGGGAGATACCGCTAATAGTTTCAGAGATATAGAATGCCGGTGAAATATTTCGCACATCCGCCATCTTGTGATTATGTAAACAATTGAACGAAGTTAGATGTCGGTGCATTACAATGTATATAAACGTATACTGTACCAAGTTTCATTGCGTTTGGTTGGTCAAATCGCGAGAAACGTCTATTTAAATGTCGCAAATTCGCTTGGCCTCCATGTTGGTTTTGTAGATACCAGGTTTTCAAAAGTCACATAAGTGAACTTACAGTAGATCCCTCTATCACATTAGAAAATGTCAGGGTAATATCGGTAATAGTTTCGGAGATATTGAATGCTGGTGAAATATTTCGCACAGCCGCCATGTTGGATTGGAGAGTCGTAACAAAATTTGAAGGGCACGGTCGAGGTCGCCGGGAATAGTGCTATGAACTTTCCGATTTTCATTGAAATCGCTCCTGCCGTTTAGATTTTATTAGGGGGGGGGGGGGGGGACACACACACGAATCACACACACACACACACACACGCACACACACACGGACAAAAGGTGATCTCATAAGCCTATTTTTTCAAAATTGAAAATAGGCTAAAAAATATCTTCGCCTGTAGTCCGCCCTTCCAGAGCTTTACAAAATAGAAAATCCTCGTGCATTTTATTTTCATGACAGTAGCGTACAAAAACAAGAAGCTGGGCACTATTTACGATATCAGTACTGTCATCAAGTTGCAGGGAAAATTTTGGGCTATCATGAAGACGTGGTAGCAATTGATTTTTTTATGTTAGAGGCTATTACATCAATACGACGAGTTACTGTATCATTTGAGAGCGGTATCGACTTCAAACACTCGCCGAACTTTTCTCCATGCATGATCGCGCACATTTTCACGGCTGCAGGAAGAAGTAATTTCTCACTAATAATATGTGGTGATTTGGATTTTGCAATTAAATAGGATACCTCCAAGGATGCTCTTAGCGGTTTTTTAGGAACTGTTGCGTGCTTTTCTAGGAATCTAACAGTTCCTTTCAGTTGTTTTTCGTGGTGCTTAAAAATTCTAAGGGTTTACTTACACAGTCTGGATGTTTAGTCTGCAAGTGCCTCTTAAGTTTCACAGGCTTCAAACTGTCGTTTGCTAAAATCTCCAAACAAAGAACGCATTGAGGTTGTTCCTGATTATTATTCGAAAGAATGCTGGTAAAGAATATTGTCAGATAAGCGTCTTGATATATACGCACTTTCACTTTGTGTGTAGAATTAATCATCCTGACGGGAGCAGAAGTAGACGCGGAAGAACAATGGACCTTGTTTAAATTCGAGCCTTGTCCTTTTTCCGAAGGAGGGCAAGCACTATCACTTTCATGGGGTCTCTTTTTACCACTTCTAATAAGCCACTTATCCAAGGGTAATGGCGTCACTCGTATCATTTTATTGTAAAGTTGGCTAACCACGCACTAGAATTCACCTGTTCACTCACTGTCTTTGAACTGACTGGAAAGGCCTAGCTGAATTCGAATGGGCAACGGCAGAAATAGAAGAATCCATTCTTGGAATCCATTCTTGAAAGGAAGTGGCGGTCACTTTGTCAAGCGGCTTATTGTCATTAAGTGTTTGTTAAGGTGATGTCACTGCGGGTGGCGAATGAAGGGAGCTGTGTGGGAAATGTTACTCGCCACCTTTTCTCAGAATTCCTGCTGGCAGGATCTACTGGTCAGTTCTTGTGAAATAAGACAGCAAAGGTACGAGTTTATTATTCTTGAATGGTCTTGGGAGCTACCTGCCTATGATAGGTTCATGAACATGAGGATAGTAATATTTGTTACTGACTCATCATCATCATCTTGAGCAGTTTCCAACCGACTATGAAACATAAATATTTCAATCAGAGCCGGCGCCTCCCCACTTTGAGAACCCCTGGTCTAGCTCAGAGGTGGTCAGCTGGGCGCCCGTTTACCCTGGCCCAGTGAAGCCGGGCAGGCGTGACGTAAATGCGGATGGCTTACCAGCATGCATACGTCACAGTGTAGCGAGACGAAACGAGAGAACGTGCCCAGTCTCACCGGGCAGGCATTGCGAGCGGTGATAGAGATTCAGGGGTGGCAGGTTCAATCTAATACTGTATTTATTATTGAAAGTGTACTTACATTGCATTACAAAATGCAGGCATTCATGTGTGCACATTATGATGTACGGTATATGTCCCATGTTTTGCTGTAAGTGAGGGAATGTCTGGACAAATACTACCATTGGTGTGAGTCGAAGAACGGCACTAATTATTGTGATCGATGACTCGATGTTCAAAGCTGTAAAGCGGCCACAATGTTTTGAATTATAGTGTCTCTCAACTTCATATTTTTTAAAATCACAGAATGTCCACATACTAAACATTTAACACGTTCTCCAATTGGCACAAAAAGCCATTGGGATTCTTGTTGCACGCGATTTGCACTAGAACTTGGTCTCTTCTCAGCTGACTCCATATTCGTAGCACCATTATCACTGCTGTGAGGCAATCGGTTGGTTTACGCTGCCAAGACTGAACGCAGCTACTCTGCCCGCTCGCCGCCCGTGTACGGTGCGGGCGCCCACTTGGCGAAATCCCTGGTTTGAGCAAGCCTGAGTTAGCTCATTCATGCTCCAGCAGGGCATCCACCTTCATTTCACGTTTGACTGTCAATGCGATAGTTTGCCTGTGTGGAAATGTCACCGGCATTGCGATTTGTGGCTAAAACCAGAAACTAGCACTACTTGGTATTCTTTTGTTGTCGTTACAACAGAAAAGAAATGAAGTGTGGCAGAATTTCGAATAAATCCTCTAAAGCAGCTGTACTTACAGAATTTGTCTATTTGAATAATTTTGGGAACTGGGATTCCAATGGCACGGCTATTCTTTGTACGCTTGTATGCATTCTCCCAAAGTCTCATTATCCATTATTGATATTCCAATACCCGCCCATCACCCCATTACTTTGTCACACACTTACGTATGCAGCTTCTCCGAGGGGCTCACAACTTGTGGGACGTGGGTTGGTGACCACGGGACCCTAGCTGAGTCCACCATTGCTTCCACTTACTTGTACCGGGCTCCTTTCAGTTACCTTTCCTGTCGACCTCCCTTGGTCAAAACTTGTTCTCTTCCGACCCCGACGGTATTAGGGTAACTGTGGCCTAGGGAGTCTTTCACTTTTACCCTATTCTTTTGTTTTCCATTTCTTCTTCTAGTATATAAGTTAGTAATTATTTTTAGTTATAGTTTACATTTCATTATCATCTTCACGATCACCCAAACCATTAGGGGCCGATAACCTAGACGTTATGCCCCTTAAAACAACAATTATCATCATCATCATCATCATCAACAACAACAACATATGCGGCTGGATGGCCCGCTGGCCGCCTCAACACAATATGCCATCAGGGTGGACGGCAAGTGAGGGAAGCTAACTGGACGTATTTTTCAACCAGTGCGATTGTGCTGGACGCTGTGCTGTCAGCAACGCAAAACACAATCCAGCAACTGGTTAGCGGCCAGCAAGCTGGAGTGTGAGTGGTTTGTTATAGCAATTGCCACCTGCGAAATTTCGTGTTACCGTCAGCACGACAAAATGATGTTACACCTGTTTTGGGGTATGAAGACGTCATCCATACATATTGTGTTCAAGAGGGCACTACGGTAACCGCAGGTTCTCCCCACTTTGCAAAAAAAAAAAAAAAAAAAAAAAAAAACAACAACCAACAACAATCGACAACAGTGGGAGGTGCTTTCCTTTTATATATCAAGACAACGCTTCTGCTCAGAGGGCACCACATATTCAGATTTTCTTTCGTGACGACAACAACAACAACGAAATTATTCCTCATGCATTTTACATTTTACTCCTCTGACAATTCGCCTAGCGATCTTTGGCTCAAGCATTCTTGGCTGTCACCTCGGATGCCCGGATTCGATTCCCGGCTCTACCAAGAAATTTAAATCTAGTCTGAGGACTGGAACGTGGTACACAACGCCTCATGAGGCAAAACTGAAAAAAGGCGGGTTCGATTTCCACCTCAGCCATTCTGGAAGAGGTTTTCCGTGGTTTCCCCACTTCTACTCCAGGCGAATGCCTGGATAGTTCCTAACTTAAGGTCACGGGGTGCTTCCTTCCCAACACTCACCGGAATTACAAATAGCCTACACACACTACTACATGCATCACTGTGACACAAGTTATAAGACAAATTATATACACACACAAGTACACGGGGCTACATAGTCACGATGTCACGAAGCCCCTAAAGAATCAACAACAATAGTGACAAATCACCTCTAATATTACCGACAGCAGTGGCTACGCTCGCTAAAGCGCAGCGTTGGGTCATGGGGCCAAGCTCTCTGCTGACTCAGTAGACGCGAGGGTTTGAGCCCCACCGTCGGCCATCCTTGAAATGGTTTTCCGTGGTTTACCGATTTTCAACACCAGGCAAATGCTGGGACGGTACCTTCTGACAGACCGCGGCCGCTTCCTTCCACAGTTCCTTAACAGGTTTCATTCATCTTAATCATTCCAGCTCTCATCCCGGCGTACTGGGTGAGTTAGCCGTGGTCGTTACGGCGTGACTGCTGGCAGTTGCTCACATCCGGGAGGCGAGGAGGTTCGAATCCCCCTGCCGGCATACTTGAAGATGGTTTTCTGTAGTTTTCCATCTTCCTTCCAGGCAAATGCCGGGGTTGGTCCCTAAGTATAGGCCACACCCGCTACCTTCCAATTCCTCGTCCTTACATTCACACTTTCCTCCCCAGACAACACTCGACACGTGACGGTACTTGTAGATCTCCCCATGGGTGTCCACATAGAAGTATCTACAAACTCTGGCGAGCCGAACATGTCCTCGGACACTCCCGGCACTAAAAGTCATACGCTAAAATAAATAATAAAAAAAAAAAACCTGTAGGTCGCTCTCGCGCGTCGACTAGAAGGACCTGCACTCGGCTTATCAGGAGGCCACACGACAAAAAAGAAACCTCTACTATTGGAAAATAAGGGTCATATTATAAGTTCACAAGTACAGTATGTCAAGTACTTCACCTTGGGAACATTACTATGTGAGGGGGCGTCTTTGGAAAATGGGACACATTATAATTCCAGGGCCCTGAAGAGCTGTCAGAGATTCTCACGCGCTGGGAATTAAGGTGGCCCAGTTAGAGGGTCGTGCGGACACTAGGCCCTGCAGGGTTCAACAGGTAGCCCACTGTTGTCTGTAATTTGCATAGAGCACTCGGGACACGCACTTCGTGTCCTGAATTAATTAAACTTCCCCTCAGATGATGACACAGACACCTACCCGGTTTCTTCACGACTACAGATAGAAAATGTAAGCGATATTAGAGAATTACTCTTAATAGGCGTTAGCCGGGAATCGAACCAGCCCCGGAGGTCCGCGTTTGATTCCTGAATCTGCAAAGAAACGTTAATTCTGGTCTGAAGGCTGGAACGGGGTTCATTCAGTCTCGTGAGGCAAAACTGAGAAAAGGAGGGTTTGATTTCCAGCTGTCATACTGAAAGCGGTTTTCCGTGGTTTCGCCCCTCCCCCCATTTCTACTCCAGGCAAATGCTGAAATGTTCCTAACTTTCGGTAAGGCCGCCTCCTTCCCAATCCTAACCCCAATTTACAAATACACGCACTATTACAGTCATCAAAATAATACAGCTAATCACACAAATTCCACACACACCAAAATACACGGGGCTATATAACTATGTGATCACAGCCCCTATAATAAGCAACAACAACAAAAAAGACGTTCTTCTGTCAATATAAACAATGCATCTGAGCTTCTTTCCTTCCTCTTCTTTTTCTTTAGTTCTTTCCTTCTGAAAAATTCGCACTTAATACTTTGTGGTGTAGCGGGTAGCATTCTTGGCTGTCGCCCCTAAGAGTCAGGTTCATTTCCCGGCTCTGCCAAACAATTTCGTTCTTGTTTGAGGGCAGGAACGACCCAATCAGACCCGTGAGACACAAACGTGAAAAGGGGAGGTTCGATTCCCATCTTATCCATCCTGGAAGTGGTTTTCCATCGTTTCCCACTGCTACTCCACGAAAATGTCGGTCTGGTTCCTAACTTAAGACCATGGCCACCTCCTTCCCAATCCTCATCTGATTTACAAGTACTCACACTCCTACAGACACCACAATAACACAGGTTATCAGATAGATACGAGAGAGAGAGAGAGAGATATATATATATATATATATACACACCCAAGTACACGGGGATTAATGACCGTGATGCCGAAGCCACTCAAATGAAGCAACAACAACCGTGCGAATAGACACCCTGCACAAATGTTCCAGTTACCTCAACATAGAACTGAAAAATATAAAAGTTCTATTTTGTATGTAGGCTAGTATTCTCTGGAATACACGTAGGCCTACATTGCATCAGTATTCAGGACTTCCCATCAGAACGATAAAACACTCCCTTCATAGTATTCTATCAGCTATGCAATGCTCACGGTCAATGTAAACATTGAGAGACGTGGTGGCGCAGCGGTCAAGCTGTTGGCATCACACCACGGTGGACCGGGTTCGATTCCCGGCCAATGCATGTGAGATTTTCAAAGTGAAATGCCATGTCCTGTGGTTCGGATTCCACGTAAAACGGAGGTCCCGTGGCTCATGATCGCGAGATTAACGGCACGTAAAACTATAAATTTCCTTCCTTTCTTCAACGTAAACATTCAATTGTTTAGGAAGTGAAAACAAATATGATTCTTCTATACTCAAACTATAGTGAAGTCCTTCTCTATATGACGGAACCTCTCAGGGGCCGCGTGGCGTTTGTAGCAGCGTGTCAAGCAAGGAACTGGTGCTAGCGCCTAACTAGTTCATCACATTTACACCTTTTATCGCATTTAATAATTATTATTACTCACATGAATTTCGGAGTAGTTGCTGGAAATGGTGTCCTTTTTCTAGACACACGTTGCCCCGACGTAGGAAGTTTCGGTACACTCCCTGTAATTCATTCTCACTGATATTTGGTAACAGTGCAGTTATTTCGTTCTCAGGAGCCTCCAGAGTAGCCTACGAGGATTGTTTCTCTATACATATTGTTTAAGATTCCCTCACAAATAAAATTAGCACAGCTCTGAAACTTACGAACCCATTTACTGTAAGAGTTCTTCTTGAGATTATAAGTATCCACTAGGAAAAATCGTTGTTTTATTCTGTAGCTAACCATGCTCACGGAATACGAGATAGCCTACAGTACTTGACCACCAGTCTTAATTATCTGAAGTAAGATATCTTGCTAGCTGTGTATGTAATCAATGCTATGCCAGCATCCAGGGCTTCCCGACCCACTGTTTTGTAATCGGTACATCGTCGTGACTCATCGCGAGCCGTCCACCACGCAGCCCTTGCGAGATGTCGTTATATAGAGAAGGATCTCACTATATTTCCGAGTCATGTAACTTCGATGGCGTAGTCGGTAGCATGCTGAGCTTCTATGCCCAAGGTCGCGGGTTCAAACCCGGCCGAAGTCGTCAGATTTTTAAGAGCGTTAAAATCCTCCAGTATTCCTTCCTTCGGAGGTGAAGTAAAGCCAGCGGTCTCATGCTATAGATTTATGGAATGTAAAAGATCCTTCCACTTGTGTGAAGCAAAATTTCTAAGTTAGATTTCGTTGAAACGCTCTTTCATAGTTCCAACGTTCACCACTTAGGTGTCAGGTAAATCTGGTACCGAAAGTAGGAACTAATTGAAATTGAACGGAACTTGTAGCTCACCCCATGGGTGTCCGCTTGAAGCAGCTACAGCCTCTGGCGAGTCAAACATATCCTCGGACACTCCCGGCACTAAAAGCCATACGATAAATAAATACTAAACATTCATAAATAACAAAAAAGGTAAATTAATTATAATAATTCAGTGGGGATTCATTTTACAGTAGCAAATATTCAAAGATTCTTTGGAAAAAATAAGAACTACCTGTATCAAGAACATACTTCTATTGCTTGGTTAGGTTAAGTGTTTTCATCGTTCAGTGTATTTAGCCGTCCTCTGAATGAAGAGAGCTGCATAAAAGGAGGCTTTGTAGCCTCAGTGGCCTGTAAAAGAGCAATAATAAATTCAAATTTCAACCTCACTATGATGGCTCAAAGCTCCAAATGAATCAACAACCTATGATCTTGGGAACATGGGGAGTAAACAGCTCACTACTCCCTGTGTATAAACGTGGAGAAGTGTGTTGTTTTAATCGTGAATGTGTCATGTACATCACTGCTCAATAAGATGGATGTGTTGGCAAGATCCACAACTGTTCCTCTCATAGCCTGAGAATACAAAGTGCTCTAACGAGAACATCTGTTTGCGGTGTGCCTGCCTCGAGTGCTTCGTGTACTCCTCGGTGCTCGACTCACGCACCCAACTGTGGGAACAGATTCTCCTCCGTCGTCCAATACTGTGCTAATTAATAATAATAATAATAATAATAATAATAATAATAATAATAATAATAATAATAAAATCCAAAGAAAGGAATGATCAAAAAGTTGGAGCTAGTAGAGAGAAGATTCTTACGAAGATACTTGGACCAAAAAGAACAGAAGATGGGTCGTGTAGTAAAACAAGTAACCAAGAATTATACGTCAGATTGGATAAAATCTCAGACACCATCCGGAAAAGTAGGGCTATGTTTTTTGGACATAGGGTATATATACAGAATGGACCCAGGCAGATAAACCAACCAGATAATGAAATTCTTTGCGACCCGGAAAACCTCAGCTCGCTGGTAACAGCAGGTGAAGAAGGACCTAGAAGAAATTACAACATCTGAAGCTGAAATCAGCAACAGGGAAGCATACTATACAAAGCAAAAATTAAGAATTCCACGGGTTTTAAGAGTCATCCTACATCACGGATCCAGACACCATGGACTGAAGAAAGGAGGGGAATGCAGAGCGATAGAATAAAGGAGTATTGGGCAAAAATGAAGATCCAGAAGCTGAAATCAAATTAACGTGGTCCACAGTCGGCCTAAACGACAGAAGAAGAACAAGAAGAATACAAGATCAAGTACTGGCAACAAAGAAATACCCAAATACATCAGAACAGGCATGCCAAATGACAAATGTAGGAAATGCCATCGCGAATCGGAGACTATCCAGCATATCACAGGGGGCTGTACAACATTTTCATCTACGCAATATTTGATGAGGTATGACCAAGTAGCCAAGATAACCCACCTGGACCTGGCAAAGAAGCACTCCTTAAGAAATAATTGTCTGCCTTATTATCAATATATTCCTGATGCTGTTCTGGAGAACGATACACACAAGCTACTCTGGGACAGGTCAGTGATCACAGATAGACCCATATCAGCAAACAGGCCATACATTATTCTTATTGATGAAGTGAGGCGTATTGATGCAAACCCAGACATTTCCACTTCCGGTCCAAACCGAAGTAACCACATGAACATAATCTCCCTATTGAAACGCAGCATTTAAAGTATTGGTGAGGCGCAAATGTCGACAATTCCTGTATAAGTCTGCATGCTGAAATCTACGTTTAGATGCAAACTCCGACATTTCCATATGACGTTGAGGAGCAATCGCCGATATTTCCACACAGGCAACAAAAATAGCCATGATCACGCCACGTGACTCAACAGCTGATCCTTGGCGCACTAGAATAGTAGTAGTGAGTCCTTATTGTGTGTCTGAATATCAGAATAATGGAATGTAATGTTACTCCTCCAATCGCTGGAAGAGGAAGGAAGAGAACAATAAACTGTGCCAACTGGATGCGAGGGAAAGCAAAGTTAAGAAGGTAAGTTACAATGCGCATGCTAATGATTCTCTTGACGTGTGAGGTAACCACTACTCCACAGCGGCGCACAGTACTATTATCATTATATTACAATATCAGTCACTATTCTTATATCCCCCGCAGGAAATTTAAATTCTTTTCAATCTTCCACTAGATAGTAATAAAGTAAATTTAATTTGTGCACAGATATGCACCGGCGACGCTTCGAAAATACCCGTCCTGCAAACATGGAGGTACTACGAAGTCGTCTTCATTCCAATGCAGCTTGCTGACAATGTAGGACATTAAAGTGTTCCATCACAGGTTCTATGAACACAAGAATAAGATACTTCAAGTCTTCAAGACCAGTTTATATTAAAACACTGTGAGAGTATTATTATTATTATTATTATTATTATTAGCGTATGGCAAGGAAATTATATACATAATGTATACAATATATACACAATAAGAAAAAAACATTGTTTCACTACAGGCATTAGTGTTATCCGTTATAGCTGAATGTTCAACTTTTGAGCCCACTGCAGTACCTCCGTTGTTGGTGATAGAAAGTCTTCCAATCTACCTGGATAAGCCCGTAGTTGACACTCGCTTAAAATGTGGGCAATGATCTGGCGAGGGGCTCCACAATCACATTCTGGAGATGGTACTGTACAAAGTTCCACTTATAGAGAGAATCCCTGCACCTTCCATGACCTGTCCTGATCCTGTTCAGTCTGGACCAAGTTGCACGCGGTAGTTGGAATCCGTTAGCAATTTTTTCCCCTCCGAAGATGTTATGTGCGGGCAAGTCAGTGGAGTTATTCCAGCGGCCTGTCTATTCCTCCAAAGCATCGAAGTTGGTGGATGTCTTCGGAGCAGCATCACAAAGAGGTGGATGTCGTGATTTCAATCTTTGGAGACTAAGAGCTGGTATGTCGTCTAGAACAGGTAGCAGAGGATTCTTGCAGATCTTGTTGTACTCTCGAACAAGAGCACTGGATCTTCGTAAGTCAGGTGGCATTATACCAGACAACAGCGGGAGCCAGTGGACTGGAGTTGGTCTGATGGTACCAGATATAAGACGCATGCTGGTATTCAATTGTGGGTCAATATACTTCGTATACGGGCTATTAAGCCACACTGGAGCACAATAGTCGGCAGTAGAGAAAACCAGTGTTAAGGCTGAAGAGCGCAGGATGTTCGCAGCAGATCCCCAAGTAGTACCAGTTAGCTTCTGAACAATATTGTTTCGGGTTTTCTGTTTCTTCGACAAGTTCAAAAGATGTTGCTTGAAGGATAAAGTCCGATCCAAGGTAATACCAAGATATTTCGGAAACCTATTGTGATTAAGTACTCTATTGGATAAGGTAATATTTATTTTGAAGTTAGCAAGCCGGTTACTCAAATGGAAGCAAGAGACCTCCGTCTTGGCTGTACTGGGTCTGAGTCTCCAGTTCCTGAAATATTCTGTCAGGGTGGATAAGTCCTTAATCAAAATGTCTTCAGTTTTCTCAATGATCTTGTGTTGTGTGGCCAGGGTCAAGTCATCAGCATAGCAGAACTTTCTGGATATTGTTTCTGGAAGATCAGAGATGTATAGATTAAACAGTAGTGGCGACAAAACTGATGCCTGGGGCAAACCATTATGCAGTTTTCTCACTGAGCTTTTCTTTTCACCTAAACAGACCTGAAATTTCCTGTCACTGAGCATGTTGTTGATAAGCTGTGCAATTGTTCTGCATGGTATAGCTCTGAGTAATTTATAAATCAATCCTTCCTTCCATACGGTATCAAAGGCAACAGTGAGATCCACAAAGACAGCAGATGTTTTAAGCTTTTGCTGGAATCCGGCCTCAATGTAAGATGTTAATGAAAGTACTTGATCACAGCAGTTTCGGTTAGGTCAGAAGCCTGCCTGATCCACAGGAATGAGTTCTAAAATGGTTGACCCAATTCTGTTGTAGATAAGCCTTTCAAAGAGTTTTTATCAACAGCTAAGGAGGACTATTGGTCTGTAACTTTCAGGTCTATTTGCAGGTTTTCCAGGCTTCAATATGGAAATGATTTTAGCTTTCTTGAAGTCGGGTGGGATTTGTCCAGTCTGGAGAATATCTGTGAAGAACTGTACCTTCCATCTCTTTGCAATGTTTCCCATATGTATGAGGAATTCTGGATTAATTCCATCGAAACCAGGTGCCTTGCCAGGTTTTAGTTCTTTGAGGGCCCCTTGAACATCAAGGGCTGTAAAGGGACGTGAATAGCTAGACATGCGAGGTGTTCATGATTTCAGAGCACGAAGCTAGTATCTAACATACTTCGTATGCTTCTTATCAGATGGAGCTCGGGAAGTTGTTACAATATGGGAAGCCATTTGGTCTGGTGTCACCTGAGGTTGACTCTTTACTACTGGTGTACCTCCTCCTAGCCTTCTAAGAAGACCCCAGGCTTTTCTGCTAGAATGAGTGAAATCTAAACTTTCGATTGTTTCAACCCATCTTTGTCTTCGGCAGTCATCCAAGCTAGCCAGAAGTTTCTCAGCAGTTTCTGCATCTCTGTTTTGTTCGAAATTCTTAAACAATTCCTCACTCTCGGGTGTAACACCTATACGACACAAATATGATCCGTCAACAAAACCACGTTCAGTTTCTATAAAATACAAAGTACAATCGCATCAAGAAAAATCCATTTGAGTAGAAATACATTTCTTGGCATTCTTGGTGTGGCTAAGGATCGTGTGACACGCATTATACAATATACAATGTCTGGACAACTTCCCAGCGAAAATAGGGGTGCAGATAGAGTATCGACCAAAAACGACATAAAGCGTGCTTTCATTGAGTCTTTGAAATGCAATGTTGGTCATTATTGCAGATCAAAATGAAGTGCGCGCCTTTATTTGTCATCTGATTTGAACATTAAGAAACTGTAGCACGTGTACATTGAGAGAGCTGGTCCAAAAATGAAAGTACGACACTGTTTATTCCGGCATATTTTCAACACACATTATAACATTGGATTTGGGAGCCCTGCTACAGACGTGTGTTCGGTTTGTCTTCAGCTAGATGAGAAAATTAAAAGAGAAACTTATGCTGAAGCAAAAAACAAATTAATGGTCCAGAAACGTGTCCACACCTTGCGAGCTAACTCATTTTATGATATATTAAGGGATGATGACCCTTTCGTAAAAACATTTAGCTACGATTGTCAGAAGAATCTGCCTCTGCCGAAAATTCCTGACCAAGCATGTTATTACTCGAGACAGTTGTATATTTACAATTTCACCGTAGTAGAGGGATCTTCTAAAAGTAAACTTGATCCCACTAACGTGTTTATGTATGCTTGGACAGAAAATGAACGTCCAAAGTCATCAAATGAGATTGCATCTGCTGTATACCATCGGCTGCAAAATACTGATTTTCCTTCCGAAATACATACTTTCAGGCTAGTCTCAGATGGAAGTGGGGGACAGAATAAAAATTGTTCTATGGTTGTGATGTGTTTCAAATGGCTTAGTACTGCACCACATTCCATCAAGACTCTTGAATTAATATTTCCTGTAGCAGGAGAAAAAACCTGAAAAAAGAGCAACCATTCTAAACAAAGAGGATTATTTTGATACATTTAAACAATATGGGACTGTAATAGAACATGGCAGAGACACGACTATTTACGATTGGAAAAAAGAAAAAAACCTGCAACTCCCAGGACAGTGGTATTACAAATTCAATGAGGGAGGAGAATGATTATCAGTCGCTCTCAGGGAACTGTAAGAGTTAGAGGGGAAACCTTTTACAGGACTTATTTAGGTTTTTCAAAGCCAGTCTTTGAGAAAGGGAAGACTGCTGCCATGGTAAGGCCAGATATTCTGAACTATGGATTACCTGTAAAAAAGGAGAAAACTTCTGATTTAGATTCATTGCTGAAGCGTCATTTTGTTGAAGATTGGAGACAGCTTTAAAATCATCAGTTCTACAAAGATGTTATAGATCCATTAGAAGGGGTGGGGTTGGAGGAGGAGGATGATGAGGGGCATGACTTTATTTGCCAACCACAAATTGAGGTAGCAGATCTCAGAATCTAAAACATTGAACTGTGGTATGGATATTGATACAAGAGTCCTTAAAAATTATATTGTCACTTTGTATGGTTAGACTTTGTTATAGATTATGTTATATTATATTATTATGCATTTGTGAAAAAAAATATACCTGAAACTATATCAAACTTTTATACTTAGTATTTCCGTAAAAACACCAAAACTAAAATAAACAGCTAGACATCTGTCTCAACTAACGTTGGTTTAGAAGCAAACACAGACATTTTCTTTTTTCAGTCCATATTTTTGAAGAAATACACAATAATTCTTGGAAATGAAAGGAATTACACGACTTAGAAATGTATTTTTAATGTTCTTGTTATAGTAACATGAGCTTTATCACATGCCATAATTAATTTTTCGGTTTTTTTCGTGTCCTGAAAGAAAAAAAAAGGGAAGTGGAAATGTCTGGGTTTGCATCTATTCGCCTCAAGTGCGAAAGAAAACTCTTCTAATAGACATCGCAGTGCATAACTCGCATAATATCCAACACATTTATGCCGGGAAAGTGACGAAATACACGTATCTGGCTGAAGAGACAGGAATTTGTCACTGTATTGCCTATCATAATCTTTTCCACAGGGATCATACCGAGGTCGCTGAAGGCCAACCTCGATAAACTGGGGCTCCAACATAATCTGCATACCAGTATGCAGAAAGTAGTTAATTTAGAGACCTGCTCCATTGTTCGTTCGTTCCTCAACCTACCAATACAGAGAACTCCACACCATCTTGCAACTCATGCCGAAGAAATAGTGAATTGTACCCAATGACATGGTGAACATACGGATAATAATAATAATTGACACCGTGGACGGCCAGGGTGGATGGGCCTACTTACCTGTTTTAGAGGTCCGCCTCGCTTCAGCAACAAAATCACCTCCAGAAGACATGTCCCAACAGAAGAACACCAAAAGGGGTGGAAGGAAAATGGAGAAGGGGAACGCACAGGCTATTCTACAGACACCCCCCAATAACCGACAGAACTGCTGCCGACGAAATAATGCCACAACAGCTGCTTAAAAATGAAAATAAAAATTTAATGTTAAAATTTAAAGACGCACCTCCACCAGAAACAGAACATGCTTGCTTGCAAAGCAAAAAAAAAAAAGACAAGAATTAAATTAAAAATTAAAATGTTATAAAGCCCAAAGATTAAAATAAAATTACAGGCATGATTAAATGAGAAAGGGCTTGATAATTTACAAGGGAATGCAATACCGATCCGACATGCGGAGATCCAGGCCACGATGAAACGAGAAATTAAAAATTAAATTAACCAAATAAAATAGGATCAGAAAATAATTCCATAATTTGCAAGACGGAGAAAAACACAGGAACATTTACGAAAAACACAAAGTTAAACCAACAAGATTAAATTAAAAAAATTTAAGCTAACACCACAACACGTTTGAGTTTCGCGGTCGGCGCCAAGAGACTGACCTCGAGACCAGAATGCATTTCGGCAAAACAAAAAACAAACATGGCCACTAAAAACAGGAGACCGCATGTCCGATCGAATTACGGCAAACAATTTAGCAAAACTAAATTTTAAAATCAGCAGAAAGAAAAGAACGGAGGAAAACAATTAAGTCTAAACACTATTAACAAGAGGGCGGAGCCACGGATCGTAAATCAGATAAATAATATGCCAATCCCAAGATTGCCAAAGGAAAATAAATAATAATTTAAAACGTAAAATAAACTTAGAAATGTGTCTCCAGAAGGTACGAAGAAAACAATAACATTTTTTTAAATATCAGGTAACGTTGACAAACAGAAATATTAGGCCTATAAAACAAAATAAGGTACAGAATTAAAACATTACTATAAGACGATATCGGAGCTCCATAACAATAATAAATATAAATGTATAATGCAACGTACCTTACATCCTTCTCAGTGGAGACACAATGAAAATAAAATAATTAACACACAATATAAAAAATATATAATACGGCACTAAATTGCCTGAAATGGCCCACCCAGCACATGCTTCGTTTTGGCATCACAAGCACTGGTCTGCATCGAGATGCGTTTTTCATTTCGTATTTCTTCACTGCGAAACGATGAAATAATAGCCTGAAGAGCACAGGCAATTTCTTAGTAGAATTGGTATTCAAATTTTGTAAAAGCTGGGGGCCAATGCCCCCTAGCCCACGAAGAGATACTCTGTCACACCAGCTGGCAAGTTGCTTCTCAGACGACAGAACATTAACTCCCCAAGATGGCGGAGAATCGCGCGTCAGATCCCGAACTGCATTCATGTAAATATTTATCGTCCAATCAAGGCTTGACACATCAATCAACAATGTCATTATTAAGTAAATAATTTGGCGGTATCATGAATACACAGTCCTTTGTTTCATGAATTAGAATATAATAAATGCCCTCAAACATGACTGGAATAGGATGAGTTTAATAAGGCACAACCAACACACTCTATTGGAGAAGAAGGAACCACGTGAAGACACCCCGAAGTCCGACAGCAGCTGCTATCTCGTGTTCACAAACGGAATCAAGTCACCAGGCGGTCGATTCAAAATGTCATGAATTCCATCCAGGGGTAGATACATGTTTGAAACGTTGGGACGGGCTCTTGCACGTAACAGTCTCCCTCCCTTAAGCGTGAACACCGTTCACGAATATGCCTAGGCATAGGCAGAACTCCTTAACTAGTCGATTCACCAAGCATGTTTCCAGAAGTTAATGTTCACCAGTTAACTCCAATTGATGGATGAAACCGCATCGTTTTGGTTAGGAAGAGTGCAGGGTCAGATTATCAGTGATGGGATAATTGATCACCTCGCAAACCACTTAGTCAACAGCATCACTGTGTCCATCAGTCTTCAGAAACGCAGAACACCAGCACCTGCAGTGCTTTCATAGTCCGAGACACGTTAGGTAAATTTTTTAATAATTCCAATGTAGTTCGCTTTAAACGACGTAGGTGGAAGCAATGTGCCATATATCATGCGACGCGTGACCAGCCATTTGCAAAATAGAAGTTAATCTAATTTCAAGAAAGGTTTACAGAATTTACAATTTCTTACTACATTTTACAAAAGAGAAACAAAGTTGAATTTATATGAAGAAAACATTTCTGACCATGCCCTAGATCCGTGTTTACAAAATTTCATTTACAAATTTACCTTTTTACAGACTAGAAGTACCTTTCAAGATGACATGAGTTAAACGACTATACATTTAGAAGGAATTACGGTAGAGGAATGACCACTTAAATTCCCAAAGAAACATGTATATAAATTTTACCATGAGTTATGTCTCCCACCGAGTCCAACTTACATGTTAGCATCTTTTATGAAAACATCAAAATTTAGTTTCAATTTTACAATTTACCACAAAATGGGAATTACCCAACAGTTACAGTTTGTATCCCAGCAGAGTTTTCATATCCAGTTCAAAATTCCAGAAGGAACAGATGCCTGAAGGCTTCAATGAAGGTTAGGGATACTCTACATTATACAAAATCAGTTTACAAAATTTATGGTAGCATTTCCTCATTAGAAACCTCTCCACCTCGTTTTATGTGCGACAGATGCACTCTGGAAATTTTGTTTGCTTTGGGGTTTCTAATAAGCAGAGTAACGGGAGTCAGGAATGCCTCTACATAACATGGGCCCTTGAAACGAGGGGTCAACTTGCTTGAAACTAGATTACTGACGCCCTTGGGCTCGAAATTGCGGACGTACACAACATCTCCAATTTCCAAATCAGTCGGCTTGCGACAGGCATTGTGTCGCTTGGCAAGTTGGTCATGTGATACCTTAATATTCTCTCTAGCCTTCTCGAATTTCGCCCTCATATCCTCGGGCGTGAAACTGTCTGGAAGGAGATCGTGCAGGTTCCACAGGTTAGACAACGGAGAATTAGCCATAAAGGAAAACATTATCGAAAAAGGGGTGGCTTGCGTGCTCTCATGCACGGCGGTGTTGAAAGCAAAATTGAGCCAATGCAAATTAGAATCTCACTTGGAATGGTCGTCGTGGTGGAAAGCAATCAGAGCAGAATGGAGATTACGATTGACTCGCTCAGCGAGAGACAGGTTAGGAAAATAGGGAGTGGTTGTTACATGAGAAATAGCATAATCAAATAAAAATTGACGGAACTGATGAGATACAAAGCACTTGGCATTATCTGATACCAGAACCTGACATGGCCCAAAAGATGAAAAGATGGAATTAAGACACTTTATGACGGAACTGGTCGTAGCCTGTCTGGTGGGGAAAATCCAACTAAACCGAGTGAAACCGTCAGTGCAAACAATGGCAAATTGGTTTCCCCGACCAGAGCGAGGAAACGGCCCAACATGGTCGATAAAAAGCCTCTCCATGGGTCTAGATGCCGGTTCAGATGACAACAGGCCAACCTTAGTAGAAACCGGAGGTTTGCTAATACTACATGCAGCACAATTTCTAATGAGCCTCCTGATGTCGCCATCCATACTTTGCCAAATGAAAAACTGTCTGATTTTAGCTCGGGTCTTGAATACTCCTAGGTGGCCACCAATAGGAGATTCGTGATAGTAACGAAAGATTTCCGGAATGAGGACTGACGGGAGCACAATTTTAGATAGACGGTCATGACGAGACGAACAACACAATACACCGTCCTTCAGAGAGTAGGGCTTGATCACTTCACCAGAATTGATTCGGTCAATAAGGCTAGATAAGGAGGGATCTTCTTTCTGGAATCGTCTCACATCTTCAAAAAGCACAGGGGAATTGCTAAGAACGACATTAACACAATTTACAGCAGATACAAGGTTTACGGGCTCACATTCTCGAATATCCTCTTCAGCTGTTTCCTCGTACATGCGGCTTAATGAATCAGCTACCGCATTTTCGGACCCACGAATATGGTGGACAGTGAACTGGAATGACAGAATCCTAGTTGCCCATCTGGCAACCCTACCAGTTTTACGGGGTTTCCCTAACACCCAGCTCAAGGCTTGGTTATCGGTCTCAAGGAGAAACATAGTGTGCTCAAGATACATACGGAATTTTTCTAGAGCGAACAACACAGCTAAACCCTCAAGTTCGTATATGGAATACTTCCTCCCTGCGTCCGTTAAGGTACGAGAAGCGTATGCAATGGGTTGCCTACCCAGATCAGATTCTTGCAGTAGGACACAACCAACACCACGACCAGACGCATCAGTCTGCACAATGAACTGCTTCCCAAAATCCGGAATGGCTAACACAGGGGCGTTAGAGAGCGCAAGCTTAAGATCTTCGAAGGCTGCCTGCTGAGAGGGACCCCACTCAAACTTCACAGCCTTTTTGCGTAATTGATTTAGAGGAGCAGCACGGTCGGCAAAATTACTGATGAACTTACGGAGGAAGTTCACCATACCAATGTAACGAGCAACACCCTTGGCGTTCTTGGGTGGTTTAAAATCTCTGATGGCCTGCGTACGAGACTGGTCCACGGAGATACCAGATTCGGAAACAATATGTCCCAAGAAGGAAATTTTGGGCTTGGCAAAGGAAACCTTGGACAATTTGACGGTAAGGCCAGCGTCACGCAACCGATCAAGTACAACCTTCAGATGATCAACGTATTCCTCGAAGGACTCAGAATAGATCACCACATCGTCAAGGTAGTGGTACACAAACTTGAATTTAATTTCTGAAAACACCTTGTCCAGAAGTCTGCTCAACACAGCGGCTCCGGTGGATAGGCCAAACGGGACACGGGCATACTCAAACAGGTTCCAGTCAGTGGAAAAAGCAGTAACATGCCTGGATTCCGGAGAGAGGGGAATTTGGAAGTAAGAAGAATTTAAATCGAGGATCGTGAACACCTTCGCGTTGCGAAACCAACTAAAACATGTGTGAAGGTCCGGCAAAGGGACGGACTGCAAAACAACTTTTTGATTAAGAGCCCTATAGTCGACCACCGGCCGAAAACCACCGTTAGGTTTTGGCACAAGAAATACAGGGGATGAATAGGCAGAGATAGAAGGTTGGATTACACCTTCTTCCAACATCTTATCGATAATCTTCCGAAGTTCAGCCATCTTGGGCGGGGCAAGACGATACGGGCTGGAACGCACTGGCACAGAATCGGTTAGCTCAACCTTGTATTCCATCAAATGGGTTACACCCAACTTGTCCGTAAATACATCACTATACTCCTGACATAACCTCTTAATGGCATCCTTTTGAAGACTCGTTAAATTTTCCAGATCGAGATCCTCAATAGTCATAGGTTCACTAACAGAATTGACAGCAGGAGAAG
Organism: Meconema thalassinum; assembly: GCA_946902985.2. Classification (NCBI taxonomy): domain Eukaryota; kingdom Metazoa; phylum Arthropoda; class Insecta; order Orthoptera; family Tettigoniidae; genus Meconema; species Meconema thalassinum. Next base: position 959,931,981 of record OX336388.2, on the reverse strand, counting down.
ATAAAACCGGGTTAAATGATAATTTACTCTGCGGATTAAACTTAAACCATAAGTTGCGAGCACCAAAATCAAGAAGCATACCAACGTGTGACATGAAATTAGCCCCAATGAGCGCAGAACAAGAAAGATTTCTGGCAACAAAAAATTTAAATTTCCAAGAAAAATTTAGAATATGAATTTTGACTGTCATACTACCCAAAATATTTAAGTTTGAACAATTTGCCGAAATAAAAGATTCATTGTTAGGCTCTAACTCAGGAAATTTGCAAACACTCTTCATAGATAAAAACCAGTCCTCACTTATAAAGGATGCGACACTACCAGAATCAAGCAATGCAGAAACGGGCTCGTCATTAACACAAATTTCAATAAACGGGGATATTCCTTTAGCCACAGGAGAAATTCCAAAATCATTACTCACTCTAAAACGATTACAAGTAGATGACGAGGACACCCGCTCCACAGGTTTCACATTATATTTAGAATTAGGCTGACTTGCCACGACATTGCTCACCGACAGGTTAGGTAGGTCAGCGACATATGCAGAATTAGCACGTGAAGATTTAGTTTTCAACGAGTTATCAAGACTTTCATTGGTAGGGCGACCAGAAACTTCACAGGGTTTTCCCAAATTCACATGCACAGAAATATCCTTAGAAGTAACACCCGAGTTGGTCTCCACAACATCCCGTCATTGGCGTTACACAACCTGGTTACTCGGACACACCCTCTTGACATGTCCCACGCCACCGCACGTGTGACACTTAATATTGGGTCTTGGGTGGAACATAACCTTAGGCGGGGGACGAGACATCAAGGAAGGAGGGGGACGAGACATCAAGGAAGGAGGAGGAACATTAGCTACACGATGGGAATCTGCATGTTTCACAGCCATAGCCTCTATAACGACTTGTTTCAATTCGACAAATTACGAAGGCCTGGTACACATAGTCATGTATGACCTATATTGAGGCGAAAACCCATTTACAATCGATGACACCAACTGTCGTTCAGTTAAAGGGGATGCAAATACCTGGGCATATACCTTGATGTCACTGACATAGTCGCTAAGTGACTCGTCCAACCTTTGGACACGATACAAAAACCTTTGCTCGAGAGCACTAAGGGCACTCGCAGGGACAAAAAACCACAACACTTCCCTAATGAACATGGCTAAGGACATGCGGAGGTGGATAGCTTCAATTAGCTTATCGCGCAGCATACCGGATGCAACAGGATACAAAAGTTGAAAAATCTGAATTTCCGACATCCCAAAAATCGAGGCATGGTTACCCAATTCGACCACAAGGTTATCTCTTAAGTCAATTAAATCGAAAACACTATTGCTGTCGGCCATTTTAAAAAACACAGAATGCAGACAGACAATACAGAAGGAAATAAAATTTTAGGAATTACTAGGACAGTTTACACTTTCACAAGAATACCGCAACTACCAATTACCAACACCACAGATTAGGTTGACACTCGAACACAGCCACCACCTATAATACAAGATCATGCACAATGCTGCCCCGAACTGCATACGTCACCGCCAGCTCGGCTCGAGAACAGGAAGCTAAATTACAAAAATTTCCACAAAGCACATGGCGAACAGCTAGAGAAGGGCTCCAGGATGACTTCACTCGTAGCATGTAGGCTACTAGAATATTAATAAATCAACATTTCCCATGCCAAGAACACATGTCAGTCACACACCGAGCTCCTTTTTCAGTGGGGATGCTGCATACAAACAGGATAAAATATAGCAGCAAACACCTCGCTTTGAACAGGTCACTGTTATCTCACCACATGGATATTCAGAGGCAAACATGAAATTAAACAAACGACAAGGATTAGCTTTACATAATATCAAGTGCACTGGCAGGCCAAGATCCCACCAACAACCGCCCCATCAGCACTAGAAGGGTCCATAAAACGAGCCTGCGGGTATAGAGGAGGGGATAGTTACGGAAGCGAACTCGAGCTCGGTCTGCTGCCAAAATGACACCGTGGACGGCCAGCGTGGATGGGCTGCATGGGAACTTACCTGTTTTAGAGGTCCGCCTCGCTTCAGCAATAAAATCACCTCCAGAAGACATGTCCCAACAGAAGAACACCAAAAGGGGTGGAAGGAAAATGGAGAAGGGGAACGCACAGGCTACTCTACAGACACCCCCCAATAACCGACAGAACTGCTGCCGACGAAATAATGCCACAACAGCTGCTTAAAAATGAAAATAAAAATTTAATGTTACAATTTAAAGGAGCACCTCTACCAGAAACAGAACATGCTTGCTTGCAAAGCAAAAAAAAAGACAAGAATTAAATTAAAAATTAAAATGTTATAAAGCCCAAAGATTAAAATAAAATTACAGGCATGATTAAATGAGAAAGGGCTTGATAATTTACAAGGGAATGCAATACCGATCCGACATGCGGAGATCCAGGCAACGATGAAACGAGAAATTAAAAATTAAATTAACCAAATAAAATAGGATCAGAAAATAATTACAAAATTTGCATGACGGAGAAAAACACAGGAACATTTACCAAAAACACAAAGTTAAACCAACAAGATTAAATTAAAAAATATTAAGCTAACACCACAACACGTTTGAGTTTTGCGGTCGGCGCCAAGAGACTGACCTCGAGACCAGAATGCATTTTGGCAAAACAAAAAACAAACATGGCCACTAAAAACAGGAGACCGCATGTCCGATCGAATTACGGCAAACAATTTAGCAAAACTAAATTTTAAAATCAGTAGAAAGAAAAGAACGGAGGAAAACAATTACGTCTAAACACTATTAACATGAGGGTGGAGCCACGATTCGTAAATCAGATAAATAATATGCCAATCCCAAGACTGCCAAAGGAAAATAAATAATAATTTAAAACGTAAAATAAACTTAGAAATGTGTCTCCAGAAGGTACGAAGAAAACAATAACATTTTTTTAAAATATCAGGTAACGTTGACAAACAGAAATATTATGCCTATAAAACAAAATAAGGTACAGAATTAAAACATTACTATAAGACGATATCGGAGCTCCATAACAATAATAAATATAAATGTATAATGCAACGTACCTTACATCCTTCTCAGTGGAGACACAATGAAAATAAAATAATTAACACACAATATAAATAAAATATAATACGGCACTAAATTGCCTGAAATGGCCCACCCAGCACATGCTTCGTTTTGGCATCACAAGCACTGGTCTGCATCGAGATGCGTTTTTCATTTCGTACTTCTTCACTGCGAAACGATGAAATAATAGCCTGAAGAGCACAGGCAATTTCTTAGTAGAATTGGTATTCAAATTTTGTAAAAGCTGGGGGCCAATGCCCCCTAGCCCACGAAGAGATACTCTGTCACACCAGCTGGCAAGTTGCTTCTCAGACGACAGAACATTAACTCCCCAAGATGGCGGAGAATCGCGCGTCAGATCCCGAACTGCATTCATGTAAATATTGTTACGGCTGTGAGTTTGTGTCATCGCTCGCCGCTTGAGTCACAACTGCCCCAGGGGCTGGGCTGTGGCTTGCCTCCTGTATTGCGCGCGCCTTATGCAACAGGGCTACCTCAGACAAAGGGATAGTCCAGAAGATTCGTGACTGGACCAGCGGTGGAAACCTCGAGAAGCCGTGGACTCTGGATGGATCTAGAACCATTTATTGAGTCACCGGCCTGCTATATAAGAGTGACCCGTGAAGCAGTTGGTGTTGTGTTTTACGAGCTAGTGTGAGCGTTTATTCTGAGCGACAGGAGTGTGGTGACTTGCGAAACCCCTAGTGTAGCGGCGAAGTGAGGAACATACAGGGGACTGCCGTGTTCTGAGTAAGTGTGCTTTCACTGAGTGTCAGATATTGTGGTGTCGAAATTAAGTGACATTGTTTCTCCCAGCTGGTGAACAGCGCGCAGCAAGTGCTCGTAAGTACTGTAGTAGGCGCACATTAGAAAGAAGTTGCATGTAGTTCTGTCAAGGAGACTAGGCTCATTAGCGGCAGGATTAACTTCAGTGGTTTGTTGACAAGTGGAAGGGCCAAGTGCGCTCAAGGAAGAGACTTGACGAAACTGGAGTAAGGCTCCTAATTGCTTGTATTTGCTGATTCGTGTAATTTTCTGGCCACAATAAAGTTAATTATTTCTTTAAGCAGTAATTGGTGTTGTGCTTTGTACCCCACCGTAATCTAGTTAACAAAAGTGCCACTAGGGGGGGGGGGTGGCACGTAACAACTGGTGTCAGAAGTGGGATTACGAACTCAAGCACAACACCTGACGGTCCTGGTTTCAAAACCCGAGCAGGTCATTTTCTCTAATTTGCCTGTGAGTGCATGCCCTTTACAAGGCAAACAACTAAAATGGAGGCGCAATTGGCAGCATTGCTAGAAAAGTTAAATGGCATAGAAGACGGCCAGAAGAATTTAACCAAGGACCTAACTGCCAAAATGGAAGACGGCCAGAAGAAGTTAGCGGAGGACCTGAAGAAGATGGAGGACGGCCAGAAGAAGATGGAGGACGGCCAGAAGAAGTTAGCCGAGGACCTAACTGCCAAACTAGAAGACGGCCAGAAGAAGATGGAAGACGGCCAGAATAAGTTAGCAGAGGACCTAACCGCCAAATTTCTGGATGGCCAGAAAAATCTGGAAGAGTGTCTGCTGACGAAATTAGAGGAGAGCCAAAGGAAATTAGAACAGGGCCTACGTGAGGAAGTCACGGCAGTGGAAAAGAAGTTCGACGCCTTACAAGTGGAAGTTGCCGAGCTGCGCCAACGCCCGCTGATGGGGGTGGAGGAGAAATTCAACGCCTTGCAAGTGGAAGTTGCCGAGCTGTGCCAACGACCGCTGATGGGGGTGGAAGAGAGATTCAACGCTCTACAAAAGGAATTTGCTGAGCTGCGCCGACACCCGCCGACAGGGATGGAAGATAGATTCAAAGCCCTACAAGAGGAAGTCGCCGAGCTGCGTCGACGCCCGCCGACCGGGGTGGATGAGAGAGTCAAAGCCCTACAAGAGGAAGTAGCCGAACTGCGCCAACGCCCACTCACGGGGGTGGAAGAGAAAGTCAACGCTCTTCAAGAGGAAGTTGCCGAGCTGCGCCGACGCCCGCCCAGAGGTACACCGGGGACACCAGGAACGGGACAGAGCAGAGTGACGCCCCCAACCTTCGACGGAAAGGTCCCGTGGAGCACCTATTTACGTCAGTTCGAGGCAGCCTGTTCCATAAACAACTGGAACAGCACGGAAAAGGCTACAGCTCTCATTGTAGCGCTGAGAGGGGACGCCCTTAACGTCCTTCAGGCCATCCCGACCGGATCCCAGGACTACGCTTCACTGATCGCACATATGGAGTCCAGATATGGGGATAGCCATCTTCAGCAGGCCTACCAGATGCAGCTCCGGACCCGCGTACAAAAGAACGCGGAAACCCTGCAGGAGTTCGAGATGGACATCGCACGCCTCGTAAGGCTAGCCTACCCAACAGCGCCGGCCGACTTTCTGGAGCAGATTGCGACGCAAACCTTCACCGACGGACTACGGGACTCGGACACTCAACAGGCGCTGCGACTCGCGCGCAATAAGACCCTGGCAGATGCGCTGAGCCACGCACTTGAGTTTGAGACGGCGAAACAGGCATCTAGAATGCACGCGCGGGTGCGCCAAGTGGACGTTGACGAACCAGCAAAACCCAACGAGACCAAGCCCCTGGCCGACGAATTGATGGAGGCGCTAAGCCGTTTCTTCGATAGTCGCGGCACTACCAGCAACGACACAGCCGGAAGACAACCGGAGAGGCGGCCCGGAAGAGGACTACCGACCTGCTGGACCTGCGGTAAGAAAGGCCACCTGAGCAAGGACTGCGGTGATCGCCGCCGCCGAGGGTATCCGACGGGAAGTCAGTCGTCTGAAAACCGCGTGGCCCAGGGAAACGAGTATTAGCCAGCCTTGGGGGGCAAAGGTTGGCTTGTGACAGTCGTCAAGCCCCGGCAGTCCAAGTCCGTGTGACGAAGTTACGGAGGGACAATAGCAGCCTGATGGTCGACGGAGTTATCAACGGAGTGAGCTGGCCCATGCTAATCGACACGGGAGCATCGAGGACCATCGTCAGCCCCACCGTGATCCCGAAGTGGAGAGTGCAACCCACACAAAGGAACCTCCAGCTAATAACCGCGACCGGAGAGACCGCACCGGTACATGGCGAAGCATCACTGGAGTTCGTCATTGGTCAACGGGCGATAAAGCATCCAGTACTTGTGGCTGACGTATCAAATGAAGTGATCATCGGACTGGACTTCCTGGACCAGAACAACATCATCTTGGATCTGAGTACCAACACTCTGCACTTCGGAAGTGAGGAACTTGCTTTGCAACCAGCACACGAGGCCGTCGCCGCACGACGAGTAAGGCTGAGAGAGGACGTCATCGTTCCCGCCAGGACGGAAGTCAGCGCTGCCGTAATTGTCGACGGAACTGCTGAGGGTGTGGCGGCTGTCATCGAGCCAAAATATGAGGACATCCAGACAAAAGGATTGCTAGTTGCCAAGACTCTCATCAACACGACGTCTCGGCCGTACGTCCGCCTGTCCAACCTGAACGACTACGACATTACGGTTCACCGGGACACCAACCTAGGAGTCTGCAAGCCCGTTACCTGGATTGCCCGCATCACAGATACGACGGACGGACACCTGCAGACGGACAACCGAAGAAGACGCGCCCTGCCAGAAGAACTACAGAAGCTGTACCAAGGATCCCAGGACCATCTAGTCGAAGAGCAATCACGCCAACTTCAGGACCTGCTACGCGAATTCCAGGATGTCTTCTCCGTGGGGAGCAAAGACTTCGGCAGGACAAGCTTGGTCCAGCACAGAATCGACGTTGGGGACAGCGCACCGATTAGGGCCCCATTCCGACGTGTCCCGCTCGCCAAGCAAGCCGAAGTCGACCGGATGGTAGAAGAGATGAAGGAGCAAGGGGTGATCGAGCCATCACATAGTCCTTGGAGTTCTCCGGTCGTGCTAGTGAAGAAGAAGGACGGTTCCACCAGGTTCTGCGTGGACTACAGGCGGGTGAACGACGTCACGAAAAAGGACAGCTACCCTCTACCCCGGATCGACGACACGCTGGACACCATATCAGGATCAAGATGGTTCTCCACCTTGGATTTGAAGAGTGGCTACTGGCAGGTGGAGGTCCACCCTAAGGACCGCGAGAAAACGGCGTTCTCTGTGGGCAGCGGGCTCTGGCAGTTCACCGTCATGCCATTCGGTCTGTGCAACGCCCCTGCAACCTTCGAAAGGCTAATGGAGTCCATTCTGAGGGGACTACACTGGAAGACCTGCCTGGTATACCTAGACGACGTCATCGTTCTGGGGAGGAGCTTCGAGGAGCACTACAGCAACCTGAAGGAGATCTTGTTGAAGCTACGGGCTGCCCAGCTGAAGTTGAGCCCCAAGAAGTGTCAGCTCTTCCAGAAGCGGGTCCAGTACCTTGGGCATATCGTCTCCGAGGAAGGGGTGCGCACCGACCCAGAGAAGACCGCAGCTGTGAGGGTGTGGCCAGTTCCGAAGGACAAGTCGCAACTACGAAGCTTCCTGGGACTCTGCACTTATTATCGTCGCTTCGTGAGAGGATTCGCCGACATCGCCAAACCTTTACATCGACTGACTGAGAAGGACCAACTCTTCACGTGGACAGCAGAATGCCACAGTGCCTTCGAACAACTCAAGCAGGCTCTGTGCACCGCGCCTATTCTGGCCTACCCCAGACCTGGAACAAGGTTCATCGTCGATACCGATGCCAGCGACTTTGGCATAGGGGGGATCCTGTCGCAAGTAGTGGACGGCGAGGAGAGAGTAGTGGCCTACTTCAGCAAGGCCTTGTCAAAGCCAGAAAGGAACTACTGCGTCACCAGGAAGGAGCTGCTCGCCATCGTGAAGACCATTGAACACTTCCACAAGTACCTGTACGGGCAAGAATTTCTCATCAGGACCGACCATGCATCCCTGCGGTGGCTCCTGAACTTCAAGCAGCCCGAGGGTCAACTCGCGCGGTGGTTAGAGAGACTTCAACAGTACAACTTTGAGATTCAGCACAGGAAAGGCCAACTGCATTCTAACGCCGACGCCCTGTCACGAAGACCGTGCCCCGAAGACTGCACCTTCTGTGCCCGAAGGGAGGAGAACACCGGGATACTGTGCCGACGGACTACTGTGGAACTTCAAGGGAACTGGAGCCGCGAATCTTTCACGCGGGCACAAGCAGAGGATGATGACCTGGGACTGATAGCCGAATGGAAGAGGGCCTGTGTCCCCAGACCCGGGTGGAACATTGTGAGTGACTGCAGCCCAAAGTTTAAGTCCTACTGGGCACAGTGGGACTCGCTGATTGTAAGGGATGGCCTCATCTGCCGTACCTGGGAGAGCACCGACGGGAAGACATCTCGGGAACAAGTCGTCGTTCCGAAGGCTATGACGGAGGAAGTCCTGAAGGAAGTTCATGGAGGATCATCTGGTGGACACCTAGGGATAAAGAAGACCCTGGAGAAGCTGAGAGAGCGGTTCTACTGGATCGGATGCCGAACAGACGTGGAGAACCACTGCGCGAGGTGCCACGATTGCGCAGCCAGCAAGGGCCCAGGACGAAGACGACGGGGTCCACTGAAGACCTACAACGTGGGCGGCCCCATGGAGAGTGTGGCCATCGATGTTGCTGGGCCATTCCCGTTAAGCGAGGCAGGGAACCGCTACATATTAGTCGTCAGCGACTACTTTACCAAATGGCCGGAGGCGTATGCGCTCCCTAACCAAGAAGCCGCGACGATTGCAGAGACCCTGGTGAAGGAATTCGTCAGCCGGTACGGAGTACCCCTGGAGCTGCACTCCGACCAAGGGAGGAACTTCGAGTCGCAGGTGTTCCAAAACCTATGCCAGCTGCTGGGAATCCGGAAGACAAGGACAACGCCACTACACCCTCAGTCCGACGGGATGGTAGAGCGATTCAATCGCACCATCGAGAACCATCTTCGAATAGTCGTCAGCGAGCACCAGAGGGATTGGGACAAACATCTTCCACTATTTCTCCTGGCCTACCGCGCCGCCGTGCATGAAGCCACCGGGTGCACACCAGCCCGGGCCATGTTTGGGAGGGAGCTCCGTCTACCTGTCGATCTTGCCTTTGGCCGACCTGGGAATGATCCGATCCCGGTAAGCCAGTATTGTCAAGAACTGGTCGACCAACTGGAGGACGTGCACGCGTTCGCGAGGAGGAAACTGCGGATCGAGACCGACAGAATGAAGACCCGATACGACCAGCAGACGGATGCCGGCGGATTCCACGAGGACGACCTGGTCTGGCTCTTCAACCCATTACGGAAGAAAGGCCTGTCACCCAAACTGCAGAAGTCCTGGGAGGGCCCGTACCGAGTCGTGAAACGGATCAACGATGTCGTCTACAGGATCCAGCGGAGCCCGAGGGCGAAGATGAAGATCGTGCATCGAGATCGCCTGGCAGCCTACGGAGGGACACAGACGGACCAATGATTGATCGGGACGATCAGCCTTTTTAGGAAGGGGGTGGTGTTACGGCTGTGAGTTTGTGTCATCGCTCGCCGCTTGAGTCACAACTGCCCCAGGGGCTGGGCTGTGGCTTGCCTCCTGTATTGCGCGCGCCTTATGCAACAGGGCTACCTCAGACAAAGGGATAGTCCAGAAGATTCGTGACTGGACCAGCGGTGGAAACCTCGAGAAGCCGTGGACTCTGGATGGATCTAGAACCATTTATTGAGTCACCGGCCTGCTATATAAGAGTGACCCGTGAAGCAGTTGGTGTTGTGTTTTACGAGCTAGTGTGAGCGTTTATTCTGAGCGACAGGAGTGTGGTGACTTGCGAAACCCCTAGTGTAGCGGCGAAGTGAGGAACATACAGGGGACTGCCGTGTTCTGAGTAAGTGTGCTTTCACTGAGTGTCAGATATTGTGGTGTCGAAATTAAGTGACATTGTTTCTCCCAGCTGGTGAACAGCGCGCAGCAAGTGCTCGTAAGTACTGTAGTAGGCGCACATTAGAAAGAAGTTGCATGTAGTTCTGTCAAGGCCACTAGGCTCATTAGCGGCAGGATTAACTTCTGTGGTTTGTTGACAAGTGGAAGGGCCAAGAGCGCTCAAGGAAGAGACTTGACGAAACTGGAGTAAGGCTCCTAATTGCTTGTATTTGCTGATTCGTGTAATTTTCTGGCCACAATAAAGTTAATTATTTCTTTAAGCAGTAATTGGTGTTGTGCTTTGTACCCCACCGTAATCTAGTTAACAAAAGTGCCACTAGGGGGGGGGGGGATGGCACGTAACAATATTTATCGTCCAATCAAGGCTTGACACATCAATCAACAATGTCATTATTAAGTAAATAATTTGGCGGTATCATGAATACACAGTCCTTTGTTTCATGACGTAGAATATAATAAATGCCCTCAAACATGACTGGAATAGGATGAGTTTAATAAGGCACAACCAACACACTCTATTGGAGAAGAAGGAACCACGTGAAGACACCCCGAAGTCCGACAGCAGCTGCTATCTCGTGTTCACAAACGGAATCAAGTCACCAGGCGGTCGATTCAAAATGTCATGAATTCCATCCAGGGGTAGATACATGTTTGAAACGTTGGGACGGGCTCTTGCACGTAACAATAATAATAATAATAATAATAATAATAATAATAATAATAATAATAATAATAATAATAATAACAAATCCTCAATCTTAAGTCCATCCTGCAAAGCCTTAAAACTACGGTAGACTTCAAGAAAGCCTATGACTCAATAGACAGACCGACCCTTTTCCGTGTGTTAGAAGAATTCAAAGAAGACAGGAAAACAAGAGAATTAATCAAGAAAACATTAACAGGCAACACTTCAAAGGTTAAATTCGTAGGTGATGTGTCTGAGCCTTTTGAAGTTAAAACTAGATTGCGACAAGAAGATGGACTGCCCCCATTATTATTTAATCTTGTTCCAGATAAAGTGATTAGGACATGGGAAAGGGCAGTTAAAGGGATAACCATTGGCAGAATACGTGAGAACAAAATTCAGGGACGATGATTGGCCTTTGCAGATGACCTGGAAGGAAGCGATTGAATCCATTGAAAAACTCCATTAAATTATAGCCAAAAGCTCCTAATCTCATACCAAAGAAAAATAGAACAGTTCATGGAAGGGTCTCGTCGGTACATGGATAAACAACCATTGGTAACTCGGTTCGGTAAAGTAACTCGAGTGTCTAAATTCAAATACCTAGGAGGAATTATTCAACCTCAGGCCCGAATCCTGATACAAATAAGGAGGGAATCTCTAAATTGCAAATAGTCTACAGAATCACATGAACCAGGTATAATACAGTAAGAAATCTATCACCCATAAAGCAAAAATTACGGCATTAAAACAAGGTAAATCAAACCAGAGGCACTATACGCCTATGAAACACTGATCATTGGGGGCACACATACATGGCCGCCATCTGCAAACCATTGGGTTGATGACAGATCACTAATTAAAGATATTAAAAAAACAGAAAGAACAAGTATTTCCGTGAAGAACTAAATCGCCTATTTTCATACACCATATCCTACTTATGTTAACTGTCTCTATCAACATGACCTTGTAGTTTAGTTAAAAGACGCTCGCCATATAAATATATGTTGTTGCAAAATTTAGTAGAGATCAGATGATGAGGTTAGTCGTAATTTGAGTTAAGCTTTGAACATTTGGGTGGCCACCATTACGTTTTCGTCAATAAGGTGGCGACATAAAACATGTCACTGAGGTGCCCTTTGCTGGTACTACCTCTGCACCAAATTTCGTTCAATTCGGTTTCACCGTGTGCGAATTGATAGGGGGAGGGGGCGACATACAGATTACACACACTCACACACAGACAGACAGACACACAATTTTTCGCCCTGTGTTCATCTCATAAGTCTACTTTCATTTTTTGCAAAACTCAAAAGTAGGCTAAAAATAGGCTTATGAAATCACCTTTTGTCCGTGTGTGTTCCCCTTCCCTAATAAAATCTAAACGGCTGGAGCGATTTCAATGAACCTCGGTAAGGTCAGAGAACTATTTTGTCCTACCTCGACCGTGCCTTTCAAATTTTATTATGTCTCTCCAAACCTACATGGCGGCTGTGCTAAATATTTCACCGTCATTCTATATCTCTGAAACTATTACTAATATCATCCTTAAATTGTGTACGGTGATAAAAAAAAAAGCCCTACTAGAAGTTCGCCTATGTGACTACGTGTTGACTACAAAACGAACATGGCGGCCATGTATTGTAACGTGTTTTTCGAGGGTAGTTTACGCCACTGACATACCGTAAGTCAGTAGCAAGCCATTCAATGTTTATTTACGCGGCTACTTGTTCAGAGAAGATATTTTCATTTAACTTATTATTATTATTAATAATGTATTTTTGGAGTGTTTTTTTTTAGATTATAAGTATACAGAGAGGTTTTTGATTTTATAGAAAACTCTATCAAGCGAATTATTACGAACAACATTATCGCGGAAAATTATATGATTACGGAATTTTACGGATTTTAGTCAGGTAGGGTTTATTGTGAGAGAGATGAGTCATTGGGAATTCAGATACAGGAATATTCTTGTCGAGAAGCGACGATGAAACCGAGGAGCACTTCCAGCTGGCTCTATCAAGAAAAGGCGAATTAGACTGGAGCGGCAAACCTACTTCGTCACGCCGAGTAAAATGACCCTTATGTCGGGAGTCAGCGTTGTGGCTCAGCCAATCAGGGAAGTCCGGACCACTGGGTGACGGCACTGGAGAGGGGATTCGGCGAGTGCATAAAGGTTCGCGCGCCGAGAAGAGGGGGCGATTAACATTGTGAAACTTGACCGAAGTGGTCGCTCGTTTGGTTGGTTCCGGTGTGATCGGACCATAACTTTAACATTTCAACAACAATCTCAACAAATGACGAAGAAGATGGCGACGTCCAGAAGGCTGATGGAAGCTCTCTTGAACCATCACGTACGAGGGAAATGCTACGGCTATTTCCAAAGGTAAGCGCGAATGACGCAGAACCACGCAATCTCTCTCTCTTCATTGTTTCATATTCAGAATTTGAGTAACTTTTAGCTTGGGAATAATAGTAAATTCAGTAATTCATCCGACTCCGTTTTCACGTAATTTTCGAGTGGTAAATTTCAAATCGTTACGCTCCAATTTTAAATTATTGATATTATTAAAATTGCTAGCTACTAGTTTTTGTTATATAATAAATTTATTTCTATACTATGCAATCTTTGCTTTCAATAGGTAGCATTAGATATAGACCAAATTCCTTCTCCTGATACAATTGTTAGTTGGGTTAATGATCAAATCATGCCACGGTCTGAGTGTGAAGATTCCTAAAGGTGTTCTGCCCGAGCTAGGCGTTGATAAATATAAATTTAGATTTCAACTTAGTGTTGAGGTCTTGGCGCCCATTAATTCAACGTATCTTAGTCAGAGTAAACAATACATTTGTCAATCAACAGTGGGGACACTAGGAAAACAGTTACATTTGTCATCTCCACGTGGGGATATTAAAACCGTTATTGAAAACCGTTACACTTGTCGCCACCAACGTGAGGCCGAACACCTAATAACATTTGTGGAAGGAGAAGGGTATATATTTCTGTGCCTGTATTTTGTGTTTTTTTTCTATTATCGGTGTGTATCAGCATGGGTAGTGTTGAGGAAGAGATGAAGTTGCGTAGTAGTCACCAGTTGGATAGTGAAGATACGAGCAGTATGGCTAGTCTTGAGAATGAAAGCAGTACAGGGATGTCGGAAGTAAATCCCGATACTGAGGGGGGGGGGGGTAATCAAAACAGTCAAGCAGGGTTAGAGAGTTTGCTTCTCCAGTTTATGCAACAAAATAAAATAAGTACAGACGCTTTAAAAGCTAAACTTGAACAAAATAGTAGGGAAAATAAAGAGAGTACTGAAACTTTAAATGCTAAACTTGAGCGAAACAGTAGGGAAAGTGAAGAAAATACGGAAGCGCTGAGCTAAAAACTAGATACAAAATTAAGTGAGAAATTTGAAGAGAACAATCTAAAATTAGATAAGAAATTTGAGCAGATTAGAGGAGAAATCAGAGGGGTGATGTAAGAGAAGGCTAAAGAAATTATAGCAGATGTAGATAGAAAATTGGGAAAAGTGCAGGAGGAGTTAGAAATTAGAATCAGTACACAGGCTGAAAATTTAAAAGAACTAGTGCAACTTGAAACACAGCAGGTCAAAAAGCAATTGGGGGAGAGGGGGGAAATTGATAAGATTCAGGTAGCAACTAAAGAGGTTAAAGAACAGCTGGGGGGGGGGGGAGAGAGAATTGATAAAGTTCATGCAGAAATAATCACTGAAGTTAATGATGTAAGGGAGAGGAATAAGGAAAGCATTAATAAGATTCAGGAGAAACAAGCTAAGTTAAGTGATAAAGTTGAAGCATCGGAAGGGAGCTTTAGGTTAACTGTAACTAGTATGGAAAGAAAAGCTGAGGAGAAAATTGCTGAATTAGAACAGAAGTTGAAAGCTAGAATTAGGCAGGAAAATAGTCAGAGTAAGCCAGTTTATGTGAATAGCACACACAGGGAGATAGACTTGGGAAAGTTCACCAATCGACAGGGTTGTCCCATAGAATTTATGATTGCAATAGAAAATAAATTCAGGGAGAGGTTGGAAGATGGTAGTATTAAGTGGTGCCAGGTAGTTGAGATTTTAGAGCAAGCGTTTGTAAGGGAGACAAGAATCTGGTTTGCTGTCTACAGAGACAATTTCGAAAACATTTCAGTTTTTAAAGTTAAAATTTGTGAGAAGTTTTGGAATGAGGTAATTCAGTCTCAGCATCGTGACGAAATTGAGTGTAGGAAATATAACCCGAGAGGAAACTACACTATGACCGAGTACTTTTTAGGACAGGTATTGACGTGTAAATATCTGGATGGTTTGAGGGAGGAAAGTGATGTAGTCGGGCTATTACTAAGACATTTTCCATTTAGAATCAAAGAAGCTGCCTGTATCCAAAATGTTAAATCTATTTCACAAGTGGAAAATTTATTAAGTTCATTCGATGCTGTGGGAAGAGGTGGTTACGAGGAGAATTTCGGTAGGAACCAGGGTAACCATAATAACAGGCCTAATGAGAATAGGAATCAGGAAGTTCAAGGGAACAGTGGCGAAGGGGCCAACGTCCAAAGTAGGGGAAACCCGAATAATAATAATAATAATAATCAGCAAAATCAGTACAGAGGAAATGGGTATGGTATGCAGAGAAATAATGATTTCAGGGGAAATCAAGGCCGAAATAATGATTTTAGGGGTAACCAAGGGAGGAATAATAACAATAATAATTATAACCAGAACAGGGGTCAAGGAGGGGATCAACCCAATGGTAATAACGGACAGAGAAATACCGTTAACACAGCCCAGAACAACCAGACCAGTGCAGTAGTGAGTAGTACTACACCAAGCGGTAGCGGTACTTTAAACACGAACCAGGCTGCGATGTAAGTTCAGAATCTCAGTCTGTAACATGCCCTGTCCATACACTTATATGGAACCCTATGACATAAATGTAAGAAGTGAATTATTACGTGAAGTAAATGATGAAGGTATTATTCAGAATGTGGCTAGTAAGAGCCCCATAGTTAAATTTAACGTGTCCGAGGCGTACACAGATGTTTTAATTAATAGTGGTTGTATGAAGAGTTGCATAAGTAGTGCATTTTATGATAAAATGAAAGGAACTGGAGTAAATTTTGAGGAGATGCCAATTAAAAGCACTTTTGTCATCAGAGCAGTTGGGAAGAGGTCTAAAGTAATTTCTTAGGAAGTTTTAGTAGACAAGAGTTTAGTGCTTTTCAGTCGGTCGACTGAAAAGCACTAAACTCTTGTTTACTAAGGCAACACTGAAAATATGGCTTCAAACACCACAAAGTTTTAGTAGACATTAAAATTTATTTAATCGTATGGTGAATTACATAAAAACAAATCACAAATCCAAGTTCAAGTTTTGGAGCCATTCCACAGTACATTCTCGAAGATGAAACAGATCACTAGGGATCCCGGAGTAGGCGTGTAGAGGGCAGCGCTGGATGATATGGTCCATGGTCTGTTCCTCCTCATTGCATTGACACAATGGGGAATCTATCCAACCCCACTTATGGCATCGGTAATTGCAACGGCCGTGTCTGGTTCTCAGTCTATTGAGGCGACACCATAATTTTCTAGGAAGGCCAAATCCTTGTATTTTGACCGTTGGGTTGATCTCCTGAGCACTAGTTCCAGACGTTGAGTTTGACCATTCGTCCTGCCAGCATTGGTCTAGGTTGAATCGATTTGCCAGAAGTTGGTCTGCCAATAAACTGGTTGGTCTCCTCGAATGAAGTCGCTTCGGTGGTGGGTGGCAGAATTCCTGGTGTATTGGTAATGAGGGAGAAGCATAGATCTTCTTTGCTTCTCTGATCAGAGCTACCTTCCTCCTCAGGTGAGGTGGTGGAATGTGGCTGAGTACTGGTAGCCAGTGGCGAGGGGTTGATTTTATGGTGCCGGTTATGCAACGCATAGTGTCATTCAGCTTGGTATCCACTTTATGCACATGTGCACTTTCCAACCATACTGGAGCACAGTATTCCGCTGCAGAATAGACTAGACTGATACCCGTTAATCTTAAGCAGTCCGCCGTGGCTCCCCATGAACTACCGCAAAGCTTGTGCAGGATGTTATTTCTGGTGGAAATTTTGTGAGAGAGCATGGTGAGGTGTTCTTTGTAGCTCAGAGTTCGGTCCAGCGTGACACCTAGGTATTTCGGGAATGGGTTGTATTTCAGTTTTTCACCACGAAATACAACATTTGGCTTGTAGTTTGCTAGTCGGTTGGCAAGATGGAAGCATGAAACCTCTGCCTTAGACATACTTGGGATCATTCATTCATTCATTCATTTATTTGCAATGGGGGGGGGGGGGGGTCCCCCGGTGGCAAATTGGATATACATAACAAATACATAATTATACATAACAATACATAATTATACATAACAATTCAATAACAATTATACAACAATTAAACTGGAGTATTTACACAAATAGTCAGTCTTTTCTTAAACACACCTATATGTTTGGGAAAAGGCTCTAAGACTGCGGCAGGTAGAGAGTTCCAGTTATCAATGGCACGGTTTACAAAAGAATATTTACCATAATTTGTTCGCTGTGGTCGGCCCTTAACTTTGAAAGGATGATCGCTCCTACCCATGTAAGTGGGCTTTCCCAATCGTTTGCTAAGCTCACCCCATGCTGGTTGATTCGTATACGTGTTGTACATAGCGTAGAGTCTAGATTTCATCCTCCTAGCCTCCAGTGATTCCCACCCAAGTTTCTTTAACATACGGCTCACACTGCTCCTGGGATTAAAGTCACTGAGCACAAATCTAGCGGCCTTTCTTTGTACCATTTCCAACTCATTGATGTGCCCTACTTGATATGGATCCCAAACCGCCGAGGCATATTCCAGAATAGGTCTTACAAGTGACAAATAGCCTAATTCTTTAGCAGAGGTACTACTTCCTTTTAATACCCTCATTACAAAGTGCAGGGATTTGTAAGCTTTTGAAACTACACATCCTACATGACTACTCCATTTCATATCATTCCTTACGTGAACGCCCAAATATTTGCAAGAATCTTCTTCTACAAGTATTTCCGAGCCAATGTTATATTGAAAATCCTGCCTTCGCACTTTCCCTATTTTTAAGAGACTACATTTGCTTGTGTATATTTTCATTTTATTTACAATCGCCCACTTATAGACCAGGTTCAGGTCCTCTTGCAGCACTGCATTGTCTTGTGAGTCATGTATCTTTCGATATATTACACAATCATCCGCAAACAATCGACAGTCACTGCGAATTCCACTTGGTAAGTCATTTATAAACGCCAAAAACAACAAAGTTCCGATTACGCTGCTCTGAGGGATACCCGACGTTACGGTAATTTCATCCGAGAATACGCCTTCGACTTTCACTTTCTGGGAACGACCCGTCAAAAATTCTTGGATCCATAAAATTACTCTTCTATCAATCTTCGTCGAAGCTAATTTATGGAGTAGCATGTCATGCGGCACGACATCAAATGCCTTCGCAAAATCTATAACCACGGCGTCGACTGAAACTCCATGGTCTAACGATTCGCTAATGTCTTGAAAAAGTGATAGCATCTGACTCTCGCATGAGTAACCTTTCCGAAATCCATGCTGCCTATCATTAAACCATGATAATGTTTCCCACTGTTCCCTCAAGTAGTCGCAAATGAGATGCTCCATCTGCTTACAAACGATGGACGTAAGGCTAACCGGCCTGTAGTTGCCCAATTCAAGTCTGCTCCCTCCCTTAAATATTGGGACTACCGTAGCTCTTTTCCAGTCATCTGGGATTTGCGCATTGTTTATGGACACATTAAATATCACCTCCAAGTATCGTGCCACGGCCCTACCTCCTAATTTAAGTACTTCACTAACAATATTATCAGGACCCTTTGATACATTGAAACGCAGTTTTTGTATTAGCTTTACAATTGCTGACTGGTTTATTTGGAACAGGGGGGCCCCTGATTCGTCGTTAAGGTCCAACACACAGCTATTGGATTTATTGAACACACTACCGTAAAAGACATTTAATTCATTAGCAATGGCCTGTTTCTCAGTAATTAATTTACCGTCACCGGACATTATCATCGACAAATTATTTGAATTTCCCTTTCTTCTCCTAACATAACTGTAAAATTTTTTCCACCCACCCCCTCCCGAACCAAGTAAACCTTGCATATAACTGTCATGAGCAGCCCTCTTTCTTAAGACGAGCTCTCTTGATAAGGACTTAAATTTCAACATATACTTGTCACTATCATGTCTTTTATTGTATAATTTCCTAATTTTCCGTTTTAGTCTCCTAATTTCTCGTGTGTAATACTCAGGGTCTGGGTTCTGTTTCAGCAATTTAAATGGGACAAATTTATCAACAGCGCTATTTAAAATTTTCAAAAAGTTAGTCCACAGGATATTAATGTGATTTCCTTCCGATGCCCATCCTACAAATAGCTCATTCAAATACCCCTGAAACTTGCCCTGATCCGCCCTGCGATACTGGAATATGATCTTTTTCGCTACATCAGAGTCTAATTTTGTAACGTCACCATATCTAATATTAATTCAACCCCAGAATGGTCACTAATTCCTGGTACTTTCAGACAGTTAATATACAGCTCTACAGGCCTTACGAGATAAACATCTAAGGTATTATTGTCTCTAGTTGGGAAGTCAACTACTTGGGAAAATCCCCCCTCCCTTAAGAATTTATTTTCAGCGCTCTGAGCTTGACCACAGCTAGTTGACTCACCAGACCAGTCTACTTTGGGGAGGTTTAAATCTCCAGCAATTATTATGCTCTTTTTCATAGCATTACCCGTACAAGTTTTATCATACAGTGTTTCGAGGAGAGAAAAGTTATCTTTCGGTGCTCTATACGCCCCTATCACCTGAAGAGGGAATTTATTTCCTTTATCCGAAATTTGTATACATAACATTTCATGATCCATATCAGCCCACTTTAAGAAACTAGCTATATTTTTGCGCACACAAATAAATAGCCCACCACCTCGCTTCCCCCGATCCATTCTGTACATTTCGTAGGTCCCTTGAATTATTTCGCTACTATTTATGTCCTCATATAACCAAGATTCAGTTGCAATGACAATGTCCGGAGAATACGTCTCTACAAGATTCCAAAATTCAATTAATTTATTCCCTAAACTCTGACAATTAACCTGCAGTAATCTTAGAGTCTTACCTCCGCAGCAAATATCTTGAAGTAGCTCCTTCTGTTCCCATCGGCTGGCAACCTCTGGACCTGCTCCTCCTCACAAAAGCCGGCACGAACCGATGACCCTGTCATGTAGGCTCCCTAGGTTGTAAGCGCCCCATCGATTTAGATGCAGCCCGTCTCGGGCGAAGTCACGGCCACCAATCCAGCAGTCAGCTTCTACGTACACTAATCCCAGTTGTGCACATACCCAGTCCATGCGGTCATTCACAGTCTTAACTCGCCTTAACGGAACATCTCCCCGCCGAACAATGCCACTCATTATAATTTTTGCATTTCTAAACTTGCTTTTAGCTTTTCTGCCTAGTTCGTAGAGCTCCCCCATGATGTAATCAGCTGTAGCCCTCTTCTTCAAATCGTTCGTCCCAACATGGAGCAACAACACTTTAACTTTTTCACAGTCCTCTATATTTGTTTCTTCCACTTGTTGGGCAAGCTGGTCAATTTTAATCCCCGGATAACACCGCACTTTCGCACCTGATTTCCTCGAGATATTCGCACTCCATAGTATCATCGAATCACCCATTATGATAACGTCATCCTCAGTTTGCTCCTGCACGCCCTCTTCCACACTGATCCCAGTAGAAAGCCGTTCAGTCACATCCTTCACCGTTTCTTCTGATTCACGAAGCTTAGCTCTAAGTTCCTGTATTATTTGATCCCTTGCTTTGATTTGCACCCTCAAACAGTCCGGCGTATCACATACTTTACAAAACCAATTTCCGACATCACAATCCTCCTTCTTGACCTTAATACAGCCGAAGTGAAACCATTTCTCACATAGCCCACACTCAACACCATTCTTCAATGTTTTACTGCACGTCGAACACTTTAAAACTGTCACTGGATCATTTGCCTGATTCACATTTGGAGTAACAGGCCCTGGATTCACTTCCACTCCACCAATAACTAGCAATGCAGCTATCACTAGGGCTATGAACCACAAGCTGCTAGGTCCCGTACGCACACACAAACACCGGAAATCCCGACTACCCTTCACATACACAGTCCGATCCTCGCCCGATAACACTCCAGAGAACAACCCATTCCAGCACACCTGAGAGCTCGGGAAAAACACGACCTTTCACTTTGACTGCCAACTGCCAACCAAGTCGCCAGGACTTGAAGAACGTTGACATTTTCTCCAGATCGGTTGTAAGAGTGCCTTCTACATCTTCAAAAGTTCTGCATTGAGCTACCAGTGCAATGTCATCTGCGTAAATAAACTTAGTAGCTGTTGTTGGTGGCAAGTCATGAATGTACATATTGAATAGAACTGGGGCCAAAACTGATCCTTGCGGTAGACCATTATTTAGTTTCCTTTTGCGACTTTTAGCATCTAGAAATACTACGAACTCTCTTTCACAAAGCATGTTAGAGATAAGATTTGCAATTTCCAAACAGGGGATAGCTTCCAGCACTTTGAGGATCAGTCCATGTCGCCAGACAGTATCATTTGCGCTAGTCAGGTCGATAAAGACAGCTGTTGATTTTAGCTTCTTTTGAAACCCTGCTTCAATGTGAGTGGTGAGGGCCAAGACTTGATCAGTACAGCTTCGGTTTTTCCTGAATCCAGCTTGTTCTGGTGGGGTTACAACTTCAATGAGTGGTGCTATCCTGGCAAGAAGGACTCGTTCTAAAAGTTTATAAATGCAGCTAAGAAGTGCTATTGGACGGTAGTTTTCAGGTCTCTGCTCCGACTTGCCAGGTTTAAGAAGGGCGATCACCTTTGACCGTTTAAACTGCTTTGGTAGGTTGTTAGTCTGAAGGATGAAAGAAAAAAGTGAAGTAAGCCAGCTGACGCTATGTGGACCCATGTTTCGCAGGAATTCATTATAGATGCCATCTGGACCAGCAGCTTTACCAGTTTTCAACATCTTGATAGCGGTTTCAACTTCCTGAACAGAAAATGGCCTAGACAGTTTCTCATTCTTCTGAGTTCTACGTTTGAGTTCGGTGAGCTTTTGTTTCACTGTTTTCGTGTGACATTTATCTCTTTTGGATCGTGTAATGTCCACCATTCTATTTGCAATGGCACCTGGGCTCAAGTTAGTATACTGCTTCTTGGAGACATGTTTTCCAGTAAGACGATTTAAGACTCTTCAAGCCTTTCTGCTCGATTTCGCGACGTCCATGTTTTTCACTGTTTCTTCCCACTTTTGTTTCCTATTCTTCTCTAGTGATTGTAGCAGCTTCGAACAAACTTCATGATTGCCTGTTGTTAGATATTCTTCGTATAGCGCCTCGCATTCAGGGTTCCAGCCTGGCACATAGTCTTTTCTGAAACCTCTAGCGATGTTTAATTTAGCAGCTGAAATTACTAGGTTAACGAAGTCATCATAGTTATTGGCAATTGGCTCTAGTTTTGAATCAAATAGCTTCCGATCAAGATCTTCAGAGAATTTGTCCCAATTTGCACGGTTGAAATTCCACCTGGGTAGAGGTACTGAGTTCACCAGGGGTATCTTCGTGCCAGTTTCCAGAAGAACTGGTCGGTGTTGGCTGTTTGGGAAGTTAGACAGTATTTCACGTGCAGTGTTAAGATGGCTGATCAAGACAATCCTTGGACACAAATGTTAGGTCGGGATTGTAGTCTCTTCCCCAACGAGCAGAATGGAAGGAGCCTTTGTCTTTCGCGTCAAAAACTAGATACAGATCGGATATTTCTGCCCATTGAGTTAGTACCTCGCCATCATCATCTACTGCGTCATACCGCCAGTTTGTGTGGTGGCTATTAAAATCCCCAATATAGATTCAGGGATGGTTGAAGGTGGGCAAACCTTTCGAAGTCCATCTGATGCAAGGAGGCTTGTACACATTAACGACGATTAGGTCATTAATTTTTACTACTATAGAGAAAATAAGATCTTAAAATTAATAATCATGTAGAAAAGCAGATTTGTCTTGTAATTCCAAATTTAGTGTTCAGTGTTATTTTGGGTTCAGATTGGCTAAGTAGAGTGTCTGGTAACTTATGTTATGAGGTAGGAAGTTTGAAATTTAAATGGGATGATTCTGAAGTAGAAGTAGCGTTCAACGACAATGTTCAGAGAAGTAGTGTTGTAGGTGTGATTTGTACTTTAAATGAGATATCGCCAGCCGTAGAGCGGGATTCTCCTAGTTTTGTGGGCAGTGTGATTACGAACGGTAGTCTAGAGGACTCGTTACGTGATGCTGCATTTCAGGGAAATATAGAGGAGGAACAGTGTGTTCTGTTCTATGATGTGTTATTGAGTAATAGGAGAGTTTTTGAGGATCGCATTGGTATGGCCAATTGCTATATACATTCTTTGAACGTTATTGATAAGTTTGTATTCACAGGACATAAATATCCTGTACCTTTCGCTTATCAGAGTGCAGTTGAGGCACAAATTAACTAAATGCTTGAAGATGGCATTATTGAACACTCCAACAGTCCATATGATAATTCTTTGATCACCGTGCCCAAGGCAGATGGCACAGTCTGTATTTGCTTAGACGCTCGTTTAGTTAACAGTAGAATCAGTTCAGACCAGCTGAAGTCCATGTCAATAGAGGAATTAATGTAAACATTTGAGGGGAAGAAGTATTTCACTTGTGTAGATTTGAGTTCCAGTTTTTGGCAAGTGCCACTTATGTACGAAGATAGACCATTTACAGCTTTTAGTCATAATTATAACCTTTATCAATTTTGTAGAACACCTTATGAGTTAAAGAGTAGTTCAGCAGCTTTAATTAGGGCTTTAAACATCGCATTAGGTGATGACACTGGAGAGTTTGTAACCATTTACATAGATGATATGGTAATTAATTCACGCAGTTTTGAGGAGCATCTACGTCATTTATATATAGTCTTTCAGAAGTTAGATCAGGAAGGGTTCACTTTGAAACAGTCTAAGTCGTCATTCTATCAGTCAGAAGTGACATTTTTAGGTCATGGAGTGTTGAATAGAGGTGTAACACCAGAAGAAAGTAGGGTTAATAAGATACTTAACGCAGAGGTGCCACAAAATGTTAAACAGTTAAAACATACCTGGGAATTTGCAACTTTTTCAGAAGGTTCGTTCTTAAATACTCAGCGTTAGTATGTGGTTATGACAGATGCTTCGCACATAGGCATCGCTGGAGTACTGTGTCATAAAGATGATGAGGATAATCTGTGCATTGTATATTTAGCCTCGCGAGGACTGACAGCAGCAGAGGAAAGATACACGATTACTGAGTTAGAGCTTTTGGGTATTATTTTCAGCTTGGGGAAATTTAGAATGTATTTAGTAGGGGGGAAATTTGAGATCCATACAGATCACCATGCATTACTGTATATGAGGACTTGTACACTCAGTTCTAAAAGAGTTAGTAGGTGGATTCTTGCTCTGCAGGAATACGAATTCACAGTAAAATATATTATTATTATTATTATTATTATTATTATTATTATTATTATTATTATTATTATTATTTATTTGGATTTATTGTGCTTCTAACAGGCATATGCCTAATAAAAAGAAACACATGTACATTTGGTTACACAATTCTATCAAATTATAATATAATTGACAGACATAATGCTGAGATTGTAATGCAAATTAATTCTACAACTAAATACGAAAATATAATAATACTGTGCAGGTAATTGGTAGGTGGAATGTACGAGTTCATGTGATCGCACAGCAGGCAGAAACAAAGGAACTATATGTGTAACTGAATAAGTCGAGGTTGTTTGCTATTGAATGTTCATTGTATAATTGAATAGCACTTATTATTGGGGAATGTTTATGCTGTTCAGTTCTAGTTCTTGGGCAGTAAAATGTAATAAACTTAGGTCGAGTTGATGGAGGTAAAGATAACATTCTTGCAGACATGCTATTAAGGGACACTAATTTATGTAGGGATTATCCTGTTGTTAAAGCAGAGGACGGTATTTTATTATGCGCATGTGTGGACAGTAGCAACAGGGCATCGTTACAGACCCTGAGAAATATGCTAGTGGAGCAACGTGATGACGTTAAGTTAATGGAGCCACTGGCTAGGTTGGAAATAAGTGAAGAAGAGTATGTGAAAGTAGGGTGGTTCACGTACAAGATGCAGGATGGGCTTCTTGCACGGAAATGTAGGAATAATCGGTGGGTAATATGTGTTCCTGCCACTTTGCGGGAGGAGCTAATTTGGTTTATTCATAGGGAATTATGACACTTTGGTGCTGCCAAGGTCTTCTATGAAAGTGGTCGTGACTTTATTTGGAGTAAAATGGGAAGGGATGTTAGGAGGATTTTAGGTAAGTGTGATACCTCTCAAAGGAGCAAGTATCCAGTTGAGTATTTAGTGGGGGAGAGATCTGCAGTTCTCACCAGTAGTCCCGGCGAACTACTGTGTGTGGATTTATTTGGCCCGATCGTTAAAGGACAGTACGGCTACGAGTACATTTTTATAGTTATTGACGCTTTTAGTAAGTATGTCAAGCTATATCCGCTAAGGAAAGCCACGGGACTAGCGTGTAGCCGTCTGATCATTAATAAGTATGTACCTGAGTTTGGCTTTCCTCCCAGGATACTATCTGACAGTGGACCACAGTTTACTGCAAAGAAATGGAGAATCAGTATGCAGGAAGCGGGTATTTCACACGTTCATTCCTCTGTAAGGTACCCTCAGGGTAATTCTGCAGAGCGTCCATTAAGGGAAGTGGCTCGTCTCTTTCGGACTCTAGTGCGTAACAAGCATTCGGCCTGGGTTGGACATCGTCCCAAAGTCGAGACTTGGCTGAATTCTGTCCAGCATGAGAGCACGAAATTGACGCCATACGAAGTTCACTTCGGAAAGAGACCACAAAATGAACTAGCGAGGGTGTTGGGTTCAGATGAGGGAAAACAACCGGAGATGGATTACGTTGTCCAGTTGGCGAAACAGAATTTATCTAAGTCAGCACAAAAGAGAATTCGCCAACAAAAATAAACTAATTTTGACCTATTTGAGCCGGGAGACAGAGTCTTACTTAGAGTGCCGAAACAGTCAAATAAGCTAGAGAAAGTCATGTCCACGTTCTTTTATCTCTACGAAGGCCCATTTATCGTTTCCAAATATATTGGCAAAACAGCATATGTGCTGGAGGATGGTAAGGGAAACAGATTATACGGGACGTATAATATACATAGTCTACGAAAGTATGTGTCATAAAGTGAGGGTGTTTATCTGGCGAGCCAGCCTATCAAATGAGTAAGTGTGGTATTTGGTGCGTGGGAGATCTGGTCTTCCAGGAAGGCGTATCAGAGGTCACAAAGGGGGTAGTATATAAGTAACTAGCAGTAGTACCCGGCTTCGCCCGGTGGAATGATGATAATGTATCAAAGTCTCCTTAGAAATATAATGGACATAAAATCTAGGTCATTTGCCCCCCCCCCCCAAAAGACAATGAGGGCGTAATATCTAGGTCATTTGCCCTTTCGATAAGGATGATCATGAAAACTACTGTTGAATTGACACGTCAAACTTACAAACTACCGTAATAGAAATACATATTTCAAAATTCACAGGCGAGGAAGACTTATTGTGTGTGGTGATTAATGGTGTAATGGGCGTAACATCTAGGTCATTTGCCCTTATGATGAGGATGATGAGGGAAACTACTACCTGTATTGAATTGACACTTCAACTTAAAAGCAAGCTTGTAGTTTAACGTGACCGTTAATCTCGAGATCATGAGCCACGGGACCTCCTTTTTACGTGGAATCCGAACCACAGGACATGGCATTTCACTTCGAAAATCTCACATGCATTGGCCGGGAATCGAACCCGGACCGCCTTGGTGAGAGGCATACAGCTAGACCGCTGAGCCACCACGCCCAGCGGTCTAGCTATATGCCTCTCACCAAGGCGGTCCGGGTTCGATTCCCGATCAATGCATGTGAGATTTTCGAAGTGAAATGCCATGTCCTGTGGTTTGGATTCCACGTAAAAAGGAGATCCCGTGGCTTATAATCACAAGATTCACGGTCACGTAAAACTACAATCTTCCTTCCTTCCTTCAACTTATAATGTACACAATGTACTGTAATAAAAATAAATATTTTAAAAATCACAGTCCAGAAAGACTTTATGCGGCGGTGATTAGTGGTATGATGCGCTTAACATCTAGGTCATTTGCACTTATGATGATGATAATAATAAGGTAATGAAAAAATGACTACTAAACGAACATGCTCTAATTTACAACTGATATAGGTAATTCAGATGTCTAGCTTCGATGTCTTCCAAAGTCTCAACCTTATTTTCTGGCTTAGGCCTGTACTCGATGCGTCTAGTGAAAGAGCTTATGGCGTACTGCTCGGCAAAGAAAATGGGTCCAAGCTGCATGAACCTGAGATGATCGTAGATGATGACGAAATATGATTACACACGTTCGGGGTTCCCCGTCGTATTTAGATTGGCCGGGGAATCACTCACTCTTTCGCAACACCACAGTGGCTTGAGCAACTGCCCTGTGCTGGCATCAGTATAGACAGCTCTGAAAAGTCATCTCATGTCACCTCGCGATGAATCAGCAAGCTATTCTCACAACTGCCCCCCCCCCAGAGTCTCACAACTTGTGGGACGTGGGTTGGTGACCACCGGACCCCAGCTGAGACTGACATCGCTTCTACTTCCAGGTGCCAGGCTCCTTTCAGTTCTCTTTCCTGTCGGCCTTCCTTGGTCAACTCTTGTTCTCTTCCGACCCCGACTGTATTAGGGCATCCGAGGGCTAGGGAGTCTTTCAATTTCCCGCTTAATTGGCCGTTGTCTCATCTTTCCTGATGCCCTCATTCTTCGAGGGGTCTGCCTTCTATTCCGTTTCATTATATCTCCTGTCTTCTGCTCAAGGCCCTCAAAGAGGCAGGGTGTGTGTAGCCCCACCATTTCTCGTACACCCTCAAGGGCTCATGGCGGGTGAGTTAGGAAGCTGGCAACCCCGAGTGATTCCTGAGCTAAATGCAGGGAATGGAGAGGTATGTCAGAAATTTAAAGTGGACAGTGATACTCGTTGGGTTCCAAAGAGTAAGTATAAAAATTTTGATCCAGATTGGTGAAACGATGTAGATTTGTGACAAAGGGTCTAAATACAGTGAATGGAGTGCTCTGTCCGAAAGTTCAAGCAGACAGTGTTACTCGTCGGGTTCCAAAGGGTAAGTAACTTACATAAAGATTGGTTGAGATGGGTGAAACTAAGTAGATTTTTGCCAAAGAGCCTAAATGCGGTAAATGGCATGGTCTATCCGAAATGTCATGTAGAAAGTGTTACACGTCGGGTTCCAAAGGGTGAGTATGTAAAATTTGGCTCAGATCGGTGAAACAGGGTAGACTTTGCCAAAGGGCCTAAATGCAAGGAATGGAGTTGTCTGTCCAAAGTTTTAAGTGGACAGTGTTACTCGTCGGGTTCCAAAGGGTAAGTATACAAATTTAGGTTCAGATCGGTGAAACGATGTAGATATGTGCAAAAGGGCCTAAATGCAGGGAATGGAGTGGTCTGTCCGAAATTCCAAGTGGACAGTGTTACTCATCGGGTTCCAAAGGGTAAGTATACACGTTTTGTTTTCGATCGGTGAACGATGTAGATTTGTGTCAAAGGGCCTAAATGCGAGGAATGGAGTGGTCTGTCCGAAATTTCGCGTGGAAGGTGTTACTCGTCGAGTTGCAAAGGGTAATTATTTGAGATCGGTGAAACGGTGTAGTTTTGTACCAAAGGGCCAAAAAGCAGGGAATAGTGTGGTCTGTCCGAAATTTAAAGTGAACAGTGTTACTTGTCGGGTTCCAAAGGGTAAGTAGGTAAAATTTGGGTCAGATCGGTGAAACGGTTTAGATTTGTGCCAAAGGGCCTAAATGCAGGGAATGGAGTGGTTTGTCCGCAATTTCAAGCATACAGTATTACTCGCAGGGTACCAAACGATAAGTATCCGAATGTTGGTTCCGATCGGTGAAACGGTGTAGATTTGTGCCAAAGGACCTAAATGCAGGGAAAGGGGTGGTCTGTCCAAAATTTTAAGTGGACAGTGTTACTCGCAGGGTTCCAAAGGGTAAGTATACAAATTTTGGTTCAGATCGGTGAAACGGTGTAGATTTGTTCCAAAGGGCCTAAATGCAGGGAATGGAGTGGTCTGTCCGCAATTCCAAGCAGACAGTGTTTCTCGCAGGGTACCAAAGGGTAAGAATACGAATTTTGGTTCTGATCGGTGAAACGGTGTAGATTTGGACCAAAGGGCCTGAATGCAGGAAATGGGGTGGCCTGTCCGAAATTTTAAGTGGACAGTGTTACTCGCAGGGTTCCAAAGGGTAAGAATACAAATTTTGGTTCAGATCGATGAAACGGTGTAGATTTGTGCCAAAGGGCCTAAATGCAGGGGATGGAGTAGCCTCTCCGCAATTTACAGCAGACAGTGTTAGTCGCAGTGTTCCAAAGGGTAAATATACAAATTTTTGTTGAGATCGGTGAAACGGTTTAGATTTGGGACAAAGGGCCTAAATGCAGGGAATGGAATGGTCTGTCCGCAATTTCAAGCAGACAGTGTTACTCGCAGGGTTCCAAAGGGTAAGTATACAAATTTTGGTTCAAATCGGTGAAACGGTGTAGATTTGGACCAAAGGGCCTAAATGCACCGAATGGGGTGGTCTGTCCGAAATTTTAAGTAGACAGTGTTACTCGCAGTGTTCCAAAGGGTAGGTATACAAATTTTGGTGCAGATCGGTGAAACGGTTCAGATTTGTGCAAAAGGGCCTAAATGCAGGGAATGGGGTGGTCTGTCCGAAATTTAAAGTTGACAGGGTTACCCGCAGGCTTCCAAAGGGTAAGTATACAAATTTTCGTTCAGATCGGTGAAACGGTGTAGATTTGTATACGTAACAGACAGACAGACAGACAGACAGACAAACTTTGTGCTTTATATATATAGATAGATTGAGAGATTTTAAGGTACAGGGAAATATGACGGGATTGTCGGATGCTGTTGAGCACTAAAATGTCTCGATACACCAAGGCCAGAATTTGGTAGCGCTGGTGAATTCCATTTGTCTCCTAGAGATGGAGGAGCGCTTGTACAGGACATGTTTGCTTATGGCGTCCACGAGACAAAAGATGGGCCACCAGAATACGAGACAGTCCTTCATGACACTCATACATAACAGCACACGTGATTTCTGTTGACGGCCTCGCCTTGTAAGAGCTGTAGGTATGAAATTTAAGGTAATTAGTACAAAAGTATTATTTGAGTGTGGAGAACTGGTCTGGGTGGTGTACTAGTATTAAGTAGAATATGGTCTACGGGAACTTAGTAAGACAGGGCGATTACGGCACAGAAATATTTGGTGTTATATGTAATGCGCACTTACTGGTTTTTTTTTCAGAAATGAATATCAATTTTATCTAATACACAGAGAGATTAAGAATTATGGCCACGATGCGCAGCCACAATAGTGTGATCGGGTGCTCGTGTGACCAGTGAGATTAAGTTACATTAGAAGAAATCGACAACCACTGATATAAGGAAGTTCTGTGCTGATATATATATATATCAGAACACCTTTGATGCGTGTGATGTGACATCATGTATACACAGTGCTCACATATTATTTATGTATAACTATCCCAACATAGAGATATTGGAGAGGCGGAAATATCCGTGGAACATTAATTGAAATGAAAAACATTGGACTGATTGCATAAGGGCAATCCAATATAACAACAGACTTGGACGCAAAGTGCTTGAAGAAAAATTATGAGTGCATATATATATATATATATATATATATATATATATATGTGTGTGTGTGTAATTTAGGGTAATTTAATTTGTGTAATATGTATTTTGGATGGGGACTTTTTTGAACGTGTCTGGGAAAATCGCATGATGTACCGTGGTCACGGTAAATCACCTGATGATCCGAGGAAAATATGTAACGTGTTTTTCGAGGGTAGTTTACGCCACTGACATAAGTCAGTAGGAAGCCATTCAATGTTTATTTACGCGGCAACTTGTTCAGCCAAGATAATTTTCATTTAACTTATTATTATTATTAATGTATTTTTGGAGCGTTTTTTTAGTTTATAAGTATACAGAGAGGTTTTTGATTTTATAGAAAACTCTATCAAGCGAATTATTACGAACAACATTATCGCGGAAAATTATACGATTACGGAATTTTAAGGATTTTAGTCAGTTAGGGTTTATTGTGAGAGAGATGAGTCATTGGGAATTCAGATACAGGAAGCGTTGAGCGAAAAACTAGATACAAAATTAAGTGAGAAATTTGAAGAGAACAATCTAAAATTAGATAAGAAATTTGAGCAGATTAGAGGAGAAATCAGAGGGGTGATGTAAGAGAAGGCTAAAGAAATTATAGCAGATGTAGATAGAAAATTGGGAAAAGAGCAGGAGGAGTTAGAAATTAGAATCAGTACACAGGCTGAAAATTTAAAAGAACTAGTGCAACTTGAAACAAAGCAGGTCAAAAAGCAATTGGGGAGGGGGGGGATTTATAAGATTCAGGTAGCAACTAAAGAGGTTAAAGAACAGCTGGGGGAAAGAATTGATAAAGTTCATGCAGAAATAATCACTGAAGTTAATGATGTAAGGGAGAGGAATGAAAGCATTAATAAGATTCAGGAGAAACAAGCTAAGTAAAGTGATAAAGTTGAAGCATCGGAAGGGAGCTTTAGGTTAACTGTAACTAGTATGGAAAGAAAAGCTGAGGAGAAAATTGCTGAATTAGAACAGAAGTTGAAAGCTAGAATTAGGCAGGAAAATAGTCAGAGTAGGCCAGTTTATGTGAATCGACAGGGTTGTCCCATGGAATTCATGAATGCAATAGAAAATAAATTCAGGGAGAGGTTGGAAGATTGTAGTATGGAGTGGTGCCAGGTAGTTGAGATTTTAGAGCAAGCGTTTGTAGGGGAGACAGGAAACTGGTTTGCTGTCTACAGAGACAATTTCGAAAACATTTCAGATTTTAAAGTTAAAATTTGTGAGAAGTTTTGGAATGAGGTAATTCAGTCTCAGCATCGTGAGGGAATTGTGTGTGGGAAACATAACCCGAGAGGTAACTACACTATGACCGAGGCATTTTAGGACAGGTATTGACGTGTAAATATCTGGATGGTTTGAGGGAGGAAAGTGATGTAGTCAGGCTATTACTAAGACATTTTCCATTTAGAATCAAAGAAGCTGCCTGTATCCAAAATGTTAAACCTATTTCACAAGTGGAAAATTTATTAAGTACATTCGATGCTCTGGGAAGAGGTGGTTACGAGGAGAATTTCGGTAGGAACCTGGGTAACCATAATAACAGGCCTAATGAGAATAGGAATCAGGAAGTTCAAGGGAACAGTGGCGAAGGGGCCAACGTCCAAAGTAGGGGGAACCCGAATAATAATAATAATAATAATAATCAGCAAAATCAGTACAGAGGAAATGGGTATGATACGCAGAGAAATGATGATTTCAGGGGAAATCAAGGCCGAAATAATGATTTTAGGGGTAACCAAGGGAGGAATAATAACAATAATAATTATAACCAGAACAGGGGTCAAGGAGCGGATCAACCCAATGGTAATAACGGACAGAGAAATACCGTTAACACAGCCCAGAACAACCAGACCAGTGCAGTAGTGAGTAGTACTACACCAAGCGGTAGCGGTAGTTACACCAGAAGAAATCGACAATCACCTTTGATGCGTGTGATGTAACATCATGTATACACAGTGCTCACACATTATTTATGTATAACTATCCCAACATAGAGATATTGGAGAGGCGGAAATATCCGTGGAACATTAATTGAAATGAAAAACATTGGACTGATTGCATAAGGGCAATCCAATGTAACAACAGACTTTGACGCAAAGTGCTTGAAGAAAAATTATGAGTGTATATATATATGTAATTTAGGGTGATTTAATTTGTGTAATATGTATTTTGGATGGGGACTTTTTTGAACGTGTCTGGGATAATCGCATGATGTACCGTGGTCACGGTAAATCATCTGATGATCCGAGGCAAATATGTAACGTGTTTTTCGAGGGTAGTTTACGCCACTGACATAAGTCAGTAGGAAGCCATTCAATGTTTATTTACGCGGCAACTTGTTCAGCCAAGATAATTTTCATTTAACTTATTATTATTATTAATGTATTTTTGGAGCGTTTTTTTTAATTGTTAAGTATACAGAGAGGTTTTTGATTTTATAGAAAATTCTAACAAGCAAATTATTACGAACAACATTATCGCGGAAAATTATATGATTACGGAATTTTACGGATTTTAGTCAGTTAGGGTTTATTGTGAGAGAGATGAGTCATTGGGAATTCAGATACAGGAATATTCTTGTCGAGAAGCGATGACGAAACCGAGGAGCACTTCCAGCTGGCTCTATCAAGAAAAGGCGAATTAGACTGGTGCGGCAAATCTACTTCGTCACGCCGAGTAAAATGACCCTTATGTCGGGAGTCAGCGTGGTGGCTCATCCAATCAGGGGAGTCCGGACCACTGGGTGACGGCACTGGAGAGGGGATTCGGCGAGTGCATAAAGGTTCGCGCGCCGAGAAGAGGGGGCGATTAACATTGTGAAACTTGACCGAAGTGGTCGCTGGTTTGGTTGGTTCCGGTGTGATCGGACCATAACTTTAACATTTCAACAACAATCTCAACAAATGACGAAGAAGATGGCGACGTCCAGAAGGCTGATGGAAGCTCTCTTGAACCATCACGTACAACGGAAATGCTACGGCTATTTCCAATGGTAAGCGCGAATGATGCTGAACTACGCAATCACTCTCTCTTCATTGTTTCATATTCAGAATTTGAGTAACTTTTAGCTTGGGAATAATAGTAAATTCAGTAATTCATCCGACTCCTTTTTCACGTAATTTTCGAGTGGTAAAATTCAAATCGTTACGCTCCAATTTTAAATTATTGATATTATTAAAATTGCCACTACTAGTTTTTGTTATATAATAAATTCATTTCTATACTATGCAATCTTTGCTTTCAGTAGGTAGCATTAGATATAGACCAAATTCCTTCTCCTGATACAATTGTTAGTTGGGTTAATGATCAAATCATGCCACGGTCTGAGTGTGAAGATTCTTAAAGGTGTTCTGCCCGAGCTAGGCGTTGATAAATATAAATTTAGATTTCAACTTAATGTTAGGTCTTGGCGCCCATTAATTCAACGTATCTTAGTCAGAGTAAACAATACATTTGTCAATCAACAGTGGGGACACTAGGAAAACAGTTACATTTGTCATCTCCACGTGGGGATATTCAAACCGTTATTGAAAACCGTTACAGTATGTGCGCAAATCGATTCCCCCTATCAATTCAAACACGGTAAAACCGAATTGAACGATTTTTGGTACATTGGTTGCACTAGCAAAGAGCACATCAGGGTCATGTTTTATATCGCCGCCATCTTGACGGAAACGAAATGGCGGCCACCCAAATGTTAAAAGCTTTAATCAAATTACGACCAACCTAATTATTTGATCTCTATCAAATTTTGCAACAACATACCTTTTTGTTGGAAGCATCTTTTGACTGAACTACAAGGTCATCAGCCCAATAGTTTGCAGATAGTGGCCATGATTGTGTGAAAATCGATTCACCATATCAATTCAAACACGGGAACACCAAATTGAATGTAATTTTGTACAGAGGTAGCACTAGCAAAGGGCACCTCATATTCAAGTTTAATATCCGTATAACACTTTGTATTTCAACTAGCTACCACAACCAACATTCAATTATTCTCCTTGAAAGGGGCAAAGAGTTATAACAATACCCATGCATTTAGGAGAAAGTAGGCTATATGTTCTTTACTGAATATCTTGTTTCATCATTGAAAAGAGGGTAAAAATCTCGAGGAAGATTTTTGGACCAGTTTGCACTGAGTGAAATTGGAAAAAAGGAAATCTCAGGAGCTTTAACAGCATTCAGAGAAAATCTCGGACACATTCAGGCAAAGTTTGATTTTTTATGGGCATATTCTCAGAATGAGTGATCATAGGCTGACTAGAAGAATTCTAAATCTCACTATCTCAAAGAAAGCTATGAACAACTGGCTGCTTTAAGTTCAAAAAAGACCTTCAGGAAATATACATCTCAAGTGGTATGATAGTTGACGGGACTAAATTCAGAGAAGTAGTTGACAATCATCAATTTTCAGACCACCCAAACATTTCATCCAACAGAACCTGAACGCTGGAGAGTAGAAAGAGCCTAGCGAGAAGATGAAGAGATTTTGAGAGAACAAGAAAGCAACATCAGCTAGACAAGTTCAATCGCTCTCCTAAAAAGAGATCGAAAAAATACATTAATAATAAAACCAAAATCAAAACATAAATTTAACAAATGGTATTATGGTGTTTGAAGCAACTTTTCAGTGTTGCCTTAGTAAACAAAAGTTTGATAAATTTCAGACGGTCAACACGATTGTACCCAAATGAGATGGGTTGTTCCCTAATCCTGAAAAAAATTGCATGATATTAATAAATACAAAAATAATCTCATGTAATTTATTTCTGGATTAGGGAATAACCCATCTCAATTGGGTACAATCGTGTTGACCGACTGAAAAGCATCAAACGTTTGTTTAACAAATAGGTTAAAGAAACCTACAAGTAATTTTATTGCTATTAAATGCCTTTAAACAATCCGATACTTGTTAATACGGTACTGATATTGAGGTACAGTATAACACTTTTACAGGGTGTAACAAAAAGGTACGGCTCGAAATGCAGGACGCATTCCTCACACGCAGACGAAGAAATTTTGTTACATGAACATGGGTCCGGAAACGCGTTGTTTCCATGTTATACCCCATTGTCTCCAACGCATAATCATGAAAAACGCACAAGAACAGAACGTTCGAATCATGGGGATCATGCACTGTTGGTTACATCTGGTTACATTGTCATTACCGTAGGTGCACCGCCAGTGTTTTGTTTAACATGGCCTCCACGCTCTCTGGACCTGAACCCACTGTACTTTTATTTGTGAGGGCATTTGAAAGCTCTTGTGTATCGAACTCCAGCACAAGATGTTCAGAGTCTCCGTGCCCGTATTATGGAAGGCTGCGAAGCCATACGCAATACTCCAGGGATACATCAGCGCTTCCGAGATTCACTACGACGGCATCAAAACGCACGGAGGGCACTTTGAACATCTCCTGTGACAAAGAGCTGCATGTGGTATGCAGGTATATTCTGTTCTTGTGTGTTTTTCATGATTTTTGCGTTGGAGACAATGAGGTATAACATGGAAACAAAGCGTTTTCGGACCCATGTTCATATGAAAAAAAAATTCTTCGTCTACGTGTGAGGAATGCGTCCTGTATTTTGTGCCGTACCATTTCGTTACACCCGGTATAAATGAAAGTTCGCAGTTTTTTTTTCAAATTCCTCGGAATTTTGTGTTATTAACGCATTGCCGGTGCTAAAGAAGCCTTCAACAGAAAGAAGAGAATTTTGTGTGGACGCTTGGACTTGAGGTTAAGGGAAGAGGCTGGCGAAATGCTTTGTTTCTTTAGAGTGTGGCACTATACGGAGCCGAGACCTGGACGCTAAGGAAGGATGATGAAAGAAGACTAGAAGCGTTTGAAATGTGGTTATGGAGAAGCATGGAAAGTATATCCAGGGTGGAAAGGTCCGGAATGAGGAGGTATTGGAGCGAGTTGGAGGCTGTTACACACCATCCATACAAAGAAGAGGAACTGGCTTGGGGACTGGCTGCGAACAGAGTGTTTGCTGAGGGATGCTCTCGAAGGATCAGTAAACGGAAAGAGAGGAAGAGGACGGAGAAGGTACTAGCTGGTGGACAGTGTCAAGATAGCGGGAAATTACCACCAAACAAAGAGAACGGCGGAAGACAGGATTGCATGGAGAGCTGCTGTGTGAAGACCTGCATTAGGGTAGAACATGTTATATATAACGTGCTTTAGACCGTTTTTTGACGGATGCGTACAGAAATAATGCATTTGTCTGTCTGCCTGTGTATAACTCGAGAACGGCTGGGTAGATCAACGAAAAATTTGGTACAGATATCCATCAGAGACAACACACCAATTATTTATGTAACTCTTACAGCACCTCTCTTAATAGGGGCGGGGCCTATAGGGGAAACCCCATTAAAATGCATGCTAAAATAGGCAAAGAAGGAGGGACAAAGATCATTTTGAGCCCCTCAAGGTGAGAAATAAAACTCGGGAGCCAATAAAGTCTCTCCGAAACCATATTTTAAGGCCCTAAAACCAACAGTTTCTGAGATATTCACAGCAAACTGTCTTCACTCTGATGAAGGAATGGCAAGCCCGTAACAATGACAACAGTAGCTCAAATTGATAAAGCTTGGCCATTAATACCGAAGACCGTACTTCTGCTAGTATTTAATATAGAAAGGGTAACATTAATGACGGCTATTATGCATGTTCTGTCTTATTATATTTCGTACAGAGAGGTTATCCTAGACGTTAGTTAAATTTTATTGTTGAGGATACTGTCTCATGTACCCTGATAATTGTCTCACAAGCAACTTTGTTGTGCTTCTCATCTGTCGCTTTCCTATACCATATTCCCCTGATACTTGACTTATTTCCTGTAACTCCTAAGTGGAGCATAGGGCATCAACGAATTTCCGCCATCGGACTCGGTTCTGCGCCATGGTCTTGATCTCCTACCATTCGCAATGCCTTCCACCTCCACGCTCCTTCTCCAGATGTTCCTCGGCCTGCCTCTTCTTCTACATTCCATATTCCAATTTGAGTGTCCGATTTCATGCTGAAGGTCGAATCCAATTTTTCCGTCCGGCTTCTATTCGTTAATGTTTCTGTAATAAAGTAATCTCGGGTGTGCAGATTATTGATCTACAACACTCAAAGCCTGGTGAAGGGGCTTCTAAGTATCCAGGCCTACTGATTTACTGCCAGGGTTTCTTCCCTTAGCCTTTGAAGTTCCCACTTCTATCCACAAGGCAGTGGAGATCCTGAACTCTTGACCCTGGTCAGCTGGGCTGCCTCTTCCACCAGCTCCGCCGTACCGAAGACTATCTTCTCCGCCTTCGCTGTCATTGAGGACTTGAGGGTTTGGGTTGCTTCTTAGTCTGGGTCTTCACCTTTGGTCTGTCCGTCAAGTGAGGCCCTACCAGTAGCTATGCTACCGCCGGCATAGCCCGTTAGACCTCGCAAGCACTCCCACCACGTCAAGGTCTGCAACCTCTAGGGAGTGATATTCCCCTGATAACATTAGATAAATAGTTTTGATAATAATTTACAGTTCACGCCATGGTTTTTGGCCGGTGAGCCCCGGTTTCACAGTCGTAGAAGTGGACAGTCTGTGACCCTCACGCTTGTGCAATTAATACGTGCCTGTCCTCTGTACGACGGTGAAACCGGGGCTGCGACAACGTGGTCATGTAGCCCCGTGTACTTTGGGTGTGTGTACAGAATCTGTCTGATAACTGGTGTTAATTGTGATGGCTGTATTAGTGTGTGTTATCTGTTTTAATTCAAGTAAGGACTGCAGACAATAATTTCAAGTAGTTCCTACTTTTGCTACCAAATGCTACAGTTCACGACACCTAGCTTGCGCACTTGGCTACTAGATGGCATCGCAGTATGCACCTGGTGGTGTACGCTGGAACTAATAGATCGTTATCAATTCTAACCTACAAATTATGGCTTAACACAAGTGTACTGTCGGGGAAATAAGTATAGATACTCGAGTTTAGAGGTCAATAAAACCTTTACCCTTAGTCTTACATAAGAACAGAATAGAAGAACTACCCAACCACAGCCTTCTTAATGCCTCTGTACGGTGCTGTCCTCTTGTGGGTTATGTGGGTAATATTGTTCCAAGCATAACGCTGTGTAAATGCCTGAGCTGGCCTCCTGAAGTATGGCAATTTTGTAATACTGGTAGTTCAACTATTAGCCACGATCGCGCTCCGAATACCTTTAAACACTGCCAGCTGGATCGCCTCCCTCTTGGTTACTTTAAACTGCCTACTCATTCAACACCCTTAGGCCACTGCCATCGTAGTACATTACGATGGCAGTGCATAGGCGTACAAGATAAAGATTAATTCACTGATAGGTCGCAGCACCACCTACTGTGATTGGGGCGGAAGATTCTTAATTTTGCAGGCTGGCTTAATATAGAGATTAACGGACGTGAATGCATTACAATAAGTTAGTAGTTTTGTTATTCAATCATCATAAAGTATATAATATTGATTTTGACACTTACTGGCTTATTATCAATATAAAAGAAAACAAACAATACATTGTGGTAGGGGTGATTGTGTTAGGGATGAGGACAAAGAGTTATAAATATACCCATACATTTAGGAGAAAGTAGGCTATATGTTCTTTGCTGAACATCTTGTTTTTTTGGTGTGTTCGATGCATTTTTTCCATAGCTCCGGTGTTACAGACCTCAAGGCTTGTTTACAGAGATCTCGCATCACCTTCATTGATCTTCCTCTCTCCGCTTGGTTACTCATATTCACTTTAGCTATTTTATTTTTCACGTAGGACCAAACCAGCTCTATGGGGTTGAGCTCACAATGAGCAACTGGCAACCAGACGAGTTCGACGTCAGGACGAACATTCTTGATTATCTGTTCCAGCTTCTTTTTAGGTGCCCTGAAGTGAGGTTTGGCGAGAACAATTAGCTCTGCTTTCGTCATACTTTCATACTTTTGGATTCTGGGAGGAAGAGGAATATCTTTAATTGCAGCGGCACATCTCTTCACCGTGGCTATCGACCTTCCAATACACTTGGATACTATTTACTAAACCCTCTTATCATTATTACTTTGTCTCTCGCATCTAAAAAACATATTGCACTTATAATCATAGCAAATTCTCCCTCCGTTAACTGCGGATTAGCTGGCATCTTGATCGATGTGCAAACAATAGATAATACAGACAGTGATAGTTGCTGCTTGTTGCTAATGACTCAACGAAGAACACAGGTCAGAGTTTGGTGTGCGTAGGATCGAGCGCGCAGCAACTGGCAACATTGCCAGGCTACTACGGTACTATCGCCGCCCTCAATGGGCCGATTAAATATCAATCCATATAAAATCGATAATCACAAGTAGATAAAATGTAGTTTTACGTTAAGACTTGCATTGCTATGAGCCTCATAACAAGCCATATTTCATACTGCTATGACCACCCAGGCCCGAGAAAAAGTTGTTTTACAAAATTCACAACAACTATTTTAAGAAACGTCAGATCAGATTAAAACATCATATACGCGTTAACAATAAGTTCCTTTAAGACGTATTAAAGTTTCGTTACGATCAGATCAATACTTTTAACGTAATGATCTTTCTAAGTGAGCGCTCCGTAAACTTGGTAAGAAAAACCGGTACTTTTTTTTGTTCAATCTGCTATAAAATTTTAACGAGAATGCAAATATTTACTCTATATCGTTAAACGTCAAATAAAACAAGGAAAATTTTGGTGTAGGTTGTTCTTATGTAAGACTAAGGGTAAAGGTTTTATTGACCTCTAAACTCGAGTATCTATACTTATTTCCCCGACAGTAGTTAGTGGAAGGTTCTTTTTCATGCCATAAATCTATGACATGGGACCGCCGGCTTTACCTCTCCTCCGAAGGAAGGCATCCTAAGGGATTTTTAACGCTCTTAAAAATCCGACGACTTCGGCCGGGTTTGAATCCGCGACTTTAAGCATAGAAGCTCAGCATGCTACCAACTACGCCACCGAAACCGCCGCCAAAAAAAACCGTAGTGTGAAATGTACTTGTCTTTCTCCATTCCCTATTTGTGAGATCTCTACGCGGCTCGGTAGGATTCATCTCAGGGCCGTGACCTGGCGTCTGAGAAACTCTTCT
This sequence comes from Meconema thalassinum, assembly GCA_946902985.2. Lineage (NCBI taxonomy): Eukaryota > Metazoa > Arthropoda > Insecta > Orthoptera > Tettigoniidae > Meconema > Meconema thalassinum. The sequence goes on along the minus strand of OX336388.2, from coordinate 959,891,194 downwards.
TAGGATTCTACACAAGACATAAAACTTGAGATACGGTGGGTAATGATCAGAAGATTGAAGTCACGTGACAGAAGGGTGTGTACCTCAAAGAACTTCTTACAATATTAAAAAACAGGAAATCTTCTAGTTTCTTTTATCGTGTCTTTTGTGGGGTTTCGACCAGGTTCACCAAGTCAGGTTCATAAGCGGGCTCTTGGTTACCGTGCCCAGACCACCGCAGGGGTAGTGAACCAGGCCCTACGTCCCTTAATATGAAACAGCATTTGCGTTTCTTCACTGCGAGAGCTGAGAGCTCTTAAAGCTAGGATATTTTCTGAGTTTTAACTAGTTGGCCGTAAAATCCCAATAGGCTATAACATCTTCTTACAAAATTATTAGCGATATTATATGTAGACTACAGTATAACCGGGTGTGCTAGCCATGGTCGTTACGGCGTGTGTGCAGGCAGTCACTCACATCCGGGAGGCGAGGAGGTTCGAATCCCCAAGCCGACAACCTTGAAAGTGGTCGTCTCTGGTTTCCCATCTTCCTTCCAGGAAAATGCCGGGGTTGGTACCTAACGATAAGCCACAGTTGTTACTTTCCAATTCCTCGTCCTTACATTCACACCTTCCTCCTCAGACAACACTCCCCACGCGACGGTACTTGTAGCTCACCCAATGGGTGTCCGCATAGAAGCAGCTACAAACTCTGGCGTGCCGAACATGTCCTCGGACACTCCTGGCACTAAAAGCTATATGCTAAAACAAACAACAACAAAAAAGCAAAAACATAAAAATAGTAGTCCACGGTATAGGCCAGCGGTGTCCAGCCTTTGAACGTTTGGCGTGCCGGCTATGCTGCACCGCACGCCGCACCGGCTTCCATGGCTGCCATGGCTCAGCCGCTAGCGCGAGAGACTGCGGAGTCTATGGTCCAAGGTTTGAATCTCGAGCCTGACTCCTCTTTTTTATTGGACCATTGTCTGGCAAATAACAATGCTCTTACTAAAAATTACTCAACAGTTTGTCTTCTTCTCTTTTTCGAACACTGTTGATTTTTATAATAGGTATATTGAGCCCTTCAGTATCGCCGTGTTTATCTGAAAGAATTTGTTCTTCGGGGTCGTGCTCAGTTCATCGGATGCTATAATATGTTCGCCAAAACTACAGCTCTACTGGATGAAGGGTCATATGGTAAAAATACTAAACTAAGTAAGAATGAATAAGATGTAAAATAAACAAAATTTAATGACTGAAATATGCATAAACAAAGAAATATATAACATCTCACTCCTCAACAAAAATCAACATAATAAAATGAGGGGTTACTCAGACCAACTCCTCATAAAGAAAACTGTGGATACCAGATCCACCGACTCGTATCAGAAATTGTATGTGTGCGTTCTGACTAACTAAAGGAATGAGTACTTGGATGAGTGTTCGTTTACAGCGGGTAACAGCCACGATGCTCACGAACCTCCATCTCGCAAGTCAACATTTATGGGTATAGGACACTACACCTAATAAAACAACTAAATTAATTCTGACACACAGAAAAATTAAATGTCTAAATATTTACAAGAATCTCCCAGATTCTCCCCCTCAGTGCGATGACGCATCTGACAAATGAGCTTGCCTACAAGACCAACGCTCAACACAACAAACAAGGAAAAGACAGCATCGCGCGTGACTGCTCGGGTCACTGACATAAACATAAACATGAAATATAAACCAACAACAACAAAAGCCTCGCCGGCTGAGATTACTTTTACATGAATAAAATGCACGACAAGCTAACGCTTCGGAGATTATAGTACGATGTAGACAACACCCTATTTACTCATAAATATTATTTACAATTGATCATTTTTCTTTTCTGAATACAAAATGTTAAAATGAACAGGCCAGTAAGCTCTGCCCCTGCTAATGACCATCGGCCGTCTTATCTGATCAACCCGCCTCAAGATGTGGTTACTCACACCACTCCACATCACTATCACCTGTCAGTTCCCAAGCGTGTCTAAAATAACGATTTGACCCAGTTGCCTCGTTAACATCGTAGAATCAACAGCAACAAATCTCACCCATTTTACACAAATGGCAAGAAAACATCATATCCATATAAGCGCCTCGCGAGGTTGCAAAAATGAATGAATCTGGCTTATTGCGGCAAGACGGAAATCAGACGCCATGCTGAATTTCCCGCAGACAATACCAGTATAAATCACACATGACACTATATCTTGGACTGACTAAAAATTCACATCTAGGAGGTCGGTTTGATCCAGATTTTCCTACATTCGCGTGCAAGACGCTCACAACTTTACTACCAAGATTAAACCCTCGAGTTAGCTGATTGCTACTCGCAACAAAACTACATTACAACAATGGCAATTAACAACAATGAATCTGATCATTCGTAAACTCTACACAAAGATCAAAATCACCCCCAGTCTATTTTATATTATATTAATTCAGTTTTACTTGTGTCGCATTACAAACTCCGATCTACGTTACTTAGCGCCGTTACGTTAACATATGCGTACACGGCAGTGCACATAGTTACGTATATTGCAACAATCAAAATATACAAATATCTACAAATTAGTGCTAGCTGCTTCCATGCAACTACTGTGTGTCAGGCAAATTAAAAAAACTCTACGTTAATAACACACAAACAAATATTTACACAAATTGGTCCCATATACCATAAATTGACTTGTCAATAATAAAATATTATTTAGTACTCAGCCTTCAGCAAACTCAGCGTCATCGGACATCGGCAGCCATCTCCCTCCTTAAATGGATTTAGCTCATGGCACACATTTCAACGAAGTGATGATGATTCCATACAGCTTCCATGATCGACGCTGCCATCCCTCGTGCTGATGCAAAAATGTTTGTCAAATTAATACACACTCGATTTCTGTCTACTAAATTCACCTTTTATGGGTACTCAGTTCCCCAAAACAGACTGTTGGCGAATTGTCGAAGATACTGGCCCTACAAAATAGTACAGTGACTAGCTATCAAACACTGAATTTACAACATATTTGCTCAATAAAATCTGTGTCCTCATGACACACACAAAGTACAAGTGACTACGTCCTCAGACGCACTAAATAAAAGTGATCAACCTGTGTCCTCCGACACTCAAAATAAAGTCTTGGCCTGTGTCTTCCGACACACAAAAATAAAGGTCTTACACCTGTGTCCTCCGACACACAAAATAAAGTCAATCTTCCTGGCTTCTCACGCCACTTATATATGAATCGTTTGCTGAGAGCCTATGGAGAGGGGAAATTAAAATCTTTTCCGTAATAATTGTCTTACAGGCTTGTAATAAACATCATTAAACTCGTAGAAATGCGCAGGTCAAAGTCATGCTAATTTAATCGAGAATCGATCGTAGGGATAATCTGTGTCCAGTTTCCCGCCGTAATCCGAGCTCTTGAGCGTGACGCCAGGTCTCCCGCGTTAAAGTAGCATTCTTCTTCTATTGGTTGGCATTCACGTAGACCTCGTGATTTTTCTTACAGCACCCCGCCCTGTAGGAGTGTCTAGTTGATCAATCAGCCTCTCATATGATTGCATTTCTTTTGGCTAGGCGCGAAACAGAACAAGAAAAATGCCAAACGCATGTGTCATCTCACGTCTTCCTATTCTAAGCCAGCCAGCACCTGCTTTCTGATTCATCGCTAGGCTGAGTTCCTTTCACAAATTCCACTAGCGATTAAGCTTTGTCTCTCTGCACCCAGGTATATTCTTACTGTCTCCAACCAATGCTTATAGTTTCACCATTTCTGTCTGGTTTTCATGATACTGGTAGAAATATTATATATTGCAGAAATAAAACATAGAATCATTTATACTTTCAGAGTATAAAGGGTTCAATATCAAGCAGTAAAGTATTAGTATGCCATGCTTTTATTGGTATTAACTCTTAATTAAATAAAATCCGTGTAATTTCTAGGTCCACTTTGCCGTTAAATTTAAAAAAAAAAATACATGGAAGATACAAAATGGCCGTCCAACTCATCCTCGTTACATTTTGATTTGACCGATGCATTTTTTATCCCAGAAATCAATTGCCTCCCAACAAAAGTGTTTGTAAATATTTTCAAACGAAGATTTTTGTAAACTCAAAACAGTAAATGGTTTCTCTCACTTCTCGATTATTCTCCTACAATCCAAACGAAAGCAAATATGGAAATACCAAGAATTGACAGTCTTTGAAACGAAAGGACAGTAATGACCAAGGCTCAGGAACCAGAAATAGACGAATTTGCGAGCAAGAACTTCTCGCGGCTCTATTGCAGGTTGTAGGCAACCCACATGTCTGTTGTGTATTCAATTGTTGTTGTTTTAAGGGGCCTAACATCTAGGTTATCGGCCGATTGTGCATTCAAGTGAAACAAGCTGTACACCTCTGGCATATTTCTAACTATTAGTAGCCATTTCCTAATTCGCACAATGCAGTAGAAGTCTTGGAACCTGGCCCCGTTCTTTTTATTTTTTCAAACATGCTGACCGCAGGACACTTGACATTCTGGAGAGGTCAGTTGAAGTTTCATTTGGGCAATTAACGCGAACATTACCTTGAGTTCTTCTCAGAATCCAAGAGATCCTTCCTGAAGGCACTTTTTTTTTACCTGTTCGGAGTAACGTGTTCTGTATCCTGGTTCATTGTGAATCATGAGGGGGCAGCAGAGAAGGACGAAGCAAATTGCAGATGTTCCAAAGTCGAATAAACTTCATATAAATGATTCCAGGGGCAGATGACCTCGTAGTTCCGCCCCTTGAAACCTCAATAACTATCTAAATGATTCCAAAATTGAATTTTCACGACCGTATTGGAGGCTTTCAACTGGAATGAAAAGCTCACAGCCAATGCGATTGTATCAGTTTTATTTGCCTTCACACTTGGGGCAGAATAGTTGACGCAACACGAGTTGACCACCTTGTGGTGTAGTGGCTAACGTTCTTGGCTGTCGCACCGGAGGTCTGGGTTCGATTCCTGGCTCTGCCAAGAAAACTAAGAAGAGGAGGGTTCGATTCCCATCTCAGCCTTCTTGGAAGTGGATTTCTGTGGTTTACCAATCCTACTCCAGGCAAACGCCGGTATGTTTGCTTTTGCCTCCGTTCCGTTCATAACAGAATTATAATTTTTTTTGCAGAGCCAGGTATCGAACGCAACAGTCAATGATGCTAGGAGGGGGGACGCGGATAAGCAAAACGTTATCCGCATCCGCCCCGCATCCACACGACTTTTATCCGCATCCACACGTTTGTTATCCAAATCCGCTGACATTACAATAATATTTTCAATTCATTAAATTAAGCACAAAGTGTTAAAGCAACACATTCAGACATTTGAGGAGAAATTCGTTCCCCTAGGCTATGTGTGGATCGCTAGACAATGTGACTGAGTTATGTCCCTCTGAGTAAAGGCATGAAAAACAGTGGGTGGCTAGTCGTCAGATATACCCACGCAGGCAAGGGCAGGTATAAAATACTTCTTTATTTTTGGCATAAGTCATCACTAATTGAGGGTATTTCCATGACTGGTTTCTCTCACTTCTCGATTATTCTCTTACAATCCAAACGAAAGCAAATATGGAAATACCAAGAAATGTCAAAGACGCAGATCTTCGCAAAAACTAAAATTATTTTGAAATAATCCTGTTCAATATTGTATTCTAAAAACAACCCGCAAATTTACTCTAAACATTATCCGCAGCTTATCCACTATCACAGCTATGCAAACTATATTCATATTCATTCATTTATTTGCAATGGGGGGTGTGTCCCCCGGTGGCAAATTGTATATACATAACAAATAAATAATTATACATAACAATTCAATAACAATTATACAACAATTAAACTGGAGTATTTACACAAATAGTCAGTCTTTTCTTAAACACACCTATATGTTTGGGAAAAGGCTCTAAGACTGCGGCAGGTAGAGGGTTCCAGTTATCAATGGCACGGTTTACAAAATAATATTTACCATCATTTGTTCGCTGTGGTCGGCCCTTAACTTTGAAAGGATGATCGCTCCTACCCATGTAAGTGGGCTTTCCCAATCGTTTGCTAAGCTCACCCCATGCTGGTTGATTTGTATACGTGTTGTACATAGCGCAGAGTCTAGATTTCATCCTCCTAGCCTCCAGTGATTCCCACCCAAGTTTCTTTAACATACGGCTCACACTGCTCCTGGGATTAAAGTCACTGAGCACAAATCTAGCGGCCTTTCTTTGTACCATTTCCAACTCATTGATGAGCCCTACTTGATATGGATCCCAAACCGCCGAGGCATATTCCAGAATAGGTCTTACAAGTGACAAATAGCCTAATTCTTTAGCAGAGGTACTACTTCCTTTTAATACCCTCATTACAAAGTGCAGGGATTTGTAAGCTTTTGAAACTACACATCTTACATGACTACTCCATTTCATATCATTCCTTACGTGAACGCCCAAATATTTGCAAGAATCTCCTTCTACAAGTATTTCCGAGCCAATGTTATATTGAAAATCCTGCCTTCGCACTTTCCCTATTTTTAAGAGACTACATTTTCTTGTGTTTATTTTCATTTTATTTACAATCGCCCACTTATAGACCAGGTTCAGGTCCTCTTGAAGCACTGCATTGTCTTGTGAGTCATGTATCTTTCGATATATTACACAATCATCCGCAAACAATCGACAGTCACTGCGAATCCCATTTGGTAAGTCATTTATAAACGCCAAAAATAACAAAGTTCCGATTACGCTGCCCTGAGGGATACCCGACGTTACGGTAATTTCATCCGAGAATATGCCTTCGACTTTCACTTTCTGGGAACGACCCGTCAAAAATTCTTGGATCCATAAAATTACTCTTCTATCAATCATCGTCGAAGCTAATTTATGGAGTAGCATGTCATGCGGAACGACATCAAATGCCTTCACAAAATCTATAACCACGGCGTCGACTGAAACTCCATGGTCTAACGATTCGCTAATGTCTTGAAAAAGTGATAGCATCTGACTCTCGCATGAGTAAACTTTCCGAAATCCATGTTGCCTATCATTAAACCATGATAATGTTTCCCACTGTTTCCTCAAGTAGTCGCAAATGAGATGCCCCATCTGTTTACAAACGATGGACGTAAGGCTAACCGGCCTGTAGTTGCCCAATTCAAGTCTGCTGCCTCCCTTAAATATTGGGACTACCGTAGCTCTTTTCCAGTCATCTGGGATTTGCGCATTGTTTATGGACACATTAAACATCACCTCCAAGTATCGTGCCACGGCCCTACCTCCTAGTTTAAGTACTTCACTAACAATATTATCAGGACCCTTTGATACATTGAAACGTAGTTTTTGTATTAGCTTTACAATTGCTGACTGGTTTATTTGGAACAGGGGAGCCCCTGATTCGTCGTTAAGGTCCAACACACAGCTATTGGATTTATTGAACACACTACCGTAAAAGACATTTAATTCATTAGCAATGGCCTGTTTCTCAGTAATTAATTTACCGTCACCGGACATTATCATCGACAAATTATTTGAATTTCTCTTTCTTCTCCTAACATAACTGTAATTTTTTTCCACCCATCACCTCCCGAACCAAGTAAACCTTGCATATAACTGTCATGAGCAGCCCTCTTTTTTAAGACGAGCTCTCTTGATAAGGACTTAAATTTCAACATATACTTGTCACTATCATGTCTTTTATTGTATAATTTCCTAATTTTCCGTTTTAGACTCCTAATTTCTCGTGTGTAATACTCAGGATCTGGGTTATGTTTCAGCAATTTAAATGATACAAATTTATCAACAGCGCTATTTAAAATTTTCAAAATGTTAGTCCACAGGATATTAATGTGATTTCCTTCCGATGGCCATCCTACAAATAGCTCATTCAAATACCCCTGAAACTTGCCCTGATCCGCCCTGCGATACTGGAATATGATCTTATTTGCTACATCAGAGTCTAATTTTGTAATGTCACCGTATCTAATATTTAATTCAACCCCAGAATGGTCACTAATTCCTGGTACTTTCAGACAGTTAATATACAGCTCTACAGGCCTTACGAGATAAACATCTAAGGTATTATTGTCTCCAGTTGGGAAGTCAACTACTTGGGAAAATCCCCCCTCCCTTAAGAATTTATTCGCAGCGCTCTGAGCCTGACCATAGCTAGTTGACTCCCCAGACCAGTCTACTTTGGGGAGGTTTAAATCTCCAGCAATTATTATGCTCTTTTTCATAGCATTACCCGTCCAAGTTTTATCACACAGTGTTTCAGGGGAGAGAAAGGTTATCTTTCGGTGCTCTATACGCCCCTATCACCTGAAGAGGGAATTTATTTCCTTTATCCGAAATTTGTACACATAACATTTCATGATCCATATCAGCCCATTTTAAGAAACTAGCTATATTTTTTCGCACACAAATAAATAGCCCACCACCTCGCTTCCCCCGATCCCTTCTGTACATCTCGTAGGTCCCTTGAATTATTTCGCTACTATTTATGTCCTCATATAACCAAGATTCAGTTGCAATGACAATGTCCGGAGAATACGTCTCTACAAGATTCCAACATTCAATTAATTTATTTCCTAAACTCTGACAATTAACCTGCAGTAATCTTAGAGTCTTACCTCCGCAGCAAATATCTCGAAATAGCTCCTTCTGTTCCCATCGGCTGGCAACCTCTGGACCTGCTCCTCCTCACAAAAGCCGGCACGAACCGATGACCCTGTCATGTAGGCTCCCTAGATTGAAAGCGCCCCGTCGATTTAGATGCAGCCCGTCTCGGGCGAAGTCACGGCCACCAATCCAGCAGTCAGCTTCTACGTACACTAATCCCAGTTGTGCACATACCCAGACCATGCGGTCATTTACAGTCTTAACTCGCCTCAACGGAACATCTCCCCGCCGAACAATGCCACTCATTATAATTTTTGCATTTCTAAACTTGCTTTTAGCTTTTCTGCCTAGTTCGTAGAGCTCCCCCATGATGTAATCAGCTGTAGCCCTCTTCTTCAAATCGTTCGTCCCAACATGGAGCAACAACACTTTAACTTTGTCACAGTCCTCTACATTTGCTTCTTCCACTTGTTGGGCAAGCTGGTCAATCTTAATCCCCGGGCATAGCGTTTAGAAGAGAAAGTGTGCTGACTCCCGAATTTGCCGTATCTTTAGTATGGGTAGTTGCTGCGCCCGCCGGTAGACTGCGTAGCGGTTGATAGTTGCTGGCGGGAGTCACTTTCTAAGCGCTCGCGAGTTTGAAAACACAGAGATGCTGCCGTGTTTAGTCCTTATTTTTTGGTGTTGAAAAATGTATGCGATCAAGAAGCGATAGTGAAATAATACATACGTTATGACACTGGTGGGTTTAGTATTTGTAAGACTTTACACTTATTTCTTTACATTTGTGCTGTCGAGTGAATTATAACCTGGTAAGATTCGTCAAACAAAACTGTGTAAGTGAATATGCCGTGTTGTTTTGTTCCCGGATGCCGATCAGGATACGACAAGTCATCTGCAAAATGTAGGCACTTTTTTAGACCTCCAAAAGCCGAAGATGATTTATTTAAATGGACTAAGGCCATTCCGAGGAAAGACATTAAATTGTAAAGTAAGTCATATGCAGGCTATGTGACAAACATTGCTCCGATAATTTCCTTATTAAAACGGACCCTTTCATTATAGAAGGAAATACAGTCGAAATTGCGAAAATGTGTTGGAGTTTGAAGCCTGGTGCAGTCCCACACTATCTAGCAGGGTACTTTGTCAAGCAACTAAGGAAAGGAACCAGCTGTGTGAAGTGTGCAACAACCCTTCAAAGTGAAAGGCCGTCGGACACAACAGCTGCAACTTTCACTAATATAAAGTACTTTTGCACAATAAATACCCTTACCTAACTCACCCGTCCGACAGTGTCTTCAACATTCTTTTACAGATCGAAGTAGTCGTTGAAAATTTGCGGGGTGATATATTTTATGAGTGTTTGGACTGCATTGATGAGATTGTTTTAGGGCCGTATGATTTAGGATGTTGTATGGAACATAAACTGGACCTTATTGGAAAACTCGTTTTTCATTTCATGAAGTGCCGCTTTTTCTTTTGTACGAAATAAATTAGGAAAGAGCAGACATCTTCTAAGTCTGGAAAATCGTCGCGTAAGCTGTCCAAATTTTCGGACAACTGAGAGCTATAAGTTATATGGGTGAGTTTGTCATTATACTGTATTATATTATATTTACTGTACTTTATTTGTGCAGTAGTGAATGGTCTGTAGTTTTACGATTTTTATGCATTCAGTTACATTTTGACCCCCGTCCGCATGTTTTATTTCATTATTATATGAACCTATGACGCAATCTGATGTTTCATAATTAACACAACGGACGTCAGCGTTGTATATACTCAGTGCGGAGAATTTTATATTTGGATCATCTTGTCTAATACAACGTAGTGTAAGCTGATAACATTCAACTACTGAAAAGTAACATACAACTGCTTGTATTGATACCGTCCTCACGCAGCGCTAGCCGACGCTAGAGCTGCCTAGCGGCTGGACCATACAAACTCCACAAGTCTCGTCACTTTATCTTCTATACGCTATGCCCCGGGTAACACCGCACTTTCGCACCTGATTTCCTCGAGATATTCGCACTCCATCGTATCATAGAATCACCCATTATGATAACGTCATCCTCAGTTTGCTCCTGCACGCCCTCTTCCACACTGATCCCAGTAGAAAGCCGTTCAGTCACATCCTTCACCGTTTCTTCTGATTCACGAAGCTTTGCTCTAAGTTCCTGTATTATTTGATCCCTTGCTTTGATTTGCACCCTCAAACTGTCCGGCGTATCACATACTTTACAAAACCAATTTCCGACATCACAATCCTCCTTCTTGACCTTAATACAGCCGAAGTGAAACCATTTCCCACATAGTCCACACTCAACACCATTCTTCAATGTTTTACTGCACGTCGAACACTTTAAAGATGCCACTGGATCATTTGCCTGATTCACATTTGGAGTAACAGGCCCTGGATTCACTTCCACTCCACCAATAACTAACAACGCAGCTATCACTAAGGCTATAAACCACAAGTTACTAGGTCCCGTACGCACACACAAACACCGGAAATCCCGACTACCCTTCGCATACCACAGCCCGATCCTCGCCCGATAACACTCCAGAGAACAACCCATTTCAGCACACCTGGGAGCTCGGGAAAAACACGACCTTTCACTTTGACTGCCAACTGATAAGTTGCAAGGCGAAAAATTTTGTGGATATCCGCAGGTTTATTCGCTGGGCTTTAGCTATGATGATGATTGTGCCGGTATTACGTCACTATTTTACGATTGCTACGTCTTTCGATATGTTTAATTTTGATTGCCTGGTGTGATGACTTCGGTTCTCTGTTTTCCCGCTAGAGAGCTACACCGAAAGGTAAGAACTTATATTTGTCTTTCTACTGAATGCAGCTGATGTTCCGGTCCTGTGAGAGAACGCCGAGTTAGTTGTCATTTGTCTAACTATTATGTTGCATGTCAAGTACGAATTGTGCCGAGATCTTGTAATATTTTGGTTAGACTTGGATCTCCATGAAAGATGACAGTAGTTGAGTTTGCTGCTAGGCCTGTTATGTATCAAAGCGGCCTGAGATACGGTGATAGTTCGTGTCTCCGAGAGTAAATATCTGTACTGTATTATGTGGTACAATCTGCTTTGACTTTGAGATGTTAAATATGACTTGTCGGGTAAGAATCATGTTAGCCGGGAGTGATAAATTGGACTTGATATATGTGGTGAGTTGTTTTGGTAGCCTTAACCTTGGATGATGTATTGGAGTTGTTGCTGTTGGTTTTTGTTTTATGAATCTTCTGTTGGCAAACGGTAACAGTAGTCTTCCGTCAGCCGAGGAGTGAACAAGAGAAGTTCTCAGGAAGCCATGACAGGGCTTAGACGATTTATAAAATTTTGCTACCGAGGATAGTCAAGTATTATATTAAAGATATGAATTACGACATCTTGACATGGGTTTAAGCATGTATGTGTATCGAGCAGCTGATATTGATATTGTGAAGAAGTTGAGTATTTTATGAGAGTGAGTGGACGTTGGATTGATAATGTTTGCTTTGAAGGCTCTTGGATTATCGGAAGAGATAAATGTATTTCAGGCTAACTGACATGCGTTGGAACATGAATGAGCTTTATATTGGAACTACCGACGACTTGAGGAACATTAGTAACAAGGCGAGTCGATGCAAGTGAAGGAAAGTCGTGAAAGATTATACGCCGTTGTCATTGCTTGTTTGGAAACTTGGATTACTGTGAATGTTGATCTGTCGTTTAGAATATAAGGCAAGTACCAAAGAATCTTGTATCTTTCCATGTCCTTTAAATGTCATGTAATGTATGTAAGTGTTATTGTTAATAGAAGTTGTTACCGCAGTTTGTATCAGTGTATTATTTCTAGGTCTATGCTAGATACTGTAGTCTCGGTACATTCATCTGGGTTATATCGCAAATGGGCTCGGTCGTATTCTGCTGTTAGGAGGGGGGTGTTACAATGATGATGATGATGATAATGATGATGATGATAATTGTTGTTTTTAGGGGCCGAACATCTAGGTTATCAGCCCCTAATGGTTTGGGTGACCGTGAAGATGATAATGAAATGGAAACTATAACTAAAACTATCTACTAACTTATATACCAGAAGAAGAAATGGAAAACAAAAGGAGAATAAGGTAAATAAAGGACAGGAGGAAAAGAAATGCCCTCAACCCTCGAAGAAGGTGGATTGAGGAACTTAGAAGCAAGGAGAGCCATGAAAGGTAGATAGGAAAGTGAAAGAGGAGAGGGTCCACCCCAGAGGTAAAGGATAAAAGGGGAAAAACCGGACCCAACTCAGGAATCCCTCGGGGTCGTCAACTCCCGAACTCACCAGCCGTGAGCCCCTGAGGATGTAGCAACATCCAGGGTGCACCAGAAGTGGTGGGGCTACATACACCCTGCCTCCTTAAGGGCCTTGAACAGAAGGCAGGAGATATCATGAAAAGAAAAAGAAGGCTGACCCCTCGCAGAAGGAGGGTATCAGAAAAGATGTGACAAGGGCCAATTAAGGCGGGAAAGGAAGAGACTCCCTAGGCCTCGGATACCCTAATACCGTCGGGGTAGGAAGAGAACAAGAGTTGACCAAGTGAGGTTGACAGAAAAGAAGACGGAGAGGAGCCCGGCACAAGTAAGTGGAAGCAACGCCGGACTCAACTGGAGCCCCGTGGTCGCCAACCCACGTCCCACTAGATGTGAGCCCCTGGGGGAGCTTTATCTATAGATGGACTTGCCACGCTATAATGGAACAGACGTCTAGCGCTCTAAACGTTGGGATGTCCCACCTGGTATAAACATGACATTGTTATTGCCAACTAATAGGCTATGAAACCCGAGGCTCGACAAGTCAAGTTCTGCGGCCAAGATTCACATCTGTACAACTCCAAAGTATCACTGAATAATGCATGTATTCTAGTAAGCGATGAAAAAAGTGCATTGGTAATGTGTATCCTTAACTGAACGGTGGTTTGATGATGTAATCGGACGCACTGCTTCTCACGACACCTATGGAAAGCTCTTCCCGCCGGCCATCGAAGAGTGATGACCAGACACCTCGCGTCTGGCAAGGTGATGTCGCTATTCCCTGGGAGATATGGAACTGCGCCCATAATCAGTGGTATTTCCAGATCCTTTTAATTCGGCCGATTGAACTGCGCCCATAGTCAAGTCGGTCGTTAGCCCAAGTTCGGTTTAAGGGGAAGTGACGGACTGTCTCCCACCACTAGCTTCTGCACTGTTGAGAAGAAGAGGTAGTCTCCCGTCCCGATAAGCAGCTGTATTACGGGCCTCCGGGGGTGGCAGCTAATCACACTAACCACTACACCACAGAGGTGAATAATAATAATAATAATAATAATAATAATAATAATAATAATAATAATAATAATAATAATAATAATAATAACACAACTCTCTCTAATCCACCATAAATAACTACCCCTCTAAAAAATATAATAATCTTCTAAATGGTAAGATTACCTCAAACTAGATTATTAAACATTTGCAATAACAAAACTATTTTTAAAATATGGTTAGGTTGTCGAAAACATCCCAATGTACCAGTTAATGCTAATATTGCTAGATCAAACATTAAATATTAGTCTGTTTTTAAACTGTACCTGTTTTATGTATCCCAGGCCAATACTAATCTCTTGTCCGGAATCTGGACAGGGTATATTTAGTTGTTCGCAATCTGGACGGTTTTTGACTTGTTCGCAATCAAGACACAGTCGATTTGAAATGAGTCACTTCAAATGCACACCACTCGACACAACATAATTCCGTAGAGGGGAGGAGGGAGAGACCCTACCTGACCGCTCTCAATGGGCGCAGTTCCACTGACAATTTTAAAGGTTGATGCTAATGACCAGGGTCATTAGTGAAGCTAGGGCGCAGTTCCATACAACCCTATTCCCTGTCCCCTGAAAGTACAAAATAACGCTAAGGGGTTGTTACAGAAGTCAGGCAAGGCTGAACCCTCTCATCACTACTGTTTATTTTATACTAGCAACACGCCCCCGGTCGCCATGGAACAGATAGGAATGTATTATGTGATAAGCACTTTTTGTTTTCGATGTCAATGAACTACGACCTATATCCATTTTACGTCTCGGCATAGTGGGTTAAAATCACTGACTGGACTATTAATTAGGCTACATTATCATGGAGATGCATGCTCAACGAATTCTTGTCAGACGTAATTTAAGAATGGCGAGGTGCATGAAACACAAATCCCCCTTCCGTCCAATCTTAACTTGACTGTGTATTTTGCGGAACGAAATGATCACAGGCGAAATGAAGAAAAGCCGAGTTGCACTTCCAGAGAAACTCCAAACACAACCACTCTTCTCTGAATTCTTAACTCAACACGACTCGTCAGTTTGCTGCTGGCTGTATCTGGGGTAATAGGCTCGCCCACTAGCTAGGCTGTAACTGGGGTGATAGGATCGCCCCTAGATAGCTCGTAAACTGTCGCCTCAGTAATTGAATGGAGATTGTTGGAAGAAATGAAAACGTAAAAACACTTATAGTGGGCGATGTATTGAGGATAGAGAAATGCTCTCACGGACTTTTTTTGTAGAACTTTTCATGCTGAACAATTCTCACACTCATACTATATTGATATTTTTAACGGTTTGTCCAGCGTAAGCTTAAAAAGCGCACGGTCACCAAGTTTTTCTCAACTTTTTTCACTGAAATCGTTACTGCTTGGCTTCCTTTGATCATAAATAAATTATTTTTTAACGAAACCTTCCTCGAGATATCCTTTACAGAATGGTGAAAACCGCATCAAAATCTATCCAGTGGTTCTCGAGATTACCCGTGACATCCAAGAATCGGGGACTTTGTTTTATACTAAGTAGATATATGGAGCATTTTCTGAAGAACATAAACTGACTGGGTGGGATTCAATTAGATGGAAACCGAGTAACTAGTCTGGCCTTTGCTGATGACCTGGTTGTAATGATGGACACCGTTTAAAGCTTACAAGCCAACATGTTAGAACTTGAACAAAAATGTAGGGAGTAAGGTATGAAGATCAAGATTTCAAAGACAAAGGTTATGTCGGTAGGCAAGAAACGCAAGAAAATAGAATGACAGGTAGGAGGAACGAAATTGCAGCAGGTGAAACATTTTAAATACTTAGGCTGTATATTCTCTCAGTTGCGATCTACAGTATTCTGCAAGAAGGAAGTTAGTGTAGCCACGAAACTCTCCATTCCTCGCTCAGAATTTAGACCGACCTTGCTGTGTGCAGTGCCGGATTAAGGTAAAATGAGGCCCAAGTCCCTAAGATTTTTGGGGCACCTTTATTTATTTTTCAAATAATTTTTATTTTTTAGCACCTGTACATTTAATAAAGTATAAACAAGAGTTTTTTCACGAGATGAATAATACACTTTTTATTAAATCATATATACATACATACATTTCAATTGAAACGATCGTCGTTATTTGAAAACATTTCAGATGATTTGATGAACAATTAAACAAATCATACTATTATTTACTTCTGTAAAACGTAATCAAATTTTTTTCTGTATTTTTCGGTCAACGAAATCTTCTACAATGTCATCAAAATCAATTTCCCGCAGAACATCTGACTCGATATACATTAAACTTGGCGTGTCTAATCTTTCTTGTGACATGGTACTTCTTTGCGAACTTTTGATCCGTTTCAATTTTGAAAACAAGCGCTCCGCAGAACAATTCGTTATCATGAGGGCCAGAAAAATACGAAAAGCAATTTCAACGTTCGGAAAAACAGACTCAAGCTTGTCTCGAATAAGAATTTCGTAAAGTTCAGAATGAGTGAACTCAGTTTTTAAAGGACATTGTAATGTAATATAATGCGGAAACTGTCTCAGTTCTGGATTTTTTTTCTAAATCTTCGGAATAAAATTGAACTAAATTAGAAATTGATTTTTGACATTCATTTTCTGGTAGTTTTTTTGGGGGGGACAGATAATTGGGGGCCCTAGGCCTGGGCCTAGTCGGGCCTAATGGGTAATCCAGCACTGGCTGTATTGAAGTGAGAGCTGGGTAGATTCAGGATATCAGATACAGAAGCTAGAGGTAACTGATATGAGGGTAGTGGGACAAATAGATGGGAGCAATGGCAGGAAGGTACTCGTAATGAAGAGATAAAGACTAAGTTAGAAATGAACACGCTAGATGGAGCTATTCGTAGGAGCCGACTCAGATGGTGGGGTCATGTGATGAGAATGGGGGAGGAGAAATTAATTAAGGGGTTAATGAGTTCAGCTATAGGCAAGAGAAGGAGAGGTAGACCTTGGGGGCGATGGTTAGATTCAGTGTTTAACGATTTCAAAGTGAGAGGTGTAGAAACAGCGGAGGCCGCAGTGCTAACTGCTAATAAGGCATCATGGAGGCGTCTTGTTCGCAAACAGAGAAACGCAGACTAGACTGGACGCTGAAAGGCGAAACCGTCTCAAAAGAATATGTAATGGAAATTTGATTCATCCAGTGTATTTATTATCATTTTAAATGATTATGTCGACTTAGCTGGGGTCTGACGTTACAGTACGGTGACGGGACGAAATGTACCGAGAATGCACTGAAGTGTGTGACGTCTGAGCTTCCTCATTTCCCCGCGCGCTCCAGTGCGCGTGACGTCATCCAGCCAGCTACCTCCTTTGACCTTGGTTTGCACTTGGTTTTTTTTTGCTAACGCACGCAGCATTTGTAGCATTTGTAGCATTTAGAATGATATAAAGTCTAGTCTTTCAGACTGACTATCAGTGTTTTATTCTCATGTAAATTGTTTTCAGGATTAGGGAGTAAACCTCTTGGATTATGCTAACCTGGGCAAGTATTGCTCTCAAACAATGAATGCTTATCTGGCTGTTTTGGCTGGAGGATCAAGTGGGGAGTGTTATAACATAGTGAACTAGGCTACTCAATAGCAGTTATGAGATACATGGCAATGAAGATTACAACTTCTATACTTTGCAATAGCCAACCTGCAGTCAGCGATACCACGGTAGCCGAAACAAATATCCATACGACCCAGTTCGTTATGGCAGCTCACAAAGAACACATATGTCAGTCACATAGCGTACTTGACTTGAAGTATTAGCTGCCTGTTTTTAGCCTACTTTTCACATTTTGCAAACATGAGGAAAAAGTAGATTTATGAGATCAATCCGGGCAAATGTCTGTCTGTCTGTCTGTCTTTGTGTATGTGTGTTCCCCCTATCAACTCCTAAACGGCTGTAGCAATCGAAACAAAATTTGGTAGGAGTAAAGATCTATATCAGAATATCTCAATGCCGTATTTGAAAATGATGTCAGTGCTACTAACTGCTGAAAAATCGCAATTGAAATTTGACCTCCATGTTGGATATCTTGGAAGGTATGCATTGGAGCTATTTCAAAATTGGCACACGTGTAGATAATAATATTTTGGTTTAATTTCCAGGAGGCCATACATGGCAGTGTTGCCAAAATGATTATAAGCCTGCTGATACGTCCAATTTTTAAATGAATATAACTTCTACACTATCAATTGGAATTCAACCAAATTTCGTATCTGCTATGTGTACATAAACAGATATGACTGAGCGTATTCTAAAGAGCAACCAGGGCTGCCAACTGTTAATAAATGCATTCTCTATTTTTGCTACCCTAATATCAATATATCAAAAAGTATGCAAGCCCATAGCTCTAAACTTTGCACACGTATAGGCCTAGTATCTGGCATTCTAGATTAATTTGGAGTAAGTAATATACGTCAGTGCTGCCAAAATGATTCTAAGCCTGCTGATAGGTACAATTTTAAAATGCATGTGACTTCTCTACTAACTAATGGATTTCATTCAAAATTGTCACAACAATATATCATATTATTTCAGATTATTTGTGACCAATACATGCATGACATTGTTGCCAACATGATTTTACGTGCGCTGTTAGATCCAATGTTTAACTGCATGTATCTTCCATGCTCTCCATTGGACTTCGACCAAATATTGTATTCTGTACCGGTACCCTATGAGATGGAACTAAGAATATATTCAGTCACCAGGGCTTTCAACTGTAGTGTTCTATTAGGCTACATTATGTCAGGTATACAGTATTTCGAACTAATTAGAAATTTCGATATTAACAACTTAATTTCGTCATTATTCTAGATAAATCCATATAGACTAATCATTGGCATTAATCTTAAATTTTAAGAAAAGTAGGCTCTTTAGTTCGTCACGGAACTTCTTGTTGTTTACGCTTTACTATACAAATAAAGGGTGATTTTTGGCATAGTCGACTGGTCATTCACAGTAGGCCGGCCGGGAGTCAAACACCTGTCGACCAAGATACGTGCCGAGTACTGCCGGCTGTCAAGGAGAGAAAGAAAGAAAGAAAGAAAGAAAGAAAGAAAGAAAGAAAGAAAGCGTATTGTTAAATGTGCGGTAGGCTTCTTAAAATTTACAGAATATATTTGAACTGCTTTCCTTCGACCATCAAGCATTGCCGACACCTTCGGATGAAGATTCGATACACTCGAAGATATTCATCTTCAGAACGAGCTGATCACACGATATACGTAATTAATTAGTCTTCGAAAATTTCAAACAAAATCATGACAAATGGGGTGGTTCGAACTGAAGATGGACTTATTCCAGTCTGCTGAGCTGAGCCGGGTTGTCTTCGGAGAAGGACGTTCAAAGCTAGCACGGCTTTAATCCACTCTTCCTTTGTGTAAGAAGTCGGCGTTTAAGTTGCGTTTTTGTGTTGAAAAATGCTCCGAGTTTCTCTACTTTTATGCTAACTTACAAGTCGTGGAGCTCGAACACCTGGACATTTACGGAGTAAAATTTATTTGTGCGTACGAAGCACTACGCTTGAAATACAGCGTAAGTACGTTGTTTCAAAGTCCATTCTAATTTTACAAATTGTAACATTTTTAATGAGTTGTTATACGTGGTTGTGACAATTGTGGTTCAATAAAAACAAACATGATAATAATAAATAATATACACTGTGGTATGACCTTACCTGTGATAGTGTAATATAATAAGTTGTTGAGCGCCAGATCCCTATTTAAGACAGTGAATCGAAATTTATTGATTTAACCTCGGCTATCAGCAGTAGAGTCGAAACCACTTACCCGGGCCGTAGTGAGACAAAGTCATCTAACCAATCCAGTATTTAATCAAGGAATATGATTGCCTTAAAGTACTAACTACAATGAAAGAAATAGGCATTACGTTGAAGAGAATGAATTTATTGACTCAAGAACAAAATATTAATAAAACAGAATAGTGATAGTCACACAATTGAATTTAAAATTACTCAATGCGGCAATTAATTTAAAAGGAACTGAACATTTAAAATGAATTGAAAGTTAATTGAAGTTAAATTATAATAGAGACGATAGTTTTATTTAATTGTTTGCTCACCCATTCGAAGATTCGTCATATTTAAGAAATGATCGATGATCTCGATGTTACGTCGCTTATGTTTAAAAAAAATGATGTGATATCTCAATTACTATGAAATATCCTCATTAAATACGTTGCCATCTGTAGAAAGACTCTTGATCAGGGATATAACCCATTATGTATTGATATAGATTTCGGCAAGACATCGTACTTTTCCAACTCTGTTTGCTCAGTTCATTAAGACCCAGAGAGCAAGGTTACCACTTCCTCCCTTCATTGATAGCTATTGATGAATGCCACTCTTGTCCGATGTCGCAGGTACAAATACTAATGACTTCCTTGTCACGTGGTGTCACAGCTTCCCTCTCTCATTATCCTTCTCCATTCTTGACTCATAACTTGCAGCTTTGACGCGTATATGGCCTACAGTAGTGACGTATTGGTTACACCATAGTTGAAATATAATGTTCCAATCCTTCTCGAAGGAACTAGATTGTGCGCACGTGATGGTTACTCATGAAAATGACGCAGTTTGCCGTGGTGAAATTCTTACTACGTCGTTCAGTTTGTGACGCATTGGGTTGATCCTTATTGGCAATCTTGTTGCAATATATATTACTTCGTCTCTTTACAAATAATTGTTAATAAAAATATTTCTGACTATAATAATAAAAACCGCTTACAATTATCTGATATAAAAATCATCTCATGGATGTACTAATTAATAATAATAATAACATGATAAATGAATAACCCTTTAAATATAATAGGTATGGGATCGAATCGTTACAATGTTAGGTGAAATGCCAAATGGTGATAGCTATCCGTAGATTGTACTTTAGAGAGATTATATGGTTGTAAACTATGGTTAAACTATAAAATTTTAGGCTAACTACTTATCTGATTGTCTTCCGTATAACAGCTACTCGCGCGTTTCAACTATGTGAATGCGAATACATATAAAATCACTAACCTATTCAAAAAGCAAGGCATAAAGATAGCTTTCACGACGAAAAACACAACCGCTAGGCACCTCCTAAATAGTAATCTAAATAAACGTGACCCATATTCAAGGTCAGGGGTATATTCTATAACGTGCCAAGACACCGATTGTCAAGCTAATTACATCGGGCAGAGTGGAAGGCGAGTAGACACACGTTATAATGAACATAGGAATGCGATAAGATACGGAACACATTCAGCCGTGTGCGAACATATGTGTGACGCAGGGCACAGCTTTACCAACATAGAGTCGGACCTTAAAATAATCCATCACGAATCGAAAGGCAGAGCTCTTGACATAAAGGAAGCAATCGAGATACACCTAGCCAAACGAAACAATCCCAACAATCTAAATGAACACACGTTCATGGAGAGCTCACCCCTCTTCACGCTACTAAAAAACACACCCTGTCGGAAACAAAACACAATTTAGCGACACAGCCAAGCTAGATAAAAAAAGGGGGGAAATTAGGGGGTTATTAATAGGTAAATGTTATCTGGATCAGGTGTACGATGTACTTTTCTTCTGCAATAAACCAAGGCCAATATTCGCGGCAGTATTAAAGGTGCCGGGACGTCCTCATAAGACCGTCAACGCTTAGTTCGAATGGGTTATGCTCCACGCGTGGCGAGGGTTAATCCACGGTCTTTAATAATTGTAGACCCACCTCATTCAATAACATACATCTTATCTAGGTTGACAACACCTCACTTAAACACATCGCTATCACTCCCCACAGCACGTAGGAGCAGGGGGGAGAAAGCAGGAAAAAACCAGTCGTTA
The DNA here is from genome assembly GCA_946902985.2 of Meconema thalassinum. Classification (NCBI taxonomy): domain Eukaryota; kingdom Metazoa; phylum Arthropoda; class Insecta; order Orthoptera; family Tettigoniidae; genus Meconema; species Meconema thalassinum. Next base: position 959,869,386 of record OX336388.2, on the reverse strand, counting down.
AGATAACCACCGCAGTCTACCGCATAGTGAGTTCCAGTGAGCACGAAAACTGCGAGTAGCTGTTATACGGAAGACAATCAGATAAGTAGTTAGCCTAAAATTTTATAGTTTAACCATAGTTTACAACCATATAATCTCTCTAAAGTACAATCTCCGGATAGCTATCACCATTTAGCATTTCACCTAACATATATACTGCATTTAGCATACACTGACAGTAGTAAGGGTTTACTTCCCTTTGGATATTGCATCATCATGACCAGAAATTGCGTAATCCTGATGACGTCATGGGATGACGTCATGGGTCCTTAGAGCGAGCACGTGGTCCAGGGGCGAGCATGTGCACTGCACGTGTTAGCGTGGGAAGGGGTTGACCTTTTGGCTTGTTTGTGCGATGGTGATAAAAAGTTAATGGGTGTTGACGTCATGGGGGTTGTTTATTAGGATTTTAACTGTCATCTGACACCCGTGCGACTGTGAGCATGTGTGCCAGTGCGAGCAATCCACACATGTGGTGTGCAGCTGTTATGTTTTTTTGCTCGCGATTGAACCCTCGTCGTATCGGTCCCGAACCTGATATCTCGCACTCGTAGTAATGCCCCCCTCTTTTCCTATAGCCTCATTATTTAAATAAAATACCAAAACAAAAGGTCATTCGCGGGTAGTGGGGTAGTGTATGTTCTCTTGCAAGTCGCGTGTGTGCTTGAATACGTATGGCTATGTTGGGAAAATGTTTGGTGGTGGGCGAGGACTAGGGTTGAGTGAGGGCTCGTTTAAATGCTATTTTTCCCGCTCTATTTGATGGTGAGGTAATTTTTTAAAATGGGTGGAATTTGGAAACGCAATTTGAGGTAAACGTGCGTTTTTGACATTTTGGCGAATTTAATGAGCTTGTAAGGCTAGAACGATGTGTTATTTAGGAATGGTGTGACGTCCTCTTTGCTATGAATGCGTGTCGGTATATATATATTTTTTAAATTGTTGTTTTTGAAATTGGTGCTATTTTGGAAACGGTGAAGATGAGAGAAAAGTTTGTTTGAAGTCAATGAAAGGTCCCTATGCCCTCTAGGCTGACAGCAAGTTTGAAGTGTGTAGGACAAAACAAAATGATAGCCTACTTTCTGGCGAACATTGGCGATGATTCGCGAACGCATGGTCGGGTTTGAGCATATAGGGTGTCGTAGGACTTGTGGTGAACCACCCCTTGCTATGGACGGGAGTATATCCACCCCAAAATAAATCTACCCTTACCCGGAGGTTAAGTAGTGGTTATTTTTGTATGCATGCGCACTTGAGGGCTTTTGTAAGAGAGGGGAATTTTTAAAAGATTCTTTATAGATGAGGCTTTTTAAAAAAATTATTAAAAAACAAAAACTAATAGGTCATTCGCTTTTTAGTATCTCGCTAACCAATAATGCGATTTAAACATATAGGGTGTCATAGCACTCGTAGTGAATTCTCCTTTTGTATGAATGAGGTATGTCAACCCCCAAAATAAAAACTACCCTTACCTGGGGTGAAAGAGCAATTTTTGTATGTATGCACACCGGTGGCTTTTGTCAAAAGGGCCTAACTACACATTTATAATATTTTCTGAACCCAGGATGGGATTTTCCCATAGGCAGTATCCTAGCACTTGGGGTGACACCTCGTTTTTGAAAGTATCATTCATTTATTTTTTTGTCAAAAGGGCCTAACTACACTTTTGTTAATATCTCGTGAACCAATCATGCTAGGGACTTGTATGAGGGGTCCTAGCACTTGGGGCGACGTCCCCCTTTATGGGGTGAAACTACCCCCCAAAATTGAAAACTCAATATCTTGGAAACTATGAACCCTAAAATTAGGCGTTATAGCTTTAAAAATAGGTGATGACATAGGCTTTTACCTGGATTGGTCATTTCACCCCTAAAACAGTAAATAGTCATGTTATGGGGAAAAAACGTGTTAAACACCTAAAAATGATAAATGAAACTAAGATCTTTTGTTTTTGATGAAAAATAGCAGGGGGGGTGAAAACAACCCCCAAATTGAAAAATCGATACCTTTGAAACTAAGAACCGTAAAATTATGTGTAATAGCTTAAAAAATTCGTTGTGACATAGGCTTTTACCTGGATAGATGATGTCACCCCTAAAACAGTAAATAGTGATTTTACAGTGGGGAAAAAGGTCTTAAACGGGTAAAAATGATAATTGAACCTAAGATCTTTTGTTTTTGATGAAAAATAGCACGGGGGTGAAAACTACCCCCAAATTGAAAAATCGATACCTTGGAAACTAAGAACCGTAAAATTATGTGTAATAGCTTAAAAAATTCGTTGTGACATAGGCTTTTACCTGGATAGATGATGTCACCCCTAAAACAGTAAATACTGATTTTACAGTGGGGAAAAAGGTCTTAAACGGGTAAAAATGATAATTGAACCTAAGATCTTTTGTTTTTTCATGAAAAATAGTAGGGGGGTGAAAACTACTCTCAAATTGAAAAAATCGATATCTTGCAAACTAAGAACCCTAAAATTAGGTTTGAAAGTTGAAAAATAGGTGATGACATACGCTTTTACCTCGATAGATTATTTCACTCATAAAACAGGGAATAGTAATGTTACAGGAGAAAAAGGTATTAAACACTTAAAAGCATAAGAGTTTTTTGAAACCATGCTTTTTAATGAATGTGTGTTTGGAGGATGACAGCTTGCAAATTAATATTATTATTATTTTTATTATTATTATTAGGTAATTATGGATTAATGTGTGTATAGCTAATGAATATGGCTACAGAGTTGTATCAGGTGTTGTACAAATCAGGATGGCCAAACCGTTGCCATTCCCCCATGAATATACCCAAAAGAGCCAAAACGTTAAGGTTATCGACCTGAGATTTTATAAAACTAATTATCGGAGAGGGTGAAGTAAGGTGTTGTTTTGGAGTGACAGTGGCTAACCCTTTCCCATGATTTATGAATTCACCCAAAATGTTTTACCTGACAAGACTGAGTGTACCTGTTGCAGCCTTTAGAAAATCGAACCCGGACCTGTGTGGTGACAGTCGAGTTATATTAATGATGCTTTTTGAACAAACACAGTCTTGCATACTATCGCTGGGTTGAATCTGCACAGAGACACTGGCTTTGTTTGTGTAATGAGTCTTGGTGATAAGAACACGAAGCTCTTGCCAGCAAGTTTCATATTACTCGCCTGCTTGATGGTGGACGTGATTCGCACCGTGTTAACGTACATGACTTGATAGTTGTTAGGTAAGGGTTGACAAGGCTCAATGAACCTTATTGCAACCTTAAGATGAATATGAATTTCTTGGTATAGTCGGGGTTGCAAGCCAAGGCCTTAGGGTAGACAACCAACTATGTTAAACACTACACTGTGAGATGGTCAAATGATAATGTAACAGAACATATAGAAAAGTTTTATGTAGTTTAACGAATTGACTAAGAGCCATACCATGAGAGGTATAGGAAATTGAAATTGAATCCTTAGCTGTTGACCCTACTACATGTAAGCTATAGCAATGCCCGCCTATAAGCTATCATGTTAGAAAAAGAAATTTATGGGTTGTTTTAAACGGAGAATGATTGTGTTTACTGTGAAACACACATCTGAATTTAAAAATAGTTTATGCCCTACATGATGTTTGAACTCTCTTTTTATTTATACTTTAGACAAACGCTAACATAGTTGTAATTCAGAAGCCATGGGCTGCCTCCTTTCCAATCCTACACCGTACACTGAAGTTAAAGTTAATAATGATCACGTTACAGGCAGCCAGTTTCAAAGCCATGAGAAATAAGTGAACAAAGTATAAAATACTTGACCCAGTCGGGAAATCAACATGGTGTTGTTTCAAACAAAAGATAAGCGTTCTATAAACTTGACCACCAAGCTGTCCTATCGACCCCTAATTGTTTGGCTGATGGTGAAAAATAAAATTAAATGTAAACTATAACTAAAACAAACTACACATTTATAACTAGAAAAATGAAATGTAAGACAAAAGGATAACAGGACAAATAAAGGACAGAAGGAATAAATAATGCCCCTCAACCCTCAAGAATGTGGATTGATGAACTTGAAAGGAAGGAGAGCCATAAAAGGTGGATATGAAAGTAAAAGAGGAGAGGGTCCCGCTCCAGAGGTAATCGATAAAAAGGAGGAAAACTGGGCCCAGCTCAGGAATCCCTTGTGGTCGCAAACTTCCAAACTCATCAGCCGTAAGCCCCTGAGGGTGTAGGCATATCCAGGGTGCACCACAAGTGGTGGGCTACATACACCCTACCTTTAGTGTGGCTTGGGCAATAGGCAGGAAATAACATAAAAATAAAAAGAAGGCTGCCTCCTCACACAAGGAGGGTATCAGAAAAAATAAACAAGGGTCAATTAAGTCGGAAAATAAAGAGACTCCCTAAGCCTTGGATAGCCTAATAATGTCGGAGTCGGTAGAGAACAAGAGTTGACCAAGTGTGGTCGACAGGAAAGAAGACAGACAGGAGCCTAGCACAAGTCAGTGGGAACAATGACGGACTCAGCTGGGGCTCCATGGTCGTCAACCTACATTCCACTAGATGAAAGCCCTTGTTTGGGGGTGGTGGAAAATAAACAGCTCTTTTGTTTTAAATCACTGGCTTTAAGGACGGTAACAAATGGCATGCCTTTATAATGCAATACTGGCCCTAGGGGTATGCAAAATTGCATTAGGTACTCAGCTAATAATAGTGTACATCACCCCTTATTATTTTCCCTAATTACAGTACATGGGAATGATGACCATGATTTCCAAGCCTCTAAGTAAAACAAAAACAAATTATTTCCATTTCCAAACAGTTGGTGTGAGGTGAGGTGAGGTGAGTTTTCTAAACGTCAAACTCATGTGGATTTCCACTTTTACTCCAGGTAAATGCCATGTTTGCCCACAGACAAGTGCAAAGAAAATCGAAACATGTTATGTTTGGATCAATTCCTTACCTACATGACAACATGTACTCGAAAGAACAAGTAATGAGCATTCTGTGTTAACAATAGAGAGATGCTTGCAAACTGCCAATGCTTAGAGCTCATTAGCGGCTTCTAAGAGAGATAAGGAGTACACTCACTTGAAAAACTAACAAGAGGAGTTTTCGATTTTCCCACAACATCCAATCTGAAAGTAAATATAAATGACTATGCACTTAAGTCCATAACCATCTCCTTACCATTCCTACCCTTCATAGTCAAAGGCACACATTAATACAGCCATCACAGTGACAGAGGTTATTTTTAAAATATCTAAATATCTGAGATTTATCTTGAAATTGACCAGAATTTTGTAAAATCCACTAAATTTACCGCAAATTTAGCAAATTCCACCAAATTTCAGCAAAATCCAACAAATCACTACCAGATTTATTGAAATGCCATTGAATTATTAAAGAATGGTTTGAACTAGCTCAAATTTATATAAAATTACCCGAATATTGATGAAAATTCACCAAATTCTACCAAATTTAGCCAAGAGACAAAGCATGAAATTTAACCATTTTTTTAAATTCACAACATATACTCGAAAATTCTATAATATTCCCTTTACGTGTATGCTTTTTTAGTTGTTGTTTCGTTTCCCACACTCCCTGCAGACAAATACCTGAACATGACTTTCTGCTAGACTAGGAGCTCCACATTCGACATGATAGCTGAGTTTCATCTCCCATAAACTCGTCTCTGAGGTGGGTGCCAGAAAAGGCATCCAGCTGTAAAAACCACACCCTCACATAGACTTTCATAACTTCTTACGTTGAGGTTCATAACACTACGTTGAATGATTTATCGGTTTCCTTTTCACAATTCCTGTCTATACTTTCCTCTTGAAGGTTGCAAGATGCTTGCAAGGTTCCTAAAATGCAATTCAATTTAATAAATGCCTTAAGATGGTTTGATTTGTTTAATGATATGGTGTTAATACTATTTTTAGGTCTTGACTGGCTTTGCAATAAGAATTGACTAACCAAACATGAGTTACCTATGAGGGAAACATTTTGGCCACTATGTTGGCTATTGACCAGTGAGTTTAGCTGTTTATCATTTTTTAAAATCATAAACAACAGAGGCTTAAACCTATAGATAAACCGTGTGACCATGTTTGTTAAACAAGACATTATACCAGAGACAATTAGGATACTTATGTAGAGTTTACCAAAAATAATGTTGTGTAACAGTAAATGCTAGTCAACAAACAGTTATACACTTCTAAAAAAATCATCATACAATACCTGAGAGCTCTTCTAAAATTATTGATGTGTAACATGATTCCACTAACTTGCTATGTATTTTTTGGCTTGGGGGTGATTTTCAAGAAATGCAAATGGAACTGAAATGCAATACAAACGATGAGCGCGCCTGGTGGCTGAAATAGATACCACGACGTACTGTCGGTTATGTAGCTATGTGGAATGTATATCAAATATGGTTTACTTAAAGGTTTGGTGGTCCCATTAAAGGTATTCCTACAATAAATGATTTTCAAGTTGTCGTTCTGTGACGTGAAAATATTTATTATATGATATTTGCTAACAGGATATGCCACTGGAATTATTTTTCAAGTAGTTATTTTAATGACAACAGAGTTCACTGTTAATAACGGAGAGCCCTATGTGGAATGTAGGATAACATGTAACATAATATACGTGATATGTCACAACTGTAAGGCTTGTGATTTTTTAAAGATGCCTTTATACCTATATTAATCACCCAGTTTACAAGACTGATAACTGTAATGCTACGGAAAATCATAACAAACCAAAAAATGTGCATTGAAAAACCAAAAAGTGGTTGAGCAAATATACAGTCAACATGCAAAGAAAACAAGAAATATATACAAACTGTGTTAATTAATTTAATTCAAATATATATATTTTTACAATAGGTACACACACACACACACACAGAATACAGCTCTTTTTTGTTCATGTTGTCCTGCTAGAGTTTTTAAATATAACACTTGCTGAACATTATTTTAGGGGATGGAGGTGTTGCTAGGTTGACCAATTACACAATAATACCAGCTTTACGAAGTTCATCTTCTATTTTTAACAGCTCTTCCTCATAACCAATATGACCAGCCTGTTTACAGGCATGCAAGTGCTGTAGACGTTCGACTAATATATTAGGATCGTTCCATTTGCTATTTTTTATGAATGGTTTCAAATACTCGGGAAGCAGTCCATCATTTTCACCATCAACATCATTATCATCCTCATCATTATAATCATCTTCATAATGATCATCATCATCCTCATCATCTTTACCATCATAATTTCCACCTGTGTCCACAGTCTGTTCAATGGTTTGAGTTCCCTTTGATAGTGTTGAAAGCTTCTTTTTAGATGTACTAGAGTGCTTCAACATTATGTTATTATTATCACCATCACCATCCTTTTCATCTTCCCCAACCAACTTCTTGATGGGGTATGTTGTCTCTGATAGAGTTGAGGGCTTTTGAGATGTGTGTGTGTGTGTGTGTGTCTGATCATGGGTTTTACTGGAGGTCTTAAAGGTTTCTCATTAAACAACTCGCTAACAGCATGAGTGCGTTGTAGTGTATTAAACCCGAGGTTAATATTATCTTGAGCAGCACTATTTTTTTCTTGGACTTGGTTTTTTGCTTCGGTTTGAGTTTTCCTTACATTTACACTAGCATGATTATTATGTTTACAATCATGACTGTTTGAAGAAAGTATGTCCAATTCTCTTGTCTTAAGCATTCCTCGACACTGTTTCGATCGTTGCTTTGAACAGCGCCAAATAACAGTTCCATTTTTATTGCTTCGTTTCACAATATATGAATATCCTCTATAGTATGCATAAGGCTTACCATACCTAGTCACTGATACTTCCATATCAACTGTCAAGCATAAACTAATTTCTAGTAAAGACAACTTGGTAATAACAACAATAGATTAATGTGGGAGCATATATAGATGCAAAAAGAGGGAGCAAAAGTGGGGGTAAAAAGTGTCAGCGAAAGTGGGAGCAAATGTGGGAGCAAAAACTGTGAGCAAACAATGGGAAGCAAAAAGTGGGAGCATATATGGGATGAAATGTGGGAGCAAAGCAAATATAAAAAGTGGGAGCAAATATGCTAACAAATATGTCAACAAATATGCCGGCAAAAGTAAATACACTTTTCAAGATAGTTGAAAGTGCAAAGAAAATATGGAAGCAAATATGAGAGCCAATGCAGTGTTTTTCTAAGACAACTAAGCATAACAAACTTAGTCATAACCTAACCTGCCCCAACCTCACCTAACTTAACTTCACCTATCCTAACCTAACCTAACCTACCCTAACCTAACCTAACTTCACCTATCTTAACCTAACCTAGCCTAACTTAACCTAACCTAACCTCACCTAACCTAACGTAACCCAACTTCACCTAACCTAACCTCACCTAACCCAACTTCCCCTAACCTAACTTGACCCAACTTTACCTAACCTAACCTATCATAAATTCACCTAACCTAACTTTACCTAACCTCACCCAACCTAACCTTTCAACTCTCAGATCAAAATTAAATTCTGGGCATAGCCGAGTTGGAACCCATGACCTCAGGGATAACACCAAAGTATACTAACCACTACATCGCGAGATGGGCAAATTATCACGCTACACAACACAAAAATAAAAGTTTCCTGTAGTGGAATTCATTGGCTGACAACCATAGTTGGGAATTCAAACCCAAGACTTCAGGACTTTTGTTATGAACATTATCAGAAACATTATTCCATTTACATTTTGCTGCTGCTTATAATTATAAGAGTTGGCAATAATATGGGATCAAAAAGTGGGAGAAAAAAGTGGGAGCCAATATGGGAGCAAAAGTGGGAGCAAAAGTGGGAGCAAAAGTGGGAGCAAATGGGGGAGCCAATATGGGAGCAAATGTGGGAGCAAATCAGCTCACCTCGGATATCACCAGTGAGTGCTCATATCCACCGCTAGGTAGCGGAAACACACTTTGCGTGTTGTATGTAATTATCTTACTAAGTTTGACTGCATGTAAAACGTGGTTGTATAAGCTGTGCATATAATTTTAATATACAATTAACACTAATTGTTCAGAACTAACATGTATAGCCTTTTCTAGGGTATCCTTAGCAAGAAAGACTGACTAACCCAGGAGTGTAAAGCCTTGCCATATTCAGTAAGCACCTGTTGCCGCTTCCATATTTTCTTTGCACTTTCAACTATCTTGAAAGTTGAAATTTTCTCTTTAGATGATCTGGTAGATGTTCCCACTCTAGACGAATTCGTTGTGGTTCATATATAGTCAAGCCTTACAGTTGTGACATATCACGTATATTATGTTACATGTTATCCTACATTCCACATAGGGCTCTCCGTTATTAACAGTGAACTCTGTTGTCATTAAAATAACTACTTGAAAAATAATTCCAGTGGCATATCCTGTTAGCAAATATGATATAATAAATATTTTTACGTCACAGAACGACAACTTGAAAATCATTTATTGTAGGAATACCTTTAATGGGACCACCAAACCTTTAAGTAAACCATATTTGATATACATTCCACATAGCTACATAACCGACAGTACGTCGTGGTATCAATTTCAGCCACCAGGCGCGCTCATCGTTTGTATTGCATTTCAGTTCCATTTGCATTTCTTGAAAATCACCCCCAAGCCAAAAAATACATAGCAAGTTAGTGGAATCATGTTACACATCAATAATTTTAGAAGAGCTCTCAGGTATTGTATGATGATTTTTTTTAGAAGTGTATAACTGTTTGTTGACTAGCATTTACTGTTACACAACATTATTTTTGGTAAACTCTACATAAGTATCCTAATTGTCTCTGGTATAATGTCTTGTTTAACAAACATGGTCACACGGTTTATCTATAGGTTTAAGCCTCTGTTGTTTATGATTTTAAAAAATGATAAACAGCTAAACTCACTGGTCAATAGCCAACATAGTGGCCAAAATGTTTCCCTCATAGGTAACTCATGTTTGGTTAGTCAATTCTTATTGCAAAGCCAGTCAAGACCTAAAAATAGTATTAACACCATATCATTAAACAAATCAAACCATCTTAAGGCATTTATTAAATTGAATTGCATTTTAGGAACCTTGCAAGCATCTTGCAACCTTCAAGAGGAAAGTATAGACAGGAATTGTGAAAAGGAAACCGATAAATCATTCAACGTAGTGTTATGAACCTCAACGTAAGAAGTTATGAAAGTCTATGTGAGGGTGTGGTTTTTACAGCTGGATGCCTTTTCTGGCACCCACCTCAGAGACGAGTTTATGGGAGATGAAACTCAGCTATCATGTCGAATGTGGAGCTCCTAGTCTAGCAGAAAGTCATGTTCAGGTATTTGTCTGCAGGGAGTGTGGGAAACGAAACAACAACTAAAAAAGCATACACGTAAAGGGAATATTATAGAATTTTCGAGTATATGTTGTGAATTTAAAAAAATGGTTAAATTTCATGCTTTGTAGTCCTCTTGGCTAAATTTGGTAGAATTTGGTGAATTTTCATCAATATTCGGGTAATTTTATATAAATTTGAGCTAGTTCAAACCATTCTTTAATAATTCAATGGCATTTCAATAAATCTGGTAGTGATTTGTTGGATTTTGCTGAAATTTGGTGGAATTTGCTAAATTTGCGGTAAATTTAGTGGATTTTACAAAATTCTGGTCAATTTCAAGATAAATCTCAGATATTTAGATATTTTAAAAATAACCTCTGTCACTGTGATGGCTGTATTAATGTGTGCCTTTGACTATGAAGGGTAGGAATGGTAAGGAGATGGTTATGGACTTAAGTGCATAGTCATTTATATTTACTTTCAGATTGGATGTTGTGGGAAAATCGAAAACTCCTCTTGTTAGTTTTTCAAGTGAGTGTACTCCTTATCTCTCTTAGAAGCCGCTAATGAGCTCTAAGCATTGGCAGTTTGCAAGCATCTCTCTATTGTTAACATAGAATGCTCATTACTTGTTCTTTCGAGTACATGTTGTCATGTAGGTAAGGAATTGATCCAAACATAACATGTTTCGATTTTCTTTGCACTTGTCTGTGGGCAAACATGGCATTTACCTGGAGTAAAAGTGGAAATCCACATGAGTTTGACGTTTAGAAAACTCACCTCACCTCACCTCACACCAACTGTTTGGAAATGGAAATAATTTGTTTTTGTTTTACTTAGAGGCTTGGAAATCATGGTCATCATTCCCATGTACTGTAATTAGGGAAAATAATAAGGGGTGATGTACACTATTATTAGCTGAGTACCTAATACAATTTTGCATACCCCTAGGGCCAGTATTGCATTATAAAGGCATGCCATTTGTTACCGTCCTTAAAGCCAGTGATTTAAAACAAAAGAGCTGTTTATTTTCCACCACCCCCAAACAAGGGCTTTCATCTAGTGGAATGTAGGTTGACGACCATGGAGCCCCAGCTGAGTCCGTCATTGTTCCCACTGACTTGTGCTAGGCTCCTGTCTGTCTTCTTTCCTGTCGACCACACTTGGTCAACTCTTGTTCTCTACCGACTCCGACATTATTAGGCTATCCAAGGCTTAGGGAGTCTCTTTATTTTCCGACTTAATTGACCCTTGTTTATTTTTTCTGATACCCTCCTTGTGTGAGGAGGCAGCCTTCTTTTTATTTTTATGTTATTTCCTGCCTATTGCCCAAGCCACACTAAAGGTAGGGTGTATGTAGCCCACCACTTGTGGTGCACCCTGGATATGCCTACACCCTCAGGGGCTTACGGCTGATGAGTTTGGAAGTTTGCGACCACAAGGGATTCCTGAGCTGGGCCCAGTTTTCCTCCTTTTTATCGATTACCTCTGGAGCGGGACCCTCTCCTCTTTTACTTTCATATCCACCTTTTATGGCTCTCCTTCCTTTCAAGTTCATCAATCCACATTCTTGAGGGTTGAGGGGCATTATTTATTCCTTCTGTCCTTTATTTGTCCTGTTATCCTTTTGTCTTACATTTCATTTTTCTAGTTATAAATGTGTAGTTTGTTTTAGTTATAGTTTACATTTAATTTTATTTTTCACCATCAGCCAAACAATTAGGGGTCGATAGGACAGCTTGGTGGTCAAGTTTATAGAACGCTTATCTTTTGTTTGAAACAACACCATGTTGATTTCCCGACTGGGTCAAGTATTTTATACTTTGTTCACTTATTTCTCATGGCTTTGAAACTGGCTGCCTGTAACGTGATCATTATTAACTTTAACTTCAGTGTACGGTGTAGGATTGGAAAGGAGGCAGCCCATGGCTTCTGAATTACAACTATGTTAGCGTTTGTCTAAAGTATAAATAAAAAGAGAGTTCAAACATCATGTAGGGCATAAACTATTTTTAAATTCAGATGTGTGTTTCACAGTAAACACAATCATTCTCCGTTTAAAACAACCCATAAATTTCTTTTTCTAACATGATAGCTTATAGGCGGGCATTGCTATAGCTTACATGTAGTAGGGTCAACAGCTAAGGATTCAATTTCAATTACCTATACCTCTCATGGTATGGCTCTTAGTCAATTCGTTAAACTACATAAAACGTTTCTATATGTTCTGTTACATTATCATTTGACCATCTCACAGTGTAGTGTTTAACATAGTTGGTTGTCTACCCTAAGGCCTTGGCTTGCAACCCCGACTATACCAAGAAATTCATATTCATCTTAAGGTTGCAATAAGGTTCATTGAGCCTTGTCAACCCTTACCTAACAACTATCAAGTCATGTACGTTAACACGGTGCGAATCACGTCCACCATCAAGCAGACGAGTAATATGAAACTTGCTGGCAAGAGCTTCGTGTTCTTATCACCAAGACTCATTACACAAACAAAGCCAGTGTCTCTGTGCAGATTCAACCCAGCGATAGTATGCAAGACTGTGTTTGTTCAAAAAGCATCATTAATATAACTCGACTGTCACCACACAGGTCCGGGTTCGATTTTCTAAAGGCTGCAACAGGTACACTCAGTCTTGTCAGGTAAAACATTTTGGGTGAATTCATAAATCATGGGAAAGGGTTAGCCACTGTCACTCCAAAACAACACCTTACTTCACCCTCTCCGATAATTAGTTTTATAAAATCTCAGGTCGATAACCTTAACGTTTTGGCTCTTTTGGGTATATTCATGGGGGAATGGCAACGGTTTGGCCATCCTGATCTGTACAACACCTGATACAACTCTGTAGCCTTATTCATTAGCTATACACACATTAATCCATAATTACCTAATAATAATAATAAAAATAATAATAATATTAATTTGCAAGCTGTCATCCTCCAAACACACATTCATTAAAAAGCATGGTTTCAAAAAACTCTTATGCTTTTAAGTGTTTAATACCTTTTTCTCCTGTAACATTACTATTCCCTGTTTTATGAGTGAAATAATCTATCGAGGTAAAAGCGTATGTCATCACCTATTTTTCAACTTTCAAACCTAATTTTAGGGTTCTTAGTTTGCAAGATATCGATTTTTTCAATTTGAGAGTAGTTTTCACCCCCTACTATTTTTCATGAAAAACAAAAGCTCTTAGGTTCAATTATCATTTTTACCCGTTTAAGACCTTTTTCCCCACTGTAAAATCAGTATTTACTGTTTTAGGGGTGACATCATCTATCCAGGTAAAAGCCTATGTCACAACGAATTTTTTAAGCTATTACACATAATTTTACGGTTCTTAGTTTCCAAGGTATCGATTTTTCAATTTGGGGGTAGTTTTCACCCCCGTGCTATTTTTCATCAAAAACAAAAGATCTTAGGTTCAATTATCATTTTTACCCGTTTAAGACCTTTTTCCCCACTGTAAAATCACTATTTACTGTTTTAGGGGTGACATCATCTATCCAGGTAAAAGCCTATGTCACAACGAATTTTTTAAGCTATTACACATAATTTTACGGTTCTTAGTTTCAAAGGTATCGATTTTTCAATTTGGGGGTAGTTTTCACCCCCCCTGCTATTTTTCATCAAAAACAAAAGATCTTAGTTTCATTTATCATTTTTAGGTGTTTAACACGTTTTTTCCCCATAACATGACTATTTACTGTTTTAGGGGTGAAATGACCAATCCAGGTAAAAGCCTATGTCATCACCTATTTTTAAAGCTATAACGCCTAATTTTAGGGTTCATAGTTTCCAAGATATTGAGTTTTCAATTTTGGGGGGTAGTTTCACCCCATAAAGGGGGACGTCGCCCCAAGTGCTAGGACCCCTCATACAAGTCCCTAGCATGATTGGTTCACGAGATATTAACAAAAGTGTAGTTAGGCCCTTTTGACAAAAAAATAAATGAATGATACTTTCAAAAACGAGGTGTCACCCCAAGTGCTAGGATACTGCCTATGGGAAAATCCCATCCTGGGTTCAGAAAATATTATAAATGTGTAGTTAGGCCCTTTTGACAAAAGCCACCGGTGTGCATACATACAAAAATTGCTCTTTCACCCCAGGTAAGGGTAGTTTTTATTTTGGGGGTTGACATACCTCATTCATACAAAAGGAGAATTCACTACGAGTGCTATGACACCCTATATGTTTAAATCGCATTATTGGTTAGCGAGATACTAAAAAGCGAATGACCTATTAGTTTTTGTTTTTTTAATAAATTTTTTAAAAAGCCTCATCTATAAAGAATCTTTTAAAAATTCCCCTCTCTTACAAAAGCCCTCAAGTGCGCATGCATACAAAAATAACCACTACTTAACCTCCGGGTAAGGGTAGATTTATTTTGGGGTGGATATACTCCCGTCCATAGCAAGGGGTGGTTCACCACAAGTCCTACGACACCCTATATGCTCAAACCCGACCATGCGTTCGCGAATCATCGCCAATGTTCGCCAGAAAGTAGGCTATCATTTTGTTTTGTCCTACACACTTCAAACTTGCTGTCAGCCTAGAGGGCATAGGGACCTTTCATTGACTTCAAACAAACTTTTCTCTCATCTTCACCGTTTCCAAAATAGCACCAATTTCAAAAACAACAATTTAAAATATATATATATACCGACACGCATTCATAGCAAAGAGGACGTCACACCATTCCTAAATAACACATCGTTCTAGCCTTACAAGCTCATTAAATTCGCCAAAATGTCAAAAACGCACGTTTACCTCAAATTGCGTTTCCAAATTCCACCCATTTTAAAAAATTACCTCACCATCAAATAGAGCGGGAAAAATAGCATTTAAACGAGCCCTCACTCAACCCTAGTCCTCGCCCACCACCAAACATTTTCCCAACATAGCCATACGTATTCAAGCACACACGCGACTTGCAAGAGAACATACACTACCCCACTACCCGCGAATGACCTTTTGTTTTGGTATTTTATTTAAATAATGAGGCTATAGGAAAAGAGGGGGGCATTACTACGAGTGCGAGATATCAGGTTCGGGACCGATACGACGAGGGTTCAATCGCGAGCAAAAAAACATAACAGCTGCACACCACATGTGTGGATTGCTCGCACTGGCACACATGCTCACAGTCGCACGGGTGTCAGATGACAGTTAAAATCCTAATAAACAACCCCCATGACGTCAACACCCATTAACTTTTTATCACCATCGCACAAACAAGCCAAAAGGTCAACCCCTTCCCACGCTAACACGTGCAGTGCACATGCTCGCTCCTGGACCACGTGCTCGCTCTAAGGACCCATGACGTCATCCCATGACGTCATCAGGATTACGCAATTTCTGGTCATGATGATGCAATATCCAAAGGGAAGTAAACCCTTACTACTACTGACAGTTGCAGTACCAATACTGCAACTAAATAATTGTACATATTGTAAATATTTTCACCTGTATTTCAAACATAGATTTTGTAGCCTAAGTGTAATGGATCTGATGATGATCGCTTGACGATCGAAACTGGTCATCCTAGTGTTTTATTAATCTCATGTAATTTATTTCAGGATTAGGACATAACCCATCTCTTTTGGGTACATTCGTGTTGACCGACTGAAAAGCACTAAACTCTTGTTTACTAAGGCAACACTGAAAATATGGCTTCAAACACCACAATGTTATTTCAAGGTATTAACTAACAAAATACCGGGTGAGTTAGCCGTGGTCGTTACGGCATGACTGCTGGCAGCCGCTCACATCCGGGAGGCGCGGAGGTTCGAATCCCCCCACCGGCAACCTTGAAGATGGTCTTCTGTGGTTTCCCATCTTCCTTCCAGGCAAATGCCGCGGTTGGTCCCTAACTATAGGCCACAGCCGCTACCTTCCAACTCCTTGTTCTTACATTCAAACTTTCCTCCCCATACAACACTCCACATGCGACGGTACGTGTAGCTCACCCATTGGGTGTCTGCCTCGAAGCAGCTACAAAACTGGGGAGCCGAACATGTCCTCGGACACTCCCGGCACTAAAAGCCATACGCTAAAAAAAACTAACAAAATCCGGTAGTAGAAGTAGGTAACGCAGTGATATTCAAGTTACTCCGTGATAGTGTTCAAGTTATTCCGGGATAGCATGGTGTTCACCATTCAGTGTACTTTATAATCGTGAAAACTAATGTTTAATGTAATAAAAGTGGTCAAATCGTATGTAGACTATAAGTTTCTATTACCCCATATTGCCCGTATTGAAACATTTCACTACACAGTTTCATTTATAGGAAAAAAAAGCATTCTAAGGGGGGAGGTACACCTTTCACATGACTATTTCCACCGAGTAAAAAGAAATCTCCTAAACTATGTGTTGGAATAAAATAAAAATTGGTAGGATTATTAAACACAGTTCACTCATTATTATTCACAGGATACATATTGTAATATGCTTTCAGTCATGCTTTATTTTACCACCAAGCTTTCAGCTATTTTTTTGGACGGCTGGACAGCGTTTACACCATAAGTTCCCCAAAATTTAAAATGTTTACATGAATGTTCTTTTGAACTGTTGACAACATTCTAGGCTACAGCATTCACTTAAATTATTGACATACACATTTAGGAAATATTTTTTAAAACTGTTTTACTTTAACTTAATTTTTAATGTTTTTTTTTGTGAAAAATATTTTTAAGTGGGAAGTATAAATGATACACAAAATGTATTAGTGTATGTTGTTCATATCAATACAAAGCACAATAATGCAAATTTTCATTGAGATACCTTGAATAGCCTTTGAGTTATCATGTAAACGCTGAGTGAAAATAAAGTTTTCGGGAAACGAGCTTCAAAGTTACCTAAGGGTAGAATTTCGATCAAAAAGCCCCCGCTGCATAAACTAAGCCCTCCTTCTGGTTGGTTTTTGCTGCTGCTTCTAGTCTAATCCTCCTTTTGCATTTTCTTTCTTCTTTTGTAGCTTCATGTGCACGTTTATTTCCTGTCCGAACCCGTTTGTCACCCTCTTCATGAAGCATCTTAATACAAAATTCCCCAATCTTTAGCCCTAGCTTCTCCATCAGTTGAAATCTAGTCATCATCCCATCATTGAATGTCATTATGGCATCATTAACTGCAATCTCAACAGTTTTTCTCCATGAAAATCCAGTTTTTGGACATATTTTCCAAATTTTGGAGTGGAACGATTCGATAATATTTTTGGTGAAACCACTGACACATCTCCTTAGCAACTCTGTCTGAACAAGATTTTTGAATATTGGCTTTATTGGCATTACCTCCACACACACAACGCAGGCATTCTTCAAGTTTATGAAACATGATATTTAAATTAAAAACATATTTAAATCACTGGCACAACTGCTACTAAAACTGGTGTTGCTAAAAGATTTCTTGCTGAAGCACTACTACGAACTTAGTTAGGAGAATCATGTGCTTGTGCTTTGTTTCCAATATTTATGTATTTGCTTCCATGGAACCCCACCTCTTTAGGCCTATATATATAACCTTACGTCTCGCCATTTACGTTCACGACAGCACTTACAATCAATTATACATGCACAAATGTATTTTCTTTCACAGCAAAACAATTTCAATATTTGCACTCACGGTAAAAGTAAACAAAGATAAACAATGGAAAATCGAAAGTTCAGTTCCTCAAAGAGTAAAAGAACGTCAGTGTATTTCATGGAAACAAGAGAAGAAGCGAGAAAATAAAGGAATAAACATAGAAGTAGGGGACTCGCTATAAGGGCGGGGCAGTCGGAAATTTAAAGAAACAACTTAGGCGACAGCCACTTACATTTACAGGCGTATCTCAGGAAGTATTGAAGATATCTTCAAGTTTCTTTCACCAAATGAAAGATAAACGATTATTCATTCAATTAAATCATTAAAAATAATTTGCAATTGTTTGGCCCTGCAAGGTGTACCTCCCCCCATATTCCATTAAACATATTTTAAGTCTATAAATAATTATGGTTTAAATTAAAAATACACACGGCATTAGCCCAAAAGCATGAATTATTTATATAATAATCCGGGCCGTGAAAGCCTTAATATGCAAAATATTTTAAGTCTTCTTAGTCACTATCAGATTCCTCACACCTATCACACTTAAAATAGACATTATAGGAACCAGACATTACAAAACTGATACTCAATCCATTCGGCTCCATTCTTCCTCTTGGTGTCATCCGCCAGGAGAGTCACCTCACGCACCATAACCATCATCGTCATAGTTCTGGGGTCTGAAATTAGGCCAAGACCGATCTATTGTGTCTATCTTGACACACTATCTTCACTTCAAATTCAGGTGACACAACGAGTGGCTTTCCAATTTTTTGCAAGGGTTGCACTTTCTGGATCGGCAGAATATTTTGTGCAATAATCCTTTAGTGTACTCCACGGGTTATTAAAACGTCTACTGGCCTTGTATACTGACTTCTTCCTTCATCGACCTCAATGCTTCTTTACATGTTTCAGCTGTGAGGAGCGAGCCTCTTTATTCCGTGTTGGCGCCATTTCAGCGTCCAACCTATGAAAAACGTACTTATTGCTAAGCTCACACAACTTACATGCGTAACACTACATGCATGTACGTTTTGTATGCGAATGGTCTGTATCTTACCTCTGACTGGTGTTAAAATGAAACTTATACAATCAAACAGCTGTTTATAAGAAATTGAAATCTTCACCACGGATTTCACGGGATGTGGATCACTTGTTGAAATGGCAACACTCTGTTAATATTTTTTTTAAAACCTCATTGAGTTGGTCAAAGATAGAGCGCAAGGGCTTCCTGGATTCCTGGTTCCTACTGCCATCTGTTGGTAAAAACTTCGAACTTTCGGAATTGAACTTACGTAGTGATAGAGGAAATACGCTTTATCACGGTCTTACTTGATATCACGGAGTAACTTGACTCTACCCTAAGCGAAAATGCAGTCTGAAAGATCTATGGTCATTACCCAGCCCCCTTTATAGCTAATTTCATCGAACTTGCCATGCACAAAAACATGTGTTTAAAAAATATGACCTTCTACTTGTTGTTGTTTGAATCTTCAGTCCTTCGACTGGTTTGATACAGCACTCCATGCTTCCCTGTCCTGAGCTAATCGTTTCATCTCTACATAGCTACCACACCCTTCATCCGAGGATATCTGATTAACATATTCTAACCTTGGTCTACCCCTACTGTTCTCATCCTCGACCCTTCCTTCCATAACTAAGTTTGCTGTTCCTGGGTGTCTTAGTAGGCCTATGTGTCTTACCAGCCTATCTCTTCCTTTCATTAGCAGTCGCCAGAAACATCTCTCCTCTCCCACTCGTCTTAATACCTCTTCATTCGTAACCCTATTTACCCATCTGATCTTCATCATTCTCCTGTAACACCACATTTCAAACGCTTCAATTCTATTCTTTCCTGCTGCACCAATAGTCCATGTTTCACTTCCATAGAGCGCCACGCTCCAGACAAAGGCATTCAAAAATGGCTTCCTAATACCTAAATCTATAGCCTATTCGATGACAACAGATTCCTTTTCTGTAGAAATGCTTTCCTTGCCTGAGCCAACCTACTTTTTATATCCTCTTTGCTTCGTCCATCACTGGTTATTTTGCTTCCCAAGTAACAGAAGTCACCTACTCCTTTTAGCTGTTCACCTGCCAATTCGGCATCCATAGGGGTTTCTGATTTATTTCGACGGCATTACAATATTTTTGTTTTACATTTATCAATTCTCATAATAAATTCTCTCCTCAAGACAGAATCCATACCATTTAAAACTCATTCAACTCCTCTGGTGAATTGGCTAAGATGACAATGTCATCAGCAAATCTCAGAGTTGAAATTATTCTACTTGTTGTTATTTGAGTCGTCAGTCATTTGACTGGTTTGATGCAGCTTCCACACCTCCCTGTGTTGAGCTAATCGTTTCATCTCTACATAGCTACCACACCCTACATCCGAGGCAATCTGTTTAACATATTCTAACCTTGGTCTACCCCTACAGTTCTTGTCCTCGACCCTTCCTTCCATAACTAAGATTGCTATTCCTGGGTGTCTTAGTAAGTGTCCTACCAACCTATCTCTTCTCTTCATTAACAGTAGCCAGAAACATCTCTCCTCTCCCACTCGTCTTAATACCTCTTCGTTTGTAACCCTATCTACCCATCTGATCTTCACCATTCTCCTGTAACACCACATTTCAATGCTTCAATTCTCCTCTTTTCTGCTGCACCAATAGTCCAAGTTTCACTTCCATACAGCGCCACGCTCCAGACTAAGGCTTTTAAAAATGACTTCCTAATACCTAAATATATATTCGATTTTAACAGATTCCTTTTTTGAAGAAATGCTTCCCTTGCCTGAGCCAACCTACTTTGTATATCCTCTTTGCTTCGTCCATCACTGGTTATTTTGCTTTATTAATTACCAGAAGCCTCCTACTTCCTTCAGCTTTTCACCTGCCAATTTGATGTCCATAGAGGTTTCTGATTTTTTTCGGCTGCATTCCAATATTTGTGTTTAACATTTATTAATTTTCATCATGAATTCTTTCCTCACGACGGAGTCCATACCATTCAAAAACTCATCCAAATCCTCAGGCGTGTCGGCCAAGATGACGATGTCATCAGCAAATCTCAGTGTTGAAATTATTTCTCCTTAATAAAATTAATTACATGAGAGAATCTCGTGTCAGTTGACCCTTCAGGTAAAATATTCGGCACACTGCCGTCTCTGAAGCCGTAGTAGCTAAGAGGCGCGTAAAAGTTGTAGTCCTAATAATCTTGCACTATGTTTGCTGTGCCCCCGCCCCCGGCTCCAAAGTAGATTGCCGCCACTGGTGTCAGCAATCTCCTATGTGCACTGTGTCGGCGCTGTTACAAACTTTGTTGGGTGTAGCAGCGAGGAATGTCTTATTGGTGCGTGCCGCACGCTCCTACTCCGACCACGAGCGACGATCTGCAAGTTAGGATGTGGTCTGATACTGCTGGCACGTCTCGCTTCAGACAGGCCTCACTTGTTGAAGTTGTTGTTGTTGTTGATTTATTTTGGAGCTTGGCGATGTCGTGATCATGTAGCCATGGGTACTTGGGTGTGTGTGGAATTTGTCAGATAATTATTATGGTGGTATATTGGCTTTCACGGCCAGTGAGTTAAAACTCAGCAATTCTTCTAGGTCTATGCCGTGGCGGCGATATGAAACATAACACTGAGGTGTCCTTTGCTAGTGCTACGTCTGTACCAAATTTCGTTCAATTCGGTTTCACCGTGTTCGAATTGATAGGGGGGGGGGACAAACATTCAGAGTACACACACTCACACACACACAGTGTGCGGTTTCACCTAGGACACCAAGCTGGCTCATCAGCGGGCTCTTGGTATACCCGCCTGGACCCCCTTTTTATGAAACGCACCTGGTGTTTGAAACCATTTTTCAGTGTTGCCTTAGTAAACAAAAGTTTGATGCTTTTCAGTCGTTCAACACGATTGTACCCAAATGAGATGGGTTATTCCTTAACCCTGAAAAAATATTTTCACCCATATTTTCAGATATCGATTTTATAGCCTAAGTGTAATGGATCTGGTGATGATTGCTTTATGTTCGAAACTGGTCATCAACGTGAATTTATTAATCACATGTATTTTTTTCAGGATTAGGGAATAACCCATCTCATTTGGGTACAATCGTGTTGACCGACTGAATAGCATTAAACTTTTGTTTGTCAGATAACCTGTCTTGTTTTGACTGATGGCTGTATTAGTGTGTGTATTTCTAAGTCAAGCGAGGATTGGGAAGGAGGCGGCGGTGGCCTTAAGTTAGGAATCATCCCGTCATTTGTGTGGAGTAAAAGTGGGAAAACACGGAAAACCACTTCCACGATGACTGAGGTGGGAATCGAACTCACTTCTTCTCCGTTACAGACCTGAATTACACTTCTTGGCAGAGCCGGGAATCGAATCCTGACCTCTGGATAGGCAGCTAAGTACGCTAGCTGCTACACTACGAGATGGTCATTGAAGAATAGCATCACATAATACAGTCTATAAGGAAATTAAACCAGTATTGACTACAATAGAATGAAATGGATCTCATGTTTAGTCTAATTTAGATTTTTGCAAAAAATGTAAGTAGACTTATGAGATTACACAGGGCCAAAAATTGTGTGTCTGTCTGTGTGTCTGTGTGTGTACTCTGAATGTTTGCCCCCCCCCCCCCCCCCCCCCCCCCCACCGTGATCAATTCGAACACGGTGAAACCGAATTGAATGAAATTTTCTACAGAGGTAGAACTGGCAAAGGGCACCTCAGTGTCATGTTTTATATCGCCGCCAACTTGACGGAAACGTAATGGCGGCTACCCAAACGTTCAAAGCTTAAATCAAATTACGATTAACCTAATCATCCGATATCTACCAAATTTTGCAACAACATATATTTCTATGGTGAGCGTCTCTTGACTAAACTACCAGGTCATCACCCCAATAGTTTGCAGATGGCGTCCATGTATGTGTGCAAACCGATTCCCCCCATCAATTCAAACACGGTGAAACCGAAATGAAAAGAATTTGGTACAGAGGTAGCACTAGCAAAGGACGCCTCACTGTCATGTTTTATATCGCCGCCATCTTGACGAAAACGCAATGGCGACCACCCAAATATTAAAAGCTTAAATCAAATTACGACCAACCTAATCATCTGATCTCTACCAAATTTTGCAACTTTCTACCTTTATGTATGAAGAATCTTTCGAACAAACTACAAGGTCATCAGCCCAATACTTTGTGGATGGCGGCCATGTAAGCGTGCAAATCGATTCCCCCTATCTATTCAAACACGGTAAAACTGAATTGAACAAAATTTGGTTCAGAGGCAGCACTAGCAAAGGGCACCTCTCTCTCATGTTTTATATCGCCGCCATCTTGACAGAAACGGAATGGCGGCCACCCAAATGTTAAAAGCTTTAATCTAATTACGACCAACCTTATCATCTGATCTCTACCAAATTTTGCAACAACATACCTTTTTATGGGAAGCATCTTTTTACTGAACTACAAGGTCATCAGCCTAATAGGTTGCAGATAGCGGCCATGTATGTGTGCAAATCGGTTCCCCATATCAATTCAAACACGGTGAAACCGAATTGAATGAAATTTATTACAGAGGTGTCACTAGCAAAGGGCACCTCATATTCATGTTTAATATTCGTATAGCACGTTGTATTTCAACAAGCTACTACAACCAACATTCAATTATACTCCTTGAAAAGGACAAAGAGTTATAACAATACCAATGCATTTAGGAGAAACTAGGCTATATGTTCTTTACTGAACATCTTGTTTGGTCATCTTCTTCGAACACCGGAAGCTAGAATTACCGTAGTAGAAAAGTAGTAGAAAAATGATGGAAAAGCATTACCAGGATTAAATGGATCTCAGAAATTAAGGATGATATTAAGGAACTCCAAATAACACTCGACAGCCTGAAGAATAAAACTGACAGAATCCAAATTTTACAAGACTCACATATTAGACTGGTAACCATTATTAATAAAAGAGCTGCAGACAAGAAGTTAACATCTGAGAGCACGAAAATATATTGGCAAAATAAAAGAACTAAATTGGCTAAGGTAAGTGGTTCAATGTTGGCCATAAAATATAAAATAAATAATTATAATTTACTTAATCTTATGGAAATTTATACAATATACAATTATACTGTTACGGCTGCGTGGTTAGTTCATCACCTCGCTGCGTGAGTCAGAGACCGCCTCGGGCTACCCCCTGCCCCTGTGCTTACGATTACATGACAGTTCCCCACATTGACACTTCCACACACTGCCCAAAATACTGACACATCCACACAGCCCTTGGACGCGGCTACCTGTTTAATGACTTAGAAATAATCTCGACTGACAGTTCCACACACATCCCCCCTAAGGTTATAGGCATCAGCGATCATCCTTACAGCCGCACCAGTGACAAGGCACCTTAACATAATACTCCTTTGGAGTGAAGAAAAGCGCGGTCTATGTACTTCATTACTAACACGGTCTCGAAAATATCATTGTGATGTAGTGTAATTTCCATCAAAATAAAATAAATGCAGAGTCAGATTTCCATCACACTTTATCCAGGCTGTGGACTGGCAAAATAATAACAAAACCGATCATTTTGGCGCTTTTAAAATCAGCTTTCTAGGCTTCGTCAGTTGCTTGGTATTTTTTTTAGCCTACTTTTCACTTTTGCAAAAATGAGGAAAAAGTAGACTTATGAGATCGGGCAAATGTGTGTCTGTCTGTCCTTCTGTCTGTCTGTCTGTCTGTCTGTCTGTCTGTCTGTCTGTCTGGCTGGCTGGCTGTGTGTGTGTCCCCCCCCTATCAACTCCTAAACGGCTGTAGCAATCGAAACAAAATTTGGTACTATTAAAGATCTATACCTGAATATCTCACGGCCATATTTGGAAATGATGTCAGTGCTACCAACTGCTGAAAAATCGCAATAGAAGTTTGAGCTCCATGTTGAATATCTTGGAAGGCATGAATGGGAGCTATTTCAAAATTGGCACACGTATAAATAGTAATATTGCAGTTACATTTCCAGGAGGCCATGCATGGCAGTGTTGCCAAAATGATTATAAGCCTGCTGATAAGTCCAATATTTAAATGCATATAACTTCTACACTATCCATTGGAATTCAACCAAATTTCGTATGTGTTATGCGCACATAAACAGATATGACTGAGCCTATTCTTAAAAGCCTCCAGGGCTGCCAACTGTTAATAAATGCTGTCTCTATTTTTGTTACCCAAATATCAATATATCAGAAAGTATGCAAGCCAATAGCTCTAATCTTTTGCACACGTATTGAACCCAACGGGGTTAGGCTGACTGGTGTCGAACCTGGATCTCTGAGACAAATGAGAACAGACTAGAGATACCAGCAAGAAACGAACACAAGATCTTTTGAGGAAGTTTAAGCTATAAAAACCCCTAACGGAAGGACACATTAAATCACTGTTGTGATATGAACAAATTCTGACATTATTTGTTAATATAATGTAGAAAATATTAGCAGAATACGGCAGTATTGGGCTGTAAGATGCATACAATTCTGGACTTAGGGCAGAGAGTTAGAACTCTTGACAGATTGTAAATGGGCCTGGAATAGAGGCGTGGTTTCGTGGAGCCATGCCAGTCACTATGACCTACTTATGCTGTCTGAGACAAGGCAGGACGGTAATATATGGGCAAGTGATTCCCCGTTACATAACGAAAGGTCTAGGGGGGTGAGAAGATGCCAGAGTAATTTAATGATTACTCGTGAATGGAGTAACTCAGAGACATGAGGATTGCACCTATGTGATGAATGGCCAGGAGGCTAATTATCAAGTCGTCAAACATTGAAATCGAGGCAGATTTAATGTAACGCGCATTGGCACCGTAGAAATGAGGCCAGCGCCAGAATCTGACCATGTCTTCGGGGAAAAACCAGGGACGCGACGTGGGGACGCGCTGGCAAAGGCAATTAATATTAATTAATTGGCCGATCGATCCTCGAGCACACAGACGGATATGTGATCAGCGAGGCAAAATGGACCAGGAAAACGCTATTTCAAGACCAGAAATGTACCGAGAGAGGAGTTGAAGCTCCAAGGAAATTTTCGATCTACTTTTTGTCTCCAAACAGATATAAGGTCAGTGGAGCGAACAGTCGGGGTCAGTTGAACCATAGCCTAGTGCAGAGCGCACGCCGCCTGAATCCAGGAGGGGATGCGCGGACTTTAGTATGTCGAGTGCTCATCAACATATTAACCATGCAGTAAGGCACTAATTAAGAACAATTAATAAGGACAGTCGTGCCATACTTTTATAGTCGGCATTACAAGTGATTACTATTGAGTACGCAGTAAATGTACCGTGTGATCTACAAGTTAAGACAATGTCATATTAGGAAATCGTACCTCAGGACGAGGAGATGTTATGTGGTATCATAATAATGTACGTGGAACTGTCCAATGTTTTGTTATAAGCAGATCATTCAGGGGGACTGTAAGTTCGGCCGAAGGACAATTGAAAGTGGTAATAGTACATGTACAATGTACAATGGACGAGCGCAATATATAAGCTATTGGTTAGACATATAATAGGATGTCGAACTGCGCAGGTATAAACTTTGTTATGCGAGTGATGAAATTTCGCAGGGATACCACTGTAATTAATGCTCAGGACGATGTGGAAGCATATTTATGCTATATCGGGAAATTTATCTAAGGATAGAAATTGATAGACTGATTGGGGACCGCTAGGAATCATTAGGCAGAGAATCGAGACTTTCGAACGAGATGCGGGATAGTCGTGAAGGAAGATCTTTAACGCCTGCATTTCTGAAATTCTGCAAGGAAGGGTCAACCATTAAGAAATGTACATAGTGATCGTGTGATTTTAGTGATGGTCATTTAAATATATATGTAAAATTAACAGTGTAATAATTGATATAACCTGTTTTGTGAAAAAGGAAGCGAGAGCTTCGACATGGAGAAGCAAAGTGCAGTGTGTTTTGTAATGAAAAAAATATGTACAATGTGTGTGAAAAGTGTGATAATGCCTTGCTAATTTGCAAATGATGGCGGGCATTACTGGAGAAAATGTTTGGTCGGAGCCACCAGATTAACCAATGTGAGTACCCAATACCATGATTTTGTAGTGAATGTAGTCCACTGTATGTTGAGTGATTCAAAAGTTATAGAATATGCCAATAAGAGTCAATTTTGGGCGGTAGAACCTCGAGATATTAATGTTGCGTTGATTTTAGTCAAGTTGAGATGTCTTTGTACATCATTGAGTGGGTAAATCGTTACCACTAATGTAAAAATGGCGATTGAGTTAAATAGAAAGTTAACGTAACGAACACGGATGTTCGGTTATTGATTATATAAATACGGTTACGTTGTGTCGGTATAGGGAAAAAATTATGTCAGTAATAATAATAATAATAATAATAATAATAATAATAATAATGAGAATAAATGAATACACATCAGGGAGAATGTTTGTAAGCAAAATATATATGCTAATTGGAATACTTGTGTATCCAAGCAGTAGTATTATACGTGATGGGCTAAGCAAAGGAATTTAATATCAGAGGATATTATGATAATGGAAATAAATATGCAAGAATATAGGAACTGGAAGGGTTTAATAGTGAATTGATCGCAGCTTGATGAATAAGCTTATAAGAGTAATTGATAGATATTACTAATTAAAGGACGGGATCATATAACAATGGTCATGGGATCCAGGTAATCTAATCGACGTGTGAAATCTCGTATAGCCAAGGGCATTCAGAGATATTATTATTTGCCAGAGCGTATTTAGTGTTGGAAACCCTAGCTCTGAGTATTGCTATTAAATGTTCCGGGTTCGAATCCAGTGGTGCATGGGAGGATAGCAATGGACACCTCAGCATGACACCTGATATCGACCGAGAACTAGCTATTGAATAAATTCAACTCCTGGGAGTGAATGTAGACGGCAGGAAGTGTACCTGACCGTGTTCTTTAACGAAAAGATGCCAGTTATCCCAATTCGACATGTGTTTGATGAATCTCGTTCCTTCATATGAATGTAAATGGACCTGTTGAGGCCAGCTATTAATATCCTAAGGATAGGAATAAATGCTTAAACAATTCCATACCCCGTCTTGCATACAGTTCAGTTAGATCATCTGTGTTGTGCAGGTCAGTAAGACGGCACTATTTTATTTGAAGCCACGTGCTACTGCTTGGAAATAAAAGAAAAGGAACAGAGCGAGGGAGGTAGCAAGTATTTTGTTACAGCCCGGCGCAGACCCATTGTATAAAGGAAGGGCCAGGGGGAAGAGATTTTAAACTACCCTTGGAGGGTGACGTTTAGCGTGGAAAGACTTTGAAACCCTGTTTGTAATAAAATAATCATTGTTGTATTGTATAATGAATTTGTGTGGTTTGAAACACATTGATAATTAAGGATCATTCTGATAACTTAATACTTGGCAAGCTTACGAGATGTTGAAAGTTGTATTTTTATACGGGCATTGTCACCTATTTCCGAAGGTGGACACCAGATGCCATATGCTATGACCACGCAAGGGTAGCATAAAATCCCACCCGACACAGTGGTAACGGAATCATTGAAATTGAACTCATGACGGCATACAGTGGAACTGCATAAAGGGGTAGAATTACAAGTAACAATGGAGTTGCAAGTAAATCTGATGTGCAACTCATAAATTGATTAATGCATGGTAGAGCATTTTGGTGTGAAGAGAAATACAGAATATAATTGTACGCATAATTTAAAGTAGGATGTGTTGAGAATAAACAACTAGATTGTGAAATTAAAGTGGTCACAATAGGTGACGTAAAATTGTAAGTACAGTTGTATGTGTATTTTACCAGTGCATCAGCGCACTTGAGAATGAATTTTATGTTAATCTCATGGTGAAAAATGAAAATCCACAGCCTGCTTCCAGTCTCCGACCGGGTCAGGAATGGAATGAATGAAGCCCCCAACTAGCGGCGAGGATATGAACTGTGCCGGCGGCCGAAGCCTATCGCACTCCTCTGGGGTAATGATGAAATGAATGACAGAGGAAATGAAATGATAGTGGTGAGTGTTGCTGGAATGAAATTTTGACAGGGAAAACCGGAGTATCCGGAGAAAAACCTGTCTACCTCCGTTTTGTCCAGCACAGATCTCACATGGAGTGACCGGGATTTGAACCACGGACCCAGTGGTGAGAGGCCGAGGCTCCAATCTCATGGTAAATGAATAAATAATCACTTGGATTTGCGAGGATGAAATGCGAATAATAGTGGATTGAAGGAATAAGTTTTGCATTGTTTTATGTTATATTGTTGGGATTGTGTTTTTGTTTGTGTGAAGCCATGATTTAGAGCTCAATTAAAGTCTTTAGAATAGAGTTGTGCTTTATTATTGTAGAGTTGATACCTTTTAGTCCCAGATCAAAAATATGCAACTGCTCAGTGGGTGAACGGTACACGCCTGAGGACTGATGCTAGCTGGAGGCAGAAGCATGTTTTCCATGGAAATTATTCACATGGGTACAGTATAGTACCTGGCATTCTAGATTAATTTGGAGTAACTAATATAGGCCTACGTCAGTGCTGCCAACATGATTCTAAGCCTGCTGATAGGTCCAATTTTAAAGTGCATGTAACTTCTATACTAACTAATGGATTTCATTCAAAATTGACACAGCAATAGATCATATTATTTCAGATTAGTTCTGACCAATACATGTATGTCATTGTTGTCAACATGAATTTACGCGCGCTGTTAGAGTCAATGTTTAACTGCATGTAACGTCCATGCTATCCATTGGACTTCAACCAAATTTGGTATTCTGTACCTTAAGAGATGGAACTATGAATATATTCAGTCACCAGGGCTGCCAACTGTAGTTCTCTATTAGGATACATTATGCCAGTTAACTTATACAGTACTTCGAACTAATTAAAAATTTCGATATTACTTCTTAATTTCGTCATTATTCTAGATAGATCCATATAGATTAATCATTTGCATGAATTTTAAGAAAAGTAGGCTCTTTAGTTCGTCACGGAACTTCTTGTTCTTTTGTCATATTTGTTCAACAATAATATTAACCTACTCCATTTTCTGTGAATAGGCAAATGCCTTCAGAAAACTTTTTTTTTGGTCATTTTCGACCTTTTTCTAAATGTTCTCAATCCGTCCGTCCAGTTTGACATATCAGGGGAAGATCTTACGCTATACATATATTTCAAAGGCTACTAGGGAGGGGGGAGCCTTTGGAAATTTCTCATTTTTAATGTTCTAGTACTTGTACTCATAATAGCTGAAGAGTATTAAACATTTTTGCCTCAAATCGTATACAGTAGTTCAGTAGTTAAAGAATATAATATGCGATTCCAGAGATATTAAAAGTGCTAAACAACAGTAGGCCAAATTTTAACTTGATCGTTTTCATTGTGGCCTTGGCGGTGGGGGAGATGTGTGTGGAAATGTCAGTCGAGATTATTTCTGAGTCATTAAACAGGTAGCCACGTCCAAGGGCTGTGCGGAAGTGTCAGTATTTTTTGCAGTGTGTGGAAGTGTCAGTGTGGGGAATTGTCCGGACACCGTGTTTACCAGCGATTTGCGCAACAAGAAGACAGCAGTAACAATGAGACCGTCCAGAATGTTCATGACCTAACTAGTGATGGAATTCTTGAGAAGCTGTGAATCCTGGACTGCTCTGGAAACGTCCATTGGGTCACCAGCCCGCTATATAAAGCGACCTGGCCAGCGAGGGACGACTGTGTTTTCTGAGCGAATGAGTGTGTTCCACTGTGCGACAGAGGATTATTGCATTGAAGTGTTGTGAGGATTGCGAAACCCAGTGAACTGTTCCCTAGCCTGCGGACAGCGAAACAGTGTGTACTCAAGGAAGTGTGCAGGTAGAACAAGTGAGTGTCAGACTGTGGTTTATTGAGAAGAGGAAGAGTTGTGGTATTTCTAGCCGAGGACACGGACCTCATTACGGTAGGATTAACTGCATGACTGAGTGAAAGGGAAGTGTTCCCAACAAGAGGGGACCTAGAGTGAGATTCTAATTGCTTGTATCTGTTAATTGTGTGGTGTACTGTAACTTGCTACACCTGCAATAAAACTTATATTTATTTAAAGGGCCAAACTGTGTTGTGCTTTTAAGAACTGTAGTCCAATTAACGAACGTGCTTCCAGGGCTAACTCGTAACAATACATAACGAGGTATTATCAAAATTTAAAGTCCATCCTTCTCAACCATTCCGTTAAATCGGGTGTGAGAGCGAACAAATCGTCAGGAATACCAGGGTACGAATAAAGAGGACAGCGTTGGACCAGATGTTCAATCGTCTGTTCTTCCAGGTTACACTCACACATTGGTGAGCTGATCCAGCCCCACTAGTACCTGAAATAATTGCAGCAGCCATGTCCAGTCCTCAGCCTGTTGATGCGGCACCAGAGGTTCCTCGGTAAGTCAAAGCCGTTTGGTTTCTTCGTGGGATCAAGATGGTGGGCACTTGTTCCCAATGTTTTAGTTGATCACTCATGCTTCCAGCTTTCATTTAGGTCGAATCCAGCAGCAATGAGTTGCCCCGCAGTGTGATACAAAGATTTTCTTAGCTTCTCTTAGTAGAGCTTGTTTCCTCCTTAAGTGAGTTGGAGGGATGTGACTCAGCATGGGTAACCAGTGACATGGAGTTGATTTGATGGAACCAGTAATGCAACGCATTGCATTATTCAATTTTGTGTCTACCTTCTTCACATCTATGCTTTCCAACCAGACGGGTGCACAGTACTCAGCAGCCGAGTAGACAAGACTGATGGCAGATAAGCGTAAACAGTCAGCAGAGGCTCCCCAGGATGCACCACTGAGCTTATGCAATATGTTGTTTATTGCGGCGACTTTGTGGGAAACCTTGGTGATTATTACTATTATTATTTATTTATTATTCGTTAATAGGCCAACTAGGGACCATGATAAGTTCCACTATACATTCTGGCGTTTATTCAATTACGATTGATCCAGTAGGTTTTTATTACCTTGCTGTGTCGAGCGAGGGATTGATCCGACCACTTTGCACCGGTTGTCCATTTCTATTATTATAATTATTATTATTATTCTTTCTTAGGACCAATAAGGCCACGAAATCTCAACTGTTTACCTTCTTGTGAGCCCACCAGTTTTTCATCCTTTTTGAGTGCGCTTTCTTTCATGCATCAGAACAAACATGATTCGGTCGAATTGTGATTTCTTCTTGAATAACCTGTTTTAGTTTGTGTTCGAGTGGTATTCGGAGTTGTATGTCTGCTTCTGAAATTCCATACTTTAAAAGGTCCTTATCGATCTCCACCAGCCGAGGAGAAAGCGTTTTGAGACTTCTGAAGTAGGATAACAAACATTAAATAATTCATTCAGCTGGCAATCTGAAGAGGTGAGCGTAAACCGTTATTATTATTCATAGAATCGAGTTTAGGGATTAGATCAGTGGTTCTCAACCGGTGTGCCGCGAGATTATCGAGATGTGCTGCTATATTTCTGAGAATTCCTGATATTTCTCATAAAAGTAATTTAAATAATGTCACTATATATGCATGGTATTTAACATATATCAACAGAATATGTAGCAAAGTTCCAGAACCTAATATTTATTTACAGGTTATCTATTGGTTTTACGACATTTAACAAGTTTGAGTTATCAATGAGAAACTTGAGGCTGTCGATTCTTACACAAAAGTTCAATTCGTGGTGGAATTGAAGACAAACACACGCACTTTTCCTGGTCAACTGAGAGAAGTCTCTCACGTTTTGTGCCTTTTATGGTGGTTAGTGCCGAAAATCTTAACTCTGTTAATTCTGTCAGATTTATTTTTCAGGTGATGGAAAAATGCAACAGGGTATTAATTGCTTTCAGTGCTATTAATGGGTACTGTTTCTTTGGAAACAACCAAAACATGATAACACTGGTAGTTCACCATATTTCAGTTGAGGTGTTTGGTCTGTCTTGAAGTTTTGCGAGGATCTCTTTTTCCTCCTGAGAAAGGTCAGTGGTGAATTCTGGAGACAAAGCATAAGGATTGCGCACCCAGTCCTATTTGTCGACAGAGATGGAGGATGAATATTGTGCCATGTTATTCTCAAGAATCAAGAGGCGATTTGAAAAGAGTTCGGAGCTTATGTCACTGAGTGAATCTACCTCGAAAGTAAGAGGAAACATCTTAAGATTTTTGTTTACTACGTGTGATTTCCATATTCTAATCTTTTTAAGAACTCGGTGTGTTTATCGTTTGACGTCAGCACATTTTCTTTTTTTCCTTACATATTCCCGTTCAGGTAATTTAAATGGCGGAAAATATCAGCCAAATAGACTACCTTTGCATGCCACACTGCTCGTCAGGTAACTGAGCTGCAATGTCTGCCTTTTCGACGCTAAACATACTTAATAGCTCTTTTCCCAACTCAAAAAATCTTTTGACAACCAGCGAATCTCAGAATGAAGAAGACGTTGAAGGCAATTCAGCACACGAAAGGAATTGTTCAGTAATTGAATCCTCATCCAACAAATCTTATGTAACTCAGTAAATAACATTTTTCACTTATATCAGTTGACTCATCGATCTGCAGTGAAAATACACTACCGTCGCTTATCATTTCATGGACATAGCACTGGATATCTGAAGTCATGTCAATGGAACCAAGGATATTTACTTCTCAGCGCCATTATCTAACATCGATTTTACTATTAGTCCTAATAGATATACAGGCCATCAAGCATATATAACACTTACTCAAGTGCATGGGGATGATGGCCAACAGGAATCAAGTCACTAAAGGGAATCAATAGGCTAAATAGGATAACTAGTTTCGTTTCGTTTGTCAAGAAAACATAATCAGATCCTGCAGATTTTACGCTTTACTTTGAAATATTTAACGTTTTACAATTTAAATTTTAATATTTTTCATTTTAACTGTTAGTTTTTCTGTGTCTGCGTTTGTTTTTAGTGTGTTGTTACGTTCGATTGTTTGTCTACAGTATATAGGCCTAAATACTGTATATGTCTGTCTGTTTGTGTGTTTCTTCCTTAATTCATTCTGAGTGCGTGTTCAAATGGTGTCATTACATCACAGTTGGTGATGGCTATCTCGGTGATAAAACAATTCTTGACTAACCTTGCGAAATAATCGTCATCGTTTTGTAACGATGCAGTCATAAAGTTGTGTGATGGTCTGGTTGGCCATTGTAAGTGAGGAAGACAAGGTGTTCCCGAACAGGCAGGGCGATGTGATCTTGAGACAGATGTGCTCAGTTGATTGAGCACCAGATAGTGTACGCCACTAATAACTCAGTGTGGAGTCATCTGCGCTGTCTCCATTGCCCTTATGTTCACTTCTCTAATTCATTTCAGAATATTTATTTCTTTATTTAGTTACAAAGCTAGAGCCTCCGTTGCTTAGGCGGCAGCACGCCGACCTCTCACCGCTGGGTACGTGGTTCAATCCCGGTCACTCCATGTGAGATTTGTGCTGGACAAAGAGGAGGCATACAGGTTTTTCTCCGGATACTCTGGTTTTCCCTGTCACAACTTCATTCCAGCACTGCTCTCCACTATCATTTCATTTTATCTGTCATACATTTAACCCTCAAACTGTGTCGTGGGGTCGTTTATGGCACCGCTTCTCAAACTTACTTTTATTACAGTAGGCAGTTTTATCCTAGAATTTTTCCCTTCTATGTATCTTCCCGCCTACCTGCCTTTGTTTCATAGCCAGACTGGCAGGCGCCTGCGCAGTTTTCCTTCTTTGTTATTAGCAAGCGGAGCGGAAGTGGTGACACTTTTGGCACCACGACACAGTTCGCGTTCTGAAGGCTGTGAGCGCGCTACTCTTACTAGTGCTGTTTGTAACTCTGTGAAGGAAGCAGTTGCTGTGCAGATGCAATGGCATCGTTTCGGGAGAGTGGTATTTTGGTTTCACATCCTAATTTTTCGAATGTAGTTGAGGAGGAGCTCGACATTTTGCTGAATGAGGACGATGAGGGAAGTGTTGAAAGTGCCCGTGATGACCAAGATGTTGACTTCAATTCTGAACACGAGTCTGCTTCCGAGCAGGAATAT
Organism: Meconema thalassinum; assembly: GCA_946902985.2. Lineage (NCBI taxonomy): Eukaryota > Metazoa > Arthropoda > Insecta > Orthoptera > Tettigoniidae > Meconema > Meconema thalassinum. The sequence goes on along the minus strand of OX336388.2, from coordinate 959,834,287 downwards.
GACTCTGACCAGTGTGCCAGACATGCCGATTTGTAGTCTGCCGGGAATGCAGAGGGGACGATTGAAAGTGAAAGTTCAGGTGTTGTGAAAATTTGTGGTGTAGGACATATGTGTGTAATTCTAGTTATTATCTATTATTCCATGTCTTAGGTATATGAAAATATACAATCCATATACTTTTATTACAATCTTTTTCAATAAAAGTCCGTTACATTTATCTATGTGTATAAAAGTACGTGTGGTTTGCAGTGACTTGGAACTTTTTTTTCATCAATGTGTATACTCATTTCAGAGATTTTTTCTATATAGATTTGTTTACTGATGTTAGATAGTGTATTATAATAAATACTGTGTCAATCAAAATCGAAATACCAGAGTTATGTCCTAGAATATAGGTGGTGCCATTAAAGGCACCGCGACACAGTTTGTGTACTGATATTGTCACGACACAGTTTGAGGGTTAATCATTGCTCCAGGAGAGTGCAACAGGCTTCGGCAGCCGTCACAGTTCATGTCCGCGCCGCTAGATGGGAGCTTCATTCACTCCATTCTCTGACCCGGTTAGACGACTGGAAGCAGGCTAGATTTTCATTTTTTCAGTTACATAGTTATTTAGTTAGTTGTTTAGTTAATTAGTTAGTTACTTAGTTATTTAGTTAGTTAGTTATATAGTTTCTTAGTTATTTAGTTACTTAGTTAGTTATTTCGTTACTTATTTACTTAGTTAGTTATTCAGATACTTAAATATTTAGTTAGTTAGTTATTTAGTTACAGTACTTAGATATTTAGTTACTTAGTTAGTTATTTAGTTACTTAGTTAGCTAGTCAGTTACTTAGTTATTTAGTTACTTAGTTATTTAGTTATTTAGTTACTTATTTATTTATTTAGTTAGTTAGTTAGTTACTTAGATATTTAGTTACTTAGTTAATTATTTATTTATTTAGTTAGTTAGTTATTTAGTTACATAGTGAACCCTTGCAAAGAAGCTTATGAGACTCAGTTTCGGGGGGTGTAACAGTCCATATCGCAAGTTGTTGTTAAAGCGCTTCATTAACATGCAGGGTAATATATAACAAAATAACATGCAGGAAAAGTGAAGCCAGGGTTATAGCAAATGAATTTAATAACAGATCAGCTATTTACAAAAAGAATTAACAAACAAAACTCCCATAATGACTCCCACTGAATAAATTAAATTTGCCAAACTAGGCCAAATTTCAGGAGAGATTATTACTGGGACCAAATGTCCCAAAAAGATCAACAATAATGACAATGTATGAGCGAGTACTGTTCTACATGCTTCACGATGAGTACAATTGAATGCATGATTCGTCATCATCCGGAATAAACTTTCAGAAGACGAATCCGCATTACTTAGAGCTAGACAGACGCGGGGAACAACTATACAACACTTAAAACTAAACCGACACTTCCTATACTTAAAATAAACAACACAATAATTTCCGCATGAAATTGGACTCAAAACATGCCGTAGCAAAACATTACTGTCTAAAATTAGGACTTCTCACACAAATCAACACAAGTAAGTTAACACGTGACCAACAAAGAAATACACATATGACCGCCGTCATTTTTACAAGTATACTACCACTACACCACACGGGCGTCACATACTAAATTACATGAACTGAGTCATAAACAAATCACTAGGCTCAAAGCCAACATTTACATCATTAACACAATATTCCATCCATACGACATGCAATAATCCGTCACAAACATGGCGAACTCCCCAATTAATTATGGTTCAAAATAACCATCACAAAGAACAGGTTTGCTAAATGAAAGCTTAAAGGGGCCAGTCGGAAAATAGGACTGCCTAACAAAATAAGTCACCAGGCTAGACGGGCGATTCGTGGAACTCTGCAAATCTGTCAACCCACGTGTCAAAATAACCTCGACCTCCCAAGGGACGGGATCGAGTCTCGAAGAAGCGTGCCCCAAAGCACAATAATACGTGTGTGTGTGTCAGAACAAAAAAATATCTCAGCATTTCCCCTAGGAAATCCAAGAATCAGCATATGGACAAGGAACAGCGGTCTCCTCAGAGCACCCTGCCTTTCCATCAAAACACAACAACAACAAAACTATATGAGGGCGGTAGGACCTCTACCCCTCTTCACGTAGAATCAAAACACACACCTGACACAATAACACACACAGATTCACACGTATGGGTTTGACAGACCCTGAAATAAAATGACATAAATATTTTCCACCTGCTGGCGCCGCCGTTCTATGCCAGTGACTATCGAACCTGAAAAGGACTCAAAAAAATCTAAAAAAATTAGAACTAATACAATTACATCTTAACTTGTTGCGCTCGGCAACCCTAATATGAATAATAACCTGTTCAGCAAACATCTTACAGTAATTACCTCCCTTTCCTATCAACAATATGAACTTGAATAAAGCACCACTTATCGAATGTAACGGGTTTCGCATTCGCATGGATAAAAATTACGTACAAGCGTCGTGTACCTTAAATATGACTCCAAAGAAAATAATACACAACAAACAACTTTGGCCACGCGCCAACGTACATTTAAAACATTTAGTGTCGGTACAAGAAAAACACTCTAAAACAAAAACAAAAAAAAGACTAAAATGAACTATTTACAAAGTTCCCCCGCCAATCTAACTACATATTGAATAATCAATTTTTGTACATCACCGTATCAGCTTGTAGAACATATGACTTGCATCTCGGCCCATTTCCCTACGGGAAAATTAGCCCTCCATCGTTGTCTTCGTAGGAGCGTTGGACATCACTCCGGCTCCTGACCACACGTCGGACATCTTGGTGTAGTCTCTTTGGAAGAAAAGTTCAATGTTATTAAATTTGACCTGGCTATAATCGCTTGTGAGTTACTAATTTCGCCCACGATAGTCCTATGCGATTAATCAACGAAGACTTTCCCTAGCTCTCGCTTACACACGCACAATACAACACTTGAAAATACACTCAAAAATTTACATGAAATGTACACTTCAAACCCATCGTCACTGGCTTGACAATACAAGTTTTAAATCTGCCGGTCTCGCAGTCGTTATCTCGCTCGGTAATCTCTACTGCTCTGCGTGGACCTTCGCTCGAGTTGAGCGCTAATTGGAATGTTACTCAAGTCTTTCCCCTAAGAGCTGAAAATAGTTGTCTTCAAGATAATATTAGAGTACGTAAAATCACCACGCAAACTGGCGTGAAGTTAGCTCACCAGAGCTCAAACGTTAGACTTCAAAAATATTAGAGCTTTAAAAATCACTACGCAAACTGGCGTGAAGTTAGCTCACCAGAGCTCCAAACAGATAGACATCGAAACAGCGTCTCGTCGATCAATTTATTGGAAACTGACAGAGTGAGGTGGAGTGGGGTGAATTAAGAAAAATTTTCTAGAGTTTTCATCTCACACACACGGGACTAGTGTCAATCTTCATCATTTAATTCAAACGTCTCAGTGCACTCATTCGGAGATAATTCGGATCGGCGGTTCTTTAGATAATCAATTCCGCGCGCTTTTTACCAGTGACGCCACCCATCGCATGGTTTAGGCTTGGTCTCTCCTGATTGGGTGATTCAATCGTAGGTCGGTTGCAAGAAACTCGTGACCATCCCCTTATGACTCCAATTCTGGTGCATGTTGTTACACAATTTGGCCTTGAACTCAGCTTACCCGGCCGTTTTCAAGAATAGCTACCAAGCTCTGCTTCTGTGGCAATCATTGCAACACGCTAACTTGCCTTCCTCTTTGTCACCATCCATAAGTACTGCCTGGGCCGCAGTAATAATAATAATAAATCATGAATACTTATTTATCTCAGATTAATAAGGGTTCAATGGATATTTACAGTAGTTACTTAGTTATTTAGTTACTTAGATATTCAGTTAATTAGTTAGTTATTTAGTTACTTAGTTAGTTAGTTATTTAGTTACTTAGATATTTCGTTACTTAGTTAGTTATTTAGTTACTTAGGTAGTTATTTAGTTAGTTAGTTAGTTAGATATTTAGTTACTTAGTTAGTTATTTATTTAGTTACTTAGATATTTAGTTACTTATTTATTTAGTTACTTAGTTATTTAACTCCTTTGTTACTTAGTTATTTAATTACTTAGTCAGTTAGTTATTTAGTATTTATCTATTTATTTACCCAACATCGTAGGCTAACATATGAAGCAACCTTTCACGACTGCAATAGGAAACTGAAATACCCTAATACCATGATATCCAGAACTGGCAGTGGCCATCCTGAGTTTTTCCACAGGTTTTTCATATTCTTTCCAGAAATGTGCCGGGATGGTAACCTACGCTGTCCTAAGCCCATAATTGAAGAAGCAACAACAACCACAACACTGACTGAAAAAGTACTAGGAAAAATATATTTTTTAATTACATGAACATTATTACTATACGACTGAAATAATGATGACAAAAGCTGTCCCAAGTGCATGTATCGCAAAAGCTACAAATCACGATTCTAATGAATATCAAAAATATGCTACGTTTGAATGTGTCCTTTGGGTAGAGCTTCATATCGTAAACAATTTGGGCTTTCAAATTATTCTTTGAAAAAATATATAAACCCACTCTTCTAGTTCATGTTGGTGAATGAATTTTATAAATATCTGGATTAGATTAGGACTTACGATTTAAAAGATGCTGATAAGTCTCTGAATTCTAAGATTTGGAAAGTGTACCCAAAGACCGGATTCTGTGGAAAATGAATTGCGAGGAATACCGCAAGTGATGAGATATAATTATATCGTATAGCCTTGGGTACCGGGTGCAAGCATTGTTATTTGACGCCAAATGGCAGCTTACATGTCGAATTTGTTTGTTTCTTGGAGCGCTATGAAAGTCAAGGAGGTTAGATAGCCTATCTAAGCTCCTTGTAACTATACCTCTTTCTAGTAGACAAAGGAGGAACTTTTGTGTTGGCGGAAAATCCCGAGATTAATTTTGCCATTCTGAACACGGCTTACTGAATTCAAATGGGTTCTTTAACATGCCAACAACGTATGACAAGCGTATCGTGATTTTTGTCTCGTTTCTAAATCACTTACCACGGCCAGAAGCGAACCTGCAAGCTTGGGGTTAGTAGACCGACACGATAACCACTCACTCACCGTGGCAAGCTAATGATGAGATGATCAGTAGAAGGACGATGCTGACAAAAGAGGGGTGGTTCCTAGTGTGCTTTGTGAACGTGCAAATGCTACGAGAGGATGTGATCGTATCAAGTCTGCTGAGAAAAGGGCACGAGAAGCCAAAAGGAAGCCAGACAAAGTAGAAGAAGGTTAAGATTGGAAAACAAAACTGAGAATATTACTTAATATTACACTCCTGGACCATTTTAGCAGTTAATGGGTCCCTGTAGGGGTCAGATAACTTCTCCGCTTATTTTCTCAAAAGTCAAAATTGTATTTTTTAAATCAGTTTCTGTTCTAATTCCTAAAATAAGCAGAATGTTTACTCTTTTTATTTTTTATTTTCTTGGCTTCTGGGAAGTGAAGGTGACCTCAAGGAGGGATTGAGGTCTGAAAAGTATCTACTCGTAAAAATTCAGATTTTTAGCCTACTTTTCTCATTTTGCAACAAGTAGTTCCGTGTAGAACTATACAGCCTATTTTCATATATCCTACTTATGTTAATTGCCTCTATCAACATAAAAAAAATCAGTTTGATTACAGAAATAGATTCGTAGATATTGAGAACCGACTAAATATTGCGGATGATCGCCATGTTGGATTTTTATATATGTAGGTGTTAGAGTTATGTACTTTTACTTGAAAATAATTGTGTACGTGTAGTATCCAAACTTCAATCGCATGATTAGGACGCAAGAAGTAAAAATGAGACTTTAAAATTTCGCACAGCTGCCATCTTGTGGTTATGGAAACAATTGAAATAAATTAGATGCCAGTGGATTAACATTCGTATAAGGATTTACTGTACCAAGTTTCACTGCACTCAGATGGTTAAATTGCGAGAAACGTCCATGTGAATATTTATAATTCGCGTCACCGCCATGTTGGATTTGTTATCACCAGGTTATTTAAAGTCCTATAGGTGAACTTAAGTTTATAGCCCCTATGAACATTAAAAAAATCAGTTTGAATGCTATAATAGATTCGTAGATATTCAGAGCCGTCTAAATATTTCGGATGGTCGCCATGTTGGATTATTAAATGAATAGGGCATAGAGTCATGTACAATTAAAGGAAAATTATTGCGTAGGTTCATTATTCAAACTTTCACTTCGATCGCATGATTACGACACAAGTAATAAAAACTTAATTTTAAAATTCGCACAGCCGCCATCTTGAGGTTATGTAACCAATTGAACTAAATTAGATACCAGTGCATTACAATGTGTATAAACATTTCCTGTACCAGATTTCATTGCGTTTGGAACATTAAATCGCGAGAAAGGTCTATTTAAAATTTTCAAATTTGCTTGGCCGCTATGTTCGTTTTGTAGTTAACCGGTTTTTGAAAGTCTTATAGATGAACTTCCAGTAGTGCCCTTTATCTCCGTACAAATTTTCAGGGTGATACCGCTAATAGCCTAGTTTCAGAGATATAGAATGCCGGTGAAATATTTCGCACATCCGCCATCCTGTGGTTATGTAAACAATTGAACCAAGTTAGATGTCGGTGCATTACAATGTGTATAAACATATACTGTACCGAGTTTTATTGGGTTTGGTTGGTTAAATCGAGGGAAACGTCTATTTAAAATTCGCAAATTCGCGTGGCCGCCATGTTGGTTTTGTAGTTACCAGTTTTGCAAAAGTCACATAGGTGAAAGTCTAGTAGTTCCCTTTTTCATCGTAAAAAATTCCAAGGTGATATCGGGAATAGTTTCGGAGATATTGAATGCTGGTGAAATATTTCGCACAGCCGCCATGTTGGATTGGTGAGACGTAACAAAATTTGAAGGGCACGGTCGGGGTCGTACGGAATAGTGCTATAGACTTACCGAGTTTCATTGAAATCGCTCCAGCCGTTTAGAAGTTATCAGGACACACACACACACCTCACACACACACACACACACACACACACACACACACACGCGCGCGCGCGCGCGCACACACACACACACGGACAAAAGGTGATCTCATAAGCCTATTTTTTTTTTTCAAAATTGAAAATAGGCTAAAAATGTTGAAAAAGTAGACTCATGAGGTCGATCCGAGGAAATGTCTGTCTCTCTGTCATTTCGTCTCTCTGTCTGTGTGTCCCCCTCTATCAACTCCTAAACGGCTGCAGCTATCGAAACCAAATTTGGTAAGGGTAAAGATCTATACCTGAATATCTGAATATTTGAAATTGACGTCTGTGCGACCAACTGCTGAAAAATCGCAATTGAAATTTGAGCTCTATGTTGGATATCTCAAGAGTTATGCATGCGACCTATTCTAAAATTAGCACACATATAGATAATTACTTTCCAGGTTAATTTTCAGAAGTCTATACATGCCAGTGTTGCCAACATGATTGTAAGCCTGACGATAGGTCCAATTTCTAAATGAATGTAACTTCTATACTATCGATTGGATTTCAAACAAATTTCGTATGTACTAGGCTATGTGTACTGCAACAGATATGAGTGCGTATTCTCATGAGCCACCAGGGCTGCCTACTGTTAATAAATGCTCTCTCTATTTTTATCCTACTTTTCACATAAATGAGGAAAAAGTCGACTTATGAGATCGATCCGGTCTGTCTGTCTGTCTGTGTGTGTGTGTCCCCCTATCAACTCCTAAACGGCTGCAGCAATCGAAACCAAATTTGGTAATAGTAAAGATCTATACCTGAATTTGTCAAGGCCATATTTGAAAATGATGTCAGTGCTACCAACTGCTGAAAAACCGCAATTCAAATTTGAGCTCCATGTTCGATATCTTGGATGGTATACATGGGAGCTATTCCAAAATTGGCACACATATAGAAAATCATTTAGATAAAAATATTCCAGTTTAATTTCCAGGAGGCCATACATGACAGTGTTGCCATAATGATTCTAAGCCTTCTGATAGGTCCAATTTTTATATACATATAACTTCTACACCATGAATAGGATTTCAACCAAATTTCGAATGTAGTATGTGTACATAAACGGATATTACTGAACGTATTCTTAAAAGCCACCAGGGCTGCCAACTGTTAAAAAATGCTCTTCCTTTTTTAAATCCTAATACCAATATATCAGAAAGTAGGCAAGCCGACAGCTTTAAACTATGCACACGTACGGTACCTGACATTCTAGATTAATTTGGAGTATCCAATGTACGTCAGTGCTACCTACATGATTCTAAGCCTGCAGATAGGACCAATTTTAAAATACATTTAACTTCTATATTATCAATTGGATTTCAACCAAATTTCGTATGTGCTATGTGTACCATAACAGTTATGCCTATGTGTATTCGTAAGAACTAGCAGGGCTGCCAAATGTTAATAAATGCTCTCTCTATTTGTTTAATCCTAATATCAATATATCAGAAAGTATGCAAACCATCAGCTCTAAACTTTGCACACGTAGGCTATAGTACCTGACATTCTAGATTAATTTGGAGTAACTAATATACCTCACTGCTGCCAACATGATTCTAAGCTTTCTGGTAGTTTCAATTTTTAATTACATGTAACTTCTATACTAACAAATGGTTTTTATCCAAAATTGGCTAGCGCCAAATAATTTTGAATCCCACATACCAGGACAATATTAGCTTTTTTTTCTTTTCTTGGCGGGAGAGAAGTCCTGTCCTCCTGTAAACACTGATCGATCACCATTATCCGTACATCTTTGTCCATGGCCACTGGACGGCACAATTATTATGATGATGATTATTATTATTATTATTATATGGCGTATAACGACGAGACAAAGCTCATTTTCAGTCCCTTGGTGCCAGAAACAAAGCTCGGGGGCCCTAAAGAGCCGTAAAGGGTCCCTGAAAACTACATTTTAAGGCTATAAAACCAACAGTTTCTGAGATATTCCCAGAAAACTGATTTAATCTCTTATATATAATCCAAAATTGACTCATCATCGCAGCGCTCAAGCCACTAGACCAAGAAAGGTAAAATTTTCTTGTTGGTTATCCGAGGTCGTAGTGCCTCACTAAGAAACGGGTTTTGAAAATTCAATTTGTAAGTGAGTCTTCTCGGCCCTTTGGCACTGAGCATGGACAAATTGTACAAAGACCGGCTATAGCTCATTTTAAGCCGCCAGATACGAGAAACAAAACTAGGAGGTCCCTAGGGACCCTGAAACACACTTTTTATGGTCCTAAAATGAACGGTTTCTGGAGATATTCCCAAATAACTGTGTTCCCTCTGAGAAACGTTACTATGACAACCGCTCCAATTTCGCAGACCGGGAATAGTTTTCTGGCAATATCTCGAAAACCGTTTTCTACAAATTTGGTTATATGACATTTTGTAGTACCTCCAACGATTACGCCTCAAATTGCCGTGAAAGCATACCGTACATTTTGGAGTCCTCTTTTGCACATTTCAGCACATTCTTTTCGTTCTTCCGCACTTGTATGACCGCAAGAATCGTGAAAATTCACTTGCTATTTGCCACATACATTTCTCACATGCATCCCGAATTTCATGATCCTAGCCGCCCCCGTAAGTGGGTCAAAGAGGTAAGGAATGTATGAGGAATGTACAAATCTTATATCCCTAGATGAACTGTTTTATTTATAGAGGTGTGTTTGTGGGTTCATAAACGAGGCGTGATTTTGAGTCTAATTTTATACTCTTTGTGCCGGTTATTGTATGTGAGTATTTGGAACTATACGCTGTTTTACAATGTTATACTGCTTTCTACTTTGCATGGTATGTATGCTTTCTTACTGTTTATAGATTTGTTTTTTGTTAACTGAATATTTCTGTTGGCCAATATTTATCTGCTTTTTGTCATTTTTTTCCATGATCAGCAACCCAAATTCACAGACTAATATGTCAAAGTCTGCAGACTGTCACATTAGTTTATTAAGTTTTCATATTTAATCTTACTGGTGAATTGGACAAACTTATTTTAATAAAGTTGGTATTTTGGCTTTCACAGCCAATGAAACCCCGCACAAAACACGGCGTAAGCCTAGAAATGTTGCTGAGTTTTAATTTCTTGGCCCTAAAATCCAATATACAATCACTTTACAAGCCTCTATAGGGAGGTGAAAGACTGTTGAGCGTTTAGCTCTCGCAGTTAAGTACCGTAGGTGTTCTAGATAAGAATTGAGGTCGCGCGCAGTTTTCTACTCCTTTAGTAGTCCGCAAATGGACAACAAGAGCTCGCTGATGAGCCATCTCGGAAATACTAGGCAAAACCTCGCACAAGACACGGCATAAACTTTGAAAATTTGCTGTGATTAAAACTGAATTTGTTACAGGCGCGGATCTTGAGTTTGGCTTTCGGGGGGGGGGGAGTCAGAGAATCGAAATTGTCAAGGAAAAATGGTATCTCTAAAAACGCAATCACAAAATAAACAAACGTACAAAACCAGACCAATTTTTTTTGCAAGCCACATGGATAGAAATTTGATGCGTTTAGCGCACCAAAAATATTCGTACAAATTGCAACGGCGTGTTTTGCGACTTTTACATCGAGCTTCGAGAAAAGTATCAAGGTACGTTACAGTTTCGGCAAGACAAGTTGGTACCGACAAGGAGAGAAAGTCACAGCTTAAATTGCCAACCAAGCTTGCAGTTTGGACGTCGGCAAAATTTTTTGGTGCCAAAAAATCCCCAAATTCCTATCCGTGCGTTGCTGCACATTCATCGTGACATCACTATAAACATCGATTCGGTAATCACAAGGTTTGCTAAACAAAATAGACGAATTGATTTTGTTATATAAATAATCGTTTTTATATAACAGGTATGAAGTTGTAAATATGTACAGTTGTAACAGAACATAATAATTGCAATGAAGATATTTTCAGTATTGAATAAAATGAAATAACAACTGTTTTTTTGAGTTAAATTCGTTAAGTTTTATTTGTCTGGTTATTGTGTTTTCGATTTTTGAGTTTGGAAGAAAATTTGGTCTCCGTTTGGGGGGGGGGGGGGGCATGACCCCCTTGAATCCGCGCCTGTTTTGTTATTATTACTGGGGATGATTAAAGTTTGTTTTGTTACTGTTACTCTTTACCATGACATGATACGTACTTTCCGCAATATTACTTACTGCGGATATGACAATTGCTACCAAGTTTGATGTATTTTTAGCATACTGTTTTGTATGTTTAAATATAGTATGAAGACGTTAAACGATAGGTGTTCAATATTGAAGAAAGGTTATTTAAATTTTACTATATAGAGGCTGATATTTATTTCCAATATATAAACGCACTTTCGTACCTGCAGAGCGGAGGCAGACAGGTTTTTCTCCGGGTACTCCTGTTTTCCCTGTCACAATTTCACTCCAGCAACACTTTCCACTATCATTTCATTTCATCTGTCATTCATTTAATCATTTCAACAAAAGGGAGTGCGACAGGCTTCGGCAGCCGGCACAGTTCATATCATAGCCGCTAGATGGGGGCTTCATTCATTTCATTCCCTGACCCGGTCGGCCGACTGGAAGCAGGCTGTGGATTTTCACTTTCCTACCTCTGATTAATAATTGGGTGAGTGAAAACGCAAGTAGTCTACACAAATGCTTTGGCTGGGAATTAAACTCCGTCAGCCTTGGTGAGAAGCAAGCAGCGTGTCTACAGCACCAACACGGCCCCTTTTTAGTAGAGAATAATGATAATAATAATGATAATGTTGATTGATCCTAGGTTGTAGGGGCACACTAAGAAACGGTTTTTGAAAATTCAATTTGTAAGTGAGTTTTTTCGGCCATTGCGCACTGAGCATGGACAATAGCTAGCGTTGGTGTATAGTTAGCCTACTTTCGATTTTTGCAAAAAATGAAAGTAGACTTATGAGATCAACACAGGGCGAAAAAAAGTGTGTCTGTCTGTGTGTGTGTATGTGTGTGTGAGTCTGTGTGTGTGTGAGCGTGTGCACTCTGAATGTCTGTCCCCCCCCTATCAATTCTAACACGGTGAACGCGAATTGAACGAAATTTGGTACAAAGGTAGCAATAGCAAAGGACACCTCAGTGTCATGTTTTATATCGCCGCCATCTTGACGGAAACGTAAGGGCGGCCACACAAATATTCAAAGCTTATATCAAATTACGACTAACCTAGTCATCCGATCTCTACCAAATTTTGCAACAACATACCTTTACGGAGGAAGCATCCTTTGACCATACTAATAGGTCATCAGCCTAATAGTTTGCGGATGGCGGCCATCTTTGTGTGAAAATTGATTCCCCCTATTAATTCGAACACGGTGAAACCGAATGGAACGAAATTTGGTACAGAGGTATTACTAGCAAAGGGCACCTCAGTGTCATGTTTTATAACGCCTCCATCTTGACGAAAACGTAATGGTGGCCACACAAATGTTCAAAGCTTAAATCAAATTACGACTAACCTAATCATCCGATCTCTACCAAATTTTGCAACAACATACCTTTATGGAGGAAGCATCCTTTGACCAAATTAATAGGTCATTAGCTTAATAAATTGCGGATGGCGGCCATCATTGTGTCAAAATCGATTCCCCCTATTAATTCAAACACGGTGAAACCGAATGGAACGAAATTTGGTACAGAGGTAGCACTACCAAAGGGCACCTCAGTGTCATGTTTTATATCGCCCCCATCTTGACGGAAACGGAATGAAAGCCACCCAAATGTTAAAAGCTTAAATCAAATTACGACCATCCTAATAATTTGATCTCTACCAGATTTTGCAACAACATGCCTTTTTGTGGAAAGCATCTTATGACTGACCACAAGGTCATCAGCCCAATAGTTTGCAAATAGCGGCCATGTATGTGTGCAAATCCATTCCCCACATCAATTCAAACACGGTGAAAACCGAATTGAATGAAATTTTTTACAGAGGTAGCACTAGCAAAGGGCACCTCATATTCATGTTTAATATCCCTATAGCATGTTGTATTTCAACAAGCTACTACAACCAACATTATACTCCTTGAAAAGGACAAAGAGTTATAACAATACCCGTGCATTTAGGAGAAAGTAGGCTATATGTTCTTTACTGAACATCTTATTTTTTCTCTTCTTTTTTGTTTAAGGTTCTTTTTATACTTTATGTGTTGCTTTTCGTGTACGAGTGTGTCAATATTGATTTTATCTGAAGATGGAGAGCTTTGGTAAATATAGCTTCAGAATGGATTTGTTACTAATCATCTAATATTTGTCGTCAAATTTCCCCATCACATAGACCCTGGTTCCTTTTGTTGTATGGTTTTCACCTCCAGATTTGGTCATCTGGGCGATATCGTGCCTGAATAGAGTTAGTTTGTCTCGTGGTCACAAGGTGTCTGTGCACTTGTATGAGTAGTTCTTATTTAAGTGTGGGTGGACATACCGATTCTTAGATGGTATTTTATATATATTTGGTATTCGTTATTTCGGTAATCAAATGCATTTATGATTATGAAGCTGAGATTCTAAGCGTTTATCTGTGCACTACCATTATCGTCTTGAAATGTTGCTGTTCGACAAAACACGCAAGGCTAATACAATTAAGAAAATGAAAATAAAAAAAGTACAAACGCCTTGATATAGAAGTATGAAATTTGGTTTCATTCCATGACGGAATCAATCACCCACTTAGAACGGACATTTGGACATTCTTTCTTAATATTCCTAATAATATAAAATGTCGTGCTTTTACGAGTATGATTACGGTACTTTTATAATTATTATGCTATTATGGGGTCGCGAAACAAACGTGATTTTGAGTCGAATTTTATACTCTTTGTGACTCTTTACGTTAGGAAGATGCTGACATTTAGGCCAGTTTTACGACTAATTCTATTGCCGTTCTTTGATACTTGCAATCGTGTTGTTATTTATGATGTTGTTGTTGTTGTTGTAGATTTATTTTGGGGCTTTGCGACATTGTGGTCATATAGTCCCGTTTACTTGGATGTGTGGTGAATTTGCCTGATAACCTGTCTTATTGTGATGGCTGTATTAGAGTGTGTATTTGTAATTCAGATAAGGATTGGACGAGACAGCCGTGGCCTTCATTTAAGATTTCGTATGTTTTGAAGTTTTTGACTCATCATCTTTCATCACCAATCTTGCAAATTGACAGTGATCCAATCACTACGGTGCAGCGGCTTTCAGACATCTCTTACACATTTGTGGATTTGTGAATTATCAAGCGGAAGGCAATCAGGGCTAAGGGCGTGAAAACTGCGGCTGCGTCATGGTCACAACGTTAACACTGAACTTTTCTCGGCTAATAGAGTTCAGATGGCACATCTTGTGGTTCGGACTCCACGTAAGAAAGATGTCCCGTTGTTTAAGACGTCACATTAACGATCACATAAAAGCTCACGCTTCCATTCAGTGGTATGCTATAAGTGATCGTTGAGATAATCGTTAGTGTTGACAAATGGAACAGTACATTAACGGGACAAGCTGTAGCCTACAAGTTAAAAATCTGCTCTGTTCGAAGACTTCGTAAATACATATCGGGCAATTTCAGCTGGGGCGTTCTCTGTTGTAATACTAAGGAGTATATTTAGCTTTTGTTTATAGGATATCGGTAGTCCTGGGTGTTGGTTAATGCACTTACGCGTCACTCATTGTTTAATTTCAGTCCTTCCATTTGGTTACTTCAAAGAGGTTTATTTAACTGGTATTTCAGTTTTGTTTCTTGTGTTATCGATGTCGTTAAGCTGACTTGAAGTGTTCAAATTATTATTTAGTTTCGAGGACTAACTTGGTTCACTTTCTACTTCATCAATGCCACGGAAAGCAATCAAATCACTACTATTGTGCTGTTTTAATACTTTTTATTTCGGTTCCGCTGGTTAAGTTATGGATTTATTTGGTAACATGGATATATCATAACTACATTACGAAAGTGTGATTATATGAATGATTTAGGCCAGCAAGTACTAAAGGCCGTTCGAAGAACGGGTACTTCAGTTCGTCATTTCTTATAGAAGACCTTAGAAACTATTTACCTCTAACAAACCCCAGAGCCTCGGAAAAGCTACTAACATCATTGAAGAACAAGTAGTTCCGTGAAGAACTAGAGCCTATATTCATCTATCCTAGCATGTTAATTGCCTCTATCAACATACAACATTTCAGTTTGATTGCTGTAATAGATTCGTAGGTGTTGAGAACTGACTAAATATTGCGGATGGTCGCCATGTTGGATTTTTATATATGTAGGTCTTAGAGTTATGTACTGTTACATGAAGATTATTGTGTACGTGTTGTATGCAAACTTCAATCGCATGATTAGAACACGAGAAGTAAAAACGAGATTATAAAATTTCGCACAGCTGCCATATAGTGGTTATAGAAACAATTGTAAAAAATTAGAAGCAAGTGGATTGATATTTGTATAAGGATTTACTGTACCAAGTGTCACTGCACTCAGATGGAGAAATTGCGAAAAACGACCATGTGAATATTTATACTTCGCGTCGCCGCCACGTTGGATTTGTGATCACCAGGTTATTGAAAGTCCTGTAGGGGAACTTATGTTCATAGCCTCTATGAACAGTAAAAAATTCAGTTTGATTGCTGTAATACAGTAGATTCGTAGATATTGAGATAAATCTAAATATTTCGGATGGTCGCCATGTTGGATTGTTATATGTATAGGCCATAGAGTCATGTACCATTAAAGAAAAGTTATTACGTAGGTTTATTATTCAAAATTTCAGATCGATAGCATGATTACGACACAAGAAATAAAAACTTAATTTTAAAAATCGCGCAGCCGCCATATGAGGTTATGCAAACAATTGAACTAAATTGGATACCAGTGCATTACAATGTGTAAAAACATTTCCTGTACCAAGTTTCATTGCGTTTGGAAAATTAAATCGCGAGAAAGGTCTATTTAAAATTTTCAACTTTGCTTGGCCGCCATATTCGTTTTGTAGTTAACCGGTTATTGAAAGTCTTATAGATGAACTTCCAGTAGTGCCCTTTATCTCCGTACAAAATTTCAGGGTGATACCGCTAATAGCCTAGTTTCAGAGATATAGAATGCCGGTGAAATATTTCGCAAAGCCGCCATCTTGAGGTTATGTAAGCAATTGAACGAAGTTAGATGTCGGTGCATTACAATGTGTATAAACATATACTGTACTTAGTTTTATTGCGTTTGGTTGGTTCAATCGCGAGAAACGTCTATTTAAAAGTCGCAATTTCGCGTGGCCGCCATGTTGGTTTTGTAGTTACCAGGTTTTCAAAAGTCACATAGGTGAAATTATAGTAGTTCCCTTCATCACAGTACAAAATTCCAGGGTGATATCGGTAATAGTTTCGGAGATCTTGAATGCTGGTGACATATTTCACACAGCCGCCATGTTGGATTGGTGAGACGTAACAATATTTGAAGGGCACGGTCGGAGTCGCCCGGAATAGTATTATGAACTTACCGCCGTTTAGAAGTTATTAGGGGGGAGGGCACAAAAATCCATCACACACACACGCACACACAGACAGACACACGGACAAAAGGTGATCTCATAAGCCTATTTTTTCATGAAAGAAAATAGGCTAAAAATGCAATGGCTATTAAAATTGTATATCAGTGATACTAAAAGGTTAACATACCGTAATAAAATGATTATTGATGGTTAACACCGCTTGAAGATCCATAAAATAACATTCCCTACTATTTAGAACTGTTTCTTAGTTGATATATTTCAAATAATAGCGAACTGCGCGCTAGGTTATGGCTGCTTGAGCTTTCAGTTCTCGCAGTAAAGAGGTGCAGCTGCACTTAATATAAAGGGAGGTAGTGGCCTTGAAAGCCAATATATCAGTTAACCAGATAGTCTAGCCTACCTGTATCAGGCCAGTGAGCCACACAATCCCTTACATTGCCTGCAGTACCGAGAGGAGTGGTAATTGCAGCAGTAATGGCTTCCTGTGAGTGGGAGCGAGCAGAATTCTTTACTAATATTGAGTATAATTATCGCTAAACCACATCCTCTAGCAGACATGGTCGTGTGTGTCTCGACACGTCCAGTGGCGTGCTGTCCTATCCAATCACAAGCTGCTTCACTTAGGAGCCTGAGGCGTCTTTGATCAACTTTCCTAAGTACTTTTGTACATGCTATTCGTCTGATAACCTGTGTTGTTGTAGGGATGATGGTGAGAGTAATTCATTGTAATTATTAGTGTCTAGGACTGGGGTAGATATCTTGAGACTTGAAAATGGTATTAGTTTTTCATGTTACGAGTGCCGATGAACTTGTTTATAGCAGCAGGATCCTTGCAGGACGATGATGGGGGTACATCGATGACGGAGTACAGTCGACATAAGTCAAGTAGCATTGCGCGCGTTACTTGGGTTAGATAGAAGTTACATTGTGAATTGTGAACGGAAAGAAACAACAATAATGGACGAATTAAGAATGGCGGGATTCTAATTGTTTCGCTACATCTTGAGGAAAGAATTCATGATGACAATTAATAAATATAAAACAAAAATATTGGAATGCAGTCGAAATAAATCAGAAACCCCCCTAGACGTCGAATTGGTAGGCGAAAAGCTAAAGGAAGTAGGAGAATTCTGTTATTTAGGAAGCAAAATAACCAGTGATGGACGAAGCAAAGATGATATAAAAAGTAGGTTAGCACAGGCAAGGAAAGTATTTCTACAGAAAACGACTCTGTTGACATAGAATATAGATTTAGGTATTAGGAAGTCATTTTTGAAAGCCTTTATCTGGAACATGGTACTCTATGGAAGTGAAACTTGGACTATTGGTTCAGCAGAAAAGAGGATAATCGAAGCGTTTGAAATGTGGTATTACAGGAGAATGATGAAGATCAAGTGGGTAGATAGGATTACAAATGCAGAGGTATTAAGACGACTGGGAGAGGAGTGATGTTTGTGGCGACTGCTAATGAAGAGAAGAGATAGGTTGGTAGGACACTTACTAAGACAACCAGGAATAGCAAACTTAGTTATGGAAGATAGGGTCGAGGATAAGATCAGTAGGGGCAAACCAAGATTAGAATATGTTAAACAGATTGCCTCGGATGTAGGGAGTGGTAGCTCTGTAGAGATGAAACGATTAGCTCAGGACAGGGAAGCATGGAAAGCTGCATCAAACCAGTCAAAAGACTGAAGACTCAAACAACAACAACAACAACAACAATAACGTTACGTCGCCGCTAAATGTAACAGGAGCACATGTGACCACACGCAGAGAGATAATCAAGCTTGTAGACATAAAAAGTATGCCTTTGAAAAAAGCGGGAACCTGGTGCTCTAAATGTGCTGCTTATGTCCCTTATTAAATTGAATTTTTAATTTTGCTTTATTTTGTAGTGCGTTTTTGATTTGATATGGTTTTTGCACCTTACTGATATATATCAGCAGCGGAAGCAAAGTATGATTGCGTTAAATTTTGCTTCATTTTATTTTGTAATGAATTTAGATTATCCCTCTTTTCGTTATTCGCCATGGCTTTGTCCCTCAGTTCCTGGACATATGAGTCAAGGTAGACCGTCCATTCCCTGAGGGACAAGGTGTTTATTAATTGTTGTTGTCGCAGCAGTAGCAGCTCAGCTATTTAATAGTTTGATAATAATTATACGAGTGGTTGAAAATTTTTGCGTTAAATTGTTATTTGAAGTTAAAAAAAACTCATAGTAGGTTTGTTTTGGTAGTATGAAAAAGTTAAAGACCTGTAGTAGGTTGTGTGTTGGAAAATAATAATAATAATAATAATAATAATAATAATAATAATAATAATAATAATAATAATAAGCCTCAGATGTGTCATTTGCGTTTAAATGTGGGTGTATGTAATGTGTTAGTATATTGTATATTTGAAGTGTGGGCTGTGTATGATCGAACCCACAACCACGGGGCACCATCCCGAATAAGTCGGCCGTGGCCGGCCCTGCGGGCAGGCACCCAACGCGATCGTGGGTCGATTAATGAGTGTGTTAGCAGACTGTGTAATTGAAATTTTATGTAGTTTTGTAGCGGTAGTTTGAATATTGAAGGCGCCAGGCTCTGATTGGCCGCTCGAGTCTTGGAGCAGCCAATCACAGCCTGGCTAGTCTGTATGTGTTTTAAATGGGCTTTAATTGTTCTTTAGAGTTGGGTTCTGGATTCGAGTTTGTTATGGTTTTCATGGTTATGGCTGAGAGTTGCTGAAGTAAGCTTAGCAACTGTGTCAGAGCAGTGGCGTGCTGTGTGGGATGGGGGGTTAAGGGTAGAGACATGAGGGCTGGGATGGAAGTGTTGGAGCGTTGTCTGAGCTTTAACTGTCGTTGCTTTATAGCTGTTTTTAGGTCCCTGCAACCATCATAAGAGGCCACATGTGCTCCCCCACAATTGATGCACTTAGGCTTGTCACGAGGTACCTTACATATAGCCACACGCAGAGAAGAACAATGACAGACTAATGGAGCTGAGTCATATCCTACCTGCGGATCATTTTAGTATAAATATACAAATTCCGAAGAAATGCAGCCTCCCCCCCTTTTTTTAAGGTTTATACTTTTTCAATCCAGTGCTAAAATGGTCGATGTACTTATGACAAAGAAAATTATCTCAGGACGAAATCCCACAAGCCAGAAATCTGTGCTTGGATTCCATCTATTGAGTGAAAGCGGAACTACTAGACACGACAAGTTAGAAACGGGTAGGTAGCAAGGAATCCTTACGACAAGCGTGATAATAACAAGGGAAAATTGACCCGCAAAGAAAGGAGGCTCTGCATTTTTTCGGAATTTGTATATTTATACCAATATAATCACCAACTATTGATAAGTCTAAAATAGAAAATTGAGGGCAATACCTGCTACCAGTTGGAATATACAATACATTATAACTCTGAAAATGGTGATTTTTTGGTGTGACCTTCCAACAGTTAAAAAATCTTAACGTCTACAATACAATACTTTGGCACTTGGTCCAATTGAACGAAATCAGGACGTTTATATTCAATCAGACTGAAGAGCTCAGTAAAGAAATCGCTGAGCTCTAGTGACACAAGTTTAGGTTTTAGGTGACACATCATAATTTCCTTATGAGGTCCTAAACTTTTGACCGGTACTGTAGTGACACAAGTAAACAAAGAATAGCTCTCTCCTCGACAGCCGGCACTTGTATCTTGAAAAGCTAATACCGTCCCTGAATTCGCCTGGCGTGCCTGAGGAAGGAACCAGAGAAAATATTCAGTGAGTTCTTGTCTCGACTGGACCGCAGTGTTTTACGTAGAACTGTGTTTCTGTGGGACGTAAACAGAGAATGTTGCACAAAACTTAATTTCTTCTATTCTTTAGCATCAAGCCACCTCGTGGTGTAGTGGATAGCATGCATGGCCGTCGAGTTCGATTCCCGGCTCTGCCAAAAACAATTTTGGCCTGAGGCTGGAACGGGGTACACTCAGCCTCATCCTGGAAGTGATTTTCCGTGGCTTTCCACGTCTACTTCAGTCAAATGTCGGGATGGAACCTAAATTCAGCCCACGTCCACCTTCGACCTCCACGGCAACAGTCACTAGGCCACGAGATGTTCGATGCTATAGTTGTTGAAGTTCATTCATTTAAGGGCTTTGAGGCATCGTCGTCATGTAGCCTCATGTTCTTGTGTGTGTGTGGAATTTGTCTGCCTGTCGTATTGTGATAGAAAACCTTCGACCGTAGATAACGATAGCAAACGTTCTACCGTAGATAACGATAGAAAACCTTCTACCGCAGATAACGATAGCAAACCTTCGACCGTAGATAATGATAGAAAACCTTCTACCGCAGATAACGATAGCAAACCATCGACTGTAGATAAGGATAGAAAACCTTCTACCGTAGATAACGATAGAAAATCTTCGACCATAGATAACGACAGAAAATATTCGACCGTAGATAACGATAGCAAACCTTTGATCGTAGATAAGGATAGAAAACCTTCTACTGCAGATAACGATAGCAAACCTTCGACAGTAGATAAGGATAGAAAACCTTCTACCGCAGATAACGATAGCAAACCTTCGACCGTAGATAAGGATAGCAAACCTTCTACCACAGATAATGATAGCAAACCTTCGACAGTAGATAAGGATAGAAAACCTTCTACCGCAGATAATGATAGCAAACTTTGACCGTAGATAAGAATAGAAAACCTTCTACCGTAGATAACGATAGCAAACCTTCTACCGTAGGTAAGGATAGAAAACCTTCGACCGTAGATAAGGATAGAAAACCTTCTACCGCAGATAACGATAGCAAACCTTCAACCATAGATAAGGATAGAAAACCTTCTACCGCAGATAACGATAGCAAACCTTCGACCGTAGATAATGATAGACAACCTTCTACCACAGATAACGATAGCAAACCTTCGACCGTAGATAACGATAGCAAACCTTCTACCGTAGATAAGGATAGAAAACCTTCTTCCGAAGATAACGATAGCAAACCTTCGACCGTAGATAAGGATAGAAAACCTGCTACCGTAGATAACATTGGAAATATCTGTTCCCGAAGGAAACAGGATGTAAAATTGTCCGATTGAGCAACGCTGGCAACAGTTTTGAGCTAGCCGGACCATTGTATCAAATTTCTTTGTGAATTTGTTAATGTACATAGCTCAATCGGACAATTTTACATCCTGTTTCCTTCGGGAACAGATATTTCCAATATGGATTAGCAAGGTAAGCTAACATTATTTTTGAAAGGAAGTTTTGACTTCCGTAGTACATTGGCGCTGCTCGTGGCAACATTTGTGCCTTGCAGCGGCCTTCTTAGTATGTACTAGCCACGCGTCTTGGTGAGGTGTACCATAACCAACTGAAGAGCCCATTGGTACACTGGGGCGAAACGCTGGCAACAGTTTTGAGCTAGCCGGACCATTGTATCAAATTTCTTTGTGAATTTGTTAATGTAGATAACGTTAGCAAACCTTCTACCGTAGATAAGGATAACGAACCTTCTACCGTAGATAAGGATAGAAAACCTTCTACCGCAGATAACGATAGCAAACCTTCTACCGTAGATAAGGATAGAAAACCTTCTATCGCAGATAACGATAGCAAATCTTCGACCGTAGGTAATGATAGAAACCTTCTACCGTAGATAAGGATAGCAAACCTTCTACCGTAGATAAGGATAGCAAACCTTCGACCGTAGATAACGATAGCAAACCTTCTACCATAGATAAGGATAGAAAACCTTCTACCGCAGATAACGATAGCAAACCTTCGACCGTAGATAAGGATAGAAAACCTGCTACCGTAGATAACGTTAGCAATCCTTCTACCGTAGATAAGGATAGCAAACCTTCTACCGTAGATAAGGATAGCAAACCTTCTACCGTAGATAAGGATAGAAAACCTTCGACCGTAGATAAGGATAGAAAGCCTGCTACCGTAGATAACGTTAGCAAACCTTCCATCGTAGATAACGATAGCAAACTTTCGCCGTAGATAAGGATAGAAAAACTTCTATCGTAGGTAACGATAGAAAACACTTGACCGTAGATAAGCATAGAAAACCTTCATTCGTGGATAAGGATAGAGAACCTTCGACAATATATAATGCTAGAATACCTTCTACTGTAGATAAGCATATTTATTTATTTATCGTATGGATTTTTGTGCCGGGAGTGACCGAGGACATGTTCGGCTCGCCTGAGTCTGTAGCTGCTTCCAGCGGACACCCTTAGGGTGAGCTACAAGTTCCGTTCAATTTCATGTAGTTCCAACCTTCGCTACCAGATATCAATGATACCTAGTAGTGAACGTTGGAACTTTGATAGAGCGTTCCGACGAAATCTAACCTAACAATTTAGCTTCACACAAGTTTAGTCTGTGGAAGATCTTTTACATGCCATAAATCAATGACATGGGACCGCCGGCTTTACTTCCTCTCCGAAGAAAGGCATACTGAAGGACTTTTAACGTTCTTAAAAAATCCGACGACTTCGGCCGGGCTTGAACACGCTATCTTGGGCACAGCAGTTCAGCTACCAACTACGCCACCGAAGCCGCTTGGATAAGCATAGAAAACCCTCGACATTAGATATTGTTAGAAAACCTTAGACCGTAGATAAGCATAGAAATCCCTTCAATGGTAGATAACGATAGCAAACTTTCGACAGTAGATAAGGATAGGAAAACCTTCGACAGTAGATAACGATAGAAAACCTCCAACCATACTGTTTATAACGATAGAAAACCTTCGACAGTAGATAAGGATAGGAAAGCTTAGACCGTTGATAACGATAGAAAATCCTTCTTCCGTAGATATAAAAAAGAGGATTATTTTGAGTGTACATTAAAATAGTCTAATAGCAAACGCTAATCCAGAGACCTATATAGTAAATTTTGCAATGGACATCAAAGAAGTAAAGTACACAAGCCCCTGTCCAGAGCAAGAAGAAGAAATAAAGTCCACAGCTCTTTGCATTCCTCATTGACGCAGCACAGATGCACCTAATGGCAGCTATAAAAGTCGATGTGCATTGCAGGTCCATGTTGGGGAGATAACGCGCATGCTATTGATAATTCATTCGCTTAATTAGGCAGCAGATGATAGGCAAATGGGGAGACCGGACAGCTGCCTGCTGCCATTCTTCCAGCAGCTGCAGGAAATACGTATGTCCTCAGTGTGCGCTGCACCAGGGCAGAAAAAGAAATTGTAAACAATGCCACTTATCGAACAAAGCGACGGAAGGACATTCGGATCACCTGGAAGAAAACACCCCTATAAATGTTGAAGAATTATTCTATACGCTATATAAGTACATTTTACGTGTAATACGGCCTTTATAATATGCAGTATATCTGCTTTTTAACTTACAATAATTAATTTAGTTCTGTTTAGGTATTACAATTAACATTTCTTATCTCTGTTGTTGTTGTTGTTGTTGATTCTTCACGGGCTTTTTGACATCGTGTGTTTATTTATTTATTTATTTATTTATTTATTGATGTGTAACATCTTTCCTCTCGGTTGCTGGATATTTTTGTGGGAGTGATTTAAAAAAAATGGGACG
Source organism: Meconema thalassinum (assembly GCA_946902985.2). Taxonomy (NCBI): domain Eukaryota; kingdom Metazoa; phylum Arthropoda; class Insecta; order Orthoptera; family Tettigoniidae; genus Meconema; species Meconema thalassinum. Next base: position 959,810,150 of record OX336388.2, on the reverse strand, counting down.
GAAGTGGATCGGACGGAAGTGTGTAAGACGCACTGCCAGTTGGATCGCATCCCTCCTGGAGCAGCCAGAAGGGATGTGATCCAGCCGGCAGTGGTGCCATGTGGAATGTTTATCACATACGGATTACTTTGTAACAGCGGAGTATCAAAAAGGCAGTGCGAGAGTAGAAATATCAAGTAGGCAGTGAGGGAAAAAAAAAGAGTCTTGGAATTGCTATGTATTATGAGAGTGTAAAAAATAAAGAGATTTTTGTGTGTTGATGAATGTCAAGGATAATAAAAACGGTAACAACTTCAAGGTAGGATAACATGTCAGATGTTACACATTATATGCGACTAGTGTAAGGCTCGTATCATTTATTTATTTATTTATTTATTACAAAAAGAGTTTGGTACTTTTCTGTCGGTCAACACGATTGTACCCAAATGAGATGGGTTGTTCCCTAGTCCTGAAATAAACTTACATGAGATTAATAAATACATGTAAGTTTTTTTTCAGGATTAGGGAACAACCCTACTCATTTGGGAACAATTGTGTTGACCGACTGAAAAGCACCAAACTTTTTTTTACTAAGGCAACATTGAAAAATGGCTTCAAACCCCATAATAATTATTTATGAAAGTACACAGGTCATAAACCAAATTCAGTACTTCCTTAACAAAAATACAAAGTAGACAATTGTAAATCTAAATAATAATTTTAGGAAAAGAAAACAAAAAATAATTAAAACTACAAAATAAAAATAAAATTTAATGTAAAAAACTTTAAAAACATAATTAGTTGCTAATGCTCAATTATGAAAAAAAAACGAACTAAAATAATAATAATAATAATACAAAACTAAACATAATATTTAGGAAAATACAAAAAAAAAAAAAACAATTAAATCACAGACACAATACGAATGCGAAGAATCCAATTTATGGGACACATAGAAAGAATGGACCCGAACAGACTGACACACAAAATACATACTATCTTAAAGAACAAGGCTACTAGACCGAATTGGTATACATTTACAGAAAAAGACTTAAAGGAATTAGGATCACCAAACTTACATGACCGGAAGGAAATCAGGAAAATCACTCAGACGCGGGGTTTCGAGGAAGAAGAGAAGAAGACCACACAACATCAATGGTCAGATCAACGGAAACAGACCCACTCGTTGCGAATGAAGGAATACTGGGCCAACAGCAAGGCTAGAAAGTGTTGATATCACGTGGTTCTAAGCGACCCATTCGCGAAGAGCAAAAAGAAGAAAGAAAGAAAGAAAGAAAGAAAGAAAGAAAAAAGAAAGAAAGAAAACTAAAAAGTAATAAAAGTCAAAAACATATGAATATACATATGTGTGTAGAAGTTGTCTGATAATCTGTGGCACTGTGATGTCGGTACTAGTGTGTGTACTTGTAATCGAGGTAGGATGTGGGTAGGAAGCGGCCGTGGCCTTAAATTAGCCACCATGCCGGTATTTGCCTGGGGCAGAAGTGGGAAACCACGGAAAACCACTTCCTGGATAACCGAGGTAGGAATCGTACCCACCTCTTCTCAGTTTTGCCTCACGAGGCTGAGATGTGGCCAGTTTGCCCCGTGTACATGGGTGTGTGTTTGGAATTTGTCTAATATCTTGCGCTAATGTGTTGTCTGAAGTACAGTGTGTATTTGTAAGACAAGTGAGGATTGGGAAGGAAATGGCCGTGGCCGTAATTTAGGAACCAACCCGGCATTTGCCTCGATTAGAAGTGGCAAACCACGGTAAACCTCTTCCAGGATAACTGAGATGGGAATTGAACCTACCTGCCTCTTCTCAGTTTTGCCTCACGAGGCTGAGATGCGGTAATTTATCCCCGTGAACTTGGGTGTTTGTTTGGGATTTGTCTAATATCCTGTGCTATTGTGAAGTCTGAAGTTGTGTATGTATTTGTAAAACAAGTATGGATTGGGAAGTAGGTGGCCGTGGCCGTAATTTAAGAACCATCCCGGCATTTGCCACGATTAGAAGTGGCAAACCACGGTAAACCTCTTCCAGGATAGCTGAGGTGGGAATTAAACCTACCTACCTCTTCACAGTTTTTCCCCACGAGGTTGAGTAAACCGTGTTTCAGTTCTCAGGCCAGAATTAAATTTCTTGGCAGAGTCGGGAATCAAACCCGAACCTCAGGGATGACAACCAAGATTGCTAGTCACTGTACTACGAGGTCAGGAGAGTTTAGCAATAAACGTAATGAACTCTGAGAGGAACTAATGCAGTGGTTAGAGAAAAACGCATGAGATTCGTAGAAGATAAAAAGATGACGCGATGTGGAATGAACCCGAGGCTAGGTGGTTGAGGGCGGCGATATACGTTTCCCACGGAGAAGCGATCGCGTGCTATAATCTTGAACCCGTGCGGCATTTGTCACGACCGCTCCCGGCAGAGGACGGCGCTAAACAACCGCCAATCAAACGCTGCGGTATGGCAGGCCTGAGCCTGAACATCTCCACTTGCACAGAGCTCTCCGGGGAACGCCTGCATGTAGGCCACCCACACCACTCTTGTAACCCACCTGTAGCTCTATTGACCTTATCTGTAGACTGGCGCACTTCCCTGACGTCTAATAATAATAATAATAATAATAATACGGGAAAGATGTGGACGGAAGCAAGAAAAGAGCAACACCGGCAACGTATGAAGGAACACTGGGCAAAGATCAAAGCCCAGAGAAGCCAGTTGAAATAACGTGGTCCTTAGTTGGCCGATACGATTAAAGAAAAATAATAATAATAATAATAATTTAATCTGAAAATCCAAGGGCGAGCCTCAGCTACTAGGCGGGTCGCAGGTGGTGGATAGCGAACGGCCCTCAGATATGCGGGTTATCTGCGAATAAGGGGAAACCCGAATAAGCAGTCGCGGACCGAGGCGGCAGGACTAGGGAGCGTAGGAGGGTATTCCGTGGCAGGGATACACCCAATAAATACCACATGAGCTCAATGCCAGTCCTGTGACATAGCGAGTAAGCACCGCTAGAAAATAAGTCCTGCCCCCGCTGCCTTGCGGGTAAGTTTGTTAGTTATTGTTGTTTTAAGGGGCGGAACTACGAGGTCATCTGCCCCTTTTAACACATTTTAAAGAATACAAATTTGGAATTGAATTTAACATTTTGAGGTGGACACCTAAATTTAAAAAAGACCAAAAATTAACAAACCAATTAACAAAAAATTAAATAAAAATAAAAATTATGAAAATAAACGAAAATTACGGAAAAATTAAAAAATATCATTAAAAACGAACAAGTCGTTGAGTCAATTTATATTGAAAAATATTAGATTTCTGGCCCTAACCCACTCTCACTTATAAAGCGGATAACGCGATCAGCAGCCACCGCGTCATCGGCTAATATAAGTTTGAGTGTCATCTGCAAACCAAGGTTTCTTCGTAAGTCAGCAAGATCCACACACTCGGTGAAAATGTGGGCCACGGTGAAAATGGCTCCACAGGTCTTCCCTTCTCATTAGGTACGAGTGGGTGGATCTTGTATGCCCTATCCTTAGCCTACACAAAATGACGGACTCTCTCCGTGACCAGAAAGAGCTCCGCCACACGCGAGTAGTTCCCTTGATCGCTCTCAGTTTACTGGGCAGTGGATCAGTTAGCCACTGACTCTCCCAAAATGCCAGAACTTGTAGGCGTAACTGAGAGCGAATATCTCTAGCGGGTACCTCCATTGGTCGAGGTGGTAGTGATACCGGCTCTTTTGCAGATTGATCCGCTAACTCATTTCCCGCAATTCCCATGTGGCTTGGAAGCCACAGAAAGGTGTCAGCGTGGCACAGCCCGGCTAGTAGGTCATGGATTCGCTGCACTAGAGGGTGTTGCGGGAAACATGTAGCAATTGACTGCAACGAACTCAAAGAGTCAGTACACACGAGAAAGTGGATTCGTGCATCCTGTAGTGCAAAGTGCAGAGCTTAATAGATGGCAGCGAGCTCCGCAGTAAACACACTACAGGCCTCAGGCAAAGAGACCTTGCGGGTAAGGGTTAATACCAAAGGCTAAGGGAAGGTAAACCCCAACAGAAAACCACGGGTGGAGTGAGTTCTGCATGGTGGAGTGAAACCAGTCTCTCTATGGGAGTAAACCCTACACAAATCCCGGTCCTCCAATTTGGCGTTTGGGCCAACAACCGACCCTGTAAAAAGAGCATGTTAGGAAACACTCGTAGCAAACCTCGGAAATTGATTCATTTATTGACGGACATGGCAAAGGACAAGGATTGCGAGACAAACACTTACGGATGGGTACATGAAACGTTCAAAACTGACAAGAAGAACCAACGCACGTGCTTGATTGACATTGCTGTCCCGAATGACCATAATATCAATCATAAAATAATACAGGGAGAAGATTGAGAAATATGCTCCACTAGCCATGGAGGCAGCAATTATTTGAGACAGAAAAATATGTGAAAACCCTTCCCTCCGTCCTTTCTCCCACTGCACTAGCCTGACACCTAAATCGTTTTCAGTAAATCTAGCCACACTAAATCTTCCCATATACACCCACACTACTGTACAAAAGGCTACAGTTCTGAAGACCTGCAGCATAGCTAGAGGATTTTTAAATACACACTACAATTTTCATGGACATTCTTGTGAGAAGGAAACGTGGAAGATGACATTCCTGGAAAAAAATACTGTCAAACTTTCAAGTTGGACTATATACTGTAGTTTGGAATTGTATGCTATGGGCTCTTCAAAGATTGGCTTGACTAAGTTTCTTGTACTTAAAGTACCGATATGAGTCATGTTACCAACAGTAAGTTAAGGAAATAAAGAATAATAATAGTTCTTTTATTAAGCCTTCGTGGCTTAGGTGGCAGCACGCCGGCTTCTCACCACTGGGTCCGTGGTTCAAATCCCGGTCACTCCATGTGAGATCTGTGCTGGACAAAACGGAGGCAGACAGGTTTTTCTCCGGGTACTCCGGTTTTCCCTGTCACAATTTCATTCCAGAAACACTCTCCATTCTCATTTCATTTCATCTGTCATTCATTTAATCATTGCCCCAGAGTAGTGCGTCAGGCCTCGGCAGCCGGCACAGTCCATATCCTCGCCGCTAGACGGGGACTTCATTCATTCCATTCCTGACCTGGACGGAGACTGGAAGCAGGCTGTGGATTTTCATCGCAATAGTTCTTTTATTACGCCCTTTTCAACTATTGAGGCTTACCATTCATTAGATTGCGATGAAACTTTGGTGAGTTGTTGTGCACACTCCCATGAATGTTTCTGAACTATTAAATATATTCTACAATCGGAGGCGCACGAGTAGTTTCAACAAATGCGTGTTGGCGTGCGAATTGTTTCAACAAGTTCCCGTATGCATTCGTATGCCATTCATCCAATTGCGATGAAACTTGGGTGAGTTATTATGCACTCTACCACGAATGTTTATGAATTAGCAAATCTATTTTACTATAGGTGGCGCACGAGTCATTTCAACAAAAGAACTTTGGTTGGCTGTTTTGCACGCCCGCAGAGGTTTCTGAATTAGTAAATTAATTTTACAATAGGTGGCACATGAGTCATTTCAATAAATGAGTGTATAATATAGAGTTAAGCTGCAGTTAATGCGTTTTCTTTGTGTGAGTAGCTTACATTTTATCCAAAAGCACTGAATAAAAAATGATACGAGCCTTACAGAAGTCGCATATGATGTGTAACTTCTGACATGTTATCCTACCTTGAAGTTGTTACAGTTTTTATTATCCTTGACATTCATCAACACACAAAAAATCTTTTTATTTTTTACACTATCATAATACATAACAATTCCAAGACTCTCTTTTCTTTCTTCACTGCCTACTTGATATTTCTACTCTCGCACTGTCTTCTTGATACTCTGCTGTTACAAAGTAATCTGTATGTGATAAACATTCCACATGGTACCACTTCCGTCCCATTTTTCAAAATCACTCCCACAAAAATATCCAGCAACCGAGTGGAAAGATGTTACACATCAAAAAATTACAACATAAACTGTTTGATTGGCAATTCAAGGCATGCCGGGTACAGCAATTCCCCGAGTTACGATTATCCCCCATTTACTATACCCCCCTCATCCCATTCGTTTGGTCGTTCTTACCAACACTACTTCGTTCAGTAGTTAGTACTAGTAAGTAGCATTCTTAGTCCCACCCCCAGGGGCTCACATCTAGTGGGACGTGAGTTGGCGACCACGGGACCCCAGCTGAGTGCGGCATTGCTTCCACTTACTTGTGCCGGGCTCCTCTCCGTCTTCTTTCTTGTCGACCTCTCTTAGTCAACTCTTGTTCTCTTCTGACCCCGACGGTATTAGGGTATCCGAGGCCTAGGGAGTCTCTTCCTTTCCAACCTTAATTTTCCCTTCTCTCATCTTTCCCAATCCCTCATTCTTCGAGGGATCAGCCTTCTTTTTCTTTTCATTTTATCTCCTGCCTTCTTCTCAAGGCCCTCAAGGAGGCAGGGTGTGTGTAGCCCCTCCACTTAATGTGCACCTTGGATAGTGCTACACCATCAAGGGCTCACAGCTGGTGAGTTCGAGAATTGGCACACCTGAGGGATTCCTGAGCTGGGTCCGGTTTTTTCTCCCTTTTTCCATTGCGTTTGAGGCACACCCTCTCCTCTTTTCCTTTCCTTTCCTTTCCTTTCCTGCCTTTCATGGCTCTCCTTCTTTTTAAGTCCCTCGATCCTCATTTTCGAGCGTTTTTTTATCATTTTAAATGATCTTGTCGACTTCGTCCTTACGCTGGGGTCTGGCGTTACTTTGCGGGACGAAATGTACCCAGATGCACTGAGGTGTGTGACGTCATAGTAGATTACTGCTTGGTGCATGTGTACCCCGACAATCCCAACTTCGTTAGTATAAGACAAAAATCACCGATTCTTGGATGTCACGGGTAATCTCGAGAACCACTGGATGGATTTTGATGCGGTTTTCACCAATCTGTAAAGGATATCAAAGGAAGCCAAGCAGTAACGATTTCAGTGAAAAAGTCGAAAACAAACTTGGCGTCCGAGCGCTTCTTAAGCTTACGTTGGGCAAACCGTTAAAAATAACAATATACTATGAGCGTAAGAATTGGTCAGCATGAAAAGTTCTACAAAAAAAGTCCGCGAGAGCATATCTCTATCTTCAATACATCGACCACTATAAGTGTTTTTAGACCGGATGGCAGAGGCACGTCCCCGCGCACTCTGGTGAGCGTGACGGCATCCCGCGCGCTGGACCTTGCTTTGCCCTTGGTTTGCACTTGCCGTTCGCGAGTAATTTGAAACAAGATAAGCAACATAAGTATTATGCAGATCATTTTCTAACATGTTAAGAGTCTTTGGCTTCTCGCTTCTAGCATTTTTCAGCATTTGTAGCATTTAAAATGATACAAAGTCTAGTCTTTCAGACTGACTGTCATTTCTTTCCCTTACTCTTCTTTTCATTTCCTTTTCTTCTTCTAGCTGAAGTTAGTTTTAGTTTATTATAGGTTCATTTTCATTTTTCATGAATCATCCAAATCATTAGTGGCCGATAACCTAGATGTTAGGCACCTTAAAACAACAATTATCATCATCATCAAGTATTCTTTCTCATTGCCATCCAAATTATTAGGAGCAGATAACCAAGATATTAGGTCCCTTAAAAAGACAATCACCACCGCCATCAAATCACCATACATCACTTCGATCACTCGTACGGATAATTCTAGTGCTAGGGTGAAAGTATGAATTTCCGTTTATTTGTGAGCTAGTCTGCTCTTACGTCAAAATTAGGGGTGGGAGTATTGGTCCATGATACACCATCTTGATTGGCTGAGTAAATAGCAAAAGGGGTGGAATTCGGAGCTGCATTGGACTCTACAGTATACGAACGGGAGAGGTACTATGAATTCATTCTAGATTTTCATTGATTCAACTGGATTCAGTCATTTCCAGTCGTATTCGGCTGATTGATCTTACACTTCGTGACCGTCAGACTGAAGTAAGAGAAACATCATCTAAATCTGGTAGGAATCTAACTTGGAGTTGTGGATAGGGATCTCACATGACATCATTTCCACCCACAGTAGCAGTATCGATGTCCTAGAAGAAGCGTGACTGTGGAAGAAGGTCGCCACCTCGAAAACTAAGGAAGTCACATGAAATTCGTCGCTGAACTAATCCATATGAGATAGTACAACCTTTATCAGTTGATTTTCTTTTTTTTATATTCTTTTTCTTTAGTTCAATTTAACTTCCTATTTTTTAAATGTTAATTATCTTTCTTCTTCTTCTTCTTCTTCTTCTTCTTCTTCTTCTTCTTCTTCTTCTTCTTCAAAATTGTAATAAATTAAATTTATTAATGCTATCAAACTCTTTCCTTGTAGTTAGGCTAGATTTCAATATAATTCAATATAATGGATCTATCACATACGTATCCTGATTAGTGCCACAGTTCACCTCAAGACACGTGATTAAGAGTTCTCTGTGTTCTATATGTATATATTTTATTTGTTCTCAAGCCATAGCCATACATTGTTACAGACAGAGTCGATGTGTGGAAAGGCCAAAAGAGTGAATTCTCAGTTGCAGGTTCGCTCCTGGCAGTGGTAAGTGATTTTTTTGAAAGGCGGCAAAAATACGACACGCATGTCATACGATCTTGGCATGTCAAAGAACCCATTTGAATTCAGTAGGCCGAGTTCATAATGGCAAAATTAATCTCGGGAGTTTCCGCCAACACAAAGTTCCTCATTTCTCTACTAGAAAGCGCTATAGTATTCAAGGAGCTTAGATATCTAACATCTAACCTTCTTGACTTTCATAGTCAAGGAACAACGAAATTCGACATGCAAGCTACCCTCTGGTTGTCAAATAACAAAGCTTGCACCCGGCACCCGAGGGCATACGATATTATTATTTAGTTGCGATCTACAGTATTCTGTAAGAAAGAAGTTAGTGTATCGACGAAACTCCCCCTACATCGCTCAGTATTTGTCAGACCTTGCTGTATAGAAGTGAGTGCTGGGTAGATTCAACATATGTGTTGAGCTAGAGGTAACTGATATGAGGGTAGCTCGAATGATTGCTGGGAGAAATAGATGGGAACAATGCCAGGAAGTTAATCGTAATGAAGTGATAAAGGCTAAGTTAGGAATGGACACGCTAGGTGAAGCTGTTCGTATGAGCCGACTCAGATGGTGGAAGTATGTGAAGATATTGTTGTTTTAAGGGGCGGAACTACGAGGTCATCTGCACATGTGAAGATAATGGGGAGGAGAGATTACCTAAGAGTTAATTATTTAAGAGTTCGGCTGTAGAGGGTTAGATTCAGTGGTTACCGATTTCAAAGTGAGAGGTGTAGAAGCTGAGGAGACCGCAGTGCTAACTGCTAATAGGGGATCATGGAGGCGACTTTTTCGCAAACAGAGTATTGCAGACTAAATTGGAGGCTGAAAGGCAAAACAGTCTCAAATGAAAATGTATGTAAACCTTTGGGTTGGAGCAAGCGTCCACTCCAGTCCATTTCTTTTTAATGAGTTTATGGCGTATTCTGGTGGCCACCCATCGCCGCTACAAATCAGTTGAAATTAATTTCAAATAAAGTAGAATGCCACCGAGATACACAGGTTTTTAATTTTAGTGGAAACGGAAAGAACGTCCCATATCCTCTCACTTTTTCATAATTTAACTTCAGTTGTTATTTGTTTTGCATGTAGGCTACTTTATAAGAAATAAATTTGGCAAAAAAATATGTATATTGTTTACCCTCAATTCGGATGTTGTAAGTATTTCCTTTTTGTGTTGCAAGTTAAAATTCGCTCTCCTGAAAAATATACATAACGTGACATACCCCGTTTTTCCCGTGGAGTTTTCAATTGTCATTAACAATATTGATAAAATTATTACATTTGTTTCCACAAAAAGTTTAACAATTACATTTGTCACCTCAACAAGTGGCGACACCAAGCAAGCAAATATTACACGATCACTCATATATTGAACCTTTTCTGTGTATCGCTTGTGCTAGGGTGAAAGTATGAATTTCCGTTTATTTGTGCGCTAGTCTAACATTTTGAGAATCCCCGCTCTAAATTAACTTACCAAGTGTATAAATAAAGTGATGGGAAGTTTGTCAGGCCGTAGCAATTGTTTATCAAAGCTAAATCCGTTATTTTTGTGTGTGAGGTTAAAGCTGCAAACCTCAACACTGCTGCCATCTATTTTAATCTGAGTAACCGTGATATATAAGAACAAACACGTTCATCCCTCCCACGTAGTACATACATGTCCGTAAAGCCTCTTTGGATTAATAGGCTATTACATTGTGAGAGGAGAGGGAAAACTTTATGTTTTTGTGCGGTTATTAATGGGATGGCACGCTTAATCCTCAGCGCAATGATCGCAAACAAGCTGTGGGCTCTAAGCACACAAGGTGCTTGCTTGCCTCTTTTTTTCTTCCAAGTGTAATTTCAATACTGCAGTTAGCATGGGATTATCACTTTAGGGGCTGCATGTTACAAATAAGATATAATGGTATTTGTTGGCTTTCAGAGAATCCACGAACTCTAATAACAGCTATGATAGAACACATTGATTAGCAGAGCTTCTCAACTACGATAGAATGACAATAATAATAATAACAGTCTCGGAATGTCTCTCCATGAATAGAAAAGGCATAATGGAAAAACTGGAGACCAAGGAAAGGAAGATATTGAGGAAAATCCTGGGTCCAGTCAAGGAACACGACGAGTTCCGAAAACGCCACAACCAAGAGTTGTACACACACGTAGAGGAAATAACTGACGTGATGAGGAAAAGGAGGATTTCTTTTTATGAACATATAACCCGAATGAAATCAACACGGCTATCCAACAGAATTTTTGCTTTTCTCCATGAGAAAAAGATAAAGGGGACCAGGTTCAGTGAAGTAGAAAAAGATCTGTTGGAGACTGGGATAACACGTGAAGATATCCAGGAGCGTGGCCCACTTATAGGGAAAAACTTCAAAAACATCGGAGTTTTCAACTCAAGCCGAAGCAAAAAAACGGAAAGGCTTGGATGACGGAGAGAAAGGTGCAACATCGATTGCGAATGAAGGAGTACTGGGCCAACTTTAAAATGCAGAAGAAACAGTTGACATGACGTGGTCCTAAGTTGGCCGTACCGAAAGAGGAAGGAGGAGAAAGTCTAATAATAATAATAATAATAATAATAATAATAATAATAATAATAATAATAATAATACAATATAATAAAGTCGAAGATATGTCAGTCTACCTGTCCGTTTACTTTCTTTCTTTCTTTCTTTCTTTCTTTCTTTCTTTCTATCTTTCTTTCGTTATTCATTTTCATTTATTCATTTATAGATAATAGCAATCCAGATTAATTTTCAAGAGCCCATACATGACAGTGGTGCCAACATGATTCTTCGCCTGTTGATAGGTCCAATTTTTAAATGCAGGTAACTTCTATACTAACAAATGGATTTCAACCAAATTTCGCATGTGTTATGTGTACCATAACAGATATGACTATGCGTATTCTTAGGAGCCAACAGAGCTGCCAACTGTTAATAAATGCTCAGTCTATTTTTATAGAAACCCTAATATCAATATATCAGAAAGTATGCAAGCCAACAGCTCTAAACTTTGCACAATTATAGTACCTGACATTCTAAAATAATTTGGAGTATCTAATATACGTCAGTGCTGCCAAAATGATTCTAGGCCTGCTGATAGGTCCAATTTTTAAATGCGTGTAACGAAACCTTTGGTCGCTACTAGGTTAGATGACGGTCTGGACGAAACTATTGGTCGCTACTAGGTTAGACGATGATCTGGACGAAACCATTGGTCGCTACTTGGTTAGACGATGGTCTGGGCGAAACCATTGATCCCTACTAGGTTAGACGACTGGCTGGACGATACCATTGGTCGCTACTAAGTTAGTCGATTGTCTGGACGAAACCATTGGTCGTTACTAGGTTAAACGACTGGCTGGACGAAACCATTGGTCGTTGCTAGGTTAGACGAATGTCTGGACGAAACCATTTGTCGCTACTAGGTTAGACTGATTTTGGAAGGTAGAATGAGGAAATATAAGAGAACGTTCATGGCATTTATTGACTTAGAAAAGGCTTTTGATAAAGTTGGTTGGACTAAATTGTTTGACATTTTGAAAACGATTGGAATAAAGTACAGGAATATGAGGGTGATCTACAATCTATACAGGAACCGGACAGCAGTCATTCGAGCTAAAGGACATGAGAGAGAAGCTGGTATTCAGAAAGGTGTAAGGCAAGGCTGCAACTTATCACCCATACTTTTCAATCTTTACATTGAACAAGCAATGAAGGAAATTGGAGAAAAATTTTAAGTGCGAGTGAAGATTCAAGGAGAAATAATTTCAACTCTGAGATTTGCCGATTACATAGTAATCTTGGCCGACACGCCTGAAGATTTGAATGAGTCTTTTAATGGTATGAACTCCGTCATGAGGAAAGAATTCATGATGAAAATTAATAAATGTAAAACAAAAATATTGGAATGCAGCCGAAATAAATCAGAAACCTGTATGAATAACAAATTGGCAGGTGAAAAACTAAAGGAGGTAGGAGACTTCTGTTACCTAGGAAGCAAAATAACCAGTGATGGACGAAGCAAAAAGGATATAAAAAGTAGGTTAGGTTAGTCAAGAAAGCATTTCTATAGAAAAGGAATCTGTTGACATCAAAAATAGATATAGATATTTGGAAGTCATCTTTGAAGGCGTTTTTCTGGAGCGTGGCACTCTATGGAAGTGAAACTTGGTCTATTGGTGCAGCAGAAAAGAGGAGAATTGAAGCGTTTAAAATGTGGTGTTACAGGACAATGATGAAGATCAGTTGGGTAGATATGGTTACAAACGAAGAGGTATTAAGACTAGTGGGAGAGGAGAGATGTTTCTAGCGACTGCTAATGAAGAGAAGAGATAGGTTGGTAGGACATATTCTAAGACACCCAGGAATAGTAAGCTTAGTCATGGGAGGGACGAGGACAAGAACTGTAGGGGTAGACCAAGGTTAGAATATGTTAAACAGATTGCCTCGGATGTAGGGTGTGGTAGCTATGTAGGGATGAGACGATTAGCTCAGGACAGGGAGACATGGAGGGCTGCATCAAACCAGTCACAGGTTAGATGACAGTCTTGTGGTGGTTGGTTCCTCAGTTTAGGGGCTGCGACAACGCGGTCATGTAGCCCCGTGTATTTTTGGTGTGTGTAGAATCTGTCTGATAACCGGTGTTAATTGTGATGACTATTTTAGTGTGTGTATCTGTATTAATTCAAGTAAGAACTGCAGATGATCAATTTTCAAGTAGTTCCTACTTTTGCCGCCAAACGCCACCGTCAACGACCAACTAGTTCACAGGAAATTGTTAACAGACGCCACCGCAGTCGGCTTCTGACGACGAACGTATGAACCTAAGAACGTTAGTCAAATGTTTAACTTATATTAATTTGGATTCACACGGGTGTAATTAGTGGAAGGTTCTTTGACATGCCATAAATCTATGACATGGGACCGCCGGCTCTACTTCCCCTCCGAAGGAAGACATACTGAAGACTTCGGTCGGGCTTGAACCCGCGATCTTGGGAATAGGAGCTCAGCATGCTACCAACTACGCCACCGAAGCCGCTAGACGCTATTTGTATTTGGGGGTAAGTCCCAGGTTAGGTTTGTGTTTGTATGATGTGCCTTATTAACACAAATAATTTAAGATGTATGCATAGTTTAAACCTGTTGTGTCATTCATGACGTCATGGATACCGCCATTTTGTTCAGGAATCGCGACCTATTGTACTCCTGATTAAAGGCAGACCCTTCACCACGGTAAACTAGTTCATGAACACGGGCGGCTGCACCTTACGAGCTGAAGTGCTGCAGCACATTGTTCTATTTGAAAATAAATTACTTTAATAATATTATCTACACTCAAATATAGCGCATTATTAGACGTCAGGCAAAGAACAGGAAATAGTTCAAGTCCACTCACAACGAAGTATCTAGTCCTGCATCCTACTCCGCGCCTGGCACTGGCTGTGCAGATCACAGCTCAGCGAGAATTTCTAAGTTTATAGCCAGCAAAAATGAACTCTGCCTTTTGCGCATGCGTTCCCAACTTTTTCGTTGTGCTGTTGGGACAACAGCCCAGAACAGAGCCAAGGCATTCTTCGTTCGACCACAGAGTGGCAGCACTGTCACACGAAATGAGAACGTGGCCGGTGGCACCTTCTTCACTCTGTGATAACATTTTAGAGGGAATCGTTCAAATCAAACTGGGGAAAACATAGAGGAAGCTATCAGCTATTCCCACCAAAAGGTCTTTTAACACTCCCAACTTACTCTTGAGTGTTTCTGAGTGAATGTTCCTGTATGTTTCTAAATATTTTATTGTTTAGAGGGGGGATGGGTTACAGCACACAACTGATTTTCTCCACCAGCCGCCACTGTTCATGAATGGCTGAAATGAAATTCGAACCAACCACTTCTCATATATCCTCACGTGACTGATTGAAGTCGGTTCCAACATTTGGGGTAGAATTACTGTAAATTGCTTGGTAGAGCCAGGGACATTGTGACAAGAGTGAGAATACAGGGTTTAAACCCGGGTCGCACGGGCAGGAGGAAGAATGTGAACAATTCCAGGCCTCGCCGCGGGTCGCGAGTGCCGTGATTGCGTGTGGCTGTGCACAATGTATACTTATCGCGTGGGAACAGCTCACCCGCTGCAGGGGACCATTTCCTTGGGAAATATGCCAATATTCCGTCAATTCACCACGCTCAGATCATTACTGAGATCGACAACCTGTAATAAGAACACTCAATAGAATATATTCCCTTCATATATAACAAGAAAGGAATACCAGCAGCTACGTGCGTGGAATGGGAGATCTTTATCCTGCGCTCACCGAGTCTACGCAGAAAACGTTTAACCGAGGTCCAAAGTCAGCTGAAAGAAAGATGAAGATGATTAAATTAATTGTTGTTTTAAGGGGCAAAAGTTTGGTGCTTTTCAGTCGGTCAACACGAATATACTCAAAAGAGTTTGGTTATACCCTAATCCTGAAAACAAATTACATGAGATTAATAAATAAATAAATAAACAAGTAGTTCCGTGAAGAACTACATAGCCTATTTTCACATATCCTACTTATGTTAATTGCCACTATGAACATACAAAATTTCAGTTTGATTACTGTAGTAGATTCGTAGATATTCAGAACCGACTAAATATTTCAGATGGTCGCCATGCTGGATTTTATAAATGTATGTCCTAGAGTTATGTACTGTTACATGAAGATTATTGTGTACGTGTAGTATTCAAACCTCAATCGCATGATTAGGACAGAAGAAGTAACAAGGAGATTATAAAATTTCGCACAGCTGCCATCTTGCGGTTATGGAAACAATTGAAATAAATTAGATGCCAGTGGATTAATATTCGTATAAGGATTTACTGTACCAAGTTTCACTGCACTCGGATGGTTAAATTGCGAGAAACGTCCATGTGAATATTTATTTATATTTCGCGTCGCCGCCATGTTGGATTTGTGATCACCGGGTTATTTAAAGTCCTATAGGTGAACTTAAGTTCATAGTCCCTATGAACATAACAAAATTCAATTTGATAGCTATAATAGATTCGTAGATATTCAGAGCCGTCTAAATATTTCGGATGGTCGCCATGTTGGATTGATAAATGTATAGGCCATAGAGTCATGTACCATTAAAGGAAAATTATTGCGTAGGTTCATTATTCAAACTTTCACTTCGATCGCATGATTACGACACAAGAAATAAAAACTTAATTTTAAAATTCACACAGCCGCCATTTTGAGGTTATGTAAAATATTGAACTAAATTAGATACCAGTGCATTACAATGTGTATTAACATTTTCTATACCAGATTTCATTGCGTTTGGAACATTAAATCGCGAGAAAGGTCTATTTTTAGCCTATTTTCAATTTTGAAAAAATAGGCTTATGAGATCACCTTTTGTCCGTGTGTGTGTGTGCGTGTGTGTGTGTGTGTGTGTGTGTGATTCGTGTGTGTGTCCCCCCCCTAATAAAATCTAAACGACAGGAGCGAATTCAATGAAACTCGAAAAGTTCATAGCACTATACCCGGCGACCTCGACCGTGCCCTTCAAATTTTGTTACGTCTCACCAATCCAACATGGCGGCTGTGCGAAATATTTCACCAGCATTCAATATCTCCGAAACTATTACCGATATTACCCTGAAATTTTCTATGGTGATAGAGGGAACTACTATAAGTTCACTTATGTGACTTTTGAAAACCTGGTAACTACAAAACCAACATGGAGGCCAAGCGAATTTGCGACATTTAAATAGACGTTTCTCGTGATTTGACCAACCAAACGCAATGAAACTTGGTACAGTATATGTTTATATACATTGTAATGCACCGACATCTAACTTCGTTCAATTGTTTACATAATCACAAGATGGCGGATGTGCGAAATATTTCACCGGTATTCTATATCTCTGAAACTATTAGCGGTATCTCCCTAAAATTTTGTACGGAGATAAAGGGCACTACTGGAAGTCCATCTATAAGACTTTCAAAAACCGGTTAATTACAAAACGAACATGGCGGCCAAGCGAATTTGAAAATTTTAAATAGACCTTTCTCGCGATTTAATGTTCCAAGCGCACTGAAACCTGGTACAGGAAATATTTATACACATTGTAATCCACTGGTATCTAATTTAGTTCAATTGTTTACATAACCTCAAGATGGCGGCAGTGCGAATTTTAAAATTAAGATTTTATTTCTTGTGATGTAGTCATGCGATCGAAGTGAAAGTTTGAATAATGAACCTAAGCAATAATTTTCCTTTCATGCTACATGACTCTATGGCCTATACATTTATCAATCCAACGTGGCGACCATCCGAAATATTTAGACGATACTGAATATCTACGAATCTATTTTAGCAATCAAACTGCATTTTTTAATGTTCATAGGGGCTATGAACTTAAGTTCACCTATAGGACTTTAAATAACCTGGTGATCACAAATCCAACCTGGCGGCGACGCGAATTGTAAATATTCACATGGACGTTTCTCGCAATTTAACCATCCGAGTGCAGTGAAACTTGGCACAGTAAATCCTTATACGAATGTTAATCCACTGGCATCTAATTTATTTCAGTTGTTTCCATAACCTCAAGATGGCAGCTGTGAAAAATTTTAAAATCTCCTTGTTTATTCTTGTGTCCTAATTATGCGATTGAAGATTGAATACTACACGTTCACAATAATCTGCATGTAACAGTACATAACTCTAGGACCTACATATATAAAATCCAACATGGCGACCATCCGAAATATTTAGTCGGTTCTTAATATCTACGAATCTATTACAGCAATCAAACAGAAATTGTGTATGTTGATAGTGGCAATTAACATAAGTAGGATATATGAAAATAGGCTGTATAGTTCTTCACGGAACTACTTGTTTTAAATTCGCTTGGCCGCCATGTTCGTTTTGTAGTTAACCGGTTTTTGAAAGTCTTATAAATGAACTTCCAGTAGTGCCCTTTATCTCCGTACAAAATTTCAGGGTGATACCGCTAATAGTTTCAGAGATATAGAATGCCGGTGAAATATTTCGCACATCAGCCATCTTGTGGTTATGTAAACAATTGAACGAAGTTATATGTCGGTGCATTACAATGTGTATAAACATATACTATACCAAGTTTCATTGTGTTTGGTTGGTTAAATCGCGAGAAACGGCTATTTAAAAGTCGCAAATTCGCGTGGCCGCCATGTTCGTTTTGTAGTTACCAGTTATTCAAAAGTCACATAGGTGAACTTCTAGTAGTTCCCTATATCACCGTAATAAATTCCAGGGTGATATCGGGAATAGTTTCGTAGATATTGAATGCTGGTGAAATATTTCGCACAGCCGCCATGTTGGATTGGTGAGACTTAACATAATTTAAAGGGCACGGTCGGGGTCGCCCGGAATAGTGCTATGAACTTACCGAGTTTCATTGAAATCGCTCCAGCCGTTTAGAAGTTATTAGGAGGGGACACACACATACACGCCTCTCACACACACACACACACACACACACACACACACACGGACAAAAGGTGATCTCATAAGCCGTTTCTTTTTTCAAAATTGAAAATAGGCTAAATATAAAAAAAATCCGGATTTCTATCACCATTTTAGCATTTCACCCAATATCATACATACTATAACTAGCATACACCGACAAGTTGCATTATCAATACTGCAACTAAATAATTGTACATATTGTAAATATTTTCACCTGCATTTTCAAACATAGATTTTATAGCCTAAGTGTTGTGGATCTGATGATGATCTCTTGACGATCGAAACTGGTCATCCTGGGGTATTTATTAATCTCATGTAATTTTTTTCAGGATTAGGGCGCAACCCAGCTCTTTTGGGTACATTCATGTTGACCGACTGAAAAGCACCAAACTTTTGTTTACTAAGGCATCACTGAAAAATGGCTTGAAACCCCATATTGTTTTAAGGGGCCTAACATCTAGGTTATCGGCCACTAATGGTTTGGGTGACAGTGAAAATGATAATGCATTGGAAACTACACACATCAAAAAAAGTTTTGCATCACCTCGGTTCCCAGATCTCCGGCATATAGACGTTGACTGTGTATATTGTATCAAAGATACAGTCCCTTTGACTGTTCATAGATGTCACTAAAACTGCTCAAAGATGTAAACAACCATGCATGAGCAGGGCCTATTAGACGGAGGGGGTACGACAGCCGATCAGTTCCAGTCATTCCACCAGGACGAAGGTACGCTGCTCATGTTGTCTGTAGTTCTACCATGCCTAGAAGGTCAATACCGCAGTTCGATCGCGTCCGCATTGTTACTTTGTGTCAAGAAGGGCTCTCAACAAGGGAAGTTTCCAGGCGTCTCAGAGTGAACCAAAGCGATGTTGTTCGGACATGGAGGAGGTACAGAGATACAGGAACTGTCGATGACAGGCCTCGCTCAGGCCGCCCAAGGGCTACTACTGTAGTGGATGACCGCTACTTACGGATTGCCGCTCGGAGGAACCCTGACAGCAATGCCACCATGTTGAATAATGCGTTTCGTTCAGCCACAGGACGTCGTGTTTCAACTCAAACTGTGCGCAATAGGCTGCATGATGCGCAACTTCACTCCCGACGTCCATGGCGAGGTCCAGCTTTGCAACCCCGACACCATGCAGCGCGGTACAGATGGGCCCAACAACATGCTGAATGGACCCCACAGAATTGGCATCACGTTCTCTTCACCGATGAGTGTCGCATATGCCTTCAACCAGACAATCGTCGGAGACGTGTTTGGAGGCACCCTGGTCAGGCTGAACGTCTTAGACACACTGTCCAGCGAGTGCAGCAAGGTGGTGGTTCCCTGATGTTTTGGGGTGGCATTATGTGGGGACGACGTACGCCACTGGTGGTCATGGAAGGCTCCGAAACGGCTTTACGATACCTGAATGACATCCTCCGACCCATAGTGCACCCATATCGGCAGAATATTGGAGAGGCATTTGTCTTCATGGACGACAATTCTCGACCTCATCGTGCACATCTTGTGAATGCGTTCCTTCAAGATAACGACATCGCTCGACTACAGTGGCCAGCATGTTCGCCAGACATGAACCCTATCGAACATGCCTGGGATATGTTGAAAAGGGCTGTTTATGGACGTCTTGACCCACCAACCACTCTGAGAGATTTACGCCGAATTGTCGTTGAGGAGTGGGACAATTTGGACCAACAGTGTCTTGATGAACTTGTGGATAGTATGCCACGACGAATACAGGCATGCATCAATGCAAGAGGACGTGCTACTGGGTATTAGAGGTAGTGGTGTGTACTGCAATCTGGACCACAAATGCTGAAAGTCTAGCTGTATGATGGTACAACATGCAATGTGTGGGTCTCATGAGCAATAAAACGAGCTGAAATGTTGTTTGTGTTGATCTCTATTCCCTTTGTATTTAAAGGTTCCGGAACTCTTGGAACCGAGGTGATGCAAAACTTTTTTTGATGTGTGTATAACTAAAACTAAGCATAGACTTACTTACTAGAAGAAGAAACGGTAAACAAATTAGGAATAAGGCAAATAAAGGACAGGACGAAAAAAATGCCCTCAACCCTCGAAGAATGAGGATTGAGGGACTTGGAAGCAAGGAGAGCCATGAAAGGCAGATAGGAATTGGGAAAGATGAGAGGGCCCGTCCCAAAGACAATGGAAAAGGGGAGAAAATCCGACCTAGCTCAGGAATCCCACGGGGTCACCAACTCCCAAACTCACCAGCCGTGAGCCATTCAGGGTGTAGCACTCTCTAGGTTGCACCAGAAGTAGTTGGGCTACACACGCCGTGCCTCCTTGAGGGCCTTGAGCAGAGGGCAGGAGATAACTGAATGAGAAAACAGGAGGTCTGACCCCTCGAAGAATGAGGTATCAGGAAAGATGAGTCAAGGGCCAATTAACGCGGGAAAGGAAGAGACTTCCTAGGCCTCGGATACGCTACCCCGTTGGGGTCGGAAGAGAACAAGAGTTGACCAAGAGAATGAAGGGGGGAAGCTTTTAGTTTTACGTGACCGTTAATCATTCGATCATAAGCCACGGGACCTCCTTTTTACGTGGAATCCGAACCACAGGACATGGCATTTCACATCGAAAATCTTACATGCATTGACGGTGAATCGAACCCGGTCCACTTTGGTGAGGGGCCAACATCTTGACCGCTAAGCCACCACGCCCCCTTTGACCAAGAGAGGTTGACAGGAAAGAAGACGGAGAGGAGCCCGGCACAAGTAAGTGGAAGTAAAGCCGGACTCAGCTAGGGTCCTGTGGTCGCCAACCCACGTCCCACTAGATATGAGCCCCTGCGGGGATGTAAGAAAGACTCCTGGAATGTTGAGGGACGAAAGAAAAAAATTAATGAAATATATCGTGACAGAAAATTCAGTAGTTTCGGAGAGAAGTCTACCTGAATGAAGAAACCTTCAGTTACATGACATGTGCACTTGATTGATAAGCTGCTCCTGAAGGAAGCTTCAAGTGATAGAATCCATTTTTCAGTGTTGCCTAATTCTATTACAGAGAGCTTTCCAGTCGGTCAACACAAATTGTGCAGAATTACATTAGGTGGGAAGTAAAGCCGGCGGTCCCATGTCATAGACTTATGCCATGTAAAATAACCTTCCACTAATTACAATTGTGTGAAGCTAAATTATAAATTAGATTTTACTAACGCTCTTAGGTTCCAACGATGGTCGCCAGGAGCCGACTGCGATGGCATTTAGTAATCAAGTTCAGAACTAGTTGTCGTTGACGGTGGCCTTTGTATCAAAAGTAGAAACTACTTGAAAATTGAATGTCTGCTGTCCTTACTTGAATTAAAAACAGATAACACACACTAATACAGCCATCACAATTAACACCGGTTATCAGACAGATTCTACACACACCCAAAGTACACGGGGCTAAATTACAGCGTTGTCGCAGCCCCTAAACTGAGGAACCAACAAACTAAGTATTTATGTGCCCTAACCTGAAAGAAGTAAGATAATATTATAAACTAGCAACCCGCCCCGACTACCCCTGTAACCTTAATGGTTTACCCAGCATAAGCTTAAAAGGCGTTTTTCTTTTTTTCGATTTCATTGAACTACGACCTATATCCGTTTTCAATCATAGCATGATGGGTTTAAGTCACTGACTGGACTATTAATTATATTATCATGCAAATAGCATGTACAACGGATTCTTGTCAGACAAAATTTAAGAATGGTGAGATGCATGAAACACAAATCCCCCCTGCATCCAATCTACAGTAAACTTGACTGTGTATTCTGCGGAACGAAGGCTGAAACTAGAGTGATAGACTCGCTCGCTAGCTAGCTCGTAAACTGTCTCCGAAGCTAGTAATTGAATGGAGGTTGTTGGAATAATAAATGAAAACGTAAGAACACTTATAGTGGACGATGTTTTAAAGATTGAGATATGCTGTCGCAGTCTTTTATGTAGAACTTTTCATACTGAACAATTATTACGCTCATAGTATATAGATATTTTTAATGGTTTACCCAACGTAAGCTTAAAAGGCGCAAGGACGGTAGGTTTTTACGACTAGATTCACTGAAATCTTTACTGCTAGGCTCCTTTGGTCATAAATAAATTATTTTCTATAGAAACCTTCCTCGAAGAATTCTTTACAGAGCTAACCAGGGCCACTAAACTTTCATCAACGAGCGTGTGAAGTGTCAGCACACAGATAAGAAGGTAACATAAACAACAGCTTCCTGCAAGATTTAATTAAAGAAGCACAGATGTTTTCTTATTTCTTGGGAGTATGGATAACCTCACGTCACCAGTTGAAGGTTAGAACTTGCCTTTTCACAGAAGATGCTGAACATGTTCTCGTTTAGCAGAAAGACAGTAACTTTGGAAGTTACATCGTTACATTATGTAGCTACTCCTGCGACTCCCTCCCCCACTGCGTGTTTACTGTGTTCAATTGAAGCACAGACCTAAGCCCGTTTGATGTTTAATTGTTGGGTAATTTAAAATACAAAGTGTACAGATCAATTACCCGTACTCTAGTGGAACTGGAGAACAATATACGGCAGTAGGTATCCCTCACAACAGAAGGGAATTACAACGTGTAAACGCTAATTTATTTAAACAACGCCTGTCTGTCAGCTGAAGGAGAACATTTTCATTTTCTTCATGATTTGCTGGTGAATTTACCATTAATTAATATACTCTGTTACGGTTTCTACCTGCGCGCAATCTGCGGATCGAGTTCGGTTGGCTGGCGGAAGGCGTGCGCGCACCTGGGAGCTGGCCACTGGCCCCAGTTCAGCAAAAGAATCACTCTGTAGTTTTCACTGGCAAACAGATGTTAACCAGAGGCAATCTGACTGTCAACATTAAGGTTCTGCGTCAATTTGTTTCTAATCACATACAAAACCCAATATCAGAACAAGCAATTCATTGACGCTTGTCAATAAAACGTCACCAATAATTAACTAGGTCAACAATAGAAGACATAAAAAAGGAAAACATCTCGCACAAGGTTCAGAGTTCACAATGACAAGGAGATATTAAAATAAACGGCGGCAGCGCTCACATATATAACACAAGGTTACCGTATCAGACAAATTCCACACACTGAAGTACACGGGTCTACATGACCATTATGTCCCAAAGCCCCTAAATCAATCAACAACAACTGCATTCTTTCATTCCAAGAAGAAATCTGAATTGTCATTGCAGTCTTATTATGCCCCTAAAATCCACCGCTAGTTCGAGTAGTTTCAGGCCTAAGCATTGGAACAACCAACTTCTTGCATCTCAATGGGGAATTGCCATGAAGCTTTCAACAGCTTATCTCAATTCTACCTCCAGGTATGTAGGCCTACACATGCAAGAAATGAGTACTTTTCAACAACAACAACAAAAAGAAATAACAAGCAATTACGTACCCTACTATTTTATATCTCTCCTACTCCTGAAACCCTCCCTGAACATTCATCTTAAAAATAGAACGGTCTGTTTTTGGACCAATTAAAGAAATGTAACCTATAAGAAGCAAAGCACGTGCTCATCTATAGTTCCCCTGAAAAACTGGAGAAAACCTTAAGTAAGTATTAATGTTTGTGTCGCGTAGCCAGCCGTGACACTTGATTTAATTTTGGATGTTATGAGTTTTCGAAAGAGTAGTTGAGTAAGGGCTCTGCCTTGGCAAGAGCCTACCACCAAGAGACGTTGAAAGAATTAGAAGTCGAAGAGTAAAGATGATAAGTTTTATTTCCACAAGTAGATATTTCAAGTTAGAATGGTAATTCTTGTGCATTCTGAACGTTATTTACTGAAAGATGTACCAGTCCTCTTACTGGAAATATTTCATTAGTTACACTTCTAAAAGATACATCTACATGTCTTACTTTAATGTTTCTTAGACTGCTCTCTCGAACCAAGGATATTTGTGATCCAGTGTCAATCAACGCTTCACCATACCCTCCTGGTAAGTGATCATTTAATATATATACTAGGTACGGATTTTCATCTACAGCTCTCCCGCTGTTTTCGAACTTCTTACTATCATTACTCTCATTATTCTCAATATTCACTTCACTTCGTTCGCTAGTTTCATCTACAGCTCTCTCGCTGTTCTCTAACTTCTTACTAACATTATTCTCATTATTCATTTCACTTTGTTCGCTAGCTAGCTTTATCATATTGCAACCATTAATATTTGCCTCTTGAGTTGGACTGAACCTAGGTCGCTCAGGCAGCCCTACTGCCGGTTTCCCTGATTGTTCCTACAATCTTTGGTTACATGTCCACTCGTTTTACACGTACTACAAAAAGGTTTGCCCCTGCATTCCCTTATCACATGTCCAGGTTTCTGACAACGGAAGCAAATAACCGCTGTAGTTGCATTAACCCCTGGTTCTCTTTTCACCTGTGCAAAAGAGGTACTAATGCCACCTCCACTTCGTACATTTTGCTGTGGGCGGCTTGCTCTACCTGCCCCATAGGAACTACTTCTGTTTTGGTGTGGACTGTTATATGTTCTTTCTCTAGGTCTCCTAGCACTTTCCTCCTCAACTGCTATCTCAATTAATTGTTTAAACGGCTTCTCTTCACCTTTAACTTTAGTCAGTGTTTTAATTGATTCGTCATATAATCCCTGTATAAAACAACTTTTACTTAGAAGAGAAATGGTTCTGTTACCTCCCTCTTGCATTTCAAAAGGCCAATTTAACATTTGTCTATCCAAAGCTTTATTTAGTTCAGTTGTCGCTTTTTCTACTCTGTTACCCCACTGAGTTACACTTTCATTATTATACTGATTGCTCGTGAACAATTTATTCGCATAGAAATCGAGAGTTCTTTGAACTGCATAATTAATCTCTAATTTGTCTTTAATCGTTTCCCACGTCTGAAATTCTTCAGGTATAGTGCGAAAAGATAAAACTGTTTTTGCATCACCCGTTATGTGTGCTAGTACAAATTTCAAAAATGTTGGATAGTCAATCGGATTTAAAATACTAAAAGCATTTTCTACATTATCTACGAATTCTTGCAAGTCGTTAGGATTACCACTGAAAGTTGACTTTAATAATTTAACTGCCGTGTCTACTTTAACAACTCTGTATTGAGCTGGTTCCTCTATTTCAGGATCTCCAAGTGCTCTCGCTTCGTTTAGAGACATATTTGTTGCTACTACAAATTTAAATACAATGCCAGATACAACAATGCAGAAGACTTACTTGGGAAGAAGATAAGGGAGAAGATCACTCCTCGGAGCTGCCCCCGTAGTCGAACACCACCGCGAAAAAGGATAGCTGCAGGCTTGCTGGGTTGCGCACGTTCCCTCGAGAACCCCAACTGATGATCGCTCGGAAGTTGACACCTTCTCGACGCCAGAAGACGGACGGGCTGCGTCGGCCTTCGGTTAGAGGAAGAAAAAGACGTTCCCAGTCCCTGGTGGAGAGACCAGTGAAGTACTAGCGACCAGGCACCTCGATGTAGATCGCTGAAAGAATTTTGAAGTTTGAAAGAAATAGATGTTTTGGCTATTAAGAATAGTTTCTTTTAGCCAGAAGATATCTCTTGAAGTAATTATCCCACCGCTGCCACCAAAATCTTATGTCGCGTAGCCAGCCGTGACACTTGATTTAATTTTGGATGTTATGAGTTTTCGAAAGAGTAGTTGAGTAAGGGCTCTGCCTTGGCAAGAGCCTACCACCAAGAGACGTTGAAAGAATTAGAAGTCGAAGAGTAAAGATGATAGGTTTTATTTCCACAAGTAGATATTTCAAGTTAAGCCTTCAAAGATGGTACAGTTGCGTGTAGTAGCGATGTTAGTTCACAAAAGACAATGAGTATAATATTCTAGTATCTTATATACCACTCTTATTGATTACAGTAAGTCTACAGGGCACTCCCTGACCTCGATTACTTGGAAATTACTTATTAATGTTAACCAGTGACAATTATCTCTCTGGTCATTAGGTTAGTTAAACATGGACCGGAGATGACTCCCTCTTTGGAAAGTTTCTGTTTATGAAGCGGCACATTATTAGCCAAGCTTCCTGTCCTAAGTACATATGTTTGCCTCGAGCGATATGACTATCAGCCTTGCTTCATACTAGCAATAACTGGCACTGAAGAGTCATTTCACTACTTAGACCGGTAATAATAATAATAATTGGTCATTACTAATTACTCTAAATGAGGACGGGTGCAATTATGCCACATTTGTGTACTTACACATTTTTATGGTGGTTTAAATGGCAGTCTAGAAGAGCCAACTTGAAACTTAACTTTAACTTCAATACCATAATACTGCTTAAGAGTTTCACCGTTGAAGACGGATGACCAAGATAACCCTAACTTGAGCAAGGACTGCCTCTCAACTTTTTGTAAAAAGTATTTTTGTAAGAAGGCCTTTATTTAGTTTGAATCATTTGCGATACGTGTTACATGGTGACTTTCTGGTGTTAAATTATGGAAGTTGGCAATACCGAATGTGGCGGCCATGTACTTATGTGGAATATCTAGGCTACATATTACAACTGCACGATAGAGTAGCGAGAACTGACAGCATTTCTTTGGCCAAACCATGTCCAGCTGATTCTGTGACGAGATTAGAACCTCAAATCTCCAGACTTGTTCTGGACACACTCAGGATGACAAATGAACGCATTCAGCTATTAGGTGATGCATTGTATAAGACGTGATCAAAAAGTGACCGCGTAAGGGCGTTGCTGAAGCGTATATGCAACGTAGCAATGTGGTTATACAAGCATGGACACGTAGGCAAGGGCATAGTGATGCAGTCGTGTCTTGCCGAGGTGCGTGCGATAATGGGTCAACAGCAACTACGGCGGTGTTAATACCAAATGCGTCCAAACAGGACCAACGTGCTGTTATTCTTTTCTTGGCTGCCGAAGGACAAACCCTGGCGGGCATCCATCGGAGAATGACGAATGCGTAGCCTATGGGACAGCATGTCTGTCGGAAAGCACCGTTGTTCTTTGATAACTGGAAGTGATTTCAAGGAACCTAGTGTATCCACACTGGGGAACGGTACTGCATAACACTGGAATTAAGGCGAAACGTCCAGGAAACTGCGACAAGTGGTAATAATAATAATATCGTATGACCTCGGGTGCCAGGTGCAAGCTTTGTTATTTGACACCCAGAGGGCAGCTACCATGTCAAATTTTGTCGTTCCTTGGAACGCTATGAAAGTCAAGGAGGTTAGAAATCTACGCTCCTTGACACTATAGTGCTTTCTAGTAGAGAATGGAGGAACTTTGTGTTGGCGGAAAATCCCGAGATTAATTTCCCCATTATGAACACGGCCTACTGAATTCCGATGGGTTCTTTAACAAACCAACAACATATGACATGCGAGTCGTGATTTTTGACGCCTTTCAAAAAAAATCACTTACCACGGCCAGGAGCAAACCTGCAAGCTTGGGCTTGGTAGTCTGACACGATAACCACTCACCCACCGTGGCAAGCTGTGACAATTGTTGATCCTGCTTCATGATAACGCACGTCCCCATACCGCAAAGGTCATTATGCAGAAGGTACGCCAACTTAAGTGGGAGACGCTCGAGCATCCGCCCTATATTCCTGATCTCTCCCACTGCGATTATCATGCTTTCGGTGTCTTAAAATGGCCTTGAAGTGTCGACGATTCCTGTCGGACGAGGATGTGCAGCAGGCAGTTACGGACTTCTTCACGCAGTAGGACACAGTGTTTACCACACGGGGGTCTTTAACCTGGTGCGTCGGTGGGGAGTACCTCAATGCTCACGGCATACCGATTCTGGACTGTACGGAAACTTTTTGAACTCGCCATATACAAACAGTACAAGCTATAGTATAGATTAGTTGCTTGGTTCCTCAGTTTAGGGGCTGCGACAACGCGGTCATGTAGCCCCGTGTACTTTGGGTGTGTGTAGAATCTGTCTGATAACCGGTGTTAATTGTGATGGCTGTATTAGTGTGTGTTATCTATTTTAATTCAAGTAAGAAATGCAGACAATAAATTCAAGTAGTTCCTACTTTTGCTACCAAATGCTACCCTCCACGACACCTAGCTTGCGGATTTGACTACTAGATGGCATGGCAGTCAGCACTTGGCGGTAAACGTTGGAACTAATAGAGCGTTATCAATTCTAACCTACAAATTTTGGATTCTCACAAGTATAGTTAGTGGAAGGTTCTTTTTCATCCCATAAATCTATGACATGGGACCGCCGGCGTTACTTCCCCTCCGAAGGAAGGCATACTGAGGGATTTGTAACGCTCTTAAAAAATCTGACGACTTTGGCAGGGTTTGAACCCGTGACCTTGGGCATAGAAGCTCAGCATGCTACCAACTACGCCACGGAAGCCGCTGCTATTTCGATTAAATGCAGAGAATTAAAATGTTTGGTCCATGTGAGATTGAAGAAATCAAATTCTTGGAGACGAACGATACTCAAGATGACCAACGTCTATGCCGGGACTCGAGTATCCGATATCCGGATTAGCTGCAGGTCTTGGAACGTACTCGGCTAAACTGCTGGATTTAGCATTTCCCTCTAAGTTAGGATTTAAAAAGAGGCCCCTGTGGTTTGTAACTACACCTGTATAATTGGCCCGAATGCCTGTTTCTTGTGCCAATGTGCCCAGTAGCCAGAAGGGTTCTAAAAGTTATCTTGAAATGCATGAGAAGAAGTTATTGCTTGCTCTTCACCTTGAAATAGTCAGGTGTCATACAGTGCTGTCACCCTGAGGACATAAACTGCTTTAGAGGTAACTTCTTCCCGCGGTCGTTCATTCACATTGCTGGGATTGTTCTAGTTCATGTGGGAATGTGCGATCTTAAACACGGCAAGGACGCGGCCTTCAGCTGCCTTCAGGTGCTATAGGTCACACGGAGAAGGGTTCATTCAAATCCAACCGAAATTCTATCGCGAATAACCTATTGGCAGAAACGAAAATTATCGTTTATTTATGCCCAAATGGCAAGGTCTAAACAAGTCTATCATTTTAACTTTTAAAAAACTTCAAATAAACCATATTTCCATTTATAAACAAGGGAACTTAAAGACCAAGTACAGTCTTAATCCAAAATAATTTATGTACGGAAAATAACGATAAGGGGTGTTCAAATGAAAAGGTACGAAACGATACTGTGGGTACAATTTATTCTTTATTCAAAAGTAATCACCACAGGCCTGTGCACAGCTGTCCCATTGCTTCACTAGCCGCAGGATTTCTGTTCCCAGAAATCTTGTGGTTGTGACAGGAGCCAATCCTGTATACGGTTTACTTTAGTTCGTCGTCCGATTGGAAACGTTTTCCCTTGCGATTTTTTTTAACGGGCCAAACAGATGGAAGTCGCAGGGTGACAAGTTCGGGTTGTAGGGCGGATGCTCAAGTTGCACCCACTTGAACGTGGCCAATACATCTTGTGTGACGTTAGAAACGTGTGGGCGTGCGTTATCTTGGAGCAGAATCACTCCCTTCGTGAGCAGTCCAGGCCGTTTTTTTTATGGACTTGCATAGGCTACGGAGTGTCGCACAATACACGTCACTGTTAATGGTTCGTCTCAAGGGAAAACGTTTCCAATCAGACGACGAACCTAAGGACACCGTACAGGATTGGTTCCTGTCACAACCACAAGACTTCAGGGAATAGGGAATCCTGCGGCTAGTGAAGCAATGGGACAGCTGTGCACAGGCCTGTGGTGATTACTTTTGAATAACGAATAAATTATACCCACAGTTTCGTTTCGTGCCTTTTCATTTGAACACCCCTAATACCAAATTCAGCAACTCATGCATGAGCCTAAATCTTTCGGATCAAAAACTAAGACTGAAGATCATCTGAAATGACCTTATTTATAATTTTTACTTTTAGTGTGGACGACGGTCCACACGTAGTGCTCTGACTGTGAGATGACGGCTCACCGACCGAGCCACGTGTCATGTATTTCCAGCTGTGTCAGCTGTCTTAAATGTGCCGGGCAAAGACCTCTGGCGTATTTCAGGCTTAAGGAGAATATTGTTTTTTCTTGTTTTCAACTTGGTATAACCAGGAACCTTTGGATTCTTGTGATCATTTTGTAACATTTTTAATGAGTAAATTGAATTTATCGTCCGGAATATCTATAGACTTTTCTTTCTCCTGACCACCACTAGTCTCAGGATGTACCTCTGTATTCTTATCTGCCATCTCGAAGTACACCGTATAACAATTGCCCTTCCAAAATTTCACTTCACTTCACTTTGCTGTCCCCCAAAAGCACTGACAATTTGCACTGAAATTATACACTCCTCTGACTAAATACCGAATGGTTTTCGTGCCCCACGTTGGGCGCCAAATGTAACATTTTTAATGAGTTGTTATACGTGGTTGTGACAATTGTGGTTCAATAAAAACAAACATGATAATAATAAATAATATACACTGTGGTATGACCTTACCTGTGATAGTGTAATATAATAAGTTGTTGAGCGCCAGATCCCTATTTAAGACAGTGAATCGAAATTTATTGATTTAACCTCGGCTATCAGCAGTAGAGTCGAAACCACTTACCCGGGCCGTAGTGAGACAAAGTCATCTAACCAATCCAGTATTTAATCAAGGAATATGATTGCCTTAAAGTACTAACTACAATGAAAGAAATAGGCATTACGTTGAAGAGAATGAATTTATTGACTCAAGAACAAAATATTAATAAAACAGAATAGTGATAGTCACACAATTGAATTTAAAATTACTCAATGCGGCAATTAATTTAAAAGGAACTGAACATTTAAAATGAATTGAAAGTTAATTGAAGTTAAATTATAATAGAGACGATAGTTTTATTTAATTGTTTGCTCACCCATTCGAAGATTCGTCATATTTAAGAAATGATCGATGATCTCGATGTTACGTCGCTTATGTTTAAAAAAAATGATGTGATATCTCAATTACTATGAAATATCCTCATTAAATACGTTGCCATCTGTAGAAAGACTCTTGATCAGGGATATAACCCATTATGTATTGATATAGATTTCGGCAAGACATCGTACTTTTCCAACTCTGTTTGCTCAGTTCATTAAGACCCAGAGAGCAAGGTTACCACTTCCTCCCTTCATTGATAGCTATTGATGAATGCCACTCTTGTCCGATGTCGCAGGTACAAATACTAATGACTTCCTTGTCACGTGGTGTCACAGCTTCCCTCTCTCATTATCCTTCTCCATTCTTGACTCATAACTTGCAGCTTTGACGCGTATATGGCCTACAGTAGTGACGTATTGGTTACACCATAGTTGAAATATAATGTTCCAATCCTTCTCGAAGGAACTAGATTGTGCGCACGTGATGGTTACTCATGAAAATGACGCAGTTTGCCGTGGTGAAATTCTTACTACGTCGTTCAGTTTGTGACGCATTGGGTTGATCCTTATTGGCAATCTTGTTGCAATATATATTACTTCGTCTCTTTACAAATAATTGTTAATAAAAATATTTCTGACTATAATAATAAAAACCGCTTACAATTATCTGATATAAAAATCATCTCATGGATGTACTAATTAATAATAATAATAACATGATAAATGAATAACCCTTTAAATATAATAGGTATGGGATCGAATCGTTACAACATATATACTGCATTTAGCATACACTGACAGTTGCAGTACCAATACTGCAACTAAATAATTGTACATATTGTAAATATTTTCCCCTGTATTTCAAACATAGATTTTGTAGCCTAAGTGTAATGGATCTGATGATGATCGCTTGACGATCGAAACTGGTCATCCTAGTGTTTTATTAATCTCATGTAATTTATTTCAGGATTAGGGCATAACCCATCTCTTTTGGGTACATTCGTGTTGACCGACTGAAAAGCACTAAACTCTTGTTTACCTTGAAATAACTTATGAATATTTGTAAGATATATGCAAAAAATGTTCCGTAGGGTATTCCTCTTTAACAAAAAATGAATCGAAATAACTGAAATCTAAAATTTCAGAAATAGTAACAAAAGAAGCTTAGTAACACGGAGTTACTTAACTTTACCCTACTGTACATCTCCCCTAGGGCCATGGCCTCCTCCTTCCTAATCTTCACCTGAATTACAAATACACACACTAATGATGATGATGATGATGATGATGATGGTGATAATTGATGTTTTAAGGGGCCTAACATCTAGGTTATCGGCCCCTAATGGTTTGGGTGAGAGTGAAATATTAGATGAGAATGAAAACTATAATAAGACTAACTACAAACTTACACACTAGAAGAAGAAATGGTAAACAAATAAAGGATAAGGCAAATAAAAGACACGAAGAAAAGAAATGCGCTCAACCCTCGAAGAATGAGGATTGAGGGACTTGGAAGGAAGGAGAGCCATGGAAGGCAGATAGGAAAGGGAAAGAGGAGAGGGTCCGCCCCAAAGTCAGAGGAAAACGGGGACGAATCGGACCCAGCCAACGGTCGCCAACTCGCAAACTCACCAGGCGTGAGCCCTTGAGGGTGTAGCACCATCCAGGGTGCACCAGAAGTAGTGGGGCTACATACACCCTGCCTTCTTGAGGGCCTTGGGCAGTAGGCAGGAGATAACAGGAAAAGAAAAAGAAGGCTGACCCCTCGAAGAACGAGGGTATCAGGAAAGATGGGACAAGGGTCAATTAAAGCGGGAAAGGATGAGACTCCCTAGACCTCGGATACTCTAATACCGTCGGGGTCGGAAGAGAACAAGAGAGGCCCAAGGGAGGCCGACAGGAAAGATGACAGAGAGGAGCCCGGCACAAGTAAGTGAAAGTATTGCCGGACTCAGCTGGGGTCCCATGGTCGCCAACCCACGTCCCACTAGATGTGAGCCCCTGGTGGAACACCCACTAATACAGACACCACAATAATGCGTATTATCAAACAAATTCTACATACACCCACGTACCCAAATGTGGATAAAAAGACCACGATGCCCAATCCCCTCTAATGAAACAACGAACAAGTTATCTCCGTTGTTACCCTGATTTACTTACATACCGAAGGCTCGGGTTTGATTCTCAGCTTTACCCAGAAATGTAAAAATCTTGTTTGGGGCACTGGAACTTAATCTACAGTCCTGTTCAAATTATTAGATCAAAAACGTATTTTCACGACATCTTCTTTCATTCGGCTGAGCACTAAGTAACAACTACATTGCCTGGGGAAATGTTATAACTAAGACCCGGAAGTTCATACAAATTCAAATTTTTGCATATTTATGCATACTTTGGTTATTTTGGCAGAATGCATCATATTCTTCTCCTTTTCCTGTTTAAGTGCATATATCTGCTTGAGAAGGACGTATATTCTAGTCTCTTATTGTTTTTAGCGCTTCTCGTTACATCATGCTCTTAAAATCGTATATTTCGATTCGGACTCAGAAAGTCTTACACAGAATAATATTGAAATTATTTTAATACCTAGTACATTTCAGTCCCGTTTGAAAGTTAATATCAATTATTAGCCTACTTTCGTTTTTTGCAAAAAATGAAAGTAGACTTTTGAGATCTACATATGGCCAAAAATCGTGTCTGTCTGTGTGTGTGTGGGTCTGTCTGTGTGTAAGTCTATGTATGTGTGTGTGTGTGTGTGTGTGTGTGTGTGTGTACTCTGAATGTCTGCCCCACCCCCTAACAATTCAAACCCGGTGAAACCCAATTAAACGAAATTTTGTACAGAGGTTGCACTAACAAAGAGCACCTCATCGTCCTGTTTTATATCGCCGCCATCTTGACGGAAACGTAATGGCGGCCACCCAAATGTTCAAAAATTAAATCAACTTACGACTAACCTAATCATCCGATCCCTACCAAATTTTGCAACAACATATATTCGTGGGGCGAGCGTCTTTTGACTAAACGACTAGGTCATTAGCCCAATAGTTTGCAGATGGCATCCATGTATGTGTGCAAATCGATGCCTCCTATCAATTCAAACACGGTGAAACCGAATTGAACGAAATTTGGTACAGAGGTAGCACTATCCAAAAACACCTCAGTTACATATATTATATTGCCGCCATCTTGACGAAAACGTAATGGCGGCCACACAAATGTTAAAAGCTTAAATCAAATTACAACCAACCTAATCATCTGATCTCTACCAAATTTTGCAACATTATACCTTTATGTATAAAAAAAATCCTTTTACCAAACTACAAGGTCATCAGCCCAATAATTTGCGGATGTGTGTGTGCAAATCGATTAACCCTATCTTTTCAAACACGGTGAGACCGAATTGAACGAAATTTTGTACAGAGGTAGCACTAGCAAAGGACACCTCAGTCTCATGTTTTATATCTTGATGGAAACGTATTGGTGGCCACCCAAATGTAAGAAGCTTAAATCAAATTAAGATGAACCTAATCATCTATCTCTACCAAATATTGCAAAGTTTTACCTTTATGTATAGAAAATATTTTGACCAAACTACAAGGTCATCAACCCAATAATTTGCAGATGGCGGCCATGTAAGTGTGCAAATCGATTCCCCCTATCATTTCAAATACGGTGAAACCGAATTGAACGAAATTTGCTACAGAGGTAGCACTAGCAAAGGGCACCTCAGTGTCCTGTTTTATATCGCCGCCATCTTGACGGAAACGGAATGGTGGCCACCCAAATGTTAAAAGCTTAAATCAAATTACGACCAACCTAATCGTTTGATCTCTACCAAATTTTGTTACATACCTTTTTCTGGGAAGCATATTTTGACTGAACTACAAGGTCATCAGGCCAATAGTTTGCAGATTGCAGCCATGTATGTGTGCAAATCGATTCCCCATATCAATTCAGACACGGTGAAACTGAATTAAATGATTTTTTTTACAGAGGTAGCACTAGCAATGGGCACCTCATATTTGTGTTTAATGTCCGTATAGCGCGTTGTATTTCAACAAGCTACTACAACCAACATTCAACTATACTCCTTGAAAAGGACAAAGAGTTATAACAATACCCACGCATTTAGGAGAAAGTAGGCTAAATGTTCTTTACTGAACATCTTGTTTTTATTCAGCATTTACTATGTAAATATTGTAAAATTATTTTTATTTTTAACAAGTAGTTCCGTGAAGAACTAAATAGCCTATTTTCATATATCCAACTAATATCAATTGCCTCTATCAACATACAAATTGTCAGTTTTATTGCTGTAATAGATTCGTAGATATTGAGAATTTTATATTATAGGCCTCCGAGTTATGTACTATTACATGAAGATTATTGTGTAGGTGTTTTATTCAAACTTCAATCGCATGATTAGGACACAAGAAATAAAAGCGAGATTATAAAATTTTGCTCAGCCGCCATCTTGTGGTTATGAAAATAATCTAAATGAATTAGATGTCAGTCGATTAAAATGTGTATAAGCATATACCGTATCAAGTCTCACTGCGCTCGGATAGTTAAAACGCAAGAAACTTCCATTTGAATATTTAAATTTCGCGTCGCCGCCATGTTGGATTTGTGCTCGCCAGGTTATTGGACGTCCCATAGGTGAACGTATTCTTATAGCCTCTATTCACTTACAAAATTTCAGTTTGATTGCTGTAATAGATTAATAGATATTGAGAACCGTCTAAATATTTATGATGGTCGCCATGTTGGATTTTAATATATGTAGGCCATAGAGTTATGCACTATTAGATGATGATTATTGTGGACGTTCATTATGCAAATGTTGATTTCGATCGCATGATTAGAACACAAGAAATAAAAACTTAATTTTCGAAATTCGCATAGCCGCCATCTTAAGGTTTTATAAACAATTGAACTAAATTAGATAACGGTGCATTGCAATGTGTATAAACATTTGCTGTACCAAGTTTCATTGCGTTTGGATCATTAAATCGCGAGAAAAGTCTATTTAAAGCTTTCAACTTCGCTTGGCCGCCACGTTCGTTTTGTAGCTAACCGTTTTTTTTTTAATGTCATAGTTCATCTTCCAGTAGTGCCCTTTATCTTCGTACAAAATTTCATGGTGATGCCCCTAATAGTTTCAGAGATATAGAATGCCGGTGAAATATTTCGCACAGCCGCCATCTTGAGGTTATGTAAACAATTGAACGAAGTTAGATGTTGTTTTTGTCAGAACTCTGCATGCACTCCCTGTAAGTTATCAGAGCTTCTAATTCTTATTCCATGACGTAGTCTTTATATCTTGCTGATCTTTTCTTTTCCCTTCTTGGTCTTTCGTTTTGTGTGTTTGAATAAGGATTCTCATCTCCATGTTCTTGGTTTTCATGTTCTTCTGGTTCTTGTTGGTTTTCATTTTCTTCTGGTTCTTGGTTTACATTTTCTTCTGGTTCTTGTTGGTTTTCATTTTCTTCTGGTTCTTGTTGGTTTTCCTTTTCTTCTGGTTCTTGTTGGTTTTCCTTTTCTTCTGGTTCTTGTTGGTTTTAATTTTCTTCTGGTTCTTGTTGGTTTTCATTTTCTTCTGGTTCTTGTTGGTTTTCCTTTTCTTCTGGTTCTTGTTGGTTTTCCTTTTCTTCTGGTTCTTGTTGGTTTTAATTTTCTTCTGGTTCTTGTTGGTTTTCATTTTCTTCTGGTTCTTGTTGGTTTTCCTTTTCTTCTGGTTCTTGTTGGTTTTCATTTTCTTCTGGTTCTTGTTGGTTTTCCTTTTCTTCTGGTTCTTGTTGGTTTTCCTTTTCTTCTGGTTCTTGTTGGTTTTAATTTTCTTCTGATTCTTCTTCTTCTTCTTCTTCTATATTCTCTACATGAATATAGTTTCTGGTTTCTTGTGGAATCTGTTTTTGTTGTGTTCCAATGAAAATGACATCTCTTGATGTATACACTTTTCTTTCTTCTTCATTCCAGATGCGATATCCATTTTCTGCATAACCAATGAATATTCCTTGTTTTGATCTTGGTTGTATTTTCTTTAGATATCCCAGCTGTTTCGTATAGACTTTTGATCCAAATATTTGCAGTCTTGATAAATCTGGTCTTTTACCGTACCAGAGTTCTGCTGGAGTTTTATCTTTGGTAGCAATGGGGCTGCGATTTATAAGATAAGCAGCTGTGCATACTGCCTCTCCCCACATTTCATTTTCCAGTTGTGAGTCAATCAACAGTGCTCGTAACATATTAAAGAGTGTGCGATTAATTCGCTCTGCAGTCCCATTCAGATGGGGCGTGTACGGAATAGTATAGTCAATACATATTCCCTTATTCTTGCACCATGTTTTGAACTCATTACTGCTAACTCACCACCGTTGTCACATCTCACCTTAGACGCCTTGAGATTAAGAAAGGCTTCTGCTTCTAGAATAAATTCTTTCAGATACATTTCAGCTTCATTTTTGTAAATCATAGTATACACCTTGACAAAATGGGTGATATCATCAGTGCATGTCAGAATATAATTCATTCCATCATATGTTGGTGGATCCACTTTTCCACACACATCTGTATGGATGATTTGTAAAGGTCTGGTTGCTTTCGTTCTTGTAGTATTGAATGGGATTCTCACCTGTTTTGCTTGGCAACAAACATTACAGATGTTGTCGTCTGCTGTTGTGGCAATTATTTCAGGAACACCGTCACACAGTTGGGAGTCTTTCTTCAGTCTAGTATAACCCATGTGACCCAGTTTCCTGTGCCACTGTATATGCTGATCTGTCTGTCTTGACATTAACGCTGTCAATTCTTCATTTATATTCTGTTCTTCTTTGTTTTGATTTCCTAGATCAACAACATACATATCATCTTCATCTTTAAATCCCTTCATTACTATTTCTCCATCTTGAATAACCCACACTTCAAACTCAGAGAACAACACCAGTGCCCCTTTTGCAGTCACAATACTTACAGATATTAGACTTCTTGACAGTTCCGGCACATAACTGACATTGTGTAAAATAATGTCTTCTGACTCCACACTTCCTTCCAACTTGGTATACATGCACTCACCATCTTTAGCTACATTTCATTAGAAAGCTGACTATTGCAATGGGTTCCATGTTTCGACTTCCGAAAAATTTCGACATATATTCGCGTTTCACATCCCCCAGACCCCAAAACAACCGTCAGTTCAAAAGTTTATATATAATTTACGTATGTATATACTGTATATATATGTATAGATATCAGTTTCTTGTGGACACGATAACTGCCGTAATTTTGCACCAATCACTTTGAATTTTTTACATAATATGTATCCTCTTAAAATCTCGGTCGAGTTCGTTAATGGAAAAATCGGTAAAAGGGGGTGAAAATGGGAGGCTTTTTTCGAAAAAGTGAAATATCGCTATAACTCTCTTAATATCTGAAATATTGAATCCATTCAAAGTTCATACTATGTGCCGGACAAGGCCCTAAAATTTATGTTTGAAAAGTTTTTTGATAGCACCAACCATTGACCAAAAGGGTGGGAAAAAGTGGGTTTTTCGGGAAACATTAATCTTACTTACTTACTTACTTTATTCCTGCCACTCCTTCCGGAGCATAGGGCCTTGGCGAAAATTCTCCACGCAGTACGGTTCCTGGCCATTCTCTTCACTTGACTCCAGTTCTTGTCCACCTCTGCAATTTCATTTTCGATCGTCCTCTTCCAGGTCTTCTTAGGTCGACCTCGCTTCCTGGCGCCTTGAGGATTCCAGTCTAGCGCCGCCCTCTCAATAGCTCCATCCGGCTTCCTTAGTGTGTGACCAATCCAGCGCCATTTCCTCTCCTTGATCTGGATGCTAATCGGTTGTTGATTGGTGATGGTCCCAAGATCTTCATTTGAGATTATGTCCGGCCACCTCACATTCATGATGCGACGCAGACATCTGTTAATGAACACCTGTAGCTGGTTGTTGATCGGTTTTGTGACTTTCCATGTTTCACAGCCGTAGAGAAGAATCGACTTTACATTGCTATTGAAAAGGCGGAGCTTGGTCTTCCTGGAAATGTTTCTATTTCTCCAGATGGGGTAGAGCTGGACAAAGGCACCATTTGCCTTCCTGATACGGCTTCGAACATCTTCCTCTGCTCCCCCATCATTTGTGACTATACTTCCAAGGTAGAGGAAGGACTCAACTCGCTCAATGTCCTTTCCGTTGACTGTCAAACTAGTCGTGATGTCAGAATTTATCCTCATCTCTTTGGTCTTGTTGGTGTTGATCATCAGTCCTGCACGTTCTGCTTCTCTCTGCAACCTCCCCAGCTTATCTTCTATGTCTCGGAACCGTTGTGCCATAAGACAAATGTCGTCTGCGAAATCCAGATCTTCAAGCCTGTCATTTATACCCCCATTGAATACCCCTCTTCCGTCCTCCCATTACCTTCTTCATCACACTATCCAGGACCAACAGGAACAGAGTGGGGGAAAGGACACACCCCTGTCTCACTCCGGAACTGACCTTTATCTTTTCTGTTAATTTGCCTTCGTGAAGAACCTGGCACTCATACCCTTCGTACATCTCTTCCATGATTCTGATGATCTTTGTTGGAATTTTATATTCCTCGTGGGTCTTCCACATGATTCTTTGATTTACGGAGTCAAAGGCTTTCTCGAAGTCAACAAATGTGAGGTAAAGGGTATTCCGCCACTCCACACTCTGCCCCAGGATTATTCGGAGGGTGTTGATGAGATCCACACAGCTGCGATGTTGTCGAAATCCAGCCTGTTCCTTCCGAAGCCTTTTTTCTACGCAGTCTTTTATACGATTCAGGATGACTCTCGCCAGCACTTTGCTTGGAATGGACAGCAAGGTGATACCCCTCCAGTTGTTACAGTTTGTGGTGTCCCCTTTCTTCGGCAACTTGACTATCAACCCCTTCTTCCAGTCGGTTGGTTTTTTCTCCTCCTTCCAGATCTTCTCCAACAGCGGGTGCAGCAGATCGATCGTAATATCCAGGTCTGCTTTCAGTACTTCCGCTGGGATATTATCCAGACCTGGTGCCTTCCCGCATTTCATCTGCTTCAACGCTGTCCGTATTTCGCCCCGAGTTGGGGAGTCGAGGCTGATGCTTGGGTCACTTTCTGCTTCCTCTTCATCTTCTCCTCGCTGCTTACTTGCTGGTCCTCTATCTCTATTAAGAACCTCCGCAAAGTGTTCTCTCCATCTTGTCAGCTGCTGTTCACACGTCATGAGGATCTCGCCCGTCTTGCTCTTCACAGGCCTAGTTTTATTAAAACCTTTCTTCGAAAGCATCTTTGTGATGCCATAGAGCTCCTTAACGTCCCCCCTTCTTGCCGCTTCTTCTGCTTTCTCTGCCTGCTCATCAATCCACCTCCTATGATCCTTCCGTACACTCCTCTTTACCTCCCTGTTTGCTGTTGAATACTTTGCTTATGTGAGAGCCTTCTGCTGCCTAGTCTTGCAGGTGTTGAGCTTGGCCTTAATCTCCTTCCTATAATTTATCTTGTCCCAGGTCTGATCGGATATCCATTCTTTCCGCAGGTAGTTCTTGTACCCGAGCTGCATCTCACTGGTTTCCACGAAGATATTCTTTACCTCGCTCCACACAGTCTCCACGTCCTTCTCTGTCTCGGAGTCCAACACCTGGAATTTATTTCTGAGCTCCAGTTTAAATTGGTCCAATCTCTGCTGGTTCTTAAGCTTGCCCACATCAAACTTGTTGTGCCGAGTGTTTAACTTTCGGCGGACTGCGACGATCTTCATGCGGAAGTTGGCAACCACAAGATGATGGTCACTACCAACGTCCGCTCCTCTCTTGTTCCTAACATCTTCCAAGCTTCTTCTGAACCTCCTGCTCACCGCGATGTGATCAATTTGATTTTCTGTGACTTGATCAGGAGACACCCAGGTGACTTTGTGGCACCACCTATGAGGAAATACCGTGCAATCCATCACCAAATCCTGACTGGCGCAATATTCCGTAAATTTCTCCCCATTGTCATTCATCTCACCAAAGCCATGTTTACCCATGATCTGCTCCAACCCCTCATTGTTTGAGCCCACCTTCGCGTTGAAGTCTCCCATAACAATGAGAATGTCCTTCTTACTTGTTTGTCTTGTGACATCTCGCAGCATTTGGTAGAATTCTTCCTTCTTCTCTGGCTCCGACTGTTCTGTAGGCGCATAGCATTGGATGATGATCACATTCCTGATCTTCGTCTTGAACCTAGCAAACATGAGCCTACTAGAAAATGGCTTCCACTCCATAAGGCTTCTCTTTGCATTTCTGTTGAGCAGCAACCCCACTCCATTCCTGTGTTCTTCATCAGCGCCCCCAGAACAGAGAAATGTAATTCCATCTGTTGTCTGTATTTCACCAAATCCTGGCCACCTCACTTCACTCAATCCTAGGATATCCAGCCCATAGTTCTTCATCTCCCGTGTCACTTGTTTCAGTCTGGTTTTCTCCATCAAGGTCCTCACATTCCAGAAACCGATTTTCGTAGTCCTCTTCATGCCAAAAGTCGTCATCAGGTTATCCGTCCGGTTTTGTAATTTCGCTTCAGTTACCGTAATCAGATTATTTAAGAGGAGCGAGTGATTAACCCACTGCCTCCGAGTGCCTTGGAGGGGCTGCCACCTTAAGCCTGAGGCACCAGGCTGATTTTCTGTCAGGGTTTCTTCCCTTAGCCTTTGAAGAACCAACTCCAAACTACAAGGCAGCAGTTGTTTCACCAGAGCCCCTTTAGCCGTAATTTCTTCAGGGTTCCTGTAGGGCCTTCACAGCTACCGTAGCGGTCTTGAGGCACACAAAGTCCCCACTGTACTTCACCCCTACAGGCAATCCCCTACTTAATTACGTTGCCCGTCTCCCACGACGAGGACGAGGGGTTGGATTTGTGGGAGACAAACATTAATCATATCTCTGTTAATAGGCACAATATCAAAACCGTACAAAATGGACAATATTCCTCCAATAATTACCTGAAACTTTTGTCTGAAAGAATTTTTGATATGACCCACCATTGCGCCACGGGGTGAGCAAAATGATTTAAATTATAAGAAAATGCCAAGTGCCAAGAGAGGTTGCCATGACAACTTTACTTTTAATTGATAAGGGATGAGCCATCAGCAGTTGCTATGACAATGCCACTGCACGAGATAACATTCAGTTTTCCATCTGTCTGTGGGAAGCGACTTCGGTGTCGGAAGCATGCTGAACTTCTATGCCCAAGGTCGCGGGTTCAAACCCGGCTGAAGTCGTCTGATTTACTAAGAGCGCTAAAAAAAACTGAGTTTGCTTTCTTCGGAGGGGAAGTTCCAACGTTCGTTGCGAGTTGATGGTTCCGGTGGCATCTAGTAGCCAAGTTCAAAGCTAGGTGTCGTTGATAGTAGTATTTTTAATTATGTAGCCTATTTTAGGTAGATTTCATCAGAAAGCTAACTATTGCAATTTAGGTAGATTTCATCAGAAAGCTAACCATTGCAACAGGTGCCATGTTTCGACTTCCGGAAAATTTCGACATATCTTCGCGTTTCACATCCCCCAGACCCCCAAACCACCGTCAGTTCAAAAGTTTATATATATATATATATATATATATATATATATGTGTGTGTGTGTGTATATATATGCATATATATCAGTTTCTTGTGGACACGATAACTGCCGTAATTTTGCACCAATCACTTTGAATGTTTTGCATAATATGTATCCCTTTAAAATCTCGGTCGAGTTCGTTAAAGGGCAAAATCGGTTGAAGGGGGGAGGGGCTTTTTTTTTTCGAAAAAGTGAAATATCGCAATTACTCTCTTAATACGTGACATATCGAATCCATTCAAAGTTCATAATATGTGTCGGATAAGTGCCAAAAATTTATGTTTGAAAAGTTTTTGATAGCACCAAACATTGACCAAAGGGGTGGGAAAAAGTGGGTTTTTCGGGAAACATTAATCATATCTCTCTTAATAGGCACAATATCAAAACCGTACAGAATGGAAAATATTCCCCTAATAATTACCTAAAACTTTGTCTGAAAGAATTTTTGATCTGACCTACCATTACGCCAAGGGATGAGAAAAATGATTTCGGAATTAAAGAAAATGCCAAGTGCCATCAGAGGTCACCATGACAACGCTTCTTAATTGATGAGGGATGAGCTATCAGAGGTTGCCAAGACAACGCCATCGCACGAGATCACATTCATTTTTCCATCTGACTCTGTGGGAAGAGGCTAACTGGTAGCATGCTGAACTTATAAGCCCAAGGTCGCTGGTTCAAAGCCGGCCAAAGTCATCGGATTTTCTAAGAGTGCTAAAAATCCCTCAGCATGCTTTCCTTTGAAGGGCAAGTTCCAACGTTCGTTGCAAGTTGCTGGTTGCGGTGGCATCTAGTAGCCAAGTTCACAGCTAGGTGTCGTTGACGTTAGTATATGGTACAAAATTAGGAACTACTACTTAAAATTGACCGTCTGCAGACCTTACCTGAATTACAGACTAATACAGTCATCACAATTAACACCGTTTATCAGATTCTACACACACCCATTGTACACGGGGTTACATGACCACGTTGTCGCAGCCCCTAAACTGAGGAACCAACAAAAATCTCTGCGAGAGATAAAATTTTGCGTGAAGAAGTAACAGACTGTCAGATAGTTACACATCAGTTCCAAACCTTGCATAAGGACAGTGTGATCACAAGTATAAGAATGAACCCCAAATGACAAGAAGGTTACCATCACCATAAGACAATAAAATGATAAAAATATGCATACAAAAACGAAAAAAAAAGTTAATTAACCTCCAAATGTAAAATACTTTCTTGCAATCAATGAGGTGTGATCCTCCTACGAAAACCTGCATATTTTACCTATTATAGCCTATCCCCTAGTTTGCCCGGTGAAATCTACCTCCGCCTTCCGGCGAGCCGAGAGGAATTTTTTATTAGACATGTGTCCATTATAGACTGGTTCACTTTTTCCAAAAAGCGCCTCTTTTCTAATTTGAGCGGCATTTTGGGTAACATTTGGGCAAATGGCTTATTTTTACTAATTCGGACCTGCTGAATACGAATATCGCTGTTGCCAGGCTGATTTCTCGACCGGAAGCCAGAAATCCAAGAAGGCGGACTTAGCCCTATATCTGCACTATTTTCGTTTC
Source organism: Meconema thalassinum (assembly GCA_946902985.2). NCBI lineage: Eukaryota > Metazoa > Arthropoda > Insecta > Orthoptera > Tettigoniidae > Meconema > Meconema thalassinum. Next base: position 959,765,988 of record OX336388.2, on the reverse strand, counting down.
CTCACGTATTTTTATTCCGATAGGGGTAAATTATGCTGTAAAGCATTGTTGAAACAATGGTTTGTCGATTGACTAAGTTTTTAATTACGCTGAATAGATTTCTCCCTTAAAAATATATACAATATATACATTTTCTCCTTGTAATATTTTACAAAATTTGTGTTGTTTAGATTGATTTATGTTCGTTGTTCTATACGTATTGTTTTAGATCCCTTATTTGGGGGTGGATCTAAAAGGGAGAGTTGCTGTACTAATTTATGAGTTTGTGCCTAAAGAAGGGTAGCTCCCCTTGACAGGGCAAGCTGACCAGTGTAGTGTGTTGTGGTGTGCTAGGAACTAGGGGGCGCTCCTATAAAGACTGTAAATGTGGTTTAAGGGATGTAGCCTTAGCACGCGGGTCGATGTACCAGTCGCCCAGCCGGCTACTTATTATATAATCACCTTGCTAGTGTCAGCGGTTCGGCACGCGCTTCACTTGAGCACGCGAGCCGCCGTGAGGAATACAAGGACGTCTGAGTTGGCGTTATTACTACGGTGCGTCACGTCTGACTGTGACGGGAGTAAGGAAGGACGTGGGGACGTGAAGAAGAGTGTAGATCAGTAATGCAAGTGTAAGAGACTGACCAAGTGTTTATTGGTCAGCAATGAGTAACTGTTAGTCCCTTTTAAGGGATCTTGTGATGTTATAATGTGAGTACAAACTGTGGGTGTTAGGTTACAAAAGTAGGATTCTGAACACTGACTGACTGACTCACCTCGGTTGACACTGTCGTTAGCCTCCGGCTGTCTCGTCGAAGCACTGATGATGGAGAGATTCTCGTGACCCACTTAAGGCACCTTTTATACCTTTAGCCTCTGTTCTGTCAGCGCGTTGTGGCATAGTTGAACCAGTTTGTAGTATGTCGCTGTGTGTCATAATTACGCAAGGGTTGAGCTGCTTTATGGAGTAGCCAGCTGCCCTTATAGTATTGATGGATATTGGGTAGGCTTTTAAAGGGTTGCCTTTTATGAGATTTAGACAGATGATGGGGGGGATGATCTCTAAGGGGTGCATACCCCTTGGGTATTGTACAAGCCTCTTCCTCCATTTGGTCGCGTCCTCGCGACCGGGAAGGGCACTTGGGGTTGGGATGTTGTCGTAGTAGTTTTTGAATCCCCCTCGTCTCTTCTGGTGGTGGCGTCGTAAGCGTCGTCGTATGGAACGGGTGTCGTCGTGCAGAAGTGTAGGTGTGCGGTCAGCCCGTGTTCAGAGGGGAGGGTTATGGGGTGTACATAGATATATATGTATATAAATTTTACATTGCATGGTGAAATGTGCATTAACATTGTTGAATAAAGAAAATAATTGCTATTGAGGCACAATCGCCATTGCCGTTGTCGGCATAAAAAAGAAAAAAAACATGGTTATACATGGTTACATAGTTGTGCAGGGAGGAAAAACCCAGGGCCGAACGGATGATTGCGTCGTCCGCCCTATCTTGGGGAAAAAGTGCTCCCTGCAATAAAGAAGATAGGAGAGAATAGAAAAAAATGGGTGTTCCAGGGTATAATTTAAAGGAAATATTTAAAATGTATTTATTGGTGTGGGATAAAACGGAACACCCTGACAAATGGGGAAGTTAGAAGAGAGAAAAATGAAAGAAAACAATTCACAGACATTGGTTACGTGTTACCTTAGCAAACGAAACAAAACAAAACAAAAATATAGACATCGTGTACACGTGAACTTGATAAACAGACAAAAATATATATAGAGTTTAATGTATCATGTTGCGATGCTGACATTTAGGAATTTCAATTGGAATAATTGCCCGTGGGCGCATGAATATGTATGTAGTTTACTCTTTAAAATTATGAACTACAATGACCTTATGTCTACTTAAGCGCGCTAAACCCTTATAATTCTAGTTTTTGTTTGGATCCTCGCGTGCACGCTACCTGTTTGTACGTACGCTTGCCGTATCACGGCTGATCCTATACGGCCACCTCTTGGCACGGTTGAGTGGTCGTACCGCTTGCAGTGTATTCTTAATACCTAGTCTGTGAAGCATCCTCTGTGGGTGAATGCTTGCACACTTGGCCATGAGGGTCGCCGCCACATGCCGGTTGCGCCCTCATTGCCGTAAGCTGCGTCGCATTTTGACGCTTCAAGTGTTTTTGTTTTATGCAGATCTGCCAGCAAGCTTGATGCCCCACAGGCATCATTCCCGCTGTGCAGATTATTGACGTGTAGCTGTAAAAAAAAATGTAGTGAGTGTGTAAGTGAGAATGAATGTTAAATGGAGGTTAGTATGCACAGGTATAATACTACAATAAGGGGGCATTAAATAGCATGTTGCTGCTATCTGGCAGCAAAATCATAATTACACGTGTCATATTCTAGGTGACAATGCCTGCAAAAAAAAAATGGAGAGGTTAACAAAACATTGAAATTCCCTATTCCATATGCCGCTTCCTGTGGCAGCGTTGCCACAGTCTGAAGCCCCTTTTTACCTGTGAAAAGAATGGCATGGTTATTATTACTCGATATATGGCCGGGCTTACCCTATATGGTGCCGTGACGTCATTTCCTAATGTGTTGTAGTATTGGGCTTACCCTGGCAACGAATTTGGGCCGCCAGGCGCCGCAATTTTACCTCAATATATGTAAAAAAAAAATTGTCTTAAATGTAAGACTATGCTACATTATAATAACTTATCATGAGTTATCGGACTTACCCTGATGACGGATTTGTGGGTCATCAGGCGCCGAACGGCGTTCTCTTATACTACTTATTCTACTTATGGTATATATAAAAAAAAAACTACATCTAAGCCGCGAGGGTTGCCTTAATCTATTGCCGAAAGATGCTGTGCTGAATTGCAACAGTGTTCATTAAATTTGCTTAATCCTAGGTTGCGTGTCAAATGCAACCGTCTATAACTAAATTTGGCCTAGGACGATCGCCTGGGGCAATTAAATCCCCAGATCACCACCCGCACGAGCCCCAGAAACACCGGTTGTCTCTAGGGTCGCTAGATTCCGTCCCCTTAAGTCTAGTGTCGACGTCTATTACTAGGATTAATCTATCCGCGGGCGGCTTACGGTGCCACTAAGCTAACCGTTCCGCCCGCTGTAACTTCCTTGTCGTGCTCGTTTTGCCGTTCCGATTAGTCGTAGGTGAGCCGCCCACTTGGCTCCTGTGAGGGGCGCGCAATGCCCCATCTCTTAATGCACTCTGACTGCCCGATGCGTCGTCATTTATGTGGGCATTGGACAGTGTGGTCCAATGGCATAATATTGTCTCCGCCTTAATCGGCCGTCGCAATCTGCTTTCGCAGTGATATTTGCCTCTATGGGCCGCCGTAGTATGCATTTTCGCATTGATATATAAAGTTGCCTCTATGGGCCGCCGTAGTATGCATTTTCGCATTGATATATAAAGTTGCCTCTATGGGCCGCCGTAGTATGCATTTTCGCATTGATATATAAATTTGCCTCTATGGGCCGCCGTAGTATGCATTTTCGCATTGATATATAAATTTGCCTCTATGGGCCGCCGTAGTATGCTCCAACGCACAGGAGTTTTGCTTCCCGCCATGGAAGTCTTGCCTACTTAAATTTAAACTGAACTAGAAGTCTAGTCATAATGGGGTCGTCTCTAGGGATAGCTCCCGAGGCCGGCGCGGAGTGAGCTATTTCTCCCGCCATTCTCAGAAAGTCTCCCTGCAGGTCTTGGCTTCGACGACCGTGGCACAAAGTGGGTTTAGCATCCCTTCCTCCCAGGGGCGGTTTATGCGCACCTAGGATTCCAGAGCTTGCCCGACCAGGCCGCGAATGCTTTGACCTTACGTGGTTCGTCTATTTGGTCTAGTCGTCAGTAATTTGATTTGTCGAGCCAACTGGGGTAAGGGTTGTCATTACCTACCCCAGTTCTGCCCCTAGTGTTGTGCTTTTGACCTTTGGCTAACGCCGGTATCATCAGCCAGGGTGTTTCAGATTCCCTTTTTTTTTTAAATATAGGTGTAACCTGTGTAAAAAGTGTCAAATGTAAAATACTTCCAGTGTGGTGGGCTGGTAAAACCTCTACATACGTAGACTACTTTAGGCTACCTGTGCTATATCAGCTTCTCCAGCGATAATGCTCTTTTTTAACCTTGATGGAGGTGTTAGTAGGGTCTGTGGCGTCAGGTACCCTGTTATTGTGATCTGGGGGTAGTTATCTGTAGAGTGGGTTAAAGCAGGGTAGGAGGAGGTTGCGCACTTCCGAATTCCGCGTTAGTGGCGGCCTGGAACCGGTTTTTGTGCTGGGATGCTCCTACAGTGAGTGGAACGGGGCAGGTAATTCCCGGGGTTGCAAAAAATAAAATAAAAATCCATGCCGGTCTGATATCAATATCCCCTGGTGAATGGATGGGATATACATGCATGCGTCTGGATATGAGGCGCTTGCACTCATGTATGGATAGGTGTAGGTTGAGGCATAATACTAATATATTTCCCTCTCATGCGGGATGATTTAAATTTAAAAAAAAAATGGTTAGTATTTATTACTTATGGCCTCATCTCTCATATGGAGATGTGCATTACGCTTAGTTGGTGTTGGCCGATGCACCCCTCTCATTCAGGTGATAGCGGTGGGGCTCAGGGCGTAGCATGCCCTTTCTGTAAACACATGAAGTTTACCAACCCTTATGTATACTTTGTAGTGTAGTGTAGCTGTTTATGGTCGTGTAGATGTGTTTGCGTTGTTTATGTCAGGCTTGAGAAGGTTATGGGAAGGGAGTAGAGTGGGACGCTGTTAGCATGTTCTCTTGTCATCCTCCTTTGGTCCATGTTGGTTTTCTATCCGCGCTTTGGGATAGCGAAGCTTCACGACCTACTCTGGTCCGTTATAGGGCTAAGTCCTAGTCGCCTGGAATGATTTGTTTCGGGACTAGGGTCGCAAAAAGAAGTTGTTAAGGGGAGGTCCCGTTTCCTCAAAGTCCCTATGTTCGCCCCTGATTGGTGAGCGCGTTTGTGTGTGTGTGTGTGACTACGCTCCGCTACACCACGCGGACGCCTGGTCTGCTGTAGGGCTAAGTCCTACTGTGTATATTGTGTATGGGTAGGAAGCGCCCGTGGCCTGCCAACGTCTTTACGAACGTGCTACTCTGGGCCTGCGTCAAGTTTTGGTCTGTGACGTCTGCTTGTTGATAAATGCTTTCGCAGTGTTGAAAAATGTATAGTGTTATGATTGTTCTGCATTTGTTTATTCATGGTCACTGCCACTACACAATCGCGTTTTGTCATCGACAGTGTTGCAAAGTGGCTAAGTCTGCAAGTCATCAGTTTGTGTGTGTAACTTCAGGCCGGGATTTTATGTAGGTTAACCACTGTTGCGTGTTTTTCTGCACGTATGCCAGTGTGGTCATTGTGTTAAATTCCTGGCGGCCCGATGTGGTAATCCGCCCTGCTACTATTGCCGTTGTGTGGCCATTATTCCGTAAGACCGTTGTCTTACGAAATTTATATGTCTCTGTCTGAAAAGTCCATTTTCCCTGTCAAGTGTATTTCTGGAATTTTATGCCTGTCATTTGGCCGCAGGAATGTAGTATTATCTGTCTAAGCCGTTATATGGGCCAATTTTGGTGTGATTGGAAGGCCGTCTGCTTGTTTTTCCCTGGCGTGCAATTTTCTCTGGGGTTCGAACCCGTGTTCTATGTAATCCTCTGTGTTATATGTCTGCGTTGTCCATGTTCTGCGGGCATTCTGTCTGTATTTTGTTTGTGTTTCTCGTACCGAAAATACCGTTGTTTAGTTAGTTTTCGGTACGAGGTTTTTGTGTGTGGACATGGGTTCGAAGCCGGTTGTCTGTAAAGATTTGGTGGCCATTTCTGTGCCGCCTACACTATGGCAAATGGGCTGTGTGTTTTTCTATGCGCAACCCCTAGTATACCTTCCTGCGAGGAGTTTGCTTATTTTTGCCCTCTCCTCGTAGTGTAAATTTTGAAGATATAGGGTTCTTAGGTTGGCTATGAATGATTCCGTGCAGTGTGCTTTGGGAACTGTCGTCTGTAAGGCTCGCAGTTTATCACTGAGGTCTGCTTTACTGCTGAGTATGAGGGTGTCGGGTTGCAATGTCTTGCGCGCTCGCTTGTTTATTTGTTCCGATAACGCTGTGTATCCGAACATGTGTTCTTAATCAGCCTGCTTTTCTGTTATTGCTCTTCGCATTATAAAAAGGCAAGAGGGGAATTTTGTGGTTTAACGTGACCATTTCTGGAGATCGTGTGCCACGGGATTTCCGTTCTACTTGGAATCCAAACCACATGCCATGGCATTTCACTTCGGAAATCTCATATGCATTGTCCGTCTGCAAAAGAACCTTCCATTGACTACACTTGTGTCCCCGAGTGTTGTGTTAGGTATACCTATGTATAAAATATATATATAGTTTATTTGGCCATTTTTCTTTCTTGGGCTAAATGTGTGAGAGAAAAAAAAATTATTTATGCCCCGCTCTGAATTAAGAGAGCACATTGAAAGAAAATAATAGTAAGTGGCGTTAGTCTCTAAAAATTATGTCGTGAGCACTATGTTTTTGAAAAAAAAAATGGTGATTGGGACCTGAGTGTAGTATTTACCAATTTGGTAACGTGAGTACTACCGTAATCTGGTTACGTCTCAGGGGAATCTACCGACACTGTCTAGTACACCTTAGGAAGGCCATTGCCAGACGTAACTGATACCCTTGTATCCACGTCACGAGCAAAGCCAGTGCACTGTGGGAGTCAAACCTGCCTATCAAAGTAATTGTAACTCACCAAAATGACAGTGTCTCATCCCGGTGTGCAATTGGGCTTTTTAGTTGGTTAAAGCACACCTCCCAAAATTTTTTTTTTTGAAACTAGTTTGAGATTCTTAATTCTTGCCATGCTTACGGTTTTCGCCCGCAACAAGAGAATCTGTCAAACTGTGGAACCATAACGTAGAACGTCTAGTCATTTCTACTTAGAAAGACTCCCTTAAGCTCTATGCTGTGATTTTATGCCTAAGTTGTGTTCAAAATATTTCTTTCCGGCCTTAAGCCTGATGGGCTTTCACTTGGCTTAGTGATGGCCTAATAGAAAGATGCCATGGCTCCCAAAAAAAAACACAGAAGGATTTAAAATTACTCACTTCTTATTTGGCCATGTTGCCCTGTATATACATAAAATACGAGAAAGAAAAAAAAAATGCGCAGTTTATGTTTACTATGTAATTGTCGGTCTATTTTCTGATATCTCCCGCGTGAAAGAACTTGTGTGGCCATTTATGATGGGGGAAGTGATGTTATTTTATTTCTTTGGCCTTGGTGGAAGTCGTTATCGTCTTTCGAGCTTCAGTGCTCAGAAAGGTGAAGGGTTTAGCCCTGTTACGATATTATAGGCCTCTGAAATCCATTGAGGTGTTTCTTTGCTGTTTTCCGGCGGAATTTCTAGCAAAGTAAGCCTTGCCCTACTTCCACCGTAGCGCGTGTTTCTAGGTCTAAGTGTACCTGTATTTAAGGGCGTTATTGCGCTTGGCGCTATCTTAATAGATTTTGCGGGAGTGTATGTATGTTTGACTGCGAGGTTTTGTGGGGTGGGTAATAATACCTTTCCTAATCCCCGTGTATGGTATGGTAATGCCTGTTTAATCTGTATGTGCGTGTACCGTGCATCCTGAGGGACTAATGCCGGTGTTCGCCTCCGTTCTGGCAAATTTGCCCTTTGAACTGGCGGTGAGGGCCGCTTAAGTGACTGTTTTTGTCCTGCCAATGTGGTGTCGCGTAGCCTGTCCGCTTTCTGGCCCGTGGCCACGGCAGACTCCTGCCACTGTGTTAGCCTATCTGTGTGAGTGTATGTAGGCTTTATATGTGGTAGGTCAGGCTCTACGTCGTCAGCCCATGACGAGGTTACCTCCTGTTGTCCCTCTGTCGTATTATGTGTGATTGAAGGTCCTGGCTTCAACTCCCTCTCGTTCATCCGGTCCGAGGGGATTGTTCTAGGCTCTTCCCCTCGGCTTGGCAAAATTGCCTTCCGATCCGGAGCTGAAGGACGTGTGTCTGTGTAGGATGTATTCTTTAGTATGTTGGAGCCTAACCTGGCCGTCTCCTGGCCTGTGGCCACGGCGAACTCCTGCCACTGCGTGGCAGTACTTGTCGAGAGGGACATCCTCGCAAATTGTCGAGTTAGCGTATCTACGCTTATGTCCTCTCTCGGCTGGGCTGGTGGCCCTACCATGAACTCAAAAATGGCCTTGTTGGTTTGGAGTTCACGGTATTCGTCCCAAATTTGGGTGTACTGCCTTATTGAGGCTCATGGCCTGCTTGCAAATTACTGTACTAATGTATTAATGTTTCTGTGCTCTGTATTGTTTTGTGGCCGCTAGTTGGAGAAGCGCTTGGACGCGAATTAGCTCCCTGTATTGGGCGTGTAAACTTGTGTAGTGCACCCTCATTCTCTCGAGGGTTGCATTATTTATCACGGGACCATGTGTGGTGATTAATTGTCGGTATATTCTGTGTCTTTGTATATGGAACCTATTGAGGTGTTCATGTATGTGATTCAAGAGTGTATGTGCGCATCTTAATCGCGCTGTCCTACCCTCTGACGGGGTGTATGGCTGTTTGCCCTGTATTGCCCCGATTTTTGTTTGGAGTGTCCGTATTTGTGTTTGACTGATCTGTATGTGTCTTTGGCATCTAAACAATAATGTTAATAATATTGGCGTACTCCTATTGCCTCTATGGCTTGCAATCTCTGCATGAGGTGCCATTCTGACTGCAGTGTATGGGCCTACAATAAGAATAAAAAAAAGTCTGTACGTGTTTGCCAGTGTATTCCTATATGTCTCTGGTTCTGTATGGGGCTAGGGGTTGGTTTATCAAGCCTTTCCCTTGTGTAGCTAGTTTAGAGCACCAAAAAAAAAAAAATGGTGCTTTTTGTCTGGGGAAAAAATTTTCTCACTAATTTGCTTGGCTTTTTGCGGTACGGAAGGGGTCGTTTTACCTACGAGGGCTCGTTGGTTGAGTCCCTTTTCTCTATGCGTAGGACCCCGCCTCCACCAGTGTTTTAGATCCCTTATTTGGGGGTGGATCTAAAAGGGAGAGTTGCTGTACTAATTTATGAGTTTGTGCCTAAAGAAGGGTAGCTCCCCTTGACAGGGCAAGCTGACCAGTGTAGTGTGTTGTGGTGTGCTAGGAACTAGGGGGCGCTCCTATAAAGACTGTAAATGTGGTTTAAGGGATGTAGCCTTAGCACGCGGGTCGATGTACCAGTCGCCCAGCCGGCTACTTATTATATAATCACCTTGCTAGTGTCAGCGGTTCGGCACGCGCTTCACTTGAGCACGCGAGCCGCCGTGAGGAATACAAGGACGTCTGAGTTGGCGTTATTACTACGGTGCGTCACGTCTGACTGTGACGGGAGTAAGGAAGGACGTGGGGACGTGAAGAAGAGTGTAGATCAGTAATGCAAGTGTAAGAGACTGACCAAGTGTTTATTGGTCAGCAATGAGTAACTGTTAGTCCCTTTTAAGGGATCTTGTGATGTTATAATGTGAGTACAAACTGTGGGTGTTAGGTTACAAAAGTAGGATTCTGAACACTGACTGACTGACTCACCTCGGTTGACACTGTCGTTAGCCTCCGGCTGTCTCGTCGAAGCACTGATGATGGTGAGATTCTCGTGACCCACTTAAGGCACCTTTTATACCTTTAGCCTCTGTTCTGTCAGCGCGTTGTGGCATAGTTGAACCAGTTTGTAGTATGTCGCTGTGTGTCATAATTACGCAAGGGTTGAGCTGCTTTATGGAGTAGCCAGCTGCCCTTATAGTATTGATGGATATTGGGTAGGCTTTTAAAGGGTTGCCTTTTATGAGATTTAGACAGATGATGGGGGGGATGATCTCTAAGGGGTGCATACCCCTTGGGTATTGTACAGTATAATTACAAATACTTCTGATACCATAAATACTAATTCTGTTCAAATTGCCAAAATCAAGGGAAGGAATGAGCCTGTTTTCAAGAAAGCAGTTAGCACAAATTGGTATTGTCCCGGTGGAGATACAGACTGTGTTATCGAGTCCGAAGCTGGGGATTTAGCGTATGTTTATCTTCGACAAACGGAGACTTTGAAATCCGGATGGCCTGAGTTTAATCAAGACATTACACGCAACACGTTGGGCATTTCTCAAGCTGGCTTCATGCTCCTAATATTATATCCTGCCCATGAGTGGGACACGCTCTAGACAGTGCTTGTAAGATCCGTTGTTGTAGCGGATAAGCTGAAGCAGCCGTACTTGGTGTTAACTTGTGATCAAGCACTCTACCATAAGTTGTTGGAGATCAAATGGGGCTCAGAACTGTTTCAAAATTGGGTTGTTTTGAAGATGGGAAATTTACATGTTGCACTTAATTTTCTGAAAACCATAGTACAGCATATGGCAGGAAGTGGTATTCGTGAGATCTGGGTGGAAAGTGGAATCTTAGCAGAGGGATCGGCCGCTGGAGTTCTTGATGGAAGGGCATATGGTAAAGGTCTTCGTAATCACAAACTTATGTTCCAGGCTTTATGGCGCATTTTACTGGATAGGCTGGCTAATGAGAAGAGCTGCGATATTTTTGAAAACCTCCCCTATGATGCAGAAACAGCTATCGAGCATTTCCTCGTACAAGAAAACCGGGAGAAAATCAAAGACATTGTACGAGGCATCACGATCGAGTTCAAATTTTGCATACTGGTGGTCATATCTAGAGATGGTTTCGACAATACTCAAATTTACAACGGGGATCCGTTCTGGAAATTGGGACATGTATTAGACTGCTCTTAAGGAGATGCTTCCTTTTACTGCGCGATACGACCACACCAATTACACTAAGTCCTTGGCAGTGTATATAGCTGAAATGCGTCAGCTCCCTGAAGAAGTCAAGATGCCATTCAGGAAGGGAGACTTCGGGGTCCAACGGAGCAATGGAAAATTTTGTCAAGTTGACGCGGATCATGCACAGGAATGGACAGTGGGCACTTCTAAGAAAGCCGGCGGATTAGTTGGAATCACGCAGGAAGAGTCTGCTCTGCATCGTTGGGCCTTGCTATTTCACTGGAGGAGCGATATTACTAATTCCGCGTCTGAAATGTCCGTGGTAGGAACAGAAGGCTGCGCATATAAAGAACAATCTGTCTATCCTGGTAGGAGACGGCGAGACAACTCGGACGAAGAAAAACTCTTGTCCACTTTGAAAACTTTTAAAGTTTTCTCAGAAGACAATGCTGATCTCTCAAATAATCACAATGTAGCAACTAAGGACAATGCTACCGTCAAGATCCAAGATTCGCTTCTACGCGCACGAGAACTGGGGCTTGAACAAGTGAATAAGTTCGTCTCCAAACGACTTGTGTCATCTGAAGACACAGGACCACCGCAAGTGAGCTTCCATTTGCCCATTTCTAAGAATCGCCCTCTCACACTGAACGACTTGCCGAAAGTTTTGACGAAGAAAACGACCCACACAAGAGTGCTGAGTAGTGACAGGAGCGTTCTCTAGAGAGTAGTAATGGCTTACGAGGCCGGGAGGGAAATTGATCTTCAAGAAATTTTAAAACATGAGCTCATGGCCTGTCCTCCATCCCTGACAAACACGGATGGAGATTTAAGAAGTGGAGATAAGTCTACACTGATTACAACTCTAACTAAGGACATTGACTCCCCTGATAATATAGTTCTGGAGAGAGAATTATCACATGTACTCATTTTATTTTATCGTATGATGATACAGAGTTAAAATATACACTACATATCAAGTTATATATACAGTTATATACAAAGTCATAAACACAAGTTCTAAACTTCTATGTCCAGGCCATCAATCCACTGAAGTGCCTCAGAAGATCCATGGTGAATGTCACCTACTGATCCTTGGAACGCTCGTTGCGGACATTCACCAACAATATGTCCGATGGTTTGCAAGGTAGCTCCACAATCGCAGTTAGCAGAAGTAACCCAACCCCATTTGTGAAGCAGGAATCCACATTTGCCTTGTCCTGTACGGATCCGGTTAATAATTCTCCATTGGCGTCTGGGGAGTTTGAAACCTTCTACCCGGTTGGAAGGGTTTTCAATCAGATGTGCATTGAATACTGATGATTCTTCCCACATAGTTTTCCATGCTTCTGAGCTGTTAAATGAAGAGTCTTCAAGGAGTACTGCAGAGCGCCAAGGTGGTTTTCTTGACTTCAACCGTTGATTGCCTGCTTTTGCTACATCAGTATGTATGGGTAGCTGGGGGTTCTTCTGAATGGTTTTCCAGATCTTCAGGAGAGCCTCTGATCTTCGAAGAGCTGGAGGTTGGATGTTACTTAGAACAGGTAACCATATAGTGGGTGTGCTACGTATACAGCCCGTAATCAGTCGCATTGTCTGGTTAAGTTGTACATCTATCTTCTTGGAGTGGACACTGTTTAGCCAAGATGGGCAGCAGTATTCAGCAACGGAGTATGACAGCGCCAGAGCAGTTGATCGTAAAGTTTGAGCGCTGGAACCCCAGGAGGTACCAACAAGCTTCTGAGTGATGCTATTACGGGTCTTCACCTTTGCGGCCACGTTCGTGAGATGTTGTTTGAAGGTCAAGGACCTATCAAGTGTTATCCCAAGGTACTTAGGCATGCTGCAGAACTGCAAAGTTTGTCCTCTGAATTTGACTTCTGGTTTGTAATTACACGTACTCATTGACGGCATGGCAATGATCAATGCACTGCAGAAGCCAGCAAAATGCGTTACGTTTGGAGATTACGCCATGGCAGTAGAAAGACATATCCGATCCCACACTTCTGTCTATTCAAGAATCGACATTGTTTTCGACCGGTAGGTGTTTTACATTATTATTATTATTATTATTATTATTATTATTATTATTATTATTATTATTATTATTATTCAAATTCCATGACTAACTGATTTTACGTAGTGCTAAAAATATTGTAATCTTATTGAACATTTATTTCTTAATTTTTGTATTAAATAGTCATATTTTTTGTCCGAATTATGTTATGTACGATAAAAATGAGCGTTGGTAGCTCCTTGTAACGCATAACGATCATTTATATCGCTTCTCACGACAAATGTATCTCCAAAACCGTTTTGAAAATTAAAATACAACCTGAGTAAACGAAAATAATGCAAATATAAGGCTAAGTCCGCCATCTTGGATTTCTGGCTTCCGGTCGAGAAATCAGCCTGGCAACAGCGATATTCTTGTTCAGCAGGTCCGAATTAGTAAATATAAGCCATTTGCCCAAATGTTACCCAAAATGTCGCTCAAATTTAGAATTTGGTAAAACTGAACCAGTCTATTACAGGCAATGTCTACAGTGAAGCACTTTGTATCAGCATGGTGGTGGGTTGATACACATGCTTCTAGGTTTGTCAAATATGCTCTATTGTTTTTCTTCTTTGCATCATCTTGATTTACAACTTGTTTTTCTTCTGTATTACCTTCATGATATTTTTTGAAGAAACACTTTTCCCACGTATGATTAGTTTTCTTACAAAAATTACACGGTGGAAAAACAGCAGCATTACTGTCTGTCTTCTTTCCGGATTTTCGACATTGTTTTGCAAAATGTCCCATGTCTCCACAGTTTTTGCACTTTTTCTTCTTAAAGGATTGAAAAGCTACGGCTGTTTCTCCTTTGATGCTCAGTTTATACTTTTCTTCCTCGCTGCACAGTCTTGATATTAGATTTTCTATGGTCTGACTTGTCCCGGGTGTTGAATCCCACGCCGAACTAAAATGTTTGTAGTTATCAGGCAGTGCTGTCATGATCCTTGTGATTAATTTGCTTTCATTGATGTCTTCTTTCAGCTGGTTAAGCTGGAAGGTTATGTTTTGTACAGTGCTTACATTGGTCATGATGTCTTTGGTTTTATCAAACGTGAAGTTATAAAATTCTGCAAGAAGCTTACTTTTCTGTTGTGTGGTGTCTCTTTTGTATATTCTTATTAAAGTATCATACATACTTTTGGCAGTTTCACATGACAAAATGTGGATTTTGACATTGTGGTCAACGGTTCGAAGGATGTAATGCCTTGTCTTGGCATCCTTGGCGCGCCATTTCTTTTTATCATCTTCTTTCCCGTCTGAGACCAGCACATCTTTTCCTTTAACCACTTCGTACAATTCCTTCGCTTCGAACAGAGTTCTTATTTCCAGTTCCCACAAAGGAAATTTTTCTATATTCTTGAGCTTTGGAATGCTCGAAATATCATCGGATCCTGCCATGTCTAACCTGTACGATTCAGGACTTTTCTTCTTTGTATATCTTATTACCCAGCTATCTTGAGCTGTTTGGGCCCATAACCTGATGAGATTTTATGTACTAGTATTATATATTTACGTTTTAGGCTTATTATATTTTAAGATGTTCACCTGGAGTGTACGTATAGTTATTTTTAATAATGATCATCACTTGTTATTTCAATTGTCTCGTCTCACAATATCATAATATAACAACATTACTTTCAAATCCACCTTCAACTTATCTATTTCAAGATAATATCCGTTTAAATATTCAATTTTATTGTAATCCATCTCCTATTCAATCATAAGCTGCACCTTGACCTGACATAAATTTTATTACAAAATCTAGAAAATTCTTTCTCTTAAAAGATAATCTTACGACGGCGGTATACAGCGGTCTAGCTGAATGCCTCTCACCAAGGCGGTCCGGGTTCGATTCCCGGTCAATGCATGTGAGATTTTCGAAGTGAAATGCCATGTCCTGTGGTTCGGATTCCACGTAAAACGGAGGTCCCGTGGCTCATGATCTCGAGATTAAACTACAAGCTTCCTTTTTTTTTCTCTTTGGTGTTACCAACTTATGGCAGCAGAATTTAACAAATTCAAGTAACTATTCCAGGTAGTATATATAATAAAAGATAAAACAGTGTGTTTTTCCACTACAATTTAAAATTATACGATGGAGTTGGTTAAATATTTTACTTAAGACTTTACTTAAGCCTTCCACATATTGTGATTGTTCCAAACATCATGGACTAAAGATATTCCACTTGTTCATTGTGGTATTCAATAAATAAAAAAGACATCGTTTAACTAGAAATATTTTACTTGCAGGTCAAATAACTGGAATCTCACAGAGTTTGAGATAAAATACTACGTTATAAAATCATGTGCAACGTCCTTAGACCTCTCCTGGAATTCTCCTAATGAATTTATACAAGAAAAGAATATCGTCGCTTACTGTTACCATGTGATGACCTGTTCAAATCTAAAAAAAGCTGTAAAATAGAGTCGAATTTGACTATCTACAATAAAGTCGTGCTAAATGGTGGTCTCTAATACTAAATCTACGAGCCTCTAACCCTCTACTATGATCTTATTTGTGACTCACGGACTCGTGATTAGTTCTGAACAGTTCTCTGGCCTTATGGCAACCCTGCCATTGATGTGATTGACCATGCGTTCCACTCGGTTGAGCGTTGATATTTTTTTCTTTTTCCGTCCCATGGTTACTCAATATTCGCCTCCCCATAGCATGGTTTAGTTTATTCCATCATCCTTCTGGTCTCCATTAGTGAATTATACCAAGTGTCCTCGTTCCGATGATCCGTGATGATTATGTTGCATAGAATTTACGTATAAGTTTTATCGTTGACAAATAATTCAATCACTACCTTTACACTTGCAGACAAGTTACAAAATTGGCCATTTGTCTGCCACAGACTTTAATACACTGGTTATTCAGCGTTATCTCACAAATTCTAAACGTACAAACACTTTCAGTTCACTGAAATGTAACTTCACCTCGTGCCTCGCGGTCACGTTTTCACCGTTCACAAATATTGCAATAGTTTGCAAAATACTGTTCTCACTCGCTCTTAATAATGTTTCACACTTCCCTCGTGCTCACAGCACGTTATAAATTTATAATTATCGTGCGATACACGCCGATATTCAATCAACCACGTTTTTCGAAGGAGCAAAATTTTCTTTCCGCCACCCGCGGGTCACGAATACAGAAGTACTGTCCTTTCCGGATTCGACTGCTCGAGTCAAGCGTCATCTCCACCACGTTGAGCAACTGTATTCTGCCAAAAATACATTTGTGACATTAAAATATTAGGTTTCACCAGTCGTAAAATCTTTGAATTAAATGTCCTCTTCAATTACTAAATCATACTCTTTACATTTTCCTCAAGTGCATAAAAATTCTCCTCGTGGCAATATTCACAGTCCAAAGAATAGTATATCTCAACTACTTGAATCAATGTTCTCCTTCTCGGGTTTCTTGGTCCCTCCATTAGTGATCCTAAAGAAATGGCATTCACACATGAGCTTCTCGGGCTCAATGTGTTCTCTGGTCTAGCAGCTTTCTTTTTCTTTGTGCTGTCAATGATGTTTTAAACCTTGTTTGTGGTCAGTGGGGTTCAACCTTTTGTTGAATGAAGGCCAGTTTCTTGCGTGTTTTCCTGTACCGGTACGTCCTTTATTTCATCTTTGTTTAGTATACTGCTAAAGTATGACGCCCATGCTTCAATATTTATATAGTGCGTCTGCGTTTGCTTCCTGGGATGAAGAGCAATATACGGGTCCTTCCTAGCTTCTTCTACTATTCTTTTGCCTTCTTCTTCACAATATGTCCTCTTTTTCTCTCTTATGAATTTCTTGTAGAGATTTCTCTTCATGTTGTAAATCTTAAGAAGAATAGGACCCTCTATGATCAATTTTTGCTGACGAAGGATTTCCAACGCCTCTTTCCTTAGCAGATAGCAGTTCTGGTCAAACCATGGTTGTGCCTTTCGTTTTTTTCTAGATCTTGTGACTTGTGTTAGTAGTTCCTCAAGCATTTGTACCGCTTCATCCAATGTTGTGTTCTCTATTAAGTTTTCTATATGTTCTATCCATTCGATTCGTTCTTCTACTTTTTTGACGTCAATTATTCTCCAAAATAAGTGCTGTGTTTGTTTTTTTGGTTCATGCCAATCTCCTGTAACTGTAATTTCCATTGGGATATGTTTACGAATTGGTGTGTGAGTCGCTGTCCAGAGGGGGGTTAATTCCCCTTGTATTGGGCCTCTTGTAAGTGCGATATAAATCACATTTTTGCCATTATGGCAAATATATGTTGGTACATTTCTGTTATCAGTATGTGGAATCCTTTTTCTTGCAGATTTTCCAATACAAGTTTTGTTTTGAAACTTGGCATGTCTAGTCTACAATTTAGGTCTCCTGCAATTATTACAGGGTTATCTTGTACATTCTGTGTGATTAATTGGCCTAATTCACCTATTATCTCCAAGGCCATTACATTCGGCTGGAAGTAGGCTGCTATGACAGTGATATACTTTGTCTCTATTAGTAGCGTGTGATCGTGCTTTGTTGTCGAGATTATTGGGGTCAGCCATGGCTTTAGGAGGACTGTAATTTCTCCCTTGGGTCTTCCTCTTTCTCCTTGTTCTGCTTTTACATGGATGCAACAATATTCTGTATGTTGCCCTTGGTCTATGAGAAATGTTTCTGTTAATATTAATACGTCGTATCCTTCTATGCAGTCAGTAGATATCATGTTGAATGCACTTTTTAAACCTTCAATGTTCCATAACATTATCCTTATATTGTCTCTTTCCTTATTTTCTCTGTGCATAGTCTTTTCCGATAGTCTTATATGTGTTTTATACGGGAAATGTCCCTGTGTTCCTCTGAAAGAACAGGAAACGTCTGACTGTTATTTCTGCAGGCCAAAATTCTGGCTCATTTACTTTCTCTAGGTACTTATAAGGAACTCCTACTTAGAAATATTTTGTGTTATATTTCGTTGAAAATTCTTCGCTAATTATGTTTCCCACAATTTCCTTCCTGGTAAGGAATTTCCTAATAGATTCTGTCGTGGATTCCTGTCTCAGTCTTCCTACGAAGAGCCAGGCCATTTTTTCTGATGCTTGTAAGTCTTCGTCCTTCGACCCATTGCCTAGCAAAGGAGGTTTAGATCGTGTTGGTTGTCTTTTCCTTTTGGCGTTACCGTTGTCCATTTCTCTATAGCTGTCGTATCCTGTGGTGTTTCATAAACATCTGTGATAAATCCAATATCAAACAGCATGTAACGTCCATACTATCCATTAGACTTCAACCAAATTTTGTATGTGCATTCTATACCTTAAGTGATGGAACTAAGAATATATTCAGAGTCACCAGTGCTGCCAACTGTAGTAAGTTGCTCTATTAGGCTACACTATTTCAGGTGTATTTCAAACGTCAGTAGGCCACTTAGAAATGTTAGTATTAAGGACTTGATTTCGTCATTATTCTAGATAGGTCTATATAGATTGGCATGAATCATAAATTTTAAGAAAATTAGGCTCTTTCGTTCGTCACCGAACTTCTTGTTATTTATTTTGATATAACAATGCATTTTCCAATTCATATTCTTAGTGATAGAGTCTACAAAATTGACCAAAATCGTAAGCTTGGTTGGATGGTTGGTTTAAAACAATATTTCTACAAAAAATATGCAAATTATCTCATAATTACGAAATGTAATAACTTCCAACAAACAGAGCAAAGGCAGGTTATTAAATGTTTCACTTATCAGCAAACCGGTGAAACTCGACAACTTAATAATCACCATTTTGAATAATTTAAGGAAAATGATGAAACTCAAAAATCGTCATTTTGAATAATTTATTTGTATGTCTAATTGTTCAGATGACATTTGTATAAAGTTGCACCTGTTTTCATTTTAAACAAGTAGTTCCGTGAAGAACTATACAGCCTATTTTCATATATCCTGCTCATGTTAATTGTCTCTATCAACATACAAAATTTCAGTTTAATTGCTGTAACAGATTCTTAGATATTGAGAACCGTCTTAATATTTCAAATGGTCGCCAGGATGGATTTTTATTTTTGTCCTATTACATTAAGATTATTGTGTACGTGTGGTATTCGAACTTCAATCGCACGATAAGAACACAAGAAGTAAAAACGAGATTTTAAAAGTACGCACACCAGCCATCTTGTGATTATGAAAACAATTGAAATAAATTACATGCCAGTGGATCAACATTTGTATAAGCATTTAACGTGCAACGTTTCACGGCACTCGGATAGTTATTTCGCGAGGAACGTCCATTTAAATATTTATACTTCGCGTCACCGCCATGTTGGATTTGTGCTCACCAGGTTACTGAAAGTCCTATAGGTGAACATATGTTCATAGTCTCTATGAACATTAAAAAAATCAGTTTAGTTGCTGTAAAAGATTCATAGATATTGAGAACCGTCTAAACATTTCGGAAGCTCGCCATTTAGGATTGTTATATGTATAGGCCATAGAGTTATGCACCAATGAAGGACAATTATTGCCTAGCTTCATTATTCAAACTTTCACTTCGATAGCATGATTACGACACAAGAATAAAAACTTAATTTTAAAATTTCGCACAACCGCCATCTTGAGGTTATGTAAACAATTGAATTAAATTAGATGGCAGTACATTACAATCTGCAAAATCATTTACTGTACCACATTTCACTGCGCTCAGAGAGTTAAATCACGAGAAAAGTCTATTAAAATATTTCAAATTCGCTTGGTCGCCATGTTCGTTTTGTACTTTACAGGTTTATGAAATATACATAGGTAAACTTGTATTAGTACCCTTTATCACAGTACAAAATTGCAGGGTGATATCTGTAATAGTTTCGGAGATATAGAATGTCAGTGAAATATTTCGCACAGCCACCATTTTGAGGTTATGTAAACAATTGAACTAAATTAAACTCCAGTGCATTAAAATGTGTATAAACATTTGCTGTACCAAGTTTCATTACGTTTGGATAGTTAAATCGCGAGAAATGTCTATTTAAAAGTCTCAACTTCGCTTGACCGCCATGTTGGTTTTGTAGTCTCCAGGTTTTTGAAAGTCTCATAGGTGAACTTCTAGTAGTGCCCTTTATCACCGTACACAATTTCAGGGCGATATCTGTAATAGTTTTGGAGATATTGAAGGCTAGTGAAATATTTCGCACAGCCGCCACGTTGGATTGGTGAGACGTAACAAAATTTGAAGGGCACGGTCGAGGTCGCCTGGAATAGTGCTATGAACTTACCGAGTTTCATTGAAATCGCTCCAGCAGTTTAGATTTTATTAGGGGGGGACACACACACACCTCTCTCTCTCTCACACACACACACACACACACACACGCACACACACACGGACAAAAGGTGATCTCATAGGCCTATTTTTTCAAAATTGAAAATAGGCTAAAAATCATTGGTTTATATATGGTAGAATCAGAGGTAAAAATTGTTTAAAATTGCAGGTGTTAAGCTGTATCGAACCCCAAATTGAAATCGATAAAACTTTGAAAAAAACAACATATGAACACAGATTTGTAAAATTAGTTTTACATTTTTAGTTAAAACACGAGTACTACAACATTTTCGGAAGATCATCCTGGAATATCTGATTTTTTTTCTCCCATTACATGCAAAATTTGGACATTTCGGGATATATGGCAATCCTGGAAAGAAGGCCAAATTATTCACGTGGTAATAGCAAATCAACATTCGCTAGCAAACGTATAAGATGTGTCCTTCCCCTTACAACAACAAACATATCATCAAATTATCATCGTCATTGTCATGGTATAAATCCTACGCTTGCTCTGGGCGGTGTTGCTATGAAAATTCCCTTTCCAGTTGATAACCTTGGTCTTGAGGAACTGTAATTTATGACTTAGTTTAACAAAGAAGATTCCAGACTATCTGGAGCTTTAAGAATTGAACTCTATCCACCTGGCCGATTAGGGAAACCAGATAAAGAAGCTATATTACCCAATAATTCATTGATTACATCCCGGTTAATATGATGTACCATACTGCGTGCGCATTCTTATTACATTAAAATATGAGTGATGGTGTGTTTAGATTGATTATACTGACAAGGAGAAGACAACAGTTGGTGGCTGCCGGAAACATAGACTCCTGGTTCCTCTTCCTGCACGCGCACGCGCCAAGCGACACCTGTGCGAACTGCATCCACCTGGCCTCACTGGTACACCTGTACCGCGACCTGCGGGCGGAAACACACCCCACCCTCATTGAACATACTTTAATGGCCCGGGCGACACTCGCTCTAACATTGTCTCCGTTATACATAATCTATAATACGCTAAGGTGTATGTTTCACAAAACTCAAGCTCCTAAACCAGAGGGAGTTAGAAGGTGTGGTTTGTACCAAAATCTTCCAAATCGTCTCAATAGTACAGGACGAATCTTGCATTTCTGGAAAAGTCAACGGAAATATATTTATTTGTTTATAAAGTATTTTTAAATAAATAACCAAGACGATAGCCCCTGGCAGAACTACATCGCGTACAGCCCGCATAGCACGAAAGCCGGGCGGGTAGTATGTACACATGGGGTGCACACAACCAGCAGCAGTGATGAATTGCTCTCTGATTTCATAAATGTCGACGATTTGTTTAAAAAGTGCGTTTAAACAAATAAACATATTTATAGAAGCACGCATAACAGTAAAGCCGGGCGGGTGGTTTATACACATGCGAGAGTTATCGCACGGGGCCGCTAGATATATATATTATACTAGCTGAAGTACCCGTGCTTCGCTACGCGTCATAAATGAATTAAAATGTGAAAGTGACAGTTAAAACAGGGGATAGGCGAGGTGCTGAGCAGAGGGAGATTAAGGATGGAACATTTTGTCCAACTACACCGCTCGGCGTTGACCGTGTTTTATAGCACTAATTTAGGTTTTACTCGCTAACCGTTGGAGTTACCTCTCGGATAGAAAATGTCATTTTAAACCTCGTATATGCCATCAAAAGTTTGCTATTTCTTAGCGTTCTATTTTTATTTGAAATGGACATATGAAAATTTGAAACCAAAGGGTGTAGTGACGTCACTAAAATGGTCGCCATCTTTAAATAGTGCAAAGTATTGAAATCAAAAGTAGCCTATATGTTAACCAGGTAAATCAGCTACTTCCATGTAAAATTCATGTAAATCGGACCAGTGGTACTTGCGTGATTGAGTAATACACAGACACACACCATCTCATTTTTAGCCTATTTTCAATTTTGAAAAAATAGGCTTATGAGATCACCTTTTGTCCGTGTGTGTGTGCGTGTGTGTGTGTGTGTGTGTGTGATTCGTGTGTGTGTCCCCCCCCCCCCCTAATAAAATCTAAACGGCAGGAGCGATTTCAATGAAACTCGGAAAGTTCATAGCACTATTCCTGGCGACCTCGACCGTGCCCTTCAAATTTTGTTATAACTCACCAATCCAACATGGCGGGTGTGCGAAATATTTCACCAGCATTCAATATCTCCGAAACTATTACCGATATTACCCTGACATTTTCTATGGTGATAGAGGGGACTACTATAAGTTCGCTTATGTGACTTTTGAAAACATGGTAACTACAAAACCAACATGGCGGCCAAGCGAATTTGCGACTTTTAAATAGACGTTTCTCGCGATTTGGCCAACCAAACGCAATGACCCTTGGTACAGTATATGTTTATATACATTGTAATGCACCGACATATAACTTCGTTCAATTGTTTACATAATCACAAGATGGCGGATGTGCGAAATATTTCACCGGCATTCTATATCTCTGAAACTATTAGCGGTATCTCCCTAAAATTTTGTACGGAGATAAAGGGCACTACTGGAAGTCCATCTATAAGATTTTCAAAAACCGGTTAACTACAAAACGAACATGGCGGCTAAGCGAATTTGAACATTTTAAATAGACCTTTCTCGCGATTTAATGTTCCAAGCGCACTGAAACCTGGTACAGGAAATATCTATACACATTGTAATCCACCGGTATCTAATTTAGTTCAATTGTTTACATAACCTCAAGATGGCGGCAGTGCGAATTTTAAAATTAAGTTTTTATTTCTTGTGATGTAGTCATGCGATCGAAGTGAAAGTTTGAATAATGAACCTACGCAATAATTTTCCTTTAATGGTACATGACTATGGCCTATACATTTAACAATCCAACATGGCGACCATCCGAAATATTTAGACGATACTGAATATCTACGAATCTATTTAACAATCAAACTGCATTTTTTAATGTTCACAGGGGCTATGAACTTAAGTTCACCTATAGGACTTTAAATAACCTGGTGATCACAAATCCAACATGGCGGTGACGCGAATTATAAATATTCACATGGACGTTTCTCGCAATTTAACCATCCGCGTGCAGTGAAACTTGGTACAGTAAATCTTTATCCGAATGTTAATCCACTGGCATCTAATTTATTTCAATTGTTTCCATAACCTCAAGATGGCAGCTGTGAAAATTTTTAAATCTCCTTGTTTTTTCTTGTGTCCTAATTATGCGATTGAAGTCTGAATGCTACACGTACACAATAATCTGCATGTAACAGTACATACTGTAACTCTAGGACCTACATATATAAAATCCAACATGGCGACCATCCGAAATATTTAGTCGGTTCTCAATATCTACGAATCTATTATAGCAATCAAACTGAAATTGTTGATAGAGGCAATAAACATAAGTAGGATATATGAAAATAGGCTGTATAGTTCTTCACGGAACTACTTGTTTTGCCTCGCTTCGCTCGCGTCATAGTCGTATTATATTGTTATTCAATGAAATGCAGGTTTAACCCCGTTAACACCCCTTTAGAACATGAATATCCAAAAATCCCTCCTTAGTAGACGTTTTCGACAAACAACAAACATATCCCCAAAATATAATTCTTCTAACTTTAATAGTTTTGGTTGGTCGATGAGAGTGAACATCCAAAAATCCTTCCTTAGTGGACGTTTTCCTTCCAGAATTTCACCCCTCCCCATAGGCCCCTTAAATTGGATTTATGAGAAAACGGTCCGAACACCTATTTATTTTAATTATTTATTTATTTATGTATTTATATATTTTTAAGCTGATTGATTTCTTCAGAGTTTCAAACTCCTTGCCTATGTCGTTTAAGAGATACACGCTCCGTTAGGAATCTTTCAACCCCCACTTTTCACCCCTTTCACCTCATAATATACACCATATCGATAAACCCTTAGACATATGTCTGCTTATTCTTAATGATGAGTTTACAGTATATGCCGAGTATCCCATTCCCAAGGAAACCAATAGGGAGATATTGTTATTCAATTAAATGCAAGTCTGCCCCCTTAATACCCCTTTAGAATCTGAATATCTAAAAATCCTTCCTTAGTGGACGTTTTCGACATAAACGAACTTAGCCCCAAAATGTCATGTTTCTAACTTCAATAATTTTGGCTGGGCGATGATGAGTGGGTGAGTAAGTCAGGATGGATTTATGAAAAAAAAACGGTCGAACACCTATTTACTTATATTTTAAACTGTTTTTCCCGACGAATTTCAAACTTCTCGCCTATGTCGTTTAAGAGATACACGCTCCGTTAAGAATCCCTCAACCCCCAATTTTCACCCCTTTCCCCTCATGATATACACCACATCGATAAACCCTTAGACATGTCTGATTATTTTTAAAGATTAATTTATATGCCGAATATCACATCCCCAAAGAAACAACTCATGAGATATCGTTATTCAATGAAATGCACGTTAACCCCCTTAACACCTCTTTAAAACCCGAATAAACAAAAATCATTCCTTAGTCGACGTTTTCGACATACAGCGAACATATTAACACAAATTTCATGTTTCCAACTTTAATAGTTTTCGCTAGGCGTGATGAGTGAGTGAGTCAGACTGAACTTTTTCTTTCAATTATATTTACCAGAATTTCACCCCTCTCCATGGGCCCCTTAAATTGGATTGATGAAAAAACGCTTGAACACCTATTAACTTATTTTTTAAGCTGTCTTTTTCCCCTGAGTTTGATGAGTGAGTGAGTTAGTCAGTCAGTTAGGACACTTTCTCTCCATTTTCCCCCAGAATTTCACCACACCCCATTGGCCCCTTAAATTAATTTATGAAAAAACGGTTGAACATCGATTTACTTATTTTTTAAGCTGATTTTGTTTCGCTGAGTTTCAAATTTCTCGCCTATGTCGTTTAAGAGATAGGCCTACACGCTACGTTTGGAATCCTTCAACCCCCCACTTTTCACCCCATTCACCTCATAATAATACACCACATCGAAAAACACTTAGACACATGTCTGCTTATTTCTAATGATCAGTTTATATGCCGAGTATCACATCCACAAATGAAACCACTCGTGAGATATTGTTACTCAATGAAATGCAGGTTTAACCCCCTTAAGATCCCTTTAGAGCCAGAATATCCAAAAATCCTCCCTTGGTGTACGGTTTCGACACACAACGAACATACACCCAAAATGCCATGTTTTGAACTTCATTATTTTTGGCTGGGCGATGATGAGTGAGTGAGTGAGTCAGGACATATTCTTTCATTTCAGCCTATTTTCAATTTTGAAAAAAGATAGGCTTATGAGATCACCTTTTGTCCGTGTGTGTGTGTGTGTGTGTGTGTGTGTGTGTGTGTCCCTAATAAAATCTAAACGGCCGGAGCGATTTCAATGAACCTCGGTAAGTCCATAGCACTATTCCCGGCGACCTCGACCGTGCCCTTCAAATTTTGTTACTTCTCACCAATCCAACATGGCGGCTGTGCGAAATATTTCACTAGCATTCAATATCTCCGAAACTATTACCGATATCCCCCTGAAATTGTGTACGGTGATAAAGGGCACTACTAGAAGTTCGCCTATGAGACTTTCAAAAACCTGGTGACTACAAAAACAACATGGCGGTCAATCGAAATTGAGACTTTTAAATAGACTTTTCTCGCGATTTAACTATCCAAACGTAATGAAACTTGGTAGAAAAAAATGTTTATACACATTGTAATGCACGGGAGTCTAATTTAGTTCAATTGTTTACATAACCTCAAAATGGCGGCTGTGCGAAATATTTCACTGACATTCTATATCTCCGAAACTATTACAGATATCACCCTGAAATTTTGTACGGTGATAAAGGCTCCTCATACAAGTTTACCTATGTATATTTCATAAACCTGTAAAGTACAAAACGAACATGGCGACCAAGCGAATTTCAAAAAATTTAATATACTTTTCCCGTGATTTAACTCTCTGAGCGCTGTGAAATGTGGTACAGTAAATTATTTTGCAGATTTTAATGCACTGCCATATAAATTAATTCAATTGTTTACATAACCTCAAGATGGCGGCTGTGCGAAATTTTAAAATTAAGTTTTTATTTCTTGTGTCGTAATCATGCGATCGAAGTGAAAGTTTGAATAATGAACCTAGGCAATAATTGTCCTTGAATGGTACATAACTCTATGGCCTATACATATAATAATCCTAAATGGCGAGCTTCCGAAATATTTAGACGGTTCTCAATATCTATGAATCTTTTACAGCAACCAAACTGAATTTTTTTACGTTCATAGAGACTATGAACATATGTTCACCTATAGGACTTTCAGTAACCTGGTGAGCACAAATCCAACATGGCGGCGACGCGAAGTATAAATATTTAAATGGACGTTTCTCGCGAATTAACTATCCGAGTGCCGTGAAACGTTGCACATTAAATGCTTATACAAATGTTGATCCACTGGCATCTAATTTATTTCAATTGTGTGCATAATCACAAGATGGCTGCTGTGCGTAATTTTAAAATCTCGTTTTTACTTCTTGTGTTCTAATCATGCGATTAAAGTTTGAATACCACACGTACACAATAATCTTAATGTAATAGTACAAAAATAAAAATCCAACCTGGCGACCATCTGAAATATTTAAACGGTTCTCAATATCTACGAATCTGTTACAGCAATTAAACTGAAATGTTGAATGTTGATAGAGGCAATTAACATGAGCAGGATATATGAAAATAGGCTGTGTAGTTCTTCACGGAACTACTTGTTTTCTTCAGGTTTTCACCCCTCCCGATGAACCCCTTAAATTTGATTTATCAAAAAAAAAGCAGTTCCCCCCCCCCCCCCTGAGTTTGAAGAGTGAGTGAGTCAATAGGTTAGGACACTTTCTTTCCTGTTTTTTTTTTCTTTTCAGAATTTCACCCTTCCCCATGTGCCCCTTAAATTGGATTTATTAAAAAAACGGTCGAACACCTATTTACTTATTTTTAAGCTGAGTTTTTCCGCTGAGTTTCAAACCTCGCGCCTATGTCGTTAAAGAGATACACGCTCCGTTAGGAATCCTTAAACCCCCATCTTTCACCCCTTTCACCTCATAATGTAGACAGCATCGAAAAACCCTCAGGCACGTGTCTTCTTATTTTTTAGTGATGAGTTTATATGCCGTGTATCACATCCCCCAATGAAACCAATCGGGAGATATTGTTATTCAATGAAATGCAGGTTTAACCCCCTTAAGACCCCTTTAGAACCTGAATATCCGAAAATCATCTCTTAGTAGACGGTTTTGACATACAATGAACATTTTCCCAAACTGTCATGTTTCTAACTTCAATAATTTTGGTTGGGCGATGAGTGAGTGAGTGAGTGAGTGAGTAAAGACATTTTCTTTCAATTTTATTTTTTCAGAATTTCACCCCTCCCCATGAACCCCTTAAATTTGATTTATGAAAAATACTGGCGAACAGCTATTTACTTACTTTAAAGCAGTTTTCCCCCCTGAGTTTGATGAGTGAGTGAGTCAGTCAATCAGTTAGGACACTTTCTTTCCTGTTTTTCCCCCCAGAATTTCACCCCTCCCCATGGGCCCCTTAAATTGGATTTATGAAAAAACGGTCAAACACCTATTTTCTTATTTTTTATGCTTTTTTTTCGCTGAGTTTCAAACTCCTCGACTATGTCGTTTAAGAGATACACGCTCCGTTAGGAATCTTTCAACCCCCACTTTTCACCCCTTTCACCTCATAATATACACCACATCGAAAAACCCTCAGACACGTGTCTTCTTATTAGCCTACTTTCGATTTTTGCAAAAAATGAAAGTAGACTTATGAGATCAACACAGGGCGAAAAAAGTGTGTCTGTCTGTGTGTGTGTATGTATGTGTGTGAATCTGTGTGTGTGTGTGTGTGTGTGAGTATGTGTGTGTGTGAGTCTGTGTGTGTGTGTGTGTGTGTGTGTGTGTGTGTGAGTGTGTGTACTCTGAATGCCTGTCCCCCCCTATCAATTCGAACACGGTGTATGCGAATTGAACGAAATTTGGTACAAAGGTAGCACTAGCAAAGGACACCTCAGTGTCATGTTTTATATCGCCGCCATCTTGACGGAAACGTAATGGCGGCCACACAAATGTTCAAAGCTTAAATCAAATTACGACTAAACTAATCATCCAATCTCTACCAAACTTTGCAACAACATACCTTTATGGGGGGAGCATCCTTTGACCAAACTAATAGGTCATCAGCGTAATAGTTTGCGGATGGCGGCCATCTTTGTGTGAAAATCGATTCCGCCTATTAATTCGAACACGGTGCAACCGAATGGAACGAAATTTGGTACAGAGGTAGTACTAACAAAAGGCACCTCAGTGTCATGTTTTATATCGCCGCCATCTTGACGGAAACGTAATGGCGGCCACACAAATGTTCAAAGCTTAAATCAAATTACGATTAACCTAATCATCCGATCTCTACCAAATTTTGCAACAACATACCTTTATAGAGGAAGCATCCTTTGACTAAATGACTAGGTCATTAGCCTAATAGTTTGCGGATGGCGGCCATCTTTGTGTGAAAATCGATTCCGCCTATTAATTCGAACACGGTGCAACCGAATGGAACGAAATTTGGTACAGAGGTAGTACTAACAAAAGGCACCTCTGTGTCATGTTTTATATCGCCGCCATCTTGACGGAAACGTAATGGCGGCCACACAAATGTTCAAAGCTTAAATCAAATTACGATTAACCTAATCATCCGATCTCTACCAAATTTTGCATCAACATACCTTTATAGAGGAAGCATCCTTTGACTAAATGACTAGGTCATTAGCCTAATAGTTTGCGGATGGCGGCCATCTTTGTGTGAAAATCAATTCCCCCTATTAATTCAAACACGGTGAAACCGAATGGAACGAAATTTGGTACAGAGGTAGCACTAGCAAAGGGCATCTCAGTGTCATGTTTTATATCGCCGCCATATTGACAGAAACGTAATGGCGGCCACACAAATGTTCAAAGCTTAAGTTAAATTACGACTAACATAACCATCCGATCTCTACCAAACTTTGCAACAACATTTCTTTATGGAGGGAGCATCCTTTGACCAATCTAATAGGTTATTAGCCTAATAGTTTGCAGATGGCGGCCATCTTTATGTCAAAATTGATTCCCCCTATTAATTCGAACACGGTGGAACCGAATGAACGAAATTTTGTACAGAGGTAGCACTATCAAAGGGCACCTCAGTGTCATGTTTTATACCGCCGCCATCTTGACAGAAACGTAATGGCGGCCACACAAATGTTCAAAGCTTAAGTTAAATTACGACTAACATAACCATCCGATCTCTACCAAACTTTGCAACAACATTTCTTTATAGAGGGAGCATCTTTTGACCAATCTAATAGATTATTAGCCTAATAGTTTGCGGGTGGCGGCCATCTTTATGTCAAAATCGATTCCCCCTATTAATTCGAACACGGTGGAACCGAATGAACGAAATTTGGTACAGAGGTAGCACTATCAAAGGGCACCTCAGTGTCATGTTTTATATCGCCGCCATCTTGACAGAAACGTAATGGCGGCCACACAAATGTTCAAAGCTTAAGTTAAATTACGACTAACATAACCATCCGATCTCTACCAAACTTTGCAACAACATTTCTTTATAGAGGGAGCATCCTTTGACCAATCTAATAGATTATTAGCCTAATAGTTTGCGGGTGGCGGCCATCTTTATGTCAAAATCGATTCCCCCTATTAATTCGAACACGGTGGAACTGAATGGAACGAAATTTGATACAGAGGTAGCACTAGCAAAGGGCACAGTGTCATGTTTTATATCGCCGCCATCTTGACTGAAACGTAATGGCGGCCACACGAATGTTCAAAGCTTAAATCAAATTACGAATAACCTAATCATCCGATCTCTACCAAATTTTGCAACTACATACCTTTATGGAGGGAGCATCCTTTGACCAATCTAATAGGTCATTCGCCTAATAGTTTGCGGATGGCGGCCATCTTTGTGTCAAAATCGATTCCCCCTGTTAATTCAAACACGGTGAAACCGAATAGAACGAAATTTGGTACAGAGATAGCACTAGCAAAGGGCATCTCAGTGTAATGATTTATATCTCCGCCATATTGACAGAAACGTAATGGCGGCCACACAAATGTTTAAAGCTTAAATCAAATTACGACTAACATAACCATCCGATCTCTACCAAACTTTGCAACAACATACCTTTATGGAGGGAGCATCCTCTGACCAATCTAATAGGCCATTAGCGTAATAGTTTGCGGATGGCGGCCATCTTTGTGTGAAAATCGATTCCGCCTATTAATTCGAACACGGTGCAACCGAATGGAACGAAATTTGGTACAGAGGTAGTACTAACAAAAGGCACCTCAGTGTCATGTTTTATATCGCCGCCATCTTGACGGAAACGTAATGGCGGCCACACAAATGTTCAAAGCTTAAATCAAATTACGATTAACCTAATCATCCGATCTCTACCAAATTTTGCAACAACATACCTTTATAGAGGAAGCATCCTTTGACTAAATGACTAGGTCATTAGCCTAATAGTTTGCGGATGGCGGCCATCTTTGTGTGAAAATCGATTCCGCCTATTAATTCGAACACGGTGCAACCGAATGGAACGAAATTTGGTACAGAGGTAGTACTAACAAAAGGCACCTCTGTGTCATGTTTTATATCGCCGCCATCTTGACGGAAACGTAATGGCGGCCACACAAATGTTCAAAGCTTAAATCAAATTACGATTAACCTAATCATCCGATCTCTACCAAATTTTGCATCAACATACCTTTATAGAGGAAGCATCCTTTGACTAAATGACTAGGTCATTAGCCTAATAGTTTGCGGATGGCGGCCATCTTTGTGTGAAAATCAATTCCCCCTATTAATTCAAACACGGTGAAACCGAATGGAACGAAATTTGGTACAGAGGTAGCACTAGCAAAGGGCATCTCAGTGTCATGTTTTATATCGCCGCCATATTGACAGAAACGTAATGGCGGCCACACAAATGTTCAAAGCTTAAGTTAAATTACGACTAACATAACCATCCGATCTCTACCAAACTTTGCAACAACATTTCTTTATGGAGGGAGCATCCTTTGACCAATCTAATAGGTTATTAGCCTAATAGTTTGCAGATGGCGGCCATCTTTATGTCAAAATTGATTCCCCCTATTAATTCGAACACGGTGGAACCGAATGAACGAAATTTTGTACAGAGGTAGCACTATCAAAGGGCACCTCAGTGTCATGTTTTATATCGCCGCCATCTTGACAGAAACGTAATGGCGGCCACACAAATGTTCAAAGCTTAAGTTAAATTACGACTAACATAACCATCCGATCTCTACCAAACTTTGCAACAACATTTCTTTATAGAGGGAGCATCTTTTGACCAATCTAATAGATTATTAGCCTAATAGTTTGCGGGTGGCGGCCATCTTTATGTCAAAATCGATTCCCCCTATTAATTCGAACACGGTGGAACCGAATGAACGAAATTTGGTACAGAGGTAGCACTATCAAAGGGCACCTCAGTGTCATGTTTTATATCGCCGCCATCTTGACAGAAACGTAATGGCGGCCACACAAATGTTCAAAGCTTAAGTTAAATTACGACTAACATAACCATCCGATCTCTACCAAACTTTGCAACAACATTTCTTTATAGAGGGAGCATCCTTTGACCAATCTAATAGATTATTAGCCTAATAGTTTGCGGGTGGCGGCCATCTTTATGTCAAAATCGATTCCCCCTATTAATTCGAACACGGTGGAACTGAATGGAACGAAATTTGATACAGAGGTAGCACTAGCAAAGGGCACAGTGTCATGTTTTATATCGCCGCCATCTTGACTGAAACGTAATGGCGGCCACACGAATGTTCAAAGCTTAAATCAAATTACGAATAACCTAATCATCCGATCTCTACCAAATTTTGCAACTACATACCTTTATGGAGGGAGCATCCTTTGACCAATCTAATAGGTCATTCGCCTAATAGTTTGCGGATGGCGGCCATCTTTGTGTCAAAATCGATTCCCCCTGTTAATTCAAACACGGTGAAACCGAATAGAACGAAATTTGGTACAGAGATAGCACTAGCAAAGGGCATCTCAGTGTAATGATTTATATCGCCGCCATATTGACAGAAACGTAATGGCGGCCACACAAATGTTTAAAGCTTAAATCAAATTACGACTAACATAACCATCCGATCTCTACCAAACTTTGCAACAACATACCTTTATGGAGGGAGCATCCTCTGACCAATCTAATAGGCCATTAGCCTAATAGTTTGCGGATGGCGGCCATTTTTATGTCAAAATTGATTCCCCCTATTAATTCGAACACGGTGGAACTGAATGAACGAAATTTGGTACAGAGGTAGCACTAGCAAAGGGCACCTCAGTGTCATGTTTTATATCGCCGCCATCTTGACGGATACGTAATGGCGGCCACACAAATGTTTAAAGCTTAAATCAAAGTACGACTAACATAACCATCCGATCTCTACCAAACTTTGCAACAACATACCTTTATGGAGGGAGCATCCTTTGACCAATCCAATAGGCCATTAGCCTAATAGTTTGTGGATGGCGGCCATTTTTATGTCAAAATTGATTCCCCCTATTAATTCGAACACGGTGGAACCGAATGAGCGAAATTTGGTACAGAGGTAGCACTATCAAAGGGCACCTCAGTGTCATGTTTTATATCGCCGCCATCTTGACAGAAACGTAATGGCGGCCACACAAATGTTCAAAGCTTAAGTTAAATTACGACTAACATAACCATCCGATCTCTACCAAACTTTGCAACAACATTTCTTTATAGAGGGAGCATCTTTTGACCAATCTAATAGATTATTAGCCTAATAGTTTGCGGGTGGCGGCCATCTTTATGTCAAAATCGATTCCCCCTATTAATTCGAACACGGTGGAACCGAATGAACGAAATTTGGTACAGAGGTAGCACTATCAAAGGGCACCTCAGTGTCATGTTTTATATCGCCGCCATCTTGACAGAAACGTAATGGCGGCCACACAAATGTTCAAAGCTTAAGTTAAATTACGACTAACATAACCATCCGATCTCTACCAAACTTTGCAACAACATTTCTTTATAGAGGGAGCATCCTTTGACCAATCTAATAGATTATTAGCCTAATAGTTTGCGGGTGGCGGCCATCTTTATGTCAAAATCGATTCCCCCTATTAATTCGAACACGGTGGAACTGAATGGAACGAAATTTGATACAGAGGTAGCACTAGCAAAGGGCACAGTGTCATGTTTTATATCGCCGCCATCTTGACTGAAACGTAATGGCGGCCACACGAATGTTCAAAGCTTAAATCAAATTACGAATAACCTAATCATCCGATCTCTACCAAATTTTGCAACTACATACCTTTATGGAGGGAGCATCCTTTGACCAATCTAATAGGTCATTCGCCTAATAGTTTGCGGATGGCGGCCATCTTTGTGTCAAAATCGATTCCCCCTGTTAATTCAAACACGGTGAAACCGAATAGAACGAAATTTGGTACAGAGATAGCACTAGCAAAGGGCATCTCAGTGTAATGATTTATATCGCCGCCATATTGACAGAAACGTAATGGCGGCCACACAAATGTTTAAAGCTTAAATCAAATTACGACTAACATAACCATCCGATCTCTACCAAACTTTGCAACAACATACCTTTATGGAGGGAGCATCCTCTGACAAATCTAATAGGCCATTAGCCTAATAGTTTGCGGATGGCGGCCATTTTTATGTCAAAATTGATTCCCCCTATTAATTCGAACACGGTGGAACCGAATGAACGAAATTTGGTACAGAGGTAGCACTAGCAAAGGGCACCTCAGTGTCATGTTTTATATCGCCGCCATCTTGACGGATACGTAATGGCGGCCACACAAATGTTTAAAGCTTAAATCAAAGTACGACTAACATAACCATCCGATCTCTACCAAACTTTGCAACAACATACCTTTATGGAGGGAGCATCCTTTGACCAATCCAATAGGCCATTAGCCTAATAGTTTGCGGATGGCGGCCATTTTTATGTCAAAATTGATTCCCCCTATTAATTCGAACACGGTGGAACCGAATGAGCGAAATTTGGTACAGAGGTAGCACTAGCAAAGGGCACCTCAGTGTCATGTTTTATATCGCCGCCATCTTGACGGAAACGTAATGGCGGCCACACAAATGTTCAAAGCTTAAATCAAATTACGATTAGCCTAATCATCCGATCTCTAGCAAATTTAGCAACAACATACCTTTATGGAGGGAGCATCCTTTGACCAAACTAATAGGTCATCAGCCTAATATTTTGCAGATGGCGGCCATCCTTGTGTGAAAATCGATTCCCCTTATCAATTCGAACACGGTGAAACCGAATGGAACGAAATTTGGTACAGAGGTAGCACTAGCAAAGGGCACCTTAGTGTCATGTTTTATATCACCGCCATCTTGACGGAAACGTAATCGCGGCCACCCAAATTTTAAAAGCTAAAATGTAATTACGACCAACCTAATAATCCAGTCTCTACCAAATTTTGCAACACCATATCTTTATGTGGGAAACATATTCAGACCAAACTGCAAGAACATCAGCCCAATAGTTTGCAGATGGTGGCCAAGTATGTGTGCAAATCGATTCCCCCTATCAATTCAAACACGGTGAAACCGAATTGAACGAAATTTGGTACAGAGGTA
This sequence comes from Meconema thalassinum, assembly GCA_946902985.2. Taxonomy (NCBI): domain Eukaryota; kingdom Metazoa; phylum Arthropoda; class Insecta; order Orthoptera; family Tettigoniidae; genus Meconema; species Meconema thalassinum. Next base: position 959,731,043 of record OX336388.2, on the reverse strand, counting down.
GCACTAGCAAAGGGCACCTCATATTCATGTTTAATATCCCTATAGCACGTTGTATTTCAACAAGCTACTACAACCAACATTCAATCATACTCCTTGAAAAGGACAAAGAGTTATAACAATACCCATGCATTTAGGAGAAAGTAGGCTATATGTTCTTTACGGAACATCTTGTTTTTAATGATGAGTTTATACGCCGAGTATCATATCCCCCAATGAAACCAATCGGGAGATATTGCTATTCAATGAAATGCAGGTCTACCCCCCCTTAACACCCCTTTAGAACCTGAATATACAAAAATCCTCTCTTAGAGGGCATTTGCGGCCCTTGAGGAAGCTGCATACCAAATTACATTCCAATCCGTTCGGTGGTTTCTGAGATTTCGTGATGAATGAATGAGTGAGTGAGTGAGTGGTATTTGACAAATATTGTAGATAGTGTCAAGTCTTTGTTATGCTATACTCGGTTGACAGTGCTGTGTGAGCAGTTGAGTAACTAACGGGATTTCAAGTAAAGATCCTCATTTTCTATACCGGTAGTGCAAAGCGCAACTCGGATCCATTCGGCCGTGTCTCGACTTGAGCTATGTTGCCATGGAAACTATCTGCCTTGCCATTCCTTCGTGAGTATATTTTATGATTTGATTAGCCTGTGCTTGAGTGCAAAAGGGCCGAAATCAGAAGAATGAGAAAGACTATCGAAAATTCATGTAGCCAGCGGTTCCTTCTGGGCCCTAAACTATGTGTATGCAAAATATGGTTGAGATTGGTGGAACGGTGTAGATTTGTATACGGAAGCAACCTACTTACACACATACATACATAAATACATACAGACTTTCACTTTTATATATTAGAAGACTAGCAATCCGCCCCCGCTTCGCCCGGGAACAGTTATGAACGCATTGCGTGATAAGCGCTTTTTTTCTATGTCAATAAAATATGACTGATATCCGTTTTATGTCTTGGCACAATGGGTTAAAATTACTGACTGGACTATTTATATTATCATGGAGATGCATGTGCAACGAATTCTTGTCAGACGTAATTTAAGAATAGCGAGGTGCATGAAACGTAAATTCCCCTTCCGTCCAATCTTAACTTGACTGTGTATTTTGCGGAACGAATAGTTCACAGGCGAAATGAAGAAAAGCCGAGTTGCGCTTCGAAGGAAACTCCAAACACAACCACTCTTCTCTGAAGTCTTAACTCAACACGACACGACAGTTTGCTTCTGGCTGCATCTGGAGTAATAGACTCGCCCACTCGCTAGGCTGTAACTGCGGTGATAAGCTCCCCCTAGCTAGCTCGTAAACTGCCATCACAGTAATTGAATGGTGATTGTTGGAGGAAATGAAAAAGTGAAACCATTTATAGAGGGCGATGTATTGAAGATATGCTCTCACGGTCTTTTTGTAGAACCTTTCATGCTGAGATTTGTCAAAGTCGATTTGCTCGTAGAAAGATGGGCCGTAGCTCGTTTTACGCGTATCAATCCGAGGAGCAATGTTCGCGGTTCCCACTACCCCGCATTTTGAGGCCCTAAATCGAACGGTTTTCGAGATATTGCCTGAAAATTATTCCCGGTCTTGCGGTTGTAATGGTAACGTTGATCTGTTTGTTAGAGGGAATACAGTTTTTTAGAAATATCTCCAAACCGTTCATTTTTTACCTTAAAAAGTGTGCTTCCGGGTCCCTCCGAGTATTCTTTTTCGTATCTGGTGGCCTAAAATTAGCTATGTCCCGTCTTTGTTCCTTTTGTCCATGCTCAGTGCCAAAGGGCCAAAAAGAAATTGAATTTTCTAAAACCGTTTCTTATTGAACCCCTATAACCTAGGATCAACCAACTTGAAAATGTTCAGCTTTATAGGACTATTGGTTTGAGCACTGCGATGATGAGTCAACTTTGGATTATACAGTAGCCTATATAACAGATGATTCGTTGAGGCTTCGCTTTCCTCTGAGTCCAGAATTCTCTCATTCTCGGTGAGCGGGCCAGGTGGTACCTTGTCTTCTTTTCGGTTTCGATGTCACATCTCGGGTTAGCCCATTAGTCAGTATCTTTTTGCGGAAAAGATCTCTATTGAAGGCGTCGTTGGGTTTTAGATGCAGCATTTTGAGGTCGTATCTGGTATTCATAAACCAGGGCATTGTGGTTTTGGGTTTGGAGTTAAAAAAATGAAAAATCGGTTAAGTCAGCCTGTCTCGTCCATTCATTTTGAAATGACCGTTATACTGTGCCCGCCTCTTACGTATCGTTTCTGTAATTTTCTATATTTCACTGTAGACTTGTTTGTTAGATTTTTTATAATGGATGCCATTCTTGTTATTTGGTCCCATTAGACCTCTAACAATTTTGCGCTCTTTTTTTCTCGAGTTCTTCCAGGAGTCCTTTATTAGCATTTAGGGATAGGGTTTCGGCTGCATACATAACTACTGGCTTCCGAACAGTTTCATAATGACCTAGTTTAGTAGTTTTAGACAGGCCTATTATTATTATTATTATTATTATTATTATTATTATTATTATTGAATATACTAATCACACCATCTTCTCTTGTGGACGGTGGGTCCAAAATAGACAGTGTCTTTAAGAGCACATTGAAGTAGAGATATCTTAATAAGCAAAAATATTGATAGAATAATTAAAAAACACGTAGGCTTATGTTACATATTCGCGAAATCAATACTAAAATCACGTAATTATCAATATTTTATAGACTATGTGTACATGTTTCGAAACTCGTTGGTTTCTTCATCAGCACATTAATAGAACTTATCCTAAGTAGACTTGAACTAAGAAAATGAATACCGGTATCCTTACATTAAGTATTAAGAAATAATTAAGAAAAATTTCATAATCCTATGAAAATTTGTTTTATTAACTAATCCTTTGAAAAAATCTATGAAAATTTGTATTATAGGCAATTCAGATGTTATCCAACAGTAATAATAGTCCTCGTTTGCCATATCTCTTCTTCAAAATAACTAGTAACATTCTTAATCCTTTGAAAACTACTGTATCTATGAAAATTTGTAAAAGTTTTATTCCTTTTCTTTTATTGGTTATTAATTATGTGTCCCGCTGAATTAATAATTAATGAAGAAAATTGGAAGCTGGTAGCAAGTTTTGTTGAAAATATCCTCCGATCAAAGAAGACATATCTGGATCGCACTGAAGGTAATTCAATACGGGAGAGTGCCCTACGGGCAAAGATAAAATGGCTCTCGCCTGAAGTAATGTGATAAACGGTTCCAGGCTAGTGTTCAGAAGTTACGGGGGAGTCTTAGTCGGTAGTCTGCCACCTATGCCATGAGGAAAGGATTCATGATGAAGATCAATAAATGTAAAACAAAAGTAATGGAATTCAGCAGAAATGAATCAGATGCACCATTTGACATCAAATTGACAGGTGAAAAGCTAAAGGAAGTACGAGAAAGTGATGGACGACGCATAGATGATATAAAAAGTAAGTTGGCTCAACCAAAGAAAGCATTTCTACCGAAAACAATCTGTTGACATCGAATATTGCCCAAGATCGCGGGTTCAAACCCGGCCGAAGTCGTCGGATTCATTAAGAGCGTTAAAAATCCCTCAGTATTCCTTCCTTTGGAGGGGAAGTAAAGCCAGTGGTCCCATGTCATAGATTTATGGCATGTTAAAGAACCTTCCACTAATTACACCTGTGTGAAGGTAATTTATATGTAGGTTAAACATTCGTCAAACGCTCTTAGGTTCCGACGTTCGTCGCCAGGAGCCGACTGCGGTGGCGTCTGGTAATCAAGTTCTGAACTAGTAGTCGTTGACGGTGGCGTTTGCCGGCAAAAGTAGGAACTACTTTAAAAAATTCAATGTCTGCTGTCCTCACTTGAATTGAAAACAGATAACTTACACTAATACAGTCATCACAATTAACACCGGTTATCAGACAGATTCTACATACACCCAAAGTACACGGGGCTACATGACCGCGTTTTCACAGCCCGTAAACTGAGGAACCAACCAACTAACTGACATCAAATATCAATTTAGCTATTACAGTAAAAGTCATTTTTGAAGCCTTTGTTTGGATCGTGGCCCTCTATGCAAGTGAAACTTTGACTGTTGGCGCAGCATTAAAGAGGAGAATAGAATCATTTGAATGGTGCTGTTACGGGAGGATGATGAAGATCAGATGGGTATTAAGAGGTACTAAGACGAATGGGAGAGGAGAGATGTTTGTGGCAACTGCTAATGAAGAGAAGGGATAGGTTGGTAGGACACATACTAAGACATCCAGGAATAGCAAACTTAGTTATGGAAGGAAGGGTTGAGGAGAAGAACTGTAGGGGTAGACCCAGGTTGTGTGTGTTGGAGTCTTCAGTCTTTTGACTGGCTTGATGCAGCCCTCCATATCTCCCTGTCCTGAGCTAATCGTTTCATAGCTACCACACCTTACACCCGAGGCAATCTGTTTAACATATTCTAACTTTGGTATACCCCTGCAGGTCTTCTCCTCGACCCTTCCTTCCATAACTAACTTTGGTATTCCTGGGCGTCTTAATATGCGGCCTACCAACCTATCTCTTCTCTTCATTAGCAGTCGCCAGAAACATCTCTCCTCTCCCACACGTCTTACTACCTCTTCATTTGTAACCCTATCTTCCCATATGATCTTCATCATCCTTCTGTCAAACCACATTTCAAACGCTTCAATTCTCCTCTTTTCTGCTGCTCCAACAGTTCAAGGTTCACTTCCATAGAGTGTCACGCTCCAGACTTTCAAAAATGACTTCCTAATACCTAAATCTACATTCGAACTGCTATGTCCAATATCGCGGGTTCAAACCAGGCCAAAGTCGTCGGATTTTTTAAGAGCGTTAACATGCCATAGATTTATGGCATGTAAAAAGAACTATCACTACAATTGGTAGTGTGTAGCTGAATTTGTAGGTTATTTGGTTAGAAACGCTCTATCAAGTTCCAAAGTTCACCACTAGGTGTCAGTAAAAGTGGCATCTCTGGTAGGCAAAGTTGGAACTACTTGAAATTGAACTTGATGTGGAGCCTTCAGGCGTTCAATTTAAATACCTCGCTATGGCCATTGGCTGCAATTCAAATATAAATAAATAAATATAAATAAATGCAACGAACCTATAATGGCCTATATGGACATTATAAAACTCGCTTCACTCGTTTTATCGACATACTCGTGTCTTAATTACCATTATAGACAATAATTATAAATATTTTATGTTCGAACATAAATATTCATACATATCTGTCGAGATTTCGCCAGTTTTATGTACTGAACAGAGCGCATGGGACGCAGAGAATACCTTGTATTTGATCATGGTCTCCTCAAATACCCCACTACTGTCAGCCACGCAGTGAAATTTAAAATAGGGGGCCGTGGAAGTCAGCGCAGATACGATGCTTTCCTTACCTAATTGGTCACACAACTGTTTCTTGCGCTCTGATTGGTGGGAGAAACTGTTTCATAATGAAGAATAGTGTTATAATGACCCTCATTATGATACAGTTTTCTGACATATAATATTTACATTTCGATATCGTCGAACATATATAATTATATTCGATGTCAACAGTTTAGAATATGTTAAACAGATTGCTTCCGATGCAATGTGTGGTTGCTATGTAGTAATGAAACGATTAGCTCAGGACAGGGAGCATGGAGTGCTGCATCAAACTAGTCAAAAGACTGGTAACTCAAGAAGCAACAACAGCAATTCTACAAGTACAGGTGTAGTGGAAATGATGTGTTTAAATGCGTGACATGGTGCCAAGTGCTGCATACTTGAAGAACATGAAGCCGATATGAAGCCAAGCCAAGTCAAGCCAAGGAGATGTAAAAATATCCAGAGCAATTAGCGCTAAGCGTCGTTGAGTCTTGACATAACGCGAGCTGAGGCACACATTCTTCCTTCGTGCTTTGTCTTATTCTTGTAACTAATTCCAACATTCTTAATGCATTCAACTTTGTTGTATTTTAAGTTCAATCGTGAGATGGTCTGTTCGGCAATTGTTGTTGCTTTCTTTAGAGGTGTGTGTGATACGGTCGTCATCAGCCCCATGTATTTGGGCATGGGCAGTGCTTGATTTGTAAAATAAATTTAAAAAAAGAGGTTCCGGTACTGTGGGCTACCGGATGGTGGAGGGAAGGGGATGAGGGGGTCTTTTCGGAATATTGAAATATAGAGTTCTAAAACCGATATTTTTACGCTTTTCTGATCACCTTTAAAAATTATTCAGCGGACAAAATAGCAATGTAATTTTGATTGCAATTTTAAATTAAATTGAGACTGCTGTAGCAACATTTTTCTTACCATAGCCGTTGGCCTCTATTAAATTTTAATGTATACCAACTAGGCTACCATTTAAACAATGTACATTATTTCAGTTTTTTTTTTCATAATAAAAAAATACATTCGGTTTGAAAATACACACAAGTTCACCAACAATCTTTTATTTCTTGTTTTATAATTTTGTCTTTGCATTTTTCTGAAACAATTGTCCAGTCAAAGACCAAGTTGTTCTTGACTTACAACTAACGTTCTACAGTTCTAAACATTATGCTATATATTCGACTTTTCCCCCGATCAGAGGTTTCGGTACGGCGTACCGGAGCGTACCGTCACAAATCTAACCCTGGGTAAGGGTATGTGCCTGCAGTATGGACACCTGTACTACTGTGTGGATTAAACTGGTCAAAAGAAGTTTCGCATATTGCAAGATTATGTATTTGTAGACCAAATATATCACACGTGCTTTATCCGATAACAGTTTTATTTATTTATGTAGCATTACACATGCAACACAATAATCTTCCTTATTAGGAATATTCTACAATACAGTAGTTTTCCTTCTACCCAAAAAAAAACTCTACTCCTCCACAAATTTCGGTCTTCAGCATCTTCCTCGGTTAAGCCATTGGTAGCCATGCTTCTCTTTACACCATCCATCCATGGTTCTCTTGGTTTACCCCGTTTCCGTTTGCCTTCAGCTTGCCAATGTAATATTAAATTTGGAATTCTACTATCCTGCATCCTTTTCACATGTCCAAACCATTGTAATATTCTTTCTTCACCCACTGCTAGTATTTTTTTACCTGCATAATTTCTCTGACTATCGTATTTCTAATTTTATCCAATCTTGATTTCCTTGCCACCCTCCTCCAATAATTATTAGTAACAGAGATGGAACACAATAATAATAATAATAATAATAATAATAATAATAATAATAATAATAATAATAATAACACGCCATCGTATGCACCATCCAAAATCACCAACAGAGCGCCTGACTCTACCTCGGTCTGAAGGTGGTAGAGGACTGATAGACATCATGAACTTTCATACGAAACAAGTGACAACTCTGTGGGCATTTTTCCACACCAAAGGAGAAACATCCCATCTCCATCGCACTGTATCTTCAGCTGATGATAATTACACACCGCTCCATCTGTCATCTTTAGATCCACCAGTAAACGAAATGAAAACTACTGAATACAAGATCGGGAATTGGAAACAGAAGGCGCTTCATGGGAAGTTTCCACATGAGTTGGACCAGCCTCACATCGACAAGTTGGCGTCGCACGCATGGCTGACCCACACGGTACTCTTTCCGGAAACAGAGGGATTTGTTGTAGCTATCCAAGACCAAGTTCTTGCTACTCGAAGTTATCGGAAATTTATCATAAAAGATCCAACAACAGAGAATGAGAAGTGTCGCCCCTGTGGCAAATGTAGTGAGACCATTCAACACATTATATAAGGTTGTTCCCACCTTGCCAACACTGACTACAAACATCGACACGATCAAGTTGCCAACATTATCCACCAGAAACTGGCCTTGAAGTACAAACTTCTTCAAAGCTCCGTCCCCTATTGGAAATATACACCATCTGTAGTACTCGAAAATGCTACACACAAGCTTTATTGGGACAGAGGAGTTGTGACAGATGTCGCAGTCAGTAACAACCGGCCAGATATCATTGTCATCAATAAAGAACACAAAGAGGCATTACTGATAGATATCGCATGTCCCAACACTCAAAACATCCAAACAACAGCTGCTACTAAAATATCTAAGTACACAGAGCTGGCAATTGAGATAAATCAGATGTGGAAACTTGATTCGGTGACTACCATCCCAATAATTGTGTCGTGTGCTGGTGTTATACCCAGAACTCTCCACAGTAGTCTATCAATATTGAATCTGCACCCGCAGATATATATTGAACTACAGAAGGCAGTTCTGTTAAACACATGCCATATTGTTAGGATTAGGAAGTTCCTTGGTGGCAATACCCTGGCCGAATACTCAGCAACGCTCGATGATCCAGATGGAAATTTAGCTCCTCCTACAAATGAAGGAGACTCGTGAAGACTGCGGGCACGACATGGATGTGAAGTCTCTGAACAGTGTAATAGAAATTATCTCAGTACAGATGGTTCCTTGCTAAGAACGAACCAGGCTGTAACAGAAAATGTAACCGGTATTTGCCTTGATAATGTTGTCAAACATTAAACTATAATAATAATAGATGTGTCAATCCCAAACAGTGGTAACATGCTAACAAAACATGTTGAAAAGCTGTCGAAGTATAAAGAGCTTTGAGAACTGATGAGGAAGCAATGGCACATGGCACAAGTCAGGACAGTATCTATAATCATCTCCAGCACTGGCGTGATTCCGAACAACCTGAAGGTGTCTCTCATAGAGTTGAAATTAGACCCAGGTCTTTTAAGATTATGAAGAAGACAGTCATACATTCGACGTGTCGCATAGTAAGGTTGTTCTTGGCTAATCAAGCCTGAAGGAGTGAGGGAAAAGAGTAAATCTACTAAGGAATGCAGTCACCGAGAATTTGCTCCTTATTATGTATATCTAGGATAGTAAACGTTTTCTTTCCAGCAAATATGCTGAGAATGTGTGAGCGCATGCGCAAAATAAATAATAACAAGTACATACTGTACAAGCACAGATATCAACCTTACTACAACCTTATATCCAGTCTATTTCTCCAGTCCAGGGTCGATGGTGTAGCACTGAAAACGTCGCCCCGGGTTCGATTCCCGGCTCCATCAGGGATTTTCGAAACTGACGTGGGAGCTGGAACGGGGTGCACTCAGCCTCGTTAGGACAATTGAGTAGCTGCCTGAAGTGAGACTGCACCCCGGTCACAAAAACCAAGATTAACGGCCAAGGGGACCTGGCACGCTGACCACGCGTCTCCCCAATATCTGCAGGCCAAATGGCTGGGCAGTGGTCGCTTGGTACTCCTAGGCCCTTCATGGGCTGTAGTTTCAGGGGTTGTTGTTGTACTAACTAGCAACCAGCCCCGGCTTCGCCCGGGAACAGTTATGAATGCATTACGTGATAAGCGCTTTCTTTTTCGATGTCAATGAACAACGACAAATATCCGTTTTACGTCTCGGCATGATGGGTAAAAATCACTGAATGTACTATTAGTTATATTATCATGGAGATGCATTTGCAACGAATTCGTGTCATACGTAATTTAAGAATGGCGAGATGTATCAAACACAAATCCCCCTTCCGTCCAATCTTAACTTGACTATGTATTTTGCGGAACGAAATGTTCACAGGCGAAATTAAGGAAAGCTGAGTTGCACTTCCAGGGAATCTCCAAACACAACCACTCTTCTCTGAAGTCTTAACTCAACACGACTCGACAGTTGGCTGCTGGCTTTATCTGGGGCAATAGGCTCGCCCGCTAGCTAGGCTGTAACTGGGGTGATAAGCTCGCCCCTAGTTAGCTCGTAAACTGTCGCCTCAGTAATTGAATGGAGATTGTTAGAAGAAATGAAAACGTAAAAACACTTACTGTATAGTGGGCGATGTATTGAAGATAGAGATATGGTCTCCCGGACATTTTAGTAGAACTTTTCATGCTGAACAACTCTTACACTCAGGCCTATAGATATTTTTAACGGTTTGACCAGCGTAAGCTTAGAAAGCGCACGAACGCCAGATTTTCTTTCGACTTTTTCACTGAAATCGTTACTGCTTGGCTTCCTTTGACCATATATAAATACTTTTGTACTGAAACTTTCCTCATGATATCCTTTACAGAATGGTGAAAACCGCATCGAAATCTCTCCAGTGCTTCTCGAGATTATCCGTGATATACAAGAATCAGGGACTTTGTTTTATACTAAGTAGAGATCTTGATCGTGCAGTTATTGCAACTCCTATCGCCTTCTTTATGTAAACTGCTTTCACTCTTTCTAGAGTGGACAAGTTCCTAATTGTACGGTGATGTCTCCCATAAGTAATAAATTGGTAAAATTTTTACTTTGAATAATGTCAATGCTGTCTCCAGACGAAGAGATAGGATGAATCGTATTTCATGCATAGCCATTATTGCTTGGAATATATTCTCTATTGCGTGTTTTGCAAAACATTTTGCACTTGTTTGCAGTGTTACTCCTAATTACTGTATTCTAATTCTGAAACTATCTGAGGTTTTCTTCCCTGTAGAACGATTTCATCTAATGCAGACGTTTTTCCTCCCTTTCTGAAGACCATCATTTTTGTTTTAGTCGAGTAGTGTTTATTTCGAATTCTTGGCTGGAGCACCATTCTTCCATATCATCTATTGCAGGGGTGCACAATCTGCGGCCCGCGGGCCACTTGGGGCCCTCAAAGTCTGTTAATGCAGCCCCCGGATAAAAATATTTTATAGTGCTGAAAACTTGAATATATATACTGTATATTGTGAATGATGAGATTTTCCCACTATTGTAGGCCCTAGTTATAATGAGAACATTATAAATATGTTTCGTTAAAAATAAATTAAAAATTAAACAATTATTGGACAATTTTTAAGTTTTGCAAAACCAGAGGGAAACTTGCGCATTGCCATCTCTAACATTGAACCTGATAATGACAGACTATTGGAAAATAAACAACGCCAAGCATCACATTAGGAGCATTAGGCTACTACTTGATTTGATGGTCAGTTTGAAGATATATTGATTTTCATTTTTTATATACGTTGATGTTAAGAATTCTGTCTTTTGTAAAAATAAAAATTTTACAGCCTTGTGATAGTATTAGTTTATTTTTTATGCCCCTAAACCTTTTCGAATTAGGAGTAAGTTGATTGTAAATCAGTAATTTAAAAACTTAATATCGCAATTTGCCAAAAAACGTTAAAAATGGATTTAAATCATTTAGAGGACACCAAAATGGTATTGAAACAAATTTTTTTGTCTGCTGGTAAAATAGGTTTTTCAGATAATAGTAAAATTAGCTTTAGCGGTAGGGTTTGTCAAGTGCCTATGTGGGAAGGTAACTTATTATGTAAAAATAAACTTGGCCCCACTTATAAAAAGGTTTAGCACCCCTGATCTATTGCTTATATTTTCAGCTCTAGTATGAATTAACCCTAGCAATACCAACGGGAGGGGGAGGGGGGTAGGGGAGCTCACATTTACTTTTTTTAAATTTCAATTCTTGTATAAGATATTAACAATTTTATTTTGGTGGCCATGGAACCCCCTCCCGTTCAGTAGTTCGAGTGCCTCGTCATACTATGCACCGTGGTAAGGGCAAAAATACAAAAAAGTTAACAAACCCACCATAATTTGTTCTGGTTGCAAGAGGTGCCCATGCGGAAAACACAGTAAAGAACAGTCGTATGTTCCACGTGTGTTAAAGATGGCGAAGAGTATGATCAGTAAATAATTTACTTTATGTTCGACCCTCACTATTATATGTCTGGAAACTGTATCATAATGATGGTCATTATAACACTATTTTTCATTATGAAACAGTTTCTCCCACCAATCACAGCTCAAGAAACAGTTGTTTGACCAATTATATAAGGATACGTTCGCGCATGCGCTCAAAATTCAACATGTCTATATAAATTACCGAAAGTGCACCGTCCATATGTTCGCGTAAATAAACTGGTGAATATGAGACAAGAAATCGCACTGTACCTTAATATCCTCAAATCCAATTTCTAAACAGCGGGTTGTTTTCAATCGACTTCGGTGACAGTTTTACTGAATACTGGTGCACAATCTGATCATATGGTATTGAAGCACTCAGAGCGCATGCGTCGGTCGACCAGAGAGCTTGGAAAACAGAGATATACTACCCAGCGCAGCACCCGATCACAAAATTTTAGTGAATGAACAGATATTTAGGAATATTTATGTTAAAACATATAATAAAGTTATAATTATCGTCGAACATAAACAGTCGTATGCAACTCGCCTATAATGGTAATTAAGACACTCGTATGGAAATTATAAAACTCGCATACGCTCGTTTTATAAACATACCTGTGTCTTAATTATAGTCATTATAGGCTCGTTGCATAATGTACTATTCTGAACTTCTTTTTTCATGATGTTTTGATTTTGTTTGCAACTGTTGATAATTAAGTTATATTTTTGCCATTTAAGGTTCAAAGTACAAGATTAAAGGATAATGCAAATCACACAAAAGGAATTTATTATGGTGGTTGGTAGCCCGTGGTTTGAAAAATAGCAAGGTATTGCTAGGGTTATAACGCAGTAAAAGGGTTCACTGAAGGAGTTGCTAAGCAACACCGGGATGATATGGCTAGCCCTCCACTTAGCCTATCTGAGGGGGTGCTCTCTCAACTCCAGGTGTGGACATGAGATGTGCTACTGAGCGCGCCTATTGAAGGAGGCTAAGTAAATTAACCTTCGGCAAGACAGAGCATGTGGTGTGTGACAGGTGTCATGCATTGCGCAGCAGATGTGGAGCAACAGACTGTGCAACTGTGCCATACACCTGTATCCTACAGGGTGGTCAACAAGTCTAAAGCTACTAATCTTGAGCTACATTCACGACTCCAAGGTTCCAATTCCGACGTTGATCTCGGCCATCCTGATGACTGTGGTTTCTTTAATACTCGCTGCTAGAAAATACCAGCATAATGCCTCATTTTGAGTTCCGAGGCTCCTACCCCAATCCTAGGCCGTTACACACACTGCTAGTTACAACAATAGCGCAGGATATCTTTTGTTGTTTGAGTCTTCAGTGTTTTGACTGGTTTGATACCGGGTGAGTTAGCCGTGGTTGTTACGGCGTGGCTGCAGGTAGTCGCTCACATCCGGGAGGTGAGGAGGTTCGAATCGCCCCGCCGGCAACCTTGAAGATGGTTTTCTGTGGTTTCCCATCTTCCTTACAGGCAAATGCCGGGGTTGGTCCCTAACTATAGGCCACAGCCGCTACCTTCCAATTCCTAGTACTTACAATCACACTTTCCTCCCCAGACAACACTCCACACGCGAAGGTACTTGTAGCTCACCCTATGGGTGTCCCCATAGAAGCAGCTACTAACTCTGGCGAGCCGAACATGTCCTCGGACACTCCCGGCACTAAAAGCCATACGCTAAAAAATCTGGTTTGATGCAGCTTTCCAAGCCTTCCTGTCCTTAGCTAATCGTTCCATCTCTACACAGTTGCCACACCCTACATCCGAGGCCATCTGTTTAACATACTCTAGCCTTGGTCTACCCCTACAGATCTTGTTCTCGACTCGTCCTTCCATAACTAACAAGGGAAGTATCAGGTAAGACAGGTCGAAACCTATCTTGAAACTTTGTGGACGCAATCGTTGTGCTATAAGAGGACAACGTGCGGAAATTCAGCCTCCAGATTGAACTGCAAGGCTTCGAAATAATGTGGTGAATCTCTCATATAAATCAATGACAGGTAGCACTCAAGGCCGGTGGAAGGAGCCGCACGCTCCAGTCAGCCTCGTTACTCCTCCGAGTACCACAGGGATGTCCAGCTCCTTCAGCCGTCATGCCTGCGTACCAGAATGTCAGGTACGATTTCGGAGCCTTGCAATTCAATCTGGCAGCTGATTTTCCGCACGTTGTCCTCTTATAGTACAACGATTGCGTCCACAAAGTTTCAAGATAGATTTCGACCTGTCTTACCTGATACAGTACTTCCCTTGTAAGTTTGCTATTCCTGGGTGTCTTAGTAGGCTATGTGTCCTACCAACCTATCTCTTATCTTCATTAGCAGTCGCCAGAAACATCTCTCCTCTCCCACTCGTCTTTATACCTCTTCATTTGCTACACGATCTACCCAGGTGATCTTCGTCATTATCCTGTGACACCACATTTCAAAAGGTTCTATTATACTCTTTTCTACTGCACCAACAAACCAAATTGCACTTCCATAGAGCGCCACGCTATAGACAAAGGCTATCAAAAATAACTTTCTATTCTAATACGTTAATCTACTGTATATTTGATGTGAACAATTTATTTTCTGTAGAAATGCTTTCCTTGCCTGAGCCAACCGACTTTAAATATGTCCTCTTTGCTTCGTCCATCACTACTTATATGTCATATAGAATTGTAAGTGGCTTCGGTGGCGTAGTTGGTAGCATGCTGAGCTTATTTTCCCAAGATCGTGGGTTCAAACCCGGCCGAATTCGTCGGAATTTTTAAGAGTGTTAAAAAATCGCTCAGTATGCCTTCCTTCGGAGGGGAAGTAAAGCAGGCGGGCCCATGTCATAGATTTATGGCATGTAAAAGAAACTTTCACTAACTACAATTGTATAAAGCTAAATTTGTAGGTTAGATTTGATTAACGCTCTATTAAGTCCCAACGTTCGCCACCAGGTGCCAATTACGATGGCATCTAGTAACCAAGTTCACAGCTAGGTGTCATTGACGGTAACATTTGGTAGCTAAAGTTGGAACTACTTGAAATTAATAGTCTGCAGTCCTTACCTTAATTAGAGATAACACACACTAATACAGCCATCACAATTAACACCGGTTTCAGACAGATTCCACACACACCCTAAGTACACGGGGCTACATGACCACGTTGTCGCAGCCCCTAAACTGAGGAACCAACCAACCAGTCAAATATAAATGTACGAGGGTGTTGACCAAAGACGTCCCAAGTCCCTACTTGGAGCAAAGCCAGAAAGTCTGGACCCTTACAGTGTGACACATTTCCTCCAAAAGAACTACCCTACCAGGGAATTGTTACCGCTAGCTGTGGAGCGCAGCTGTGGTGTATACATTACGTCATCTCGCCTCGTTATGGCTGCAGCGAGCGGTTCCGGGGTAAGAGGGGTACGCAGGTACAGGCATACAATGAGAACACACCGCACAGCGCACGAGCTAGCATGAATCATGCACACAAGTGACACGTGATGAGGTTTCGCTGGCGACAACTGCACCTTTAACGCAGGTGTGTGGCTGGGCGGAGCGCATTAGTTCCGATTTCCGCCACCGGTAACAATTTGCTGGTAGGGTAGTAACACTGGGTTGGTTACTCCCAACTGTTTGTTGTTGTCTAATTTAGGGGTTTAGACGTTCTGGTCGTTTCAGCCCCGTGTAGTTGTGTGTATGCGTAGATAAAAAGTCTCTGATAGCCTGTGTTATTTCGGTGTCAGTACGGTGAGTGTATTGTAATTAAGGCGAGGATTGCTATGGGGGAGCCCGTGGCTTTAATTAGAATCCATCCCAGCATTTGTCTGGAATAGAAATGGGGAACTACGGAAAACCACTTCTAGGACGGCCGAGATGGAAACCGAACCCGCCTCTTGTCATATTTTTTTTTCTCAAAAACCCTCAGACCAGAATTTAATTTCTTGGCAGAACCAGGAATTGAACTATTACACACTGAGTAATCTAAGCAAAGGGCATTGAGTGAGTTGGTTCAATGCATCAGGACTGGCACAGCCTTATATTTGGCTCCTTATTCCTGTTTGCAAATAAACTATTGTCTCAGCAATTTTGCTAGGTTTGTGCCGTGTATTGTGTGGGGTTTCACCTAGGACACCAAGCTGGCTCATCACCGGGCTCTTGGTGTCCCCGCCTGGACCCCCACAGGAGTAGCGAACTGCGCGCTACCTCCCTTTTTATGAAGCGCACCTGCGCTACTTTACTGCGAGAACTAAAAGCTCAAGCAATCATAACCTCCCTATGAAGGCTTCCAAAACGACCCTACATAAGACACGGCACAAAACTAGAAAAATTGCTGAGTTTTAATTCACTGGCTGTGAAAGCCAATATACGAACTATTGTTTAATTATCTTCCCCATTTAAAATACCTTCAATATATTTGCTGATCTACACACGGCAGAAACTATTTGGTTAGGGTAAAAATATTAGAGCTGGAACTTTTAATTGATTCATTTCAGTTAACGAATGATCGATTTTGAAGCAGAAAAATCGGATTAATTGCTACAAATAACGACTAATCGATTCATCGTTTAAAGGAATAAGTCAACAACAACAACAACTACAACAACAACAACAACAACAACGACAACGACGACGACGACAACAACTGTATATTTGTAACTGGGACTAGGATATGGGTAGGAGGCGGCCGTGGCTTTAAATTAGATACCACCTCAGCATTTGCCTAAAAATTAGATCCTAGAACTTGAATGAACAATTTTATAAAGAATCCATATCAATGATCTTCTGGGATACGTAATTCAGCCATTCGTTAAAAGCAGGGGTGGTGCGTTTTTAAGGGCCTAAAGGGCTCGTCCTACCGGGGCCGTCAGGCCATATTGCACAACATTTGTTTAATCAGTTTCTTTCTTTCTTTCTTCCCTGGCGCAGTCAGCTGGCATTTAAGGGTGCGCAAATGTGAGGGAGCTGTGTCAGCCGGGGCAAAATTCCGGCACCCCGGCGTCTCTAAAAGCCAGTGCAGTTAAAAGGGACGTAAAACCAATAACATTATTATTATTATTCTTTCTTTCTCTCTTTCTTCGGCTTTTCCCAATTAATTGGGGTCGCCGGAGCCATCCAGGCTCATTTTGGTTTTGGCCGGGGATTTAAGGCCGGATGCCCTTCCTGACGCCACGTGAATTTTCGATCCCGGCCATCCGGGTGAAAGACGAGCAGCTAAGCCACTACGCCATCACGCTCCCCTTTAATCAGTATCTTTAATAATTTCTTTAAATTGCAGATATTTCCCTTAAAATAAGTATTTTTCCCTTCGTGACTCTCTAAAAAGGATTTGGTACCGTATATATAAATCGTCCCTAGCTTAAGTTCCTGGCAGCCTCGAACGGTGTATTGTAATAGCGAGGGCTGCTCTATAGAACCTTCCATGTAAATTATTTGAAGCGATGGGCCGGGTAAGGAAACAGTGGACATAGCACTGTCTTGCACGTGAATTCTTCTGTGCTATGAAATAAATTTCCTTTCTCTTCAAGGGCCTAGAGCAGGGGTTCCTAACTCTTAAGACACTGCGACCCCCTTTTTAGGCTGATTATTTTGGCGCACCCCCCTCCCGTCCCCCTCCCTCCCTCCCAAGTTTTAACGTTAGAGATTTCTCTTCAAGGGCCTAGAAAAGATTGGGAAGTAAACAAGATTTTTTTGGGCAATATAAAAAAGGAAGACCTGCAGTGGAACCTGAGTCAACGGCTAGCAGGAAATCAACTAGTAGTGGAAGAGGTGAAGCTGGTCCATCAGGTGCTGAATCTCCTATGTATTCACCTGTATATAGACCTGAAAGCATGGATGCAGAAGATGTGGTGGATTGTCCTGCGGGAAGTCTTGGTCCAGGAAGACAAACAGCTGGTAGTGCAGTGGAACCAAAAGGTGCAGAATTTATAATGTTTAAATGCCCAAAAAAACTGGAAGTTACACCAGGACTTTTCATAAAGAACATAACTTTATTATTTGAGGTAATAAATGGTTAGCTGGTCCAACATAAATTGATAACAAAGAAGTAGGAAAACATATTTGTACGTCATTTGCTGAATTTCCTGTTAATTAGTTAGGTTTTTATATGTCTGAATCTGATTATGCAACATTGCCATCTGAGGGTGATTGTTATGCTGTCGATTTAAACGTTTCTTTATTTCCAATGGGTGAAACAACAAGTTTTTTTTTACATGCAGCACTTTAAGTGGAAGTGCATCTGCTTATCATTTCCTACATGCTGCATTTGCCATTGGTTTAAATAGAGTGTTTCCAACTCAAATGGTAGATATTACATTAAAAGATGGATCTATGGAGGTGGAATCTGTAGCTGAAGCATCTATGGGGAAAATAAAGAAAAAAATGCATGGTATTGAGAATGCTGGAGATGCTAATTGGCTACAGGATTTTCCTTGTAGTCAAAAGCATTTTCGTCATTTATCAATAAGAACATGCATAATTCATCCTGGAAATACTAGTCTAAATAGAATTAAAATTACAGATAGTGGACAAATTAATTTAAGTCCTTATGTTCACGATTTTAATTTTGAAAGCTAAATATGAAGTATTTACGTGGAATTATAAACCATCTATGGGTATAATTAAATCGACAAAGTGTGTTAGTGAGTTCTGTGAATGAAGTTAATTTCCATGAATTAATATGTTTTTGTGCCTGTTTGCCATCTCTTGATGATTGCAGTACATTTACATTTGTCTGTTGGCACAGGCTAGAGTAAACTAACTTTTGGCAATGCTTGTGCCGACAAATTTTCGATAAGTATTAAAAAGGAATACCCAGAACTGTCCACAACATCTACATCTTACAAGGATTCTCCATAATGGTGAATTTAAAATCCAAATCAAGAAATTGTTTGACACTGAAAATGACATTGTTTTGTGTGTTACAAAAATCATTCCCGACATTCAAACATTAGTTGATTCCAAACAAGCTCAAGTTTCTCATTCATAGAATAAAGAAACGTACAAGTTATGTACAATGTGAGTATATTCTTTTTATAATAAAAAACTACAGCAATAACTATCTTTTTAAACTTTTTTCTCCGAATCTCGCGACCCCTCAAGACACATCCTGCAACCCACCGGTTGAGAACCCCTGGCCTAGAGAATTGGCCCGTACTGTTGCGTTACAGTGAAATAAGATCTCTCCATTTCACTTCCTGCTTCGGTATCCGTTTGAAGGTCAAACCAGATTACGGGAGATTGGTTCACCCCACTTCTTATAATGGTAGAGTTAAGATTTTACACAAAAATGAACCTAAGCTAATTATTTGTACATTTTCAGTTGTCTGGTGTTCCAAATCAAGTACAACTGTGTTAGTGAGTTCTATGAATGAAGCTAATTTCTATGAATTAATGTGATGTTGTGCCTGTTTGCCATCTCTTGATGTTTGCAGTACATTTGCATTTGTCTGTTGGCACAGGCTAGAGTAAAATGTGGCTTTTCACCGATGTCTCAGTCTCACTCATGGCTGTGATTATATGGAAGCTACTGAGGTATGGGTGGTGCTTAGTAATAACATTCAGGGTACAGTCAGTGCTTGTGGATGTTGTGAAAGGTTCTACTCATAGGGTTAGTACTGCTGTTCTGACTCAGTGAGGAAAGCAATGACAAACTACCTCACTCCTCATCTTGCCTAGTACGCCTCAATATTGTGCTGACTTGGGTTTTTGTGGAAATCTACCCACATAACCTAACGGCGGTAGACTACTTTTTGAGGATCCAACCAGTCTTCGGGATAACTACCTTACATACAGACAGACAGACAGACAGACAGAGAGACAGAATGTGTTTTTAACTTTTGTGGTACGGTACGTGGTTATTTAATATGCTGATTGTCTACGGCATATGAAAATGAATGAAGTGGAATTTTTATTAAGAAATCTATTTTCTCCTAAACCTCTGAACACAAAGTTATAAATAAATAATAGGACCTCAACAACCAAGGTGATAGATACTTCATCCAAGAACAGGAGTGGGTAATATTATTTACAAATAAGGAGCCGTGTGAATACAGTTTTTAATGCATGAACAATTTATGAACATGTGTTTCAAAAGTTGTGTTGTGTGGAATTATGATAATGGCAATATTGGCAACAGTGAATGTCAAATAATATGAAACAATTAAAACTCAGCAATCCTTCTAGGTCCGTGCCGTGTCTTGTGTGGAGTTTCGCCTCGGATACCAGGGTGGCTCATCAGAGGGCTCTCGGTGTCTCCGCCCGGACCCCCACAGGAGTAGTGAACTGCGCGCTACCTCCCTTTTTATGAAGCGCACCTGCGCCTCTCTACTGCGAGAACTAAACGCTCAAGCAGCCATAACCTCCCTATGACGGCCTCCAAAAAGGTGGTATATTGTCTTTCACGGCCAGTGAATTAAAACTCAGCAATTCTTCTAAGTTTGTGCCGTGTCTTGTGTGGGGTTTCGCTTAGGACACCAAGCTGGCTCATCAGCGAGCTCATGGTGTCCCTGCCCGGACATAGGGAGGTTATGGCTGCTTGAGCTTTTAGTTCTCGCAGTAGAGAGGCGCGGGTGTGCTTCATAAAAAGGGAGGTAGCGCGCAGTTCACTACCCCTGTGGTGGTCCGAGTGGAAACACCAAGAGCCCGCTGGTGAGCCAGCTTGGTGTCCTAGACGAAACCCCATACAAGAAGCGGCACAAACCTAGAAGAATTGCTGAGTTTTAATTCACTGGCCATGAAACCCAATATACCAATATGAAACAATGTTTAATAATTATGAAACAACAATTATGTCACCCTAAAATTTTAGTCAGGAGCCGCTCCTGGTTAAAAGTATCTGAGATACACCCTGTACATTGAGCCGGTAGTGCAAACCCCCTGTAATATTCCTTAGTTGGTCAAATGAGTGTACATATGTTTGGTGTGGCAGCTCCATTTTAAAATGTGAAATGTAACATTGGGCAGTGAGTGACGGGGCTGGGAAATGTAAACAGCATAAAACAGATCAGGGAAAGTGGGAGGGGACGTGATTAATTATGCAATGCCAGATACATGACAACATTCGTTTAATGGATCACATTGTCAATAGCACGCGCGTTGCCATCTGGAATAATGAGAATCACTCAGCGCGATTCAAAAGTAAGAAGGGCGGCGCGCGGGGCTGGGGGGATCTGTTTGTGTGCACACTACATGACAAGTCGGCTGCTGTTCAAAAACTGGGAATAAAAGGATCTCACATACAGAAAATGATCTATAGGAACATGTTTCTTTAATCATAAAGAGCATCATCAAATATTATCTATACTGTATCCTTTGTCCATTTAACGGGTACAATATATTTCAAACATTACTAACGATTACTTCATACGTTCTAGCCATGGTTGTGGAGTAGCACGTTAATTGTACCCGTTACTTGTCGAGTTAACTAGGAGTAAATACATAATAATAATATTAATAATAATAATAATAATAATAATAATAATAATAATAATAGTCTAATTATATCGTATGACCTCGGTGCCGGGTGCAAACTTTGGTATTTGACGCCCAGAAGGCAGATTGCATGTAGAATTTTGTCGTTCCTTGGAACGCTATGAAAGTCAAGGAGATTAGATATCTTAAGCTCCTTGACACTATAGCGCTTTCTAGTAGAGAATGGAGGGACTTTGTATTGGCGGAAAATCCCGAGAATAATTTTGCCATTATGAACATGGCCTACTGAATTCAAATGGGTTCTTTAACATGCCAACAACGTATGACATGCGTGTCGTGGTTATTGTCGCCTTTCAAAATTCACTTACCACGGCCAGGAGCGAACCCTCAAGCTTGGGGTTGTAGTCCGACACGATAACCACTCACCCACTGTGGCAAGTAATACATTATTAATTAAAGGGGGGGGGGGATATAGCCCAAAGTATTCGTTTATGTTTAAAAATGGCGTATTAGGATGGAGTTTTCACTTTTTTTGTTTTCTAGATGAAAGTTCTTTATTTTATTTTATTTACTTTAAGGAAATTATGGTTTTACATGTTTCATACATAAATATGCTCAGATAATTGATTTAAAAATTGATAAATATTGTTAACTCATAATCCAAAACTGTAAACTTTATTTACTCAAAGACACTGAGTGGTTCAGTGCAAAAGTGGCCCAAGTCCAAAAGTAACCTTCTTCCCCCTTTAAGGATAATAAATGTTAGTAGTTATTCGGTGTAATAGTGATCAAGTCCGAATTTCAATACCAATCCCCCAGAGTGCAGCAGCTTCTTAAAGCTTAATGGTTAATTACATAATTATATAACTTTAACTTTGCCTCAAGTTTTCTCAGAAGTGTAAAAAGTGGACTTGGTCCACCTTAGCTCTGAAGCACTCCCAATTGTGTTTTTAATTCACATTTGACTCCGCTCATCCCCCTCATGAAGCAAATCCTATTAACGTCACTCCCCCCACGTCAAGACGTTTGGTGTCGAGAAAAAGGAAGCCGAAACGGCACCTCACAATTTCTTGGGAAGAAATTTGTAGCACGATAATGGGGATGAAAGTCCTTTGGCTGGATATCAAATCACCGTCACGACTATGCACGGGGCTGAATGATCAAGATGTTGCAAGCCTCTAAATAAATCTTCATCAACAACAACAACAACAACTATACTATTTTTAGCCTTTTTTTTTTTTTTTTTTTTCATTTTATGAAGAAATAGGTTTACGAGATCACATTTTGTCCGTGTGTGTGTGTTTGTGTGTGTCCCCTCCTTATAGCTTCTAAACGGCTAGAGCGATTTCAATGAAACTCGGTAAGATCACAGCACCTCTTCGGCCAACCCCGACCGTGCCCTTCAAATTTTATTACGTCTCACCAATCCAACATGAAGGCTGTGCGAAATATTTCACCAGCATTCAATATCTTCGAAACTATTACTGATATTACTCTGAAATTGTGTACGGTGTTAAAGGCCTTTACTACAAGTTTACCTATGTAACTTACAACAAAAAGTTCCGTGACGAACTAAAGAGCCTACTTTTCTTAAAATTTAAGATTCATGCCAATGATTAATCTATATGGATCTATCTAGAATAATGACGAAATTAAGTTGTTAATATCGAAATTTCTAATTAGTTCGAAATACTGTATACCTGGCATAATGTAGCCTGATAGAGCACTACAGTTGGCAGCCCTGGTGACTGAATATATTCTTAGTTCCATCTCTTAAGGTACAGAAAACAAAATTTGGTTGAAGTCCAATGAATAGCATGGACGTTACATGCAGTTGAACATTGGATCTAACAGCGCGCGTAAAATCACGTTGGCAACAATGTCATGCATGTAATGGTCATAAATAATCTGAAATAATATGATCTATTGTTGTGCCAATTTTGAATGAAATCCATTAGTTAGTGTGGAAGTTACATGCATTTTAAAATTGGACCTATCAGCAGGCTTAGAATCATGTTGGCAGCACTGACGTATATTAGTTACTCCAAATTCATCTAGAATGCCGGGTAGTATACGTGTGCAAAGTTTAGAGCTATTGGCTTGAATACTTTCTGATATATTGATATTAGGGTAACCAAAATAGAGACAGCACATATTAACAGTTGGCAGCCTTGGTTGCTCTTAAGAATACGCACAGTCATATCTGTTATGGTACGCATAGCACATACGAAATTTGGTTGCAATCCAAATGATAGTATGGAAGTTACATGTATTTAAATTTGGACCTGTCAGCAGGCTTAAAATCATGCTGGTAGCACTGACGTATATAAGTTACTCCAAATTAATATAGAATGTCAGGTACTATACGTGTGCATAGTTTAAAGTTGTCGGCTTGCATACTTTCTGATATATTGGTATTTGGATAAAATAAATTAGGAGCATTTATTAACAGTTAGCAGGACTGGTGGTCCTTAAGAATACTCTCAGTCATATCTGGTTGCGTACACATACAACATACTAAATTTGGCTGAATTCCAATTTATAGTGTAGAAGTGATATGCATTTAAAAATTGGACTTATCAGCAGGCTTATAATCATTTTGGCAACACTGCCATGTATGGCCTCCTGGAAATTAAACTGCAATAACATTATCTATACGTGTGCCAATTTTGAAATAGCTCCCATTCATACCTTCCAAGATATCCAACGTGGAGCTCAAATTTTAATTGCGATTTTTTAGCAGTTGGTAGTACTGACATCATTTTCAAATATGGCCGTGAGATATTCAGGTATAGATCTTTACTCCTACCAAATTTTGTTTCGATTGCTCCAGCCGTTTAGGAGTTGATAGGGGACACACACACACACACACACACACACACACACACACACACACACACAGACAGACAGACAGACAGACAGACAGACAGACAGAAGGACAGACAGACAGACACACATTTGCCCGATCTCATAAGTCTACTTTTTCCTCATTTTTGCAAAATGTGAAAAGTAGGCTAAAAACCTGTAAAGTACAAAAGGAACATGGCGGCCAAGCAAATTTGAAACATTCTAATAGACTTGTCTGAGCGCAGTCAAATATGGTACAGTAAATATTTATACACATTGTAATGCACTGGTATCTAATTTAGTTCAATTGTTTACGTAACCTCAAGATGGCGGCTGTGCGAAATTTAAAAATGAAGTTTTTATTTCTTGTGTCATAATCATGCGATCGAAGTGAAAATTTGAATAATGAACCTACGCAATAATTTTCATTTAATGGTATATAACTCTATAGCCTACACAAAAAAACAATCCAACATGGCGTCCATCCAAAATATTTAAGGTTCTCAATATCTACGAATCTTTTACAGCAATCAAACTGATATTATTAAATGTTCATAGAGGCTATGAGCATAAGTTCAGCTATAGGACTTTCAATAACCTGGTGAGCACAAATCCAACATGGCGGCGACGACAAATATAAATATTTCAATGGACGTTTATCGCGATGTAACCATCCGAGTGCAGTGAAACTTGATACGGCAAATGCTTATGCAAATGTTAATCCACTGACATCTAATTTATTTCAATTGTTTTCATAACCACAAGATGGCACCTGTGCGAAATGTTTAAAGCTCGTTTTTACTTCTTTCGTCCTAATCATGCGATTGAAGTTTGAATACTACACCTATACAATAGTCTTCATGTAATTGTACATAACTCTAAGTCCTACATATACAATTCCAACATGACGACCATCCAAAATATTGGATGGTTCTCAATATCTACGAATCTATTGCAGTAATCAAACTGAAATTTAGTATGTTGATAGTGGCCATTAAAATAAGTAGGATATATGAAAATAGGCTTTAGTTCTTCACCGAAATACTTGTTATTTTTTGAGCATGCATTTTTGAAATGCCATGCCGTGCCGTGAAGAGAACAGATGGATTGTGTCTGTATCGTAGTGGGTGCAGCATGGAGTACTGGCGCCACGGACTGACTGGTATTTATGCTGATGATGGCACACGAGTGAGCACGTGGGAACTGGGTCCAGTATGCTAATACCAGCTACTGTGTACGTGTGACGTCAGAGCGCTTCAGCCAGGTGCATATGGCACCATGTCTTCATCGGCTATTGACCACCACTCCAACACCACAGATCGTAAAAGCTAGGAGAAACACGTTCAGTGAGAACCAGCAGACAGATGCTACTCTGACCTTGGTTAGCTCTTGCATACTACATTTACATGGTGAACTGAAATCGGTTTGAATTTGATACTGTATTCAGTACGTTTATATGAGCAGTTTCAGATCGTATCGAAATCGATTTCAGTACGGTAGGTACGGGCTATAATTTATGGTGGCCAACCTGCAGTTATGTGGGCTAACCCGTATTAAACATTAATTCATTCATATTCTAAAGGCTAATGACTTGTCGATGCAACCACACTCTTCTGTCGTTGGCGGTTCGTTTCAGTTCCATGTAATTGTCTCATCCCATTCTATTCTTGATGTCTTCCAAAAACTTCGTCCTCTTCCTTTATTTCCCAGAATCTTCCCTTCAAGTATGTTAACGATGAAAGTGTTGTGTCTGATGACATGTCCAATAAATTATATTCTTCTCTTTCCCATTTCCTTCCTTAATCTTCTCTCTTTTTTGACTCTCCTTAAGACCTCCAGGTTGGGTTTTCTTTCCATCCAGCTCGTATTTGTCATTTTCCGCCGTATCCACATTTTAGCAGCTTCAAGTCCATTCTTTTCCAATTTACTCAGAGTCCAACTTTCACTTCCATAGAGCAGTGTACTCCACACAAATGATTTTGCAAATTATTTTCTTAAACATCAAAACATAAATGACGCTTCATTACAATCCTATTCATTCTAAGCGGGTTTCTAAACAGGAAAAATGGTTGTGTTGAAGATTTGATGTTCTTTGCTTTAAACTAGTGTATGTTCAGTTTATCAATTTAACATGTAATTGGTTTTACGTCCGTTTTAACTACAGTGGCTTTTAGAGACCCTGGGATGCCGGAATGTTTCCCTGAAGGGGATATGTAACGTGCCAGTAAATCTACTGACACGGCTCCCTTACATTTAAGTACCCTTAAATGCCTACTGACTGTGCCAGTTTATTCCAACTAGTGGGCAATTGAAATATGGAATGGATTACGCAGCAAAGGTACGAGGCACGTCCAGAAAGTAAGCTCCGTTTGGTAATTAAATTAAATTGTGTACAGATACAGAAAAAATATTTATTGCACAACATTCTACACCTCTTAAACTACCTTTTCACATAACTGCCGAACTTTTGCAGGCATTTGTCATAGCGTGGCACAAGTTTTTGGATACCTCTTCATAGAAGTTTGCCGCCGACCCGTAAACGAGAGTGAAGACTCCCCTTAAGATATCCTACTGTTTGGTCACTACTGTTAGGCAAATTGCGTGCTTACCGGAGAACTGCGTATGTTTAGGAGTTCTCCTGACCACATACGCAATTTGCCTAACAGTGATGGCCAAACAGTAGGATATCTTAAGGGGAGTCTTCACTCTCGTTTACGGGTCGGCGGCAAACTTCTATGAAGAGGTATCCAAAAACTTGTGCCACGCTATGACAAATGCCTGCAAAAGTTCGGCAGTTATGTGAAAAGGTAGTTTAAGAGGTGTAGAATGTTGTGCAATAAATATTTTTTCTGTATCTGTACACAATTTAATTTAATTACCAAACGGAGCTTACTTTCTGGACGTGCCTCGTATTTTAACTTTTTCTGTTGATCATATTACATAAGGCTACTGCAAAACAGACAAAAAACAAACTACGCTTAATAATCATGACAGGAAACCAGACAGAAACGAAGACTATGAGCTGAAAGTAAACAAGGAATTTGAGAGGCAAACATCAGCAATCGAGAGTCGGGTGACTGATGACAGTAGATAAGTTCAAAAATGTAACTCAAGAGTGCTCACAATCGCTTTCAATACGATACGCGTTTACGTTCCTGACACCAGTTTGGATACGATCCGATCCCACAACTTTACCGTATTGACTTTGAAGCTCAATACGAACTGAGTCCCGTTTACATGACAATATTCAACACTCAAATCGATTTGAGTTCGTCATTTAAACGTACTGTTAAGCCATTTAGTCAGCAGTAGCTGGTTGTCCGTCCTTAGTACGGGGAAAAGGTAGGCTACTAGAGTGTGTATCTTACACAGTAACGTAGCCAAGATTGACCAATGAGTGCAGTTGTAGTTACAAAACAAGAAGTTCCGTGACGAACTTAAGTGCCTACTTTTCATGCTAATGATTATTCTACAGTGTATGAACCTATATAGATTAATGACGAAATTAAGTTGGTAATATCGAAATGTCTAATTAGTTCGAAATATTCCTGGTATAATGTAGCCTAATAGAGCACTACAGTTGGCAGCCCTGGTGACTGAATATATTCTTAGTTCTATCTCTTAAGGTACAGGATACTTAATTTGGTTGACGTCCAATGGACGTTACATGCAGTTAGACATTGGATCTATCAGCACGCGTAAAAGCATGTTGGCAACAATGTCATGCGTGTGCTGGTTAGAAATAATCGGAAATATTATGATATCTTGTTGTGCCAATTTTGGATGAAATCCATTTGTTAGTATAGAAGTTACATGCATTTTAAAATTTTACCTATCAGCAAGCATAGAATCATGTTGGCAACACTGACTTATATTAATTACTCCAAATTAATCTAGAGTGTCAGGTGCTATACGTGTGCAAAGTATAGATCTGTTGGCTTGCATACTTTCTGATATATTGATATTAGGGTAAACAAATATAGACAGCATTTGTTACCAGTCGGCAGCCCTGATTGCTCTTAAGAATACTTATAGTCATATCTGTTATGTTACACATAGCACATACGAAATTTGGTTGAAATCCAACTGATAGTATAGAAGTTACATTTATTTACATTTGGTCCTATCAGCAGGCTTAGAATCATGTTGGTAGTACTGAGGTCCATTAGTTGCTCCAAATTATTCTAGAATGTCAGGTATTATACGTGTGCATAATTTAAAGCTGTCGGCTTGCATACTTTCTGAAATATTGGTATTTGGGTAAAATAAATTCAGAGCATTTATCAACAGTTAGCAGCCCTGGTGGCCCTTAAGAATACGCTCAGTCATATCTGTTTATGTACACATAGCACATACGAAATTTGGTTGAAATCCATTTGATAGTGTAGAAGTTATATGCATTTAAAAT
Source organism: Meconema thalassinum (assembly GCA_946902985.2). Lineage (NCBI taxonomy): Eukaryota > Metazoa > Arthropoda > Insecta > Orthoptera > Tettigoniidae > Meconema > Meconema thalassinum. Next base: position 959,702,662 of record OX336388.2, on the reverse strand, counting down.
TTGGACTTATCAGCAGGCTTATAATCATTTTGGCAACACGGCCATGTATGGCCTCCTGGAAATTAAACTGCAATATTATTATCTATTTGTGTGCCAATTTTGAAATAGCTCCCATTCATACCTTCCAAGATATCCAACATGGAGCTCAAATTTCAATTGCGATTTTTCAGCAGTTGGTAGTACTGACATCATTTTCAAATATGGCCGTGAGATATTCAGGTATAGATCTTTACTCCTACCAAATTTTGTTACGATTGCTGCAGCCGTTTAGGAGTTGATAGGGGGACACACACACACAGCCAGACAGACAGCCAGACAGAAGGACAGACAGACACACATTTGCCCGATCTCATCAGTCTACTTTTTCCTCATTTTTGCAAAATGTGAAAAGTAGGCTAAAAAATAATGCGCGGCGCGTACATGCATGCATATTATCGTAAGGACACTAATACATGTAAATTATATCGAAAAATATGGTAGCCTATATTGACTTTCACGGCCAGTGAATCAAAACTCAGTAATCTTTCTAGGATTGTGCCTGTCTTGTGTGGGGTTGCGCCTAGGACACCAAGCTGGCTCATCAGCGGGCACAGGTGCCCTCCATAAAAAGGGAGGTAGTGCGCAGTTCGCTACTCCTGTGGGGGTGCGGGTGGTGAGCACCAAGAGCCCGCTGATGAGCCAGCTTGGTGTCCTATGCGAAACCCCACACAAGACATGGCACGAACCTAGAAAAATTGCTGAGTTTTAAATGATATCGACATTCGAATTATGTAGAAATTACGATAAACAAGAAATATAAGGCGTGATCAAAAAGTTTCCGTTTGAGGGCGTTGCTGTAGTTTATATGCAACGTAGCGTGACTCCGATGCGGGTATACAAGCACGGAAACGTAGACAAGGGATTAGTGTGGCAGTCGTGTTTCGCCGAGGAGCATGCGTTAAATGCGGCAACGTGAACTATGGCGACGTGATTACCAAATGCGTCCAAACAGGACCAACTTGCTGTTATTCTTTTCTTGACTGCCGAAGGACAAACACCGGTGCACATCCATCGGAGAATGACGAATGTGTATGGGGCAGTATGTCTGTCGAAAACCGCCGTTGTGGAACGGTGCGCTAACTTCCTTGCTGGTCGCATTTCGACACAAGACGCCTGTCGATCTGGGAGGCAGCACTGGAGAAATTACGGCGTGCAAGTTGAAACGTCTCGGAAAACTGTGACAATGGGTGCTGCTGCTTCATGATAACGCACGTCATCATACCGCAATGGTCGTAGCACAGAAGGTGCGCCAACTCAAGTGGGAGACACACGGGCATTCGCTCTATAGTTCTGATCTCTCGCTATGAGATTATCACACCTTCGACTCTTAAAAATGTCCTTGAAGGGTTGACGATTCCTATCGGACGAGGATGTGCAGCAGGCGATTACGGACTTCTTCACACAGCAAGACACAGTGTTTTACCACACGGAGATCTTCAACCTGGAGCGTCGCTGGGATGAGTGGCTCAATGCTCACGGCGATTTTTTCTGATTGGTACAAACCGATTCTGTACCGTACTGTACGGTCGTCAAACGGAATCGTTTTAAACACAACTTTTAAAAAACAAAATAAGAAGAATATGAACACAATCAATAGTTTTACAGCGAATGGTATGTTGAGATAGCTATCTAAAATCCAACTATCGAGGCATCGAAGAAAATAAATCCAGCAGATGTGTTGGTTTTACAAGATAGGCTACTACACAACCGATACATTCTCAACATTTCATTATAACTTCGCCACACATAATTCTAAAGTTTCTCTCTTTAATATACATAATTATACACATCAAGCATCATTTTTAAAACTTATTTTCCCATACACATCTCTTCAATTCTAAGCTGTTTTTTCAAGACTTTTTTATGCTTTATTAACAAAATTATTGTAACAGGTCTGGTTTTTTTTCTGTTTTTTTAAATTTTTCTCTGTGAACTTTTGGTACAAACATATTTATAGTATCTTCTATTAGGGAAACATTTTATTAAGTTGTATGGTACTACGCAGTTCCTTATCCTTTAACACGCAAGAAGGTTACAATGTGATCGAAACCGCTGTGGTTTCAACTTTAAATGTTCTAAATATTGACTTTAGGTAATAAATAGTATAGTATAATTAATATGTCAATAAGGAGTCAAGCTATCATGGTCATTTTTATGTCATTCTATAAAAAATGCATTTATTCCCAAACTTTTCAAGATAGAAGGCGAAATTTTTAGAAGTGATTTCCTCATATAATTTTAACACATCAGTTTTTCTAAATTTACTTAAGTTCAATTTTGACAGATGGAAATGTTCAAGAAAATGCTATTTCAATGAACCATTTTTTAAGATGTTATTGCAAAATCAAAACAATATTTATTTTCTAAAAACTTGTGCTAAAGTTATGAGACAACGACAAGGAACCTAGTTGAAAATAATTAATTATTCCCCGTAAATACTGTAGTTTCTGAGTTGAATATTAACATGGACGCTATAGGACATTCCGAAGTTCCCTAAGGGGCCTAACATCTGGGTTATTGACCCATAATGATAGGGTGAAAGAGAAAACAAGACAATGTAAGAAACCTACTACTACTAAATAAAACTAAATAACTAACCCCGTGGCACTACAGCCCTTGAAGGGCCTAGGCCTACCAAGCGACCGCTGCCCAGCCAATTGGCCTGCAGATTTTGGGGTGACGCGTGGTCAGCGCGTCGGGTCCCCTCGACCGTTAATCTTGGTTTTCGTGACCGGGGCACTGTCTCACTGTCAGACAGCTACTCAATTGTCCTCACGAGGCTGAGTGCACCCCGTTCCAACCCTCACGTCAGTTTTAAAATCCCTGACGGAGCCGGGGATCGAACCCGGGGCCTCCGGGTGAGAGGCAGGCGCGCTACCCCTACACCACGGGGCCGGCACTACTACTAAATACAGACTGAAAATCAGCTCACAAACTAGAAGAAGAAATGAAAAAAAGGAGGTAAGTAATTATACCACAGAACAAAAAGAAATGCCCTCAACCAACGAAAAAAGAGGATTGAGGGACTTGGAAGGAAGAAGGGCCATGCAAGGCGGTCAGGGAAGGGTAAGAGAAGTGAGTCCACCCGAATGCCAAAAATCCCTCTCGGCATGCCGGAAGTCAGAGGTAGATTTCACCGGACAGAGAAAAATGTTTCGAATTCACTGAATTTGCCAATTGATGTATAAGTCCAATATGCAATAGTTGCAAACATTTAACACTAGCTGAAGTACCCGTGCTTCGCTACGCGTCATAAATAAATTAAAATGTGAAGGTGACAGTTAAAACAGGGGATAGGCGAGGTGCTGCGCAGAGGGAGATTAAGGATGGAACATTTTGTCCAACTACACCGTTCGGCGTTGACCGTGTTTTATAGCACAAATTTAGGTGTAGTGACGTCACTAAAATGGTCGCCATCTTTAAATAGTGCAAAGTATTGAAATCAAAAGTAGCCTATATGTTAACCAGGTAAATCAGCTACTTCCATGTAACATTCATGTAAATCGGACCAGTGGTTCTTGCGTGATTGAGTAATACACAGACGCTTCGCTCGCGTCATAGTCGTGTCATATTGTTATTCAATGAAATGCAGGTTTAACCCCGTTAACACCCCTTTAGAACCTGAATATCCAAAAATCCCTCTTTAGAAGAATTTTTCGACACACAACAAACATATCCCCTTCTTCTAACTTTAATAGTTTTGGTTGGTCGGTGAGAGTGAACATCCAAAAATCCTTCCTTAGTGGACGCTTTTCTTCCAGAATTTCACCCCTCCCCATAGGCCCCTTAAATTGGATTTATGAAAAAACGGTCGAACACCTACTTATTTTAATTATATGTTCATTTATTTATTTTTAAGCTAATTGATACTCGGAGAAAATCAAACTCCTCGCCTATGTCGTTTAAGAGATACACGCTCCGTTAGGAATCTTTCAACCCCCACTTTTAATCCCTTTCACCTCATAATATACACCACATCGAAAAACCATTAGACATGTGTCAGCTTATTTTTAATGATTAGTATAAATGCCAAGTATCACATCCCCAAATGAAACCACTCGCGAGATATTGTTATTCAATGAAATGCACGTTTACCCCCTTAACACCTCTTTAGAACCTGAATATCCAAAACTCTTTCCTTAGTGGACGTTTTCGACATACAACGAACATATCCCCAAAATTTCATGTTTCTAACTTCAATAATTTTGGCTGGGCGATGATGAGTGAGTCAGTCAGTCAGGACATTTTCTTTCATTTATTTGGAGAATTTCACCCCTCCCCATGAACCCCTTAAATTGGATTCATGAAAAAAAAACGGTCGAACACCTATTTACTTATTTAAAGCTGTTTCTCCTCCTGAGTTTGATGAGTGAGTTAGTGAGTCATCAATTAGTTAGGACACTTTTTTCCTGTTTTCCCCCCGAATTTCACCCCTCCCCATGGGCCCCTTAAATTGGATTTATGAAGAAATGGCTGAACACCTATTTACTTATTTTTTAAGCTGCTTTTTCCGCTGAATTTCAAACTTATCGCCTATGTTGAATAAGAGATACAGTACATGCTCCGTTAAGAATCCTTCAACCCCCAATTTTCTCCCCTTTCACCTCATAATATACACCATATCGATAAACCCTTAGACATATGTCTGCTTATTTTGAATGAGTAGTTTATATGCCGAATATCACATCCCCAAATGAAACCACTCGTGAGATATTGTTATTGAACAAAATGCAAGTTTAACCCCCTTAACACCCCTTCAGAACATGAATATCCAAAAATCCATCCTTAATGGACTTTTTCGATATAGAACGAACATATCCCCAAAATTTCATGTTTCTAACTGCAATAGGTTTGCTGGGGGATGATGAGTGAATATCCAAAAATCCTTCCTTAGTGGACTCCTTTCCCCAGAATTTCACCCCTCCCCATGAGCCCCTTAAATTGGATTTATGAAAAAACGATCGAACACCTATTTACTACTTATTCAAGCTGATTTTTCTCCCTGAGATTCATACTTTTTGCCTCGGTCTTTTATGAGATACTTGCTCCGTTAAGAATCCTTCAACACTCACTCTTCACACATACACCTCATAATATACACCACATCGAAAAACCCTCAGACATGTGTCTTCTTATTCTTAATGATGAGTTTATATGCCAAGTATCCCATCCCAAAGGAAACCAACAGGGAGATATTGTTATTCAATTAAATGCAAGTTTACCCCCTTAACACCCCTTTAGAACCTGAATATCCAAAATTCCTTCCTTAGTGGACGTTTTCGACATACAACGAACATAGCCCCAAAATGTCATGTTTCTAACTTCAATAATTTTGGCTGGGCGATGATGAGTGAGTGAGACAGACAGGACATTTTCTTTCAATTATTTTTCAGAATTTCACCCCTCTCATGAACCCCTTAAATTGGATTTATGAAAAAAAAAACGGTCGAACACCTATTTACTTATTGTTGAGCTGTTCTTCCCCCCTGAGTTTGATGAGTGAGTGAGTTACAACACTTTCTTTCCTGTTTTTTTTTCCAGAATTTCACCCCTCTCCAAGGGCCCCTTAAATTGGATTTACGAAAAAACGGTCGAACATCTATTTACTGGGTGAGTTAGCCGTGGTGGTTACGGCATGACTGATGGCAGTCGCTCACATCCGGGAGGCGAGGAGGTTCGAATCACCCCGCCGGCAACCTTGAAGATGGTCTTCTGTGGTTTCCCATCTTCCTTCCAGGCAAATGCCGGGGTTGGTCCCTAACTATAGGCCACAGCCGCTACCTTCCAACTCCTCGTCCTTTCATTCCAACTTCCCTCCTTCCCTCCCCAACGGTACTTGTAGCTCACCCATTGGGTGTCCGTCTCGAAGCAGCTACAAAACTGGCGAGCCGAACATGTCCTCGGACACTCCCGGCACTAAAAGCCATACGCTAAAAAACTATTTACTTATATTTTAAGCTGTTTTTTTCGCCGAATTTCAAACTTCTCGCCTATGTCGTTTAATAGATACACGCTCCATTAAGAATCCCTCAACCCCCAATTTTCACCCCTTTCACATCATAATATACATCACATCGATAAACCCTTAGACATATGTCTGATTATTTTAATGATTAGTTTATATACCGAATATCACATCCCCAAAGAAACAACTCATGAGATATCGTTATTCAATGAAATGCACGTTTACCCCCTTAACACCTCTTTAAAACCCGAATAAACAAAAATCATTCCTTAGTTGACGTTTTCGACATACAGCGAACATATTCCCCAAATTTCATGTTTCTAACTTTAATAGTTTTCGCTGGGCGTGATGAGTGAGTGAGTCAGACAGGACATTTTCTTTCAATTATTTTTACCAGAATTTCACCCCTCCCCATGGGCCCCTTAAATTGGATTGATGAAAAAACGCTTGAACACCTATTAACTTATTTTTAAGCTGTCTTTTTCCCTTGAGTTTGATGAGTGAGTGAGTTAGTCAGTCAGTTAGGACACTTTCTCTCCTTTCCCCCCCTGAATTTTACCCCCACCCCATTGGCCCCTTAAATTAATTTATGAAAAAACGGTGGAACACCGATTTACTTATTTTTAAGCTGATTTTTTTTTCGCTGAGTTTCAAATTTCTCGCCTATGTCGTTTAAGAGATAGGCCTACACGCTTCGTTAGGAATCCTTCAGCCCCCACTTTTCACCCCTTTCACCTCATAATAATACACCACATCGAAAAACCCTTAGACACATGTCTGCTTATTTTTAATGATTAATTTATATGCCGAGTATCACATCCACAAATGAAACCACTCGTGAGATATTGTTATTCAATGAAATGCAGGTTTAACCCCCTTAAGACCCCTTTAGAACCTGAATATTCAAAAATCCTCCCTTAGTGTATGGTTTTGACATACAACGAATATATTCCGAATATGCCATGTTTCCAACTTCAATATTTTTGGCTGGGCGATGATGAGTGTGTGAGTGAGTCAGGACATTTTCTTTCAATTTTTTTTCTTCAGTATGTCACCCCTTCCGATGAACCCCTTAATTTTGATTTATCAAAAAACTGTTGAACACATATTTACTTATTTTTAAGCAGTTTTTCCCCCTGAGTTTGAAGAGCGAGTAAGTCAATCGGTTAGGACACTTTCTTTCCTGTTTTTCCCCCCAGAATTTCACCCCTCCCCATGGGCCCCTTAAATTGGATTTATGAAAAAACGGTCAAACACCTATTTACTTATTTTTATGCTGATTTTTTCCGCTGAGTTTCAAACTCCTCGCCTATGTCGTTTAAGAGATACAGGCTCCGTTAGGAACCTTTCAACCCCCACTTTTCACCCCTTTCACCTCATAATATACACCACATCGAAAAACCCTCAGACACGTGTCTTCTTATTTTAATGATGAGTTTATATGCCCAGTATCACATCCCCCAATGAAACCAATCGGGAGATATTGCTATTCAATGAAATGCAGGTCTACCCCCTTAACACCCCTTTAGAACCTGAATATCCAAAAATCCTTTCTTAGTGGGCGTTTGCGGCCCTTGAGGAAGCTGCATACCAAATTTCATTCCAATCCGTTAGGTGGTTTCTGAGATTTCGTGATGAATGTGTGAGTGAGTGAGTGAGTAAGTGGTATTTGACAAATATCTAGTAGATAGTGTCAAGTCTTTGTTATGCTATACTCGGTTGACAGTGCTGTGTGAGCAGTTGAGTACCTAACGGGATTTCAAGTAAAGATCCTCATTTTCTATACCGGTAGTGCAGAGCACATCTGGCATCCAGTCGGCCCTGTCTCGACTTGAGCTATGTTGCCATGGAAACTATCTGCCTTGCCATTCCTTCATGAGTATATTTTATGATTTGATTAGCCTGTGCTTGAGTGCAAAAGGGCCGAAATCAGAAGAGTGAGAAAGACTATCGAAAATTCATGTAGCCAGCGGTTCCTTCTGGGTCCTAAACTATGTGTATGCAAAAGTTGGTTGAGATTGGTGGAACGGTGTAGATTTGTATACGGAACCAACCCACCCACCCACCCACATACATACAGACTTTCACTTTTATATATAAGATATAAGAAGGTGTCAGAAATTTGTCTCCACAACACTCTTGTTACCACGGCAACTAGGAGTCGGGAATTTGTCTCCACAACACGCTTGTTGCTATGGTAACTAAGAGTCGGGAATTTGTCTCCAAAACACGCTCGTTGCCATGGTAACTAGGAGTCGGGATTTTGTCTCCACAACACGCTTGTTGCCATGGTAACTAGGAGTCGGGATTTTGTCTCCACAACACGCTTGTTGCCATGGTAACTTGGAGCCGGAAATGTTCGTTAAACTATCCACGCTATTTACTTATTTATTTATTTATTTATTTAAGTTATTTATTTATTTATTTATTGATCGTATGGCTTTTAGTGCCGGGAGTGTCGCCAGAGGCTGTAGCTGCTTCAAGCGGAAACACATAGGGTGAGCTACAAGTTCCGTTCAATTTCAAGTAGTTCCAACTTTCGCTACCAGATGTCACTGATGCATAATAGTGACCGTTGGAACTTTGATAGAGCGTTCCAACGAAATCAAACCTAGAAATTTAGCTTCACACAAGTTTAGTCTGTGGAAGGATCCTTTAAATTCCATGAATCTATGGCATGGAACCGCCGGCTTCACTTCACCTCCGAAGGAAGGCATGCTGAAGGGTTTTTAGCGCTCTAAAAAATCCGACGACTTCGGCCGGGTTTGAACCCGCTATCTTGGGCACAGCAGTTCAGCATGCTACCAAACTACGCCACGGATGCCACGCTAATTCCAGAAAATAAACCAGCTCAAATCCATATCCGTATTAAAAACCCAAATGATTGCGCGGATGATCACGAGATCATCTCGTAGAATTCATCCTAGGGCCTGACGTTTTAGAAACATCGCTCCATAAGGAACAACAACAACAACTTTTGTCCACGCGTGATTGACGCACAGCTGAGGCCAGAATGTGATCAGATAGAGTGAAACCTCAGTTCCTAGACACTGTGCCAAGTGAATCAGATTTTTCACCACACAAGATTAATTTCCCTCACTAATGAAGTTCTAATCTCATTCTGTCGAATGAGTAAAGTCCTCGCCTGCTGAATACCGTGGGAAAAATCTTTCCGATTTCTCTCAATTAATTAAACAACTGTTTCGAGGCCAGAGATTTAAAGCGTGAATGGTGAGATTCCTTTAAATTTCTCTTGCCAGATTCTGGGAATCAGCTTTCATTTGGCGTATGTTCAAACCCGATGAGCCATATAACTCCCGCCCCGCTCGTGTGAGATGACGGCAGCTGGAACTCATCACTACTAACATATGGATCATCATCGTCCCGCCAAAGAGACAGAATACGAGTCGGCAAGATCAAAAATATGACACTTGCTAGGCTCATTAGTGAAAAAAAGACTGCTTAATAAACTCTAAGCATAACACCAGTAGCAATCTCTCAATATCATTGTGCATTTCATACGTATAAATGCTGGAACCTTACAAGGAACAATTTATTTATTTAGGTAGTTATTTTTTAAAATTTATTTATTTATTAATATTTATTAATTTTTATTTATTTTATTTTGGGAGTTACGCATTTATTTGTTCATTTATTTATTTGTTTATTTGTTTATTTATATATATATTTTTTATTTTTTTAGTTAGGTAGTAATTTATTTTTGTTTATTTATTCATTAATTCATTTATTTAAATAATTTAATAGTTGAATAAATATTCATGTATTCATATATTTAATGATTAATACTCATTTACTAATTTATTTATTTATTTATTTATTTATTTATTTATTTATTCATCCATTTAATGATTATTATTCATTTATTAATTAATTTATTTATTTATTCATTCATCTATTTAATGATTATTATTCATTTATTTAATAATGTTTATCAATTTTCATTTATTTATTTATTTATTTTATTTTAATTAGGGAGTTACGCTTTTATATATATATATATATATATATATATATATATATTTAAATTTATTATTTAGGTAGTGATCGACGGTCATTCCAATATTAAGGACATAGAAAAGTAGGAACGAAAAATGATCATGAAGATTTACGGGGCAGTCAATAAAAACGGCATTTAGATGAAGAGACCTCAGAAAGAACTCTATCAAAAGACCAACACAATAACGGAAGAAATCAGAAAACGAAGAAAAGTTTTACACACACATTTACAGGTTGGAAAACTCCAGAACATCAACATTCAACATCATAACAAAGAGTAAATATAGCATGGAATGGCTGAAAGAGGCCTAGAGGGAACTACAACAGATCAACATAGAATATCTGGAGGACTGCACCGAGTGCTGGAATAAAATCACAAATGTTAAGTTTGAGCAAAGAACATCACGAACACCTGCAAAAGAATGGACATCTGAGCGGAAAAAGGAGCATCCCGTGAGGATGAAGAGATTTTGGAAAGAGAAGAGGGAAAGCGCCTGAAGATGAAATTGTCAATTCAAGTTCAATCACCCTCCTAAAGGGCTGTCTGTCTCATAGGTAGTCAGCCCGAAGGCTGGTTGGATCCTCAAAAGGTACCACCGTTAGGTTATATGGGTTGATACCCACAAAATCCTAAGGCAGCGCTATATTGAGGCGTACTAGGCATGAAGAGGAGTGAGGTAGTTTGCCATTGTTTTACTCTCTGAGCCAGAACAGCAGTACTAACCCTATGAGCAGAAACTTTCGCAGCATACACAGGCACTGACTGCGCCCTGAATGTCATTACTAGGGCTCGGATTCGAGCATATTTGCATTTTTTTCCCCTGAATAGTACACATTAAAAGAAGCCTTTCGGTGGTATTTTCACCTCTCTGGGACCAACAGAATTGAGATTTATCGAGCATATAAATGCATAAAACCGTGGTTTTCAGAACAGAAGCATATAAATGCATATTCTTGTGGTTTTCGTCTAAATAGTTTGTTTTTCTTCGAATTCCCCCCCCCTCCCGGAATTCGGGCCCTGACCAGCCTTAAGGTTCGAAAAAAAACAATAATTATTGAAATGGCTATCTGGTACGAATAATAGAACCGCATGTTTTAACCTTTAGTGAGGTCGTTCTCGTCATTGAAACTTTTATTGACTGATTTAAGAAAATCATCCAAAACTGAAAACATAGAAAGAAATCTTGTTGTACAGACCAATTCAGATCTACCTCATTGACTCGCCTAATTCTGATCATTTTGTAAATGAACTTTTAAACTGTAACTTTTATAAGAAAACGTTTCTTATATACTTGAAACTTGAATGCGAGTATATCGCAGTGTATCATACACGCAATTAGAAAATAAAGCTCGTATATAAAGGTATGTTATTGGTTTTTTCGTTTCCCTTTCCATTCTATGGTTTCTAACGGTGTTTTTCGAGCATAATCTGCATATTTAACCGCATATAATGGGGTTTTCAAGCATATCCATCAAGCATATAATGGGTTATTCGAGCATATCTATTCAGCATAAAACACATGGTTTTCGAGCATATCTGGAGATTTTATCGAGCATATTTGAATATTTTTTTCCTGAATAGTACACATTGAAAGAAGCCTTTCGGTGGTATTTTCACCTCTCTGGGACCAACAGAATTGAAATGTATCGATCATATAAATGCTTAAAACCGCGGTTTTCAAAATAGAAGCATATAAATGCATATTCTTGTGGTTTTCGTCTAAATAGTTTGTTTATCTTCGAATTCTCCCCCGAGTTCGGGACCTGACTGACAATCCTTAAGGTTCGAAAACAGAAATAATTATTGAAAAGCCTATCTGGTGCGAATGATGGAACCGCAGGCTTTTAACCTTTTGTGAGGTCATTCTCGTCATGTATGTTATTGGTTTTTTTTTCGTTTCACTTTCCTTTCTATAGTTTTTAACGGTGTTTTTCGAGCATATTCTGCATATTTAACCGCATATAATGGGGGTTTCGAGCATATCTATCGAGCATATAATGGGTTTATAATGGGTTTTCGAGCATATAATGGGTTTTTCGAGCATATCTATTGAACCCTTTATCCTCTGATGGATAAATGATTCGATGTTTTATTTCTACATTTAATTAATATTTCCACCAGCGTCATGAAATAACCAGACGAAGATGAGGAAACTTCAAGCATTTGTGGGAGACAGTGGGAACATACCTGCAGCAGTTTGACAAAAGGCTAAATACTTTAGGATTGTGAAAAGAAAGAGCATAGCAATGTTTCAGAAGGACAGGTGGTGGCTGCCTCAAAATAGAAGGGACGCGTGGTGAGACACGCTTATGGCATGTTCATTGTAATATTCGCGCCTAGAAAATATATAATGCAGTAACGTGAGTGGCTGATGGTACTACTGGACACTCCTACGAGGCCGAGGTCTGATAAAAACCGCGAACATATTGAAAAAGTGGAACCAATGGGAGATGAATGCTTACGAACGCGCCAAGTCTAGCTTGGGCACGCGATAGCGAGCATTAACGCGGGAGATCGGCTAGACAACATCTCTACGATCGATTCTAGAATTAATGGGCATATTCTTGACCTGCGCAATTTTACGAGTTCAGTGGTATTTGTTTCATTCCTGTACCACTATTATTTTGAGAAATTTTTATATAATTTCCCCCCCCCATCGATACCTAGGGCCAGTTCATTTATAAGTGGCGTGAAGAGCCAAGAACTTCTGATTACATTGTGTGTGTCGGGAGACACAGGTTATTATTATATTTTGCGCGTCTGAGGACGTAGGCACTTGTACTTTGCGTGTCATGAGGACACATATTTTTATTAATACTAATGTGTGTTAAATTCAGTGTGATAGATAGTCACAGTACTATTTTGTATGGACAGTATCTTCGACAATTCGCCAACAGACTGTTCTGGGGAAATAAGTACCTAAAACGGTGAATTTAGTAGTCAGATATCGAGTGTGTAATAATCTATAACTTTTTGCATCAGCACGAGAGATGACATCGCTTGTCCTGGAAGAAGTTTGGAACTGTCAACACTCCGTCGAGATGTTTGAGACGAGCTAAGCAGCATTAAGTAGGGAGATGGCAGCAGATGTTCGCTGACGGTGACTGGCCGAGGATGAGTACTGAATAATATTCGTATTATCTGACAAGTTAACTTATGGTATATGGGACATATTTTGTTTGTAAATATCTTGCTTGTGTTGATTAACGTAGTGTATTTAGTTTTGGTCTGACACACCTTTTGCATGGAAACAACTCGCACAAGTTTTCTTAGTCGTAAGTTCTTGTTTTTTTTAAACTAACGTGGCTATGTGGACGACCGTGTTCACATATGTTTACGTAATGCGGTTAAGAAGCGTCTCTCGGAGATATATTGTGTTTCAGAAGTAGGACTGAATTAATATAATCATACAGTAGATTGGAGGGTAAATTAATCTTTGTAATGTTTATTATTGATCAGATTCAGTGAGTTTATTGCCTTTGGAGCAATGTGAGTTGTGGCGAAGAGCAGTCAGCTCTCTCGTAGGTTTTAATATTTTCTTAATTAGATTGTGAGCTTCCGATTCAACCGACCTGTGTGAAAAGTGTTATGTCATTCCCAGCAGTGTGTGTGTGTGTGTGTGTGTGTATTTTATTGGTCATTACAAGCGGGAATTTCAGCGTAGACTGATTTCTGTCAGCTTGGTGCCAAGTCCATATCGTTACCTTGCGAGGACATATGAGGCTATATCGATTAATGTCTTACCATATGTTTATGTGGTTGAGATTTGTTGCTGTTGATTCTACGAGATAACGAGACAGTTGGTCAAGATATTTTTACACACTGGAGTTGGACGATGACAAGAGTTGTGGTAGGGGGAAGCTGTTTTCACAAGGCGGGCTGAAAGGATTGCATCAAGGTCATTTGTGGAGTGCTTGTTGGCTCCGTAAAATTACTTGAAATACAGAATAAGAACTGATCAATGATAAAAATTGTTTTAATAAATGGGAGTTGCCTACGAATCACTATAATCTCCGAAGCGTTAGCTTAACGTGCATTTTTGTTCATATAAGGTAATCTCAGCCGGTGAGGCTTTTGTGGTTGTTGGTTTCATTCCATGTTTATGTTCCGTATTAGTGACCCGTGCAGTCACGTGCGATGCTGTCTTTTCCTTGTTTGTGTATTGAGCAATTGGCCGTGTTGGCAGCTCATTTGTCAGATGCGTCATCGCACTGAAGGAGGGTCTCGAGGGAGATTCCTGTAAATATTAGATTTTAGATTGTGTGTCAGCATTAATTTTTAAGGGTTTTTATTAGTGTTGTGTCCCATATCCGTAAACGTTGATTTACAAGATGATTGTTCGTAAGCATCGTGGCTGTTACCCGATGTAAACGAACAGTCATCCAAGTAGGCTACTCATCCCTCGTAGTTAGTCATTACGCGTACATAAAATCCCAATGCAAGTTAGTGGAACATGGATCCATATTTTTATGAGGGGGAGCTCCGTCTGACTCCTCGACGTTGATAGATATTTCTGTCATGGGAAGATTCAGGGAGGAATATTTGTTGTTGTTTATATTCATTTCATTTTTGCACAAATAGTCATTAAATTATGTTATTATTTAAGTCTTGTCACTTCCTTTCTTAATTATAGTTTTAATCCTATGACCCTTATCTCAGTAGAGCATGTTGTTTGGCGAACGTAAACATCACACTATGAACTGAGCGCGACCCCTTGATCAAGATTTCTTGCATATAAACACTGCAATACTAAAGGGTTCACTATCAAGCATAAAACACATGGTTTTCGAGCATATCTGGAGATTTTATCGACCATATCGATCCGAGCCCTAGTCATTACTAAGCACCACCCATACCTCAGTAGCTTCCATATAATCTCAGCCATGAGTGAGACTGAGACATCGGTGATAAAGCCACATTTGACTCCTGCCTGTGCCAACAGACAAATGCAAATGTACTGCATTCATCAAGAGATGGCAAATAAGCCAATCATAAAGGGTAACAATCGATATAATAATAATAATAATAATTTTGGTAGTTATAATTTAAGCCTCCGTGGCTTAGGCGGCGGCACGCCGGCCTCTCACCGCTGGGTCCGTGGTTCAAATCCCGGTCACTCCATGTGAGATCTGTGCTGGACAAAACGGAGGAAGACAGGTTTTTCTCCGGGTACTCCGGTTTTCCCTGTCAACATTTCATTCCAGCAGCTCTCTTCACTATCATTTCATTTCATCTGTCATTCATTTAATCATTGCCCCAGAGGAGTGCGTCAGGCCTCGGCAGCCGGCACAGTTCATATCCTCGCCGCTAGATGGGAGCTTCATAAATTCCATTCCTGACCCGGTCGGAGACTGGAAGCAGGCGGTGGATTTTCATTTATTATTAATTTATTTATTCGTTCATTCATTTATTTATTTGTTTATTTATTTACTAAAATCATACACCTGCACACAGCAGAATCAGAGGCTCCAAACTGATATCAAGGCAAGTACCCCATTAAAATACCACAAACGGGAATGCACCTCCTCACAAGGCTGAGTGTCCCCTGTTCCAGCCCTCAGGCCAGAATTAATTTTCTTAGCAGAGCCGAGAATCGAACCCGGGCCTCCCGTTAAAACCACGCTAGCCACTACGTAGCAAGGTGGACCCCCTAGAAATAGAGAGAGAGTTATTGTTAATTCATTTAATTACACCTTGGTCATCAGCCTCATTTAGTTGGGTGTGTTAAATTCGTCTGATAACCCGAATACTTGTGATGACTGTAGTAGTGTGTGAAACTATATTAAGGACAGGGGTAGGGTGGGCGTGCTGGGACTTGAAGTAAGGCTCTAATCCCGCATTTGCCTGGAGGGAATGAGGAAAATAACGGGGGAAATCCATGCTCAGGATAGCCGCTGTCAGCGCCGGGATTCGAACCTTCGATGTCTAGGCTTGCTGCAGCTGCCCGCATGACCGTGGTGCTCGATTTGACTGGCGCACAGCTACGCCGCGGGACCCAAGAGAGAGAGTGAGAGAGATAGGTGGCGAGTGAGTGGAAAGGGGACGGAATGCCGATCGAAAACAGGTAGATACAGATATTTATGAGGCACGTTTTAAGAAAGAATTAAAAACAATATAACAATTAGCTTTCACATAAATGAATACGAAATATAAATATGTCCCTTATTTCCATATTTAGGAAAACAGCTGATATTTCTGTTGAGATCTGTCAGGGGAAATCGGTATTGAAATAGCTCAAACCATCAGCCAGCTGTCGAAGACCCTCACTTCCTTCTCGTTTCAACCAGGTAAGCACAAATCATACAAACACATACTATAAACGAATGAATGAATGAATCACCCGGACTAGTTAGCATTGAAGGGTGGGTAGGGAAAGATTTGATAATCACATGCGTTCTTACAAGGTGCATTCAAGTTCTAAAGTCTCGAGATTGGGAGCAAATAGCAACATGTAGTCTTGACTCACAAGGCTCTTTGTGAATGCGTGACAGAGATGGCAGCACAATGTGCACATAAAATTACTGGTAGTAGCTAGCAGTCTGTTCACAATCCACGAGTTTGAGTATGAGTACACGCGAGTACTCAGCAGTAATGCTCGGAGCACAGTTGGAGAGGGACTGGGTGTGACAGCCAATGCGTCACTGGGCGAAGGTCATAGTACAAGTCGATGCACTTCCAGCCTGTCTTGATGTATCCACGGCGAAGTGACGGCAGCCCCCCACAGCAGAGCTGTATTGCATGTTGCAGGTTTACTCACGTAAGGCGGCGAGTACTCCGCTGCTCACGAGCGAGTTGCTCGGCTGGAATAGCCTGAGCTAGAGCGAGACGCGTTTGTGATACTTAAAATGGCGATGTGATCAACGAGTTATCATCCGTTTTCTTCACTTGCCTAGGGTACAATCGAACGATATTTATGGGCTGTTAACTGAGACACGTGGTGATGATGTCATGGATGTGGAAAACATGCGTTAATGGGTGAGGCAAATCACAGCAGGCAGAACTTCATGTGAGAACGATCCGGAGAAACCGCGTGGACGCACCGGCTGGCTATTTTCCAGTGGTTTAAACAGACTCCTAAAGTGGGGTATACAGTGGCAGCGACCGACGCGACGTTGCAAAAAATGTGTACGTCTAAACGAAGACTATGTTGAGAAGTAACGGAAGTTTCATTTCAGTTTTATCGTCTGCGCGCTAGACGACCGTTCGACACGCTGCGACGGGGAGTGGGCTCTTCAACTGTACGCATGCGCAGCCTGTATACTTCTGACCTAAGTTGCTGCTACCTCCCGTATTGTTCTTGTTGTTTTCATGTCATTAAGGGAAAGTCAGCCCGGGAATGGGGGTCAAAATATGCATTCTTATGCTTTTGTTTTTAAAAATGTTTGAGAAGTTCTCTGAACATAATGTTGTATTCATTATCGATCTATTGTAATTTTAAGACATTAAAACTGCTTTGAATGCACAGTCCACTTGTTATTTGACTTAATTATAAGAAAATTGCACGCTTTTATTTCAAGAATTATATTTGCAAAACTAGTTGGTGCCGAAACCCGGGGATTATGTTATTTTGTAGAGGAAACTCCATTTCATATGTTGGTATAAAGCTAATGGCGCTATCAGAAGCATAAAGAAGGTGTTCATGTGTTTATTGTGCTAGTGAATAGCATATTGCCGGCCAGGCCAGGGACTTGAATCTCCAATGGTTAAATTTCTGAGGAATATAACTTTTCTACACATGTGACGTAGTTTATCATGTATTAATTGAGGTAAAGAGTTGAACATTTCAACATGTGATAATCATGCTGTGTTTGTTGTTTGTTAGTAACATTATCCAAGTATAAAACCTCATTAAAATTATCATTTAATGGGGAACATACATGCCTTCCTTCTGACGGTAAGTAAAGATGGCGGGCCCATGCCATAGATTTATGGCAAGTAAAAGAACCTTCCAGTAACTACCAGTACTATTGTGTGAAGCTAAATGTGTAGGTTAGATTTTATTAATGCTCTATTAAGTTCCAACGTTCATCGCCAGGTGCTGGTAGCGGTGGCATCTAGTAGCCAAGCCCACTAGGTGTCATTGGCGGCAGCATTTGGTAGCAAACGTAGGAACTACTTGAAATTGATCGTCTGCAGTCCTTACCTGAATTACAGATAACACACACTATAGTGCGGGACACAGCATTGCACACTTGAAGGTCAACCGGACCTCCGCTCAGCTCTCGACCCCGCGCCCGGCGGTGTTGCCATGCTAGTGAACCGTACCTTCAATCGCGTGCTAGATGCGAGAACGTACAGGACAATACCGCACCGACTACGCGTGACCTTCAGGCTTGCAATGCTTTGTCCCGCACAATCACAATTGATACCGGTTATCAGACAGATTCTACACACACCAAAAGTACACGGGACTACATGACCGCGTTGTCGCAGACCCTGAACTGAGGAACCAAGGAAAGTCCCTGCTTCCCCTTAAGTGCAAAATATTTCACCAAATATTAACCTACATTTTAAAAGGATGTAGTAGTGTAGCTGTAAGCTATAGATTAACGATTTTACTAGAGTGAATAACAAGATGTTCAGTAAAGAACATATAGCCTATTTTCTCCTAAATGCTTGGGTATTGTTATAACTCTTTGTCCTTCTCAAGGAGTATAATTGAATGTTGGTTGTAGTAGCTTGTTGAAATACAACGTGCTATAGGGATATCAAACATGAATATGAGGTGCCCTTAGCTAGTGCTACCTCTGTAAAAAATCTCATTCAATTCGGTTTCACCGTGTTTGAATTGATATGGGGAATGGATTTGCACACATACATGGCCACTATTTGCAAACTATTGGGCTGATGGCCTTGTAGTCAGTCATAAGATGCTTTCCAGAAAAAGGCATGTTGTTGCAAAATCTGGTAGAGATCAAATGATTAGGATGGTCGTAATTTGATTTAAGCTTTTAACATTTGGGTGGCCGTCATTCCGTTTCCGTCAAGATGGCGGCGATATAAAACATGACACTGAGGTGCCCTTTGCTAGTGTTACCTCTGTAGCAAATTTCGTTCAATTCAGTTTCACAGTGTTTGAATTGATAGAGAGAATCGATTTGCACACATACTTGGCCACCATCTGCAAACTATTGGGCTGATGATCTTGCAGTTTGGTCAGAATATGCTTCCCACATAAAATATGTTGTTGAAAAATTTGGTAGAGACTAGATTATTAGGTTGGTCGTAATTAGATTTAAGCTTTTAACATTTGGGTGGCCGCGATTACGTTTCCGTCAAGATGGCGGCGATATAAAACATGACACTGAGGTGCCCTTTGCTAGTGCTACCACTGTACCAAATTTCGTTCCATTCGGTTTCACCGTGTTCGAATTAATAGGGGGAATCAATTTTCACACAAAGATGGCCGCCATCCGCAAACTACTAGGCTAATGACCTAGTCATTTCTTCAAAGGATGCTTCCTCTATAAAGGTATGTTGTTGCAAAATTTGGTAGAAATCGGATGATTAGGTTAATCGTAATTTGATTTAAGCTTTGAACATTTGTGTGGCCGCCATTACGTTTCCGTCAAGATGGCGGCGATATAAAACATGACACTGAGGTGCCTTTTGTTAGTACTACCTCTGTACCAAATTTCGTTCCATTCGGTTTCACCGTGTTCGAATTAATAGGGGGAATCGATTTTGACACAAAGATGGCCGCCATCCGCAAACTATTCGGCTAATGACCAATTAGTTTGGTCAAAGGATGCTCCCTCCATAAATGTATGGTGTTGCAACATTTGGTAGAGATCGGATGATTATGTTAGTCGTAATTTGATTTAAGCGTTGAACATTTGTGTGGCCGCCATTACGTTTCCGTCAAGATGGTAGCGATTAAAAACATGACACTGAGGTGCCCTTTGCTAGTGCCACCACTGTACCAAATTTCGTTCCATTCGGTTTCACCGTGTTTGAATTAATAGGGGGAATCGATTTTCACACAAAGATGGCCGCCATCCGCAAACTATTAGGGCCCCTTCACACGAGGCCACTTAGCAGCGCTTCTCTGAAGCGCTTCCGTTCATAAATACTATAGATAAATGAGAGCGTTCACACACAGCCACCGCCACAGAACAGTGGCGCTGCAGACGCTCTGTGTAATTGACTTCGCCGCTAGTGGCGGCCACAAAAAGTAGCGCTTCTCTTCACGAAACCAGGAACTAGATTGTTGCTTTCATACGAGGCTGCAGCCACGCCACTAATTAGTGGCGCATACGTAGCGCGTTAGTGGCGCGTCGGTAGCCCTACTAACGGACGGCTCGCCACATGGTCGTGTATTTTCACAGCCGACTGGATGCCAGCTGCGCTCTCCACTACTGGCCTAGACAATGAGGCTTTTTACATGAAATCCCGTTAGTTACACAACTGCTCACACAGCGCAGTCAACACCGCATAGCATAACAAAGACTTATGACTTATTACAATTTCCGCAATATCAAAATGCAAATTATATCACAAAATAAAATAGCGTGATATTAAATCTGAGAGAAACTAGGCATACCTTACACCTTATTAAAATAGAATTCCATTCGGTTCACTCGGTTTTTATAAAACTTCATTAACTTTCCTGCTGAGTGGTTAGTACAGAAGGCATTTGGAAGCAACCGGTAGGCTATTTCGGCTTGTGCAATACGGTCTAATATCCGTAATCGGTGATACAAATTTCTCTGGAATGACGCTGGCAAGTCTGTTGCTGCGGTTAGATTAATGAGTTAGAGTTCTGAGAAATGCAATCCAAACATTTCATACAAGAAATTATTTCCACTGTGTATACAACGTAACCCGGTCATGCAGTTTTCATTGTCGGCAAAGGTATTGCTGAAATTGTAATTTGATATTTGTTGATGTTAAAGGGCCTAACATCGAGGTTATCGGCCTCCAAATGTTTGGGTGAAAATGAAATATGATGAAATGAACACTAGAACTAAAACTTCCAACTAACTTACGGATTAAGAGAAGAAAAGAACAAAAGGAAGGAATAAGGGAAATAAAATACAGGTAAAAGAAATAACCTCAACCCTCGAAAAATGAGAATTGATGGATTTGGAAGGATGTAGAGCCATGAAAGGCACATAGGAAGGGAAATAAGAGAGTCCGCTCCAGAGTCACTGGAAAAGGGAAAAAAACAGATCCAGCTCAGGTATCCTCACGAACTCAACAGCCGTGAGCCCTTGAGGGTATAGCACTATCCAGGACGCACCTTCAGTGGTGGGTCTACACACACCCTGCCTCCTTTATGACCTTGTGCAGAAGGCAAGAGATATGATGACAAGAAAAACAAGAGATCTGACCCTTTGAAGAATGAGGGTACCGTATCAGGAAAGATGAACAAGGTCCAATTAAGGCGGGAATTTGAAAGACTCCCTAGACCTCGGATATCCTAATACCGTCAGGGTTGGAAGAGAACAAGAGTTGATCAAGGGAGGTCGACAGAAAATATGCCAGAGAGGACCCCGGCCAATTAAGTGGAAGCAATCGCGAACTCAGCTGGGGCCCGTGGTAGCCAACCAACGTCCCACAAGTTGTAAGCCCCTGAGGGAGGGGGAGTGTCATAATGTCGTAAGTGAACGAAAGGTGATCAAGGGTGGTTGACATGAAAGATGACAGAAAGGGGCCCGGCGCAAGTAAGTGCAAGCAATACCGGACTCAGCTGGGGTCTCGTGGTTACCAACCCCACGTCCCACTAGTCGTGAGCCTCTGGAGGTTGTACTGAAGAATGATTAAACAGAATCGGAAGAAAACATTATGATACCCATTTTTCAGAAGATACCTTATGGGTATGCACTGGCTGGTTGATTCCGTAGTTAATTGGATATCTTCGTAGGTCTCAGAGGCCAGGAAGTCCTTATCATGTGAGTTACTAGCAGTGGTAAAGTAATATCCCGGCATTTGCCTAGATGGAGTGTAGAAAAACCACTCTCTGGATATTTTCTGTCAGTGCTGGGTTTTGAACCTACGATCTCTTGACTTGCTACAGCTACAGCTGCCGTGGTGCACGATTAAACGACCACAACTACAGGGTCAGATGACCTCGTAGTTCCGCCCCTTAAAACCTCAATAAATAAACAACTAACTAAGATCACAACTACGCCGTGGGACTCTTAAAATGATTTTTTGGACATGCGAAAGTACGCAAAGAACTTTTCGTCATCCTGTTGTAGATCATCGAATAAGGTGTAGAACAGTCCTCGAATCTGCCTTTGCAAAACCAATGGATGCACCCAGAATCTTCTTGATTTCCGTTTAAGTCTCTTTCTCCTCCGTATGAGGAGCATGGCAAGAATTATATCACCTTCTAAGTCCATGTTTACTGGAAAACTGAGCTACGCTTGGTAGAAGCGCCACGAACGCTCTGTAGAAGCGCCACCAACGCGCCACTAACGCTTGGTAGAAGCGCCACCAACGCGCCACTAACGCTTGGTAGAAGCGCCACCAACGCGCCACTAACAATTGGTAGAAGCGCCACTAACGCTTGGTAGAAGCGCCACCAACGCGCCACGAAGCAGCGCTGCTAAGTGGCCTCGTCTGAAGGGGCGCTTAGGCTGATGACCTATTAGTTTGGTCAAAGGATGCTCCCCCAATATAGGTATGTTGTTGCAAAATTTGGTAGAGATCGGATGATTAGGTTAGTCGTAATTTGATTTAAGCTTTGAACATTTGGGTGGCCGCCATTACGTTTCCGTCAAGATGGCGGAGATATAAAACATGACACTGAGGTGTCCTTTGCTGGTGCTACCTTTGTACCAAATTTCGTTCAATTCGGGTCCACCATGTTCGAATTGATAGGGGGGGGGCAGACATTCAGAGTACACACACTCACTCACACACACACACACAGACTCACACTCACACACACCCAGACAGACTCACAATTTTTCGCCCTGTGTTGATCTCATAAGTCTACTTTCATTTTTTGCAAAATTCGAAAGTAGGCTAAAAATAGATAAATGCTAACACCTGTACAAAACAAAATAATTTGCAGAGTTAATGGGGCTTAATTTGTCAAGTTCTAACATTGGTGGTATAGAGTTAGCTGACTCTCCTTAAGTGTGTATTGTGGTAAGTGCAGAGCTAGCTGCCGGTAACTGTACAAGGACAGAGAGTAATGGAGTGGGGGTGAGCCCTAAGCTGACGCAGGACACCTTAGCCGTTAAATGCTTTGTTGGAATGGCGTGTGTAGATAACGAAGTATATACAGCTTAAAAATAGTTTCAACTCAATACCCGCCAACTGGCCACCTTTCACACAGGTCTTTGCACGTACAATATACAGTACCAGTGGCGTAGTCTGGAAGTTGTTACTAGGGGTTAGAGCCCCCACCTCTTTTTGAAATTTTACGCACACAAAAAAACAGTAACTGATTATAATTAATAAGCTAAATATACATTTCTTAACTTGCAGATGATACTATGATTCTATAAGGTGCGTTCAAAAAGTGACGAGCCGGAGGCTGGAATGCGCAAACCGGTGACGATATCGGCTAATCTTGGCGTGTGTAACGAGGTGTGGTTCTGACCAGAGCGTGGAAGGTTGCAGCCCGTCGCTAGAGGGCACGCGTGCACGTCACGTGACGATAAAAAGTGACCAGCAGCATGCATCAATCGACCAACGCTGCCAGTAATGCTGACGTTCTTCTTTGACCAAGATGGCCCCCTTCTGATACACTTCATGCCGCACGGGACAACAGTGAATGCCCAGCGTTACTCGCAAACCTTGACCACCCTCCGCCAAGCGATCAAAACAAAAGACCAGGCGATCTCACCCGTGGGGTCATTCTGCTCCACGACAATGCACGACCTCATACGGCCAACACAGTCGTGGCACTCCTGCAGAAATTCAAATGGGAGGTTCTCGGCCACCTTCCATACAGTTCAGACCTCTCTCCCTGTGATTACGCCATGTTTGGTCCCCTGAAAAGGGCTCTGCGGGGCCAACGATTCACCTCGGACGCCGGCGTCCAGCTGTACGTGCGTAACTGGTTCACATTGCACCCAGGGAATTTTATGAGACAGCCATTCACCGCCTCGTGTCACAGTGGGACACGTGCCTCAACAGCCAGGGCCAATACTTTTTAACATACAGGTACTGGTTTCTGTAATTATGCCTCCGGCTCGTTTCTTTTTGAACGCACCTTGTATAACTCATACTGTGGGAAATTAGTATGGTTGCTATTTGTGTCTTCATCACCACCGGCTGCTTGGTGATGTATTGTTGCTGTCTTTCGGTCAGGTTACACACGTTTTCATGACAACGCATAACTCCATCCTCTCAGGGTTGTCAATCTAGCATTTCACCGCTAAATAGCTTATTTCAAACGGAGCTTTCTTTCTTTTTCTTAGCGGGAGGGAAATTGTGTATAAATTAATCTAGGTATTATAACCCCTCCCATTAGTCGTTCTTGGCTACGCTACTGTACAGTTCCAAAGTTGTACCATCACATGAAATAACGGCCATACCAGCACCGTGTGAACGATCCCACTCTTAGTTTCATCCCCCATCTCCAATTGCTCATGGGAGAATTGGTTGGAACGGCTACTTGCCACATCTGATTGAGTTACGCTGTCCATGTGTTGCTTCAGGCGGGCAGTGAAATAATAATCCACTTATCGTCCGGCTGTTTCGTTCATTTGGTCCTCTCTGCTATCCATGACGACCGCTACCCCTGTGGCAATAGAATAGGCTACTCTACCCTAGGACTCATATACTAATTAAAAAGTTGCGGCTAGCAATAATTTATTGCTAATAAGTAAAAATAATATATTAAAATAACCTGACAATGAACATTTCGTGGGAACAATCATAACAGTGTATCATAAAAAAATTACCCCCATTACAGCGGGCATAACTGTCACGGGAAGGTGGACGACGTAACGGGAGATCTCGTTAAATATCTCGTTCGAATCCCGGCTCTACCAAGAAATTTATTTCTTGTCGGAGGGATGGATGGGCCCCGGCGTAACGTGAAACTGAGAAGAGTCAGGTTCAATACCTACCTCAGCCATCCTGGAAAAGGTATTTCATGGTTTCCCATTTCTACTTTAATCAATATTGTAGCATTCAGTCGGTTAACTCAAAAGCATTCGAATTACTGGAATTTGCGGGAAAAAATACAGAAAGTCTCTGCCCTCCAAAATCAAAATACAAGAAAACCCGTCTGAAAACTTTTGTTTTTGGAGTGCAAAGACTGTATGTGTGTGTCATTGTAGGTTTGGCAGTGTTTTGTAGAGCTATTTGTCTTGCATATTTGAATCTGATGATGCTCGCTTGACGAGAAAAACATGTCGGTTGGTTGGTTCCTCAATTTAGGGGCTGCGATAACAAGGTCATGTAGCCCCCTGTACTTTGGGTGTGTGTAGAATCTGTCTGATAACCGGTGTTAATTGTGATGGGTGTGTCAGTGTGTGTGATCTGTTTTAAGGACTGCAGACATTCAATTTTCAAGTTGATCCTACTTTTGCTACCAATTGCCACCGTCAACAGCAACTAGTTCTGAACTTGGCTACTAGATGCCACCACAGTCGGCTCCTGGTGACGAACGTTGGAACCTAAGAGCGTTAGTCAAATTTAACCTATAGGCTAATTTAGCTTCACACAAGTGTAATTAGTGGAAAGTTCTTTTACATGCAGTCTGGCTGCGTGGCTCAGGGGTAACCTTCTCGCTTGCTGAGCCCAAGGTTGCAGGTTCGAAACCTGGCGCAGTCAGCTGGCATTTGAGGGTGCGCAAATGCGAGGGAGCCGTGTCAGTACATTTACTGGCACGTTAAAGATCCCCTTCGGGGCAAAATTCCGGCACCCCGGCGTCTCTAAAAGCCAGGGTAGTTAAAAGGGACGTAAAACCAATAACATTATTATTATTCTTTTACATGCCCTAAATCTATGACTTGGACCCGCCGGCTGTACTTCCCCTCTGAAAGAAGACTTACTGAGGGATTTTAACGCTCTTAAAAATCCGACGACTTCGGCCAGGTTTGAACCCGCGACCTTGGGCATAGGAGCTCAGCATGCTACCAACTACGCCAGCGAAGCCGCTTAAACATATTGAACCCTTATTGATCTACGATAAATAAGCATTCATAATTTATTATTATTATTATTACTGCAGCCCAGGCAGTACTTGAGGAAGTTGACGAGAATAAAGGCAAGGTAGCGTGTCGCAATGATTGCCACAGAGGTTGAGATTGTAGCTATTCTTGAAGAACGGCCTGGTAAACTTGAGTTCAAGGCCAAATTGTGTAACAACTTGCACCAGAATTGGAATCACAAAGGGGTAGTTACGAGTTACTTACAACCGACCTGAGATTGAATCAACCAATTGGGAGAGACCACGCCAATATCACGCGATGGAAGGCGTCAGTGGTAAAAAAAAAAGCGCGCGGAATTGATTATCTAAAGAACCGCCGATCGGAATTATCTCCGCACGAGTGCGATGAGACGTTTGATTTATTTGAAGAAGATTGACACTAGTCCCATCTGTGTGAGATGAAAACTCTGGAAAAAAAATTCTAAATCCACCCCACTCTTCCGCACCCTGTCAGTTTCTAATAAATTGGTCGACGTGACGCTGTTCGATGTCTTTCTGTTCGTGAGCTCTGTGAGCTAACTTCACGCCCGTTTGCATAACGATTTTAACGCTCTGATATATTCGAAGTTATTTTATTTGTGAGCTCTGATGAGCTAAACTCACGCTAGTTTGCGCAGCAAATTTGTAACGCTCTTAATTATTTTGAAGTCAATTACTTTGTGAGCTTTGTGAGCTAAATTCACGCCAGCGTGCGTGGTGATTGAAACTTGTAATATTATCTTAAAGAGAACTATTTCAGCTCTTAGGGGCAAGACTTGTAACATTCTAATTAGCGCTCACCCGAGCGAAGGTCAAAGCAAAGCAGAGTAGTAGATTACCGAGCGAGATAGCGACTGTGAGTCAGGCAGTCTTTGTAACTTGTTTGTCGAGCCAGTGACGTTGGACTCGATGTGTGCACTTCATGTATATTTTTAAGTGTATTTTTCATGTGTGTATTGCGCGTGTGTGAGCGATATTTAGGGAAAGTCTTCGTAATTAATCGCATGGGACTATTTGTGGGCGAATTTAGTAACCCACAAGTGATTATAGCCAGGTCAAAATAATATCATTGAACTTTTCTTCCAAGGAGACTACATCAAGATGTCCAACATGTGGTCTGGAGTTGGGATGATGTCCGGCGCTTCAACGAAGACGACTATGGAGTGCTAACTTTTCCATAGGGAAATGGGCTGAGATGGATGTCATAATGTTCTGCAAGCTGAGACGGTGACGTACAACAATTGATTATTCAATTATGTAGTTAGATTGGCCGGGGAACCTTTGTAAATAGTTCATTTTTCTTGTCTTGTTTTAGAGTGTTTTTCTTTGTACCGACACTAATTGTTTTAAATGTACGTTGGCGCGTGGCCAAAGTGTTTGTTGTATATTTGTTTTTCTTGGAGTCATATTTAATGTGCACGGCGCGTGTACGTGATGTTTATCCATGCAAATGCGAAGCCCGTTACATTCGATAAGTGGTGCCTTATTAAAGTTCATATTTGTGATAGGAATGGGAGGTAATTACTGTAAGATGTTTGCTGAACAGGTTATTATTCATATTAGGGTTGCCAAGTGCAACGATTTAAGATGTAATTGTAGAACACCTTCGTTCTAATTTGATAGATTTCTTTTGAGTCCATTTCAGGTTAATTAGTCACGGCGTAGAACGGTGGCGCCAGCAAGTGGAATATATTTATGTCTTTTTATTTCAGGGCCTGTCAAACCCATACGCGTGATTCTGTGTGTGTTATTGTGTCAGGTGTGTGTGTTGAGTCTACGTGAAGAGGGGTAGAGGTCCTACCGCCCTCGTAGTTTGTTGTTGTTGTATTTTTGATGGAAAGGCAGGGTGCTCTAGGGAGACCGCTGTTTCTTGTCCATATGTTTTCTTGGATTTCCTAGTGGAAATGCCGGGATATTTTGTTCTGACACACACACACGTATTATTATGCTTTTGGGGCACGCTTCTTCGATACACACGTGGGTTGACAGAGATGCAGATTTCCACAAATCGCCCGTCTCTCCTGGTGACTTATTTTGATAGGCAGTCCTTGTTCCGACTGGCCCCTTTAAGCTTTCATGTAGCAAACCTGTTCATTGTGATGGTTATTTTTGAACCATAATTAATTGGGGAGTTCGCCATGTGTGTGACGGATTGTTGCATGTTGTATGGACAGATATTTGTGTTAATAATGTAAATGTTGGCTTTGAGCCTAGTGATCTTGTTTATGACCCAATTCATGTAATTTTAGTATGTCGCACCTGTGTGGTGTAGTGGTAGTGTACTTGTAAATTTGACGACGGTCATATGTGTATTTCTTTTATTGGTCACGTGTTAACTTACTTGTGTTCATTTGTGTGAGAAGTCCTAAGTTTTTAGGCAGTAATGTTTTTGCTACGGCAGTTTGATTCCAATTTCACACGGAAATTATTGTGTTGTATATTTTAAGAATAGGAAGTGTCGGTTTAGTTTTAAGTGTTGTATAGTTGTTCCCCGCGTCTGTCTAGCTCTAAGCAATGTGGATTCGTCGTCTGAAGGTTTATTCTGGATGATGACGAATCATGCATTCGATTGTACACATCGTGAAGCATGCAGAACGACACGCGCGCATACATATGTCACTTTTGTTGATTTTCTTAAGGACACTTTGTCCGTGTAATTAATCTCTCCAGAGATTTGGCCTAGTTTTGGCATATTTTATTATTAAGTGGGAGTCATTTGGGAGTTTGTTTTGTTAATTCTTTTGTATAGTTAGGTGATTTGTTATTAAATTCATTTGTTCTAACCCTGGCTTCACTTTTTCCTGCATGTTATTTTGTTATATGTTACCCTGCATGTAAATGAAGCGCTTTAACAACAACTTACGATATGGACTGTTACACCCCCCGAAACTGAGTCTCATAAGCTTCTTTGCAAGGGTTCAATATCGATCGTTCTTTTCTTCTTCTTCTACGTCTACTGCTTCTTCTCCTTCAATAGTCCGTAACAATATATATTAGTACATTATGCAACGAGCCTATAATGGCAATAATTAAGACACGAGTATGTTTATAAAACGAGCGTATGCGAGTTTTATCATTTCCATACGATTGTCTTAATTACCATTATAGGCGAGTTGCATACGACTGTTTATGTTCGACGATAATTATTATAACTATTTTATGTTCGAACATAAATATTCATAAATATCTGTCGAGATTTCACCAGTTTTATGTACTGAACAGAGCGCATGAGACGCAGAGAATTCCTTGTATTTGACCATGGCCTCCTCGATTACCC
Organism: Meconema thalassinum; assembly: GCA_946902985.2. Lineage (NCBI taxonomy): Eukaryota > Metazoa > Arthropoda > Insecta > Orthoptera > Tettigoniidae > Meconema > Meconema thalassinum. The sequence goes on along the minus strand of OX336388.2, from coordinate 959,673,261 downwards.
TACTATAACACTAGACCAGGCAGTGAAATTTAAATTAGAAGGCCGTGGAACTCAGCGAATCTAATTATCAAATTGGTCAAACATCTGTTTCTTGAGCTCTGATTGGTGGGAGAAACTGTTTCATAATGAAAAATAGTGTTATTATGAGCCTCATTATAGTACAGTTTTCTGACATATAATAATCAGGTTCGAACATAAAAATCTTAATCACATGTAATTTATTTCAGGTTATATTTCACGTATTCAAGTAATGGGTATGGTTTTTGTGTTGTCCGACTGAAAGAAACAATATTAATTGTTAATAAGGAAACAGGAAAGACAAGTAGTTTCGTGAAGAACCATACAGCCTATTTTCATACATCCTACTCGTGTTAATTGGCTCTATATACATACAAAATTTCAGTTTTGTTGCTGTAGGCCTAATACATTCGTAGATATTGAGAACCGGATGGTCACCATGTTGGATTTTTATATATGTAGGCCATAGAGTTATGTACTAGTACATGAAGATTATTGCGTAGGGTCCTTATTCAAACTTCAATCGCATGATTAGGACACAAGAAATAAAAAGAGATTTTAAAATTTCACACAGCCGCTATTTTGTGGTTATGAAAAGAATTGAAATAAATTAGATGTGAGTGGAGGAACATTTGTATAAGCATTTACGGGACCAAGTTTCACTGCGCTCTGATGGTTAAATCACGAGAAACGTCCATTTAAATATTTAAATTTTGCGTTGCCGCCATGTTGGATTTGTGCTCACCAGGTTATTGAAAATCCCTTATGTGAACTTATTTTCATAGCCTTTATCAACATACGAAATTTCAGTTTGATTGCTGTCATAGATTAGTAGATGTCCGGTTCCGTGGCTAATTGGTTAGTGCGCTAGGCTTTGGCCCAAACTGCCCCGGGTTCGATTCCCGGCTAAGCCATCAGGGATTTTAATCTCATGGGGTTAATTCCCGTGGCTCGGGGACTGGGTGTATGTGCCGTCTTCATCACTTCATCCTCATTACGACGAGCAGGTATTGAAATCCAGGATCATGTAACTAATCTATTTAATAAACCAATTTCCCCTATTAAATTTAACGAAGGAATGAAGAATTCTAGAATATTATAAATATTATCTCTGCACACGGACGTCAACTAGAAAATATCTGCACTCGGCCTCTCCGGAGGCCACATGATCATCATCATCAGTAGATATTGAGAACCGTCTAAATATTTCGGATGATCGCCATGTTGGATTTTTATATATGTAAGTCATAGATTTATGTACTATTAGATTAGCGTAGGCTTACTATTCAAACGTTGACTTCGATCGCATGATTAGGACACAAGAAATAATAACTTAATTTTAAAATTTAGCACAGCCACCATCTTGAGGTTATCTGAACAATTGAACTAAATTAGGTGTCTGTGCATTACATTGTGTATAAACATTTGCTGTACTATGTTTCACTGCGCTTGGATGGTTAAATCGCCAGAAAAGTCTACTTAAATGTTTCAAATTCGCTTGGCCGCTATGCTCGTTTTGTACTTAACAGGTTTTTGAAGGTCAAATATGCGAACTTTTAGTAGTGCTCCTTATCCCGTACAAAATCTCTGGGTGATATGAGTAATAGTTTCGGAGATATAGAAAGCCAATGAAATATTTCGCACAGCCGCCATGTTGAATTGGTGAGACGTAATGAAATTTGAAGGGCGTGGTCGGAATAGTACTATGACCTTCCCTGGTTTAATTAAAATCCCTCCAGCAGTTTAGATTTTACTAGCGAGCTTTCGTAACGTGAATGTAGGCCGCCTCGCTGCCCTACGCTCTAGCGGCAGACTCGCCTACCAGTACGCCGCGCTCCCGCCAGATGGCTGCCGCCGCCACGCTGCCCTGCGCTCTAGCGGCAGGCTCGCCGGATTAAGGTGCTCCCATTGGAAATGTATATGTTTTAAGGTATTTATTTAATTGTGGGTCATTTAAAGAGGAAGTGAATGCGTTTCGGACACACATGGGGTTATGCGGAACCTGTTGGTGTATTCTTTGGAATACACGGTAAGACAGAGTAAGCTTTTGCTTCTCTTTGCTTTAGTTCATCAACAGTGATCTCCTGGTTTCTCTTTGTTGGTATATTTTCTTACACCACCTGTGAGTCTATTCTAGATATATACCTTCCATGACCCACCTAGCGTCATCTAGCAGCGAATCTCTGAAGTTCCTCAATCTTCCTTATACAAGAAGACTTCCTTACCAATCTGGGCACCAGATCTCGTGGCTATCGCCAGCTATCATCTCTGTGATCAAGAGGACTTCGTCTACTTTTTCATCCACCAGGGTTCGCTAGTGACGCCTGCTATCAACTCTTTGAAGACCATTTCATCGAGAAAATTAATTGCTCTTATGTTGGTTATTCTTATGTGTATTCCTTTTGTCTCCTACCCCCACTCTTTTCCCTTCCCTGGTCCCTCCGCGCTTCGTTGAGCTGGCCTCACTTGTGCGTCTGAAGTCAAACCAGTCAGTTGGAGCTCAACTAGAGCTCGTCTCCTCACCTCGAGAGACAAACTTTCAAATCTTCGCCATGTTGTGAATTCCTGACTAACGGTCACCAAGGAATCGCCGTTCATCAGAAATGAGCTAAGTACTATTTAGACGTTCTTCACCTTATATTAATGGATTTTAAATAGCTACATGCTTTTAATCATCATTTTATAGGCAGTGTGAGATTTCTAATGTTGGGCAATAATCATCCTTCGCGGGATTTTCTATGTTGAGCTTTGTCTATCTAAGCTAACTTTAACTTGAAGCAGCATTTCTTATGCTTATTAACTGAGATAATTTCTCACAACGTGGGATATCTTAAAATTACCCACTGTCTATAAAATACTTAGCTCCTTCCACCGCTGGACTAATTTTTTCCCTATTCTTCAGTTATGATTGTTCTGGAATTTTCCATGCCAAACAATTTATCTACAAGTTAAACCTTCCAGTGATTTCCATTCTCACGTGGGAATGCTTTTCTAACCAAGGAATCTTCCTTATTAACAGCTAATCAACACCTAAATTTTTCTTCCTCCGTTGGAATTTTTCTGCTGCATTCAACTATAACCTACAAGTTTTTCATGAAATAGATCCTCGCATATCTAGTGTAACTAGTTATTTTCCACCATCGCAATAACTTTCTTTGCCATAAACTTTTTGTGCTATTACAGTGAACTTTTCTACTATATCAACAGACTATAGTGATAACAGTGCCTGTTCAACTTTTTCATCCGCGTCGCGCTCGTCCGAGTACAATAAATACGGCCATGAACACTCTTCCACAATCCCATTTAATCTTTCCCAAACCCTTTACTAACAAACTAAAATAATAAAATTGTAACTTCAGGTCTTTTTTCAATGAGGTGTCACTCTCAATAAGTGCCCTCCCTTACTTGCTCCATGTACAACGAATTAATGTCTGTAAAACTTCGTGTCTAGTACACGCCTTAAAGTATATTGTTTCTCCCTCCTAATTAGGGAATCCAATTCTTTCTACTCAGAAGTGAGTTATCTCTAGATTTCACGAAAGGGAAATTTGCCCTATTTTTCTCGTGATCCCTACTTAAACATAGGAGTTCTAGAAACTTCCTTTCAATTTTTCTCTTCAGGTTTCACAATAAGTGACCTGCCCTATTTGAATAATCTCTAAGCGTAGTTCTGTATTAATACAAGAAGTTATAGAAACTTCTATTTCATTTCTTCCCTTTTTGTTGTTGTTGTTGTTACTTTCGAAGTTGTTATTTGTTCATATTTCTAAGATACCTATCTAGAAATCCTTAAAGTACACATCTTGTACTTGATTTATTGTTTAACCTTAGTTACGTTAATTATCTTAAAATTCTCAATTTATTAATCTGAGCACTATTTCAAAATCTTACGAAGATTTTAGCTCATATAAAAGGTTTGAAACCAAAAAATTATCAATTGCCTGCGCAAGATTTAAATGATTTCGGAGGTCTGCGACCCCAATTGTTTGTAAACTCAAATTATATATGTCTTAAATTCATTACACCTTTTTGCATTGTTAAAATAAATTTGAATTTTTCCTTTTCCTTTATCATTTCTCTGAAATAACGGTTAGCCAAGATCCTGTCTTCCCTGACTCTTCCTAGGTTTATGCCCTCTTTAATAAAAATAAATCCATTGATAAGGTTTGCAGTACTTGTTGCATTTGAGCAAGAACTCTTAGTTATTAACTTATTAAAGTCTCTCTTAGCATTGATAGCTAATTCTAACTGGCCAGTAAGGCAAGCATAGCTCGCTACGCCAGCTTCCTGCTTATTGAGATTCTCTCTACAACTAATGGTTGGTTTTTCAAAATTTAAGTGTTTCTCATTGTCTAAACTTTTAGTCGGCGCTTTGCTGGGTAAAAGCTTAGTCATTCCTAAATGCGACTATTGGTGCTCTTACCAAAATTATTCCCAAGGGTATAACTGCTTTATCCCTATCCTTCTTGGAAGCATTCGGTCGCTCTTGAAACATTCTACCATTTCAAGAACTAAAATATCATAGATGATTCAAATTATTTGCATTCTTCAAATTACTTGTTTAAAAACAAACTCCTTTGAACGGATACACAGAAAATCTGTTACTCTTTGTCATGCCAGACCACCACCCTTCCCCATAGTAGGTAAATTTATGCTTGAGAGGGAATACGCTATAGCAGACTGCTTGCGTATAGCCCAAGTTCCAGCTGCGTTTCTTGTTCGCTTTGCCCAGGTCCCTACCCACTTTAGGTATCGGAAAGCGGATTTACAGTGGCAGCTGCCTTTGAGTGTACTTAAAGTTAAAGTTATAACTTATGTCAGACTTTGTTCCTATTTCTCCATTCCTTTTCTCCAGTCCGAAACACACTTCTTTTTCTTCATCATCCTCCCTTGTGGGTCAGGTTATTCCCAAGCTAATAATCTACCCAAAATTTGGTGCCGAAACAAGGGAGAGTCCATTCATGGCATTTTACTTATCAGGCCTTATTTGTCAAGGTTTATTTAACAATATTTTGCAAACCATTAATATCTACTTTGAATTTTTCAGCTATAGATTCACCGCGCAAAGCCTATGAAGGGGAAAGGGGCCGCTCCTGTCTCCTTTGGTGTGTCCCTTTCTTTCAACTTGTTTGCTGCTGCCAGTCTGACAGCATTTCCAAGGTTCCACAGTCGCGTAAGTTATACTTGAATTTACCTATTTCGTCATGGTTCCTCCAGATAAAGACAAGGATGGCAAGGATGAAAAACTTACCTCCAAACGAGCTTCTTATAAAGGGCAACTTAACCGATTCCGAAAATACATCAAGGAATTAGATCCTTTAGAAGCGCAATTAGATTTGTTAAAACATCGCGTAAAGGACTATGAACGTTCTTATGAAAACTATTGTACTATCCAAACCGAAATCGAAAACTGCATGCTCAATCAAACTGATGATCGAGTAGAGGTAGAAAATCAATATTACGACGGTATAGCCTCCACCTTTAAAATAATTCGCCAACTTGAGGATGAGCAGAACAGGAATGGTTCTCTTCTTGGTTCCCTTCACGAACAACAAACCTCTTCTCGTGAGGGCACTCACAAGCACAAACCAAATCTACCTAAGATTAATTTACCCCACTTCTCAGGAGACGAATCTACTTGGGATTCTTTCTACGAACTATTTTGTTCCCTAGTTCATGAAAATGAAGATATTCAAATCATTTACAAGTTTCATTATTTGCGATCTATTCTACAAGGTCAAGCCCTGCAGTTAGTTGAAGCACTCCCATTAAGAGCCGAAACTTACCCCATTGCCTTTAACTTGTTAAAAGAAAGATACGGTAATTTACGGCTACGTATTCAACGCCACATGAAAGCTTTATTCAATTTGCCTGCGTCACAGCACAATGACGTCACTAGTCTGCGTACCCTCATTGACACAACACAACTTCACGTTAAAGCTCTATCTCAATTACATCAACCCACTGATCACTGGGACACTTTCCTAATACATTTAGTTGTTTCTAAAGTCGATGTTGCTACCCTCAAAGCTTGGGAAATTGAACTTTCTAAAGATGATAATTACTCGTATGAGCATTTAGTCACTTTCATAAATGCTAGATGGCAACTCTTAACTTATTTTAGCTAATCAAAGTGAACCCTCTTCTCCTAGCTCTAAACTTGAATTACTGTCTCTTAAATCTAAAACCGAACACGTAGCGTCTAGTACCCAAAAAACTGGGTCCAGCTCGTCTAAACTAAAGTCAAACTCCACTGGTTACTCAACTAGGTCTAGTGAACGCCGTATTGCTAGTTCTCTCGCTTTAAACACTCAGAGCGAACCCCGTAAACGTTTAAATGAACCATTAAAGTGCATACTTTGCAAGGATTCCCACGCCTTGTATCTGTGTATATCTTTTAAAGAACTGTCAGTCGACGACAGAAGAAAATTAGTTTCCCAGAATAAACATTGCTTTAACTGCCTAGCACCCAAGCATTCTGCTTCTAATTGTAAGTCTTCAAGACTTTGTTACCACTGTGAAAACCGCACCACACTTTACTGCATCGTCATGATCAATCGAGGTCATCAGCAGCATCTACTTCTCAGAAAAATGATAATACCAGCAATCCTAGTGCGTCTTCTTACATTCAAAACGCTAAGTCTTTGCGTAGTGCTCAAGTATTGTTATCCACTGTTCAAGTCGAAGTCCAAGACAAATTCGGCAACTGGGTCAGTGCTCGCGGTCCTCTTGATTCAGCGGCCACTCATGATTTTGTGTCTAATTCTTTGATTAGAAAATTAGGCCTTCCTGTAAACCCCACTTTTATCAATGTATCAGGCATTAACAGCTCAAAATCGCAAGCTTTACAGTTTTCAAAGCTAACCCTAAGAGACACTTGTCACAGAAATAATTTTCTAAAACTTAATTGCCTCATCCTCAACAGTATCGGAGAGGACACTCCAAGTCACTCCGTCGATATTTCAGGTTTAAACATTCCCTCGCATTTAAGGTTAGCTGACCCTCTGTTCAATGTACAAAGTCCCATTGGCATACACTTCAGTGCTAATGTTTTCTGGAATTGCCTTCGTAAACAGGTTCGTAAGTTATCCTCAAACGTAGTTGCCAGAGACACTAATTTTGGATGGATCGTTACCGGTCAACTTCCTCATTATTCTCCCCAAACCGTATCTCAATGTTATTTTGCTAATACTGATTTGGAACAGTTCTGGAGGCTCGAAAGCGTTGATTCTCCTAACGTAACCTCTTCAGAAAACGAATTCTGTGAGCAACTTTTCTTGAATACCACCACTCGTTCTCCTGAAGGTCGGTTCATTGTTCAGATGCAAAGATTACTCAATCCCCCCAAAATTATTAATTCTCCACCCAAAGCTCGAAAAGCTCTCTTTGCTATCGAGAGCAAATTCAAGAAAGAACCTCTTGTTAAACAACAGTACTCTGATTTCATGGATGAGTATGAAGGCTTGGATCATATCGAAGTTGTCAGCAAATCTGATGACGAATTGCACCCCCCAATTGAAACGGTTTTCTTAAATCATCATCCCGTGTGGAAAAACCCTCTTGTAAAGGATAAAATCCGAGTCGTTTTCAATGGTTCATCCCCTAACGTTAATGGCAACAGTCTTAACGATACTCTTTACTCTGGTCCCGCTATTCAGTCAGATTTATCTGCTATACTCTTAAACTTTCGATTATTTCCCATAGCTGTTATAGCGGACATATAACAGATGTACCGTCAAGTTTTAATTCAGCCCAAACAACAAGATCTCCAAAGAATCTTGTGGTGCGATGAAATTAGCAAGCCCATTAAGATATTTAGCTTAAAGACGGTCACTTAAGGCTTAAAACCATCCGCTTTCCTTGCTATTCGCTCCTTACACATGTTAGCCTCTCTAGATGGTCACTTATTTGACTCTAAAGCTTCCGAAGCACTAACTACATCATTCTATGTTGACGATTACTTGCAGTCCTTCCCCACTCTGGAGCAAGCTTCCTTCGTGTCACTAGAACTTCAGGCATTGCTAAAGAATGGAGGATTCCCACTTCATAAGTGGAATTCCAACTCCCATGAGTTTCTCACCCAGTTTCCTATTGAAGATGTAGACCCCTCCTCCGTCGAAATTTGTGGAAATTCCAAATCCATAAAAACTCTTGGAGTTCATTGGTGCACTAGCGCTGACACTCTCATCTATAAAGTTTCGCTTGCCGAAGAGTTCCCTAACACAAAAAGGCAAATTCTCTCTGAAATCGCAAAAATTTTTGATCCGCTTCAATTTCTTGCTCCGGTTATTGTTATAGCCAAACTTTTCATGCAAGAGCTATGGTCAAATGTGAATGGGACGAAACTCTTCCCCTTTCTTTTCTTAACAGATGGCTCTCTTTTCGCAGCAATTTGCTTGATATTTTCCTTATTGAAATTCCTAGGAATTTAATTAATGCTCATCCTAATACATCTTTTTTCCTTCATGTGTTTGCGGACAGTTCCGAAAAAGCTTACGGTTGCTGTGCATATTTGGTTTATCGCGGTTCGTTAAATGAATCTTCAGTTTCCAACCTTGTTTGTGCCAAATCGAAGGTGGCTCCTCTTAAAACTATCACTTTGCCTAGGCTTGAATTGTGTGCTGCACTCCTGGCCGCAGAACTTGTTAAGAAATTACGGGAAGTCTTAAAGGTCGAATTTTCGCAAATCTATCTCTGGGGCGATTCCATGACCATCCTTTCTTGGATTGCCAAAAACCCTGCTCATTGGCAAACTTTTGTTGCAAACAGGGTTTCCAAAATTCAAACCCTCTCTTCGGGATGTCAATGGAGGCATGTGCCCAGCGCTGACAACCCCGCCGACATCATTTCTCGTGGTTGTTTACCCTCTCGATTGGCAACTTCTCAGTTGTACTGGCATGGACCCTCGTTTTTAATCGAAGGCTCTTCTTGCTGGCCTTCTAAACCTCCAGTTACAAACTCCAACTTGCCTGACGTTAAAGTATCAAAATCTACTGCTTCGTGTCTTGTTTCCAACGTTTCTCATCCCTTATTGTCACGCTATTCTTCCTTTCAAAAATTAATTCGAATTGTTGCCTATCCTCTCAGATGGAAATATCTTGTGGTTGACCAACCTCTTCTCCCTAAACCACACCTTACCAACCACGAATTGAATCTCGCTACCATTAAGGTTTTGCAACTAGCCCAGCAAGAAGCCTTTTCTTCTGAATTGTCTTTGCTTTCTGCTAAAAAGGATCTCCCGAAATCCAGTCGTCTTCGTGCCGTAGCCCCGTTCCTAGATGACAATAGGTTACTCAGGGTAGGTGTTAGGCTTTCGCAATCTTTGCTTTCCGAGGACAAAAAGCATCCTGTTATTTTGCCCTCTAAACATCACGTAACTTCTTTAATTATACGTGACTTTCATTATCGCAATCTGCACGTTGGTACACGCACACTGCTTTGCTTCTTAAGTTAAAAGTACTGGATCATAAATGGAATTCATGAAGTTTCCTCTGTAATTCACAAATGCATTCCTTGCTTCAAAGCTAAACCTAAAGTCAATACTCAATTAATGAGCGATCTGCCCTCTTTTCGCTCTTCTCCTACACATCCTTTTGCTTTAACTGGTGTGGACTATATGGGTCCGTTCCAATATCAACGCAATTCCCCTGAAGCTAAACGCAAATGTTTGGTAAGATCTATGTTTCTCTCTTTGTTTGCATGGATACTGGTGCGATCCATTTGGAACTAGTAACGAATGCCTCCACTTTTTACTTTTTGTCAGCCGTCTCTCGCTTCGCTCTTAGGCGTGGTGTTCCTTCTGAGATGTTCTCTTATAACGCTTCCACTTTTCAAGGCGCAGCTTCCTTGTGGAAGAAAGCTCTCACATCTTCTCCTGCCATGGAACAGATTTCTAATTTTTCCTACTCAAAGGGTTTCAAATGGCGTTTTATACCCCCTACGCCCCTCATCACGGTAGTAGGTGGGAATCCTGCGTAAAGCTCACTAAACGTCACCTAAGAAAGGTTTTAGGTAATCGCATTCTGACTTATGAAGAATTTAATTCGCTGTCTGTTCTGATTGAAGGTGTTGTTAATTCTCGCCCTTTAACACCGCTTTCCAACGACCCTGATGACCTGCTTCCACTCACACCTGGTCACTTCCTTATAGGCACTTCTCTTTCTGTCCCTCCTCCCCTTCCCAACTCTTACAGAGATTCTAATTTACCTATTGTTTGGCGTAAGCTGGAAGCCCTCCGTAATTCTTTCTGGAAGAGGTGGAAATTGGAATACATAAATTCGTTGCAACGGAGACAGAAGTGGTTTCTTTCTAATCCCGACATTAAGACGGGGGACTTGGTCCTGGTTAGGGATGTTTCTCCTCCCTTGGTCTGGATCTCTGGTAGAGTGACCGAGTGTTATCCTGGAAGGGATGGGAGAGTTAGGGTAGCCATGATCTTGACCACTAATGGGTATATTATAAGACCACTGTCTTTGATTGCTCCTTTACCTTCAAGTTCTTAATTTCATGTCTTTTGTTCTCTGTTGGTGTTTACCCCTCCCAGCTTGGTGTGTTCTTTAGAATACACGGTAAGACAGAGTAAGCTTTTGCTTCTCTTTGCTTTAGTTCATCCCTTCCTTTTTCGCAAACACCAACAGTGATCTCCTGGTTTCTCTTTGTTGGTATATTTTCTTACACCACCTGTGATTCTGTTCTAGATATATATCTTCCATGACCCACCTAGCGTCATCTAGCAGCGAATCTCCGAAGTTCCTCAATTTACCTTATACAAGAGGACTTCCTTACCAATCTGGGCACCAGATCTCGTCGCTATCGCCAGCTATCATCTCTGTGATCAAGAGGACTTCGTCTACCTTTTCATCCACCAGGGTTCGTAGTGACGCCTGCTATCAACTCTTTGAAGACCATTTCATCAAGAAAATTAATTGCTCTTATGTTGGTTATTCTTATGTGTATTCCTTTTGTCTCCTACCCCCACTCTTTTCCCTTCCCTGGTACCTCCGCGCTTCGTTGAGCTGGCCTCACTTGTGCGTCGGAAGTCAAACCAGTCAGTTGGAGCTCAACTAGAGCTCATCTCCTCACCTCGAGAGACAAACTTTCAAATCTTCGCCATGTTGTGAATTCCTGACTAACGGTCACCATGGAATTGCCGTTCATCAGAAATGAGCTAAGTACTATTTCGACGTTCTTCGCCTTATTTTAATGGATTTTAAATAGCTACATGTTTTAATCATCATTTTATAGGCAGTGTGAGATTTCTAATGTTGGGCAATAATCATCCTTCGCGGGATTTTCTATGTTGAGCTTTGTCTATCTAAGCTAACTTTAACTTGAAGCAGCATTTCTTATGCTTATTAACTGAGATAATTTCTCACAACGCGGGATATCTTAAAATTTCCCACTGTCTATAAAATACTTAGCTCCTTCCACCGCTGGACTAATTTTTGCCCTATTCTTCAGTTATGATTGTTCTGGAATTTTCCATGCCAAACAATTCATCTACAAGTTAAACCTTCTAGTGCTTTCCACTCTCATGTGGGAATGCTTTTCTAACCAAGGAATCTTCCTTATTAACAGCTAATCAACACCTAATTTTTTCTTCCTCCGTTGGAATTTTTCTGCTGCATTCAACTATAACCTACAAGTTTTTCAAGAAATAGACTCTCGCAAATCTAGTGTAACTAGTTATTTTCCACCATCACAATAACTTTCTTTGCCATAAACTTTTCGTGCTATTACAGTGAACTTTTCTACTATATCAACAGACTATAGTGAAAACAGTGCCTGTTCAACTTTTTCATCCGCGTCGCGCTCGTCCGAGTACAATAAATACGGCCATGAACACTCTTCCACAATCCCATTTAATCTTTCCCAAACCCTTTACTAACAAACTAAAATAATAAAATTGTAACTTCAGGTCTTTTTTCAATGAGGTGTCACTCTCAATAAGTGCCCTCCCTTACTTGCTCCATGTACAACGAATTAATATCTGTAAAACTTCGTGTCTAGTACACGCCTTAAAGTATATTGTTTCTCCCTCCTAATTAGGGAATCCAATTCTTTCTAGTCAAAAGTGAGTTATCTCTAGGTTTCACGAAAGGGAAATTTGCCCTATTTTTCTCGTGATCCCTACTTAAACATAGCAGTTCTAGAAACTTCCTTTCAATTTTTCTCTTCAGGTTTCACAATAAGTGACCTGCCCTATTTGCATAATCTCTAAACGTAGTTCTGTATTAATACAAGAAGTTATAGAAACTTCTATTTCATTTCTTCCCTTTTTGTTGTTGTTGTTGTTACTTTCGAAGTTGTTATTTGTTCACATTTCTAAGATACCTATCTAGAAATCCTTCAAGTACACATCTTGTACTTGAATTATTGTTTAACCTTAATTAAGTTAATTATCTTAAAATTCTCTATTTATTAATCTGAGCACTATTTCAAAATCTTACGAAGATTTTAGCTCATATAAAAGGTTTGAAACCAAAAAATTATCAATTGCCTGCGCAAGATTTAAATGATTTCGGAGGTCTGCGACCCCAATTGTTTGTAAACTCAAATTATATATGTCTTAAATTCATTACACCTTTTTGCATTGTTAAAATAAATTTGAATTTTTCCTTTTGCTTTATCATTTCTCTGAAATAACGGTTAGCCAAGATCCTGTCTTCCCTGACTCTTCCTAGGTTTATGCCCTCTTTAATAAAAATAAATCCATTGATAAGGTTTGCAGTACTTGTTGCATTTGAGCAAGAACTCTTAGTTATTAACTTATTAAAGTCTCTCTTAGCATTGATAGCTAATTCTAACTGGCCAGTAAGGCAAGCATAGCTCGCTACGCCAGCTTCCTGCTTATTGAGATTCTCTCTACAACTTATGGTTGGTTTTTCAAAATTTAAGTGTTTCTCATTGTCTAAACTTTTAGTCGGCGCTTTGCTGGGTAAAAGCTTAGTCATTCCTAAATGTTTCTATTGGTGCTCTTACCAAAATTATTCCCAAGGGTATAATTGCTTTATCCCTATCCGTCTTGGAAGCATTCGGCCGCTCTTGAAACATTCTACCATTTCAAGAACTAAAATATCACAGCTGATTCAAATTATTTGCATTCTTCAAATTACTTGTTTAAAAACAAACTCCTTTGAACGGATACACTGAAAATCTGTTACTCTTTGTCTTGCCAGACCACCACCCTTCCCCATAGTAGGTAAATTTATGCTTGAGAGGGAATACGTTATAGCAGCCTGCTTGCGTATAGCCCAAGTTCCAGTTGCGTTTCTTGTTAGCTTCGCCCAGGTCCCTACCCACTTTAGGTATCGGAAAGCTGATTTACAGTGGCAGCTGCCTTTGAGTGTACTTAAAGTTAAAGTTATAACTTATGACAGACTCTGTTCCTATTTCTCCGTTCCTTTTCTCCAGTCCGAAACCCACTTCTTTTTCTTCATCATCTTCCCTTGGGGTTCAGGTTATTCCCAAGCTAATAATCTACCCACCTATAGGTACCCCATATGTGTAGGTTGGTGTTAACAGGACCTTATTTTCGGTACAAAACCGGAATAGGACCTTAGGTGAATAATATAGGGAGGATTAGGCACACACACACATACACACACACGGACAAAAGGTGATCACATAATAACTTTTTTTTTCTTTTCATAAATGAAAATAGGATTAAAATGGTTTCAAAGCTATCATTACTTCTACTCTAGGCAAATGCCACAGACTCCTCCTTTTCAATCCTCACCTGAATTACATATAAGTTAGTTCTTGTTGATTCTTTAGAGGCATTGCGACATCTTGGTCATGTAGCACCGTGTAATTGGGTGTGTCTAGAATGTGTCTGATAACCTGTGGCACTGTGATGTCTGTACTAGTGTGTGCATTTGCAATTGAGGTAGGATTGGTGTAGGAAACAGCCATTCCCTTAAGTTAAGTACCATCCAGACATTTTCCAAGAGTGGAAGTGGAAAACCACGGAAAACCACTGATGGATGGCTGAGGAAGGGATCGAACCCACCTCTCATCTATCTTGCCTCACGAGGCTGAGTGTACCCCCTCAGACCTTAATCTTATTATATAATACGCTAAGGTGTAACCTATGTTTCACAAAACTCCAGCTCCTAAACCAGAGGGAGTTAGAAGGTGTGGTTTGTACCAAAATCTTCTAGATCATCTCAATAGTACAGGCAAATTCTTGCATTTCTTGAAAAGTCAACGGAAATATATGTATTTGTTTATAATGTGCTTTTAAACAAATAAACAAGACGATAGCCCCTGGCAGAACTGTGTCGCGTAAAACCCGCATAGCACTGGGGCCAGGTGGGTAGTCTGTACACATGGGGCGCACACAACCCATTATGCGAGAGTTCTAGTACGGGTCAGCTAGTCCTATTTATAGGCAGAGCCGAGAATCTAGCCCGAACCTTCGGGGTATAATAACAACACAGGAATCTAGCGTTTCTTCATTTGGGGATTTGTTATAAAGTTATGTTGGCAACACTGCCATAGCTCACCCATTTTCTTTCGGCGTGGTGGCTGTCCGCGAGAGCTCATTTTCGTACAATGAGGTTAAAGGTGGGCATGTGTACCACAGTACATGGATGTGGGTAAGTAATTAGCGATTGTCTAGTGAACACACACACGACCAGGCTACCTCAGTTAAGTCGTCCATCCCATTGACTGCTGGTTCATGCCCCAACACTAACTTTCTGATTTCCGATGAATTAATGATCATTCTTAATAATACCACGCCAATCAGAATGAATTAAGAAACAACTATTCAAATGTTAAACAATTGTTCAATTGTTGTAGGAGAGACTCGGCTAAATTCGCAATATTGACCTTCTTAGTGACACACACCGATTAGACCGTCTTTTGCTCCTCGCACGAAAGGAGCGCGATGGTTTAATTATATTTGCAGATTCCTACTAATGCGTTTGGATGGTTAAATCGCTCGAGAAAAGGCTATTTAAAAGTTTCAAATTTGCTTGGCCACCATGTTCGATTTGCACTTAACATGTTTTTGAGAGTCTCACAGCTGAACTTCTAGTAGTGCCCTTTATCACCGTACAAAATTTCAGGGTGATACTGTGACCGAACCAGTCAGGGTCAATTACCGGCCCCGGATGATAGGAGATCGAGAGGAGACCGGAGGGTCAGTATGACGTCATGGCATGACGCGGCGAGGCAACCACTGGAGTAGGGGAATGCTCCAGAAGATTCCAACCCCTTCCATTTTTTTTTCTCGAGAGCAGGACACAGTTCCGGAAGGTTCAGTTAGTCACCAGGGCATGGACGAGTATGTTATCCAGCGTGGCACGGACGAGTAGCCCATGTCACGTGGACTGAAATTTGCATCGGGAACTTGAACGGTTTACGTGAGTGGTCAGTGCTCGTGGCCATTTGATACGAGGAGCGATCAGCAGGCCATGAGGCTAGCGTGCGTGTAGTGCCAGTGAGTTGTTTACAGTGAACTGTGTCAGTTTGTTTGTCGAACAGTGTTCAGTAAGGTGTCACTAGAACGATAATCGTGAATTTCAAGACGATATCGGACTCGCTAGTATGTGAAGAAATAATCAAAACTGATAAACGAAGGTCCGTTAAATTCATGCATATGCTGCTATTGAAATGTGAAGACGCGTGGAATATTATACAGTACTTTACCATTTTGATTACGAAGATTAATGCACGTGGTCCGGTTAGGTTAGCGGAATGTAAGGTGTTGAAGGCATGTACTGTGGTAATAGCAAGACAAAATTGTGCGCCTTTGAACGTCCGAGTGTAGGCCGTAATGAAAAACTGAATTAGCATGCCGACAATTTATGTTAATTAAAGGTGAATACCGGGAGGTGTTTAACATTACGAGTATCGGGGAAAGAACAATAATAACGATAGTCGAGGCGAAGCATTATCGCGAGGCCCTATATTGTAACAGACATTCATTCGAAAATAGCATAGCAGTGCTGGCATTTAAGAGACGCAGTGAGAATGTGATGGAAGGCTACATCTACTTTAAGCTTGTGTTGAAGGACTGCAGGCCGCAGGCAACTTGATATGTCGGTCAAGGCCTGGTTGAAATAGCTTCTCGTGGAAGGAAGTGTGTCACTGGTTGAGGAAAGTGAGTACATATAATTCAAGTGAACCAACAACTAGACGCTATAGAGTGTGGGCGTGACAGTGCTCTGATATAGTGAAATGTAATATTGCTACACGGCAGCATGAACCTTATAACTATGGACTCAAATATTCTGGGAATCAACATGCATATTAATACGCAAATTATGCTGCACTGAACCTCTAAAGAGGCCATAATGGGATGAACGGTCGCGACGAGATGGACGAGTGGACCTTGGTTGGGACGTCAGGAGATGCCGTCACTGACGGTGACCGGGGGCAACCAGTGGGCGGACATGGGCGTCGCCAGGAGATCGAGAGGAGCCGGGGGCGAATACCTCTACCAGTACGCTGGGAGACCACATCGCGGAGACGCTGGAGGAACAACGCCGCCCAAATGCCGCAGACGACACCGACGCCGACGCCAAGGGTTTCCGAGGACGCCGGATCTAAAGTAAGACGTTTCATTTCCATCCTTGTTCATCAGGAAGAAGAGAACTTCTACCTCGGATAGCCGTGCCATGAGATGACCTGAGATCGTGTAACTTAACGCCATTCATAATAATTTATTCCAGATTGAACAAGAGCATCATTTTCTCATAGGGTTGTACAGATATTTTTTATCCTTTCTTTTCGGGACGTTTTGACTTACATAAATTAACAGTATCAATGGTAGGAGTAAGACATATATTTATTCTCTGAGACCTAATAATAATAATAAGTTAAAATTGGGTAACGATAATATGAAATGCCCATTTTGCTGGGAGATTCTAGCATTTCGATTTCCGAGGTCATTATATGAATTTAATTCTGAAAGGTTTGTCACGGATTGCATAGATTTTAATAGCAAAAGAATAGCAAAATGAATATGGTTGGAGATTGTCGAGTAAGGTTCCCCGGATAGGATGCCATATTATCATACGACCTCGTGGTCCCGATAAAGTTGATACGCTCTGTTAAGTGTGGGTTCTTGAGACATGCTAATAATGCATGATTTTTGTAATGATGTTGTGTAAAGTTAATGTGATAATTAAATGTGGTATTATTCCGTCATATGTGACGAGGTTGTTCACGGGGTGACGTATGACCCTTGAATTGAATTTGTGAGGACAGGGTCCTTTACTCTTGACGAACGTGTTACGTTTATCGATGAGTTGTATATTGAATAGCGCAGGGGTGTAATTGATAGTGCGCTCTACAGTCAGATTGTACGGATCCTCACACAGAGTGTTCGACGGAAGGGTTGCGATTAAATGTTCGTTGTGAGAATGAAATACACTAGGGTGCCTTATTACGAGGTTCTTAACCTTTCCTAAGCGTTAGACAATATTATAATTTAATTACAATAACAAATATGACAGTGTGGATCAAGGTTGTTGGAACGGCGAATATAAATCAGTAATAATAATAAGAATTAGTAGTGTAAATATGTGAGCACAATCTGGGTGTGTTAATAATTTATGATAAGTTATAATTAATTGTTGAAATGCCATATTATGTGAAGCTGAGTGGATGTTTGAGTGTTATTTGATGTGATATGATGCTCTTTAGTTATTAATTTGCAGTTCGATATAGGAGATCCGTCCATTGCTGTATGAGGGTAGACAGTTGTGATGTACACAGATATTCGATATTTTCTTCGAGTTTTTGCCACGGGCGAACTTTGTGATAAGTGGCCAGTGATGTTTACATGCGTGTGCACCGATAATTTAAGGGTTAATTTAGTTTTTTTGAAAGGCGATCTCCTTGTCGGAACTTTAAGAGAGGACACCCACGAGTTTGAATAAGTATAATTTTTTGTTTGTTTAAGGACTATGAACTTTTTTTTTCGGACTTTGTCCCACCCTAACTCTATACTCGTGCGTGGTAGGCAGGTTGCATATTTATTTATCCTTTGGCCAATAAAGGAGCAGATGTGATTTTACGAGGGCTTTTTTTCTTCTCTGTTTGTTAATTCAAGTTAGGGAGTTTGCTTTTGAATCCTGGTTCAGTTTATTTGCCATCCCAACCCGTAAACGACCCGAGACCCTTTGTCTCTGGCTCGCTGGAACATTTCTTTTATTCTTGTCTGTATGAACCAAGATTCACGCCCTAATTCTTTTTCACCCACTCCCTTGGCCGTTTCTTCTGGTGGGGCCGGGATGTTGGCCGGGTAATAGCATGTCCCATTGGAGGAACGGGCACAATACCTGTAATAGTTCGGGAATATAGAATGCCGGCGAAATATTTCGCACTTCCGCCATCTTGAGGTTATGAAAACAATTGAATTAAATTAGATGTCAGTGCAGTACAATGTGTATAAACATTTCCTGTACCAAGTTTCATAGCGTTTGAAAGGTTAAATCGTGAGAAAGGTCTATTTAAAAGTTTCAACTTCGCTTGGCCGCCATGTTGGTTTTGTAGTTAACTTAACAAGTTTTTGAAAGTCCTATAGGTAAACTTCTAGTAGTATCCTTCATTACCGTACAAAATTTCAGGGTTATATTAGTAATAGTTTCGGAGATATACAATGCCGGTGAAATATTTCGCACAGCCGCCATGTTGGATTGCTGAGACGTTATAAAATTTGAATCCACTCCAGCCATTAATAAGTTATTAGGGGGGGACGACACTCACACGGACGCACACAAACACACACACGGACAAAAGGTGATCTCATAGGCCTATTTTTTTTTTTTTTTCATAAATAAAAATAGGATAAAAATGGATAAAATATGATTTGAATTTTGAAAAATTTAAACTTTGCTTCTAATAGCAAGATGTGTGTTTCCTTGGAAATGTATATAATTGTTGTTCAAGGTCTATAACAGGTACGGTTTTAATATTAAATTACAATAGAGCGTCCATAAACCGAATTAACAAAATGTCCGGTTTTTTGAAAAGAACCAAAAAAGGTCCTTTGAGTTCATAATAAAAAGAAACTTGCTAAAACCGTTAATAACCGTTTAACTTTAGTGGTTAAACAATTGGAACATAAGTAAAACCATTAATTAATATGAACTTGTAATGTATCGCTTGCCACGGTGGGTGAGTGGTTATAGTGTCAGACTACCAACCCCAAGATTGCAGGTTCGCCCCTGGTCGTGGTAAGTGATTTTTGAAGGC
This sequence comes from Meconema thalassinum, assembly GCA_946902985.2. Classification (NCBI taxonomy): domain Eukaryota; kingdom Metazoa; phylum Arthropoda; class Insecta; order Orthoptera; family Tettigoniidae; genus Meconema; species Meconema thalassinum. Next base: position 959,654,031 of record OX336388.2, on the reverse strand, counting down.
GACAAAAATCACGACACTCATGTCATACGTTGTTGGCATGTTAAAGAACCCATTTGAATTCAGTAGACCGTGTTCAATGGCAAAATTAATCTCGGGATTTTCCGCCAACACAAAGTTCCTCCATTCTCTACTAGGAAGCGCTGTAGTGTCATGGAGTTAAGATATCTAACCTCCTTGACTTTCACGGCGTTCAAAGTAACGACGAAATTCGACATGCAAGCTACCCTCTGGGTGTCAATTAACAAAGCTTGCACCAGGCACCCGAGGCCATACGATATTATTATTATTATTATTATTATTATTATTATTATTATTATGTAATGTATTTTAATGAAAGAATAGGCATTTGTACATATGTACAATATAGTACATATATATAGAATACTGCACAGTTTATACATTGTCGGGGCTCTTAAAAAATATGTTTTTGATTTTTGAACTGCAGTAGTAGTTCGTGTTTTTGCAGCGAAGTCTTTGATTCGTGGCGGTAAGACGACTCCGCCCAGCCTGTCGCATCAACGCTATTGTTTGACAAATATGTAGGCCCTATGTATTCACTTCAACTTTATTTTCACTGGAATTTAATCCGGATTATCGATGGTCCGGATTTTTTATGTGTAACATCTTTCCACTCGGTATCTGTGTATTTTTTGTGGGGGTGATTTTGAAAAATGAAACGGAAATGGATGGGACGGAAGTAGTGTATTTGCAGGGGTTCTATACCCTCCTCCTCCTCTCCCTCCTCACAAGATGGCGGCAGCCCGATATCTCTCGAACGCATGGTCGGATTTTGACAAATGAGGTGTCATTGAACTCGGGCTAACACCCCCTTTCCAATGGACAATATATATCAATCCCAAAAGTAAAACCTACCCCTACTAGGGGGTGAAATTGTAATTTTTTAGAGAATCTCTCTTTCCAATTGCAACATGTGAGAGTTTGAATGCTAATATGGAATGAAACGTTGTTCTACATAAATTGCATGTGTTCGGTGGAAAGCCACTATGAATTAACATGCTAGTTTTTTGTTTTTACACATGTCCACTCATAGGTTTGGTAAGAGGGCGGGCTTTTTAAAAGATGGTGGCTGTAGTGTAACCTAACCCAACCTAACGGGTCCTTGTGGACAGGTCATTGTTGATGGGTCCTTGTGGACGAGCCTTTGTTGACAGGTCCTTGTGGACGAGTCCTTGTGGACAAGTCCTTGTTGACAGGTCATTGTGGACAGGTCATTGTGGACGAGTTTGTGTGGACAAGTCCTTGTGGACGAGTCCTTGTGGATGAGTCCCTTTGGACTGATCCCTTTGGACCGGTCCCTTTGGCCTGGTCCCTATGGACTGGCTCATGAATTTATTTAAATTATGTCAAAGGGCCTAACTACATTTGCGTGTGTTGAACTGACGTTGTTCACCAACCCCCACTACTATAATGTGATAACGATATGAAAGGAAAGTGACGAAATACATGTGAACACGTGTGAGATGACCTTATTACCGTCCTCCTTGTGAAACAAGTCACATCCTGTTTTGGTTCATACGTGAGAAAATGCAAGTTCATGTGTAATATGACCTAACACACAAGTGTACACATGTGCACGTGCACGATAAGAGCTAACAAGTCACAACCTGTTTTGACAGTGGTGGGAATAAGGCTAGAGACATGTACAAGTAGTCAAATTACTCCGGCAGACAACCCCTTTCCTATGGATAACTTATTTCCACTCAAAAATAAAATCTACCCCTACTAGGGGGTGAAATAATATTTTTTTGGTAAAAGTCGCTTTCCATGTGCAATATGTGGGAGTTTGTATGCCAATATGAAATTAAACTAGTTCCACATAAAGTGCATGTATACAACTGAATGCCGCTATGATTTATCATTTTTGTTTTTTGTTTTACGAATGCGCAATTGTTTTTTTTGTAAGAGGGCGGGCTTCTTGAATAATGATTTATAGATACGTTTTTTTTCACGAATTAACCAAAGATCCAAAAACTAATAGGTCAACGGCTTTTTAATATCTTATGAACTAAAGCTAGGGACTTGTATGAGGGGTCGTTGGACTTGGGGTGACGCCCTGTTTTTGAATTTATTATTCATTTTTTGTCAAAAGGGCCTAACTGCACTTTCGTTAATATCTCGCTAACCAATAATCACAGAGGGTCAAGTGAGGTGTCATAGGACTTAAAATGGCCAACCCCTCCCCATGACCAATGAATTTACCCAAAAAAAAACCAGCAAGGTCATTAACCTAAGATTTTATCAACTAATAATCAGAGAGGGACAAGTGAGGTGTCACAAGACTCAGGATGGCCAACCCTTTTCCATGACCAACGAATTTACCCAAAATACCCAAAACAGCAAGGTCATTGAACTAAGATTTTATAAACTTATCAGTAGAGAGGGTCAAGTGAGGTGTCATAGGACTACGAATGGTTAACCCTTTCCCATGACCAATGAATTTACCTCAAAAATTCAAAACAGCAAGGTCATTGATCTGAGATTTTATAAACTAATAATCGGATATCAACATGTGAGGTGTCATAGGACTTAGAATGGTCAACCCTTTCCCATAGCTAATGAACTTACCCAAAAATACCCAATACATCAAGGTCATCGACCTGAGATTTTATAAACTTATAATCGGATATGGACATGTGAAATGTTTACAGTGAGTGATGAAACATAGCTAGGTAGTGAAAGAATTATTGTAGGCTACATGTATGGTGACTGACAAATCTTTCACCATTGGAACTTGTTTTCAGATCAAACTGCAGTACAGTTAGTATAGGTTGTAGGTATGGGATATTAAATGACAAATGGTGTATACAAAATCTGATTTATCGATTCAAGAAATAAGAGTAGAAAATCTTTAATTGATTGGTTAAAGAGGATAGCTAAAATCCAAAATGGTGACTACATTGAACTAAACTGAACCAAGCTGAATCAAACCCAACCAAACCGAACCAAACTTAATAAAAAACAAGCCAATGGTTTAAGTGTAAAACTTGTGGGTGAATGTGGTCATTGGTAATGTCAGAAAGGAAAGGGATAACGCTCTACCTATAGAGGGTAAGGTAAAGCTAGTGCATGATGCTAATGCACACACACAAGTACATGAACCACACACAACTATCCTATGCAGTTATTATGGGTTGACTGTTAAAACTTGCTCAGTGGTTACTGGGACAAGATGGTCGCTACACACAACAAGCTTTAAATACCTGAGGCTAATAATCTATACACACACTCACACACACTTGTTCTAAACTAAACTGTCTTGCTGGCAGAGCTCACACAGTAGGTAAATGACAGAAATGCTTGGCTAACAGAAATACAATCATTTTCGGTTGTCTAATTTTACCAGCTAAACATTACGTGCTATAGTGGTGAGCACGTGTTCCTCTTTCACTGGATATCTTAACTCGATTTCTAGCTCTAAGGCCTAGAACGAATCAAACTAAGAAAAAAGGGTATGGTGACGCAGTGGTTAAACTGTTAGCCTTTCACTAAGGTAGACTAGGGTTTGATTTTAGGTTAATATGCATGTCATAAACAAACAAATAAAAGCAGAGATATTGTTTAAAACTGATTACACTTGTCTCTTTTCAAATTATTACTTAGATTACAAATACAAACGTGGACTGGGTTTGACATACAGTTAATGCCTCCTATCACATACTAGACTGTAAGAAAGCCAAACAAGCAAAAGACGTAGGTAGAGCAGTGGTAAAATCGCTATGTGTAGAGAAATACCTAACGGTTTTATGAACTGGCAAAGGTATGTCGCATAAACAGTGCAGGATACAATCCAGCAACCATAATTTTTATCTCGTGGACAAGAGAAAACATATATATAGAGAGAGATATATAGAAAGGTTGTGTGTGTGTGGGTAGCATTTGTTGTTTGACCAGAGAAAATACGGTGAGGTAGGGTGGGGAGAGGGAGAATTAGCACTTATATATGAATGGAAAATAGATTTTTTCAATCGTTTTGTTTTTCAAATGCAGTGGTAGATAGTCGTTTTTTGTAAAACATTCTTACTTGCAGTAGTAATAAGCCTCTATGGTTCCGCTAACACATAGATAGACTGTATTATTGCCATGGTCAAGCACTCACATTAAGATCATTTACAAAATCATAAAGTGAAAAATAAAAAATCTTGTTTTGGAAATATCGTTTTTCAACGTACACACAAAATAAATGTATAAAAAATTTGTAAACAGCAAAATGGAAAATCCATGTTTCCATATAGACAAAATTTAAAAACCTTAAACGGACATTTAAGAAAATATATGCAAATGGGAAATTGACAAATGTGTAAATATGAAAATGGAAAAATCCATGTTTCCATATCATGAAATTGAAAAACATCAAACTGTCATTTTAAAAAATGCAAATGGAAAATTGAAAAATTGCAATGTGTGAAATGTGAAATTGAACAAATGGCTATCATTATTTAAAAAAAAGAACATGGTGCTCTATGGTTGAGGTGTGAATCAAACCCTCTCTACTTATTTGGACCACTCGAGACTGAGTAGACTAGTTTTAGTTGTCATACCACTTTAAAAGGTTTGTGTTAAATCTAGGAATTGAACCCAAGAGCTTGTAGGGGGGATCCAAGGTTATAATATGTTAAACAGATAGCCTTGAATGTAGGGTGTGGTAGTTATATAGAGATGAGACGTTTCGCTCAGGGCAGGGAGGCATGGAGATCTGCATCAAACCAGTCAAAAGACTGACGACTCAAACAACAACATGTAGAGCTCACCAAAATAATGTTGTGTAACGGTAAATGTTAGTCAACGAACAGTAATGCATTACTAAAACCCCTGACACGATACCTAAGAGCGTTTCTAAAATTATTTTAAAATGCCTTTAACCCTATATTCAACACCCAGTTCACAAGACTCATAACTGCAATGTTATGGTCAAACAAAACAAAATCTATATTTCAAAACAAACAAGTGGTTTAGTCAATGTATACTGGAAAAGTTTTATAAACACTCAAGTCCACAAAAATAATTAAATTAGTAACTGTCAGGTTGACCGAGTGGTTATGGTGTTTGACTTAAGTTCAAATTTTCTGTACAAGAAAGCAAGGGTTCGAATTCCTTACCTGATATAACTATTACCTCAACATGGCTTGACCACACTGTATTATTGTGTACTCGGTACACAAACCATAGATAGAGTGTATTGTTTAAGGTCACTCTCTTTGCGAACATAGTCAGAGACTGTTGATGGTTAACAATTGCATTAATAGTGGGACATAGGGATAGCAATTAAGAAAAACAGACAATACCCATACACTATTTTTATTTATTTAATGTAAGTACTTGTACAATAGTTATATACAAACTACAACTCTCTTTTGTCTATTACTATCAAGCAGTGGCGGCTGGTGACATTGTTGCAGCGTTGCACAACTCCCAATAATTTTACACCTAATTCGTAGTTTCTTTTCCTTTAATGTTTTAGTTTTATAGATCTAATGCACTCAAAAATGTGTTAAATTCATCTATATTTTGATATTATTTATCCAAATGCTTCACACTGTACCTATAAAAGCTGCCGCCTTCAAATCAAACTCCAGGGGGTTAGCTCTCTTGTGGCAACTCCCAAGCAGACAGCGCGGCGTACAGGACGAGGCTGGACGAGGCCAAGCTTGTGCATAGCATGCCGACCAGCATGGGTAGCAGGGAGTTGCAGACGAGCTGCCAGCCCCCTGGCAACACTCAGTTCCAAATGGCCCCGTTAGACTGCACCACTCTTTGGAAATGACAACACCCTCGATTTCTCTTACCCCGCGAAGGGTAGTTTAGTTAGTTAGTTATTTAGTTAGTTATTGTTGTTTTAAGGGGCGGAACTACGAGGTAATCTGCCCCTGAAGGGTAGTTTCTTTCCCACACCACTAGAGAATGCTATACCACCCACAACGGTACAAATATGGGAATTTCATAGGGAGACATTAGTTGGTTCACACCCAATTATTTTTAGTTGCTTTCTCATCATAACTTCATTTAATATTTTTGTCAAGTGTTCTGTGAAGCGAGCCTAAGAACGCCACCGTGCTATAAGTACAGTAGATAAGTGGCTGAACTATTTTGCGACGTATTGTTGGTGTACTTTAGCGGTTTATGTTTGCTTTTACCACTCTTGTTCTTGCGGTATTTGGGTTGCGATTAGTTCTGTATTTAGTTGATTTGAGTATTTTGGTTCCAGGCAGATACTTAACTGTGCATTTTTATTATTATTATTATTATTATTATTATTATTATTATTATTATAATTGTTTGGTTGATTGTGAGTAGACCTATGCATTCACTACGAAATTTCTTGGCTAGCAAAATTCAGTGTTTTGTTAGTTTGCTTTTCGCGCCACTTTCCGATGTAGCACCCAGATTTATCATCTGAGCATCTTGTAAGTTACCGTAGTATTTTATTTTAACGGAATGTTTAGTTTGAAACATTAATTGTATTGTGGAGTGTGAGTGAAAATGAATAGAGTAAGTAATTTGCTAGTCAGACAGTTTTTCCAGCTCCCTGATGACGATAAACTTACAGTAAAAACACTCGGTGCACCCACCATTACCGGATAAGTATTGTCCAAAATATAAGTATACGAGGGCGTTTAAAGGAGATATTTAAGGCAATAATAATTGGTTATGTGAATGCGATATTAAAAACGCTTTATTCTGTTTTACATGTTTGTTGGTGGAGAATTCGCGTGGACCAAAATAGGAGTTATGGAAAATAATCCCTAAAATAAAGAAACATGAATCTTCAGCTGAGCGGCTTCGGTGCCGTAGTTGGTAGCATGCTGAGCCTCTATGCCCAAGATCGCGGGTTCAAACCCGGCCGAAGTCATCGGATTTTTAAGAGCGTTAAAAATCCCTCAGTATGCATTCCTTCGGAGGGGAAGTAAAGCCGGCGGTCCCATGTCATAGATTTATGGCATGTTAAAGAACCTTCCACTTATTACACCTGTGTGAAGCTAAATTATAGGTTAAAATTTTGAACAACGCTCTTAGGTTCCAACGTTCGTCGCCAGGAGCTGACTGCGGTGGCGTGTAGTAACCAAGTTCTGAACTAGTAGTCGTTTGCGGTGGCCTTTGGCGGCAAAAGTAGGAACTGCTTGAAATTCAATGTCTGTAGTCCTCACTTGAATTAAAAACAGATAACACTCACTAATACAGCCATCACAATTAACACCGGTTATCAGACAGTTTCTCCACACACCCAAAGTACAGAGGGCTACATGACTGCCTTGTCGCAGCTCCTAAACTGAGGAACCAACCAACCAATCTTCAGCTGTTTGAAATTGACACTTTTTGGAACTGTTAACGAAGATACACAATTGGACAGTGCCTATAGAAGGTAAATTGCGGAATATAACGAAGATGTTAGGCACAATAGATATGTGTTAAATATTGTAATAAACTGTATTCGTTTCTATGGTTCTTTCGGACTGGCCTTGCGTGATCATGATGAAAGTGTAACATCAACCAATCCATGTGTTTTGAGAGAACTAATTAATTTTACCGCTGAGTTGGATGCTGTGTTAAAGGTCATTTGGTAAGGGCAACTGTTTTCAAAGGAACGTCCAAAACAATTCAAAATTAATTTTTACAGATTATGATGGAGGTTTGCCAAGAAGAAGAATCAAAGCAAATAAAGGAATCGGAAATTTTTGCCATTATAGCAGATGAAACTAGTGATATTTCAAACATATTTCAGATGGCTGTTGTGCACCGATACGTAGTAAGAGGCAAACAAAACATGATGCACACACATTAGCAGCGTGTTTACTGGATGAATTAAAGAAGCAGAAATTGAACGAAACTCCGCAAAAATGAATTGCGCCGACGTATGACAGAGCGCACTTCATGGCTGGTTCCTCTGATGGGGTTCAAGCTATAGTAAAAAAAAAAAAGACTGATAGTCAGTCTGAAAGACTAGACTTTATATCATTTTAAATGCTACAAATGCTGCGTGAACTCAAAGTCCGTTAGCAAGTGCAAACCAAGGTCAAAGGAGGTAGCTGGCTGGATGACGTCACGCTCACCGGAGCGCGCGGGGAAAGGAGGAAGTTCAAGCAGTATTATGACGTCACACACCTCAGTGCATACTCGGTACATTTCGTCCCGTCACCGTAACGTAACGCCAGACCCCAGCGTAACTACGAAGTCGACAAGATCATTTAAAATGATAAAAATCCTATCCTTATGCAGAATATGTGCCCGTCTTTGTTAGTAATAACATTTTTCGTTAACGTACAAACTTTTCGGTTGCCATGTTTTTATGTTGAGAATGTTTATTATCCCGGAGATTGAGACCCAACCTTAGACAACCTGCTGTGTTTAAAATTCTTCCCATGAACTCAGGCATAGGGCTTAAATACATAAATCTGATATTTTTAATGAATTCCTATAGGAAGAAGCCCAAAAAGAGCCATTAAAATTTGTCTATTTGTCTAACGTACAGTTATTTTGGAAAACCCATGTATTTCAGTTTTTATAGAACTGTAGTTTATCTAACGTTAATTAATTTTTGTTACATGTGTAAACTTCCCATATAAAATTGCGACATCAGAAATTTTGGTGCAACACCCAGCTTTACTTACCACCGGCCGCCACTGCTATCAAGTCCTTTTCGATCCACTTGCATAACAAGGCAGATGACTTTGTAGATCAGCCCCTTAAAACAACAACAACACTACCTCTTGCATAGTCTGTGATGTTGATGACTCTTGAGGCGTGGAAGATGGATATAACATAACTTTTACAACAGGGGTTAAACGTTGCTCAACAAACAATGCACTATTTTGAGTAGCAACATCTTTCTCTTGTACTAACTTATTAGCATTCTGATGATTTTTTGCCAACACCATCAGTGTTTTGTCTGGTGCACTACATTGATGATCACTCACACTTAAAACCACACTATTTCTACTTTTCATATTGCCTCGACATCTTGTTGACCTCTGTTTTGAGCATCGCCAGAATATTATTCCTTTTACATTTTGTCGTCTATAGAAGAGTAGCCTTTATATAGTACACGTTGTTTACCTCTGTTAGTTGTAGTAAGTTCCATAGTAGTAACTAACCTGTTAGTATGATTTGCACACTACAAAGGTTATCTCTGTTCTGGTAATAGAATTATTTATCGTTGGCTTTTATATTCAACTAGCTGAAGTACCCGGCGTTGCTCGGGTTCCATTTTTCTGCTGCGTATTGTCACGTACATTACAGAAAATTGCATAGATATATATGCATTAACATAATAGCTATAACGTTATACTTTTCTGACATCCCAAACGGATGAACCTGTATATCTTCACAAAAGATTACTGCAGTTTACAGACGACTGAAGAGATAGTAAAAGTCGCCTTGTATGGTCTCGGGGTACGAATTGAGTTTCCGGTCCCAAAGAACCTGGGTTGCGATCCCCAGCTATGTCAAGAACGCAAGGTATTAGTCTGAGGGCTAGAACGGGTTCACTCAGTCTTGTGAGTCAGAACTGAGAAAAGGTGGATCCGATTCCCACCTCAACCATCCTACAAGTAGTTTCTCGTGGTTTTCCCCTTTTATTGCAAGCGAAAACCGGAATGGTTCGTAACTGATCATCATGGTCACCTCCTTCTCAATTCTGGTCTCATTTCCTAATACACACACTACCACAGACATATCAACAACGCAGGTTATTAGAGAGAATCCTATTTACACTTAAGCTCACGGAGCTGAATGACCTCAAATATCGCAAGCCTTTAAATGAATCATCATCAACTACAACAACAACAACAACAACAACAACAACAACAACCGAAATTAACGCGACCAAACGAATAAACATAATAGAAAGTACAGTTGTAGTTGAGTCCACACAACAGTCAACTTCTCAAACTGCAGCACATCCATTCTCAACCTAGGTCTAGGCTATATTTCTTTTTCCGATTTCTGCCTTGGCTAAAATAAACAGGTCGAAATAATCATAATTTTAAACATCGATTCACATCAATTTATTATAGATTCTTTGAAACCGCCTGGCATTATGGCAAATTGAGTGAACACCAAGGAATTATGGGTATAGAAATGCTTGATGTTAGCTGCCATTAACGTCCGTGTGTTACCACTAAATTATGATCCATTGGTTTTTGTAGGTTAATCAGCTGTTCTGAAGCCAGCGTGCAGCAGCCAAATACAGTATACGTTGTTCATGTACTGTTCGTGGAGTACATACTCTATCTAATAATGCATAATAGCCTCATGATCAGTCCAATTGTAGTGTATTAAATGCAACCATGGGGCAGATAACCATTCTGTTCCGCCCCTTAAGCAACAATAACTAACTGAATGCGACCATCTATGGTCAGTACCGCTACAGGCACGTTAAAAAATCCCCAGAAGATGGAATTCCGAACCTCTGTGGTTGTACAGTCAAAATAGTAGCAGGGACGTACAATGCATACCATGAGATGTAACTGGACCATCATTATTATACCTGATAGAGTGAACTGAAAGTTGAAATGTAATATCCTAACCTCTTATCATCCACTTTTTTACGGGGTCAGGGATCGTGAAATTAGAAATATATAACGAATTTACGCAAATGTTGAAGGTTGTTACCAGTAACCAGTTAGTATCCAATATTGATATTGTATCGCACTATTTATCTAAGTTACTCTTACACTGCTTGAGTCATGAGTGTTCAAAATCTATCTACACTTATACAATACTTGTGCGCAACGGTCATAGAACTTATCGACTCCTCCATTGAGTTTGTAATATTAGGCAGATTATGTTGTCACGGATATACGAATATTTTTATTCATAAGCTTTTGCCAAGTTTTATAAAACTACCGCTAGATAGCAGGACACACGTCATCTGCAATGCCATCTCGTAATTTTTATTTTTATAGTTTGGCAAAAGCTATGCTGATTTAGTATCGCTATGCTCAAACAGGTAGCTGCTATTGGATGTATAAACCGAAGCCAACTTCTTAAATACCAAAGAGGCATTCTCGTGGTATGTAATTTTAAGTTTGTGTTGCACACATGATCTTCGAAATATTCCATATCATCCCAAGTATTGAGGTTTTCTATTAGCTTCAGTGAAGATTTTCATTTCATTCAATGATGATATTACATAGTTTTTTCATGTACGAAACCCGTACGATATTATTTTGTTGTAAATTTGAAAGTAGCCATGTTTAAGTAACTGGGAGCTGCCGTAGTCCCTCTAACTAAATCGAACCCAACGTTCTAAGTAGAAAAGAGGGTGTGTTCTTGGCGTGGTCAAATTTCCCATAGCAGTAACTAAAGATAGTTTACGTAAATGCTGTATGTTGTTCATAACTATTAATGCATCAGTCGCTCTGTTTCTCACGTGCATTGTGAAAGAAGTTCCTGTCGTCTGTAAAGTTAACCCCAAATAGTTAAAACTGTAGTTTATTCCTCTCGGCCCAGATAAGCAAACGATCCATGCATATTATTCACTTATGTATAAGCTGCTTATATTTTTATTGTAAATACAGGTTATCAGACAAATTAACACACACCCTACTACATGGGGTTGATCTAAAATAGGCTACACTGTGCCTCCCGAGGCAACATTTGGAAATTGTTTTCCGTAGTTTCATACTTCGACTCGAAATAAATACCGGGATAGTTCTTAACTGAAGGCCACACCAACCTCTTTTCCAATCCTCATTTGAATTACAAATACACATACTACTACAGCCATCATCGTAACACATGTTATTAGAAAAATTCTATACTCACTCAAGTTCATGGGGCTATAAGATCATGATGTCGCAAAGCCCCTAAATTAATGAACAACAACAGAATCATTTAAGCTCATTTAATCGTAATACGAAGTTTCGTGACGATATCTCCAGCTGTTGTAACGTTACGCCTCGTGCAGGGTTGTCCAATGTATTTCTTTTTTTAATTTCAATTTCCTACAATGACCCCTGTTAATAACATTTCAAAAAATACGGATTCAGATTCTTATGGCGTTCAGATTCTTAATGTATTTATTGTGGTTTTGATAGAAAATGGAGAACCATGGCCTCTTACAGAGATAGATGAATACCTGGTGAGCTCATTTAATCTTAATAATAAGTTTCGTGATGATATATCCTGCTGTTGTAACAATACGCCACATGCAGGGTTAGCCAATGTTAATTTCAATTTCCTACAATGACCCCTGTTATTAACATTTAAGGAAATACGTATTCCGATTTTTATGGCGTTCAAATTCTTAATATATTTATTGTGGCTTTGATGCCTTGGAGGTCAGAGTTTGAATCCCGTCTCTGACCAAGAAATTTTAATTCTGGTCTTAGAGCTGGAACGGCGTACACTGCGCCACCCGAGGCAAAACTTGGAAGATGTTTTCCGTGGTTTCCCACTTCTACTCGAAGAAAATACCGGGATAGTTCCTAACTGAAGGCAGCAGAAACCTCCCTTTTAATCCTCGCCTGAATTACAAATACACACACTACTACAGCCATCACAGTAACACTGGTTATCAGAAAAAATCATACACACTTAAGTTCATGGGGCTACATGGCCATGATGTCGCCAAGCCTCTAAATCATTCAACAATAACAGAATCATTTAAGCTCATTTTATCTTAATACAAAGCTTCGTGATGATATCTATAGCCATTGTTACGTTAGGTCGCGTGCAGGGTTAGCCGATGTATTTGTTTTTATTATTATTTTAATTCCCTACATCGACCCCTGTTAATAAAATTTTTAAAAACTACGTATTCAGATTTTTAGGCGTTCAGATTCCTAATGTTCTTATCGTGGTTTGGATAGAAAATGGAGGCCCATGACCTGGTGGTTACATCTTGACTGTAGTCATGGAGAAAATGGAGTAGCATGGCCCCTTACAGAGACAGGTGGAAACCTGGTGATCACTTCTTGAAGTAGTGTTGCCGTTGAGAAAATTGAGTGGCATGGCCTCTTACCGAGATAGAATGAAACTTGGTGGACCCGTCTTGTGCTACTGTTGCCATAGAGATGGCCGGCCTTGCCGTTCCTTCATAAGTTAATTTTCTGAATTTATTAGCCTTTGCTCGAGTGCAAATAGGCCGATATCAGAAGAATGAGAAAGACTATCGAAAATCCATGTAGCCAGCCGTTCCTTCTCGGTCCTAAGCTATGTGTATGCACAATTTGGTTGAGATTGGTGGAACGGTGTGGATTTGTATACGGAACAAACCCACCCACATACATACATACAGACTTTCACTTTTATATATTAGATATGTACAGTTAAAAGTGATAGAAAAGTGGTAGAAACGTGGTAGCAAAGTGGTAGACAAGTGGTAGACAATTGGTAACATAGTGGTAGAAAAGTGGTAGCAAAGAGGTAGCAAAGTGGTAGAAAAGTGGTAGAAAAGTGGCAGGAAAGTAGTAGAAAAGTGGTAGCAAAGTGGTAGAAAAGTGGTAGCAAACTAGAAAAGTGGTAGAAAAGTGGCAGAAAAGTAGTAGAAAAGTGGTAGCAAAGTGGTAGAAAAGTGGTAGCAAACTAGAAAAGTGGTAGCAAAGTGGCAGAAAAGTAGTAGAAAAGTGGTAGCAAAGTGGTAGAAAAGTGGTAGCAAACTAGAAAAGTGGTAGCAAAGTGGTAGAAAATATTACATGTATTGTTAAGAAATAGTTTAAGCGGTTACATGGATTCATTACACTATAATTTTAGCATCACGAAGCTCATTTTCTATATCCAAAAGTTCTTCCTCATATTTAGTATGACCAGCCTGTTTACAGGTATGCAAGTACTGAAGCCGCTGGATTAGCTTATTGGGATTGTTCCAGTAAACAAATTTAACAAATGATTTTTTTTGGGTGTAAACCATTATCATCATCATCATCATCATCATCATCATCATCATCATTATCATCATAATCATCATCATCATCATGGTTATCATCATCAATATAATCATCATCAATATAATCAACATCACTATTACTATCTAATCCTTTTTGTTCATCTTGCAATGCAACAACCTTTGGCATAGTTTGTGTTGTCTTTGATAGTGTTAGAGGTTTCTTAGACGTTAACGACTGTCCTAACATGTCTTTTTCAGGAGATAATAATTTTGTCCAAAGGGATCAGCCAAAAGGACCTGTCCACAGGGACCCATCAAAAATGACTCCATTCAAAAAGGGCCCTTCCAAAGGGGCTAGTCAACAGGGACCAGTCCAAAGGGGCAAATCAACAGGGATCAATGAAAAGGGGGAAGCGCGTCATGTAAGTCGTTGCGCGCCGCCGCCGTGGGAACATAGGTGTTTATCAGCAGTCTCCGGCAATATTCGGGAGAGTAACCTTGAAAAGTAGCTGAAACTCGGTAGTCGAAAGCATAGCTTGACCCGTTTCTTACCTATATGATAAGGTTAGGTTAGGTAAATTTAGGTTATGTTAGGTAAGCTGAGGTTAAGTCTTAAAATATTCCCTCTCTTATGTGTTCAAAGCCGATTCACCCTGAACAGTCAGCCAAAACTTTAAATATGTATTTATCATTACATAAAGAATTAAAGCAAACTTAATTAATTATGAAAGGCGTTTTTTGTTACTGTTCAATGTAGACAGAATATATGCATTAAATGATAGACTCAACACAAAATGTTTTGATTGTTGACTTGCGTTATTGATAAATTGGTTTAATGTTAGGGGCAGTGCACACTTTCCATGTCGATAATTTATATAGGCTAGAAGGATGGTGTTGCAAACTTCTGATGTGTATTTCCAAATTTCCTGCATAGTCTATTTCATAGAATTTTCCTGTAACTTAAAAGTTCTTGCTGATTTTGTCTTTGTGTTTGACATTGCAACTACAATGGTTGATTGGATATTCTTTGTCAACTTTCAAATCATGTAATTCATGTCAGATATGTTGGAATTTTTGTTCATGTGTGAAGCTATCAAGTACCGATACCTAATTGGTTACACAACTGTTTCATAATGAAAACCTTGATCTCTGATTCATTGGAGAACTGTTTACGCTTGTCTGAACCAAGACTAACTGACTACTCACTGCTAAGGTTTAGAAATTACATTTACTCAAATCACATTCTGGTAAAAAAGATCATGACTACTATAAACTGCTACCACTCTTCCACCACTTTGCTAACACTTTTCTACCATTTGACTCTCACTTCTGCTCTTACTTTAAACTGCACATACTACAAACTATCATTTTTATTATCGAGTTAACTTTACTAGAGATTAGTTTATGCTTAACAGTTGACATGGAAGTATCAACGACTAGCTATGGTAAGCCATGTGCCTACTATAAAGGATATGCATATATTGTAAAAAGAACTAATAAAAATGGAACTGTTATTTGGTGCTGTTCGAAACAACGATCTAAAAAGTGTCGAGGAATGATTAAAACAATAGGCTCCAACATACTTATTTCAATCGATCATCATTGTAAATCTCAAAATAATACTCATTTAAATGGACAAAATACTCGAACCAAGGTAAAAAAAAGCAAGACCAAGAAAAAATAGTGTGGCTCAAGATAGTGCTTTGTTTGTTAAAGAGCATTTATTATCTCCTGAAAAAGACATGTTAGGACAGTCGTTAACGTCTAAGAAACCTCTAACACTATCAAAGACAACACAAACTATGCCAAAGGTTGTTGCATTGCAAGATGAACAAAAAGGATTAGATAGTAATAGTGATGTTGATTATATTGATGATGATTATATTGATGATGATAACCATGATGATGATGATGATTATGATGATGATGATGATGATGATGATGATGATGATAATGGTTTACACCCAAAAAAAATCATTTGTTAAATTTGTTTACTGGAACAATCCCAATAAGCTAATCCCGCGGCTTCAGTACTTGCATACCTGTAAACAGGCTGGTCATACTAAATATGAGGAAGAACTTTTGGATATAGAAAATGAGCTTCGTGATGCTAAAATTATAGTGTAATGAATCCATGTAACCGCTTAAACTATTTCTTAACAATACATGTAATATTTTCTACCACTTTGCTACCACTTTTCTAGTTTGCTACCACTTTTCTACCACTTTGCTACCACTTTTCTACTACTTTTCTGCCACTTTGCTACCACTTTTCTAGTTTGCTACCACTTTTCTACCACTTTGCTACCACTTTTCTACTACTTTTCTGCCACTTTTCTACCACTTTTCTAGTTTGCTACCACTTTTCTACCACTTTGCTACCACTTTTCTACTACATTTCTGCCACTTTTCTACCACTTTGCTACCACTTTGCTACCACCTTTCTACCACTATGTTACCAATTGTCTACCACTTGTCTAACACTTTGCTACCACGTTTCTACCACTTTTCTATCACTTTTAACTGTACATATTAAATATAAAAGCCAACGATAAATAATTCTATTACCAGAACAGAGATAACCTTTGTAGTGTGCAAATCATACTAACAGGTTAGTTACTACTATGGAACTTACTACAACTAACCGAGGTAAACAACGTGTACTATATAAAGGCTACTCTTCTATAGACGACAAAATGTAAAAGGAATAATATTCTGGCGATGCTCAAAACAGAGGTCAACAAGATGTCGAGGCAATATGAAAAGTAGAAATAGTGTGGTTTTAAGTGTGAGTGATCATCAATGTAGTGCACCAGACAAAACACTGATGGTGTTGGCAAAAAATCATCAGAATGCTAATAAGTTAGTACAAGAGAAAGATGTTGCTACTCAAAATAGTGCATTGTTTGTTAAGCAACGTTTAACCCCTGTTGTAAAAGTTATGTTGTATCCATCTTCCACGCCTCACGAGTCATCAACATCACATACTATGCAAGAGGTAGTGTTGTTGTTGTTTTAAGGGGCTGATCTACAAAGTCATCTGCCTTGTTATGCAAGTGGATCGAAAAGGACTAGATAGTAATAGGCAAAAGAGAGTTGTAGTTTGTATATAACTATTGTACAAGTACTTACATTAAATAAATAAAAATAGTGTATGGGTATTGTCTGTTTTTCTTAATTGCTATCCCTATATCCCACTATTAATGCAATTGTTAACCAACAACAGTCTCTGACTATGTTCGCAAAGAGAGTGACCTTAAACAATACACTCTATCTATGGTTTGTGTACCGAGTACACAATGATACAGTGTAGTCAAGCCATGTTGAGGTAATAGTTATATCAGGTAAGGGATTCGAACCCTTGCTTTCTTGTACAGAAAATTTGAACTTAAGTCAAACACCATAACCACTCGGTCAACCTGACAGTTACTAATTTAATTATTTTTGTGGACTTGAGTGTTTATAAAACTTTTCCAGTATACATTGACTAAACCACTTGTTTGTTTTGAAATATAGATTTTGTTTTGTTTGACCATAACATTGCAGTTATGAGTCTTGTGAACTGGGTGTTTAATGTAGGGTTAAAGGCATTTTAAAATAATTTTAGAAAAGCTCTTAGGTATCGTGTCATGGGTTTTAGTAATGCATTACTGTTCGTTGACTAACATTTACCGTTACACAACATTATTTTGGTGAGCTCAACATGTTGTTGTTTGAGTCGTCAGTCTTTTGACTGGTTTGATGCAGATCTCCATGCCTCCCTGCCCTGAGCGAAACGCCTCATCTCTATATAACTACCACACCCTACATCCAAGGCTATCTGTTTAACATACTGTATTATAACCTTGGATCCTCCCTACAAGCTCTTGGGTTCAATTCCTAGATTTAACACAAACTTTTAAAAGTGGTATGACAACTAAAACTAGTCAACTCAGTCTCGAGTGGTCCAAATAAGAAGAGAGGGTTTGATTCACACCTCAACCATAGAGCACCATGTTCTTTTTTTTTTAAATAATGATAGCCATTTGTTCAATTTCACATTTCACACATTGCAATTTGTCAATTTTCCATTTGCATTTTTTAAAATGACAGTTTGATGTTTTTCAATTTCATGATATGGAAACATGGATATTTCAATTTTCATATTTACACATTAGTCAATTTCCCATTTGCATATATTTTCTTAAATGTCCGTTTAAGGTTTTTAAATTTTGTCTCTATGGAAACATGGATTTTCCATTTTGCTGTTTACAAATTTTTTATATATTTATTTTGTGTGTAGGTTGAAAAACGATATTTCCAAAACAAGATTTTTTATTTTTCATTTTATGATTTTGTAAATGATCTTAATGTGAGTGCTTGACCATGGCAATAATACAGTCTATCTATGTGTTAGCGGAACCATAGAGGCTTATTACTACTGCAAGTAAGAATGTTTTACAAAAAACGACTATCTACCACTGCATTTGAAAAACAAAACGATTGAAAAAAAATCTATTTTCCATTCATATATAAGTGCTAATTCTCCCTCTCCCCACCCTACCTCGCCGTATTTTCTCTGGTCAAACAACCAATGCTACCC
Organism: Meconema thalassinum; assembly: GCA_946902985.2. Classification (NCBI taxonomy): domain Eukaryota; kingdom Metazoa; phylum Arthropoda; class Insecta; order Orthoptera; family Tettigoniidae; genus Meconema; species Meconema thalassinum. The sequence goes on along the minus strand of OX336388.2, from coordinate 959,635,606 downwards.
ACACACACACAAGCTTTCTATATATCTCTCTATATATATATATGTTTTCTCTTGTCCACGAGATAAAAATTATGGTTGCTGGATTGTATCCTGCACTGTTTATGCGACATACCTTTGCCAGTTCTTAAAACCGTTAGGTATTTCTCTACACATAGCGATTTTACCACTGCTCTACCTACGCCTTTTGCTTGTTTGGCTTTCTTACAGTCTAGTATGTGATAGGAGGCATTAACTGTATGTCAAACCCAGTCCACGTTTGTATTTGTAATCTAAGTAATAATTTGAAAAGAGACAAGTGTAATCAGTTTTAAACATTATCTCTGCTTTTATTTGTTTGTTTATGACATGCATATTAACCTAAAATCAAACCCTAGTCTACCTTAGTGAAAGGCTAACAGTTTAACCACTGCGTCACCATACCCTTTTTTCTTAGTTTGATTCGTTCTAGGCCTTAGAGCTAGAAATCGAGTTAAGATCTCCAGTGAAAGAGGAACATGTGCTCACCACTATAGCACGTAATGTTTAGCTGGTAAAATTAGACAACCGAAAATGATTGTATTTCTGTTAGCCAAGCATTTCTGTCATTTACCTACTGTGTGAGCTCTGCCAGCAAGACAGTTTAGTTTAGAACAAGTGTGTGTGAGTGTGTGTATAGATTATTAGCCTCAGGTATTTAAAGCTTGTTGTGTGTAGCGACCATCTTGTCCCAGTAACCACTGAGCAAGTTTTAACAGTCAACCCATAATAACTGCATAGGATAGTTGTGTGTGGTTCATGTACTTGTGTGTGTGCATTAGCATCATGCACTAGCTTTACCTTACCCTCTATAGGTAGAGCGTTATCCCTTTCCTTTCTGACATTGCCAATGACCACATTCACCCACAAGTTTTACACTTAAACCATTGGCTTGTTTTTTATTAAGTTTGGTTCGGTTTGGTTGGGTTTGATTCAGCTTGGTTCAGTTTAGTTCAATGTAGTCACCATTTTGGATTTTAGCTATCCTCTTTAACCAATCAATTAAAGATTTTCTACTCTTATTTCTTGAATCGATAAATCAGATTTTGTATACACCATTTGTCATTTATTATCCCATACCTACAACCTATACTCTCTCTGTACTGCAGTTTGATCTGAAAACAAGTTCCAATGGTGAAAGATTTGTCAGTCACCATACATGTAGCCTACAATAATTCTTTCACTACCTCGCTATGTTTCATCACTCACTGTAAACATTTCTCATGTCCATATCCGATTATAAATTTATAAAATCTCAGGTCGATGACCTTGATGTATTGGGTATTTTTGGGTAAGTTCATTAGCTATGGGAAAGGGTTGACCATTCTAAGTCCTATGACACCTCACATGTTGATATCCGATTATTAGTTTATAAAATCTCAGGTCAATGACCTTGCTGTTTTGAATTTTTGAGGTAAATTCATTGGTCATGGGAAAGGGTTAACCATTCGTAGTCCTATGAGACCTCACTTGACCCTCTCTACTGATAAGTTTATAAAATCTTAGTTCAATGACCTTGCTGTTTTGGGTATTTTGGGTAAATTCGTTGGTCATGGAAAAGGGTTGGCCATCCTGAGTCTTGTGACACCTCACTTGTCCCTCTCCGATTATTAGTTGATAAAATCTTAGGTTAATGACTTTGCTGGTTTTTTTTTTGGGTAAATTCATTGGTCATGGGGAGGGGTTGGCCATTTTAAGTCCTATGACACCTCACTTGACCCTCTGTGATTATTGGTTAGCGAGATATTAACGAAAGTGCAGTTAGGCCCTTTTGACAAAAAATGAATAGTAAATTCAAAAACAGGGCGTCACCCCAAGTCCATCGACCCCTCATACAAGTCCCTAGCTTTAGTTCATAAGATATTAAAAAGCCGTTGACCTATTAGTTTTTGGATCTTTGGTTAATTCGTGAAAAAAAACGTATCTATAAATCATTATTCAAGAAGCCCGCCCTCTTACAAAAAAAAACAATTGCGCATTCGTAAAACAAAAAACAAAAATGATAAATCATAGCGGCATTCAGTTGTATACATGCACTTTATGTGGAACTAGTTTAATTTCATATTGGCATACAAACTCCCACATATTGCACATGGAAAGCGACTTTTACCAAAAAAATATTATTTCACCCCCTAGTAGGGGTAGATTTTATTTTTGAGTGGAAATAAGTTATCCATAGGAAAGGGGTTGTCTGCCGGAGTAATTTGACTACTTGTACATGTCTCTAGCCTTATTCCCACCACTGTCAAAACAGGTTGTGACTTGTTAGCTCTTATCGTGCACGTGCACATGTGTACACTTGTGTGTTAGGTCATATTACACATGAACTTGCATTTTCTCACGTATGAACCAAAACAGGATGTGACTTGTTTCACAAGGAGGACGGTAATAAGGTCATCTCACACGTGTTCACATGTATTTCGTCACTTTCCTTTCATATCGTTATCACATTATAGTAGTGGGGGTTGGTGAACAACGTCAGTTCAACACACGCAAATGTAGTTAGGCCCTTTGACATAATTTAAATAAATTCATGAGCCAGTCCATAGGGACCAGGCCAAAGGGACCGGTCCAAAGGGATCAGTCCAAAGGGACTCATCCACAAGGACTCGTCCACAAGGACTTGTCCACACAAACTCGTCCACAATGACCTGTCCACAATGACCTGTCAACAAGGACTTGTCCACAAGGACTCGTCCACAAGGACCTGTCAACAAAGGCTCGTCCACAAGGACCCATCAACAATGACCTGTCCACAAGGACCCGTTAGGTTGGGTTAGGTTACACTACAGCCACCATCTTTTAAAAAGCCCGCCCTCTTACCAAACCTATGAGTGGACATGTGTAAAAACAAAAAACTAGCATGTTAATTCATAGTGGCTTTCCACCGAACACATGCACTTTATGTAGAACAACGTTTCATTCCATATTAGCATTCAAACTCTCACATGTTGCAATTGGAAAGAGAGATTCTCTAAAAAATTACAATTTCACCCCCTAGTAGGGGTAGGTTTTATTTTGGGGTTGAAATATATTGTCCATTGGAAAGGGGGTGTTAGCCCGAGTTCAATGACACCTCATTTGTCAAAATCCGACCATGCGTTCGAGAGATATCGGGCTGCCGCCATCTTGTGAGGAGGGAGAGGAGGAGGAGGGTATAGAACCCCTGCAAATACACTACTGACGGAAACAAACGGAAATGGATGGGACGGAAACAATTAGCGCGCGCGGTGGCGGAGATTCACGACGTACTGTCGGCCATGTGGCTATGTGGAATGTATATCGCATACGGTTTAGTTCAAGGTTTGGAGGCCCCGTTAAAGATATTCTTCCTACAATAAATCATCTTCATGTTGTCGTTGTTTGGTGTGAAAATATTCATTATATCTTATTTGCTGATAACCGGTCAGGATTTGACACTGCAGTTTTACAAGTAGTTATTTAAATGACCAACAGAGTTCACTGTTAACAAGGGATAACATGTTACACAGTCATCATACGCGACTACCTGTACTGTAAGGCTCGTAATTTTTTATTTGATGTCCGGATTATCGACGCTCTACTGTAGTTATTGTTTTAGCTCCTTAAGCTGTATGTTCCCCCTTAACCCGGGAGAGGTGGCGCTTACTTGGCCAACGTTAGAGGTGGCGCGGTGTCATTTTGACCCCTCCCAATTATTTCTCAGTAATAACGACAATTATTTCGTTTATGCTACTGATATGGCATGAAAACATTTACTGAACTAATGAGCAAGTATATTTGTCTAAAATGAAAGTCATGCACATATTATAAACGGCTATTTACACTATAATAGAAATGGTGCGGATCTGACAGGAAATGGTCTATTTTTATGAAATATCTGATAATTCTTACTTCAGTTTGCCTATTAACAATAAAGTAATCAATGATTAGACAAGTTTTAGATAATGTAGGATTCTAGTTACAGGCCGGACGTTTGTTTTAGACGATTGCCCTTAACCTTGAAGCCTGTGGGTGAGCCTACACACACTCACTCTCTCACCCTATCACTTCACACTTGTCACCACCGATCTGATGTAATGGAATTCCAGACTGGAGCAGACAGTACAGTCCAAGTTGAAATATTATGTGACGGGCGGAAGTACACGTTACGTAGTTACGAACAGACTGTCATTATATTTGCCAATGACTGTACTTCAGAAGAAGTGTGAATCAGATTTGTCAATAATCGGACCGCTTGGGGCAGCTGATAACAACACAGGTACTGTAGTAACTCGCCTCCAGGCTTCCATAAAGATTTTTCACTCGTCTAAAACAAACGTCCGGCCTGTACTAACCAATGACACATTTTAGAGAAGTCTCTTGTTGTATTGTGGTTGTAGGCTATTGTGCTCCATTTTGTAACTGTCTTTTCCAGTAAGGATACACATCTGCTTAGAATGAGGTATACCATCGTCATTTTCTTCATTTTCTTCTTCGTCTGCACTCTGCTCAGTATTACTTAAAGATTCTGCTATTTCTACTTCATCTTCACTATCACTGTTTTCACCTCCTAATATGTCTTCCTCTTCGACGTCTTGCAGAAGAGATAACACCATGGATTCTTGCTCTTCGTAGCTCGGACAATTCATAATATTTTATTTTAACACTTAATTACAATCAATTCTATTTCTCGATCAGACAACTACATTCTCATGGAGTACACGTAAGATTGGGCCGATAACCTAGATGTTAGGCCCCTTAAAACAACAACAACACGTAAGATTGGAACAGCTGTTCACTCTGCCAGCGGTACTGGCGGCGCGGGGTCTTTCAGAACACATTGCAACATGGCTCTATAAAAATACATTTGTCTCGGCCCTATCTCTTCCACTAATAGTCTACTGCCCTCAGACAATAGATAAGGCATGTGGGGAAAGGTCTGTGGCAGGTTTGGTCTGTGTGTAGTAAAATGTAGAAACCCCAGCTTATCGAAACTGCGTGGGGTCACAAAGTCTCCCGCGCCACCTCTCCCGGGTTAATATCAGCAAAATGGTTACATTTCGATCTTTTTCACATAGATAAGTGCAAATACACTGTATCAAAATACTAATGAATTCAAATTAAAAAAAAAAAACAAGATGTTCAGTAAAGAACATATAGCCTACTTTCTCCTAAATGCATAAGTATATTTATAACTCTTTGACCTTTTCAAGGAGTATAATTGAATGTTGGTTATAGTAGCTTGTTGAAATACAACGTGCTATAAGGATATTAAACGTTGATTGATTGAATCCTCATCTGAATTATATATACACACACTAATACAGCAATCACAATAACACAGGCTATCATACAAAATTCAACACACACCCTAGTACACGGGGCTAAATGACGATGATGTCCATTCATCTCTAATGAAACAAAAACAACAACAGCTTCCTACCCAAATCCTTCCTTGTATAAAAGTACACACACTAGTAAGACTACAGACATCACAGTGGCACAGGTTATCAGACAACTTCTACACACCCCCAAATAAATGGGTCTACAAGACCATGTTGCCGAAAAAAAAACTAAAGAATCAACAACAAAAACAACAACAACAACAATAGTCTCTACCGCGGATCAAGGTCAACGAATATTAATCGCTGTATTCGAGTGCTGAAATATGTGATGTTATTATAAGTAACTTATATAATATTTTCAATTGCAAATACACACTATATATTTTTTACATTATAACGTGTGAGTAGTTATAAATCATTAAATACCAAAAACAAAACAAAAAATGAACCCGCAGGGATTTGATCCATGAACCCCCAGACTCTAAGCCCAAGTCGCTACCATTACGCCACGAATGCACTACGACAATCCTAGATACACAACAGGTTTAGTATAACTGTATCATATTTTGTGTTGAAATCAACGATATCATTAGCGTTTTCTGGCATTTCTATAGACCATTTGATCCTAAATATGTATTATTTTGTTTAGTACAATCCTAGGAAGTTACGGAAATATATGTATTTACGAGCAAAAATAGCGGCCATTTTGACAACGGGACGGCACGGGCCCACAACGATATGACACGGTAAGCCTGACCTGTTAGTCACTTCTACGGTTACATATGCTAATATCCTACCGGTCACCTTTTTGAGGACATATTAAACCTCCCTATGTACGATAAGCTGAATGGTTGAGGCCAGGCCTCGTTGAATCGTAAGTTACGGTTAGGCTACAATACTTGCATGATTCATACATCCACCATCTTGCAACTATTTGGCTGATGACCTTGTGGTTTGGGTATAAGACACTTCCTACATTACGGTATATTGTTGCAAAATTTGGTAGAGATCGGATGTTTATGTTAGTCGTTATTTGATTTAAGTTTTGAACATTTGGGTGGCCGCCATTACGTTTCCGTCAAGATGGCGGCGATATATAATATGACACTGAGGTGCCCTATGCTAGTGCTATCTCCCTACCCAATTTCGTTCAATTCGGTTTGACCGTGTTTGAATTGATTGGGGGAATTGATATGCACACATACATGGCCGCCATCTACAAACTATTGAGCTGATAACCTTGTAGTTTGGTCAAATGAAACTTCCCACATAAATGTATGTTGATGCAAAATTTGGTAGAGATCAGATGATCAGGTTAGTCGTAATTTGATTTAAGCTTTGAACATTTGGGTGGCTGCCATTACGTTTCCGTCAAGATAGCGGCGATATAAAACATGACACTGAGTTGCCCTTTGCTAGTGCTACCTCTGTACCAAACATGCAGATTACACACACATACACACTCACAGACACACAGACAGACACACAATTTTTTGCCCTGTGTCGGTCTGATAAAAGTCTACATTCATTTATTATTATTATTATTATTATTATTATTATATTTTTTTTTTTTTTTTTTTGCAAAAATCGAAAGTAGGCTAAAAAAATATATATCGATAGGAGCCTAGGAGGTTTTGAAATTTCGGGACTGCATATTAGCTTTCATTTGTTATGTCTCATTATATCCGAACCCTTCCCCACTCCACAAGCTAACGCCACTGGAAGGAAGGGAGGATGGAACAAGGCTATTGTATGTTATGTAACTCTTTGCAGTGTAATTCCAGAAGGAGGAACTGGGATGGGTGGGGAATACATCAGAATGGGGAAGCACGTAACGTATGGCACGTGATTTCCAGTATGTCCTCAGTTAAAGCTGTGCAAATACAAAGAAAGGGAAGAGACAAGTGTTGTAGAAGAATGTGCCTGGCGCCAGCCTGGGTGGGGCCCTCCCCTCCCCTCCACTGGGAGTGTTGGCTGCCCGCCCAGCCACACTCTGCAGCCGTGAGAACACCGAGCCGCCACCTGGGGTACAGACACATTGTTATTATTATTATTATTATTATTATTATTATTATTAACCGACAGTAGTGGCTACGCTGGCTAAAGCGCAGCATTAGGTCATAGGGCCAAGCTCTCTACTGACTCGGTAGACGCGTGGGTTCGAGCCCCACCGTCGGCCGTCCTTGAATGGTTTCCCGTGGTTTCCCATTTTCAACACCAGGCGAATGCTGGGACGGTACCTTCTGACAGGCCACGGCCGCTTCCTTCCACATCCTTGCCCAGTTTAATTCACAATCATTCATTTCATCTCTCATTAACTCCTCTCATGAGGTTGGCGTCAGGAAAGGCATCCGGCCGTAAAACCATCGCAACAAAGACTTCCATCGCATCTCATCCCCGACCCCGTTGGACAACGGGAATAATAAGGGGTAGACATACAATTATTATTATTATTATTATTATTATTATTATTATTATTATTATTATTATTATTATTATTATTATTATTAATGCCGGCCCACATGGTGTTGGGGTATCGCGCCTGCCTCACACCCGGAGGCCCCAGCTTTGATTCCCGGCTCCGTCAGTGATTTTAGAAACTGACGTGAGGGTTGGAACTGGGTGCACTTAGCCTCGTGAGGACAATTGAGTAGCTGTCTGACAGTGAGGCAGCACCCCGATCACGAAAACCAAGATTAACGGCCGAGGGGACCCGATGCGCTGATCACGTATCACCCCAATATTTGCAGGCCAATTGGCTGGGCAGCGGTCGCTTGGTAGGCCTAGGCCCTTCATGGGCTGTACTATTATTATTACTAGCGGACCCGTGCGAGAACTCTCGCATGTGTATAAACCACCCGCCTGGCTTTACTGTTATGCGGGCTTCTATAAACATGTTTGTTTGTTTGTTTGTTTGTTTAAACACACTTTTAAAACAGGTTGCACAATGGGTTGTGTGCGCCCCCATGTGTACAGACTACCCGCCTGTCTCAAGTGCAATGCGGCTGAACGCGACACAGTTCTGCCAAGGGCTATCGTCATGTTTATTTGTTTAAGAGCACTTTTATATATATATATATATATCCGTTGACTTTTTAAGAAATGCAAGATTTATCCTGTACTATTGAGACGATTTGGAAGATTTTTTTTACAAACCGCACCTTCTAACACCCTCTGGTTTAGGAGCTTGAGTTTTGTGAAACATACACCTTAGCGTATCAGATACATATAGATTATGATTATTATTATTATTATTATAGCTTGCCACGGTGGGTGAGTGGTTATCGTGTCGGACTTCTAACCCGAAGGTAGCAGGTTTGCTCCTGGCCGTGGTAAGTGATTTTTGTAAGGCGACAAAAATCACGGCATGCATGTTATACGTTGTTGGCATGTTAAAGAACCCATTTGAATTCAGTAGGCTGTGTTCATAATGGCAAAAATAATCTCGGGGTTTTCCGCCAACACAAAGTTCCTCATTTCTCAACTAGAAAGCGCTATAGATATCTAACCTCCTTGACTTTCATAGTTCTTCAAGGAACAATGAAATTCGACATGCAAGCTGTCCTCGGGGTGTCAAATAACAAAGCTTGCACCCAGCAGCCGAGGCCATACGATATTATTATTATTATTATCATCATCATATTCAGCAAACCCCCGTTGTTACGCCCCCGTTTATTACGCTATCCCGTTTACTACGTCATTTTGTAAGGAACATGTACGGTGCGTATATACTGCATATTATTAGGCTTTTACTACGCTTCTAAATCCCGCATATATCATACATTTTTACAATATTAGTATTAAATATTTATGTTATTTCATTGCCTTGTCAATACTAAAATATATAGTTTATTATTATTATTATTATTATTATTATTATTATTTAAACGAACATGTTTCACCCCCCAGGGGCTCATAACTTGTGGGACGTGAGTTGGCGACCACGGGGCCCCAGCTTAGTTCGGCATTGTTTCCACTTACTTGTGCCAGGCTCCTCTCTGTTATCTTTCCTATCGACCTCCCTTGGTCAATTCTTGTTCTTTTCCGACCCCGACGGTATTAGGGTAACCGGGGCCTTGGGAGTCTTTCACTTACCCGCCTTAATTGGCCCTTGTCTCATCTTTCCTGATCCTTCATTCTTCGAGTGGTCAGACCTCTTGTTTCTGTTCATGATATCTCCTGCCTTCTGCACAAGGTACTCAAGGAGGATTATATGACAATTCCCCACACTGACACTTCCACACACTGCCCAAAATATTGACACTTCCCCACAGGCCTTGGACGCGGCTACCTGTTTAATGACTCAGAAATAATCTCGACTGACAGTTCCACACACATCCCCCCCCCCCCCCCTCTCTAAGGCTATAGGCTTCAGCGATCATCGTTACAGCCTACCAGTGACAATGCACCTTAACATAATAATCCTTTGGAGTGAAGAAAAGCGCTCGGTCTATTTACTTCATTACTAACACGGTCTCGAAAATATCATTGTGATGTAGTGTAATGTTACGGCTGTGAGTTTGTGTCATCGCTCGCCGCATGAGTCACAACTGCCCCAGGGCTGGGCTGTGCCCTGCCTCATGTATTGCGTGCGCCTTATGCAACAGGGCTACGAGGACAAAGGGATGATCCAGAATATTCGTGACTGAACCAGTGAAGGAAATGTCGAGAAGCCGTGTGCCCTGGACGATTCTAGAATTCAGAGTCACCAGCCTGCTATATAAGCGCCTTCAACAGTGAGGGGACCGAGTTTTCTGTGGGTGTGTGTTTGTGAGCGAGTGCGACAGAAGTGTGGTGACGAAGTGCCGTGCGAGTTACGAAATCCAGTGACATTGTTTCCCCAGCTTGTGGACAGCGAAACAGCGGGAAGCGGATTATCGTAAGTAACTGTGGTTGGTGTACATGAGGAAAAGGAGCAGGTAGTTTCTGTCAAGGCCACCGTACTCATTAAGACGGTTTAACTTTTTTGGTTTGTTGACAAGTGAAAGGGCCAAGAGCGCTCAAGGAAGAGACTTGAGGAAACTGGAGTAAGGTTCTAATTGTTTGCATTTGCTGATGAGTAGTGTATCTTTCTGGCCACAATAAAGTTAATTATTTCTTTAAGCAGTAATTGGTATTGTGCTTCCTACCCACCGTAATCCAGTTAACAAAAGTGCCACTAGGGGGGTGGCACGTAACAACTGGTGTCAGAAGCCGGATTACGAACTCAAGCACAAGCACAACACCTGACGGTCCTGGTTTTAAAACCCGAGCAGGTCATTTTTTTTAATTTTCCTGTGAGCGCATGCCCCTTACAAGACAAACATCTAAAATGGAAGAGCAATTCGCAGCATTGCTAGAAAAGTTAAGTGGCATGGAAACCAAGATAGAAGACGGCCAGAAGAAGATGGAAGACGGTCAAAATAAGTTAGCGGAGGACCTGAAGAAGATGGAGGACGGCCAGAAGAAGATGGAGGACGGCCAGAAGAAGTTGGCCAAGGACCTAACAGCCAAATTAGAAGACGGCCAGAAGAAGATGGAAGACGGTCAAAATAAGTTAGCGGAGGACCTGAAGAAGATGGAAGACAGCTAGAAAAGTTTAGCCGAGGACCTAACTTCCAAATTAGAAGAAGGTCAGAATAAGCTAGCAGAGGACCTGAAGGACGGCCAGAATAAGTTAGCAGAGGACCTAACCGCCAAATTTCTGGATGGCCAGAAAAATCTAGAAGAGTGTCTGCTGACGAAATTAGAGGAGAGCCAAAGGAAATTAGAACAGGGCCTACGTGAGGAAGTCGCAGCAGTGGGAAAGAAGTTCGACGCCTTACAAGTGGAAGTTGCCGAGCTGCGCCAACGCCCGCTGATGAGGGTGGAGGAGAAATTCAACGACTTGCAAGTGGAAGTTGCCGAGCTGTGCCAACGACCGCTGATGGGGGTGGAGGAGAAATTCAACGCCTTACAAGTGGAAGTTGCCGAGCTGTGCCAACGCCCGCTGATGGGGGTGGAGGAGAAATTCAACGCCTTAGAAAAGGAAGTTGCCGAGCTGCGCCAACGCCCACTGACGGGGGTGGAAGAGAAATTCAACGCTCTACGAGAGGAAGTTGCCGAGCTGCGCCAACGCCCGCCCACCGTTACACCGGGAACATCAGGAACGGGACATAGCAGAGTGACGCCCCCAACCTTCGACGGAAAGGTCCCGTGGAACACCTACTTACGTCAGTTCGAGGCAGCCTGTTCCATAAATAACTGGAACAACATAGAAAAGGCTACAGCTCTCATTTTAGCGCTGAGAGGTGACGCCCTTAACGTCCTTCAGGCCATCCCGACTGGATCCCAGGACTACGCTTCACTGATCGCCCATATGGAGTCCCGATATGGAGATAGCCATCTTCAGCAGGCCTACCAGATGCAGCTCCGGACCCGGGAACAGAAGAACGCGGAAACCCTGCAGGAGTTCGAGATGGACATCGCACGCCTCGTAAGGCTCGCCTACCCAACAGCGCCGGCCGACTTTCTGGAGCAGATAGCGACGCAGACTTTCACCGACGGGCTACGGGACTCGGACACTCAACAGGCGCTGCGTCTGGCACGCAATAAGACCCTGAGGGGGGGCCACGCACTTGAGTTCGAGACGGCAAAACAGGCATCCAGAATGCACGCGCGGGTGCGTCAAGTGGACGTCGACGAACCAGTAAAAACCAACGAGACCAAGCCGTTTCTTCGATAGTCGCGGCACCACCAGCAACGACACAGCCGGAAGACAACCGGAGAGGCGGCCCGGAAGAGGACTACCGACCTGCTGGACCTGCGGTAAGAAAGGCCACCTGAGCAAGGACTGTGGTGATTGCCGCCGCCGAGGGTATCCGACGGGAAATCAGTCGTCTGAAAACCGTGAGACGCAGGGAAACGAGTATTAGCCAGCCTTGGGGGGCAAAGGTTGGCTTGTGACAGTCGTCAAGCCCCGGCAGTCCAGGTTCGTGTGACGAAGTTACGGAGGGACAATAGCAGCCTGATGGTCGACGGAGTCGTCAACGGAGAGAGCTGGCCCATGCTAATCGACACGGGAGCATCGAGGACCATCGTCAATCCCACCGTGATCCCGAAGTGGAGAGTGCAACCCACACAAAGGAACCTCCAGCTAATAACCGCGACCGGAGAGACCGCACCGGTACATGGCGAAGCATCACTGGAGTTCGTCAATGGTCGACGGGCGATAAAGCATCCAGTGCTTGTGGCTGACGTATCAAATTAAGTGATCATCGGACTGGACTTCCTGGACCAGAGCAACATCATCTTGGATCTGAGTACCAACACTCTGCACTTCGGAGGTGAGGAACTTGCTTTGCAACCTGCGCACGAGTCCATCACCGCACAACGAGTAAGGCTGAGAGAAGACGTCATCGTTCCCGCCAGGACGGAGGTCAGCGCTGCCGTAATTGTCGACGGAACTGCTGAGGGAGTGGCGGCTGTCAACGAGCCAAAATATGAGGACATCCAGACCAAAGGATTGCTATTTGCCAAGACTCTCATCAACACGACGTCTCGGCCGTACGTCCGCCTGTCCAACCTGAACGACTACGACATTACGGTTCACCGAGACACCAACCTAGGAGTCTGCGAGCCCGTTACCTGGATTGCCTTCATCACAGATACGACAGACGGACACCTGCAGACGGACAACCGAAGATGACGCACACTGCCAGAAGAACTACAGAAGCTGTACCAAGGATCCCAGGACCATTTAGACGAGGAACAATCACGCCAACTCCAAGACCTGCTACGCGAATTCCAGGACGTCTTCTCCGTGGGGAGCAAAGACTTCGGCAAGACAAGCTTGGTTCAGCACAGAATCGACGTTGGGGACAGCGCACCGATTAGGGCCCCATTCCGACGTGTTCCGCTCGCCAAGCAAGCCGAAGTCGACCGGATGGTAGAAGAGATGAAGGAGCAAGGGGTGATCGAGCCATCACATAGTCCTTGGAGTTCTCCGGTCGTGCTAGTGAAGAAGAAGGACGGTTCCACCAGGTTCTGCGTGGATTACAGGTGGGTGAATGACGTCATGAAGAAGGACAGCTACCCTCTACCCCGGATCGTCGACACCCTGGACACCATATCAGGGTCGAGATGGTTCTCCACCTTGGATTTGAAGAGTGCCTACTGGCAGGTGGAGGTCCACCCTAAGGACCGCGAGAAAACTGCGTTCTATGTGGGCAGCGGGCTCTGGCAGTTCACCGTCATGCCATTCGGTCTGTGCAACGCCCCTGCGACCTTCGAAAGGCTAATGGAGTCCATTCTGAGGGGACTACACTGGAAGACCTGCCTGGTCTACCTAGACGACGTCATCGTTCTGGGGAGAAGCTTCGAGGACCTCTACAGCAACCTGAAGGAGATCTTGTTGAAGCTACGGGCTGCCCAGCTGTAGTTGAGCCCCAAGAAGTGTCAGCTCTTCCAGAAGCGGGTCCAGTACCTTGGGCATATCGTCTCCGAGGAAGGGGTGCGCACCGACCCAGAGAAGACCGCAGCTGTGAGGGAGTGGCCAGTTCCGAAGGACAAGTCCCAACTACGAAGCTTCCTGGGACTCTGCACTTATTACCGTCGCTTCGTGAGAGGATTCGCCGACATCGCCAAACCTTTACATCGACTGACTGAGAAGGACCAACTCTTCACGTGGACAGCAGAATGCCACAGTGCCTTCGAACAACTCAAGCAGGCTCTGTGCACCGCGCCTATTCTGGCCTACCCCAGACCTGGAACAAGGTTCATCGTCGATACCGATGCCAGCGACTTTGGCATAGGGGGAATCCTGTCGCAAGTAGTGGACGGCGAGGAAAGAGTAGTGGCCTACTTCAGCAAGGCCTTGTCAAAGCCAGAAAGGAACTACTGCGTCACCAGGAAGGAGCTGCCCGCCATTGAACACTTCCAGGAAGGAGCACCATTGAACACTTCCACAAGTACCTGTACGGGCAAGAATTTCTCGTCAGGACAGACCATGCATCCCTGCGGTGGCTCCTGAACTTCAAGCAGCCCGAGGGTCAACTCACGCGGTGGTTAGAGAGGCTTCAACAGTACAACTTTGAGATTCAGCACAGGAAAGGCCAACTGCATTCTAACGCCGACGCCCTGTCACGAAAACCGTGCCTCGAAGACTGCACCTTCTGTGCCCGAAGGGAGGAGAACACCGGGATACAGTGCCGAAGGACTACCGTGGAACTTCAAGGGAGCTGGAGCCGCGAATCTTTCACGCGGGCACAAGCAGAAGATGATGACCTGGGACTGATAGCCGAACGGAAGAGGGCCTGTGTCCCCAGAGCCGGGTGGAACATTGTGAGTGACTGCAGCCCAAAGTTTAAGTCCTACTGGGCACAGTGGGACTCGCTGATTGTAAGGGATGGCCTCATCTGCTGTACCTGGGAGAGCACCGACTGGAAGACATCTCGGGAACAAGTCGCCGTTCCAAAGGCCATGACGGAGGAAGTCCTGAAGGAAGTTCATGGAGGATCATCTGGTGGACACCTAGGGATAAAGAAGACCCTGGAGAAGCTGAGAGAGCGGTTCTACTGGATCGGATGCCGAACAGACGTGGAGAACCACTGCGCGAGGTGCCACGATTGCGCAGCCAGCAAGGGCCCAGGACGAAGACGACGGGGTCCACTGAAGACCTACAACGTGGGTGGCCCCATGGAGAGAGTGGCCATCGATGTTGCTGGGCCATTCCCGTTAAGCGAGGCAGGGAACCGCTACATATTAGTCGTCAGCGACTACTTTACCAAATGGCCGGAGGCGTATGCGCTCCCTAACCAAGAAGCCGCGACGATTGCAGAGACCCTGGTGAAGGAATTCGTCAGCCGGTACGGAGTACCCCTGGAGCTGCACTCCGACCAAGGGAGGAACTTCGAGTCGCAGGTGTTCCAGAACCTATGCCAGCTGCTGGGAATCCGGAAGACAAGGACAACGCCGCTACACCCTCAGTCCGACGGGATGGTAGAGCGATTCAATCGCACCATCGAGAACCATCTCCGAATAGTCGTCAGCGACCACAGAGGGATTGGGACAAACATCTTCCACTATTTCTCCTGGCCTACCGCGCCGTCGTGCACGATGCCACCGGGTGCACACCAGACCGGGCCATGTTAGGGAGGGAGCTCCGCCTACCTGTCGATCTTGCCTTCGGCCGACCTGGGAATGATCCGATCCCGGTAAGCCAGTATTGTCAAGAACTGGTCGACCAACTGGAGGACGTGCACGCGTTCGCGAGGAGGAAACTGCGGATCGAGACCGACCGAATGAAGACCCGATACGACCAGCAGACGGATGCCGGCGGATTCCACGAGGATGACCTGGTCTGGCTCTTCAACCCATTACGGAAGAAAGGCCTGTCACCCAAACTGCAGAAGTCCTGGGAGGGCCCGTACCGAGTCGTGAAACGGATCAACGATGTCGTCTACAGGATCCAGCGGAGCCCGAGGGCGAAGATGAAGATTGTGCATCGAGATCGCCTGGCAGCCTACGGAGGGACACAGACGGACCAATGATTGATCGGGACGATCAGCCTTTATAGGAAGGGGGTGGTGTTACGGCTGTGAGTTTGTGTCATCGCTCGCCGCATGAGTCACAACTGCCCCAGGTCTGGGCTGTGCCCTGCCTCATGTATTGCGTGCGCCTTATGCAACAGGGCTACGAGGACAAAGGGATGATCCAGAATATTCGTGACTGAACCAGTGAAGGAAATGTCGAGAAGCCGTGTGCCCTGGACGATTCTAGAATTCATTGAGTCACCAGCCTGCTATATAAGCGCCTTCAACAGTGAGGGGACCGAGTTTTCTGTGGGTGTGTGTTTGTGTGCGAGTGCGACAGAAGTGTGGTGACGAAGTGCCGTGCGAGTTACGAAATCCAGTGACATTGTTTCCCCAGCTTGTGGACAGCGAAACAGCGGGTAGCGGATTATCGTAAGTAACTGTGGTTGGTGTACATGAGGAAAAGGAGCAGGTAGTTTCTGTCAAGGCCACCGTACTCATTAAGACGGTTTAACTTTTGTGGTTTGTTGACAAGTGAAAGGGCCAAGAGCGCTCAAGGAAGAGACTTGAGGAAACTGGAGTAAGGTTCTAATTGTTTGCATTTGCTGATGAGTAGTGTAACTTTCTGGCCACAATAAAGTTAATTATTTCTTTAAGCAGTAATTGGTGTTGTGCTTCCTACCCACCGTAATCCAGTTAACAAAAGTGCCACTAGGGGGGTGGCACGTAACAGTAATTTCCATCAAAATAAATGCAGAATCTGATTTCCATCTCACTTTATCCAGGCTATGGGCTGGCAAAATAATGACAAAACCGATTACTTTGGTGTTGTTATCATTTTGTCGTGTTTAAAATCAGCTTTCTAGGCTTCGTCAGTTGTTTTGTATTTTTTTACTTTTTTGATTGTTTTTGTTTTATTTTTGTCATATTTGTTCAACAATAATATTAACCTACTCCATTTTCTGTGAATAGGCAACTGCCTTCAGCCTTAGGGGGGGGGGGGGATGTGTGTGGAACTGTCATTCAAGATTATTTCTGAGTCATTAAACAGGTAGCTGCGTCCAAGGGTTGTGGGGAATTGTCAGTATTTTTTGCAGTGTGTGGAAGTGTCAGTGTGGGGAACTGTCCGGACACCCTCAAGGAGGCAGGGAGTGTGTAGCCCCATCACTTCTCGTGCACCCTGGATTGTGCTACAACCACAAGGGCACACGTCTGGTGAGTTTGGGAGTTGGCGACCCCGGGAGCTTCCTGAGCTGGGTCCGGTTTTTCTCCTTCCATTGCCTTTCAGGTGGTTCCTCTCCTCTTTAACTTTCCTATCTGCCGCTCATGGTTCTCATTTCTTCCAAGTCCCTTAGTTCTCATCATTCGAGGGTTGAGGACATTTCCTTTCCTCCTGTCTTTTGTTCCCCTTATTCTTATTTTTGTTTTCCATTTCCTCTTCTAGTTTGTAAGTCTGTAGGTTAGTTCGTTTTAGGTTTAGTTTCATTTCATTTACATTTTCGCTATCGCCCAAACCATTACGGGCGGATAACCCAGATGCTAGGCCCCTTAAAACAACATTTATCATGTATATTAAGGCTTTCACGGCCCTGATTACTATACACGAGGCACGTCCAGAAAGTAAGTTCCGTTTGGTAATAAAATTAAATTGTGTACAGACACAGAAAAAATATTTATTGCACAACATTCTACACCTCTTAAACTACTTTTCCACATAACTGCCGAACTGCTTACCAGGAGAACTGCGTATGTTTAGGAGTTCTCCTGACCACATACACAATTTGCCTAACAGTGGTGGCCAAACGGTAGGATATCTTACAGGGGAGTCTTCATTCTCGTTTACGGTCGGCGGCAAACTTCTATGAAGAAGGTATCCAAAAACTTGTGCCACGCTATGACAAATACCTGCAAAAGTTCGGCAGTTATGTGGAAAAGTAGTTTAAGAGGTGTAGAATGTTGTGCAATAAATATTTTTTCTGTATCTGTTAACAATTTAATTTTATTACCAAACGGAACTTACTTTCTGGACGTGTCTCGTAAATAATTCATGTTTTTGGGCTAATACCATGTGTTTTTAAATTAGAACCATACGTTTCGGAGAAACCTTGCCTCCTTTTTCAATGGAATCAAACAATGTGGCCAAAGCAAGTATATCAATTACATTACAAAAAATTACAGAAAATTAGATAAATTCCTCTGTTCGTCACCAGAGAGCAGCTGCCAGAAATTACTGTATAGACCATGGTAGAACGGCGGACAGAGTAGTAAGTAAGGAGAAGGTAAAGGGGTCGGGGTGAAAACATCGAGACTCCTCGAAGAATGAGGATGTCCAAAAGAAAAGGGAGGGGGGGGGGGGAGTCGGGAGGGTTAGATGGATATAAGGAAACATAAACAAAAGGGAAGTGTATCTGAACGATACCTAACGTCATACAGGCAACGGCGAAAAAACAGATGGAAACTCCTCCAGTGACGAACAAAGGAGATCAAATCCAGGCTCTGTAGCCATAGAGTAAAAATGTACAATTTGAAATAGGTATAGAACAGAGCGGCTGAGAGGAACTATCTTCCTAGATCCTTAATAACTGGTAGCCAAGTGTCACTTAGCTGATACCCAGTGTCTCTGTTAAAATTATTGGGATTTTTACGAATTTCAACTGCCTCCCTTATAATTCTAGACCAGTTGTGCTTAACAAGGGCAAGCACATGAGCATCCTTGAAACATACATCGTGCCCTGAAGACAGGGAATGTTCAGCTATAGCTGATTTGTCAGGTTGGTTTAGACAGAGGAATTTATCTATATTTTTTGTAATCTCATTGATATACAGTAGAACGTCGTTTATCCGGACTAATTGGACCGAAAGTGTTCCGGATAACGATTTTTCCGGATATTCAAACATGCGTTTACTTCATAGGGAAAAACATGCACAGTACATAATGGTGATAACCACAAAACTTCTCATTTAGCAGCAACGCTTTCTCACATAACAAAGATCCAGAAATGGGATCGCCCTTACTTCTTGTCTGAATAAACCATAAGTACACCGCTTCTTCCAATTTTTCATCCGTAGCTGATCTCATGGTTTCTCTCTTTTTAGACCCTTCTTCACTATATAACTTCGATGATTAATTTCACCTTTTCGGTTGTTCAGATCATAAATTGTGGATTTTAAAACATTGTAAGTTTTCAATACACACTCCACACTCTCACCTTTATCCAGTTTATTAATGATATACACCTCCTTCTCAATCGATAAAACATTGCGATTTCATGTTTCCTTTTTCCCACTCGTAGAAGCCATATCCACAACGTAATACAGTACAGTACGCACACTCACATACTGTGTAATACGTTGAGACATCATTAACAAACGATAGGAGACAACAGAGACAAAAATAATTGAAAACGAGAACATACTCACTACTGTAGGAAGCACGCACTTCCCCATAACAGTAAGGGCACACTGTTCCGTCTTTTTTTTCTCGTCCGGATAATTGACGTTCCGGTTGTTTGACGTCCGGATAAACGACGTTCTACTGTACTTTCTTTGGCCACATTGTCTGATTCCATTGAAAAATGAGGTAAGGTTTCTCCGAAACGTATGGTTCTAATTTAAATACACACGGCATTAGCCAAATAAACATGAATTAATTATATACTGTACCCGTTCGGCCTGGGGATGCGATGACCCATCTGCTATTACATCGCATTCCTGGAGTTCCAGGACAGAGCGGAGTTAAATGAACATCTAGTCAAATAAGGAATGTGTCGGAAATTCAGCTGAGATATCGAAAAAGCAGGGGGTAACACGAGACAAAGTATCTCTAGGGTCGTTACGGGCTTAACTTTAATAAAAAAAATGCAAATATAAATGGGCGCCATCAACTGAACTCCTAGCAAACCACATCCTTTCCGGTTAAGCCTTAATTAAGACAAGGAAAGAAAAAGGTAAATCACACCATCATCAGATCACAACTAAGATAAAAACAAATTTATTTCACTTTGATAGTCAGACAGACATTTTAAATATTCATCCTACCTGAGAGCATGGTCGAATGCCAACGTTAAATTGTCATTGTCCAAAAATCGAATCATCTCTTTTCTAATCAAAAGTATTTAATCCACATAAAATAGGAAAAATCTCTACAGTTCTCTTGGGTTCTCAGGATCACCGTAGCACTATGTCTTTCGTCACTAACATTCGTGATACCTGAGACCTAATTTCTCTTTAAATTAACATCATGAATGTGGATTTGAAAATATTAATAATCTGTCTAAACACATATATTATAATCACATATTTTAAATATCACGTAATTTATGGCTTGCATGGCATAATTTAAATGTTGAATACGTTAGTAAAATGCTCCTAAGTCAACCCCTGGCACTATCCAGCCCATGACGGGCTAAGGCCGACCAAGCGACCGCTGCCCAGCCATTTGGCCTGCAGATTTACACTATTTACATAGTCATTAATAATTGCTTGTTTGTGAATTACAGAAAATCCACTGCTCATTGGTCATACTCATCATCATCATCAAAGTTAAATATTTCTCACATTAATTCTCATCTCAAAATTCAACATATTCCTGTCAGAATCATTAACTCATCACCATTTAATCATTTAAATGAAAATTATTATCATCACTTCATTATACTTTCTAATTATCCACACACTCTTATTTTATCATCTCCTTCATATTAAATCATCTTAAATCATCAATATAAATTGTTTAATTCCTCAACTCAAGTTGCAATTCCTCAACTCATATCTCAATTATATTTATTTTAATCCATATAAATTCATTAATCTTCAGCTTCTTTACTTAATTATCACCTTCTAATTCAGTTATTCATCATCTATCCAATCACCTATTAATTTATTTAAATCAGTTTATTTATCCAATCTTTAATTCATCCATTTATTTAATTCATTGATTTATTCCAAAATTTAATTTATTAATTTATTTAAATTTTATTCTTCTGGTTATTTAGATTTCTATTATTTCATCTAGTCATTCTGATTTTTATTTCATTAGGTCAGATCATTAATATGCTTAAATTTCAGTTTATTATTTCATTAATTATTATTATCAGAAAATCTTGTATTATCAACTTTATTTATTTGTTTAACTTCCTAACAAATTGTTTAATATGGGTTATAGAACGTTGTCTTACAGTTTTATCACTTCCAAGTTATATCTCGTATTTAATTATCATGCCAAAAAATATTATTGCCTTCACGACATCACGTTGGATCTGACTATCCACAACTACATTATATATCCTCACTTCTTCAAATATCACATTTGAATACCACAATTATTCCACAAAACTCCATAAATATTCAGCATACAGCCTGAATCTCAAAAATTACGCTAGACTGGGTTCGACAACCTCATGTCTGCCTCAAAATACATTAGCAACATTGCAACTTTCACTTGGCAACTTCCACAAAATGCCTATCACAAACTTCACTTAACCATGTTGCATGATCTACAAAAAATATATAACTGGCTTCAAATTATCAACGCACACAATCTCCAATAACTGTAATTATTCTGATCATATCTAGACAACTTCTTAAACAATTAGAAAAAATATTACCTTAGTAATTCAAGACCTGCTTTCAAATAGCATAAATTCTCTTACAATTCTCATAATTCACATCACAGAAAAACACCAATGTGCTATAATCTCTCATATCAAAATCTGCAATACTGATCTGCCTTAAAATAAATCTGACCATTAATGATTCATCTTACAAGATTCAATTACTTTAAATCCTTCTCAAAGGTAACAAACACAATTATAAAAATCATCAAAAGCATCAGCTGTACCAGCTGTTAAACTGAAAGTACTCTCAAAAGAGTATAGCAACAAAATATTGGATTGGCAAACAAGAATTACAAATAAAACCCTGCTGACATTTATCTTTACTTTATTTAACAAAAATTCGACTGATATGTGACTAGTAGTTCCTTGTTTGATTCTCTTACAATCTCAAGTACACTCGGATGATAAAAATGAGTCCCTCAATGGCAAGTAAGATGAGTAACCACCGTACAATCGTAGAAATACGA
The DNA here is from genome assembly GCA_946902985.2 of Meconema thalassinum. Classification (NCBI taxonomy): domain Eukaryota; kingdom Metazoa; phylum Arthropoda; class Insecta; order Orthoptera; family Tettigoniidae; genus Meconema; species Meconema thalassinum. The sequence goes on along the minus strand of OX336388.2, from coordinate 959,613,713 downwards.
AAGACCTCGCCCCGTCGTCTAACATGATAGTGCCCTGAACGATGGGTAAGATGAGTAACCACCATACAATCGTATAAATACGAAAGACCCCATCTCGAAGACTAAAGGAGTGAATGTACCAGATAGGAATCAACAAGTCTCTAGTTGTCATATAAAAGCGATATTCATTCACTAAAGTGAATAACATCTTAATATCTCCAAACAATCCAATGGAAAAAATCCCTACTGATGAATAATAAACACTCGCTAGTATGCAATGAACTGACGAAGTAATTTAGATAATCAATTGCAGATCACGAGTTCGAAATACTCGTCACACAAAAAAAAAAAACTATTCATGAAAACTATCCTTGCTGGAAAAATTTCTACAAGACCAAACATCTTCTTAATAAAGCCAACCAATGGTGAGAATTTCGTATAATGATGCCTGCCATATCATATGGTCACGCCATATTCTAGCAAAATTTGAAGCATATAAAGTCAAAGCCATGTCTAAATAATCGTATCACTCCTATTAGAAAAATATACATGTGTGCCCAGTATTCATGAAAATAATCATATCAGGAGGTTATAACTCTTACAGTACCTTCTCATAATCAGCCGTTATTAAATTTCAAAGATCGTCGATTATCCTTTTATAATGAATTTCTCGAAAGATCGGCGTGAATATCATTCCACCCACGCAATGACGATTGCCTTCAAATCCCAAGTGAATCAGCTGGTGGACCTCCTCCTCTTCAGGAATCGAATCCATCGCTCCGTGGTGCCATCGCGTCTCTGTCTTCGTTTACTCCGACATGATGAACTGCTGGTTATCCATAGCGGATACTGTCCAAATCCTCACGAAAAAGTTCATAGAAACAGCGGACCCCATATTCCTCTTCTACGTTACGCCACTGTTCCATACAATGTTCGGTTTGAGTGTTGAAAGTTCAATCTCCACAGCGGTTTAGTCTCACTTGCAGAAAATAAAATTTATTTATCAGAGTGTATAAGTTTATGAAACACCCTGTAGCTGTGTTCGTACTCGGTATTTTATAACACTTCATAAGAAATAATTGCATTAATGCACGTGCTAATGTTCATAAGTGCATATGCTAGTAACATTTCGTTTGCCTAAAATCGTTAATGTTATTTGGACCCCATGGTCGCTCTGCATGTCCCGTAATGAAATGCATAGTCGTAATGTCATTGAATAACTATGTTCATTCGAAGTTCACAGTTGCAGTATCTCGTAACTATCTGCCTGTACAATTCGATTACTGAATATAAGTCCCAACTCAACGTTGTAATGAAGTTCAGCTTCTATCATAATGCTTGCGTATAAAATTGGAAATAACCCGCTCGTCTCTACTGCAATGTTCTAGAATCATCTCCGCTTAAATCTGGCCTCGCCATGCCGCTCTGCTATGCTGTTCTGCGTTTCAAAATGCAGCTCGAAATAAAGTTCTCCAACTACTATTACAGTGCTGTTCTAAACCCCGGCCTTCTCATGCTTGCTTGGCCCGTACAGCTGGTGTCGTAACCGGTCTTCACGCTGCCTACTGCGGGTGTCTGCCTGGCTCACTGATCTACTTTCCGTTCTCTGCTTGGTGAAGTCAAACTGTCGCTTTCACTTTCCGTGACAAATGCTGCTCGCTGCGCGACTTTACCATACGCTCGGCGTGTCCTACTCAGCTCGCTAACTGTACTTGACTCTCTTGCTAACTGAGCTCGACTGACTGTCTCCAGACTGCATTGACCTGCACCTCCCTGGCGCAGTCACGCGACGTTCTCCCCACCTCTGTGGTTTTGCGTCACAAATATAATCTCGAACCCCCATCATCTCGGCTATTAAGTTATACAATAACTTAAGGGTTATCTGTCTTCCTTCAAATTATTACCATATATAATGCGTGTTATATCTTCTCTTCTGAGATGTTTAAATACCATGTTCCATATAGATCTTAATAAAGCTTCATATTTCCATCCATAATTCCATCTGCTTGACTGCTGTCAGTGCCTTCTTAATCCTAGACCTTCTACGTCATCTTGACATTCCTCTTGACTCGATTTGAGCGCTATCTTCTCATAACTCTTCCCATATTCTCAACTACGGCTTAATGTCTGCTGGCGTAGCCGATAGCCTCAACTAGGTATCGGGTACAATACCATTTATCATCATCATTATCAACATGTTTCGATATCTTCTTCAGCGTTTAAACATTAATATTATTATGTTTGAATTCAGGGGCATTTGAACGCCCGAAGGCTCCCGAACAATTTCAATTTCAAGTAGGCATGTTGGCACTAATTTCATACATGTGTTGCTCAGAAATAATCTGAAATATTTTGATTTATTGTCGTGCCAATTTTGGATGAAATACATTTGTTAGTATAGACGTAACATGTATTTAAAAATTGGACCTATCAGCAGGCTTAGAATCATGTTGGTAGCACTGACGTACATTAGATACTGCAAATTAACCTAGAATTTTATGTTCTATACGTATGCAAAGTTTAGAGCTCTTGGCTTGCATACTTTCTGATAAATTGGTATTAGGATAAAAGAATAGAGAGAGCATTTATGTTTGCAGCTCTGGTGGCTCTTAAGAATAAGCACAGTCATATCTGCTATGGTATACAAAGCATATACAAACTTTGGTTGAAATCCAATTGATAGTATAGAAATTACATGCATTTAAACATTGGACTTATCAGCAGGCTTAGATTCATGTTGGCAACATTGTCATGTATGGGCTCCTGAAAACTTGTCTGAAATGTAATTGTCTATGTACGTGCCAATGTTGGAACAGTTCGCATGTATAACTTCTGAGATATCCAACATAGAACATACTTTTCAATTGCGGTTTTTCAGCAGTTGGTATCACTGACGTCAATTTCAAATATGGCCGTGAGATATTCAGGTATATATCTTCACTCTTCTCAAATTTGGTTTTGATAGCTGCAGCCATTTAGGAGTAGATAGGTGGAGGGGACGGGGGGGGGGGGAGGGGGGAGGGGGGAGGGCGGAGGGGGGGGGGGGGACACACACAGACAGACGGACAGACACACATTTACCTGTTTTCATTTATGAAAAAAAAGGCTTATGAGATCACCTTTCGTCCGTGAGTCTGTCTGTACGTGTGTGTGTGTGTGTGTGTGAGATGGTGTGCCCCCCTAATAACTTCTCAATAGCTGGAGCGATTTCAATGAAACGCGGTAAGTTCATAGCACTATTCCGGACGACCCCGACCGCGCCCTTCAACTTTTGTTACATCTCACCAATCCAACATGGCGGCTGCGCGAATTATTTCACCAGCATTCAATATCTCCGAAACTATTACCGATATCACCCTGGAATTTTGTACGGTGATAAAGGGAACTACTAGAAGTTCACCTTTGTGACTTTTGAAAACCTGGTAACTACGAAACCAACATGGCGGCCAAGCGAAGTTGCGACTTTAAATAGACGTTTCTCGCGATTTAACCAACCAAACACAATAAAAATTGGTAAAGTATATGTTTATACACATTGAAATGCACCGACATCTAACTTCGTTCTATTGTTTACATAACCTCAATATGGCGGCTGTGCGAAATATTTCACCGGCATTCTATATCTCGGAAACTATTAGCGGTATCACCCTGAAATTTTGTACGGAGATAAAGGGCGGTACTGGAAGTTCATCTATAAGACTTAAACACCGGTTAACTACAAAACGAATATGGTGGCCAAGCGAATTTGAAAATTTTAAATAGACCTTTCTCACGAATTAATGATCCAAACGCAATGAAACTTGGTACAGGAAATGTTTATACACATTGTAATGCACTGGTATCTAATTTAGTTCATTTTTTTACATAACCTCAAGATGGCGGCTGTGTGAATTTTAGAATTAAGTCTTTATTTCTTATTGTAATCATGCGATCGAAGTGAAAGTTTGAATAATGAACCTACGCAAAAATTTTCCTTAAATGGTGCATGACTCTATGGCCTATATGCTACATATAACAATCCAACATGTCGACCATCCGAAATATTTAGATGGATCTCAATATCTACGAATCTATTACAGCAATCAAACTGATTGTTTTAATGTTCATAGGGGCTATGGGCATAAGTTCACCTATAGGACTTTCAATAACCTGGTGATCACAAATCCAACATGGCGGCACGCGAAGTATAAATATTCACATGGACGTTTCTCACAATTTAACCATCCGAGTACAGTGACACTTGGTACAGTAAATCCTTATACAATTGTTAATCCACTAGCATCTAATTTATTTTAATTGTTTCCATAACCACAAGATGGCAGCTGTTCGAAATTTTAAAATCTCGTTTTTACTTCTTGTGTCCTAATCATGCGATTGAAGTTTGAATACTACACGTACACAATAATATTCATGTAACAGTACATAACTCTATGGCCTACATATATAAAAATCCATCATGGCGACCATCCGCAATATTTAGTCGTTCTCAATATCTACGAATCTATTACAGCAATCAAACTGAATTTTTTTTTATGTTGATCGAGGGAATTAACATTAGTAGGATATATGAAAATAGGCTTTAGTTCTTCACGGAACTTCTTGTGTTTTATTTGTAGTTGCCTGCCCCTTCCAGTGTTCTTGGTGAATTGCTTGGCGGCTTTCGTGCTTGAAATTTTGAGCCTTTCCATTGGACCAGTAATCTTTCATTTTCTTGGAGAACTCTATCTTGCGTCCCTCGGACCATATCCTGGACGCGTTGTGGTGAACTTCTGTACTGGATGTGAGGAAAGGCCTGGTTTTAATTGTCAGACGGTAGCGACTCCTGTCATTGAGTTATTCAGCAAGATTCATTTATTGGTGCCTTTATTGTTGCGAAGTTAGGGCTCTAGGCCTTATAATTGAAATGTAATGTTTCTCAGTCGGTTAGTATGGTTCCCACGACTCCTGCTTCTCAGAGTTTCGCCTCCTCAAGATCATCAGAAAGACATTTGAAAGGCAGAAGCAGCTAGCACTTTCCGGTGAGTATACCTTTACCGTCATCTTATCAAGCAAAGGTACGAAGGAAGGATAAGATATTCAAGATGGACCGACTGTTGCGCGTTTCCGGGATTATTGCTGGTCGCCAAGGAAATTCAAAGTATGTCTACCCCTTATTAACCCCGTTTTCAATGGGCTCGGGGATGAGATTTGATGGAATTCTATGTGGTTTATGGTTTTTACGGTCGGATGCCCTTTCTGACGCCAAGCTTATCAGAGGAGTTAATGAGAGATTAAATTGATGAAGATAAAACTGGACAAATTCAATTTGAAGTATTTCCAACTTTGGCTACATGACGTCACTGTCATTGACACTGTCACCCAGCGGCGAACGTTGTAACTTTTGGTGTTACAGGATAATGATGAAGATCAGAAGGGAGATAAACAAAAGAAGAGGTATTAAGTCGGAGAAGAGAGATGTTTCTAGCAGCTACTAATGAAGAGACGAGATAGGTTGGTAGGACACATATTAAAACACTCAGGAACAGCAAACTTAGTTTTGGAAGGAAGGGTCGAGTAGGGGTAGATCAAAATTAGAATATGTTTTACAGATTATCCCGGATGTAAGGCGTAGTAGCTATGTAGAGATGAAACGATTAGCTCAGTCACAAGTACAAGGAAAGTAGAGGATGCAGAGTTCTTGTTCATCGTTAAGTTGGTGTTTATAGTACGATTCGCAGTTAAAATTTCATCAAGCGTTTAATCCACAACAAGAATTGAGAAGTTTGTAGGATTGTAATCAAGCTACAACAACAAATCCTACAACACCGCTAGGAGAATTATAGGAGAATTTCAACCCATCTAGAGACATGACATCAAGCAACAACAACAACAACAACGTGCCAAGATTCAAATCTATATGGAATTCGATGGAGGGGGAAGGGGGGAGACATTGGGGGAGTTCATACAACAAAACACGGAGACATGAGCAATACAATTAGACATCATACTAAAACACGGGGGAATTTTCAGAGACATTTCCATAACAGACATCAAGCAGAAGCGAAATGACACAGGAATTCTTGGGGGATACACGGGGATGCGTGAAATCATGGAGGGCAAATTATTTATTAGGTTTTTTTTTTCGTGTGGTCTCCTCAGAGACCTAGTGCAGGTCTTTCTATTCGACGCCCGTGGGCGACCTGCGCGTCGGGATGAGAGATGGAATTGATTAAGGTGAATGAAATTGGAGAAGGATGTGGAAGGAAGCGGCCGTGGCCTGTCAGTAGGTACCGTCCCAGCATTTGCCTGGTGTTGAAAATGGGAAACCACGGAAAACCATTTCAAGGACGGCTGACGGTGGGGCTCGAACCCACGCGTCTACCGAGTCAGCAGAGAGCTTGGCCCCATGACCTAACACTGCGCTTTAGCCAGCGTAGCCACTACTGTCGGTATTTATTAGTCATTTATATTATTAATATTAATTTGGTAATTCTTCGGGAGTGATGAACCAAGATCCTACACTGTTACTTAATTAATGTATGATTTTCATACCTTATTTGATATTCTGGGAGTCATTATCAATTGAAATTACTGTCCATTATCAATACCGCTCAGGAAATAAGTACTAAAATCACGTAAATATGTGACGTAAGTAGTTATTTATTGTTCATTGAACGACGGCGAAAGACGGCAATTGTCATGGCTTGTCGTTGCTCAACTGCTGCTGAAGGATGCGCATCGGGCGTGTTCAATTGTTTACGAGACGTCAGTTCACTGTTGCCAATGCATGGTACACAAAATACACGACACAGGTCATGTGTAGCGAGCTAAGAGAACGTAGAGAGTTAATTGAGCGAAGCGAGAAACTATTGGCTTACGAAATCGGGAGCGTAGATAGTTAATCCAGCGAAGCGAAAAACTATTAGCTTACGAAGCGGAGCTAGATACTACTGGCATTTATGTCCGCTACTAACTTAGGCACTGTCTTGCCGAAAATTACTGCTAGTACCACAAGCAAGGGGGTCTGGGGCGTAAGCCCCAGGTTAGGTTTGTTTTTGTATGTAAAACATTAAAGATAGAATTTATGTCCGCTACTAGGTTAGGTACTGCCTGACCGAAAATTACTGCTAGTACCACAAGCCAGGGGGTCTGGGGCGTAAGCCCCAGGTTAGGTTTGTTTTTGTATGTAAAACATTAATAACATAGAATTAGGGTTTTGCCTTTCGAATACGAGTATCAACAATCGCAACACCAAAGAATAGGGATATCATATGCGAAAATGTTCCGCCAGATGGCGTAACTGTTCTATGTGGGACTCAATTGATTTGCCTTCCGTTGGAATTCTATACACATCGAATTTGAAGAATGACGAGTTGAGAATACAGTAAATTTTCATTTTAAATAGTTTGTAACAGTCAATTGTGTGTTTTTGTTAAATGCTATTTGAATTAAAGTACAAAGTGATTCCACATAGTACCTGTGCGCCATCTGTTGGAGCTAGTTCAGGATGTCCCTATAGAAACAGAAATAAGCGAGAGCGCTCACATCGCTCACTCCACTCAAAACAAACAACACACGGCCGTGTTTACCGTATACGTGGGGTTGGCAATATCTTATTTGTCAAATAAGCCACGCCTACAATGGACGACACAACTGAAATTTCACTATATAAGTCGTGTTATTAATTGGGGAAGGTGGGTGGGTTATAGTCAGCGGAGGAGATAACATCTATTACCACATCACTCCTACAATTATTATTCATCATTACACAAGGTATTTCGGCTAATTTAACTAGTTTTCTACTTAGTTCATCACTCCCGAAGTGTTACCATTAATTTTTATTTGTCATATATATTCCAACAACGCGCCAAGATTCAAATCTAGGGGAATCTTGGGACTTTTGAGCCCAGATAGGGACATTTCATTATCACAGTTTGCCTACCGAGGGATTTCCAGGGGTCCCCAGTTCCAGGAAGCAAAGCCGACATTTCCAGAACGCATGAACATTTTACAAGAATACACACGCACGATTTCCAAGCCAGATCTCCTGGACGTTAGCCCTACTATTATTATTGGTGATTGAGGCCCACTAAGGAACGCTTATGACTAGTGTTTCTACGATGCTGTCTTTGTTCTCCAATATCTCCTCAGTCCAGCCAATAACTTGTCCTTCCTCTCCTGTGTGCAGTGCCGGATTAAGGTAACATGAGGCCCAAGTCCCTCAGATTTTTGGGGCTCCTTTATTTTTAGCCTACTTTCGATTTTTGCAAAAAATGAAAGTAGACTTATGAGATCAACACAGGGCGAAAAAAGTGTGTCTGTCTGTGTGTGTGTATGTGTGTGTGTGAGTCTGTGTGTGTGTGTGTGTGTGTGTATGTGTGTGTGTGAGTCTGTGTGTGTGTGTGTCTGTGTGTGTGTGAGTGTGTGTACTCTGAATGTCTGTCCCCCCTTATCAATTCGAACACGGTGAATGCGAATTGAACAAAATTTGGTACAAAGGTAGCACTAGCAAAGGACACCTCAGTGTCATGTTTTATATCGCCGCCATCTTTACTAAAACTGAATGGCGGCCACTCAAACGTTCAAAACGTAAAATCAAATAACGACTAACCAAATCATCCGATCTCTACCAAATTTGGTAACAACATACCTTCGTATAGGATGCGTCTTGTGACCAAACTACAAGGTCGTCCGCCATACCATTTCAGGATGGCGGCCGTGCGAATTATGCAAACTTTATAATCCATATCATGGGACCCACCAGTTCCGATTATCGAGCCGAGAATCGTTTTAACTGTTCTAAAGGAAGAGGCACGTTCGAAATTAAAAGTTTATTTTGTAATACTATAGTGCAGACGTGATTTTAAAAAGCTGAGCTGATTCAGTAATAAGACAAGATGGCAGCGGATATCTTGAGCCTGACTTATATTTCACTAATTTGAGTATTGAATGCAATATAGCGTACTGATACAAAATAAATAAACTTTGTATGAAATGCTTTATATATTAATAATATACTCCAGTGATGAAATCGTTTAGTATAAATCATTATTTGCTAACAAGTTCTATGTAAGTCATTTTATATAGAACGATTTTCGTTGACACAATTAGCTCAGGGGTAGAGCGTTAGACTATCGCTCAAATGCCTATGGTTCAAACCCGATCAGAGCTAGATTTTTTGCTTGAAATGTTATATGTTTATTGTTTTGTAATGACTCAGATGTTTTAAAATTAAGCGTTATATTGTGCATATTATGGTGTAAAATATATATTTAATTAAAACATAATTCGCCAGCAGATTTACTCGAGACATCTAGCTGCCAAAAAGATAACTGCACGTCGACATACTTATTAACTTCCAGATTTTATTGAAAAGTTTCTTCTTCTGGCCGCTAGAATGCACTCGCTCTGTTAGGATTATATTGTTCGATATTTCACCACTAGAAGTCACGACTAGTCTACGTGGGGCTCCATTGATTAATATACCATTGGCATTCTATGCGCATCGAATTTGAAGAATGACAAGATGATACTACGATACATTTTTACTTTTTATTTTAAAGGGTTTGTAACAGCCTATTTTGCGTTACTTGAAAATGTTATTTGAAGTAAAGAACAAAACGATTTCACATAGTAACTGAGTTCAAGCCGTTGGTGTTAGTTCAGGTATTAATTACTACTTTTATTTCAGGCAAATAGGAATCGAAAATATCCACATAGTTTGTATACACACGTCTCTGTAGGGTCATGGAAAGATTTGTTAATTCAATTAGGGTTTTCGATTCCCGGTCAATGCATGTGAGATTTTTGAAGTGAAATGCCATGTCCTGTGGTTCGGATTCCACGTAAAAAGGAGGTCCCGTGGCTCATAATCACAAGATTCACGGCCACGTAAAACTACAATCTTCCTTCCTTTTTTTTCAATTAGGGTTGTGAAAGCCCTGCACAACCAGACGTGTAAAGACATGCCTCAACTCAAAGTTGGATGTTGCCCACGGCAGGTCGTATATGTAATAATAATAATAATAATAATATTTTTTTTTTTTTTTTTTTTTTTAGGGGAAGAAATGCATTTACGCACAGAGTGTCGGGCTCCTGCTGCTGAGTAGCAGACTACCGACTAAAACTCCCCCTTTACTTCTGAACACTAGCCTGGAACCGTTTAGCACATTAAAACAATAATAATAATAATAATAATAATAATGTTATTGGTTTTACATCCCTTTTAACTACTGCTGCTTTTAGAGACACCGGGGTGCCGGAATTTTTGCCCGAAGGGGATCTTTAACGTGCCAGTAAATGTATTGACACGGCTCCCTCGCATTTCTGCACCCTCAAATGCCAGCTGACTGCGCCAGGATACGAACCTGCAACCTAGGGCCCAGCAAGCGAGAACGTTACCGCCGAGCCACGCAGCCAGTCCGGTCGATTATGTCTCCAGATCCATAACATTCTTGAGATACTTCTTATCTTTCTTTCTTCAATGATGGTAGCAGTTTTTATCTCGATTGTGGCGTTTGGTAGAGGTAAATCGTTTCTATGGCCTTCAACAAAGAATAGTTCTATTATACTCTTTGATAATAACAACGAGTTATAACTATACTCATACATTTAAGAGAAAGTAGGCTATATGTTCTTTACTGAACATCTTGTTTTCCAATAATTTTTATTTTTTATATACAAGATTTTTTTCTCAAGATGAATAATACACTTTTTATTAAATTACAAGCTGTACCCGGCATGCGTTGCAATGCCAATCAAAGAAAGTGTTGGCGTTGAAATTCTGTTTCTTGAAGTGCTTTTGGATACACAACATGTTAACTGCCTCTAAGCTATCGTAAAATGGATTTTCTAATTTAGAACCATTCGTGGGAGCGTGTACAACAACTTTCAAAAGTTTCATCGCTGTCACTCATTTGTTGAATCTACTCGTACGCTACCTATTGTGAAATGGATTTACTAAGTCGAAACCCTTCCCTGGCGTGTACACAATAACTCATCAATGATTCATCGCAATCGGATGAATGGTATATGCACGTTTACGGGGTTTTGTTTAAACGATTCGTGCGCTGTCACTTATTTGTTGAATCTACTCGTGCGCTACCTATTGAGAAATGGATTACTATGTCGAAGCCCTTCCCTGGCGTGTACACAATAACTCATCAAGGTTTCATCGCAATCGAAGAATGTTATATGAACGCAATAGGGGATTTTGTTGAAACGCTTCGCGCGTCGTCACCCTTTTGTTGCATCTACTCTTGTGCTACTTATTGTGAAATGGATTTACTAAGTCCCCTTCCCTGGCGGGTACATAATAACTGATCAATGTTTCATCGCAATCGGATGAATAGTATATGAACGCATACCTGATTTTGTTTAAACGATTCGCGCTCCGTCACTCATTTGTTGAATCTACTCGTGCGCTACCTACTGTAAGATGTATTTGCTAAGTTAGAAACCGTCACGTAAGTGTCCACAACATCTCACCCAAGTTTCATCGCTATCGGACTAATGGGATATGAAGACATAGGGGACTGTATTGAAACGCTCCGCGTGTCGTCGTTCATTTGTCGAATCTACTCGTGTGCTACCTACTGTGAAATGTATTTACTAAGCCAGAAACCTTCCTTGGAGTGTCCACCATATTTCACCCAAGTTTCACCGCTAACGGCAGAATGGTATATGACATTATATGGGACTTTGTTGAAACGCTTCGCGCGTCGTCCCTCATTTGTTGAATCAACTTGTTCGCTGCATATTGTATAGTGGATTTACTAAGCCAGAAACCTTCCATGACGTGTACACAACATCTCACCCAAGTTTCATAGCTACGGACGAATGGTACATGAATGCATACGGGACTTGGTTGAAACGCTTCGCGTGTCGTCGCTCATTTGTTGATTCTACTCTTGCGTTACATATTGTAATATGGATGTACTCAGCCAGAAACCTTCCCTGGAGTGTACACAACATCTCACCCAAGTTTCATCGCAATCGGATGAATGGTATGTGAACGTATACGGAACGTTGTCGAAACGCTTCGCGCGTAGTCACTCATTTGTTGAATATAAACGTGCGCTTCGTATTGTAAAATGGATTTACTTAGCCAGAAACCTTTCCTGGAGTGTACACAACAATTCACCAAACATTTATCACTATCAGACGACTGGTATATGACTTTATACGGGACTTTGTTGAAACGCTTCGCGTGTCATCGCTCATTTGTTGAATCTACTGGTGCGCTACCTATTGTAAAATGTATGTACTAAGCTAGAAACCTTCCCTGGGGTGTACACAACATCTCACCCAAGTTTCATCGCTATCGGATGAATGGTATATGAAATTATATGGGACTTTGTTGAAACGCTTCACGCGTCGTCGCTCATTTGTTGATTCTACTCGTGCTCTACCTATTTTTAAAGGGATTTACTAAGCTAGAAACCTTCCCTGGAGACCACACAAAATCTCAGCCTAGTTTCATCGCTATCGGACGAATGGTATATGAACGCAAACGTGACTTTGTTGAAATGCTTCGCGCGTCGTAGCTCATTTGTTGAATCTACTCGTGCGCTGCCTATTGTAAAGTGGATGTACTAACCCAGAAAATTTCCCTGCAGTGTACACAACATTTTACGCAAGTTTCATAGCTATCGGACGAATGGTATATGAATGCATACGGGACTTTGTTGAAACTCTTTGCGTGTCGTCGCTCATTTGTTGAATCTACTCGTGCGCTATCTACTGTGAAACGTATTCACTAATTTTGAAACCTTCACGTAAGTGTACACAACATCTCACCCAAGTTTCATCGCTATCGGACGAATGGTATATGAACACATACGGGACTTTGTTGAAATGCTTCGCGCATCGTCGCTCATTTGTTGAATCTACGCGTGCGCTACCTATTGTAAAATGGATTTACTAAGTCAGAAACCTTCCCTGGAGTGTATTCAACATCTCACCCAAGTTTCATCGCAATCGGACGAATGGTATATGAACGCATAGGAGACATACATACCCACCCACAGACAAACTATCACGTTACATTGATTTTTATATATATATATATATATACATACAGTATATATGTCGTAGTCCGATAGTGAAATCCGTCATTTCATGAAGATCCTCGGCACTTCATGAAAAGCCGGCATATGGTGTAAAAAGGGATAGTTACACCATCTGACGCGTTTCTTCATGAAGTGACGGACCGATTTAGGAAGATGGTGTAAGAAATTATTTTGCATTATCTGCCGAGGCACTTCATGAAGATCCGGTGTTTGTTGATTCGGCACTTCATGAAATGACTGATGCAATGAAGCCGTACATTAATTCTTTTAATTTATTGTTCTATTCCAAGAAGTAAATTATTGCTTGTTTATTATGATTTTCGTAATTAATTTTCACATAACAATCTAAATCTAATCGTGGAATACCGGATACTCTATACTCTCTATCTCTCTCTTATTTTAGTTTTTTTTGTAGAAGTTCGTATTTTTATTATTACATTTCTTAATTTTACAGTACTTATTTTCTATTCTGTAATGCATACTATCTTAATTTATTTTGTAGGTTATCTTTTTGTTCTTCAACTGTGTATTCTTTTTTCTCTCCTTCCTTCATAGATGAAATTTGTATTTTTGAACTTGATATGTAAAGAAGAAACATAATTGGGCTTATGTCTGTGTATATTAATATTGTTAAATAAATAGCTTAAATAAATAAATGAATACAAACATACCGTACATTAGAATACTTTGATTGCATAGTGTACTGTAAAATATTTGTCGAGGGATTTCTGCTGGGTTAAATATGGCAACAGATACGTTTCATTGTCTCTGGGAGCAAGCTAGTATACGCTGTCACGCAAGAAATGTTGAACAACCTACAGAGTGACGTGGCTTGAGGCTGCACTGTATTATTTAGAACTTCCCAAAATTAAATAAATAGTAAGTTCTTTGGATTATAACGATTGAATTAGCTCTGGAATCTCAATCAACCAAAGAGGAAATAGTTGGCTGTATTCATATTGGCTAATATTTATTGTGGGAGACAAGTGAAGGAGAGTTTGCATGTTATGGTAATACAGTAATAGTAATTATGTGTGTTTGTCATCATTCATCACCAACAGCGGTAGCTACATTCACTAACGCGAAGCTCTAGGCGAGGCGTTCTAAACCCGGTGCTCAGGAGCTCTACAGTGCTCTTTAAATGACATTTGGTGTCCCGTCATACGAGCAAATAGGTGCTCGCGAGCACAACCTCCCCGAAAATTCATTCTTTAATTCAAATTCTGTTGCCTGCTCGAGAATAATAGGGTTTTCACTAGATGGATTGACAGTGAAACATTTTATCTTGTAAAATAGTATTTTTTCATTATCAGTAATCATAATTGGACATCCCTGCTTTATGAGTAACGCGAAAGATGCTGATTCGACTCGACTGTCCACACGTAAATGATCTTTTCTGCATGAGTCACGCAAGCAGTTGCAGCATACCTGGTGAGCAGTGAATCACTAGATATTTCAGCACTTCAACGGGAGGGAGAGACGGGAAAATGAAAGAGAAGCGCATGCTTGTTGCATTATTATTATTATTATTATTATTATTATTATTATTATTATTATTATTATTATTATTATTATTATTATTATTATTATTATTATTATTTATTTATTTAATGGTGCTCGGGTACTTGGTATGGCTTGTAAAGAAGAGTGGTCACATTCTCAAGAAAGTTGAGAACGCCGCTCTAGTCTATGAAACGAAGCTATAAACGGACTTGTTGAGTGGTTGAAACCCCACTTACAGAGGTCAATAAAATGATGTTTCCCATTTTAAACTCTAAGGCAAATGCTGGGACGGTACCTTCTAATAGGCCATAGACCGCTACCTTCCATCTCTTGGTCCAGTTTCAATCAATCTCTCATTAACTTTTCATTAGTTTGGCATCAGGAAGGGCATTTGGCCTCGAAACCACCTGCCACATAGAAACTGATTGAACATCATCTCCAAGCCCATTGAAACTGGAATGAGTCCCGCGACGTAGCCTTGCTCATACAAATCTTGCACCCCGGCCACGAAGGCAACTGTAGCAAGTCGGGAGATTGTAGGTGCAAAACCCGGCGATGACAGCGGCTATCTAGATTGTGGTTTCTCCCCGTGGCGTTTCCACACTCCCTTCACCCAAATGTCGGGATAGTACTTTACTTCAAGTCCCGGGGCGCCTATCCCATCCCTGTCCCTAATACAGTTCCACACCTCTATAGTCATTACATAAACATATGTTCAATTTACACCCAATCACACGGGGCTGATGCTTGAGGTGTCCCAAGTCTCCCAAATGAATTAACAACAAAACTGGAACGATAACAGGCAAGACACACACAATGAAGAAGAAAGCAGAATTATTCTTTCAAATATTTCTATCTCTAATAAATAGGCTGAAATTCAAGACTTTTTCGAAGGCGAACCCTCCACTAAATCAACCAAGTGTAAAGCTTTTGTCTATGCCCCTCTTACTTCTTGCGAAAGTGTCGCGCTGAGAGACAATAGACGAAATATGACGCTGTTGTTTCATTTGAGGTATTTCGACATCGTGGTGTGTACTTGGGAGTGTGTAGAATCTGTCTGATAATCTGTGGTATTTGTAGTAGTGTGTGTAATTGTAGTTCAGGTTAAGATTTGGAAGAATGTGGCCGTGGCTTAAGTTAGGAACCAACCCGGCATTTGCCTGGAGGAGAAGGGGAAACCACGGTAAACCACTTCCAGGATGGCTAAGGTAGGAATGGAACCCGACTCTTCTCAGTTTTGCCTCTAAGAGTGAGTGTACCCCGATTCAACCCTCAGGCCATAATTAAGTTCCTATCCCTACCCTAGCAACCATAGTTGATTTCATGTCTACTTAACGAGTATTGTATATGCTGGTTCGAATCCCGTCGCTGACTGTGGCGTTTTCCCCCAGGAATTTACATACACCCTCTCGGCAAATGCCGAGTCTCGGGATACCTTCCCAAATTCGTTACCCATTACAGCTATACACATTACTTCAGTCATCACGCAAACACAGGTTATCAGAAAACATCCACCCAAATACACTGGGCTGATGCCCAAGATGTCCCTAGCCCTTAAAATAAATATACAAGACAACAACTACTGTAAAACAAGGCAACAAATGAACTATATTAAAAGGTGCAGATTGAACTAAAAAAATACTGAAGTAGTTATTTGGCAAAAAAATCCTCCCTCAGTGGGAATCGAACTAACCAGACAGTGATCCGAAGGCCAACACCATACCCCAAGTCCACAACTTAACTCTAACAATGGGCTGCTAAGAGATGTAGAAGGTCCCTTTATTGCGCGTCAGTAAATGAGTTCTAGTTCTTGTTTTAAAGGGTGGAAGCAAGTCATATTATACTGTCGGTTATCAGCTATTTCTCACGAAACGGCTCTAAACGACTTCTTCTTCCATTCACAGTACGGCAGCATACAGCATACCGTACTACTGTATTCCTTCTAGGTGCAAGGCCAATATGCAGGGAAGGGAATTTAGGGGTGAATTAAGTCCAGACCATTAGACATTTGTACCATATGTCATGTGTTCAATTTCTGAGTAAATAACAGCCCTTTAGTGTCCACTTTTTTATCCGATTAATTCTTGGAAGTCTCACTTCCCTCACACGTGTTCACCGCTGCCGCTACGGTACTTCATGAAGTGACGGGTTGGATTTCCCGTCAGATGATGTACAATGTGAATTACACTATGTGACGGCGAAATTTAGTCATTTCATGAAACCACGCGTCAGATGGTGTAACTGTACCTTTTTACATCATATGCCGGCTCTTCATGAAGTGCCTAGGATTTTCATGAAATGACGGATTACACTATCTGACTACGACATATACATACATTTCAATTGAAACGATCTTCGTTATTTGAAAACATTTCAGATGATTTGATGAACAATTTAACAAATCATACTATTTTTACCTCTGTAAAATGTAATCAATTTTCTTTTTCTGTTTTTTTCGGTGAATGAAATCTTTGGGGGCCCCAGATAATTGGGGGCCCTAGGCCTGGGCCTAGTCGGGCCTAATGGGTAATCCAGCACTGCCTGTGTGAGGGGTACAGTAGTCGGGTCTTAATCACTTTGGGAGGTGGGGACCAAGAGTTAACACTATCACAAAATCTGGAATGGTCAAGAATATCACAGTCTAAAATGCCAGCGTTATTGAAGTCTTGTTTCACTTCATTAAGCCACAAGCTGCCAGTCTTGTAGCCAATTAATCAAGTTGAAGATCATCTTGGTGATTCTGGTTGGTTGGTTCCTCAGTTTAGGGGCTGCGACGACGCGGTCATGTAGCCCCGTGAACTTTGGGTGTGTGTAAAATCTGTCTGATAACCGGTGTTAATTGTGATGGCTGTCGCTCCCCATACGGAAGAGGTGCTCTACAAAACTGTATGAACTCAACAAACCATGCATCTAACAATGAGCGCGTAACCATAGTGATTGTACATTAACTAATTCCATTGCGATTTGTATACAGTCGTGCTTCTTTCCAAATTTAATATGCTACTTGACCTGTGCGTGCAGATGAATGGTCAAGGGAGAGCCCAATCAACGAGCAACGCTACGGTGAATTTCCAGAAAACACACCCTCCTTATGTAGGCAATTAGATTATACATCCAACCTGCCTGATATGCTCCACGTCGATATGAGTTCATGCTAACTAATGGCAATATCAATTACTGAATTGCAGACCCGAGTAACGAGGTCATCGTGTAAGTCATCCCGGACATCCCTCAAGAGTCATGTCAAATCTTCTGCAGTTCAACATTCACAAGAACCAGCTGACCTCCGTGCCTTATACAGCATCATTATCTATGTGCGCCCCGATAAACACGGCAAGCTAAAAGCCGGCTTTGACTGGCGCAGACGCGGGCGTGCGTACATGGTTCAGCCGGTGGTAGGCGCACTCCGCTGACTCATATCGTTGGTTCACACGTGTTTTGTCATTCATATGGACGTGCATCTGCAAAGCTTAGACGTTAGTGTTGCACGTTTAGTGAGTATTGTGATTACTGTGATTGTTGGTCATGTCTAGACACCAATTCACATTGCGCGAACGTGTGTATATCCATAATTCGAATATGAAAACAGAAAATCATGTTCTGAAAAGGAACGAACATTTCGAATCAAGTTTCCAAGAAGACCTGTGCCTAATGCCAGTACAATTAGGAGGCTCGCTAAACGATTCAAGGAAACAGGCTCCGTAAATAATAAGAGTTGACAGATATTCTTTCATCGGAAGATATCAGGTGTCTGTTACGAGAGAAGGAGGACATTTTCAGCATCGGATATGAGCACTGTTAAGTACGCATTATTGAACATGTTTGGTAAAAGTGTAAAAGTGCGCACCAACCCCCTGCTGAACCACGTACGTGCGCCCGCGATCTGTGCCAGTCAAAGCCAGCTTAGCTTGCCGTGTTTATCGGGGCCCACATAGATAACGACCCTATAGAATCAACATTCCAGTGGACTTCATCGTCAACTGCAAACATGGAGATTGCGAGTAATGAGTATCTTCGGTGATGAAAATCGGTAAGTGTCTAGTTTATTAACAGGTATCATGTGTGGGTGTGAACTAATATAGTAGGCCTATTGTTCGAGCCCTTCTGAGTAAATAAAGAGGTGAATTCCCATGTGTTTCAGCAAGCGCTAGTCGCTTAAACATCAACTCCGAGACACATCTGATTACAAAGAAGAACACAAAGAGGGAGACAAAATAAACACAGTATATCAATACTAAAAGGATCAGAAACACTACTCCCGAGATGAAGAGACAGCAAACAATATTAGTAGTGCTTATGCCATGAAATAGGATTATTACACTCATGTGGTTGAAATGTTTTGAAACATAAGAAAATGACAGACGTCATTCAAATTATAATGATCGAAAGAACGTTTAGCTCTTCAAATTTTCTTAAAGGCAGTCAACGACGGCCAACTGTTGCTTTGTATTAAGTCTGATTTAACATGTAGAGTGATTATTAATTTCTATAATGGGAGAACCAGCCATTATCCACAATAAGCAGTCAATAGATGACAAGTCACCAGTAGAAACAGTTGTCGCCTACATGGCAAACGCTGAAAGGTTACGATCAGTTTACAGCGATTTAGACGCAGTGTTGCTGAATATTACTGCGAGACAGAACCTTCGACAAGATCACATCAAACGACATCTTAAACAGAGGATTCGTGGACTAGGCCTACCGGGGAGACCACGTTAAAAAAAACGCGCCATGTACTCTACCTCATGGTGGTGTGGAAACGAGTATTCAGCCAGACTCTTCTAGGTAAGATCGCCTTAAGTAAGACTAGCAAATACTGTATTTAATTATACTTTATATGTCTAAGCACCCCATCCTGAGTAGGGACCTTCCCCTGATTTTCCCACACCCTCTCTCCAGACAAATGCTGGGATAGTACCTTATTTCAAATCCCAGGTCTCCTAGTCTATTCCGGACTAGTACAGTCACCCCGTGGTAACACAGGATGTCGTACAAATCAAGCACCCGAAATTGATGACTAAGATATCTGAATAAAAATACAGGAGAGGTATACCTTTGTATACATTATAAAACTACTGAAATTAACGATATTACCAGAATGAATAGCCGAGAAAATATCTGAGATGATGTAGTAATAGTTGTTTACTCCTCCGCTGTCTGAGACTCACACAACCATCCCTAATAGGATCACGACCTATGCTATATAGTTTGTACCAATTTTGCAAATCGGTACATGTTCATCTTATCTTCGAGACGCAGCAGGAGCTCCAGGTCTGGCCGGATTATCATGAGAGCATACACCAGGCCTCTTCTGAGAATTCCTTTCGCCAAGCTGGCGCCTGGCTACTGATGAAATGGGATCGCCTAGCCTTTCTGCCAGAATTTCTACCCTTCGTGCGAACTGTCACTTAAGGTATTATCGTAAATGGAAAAGAGGGATAAGTCAAGCTTTGATCCGTGAACTTTTGAAAGGTGAACATTTCCTGTCAGCTTCATTCGCCAAGCTCTTATTCTGAGAACAATCTTACAGGAACATTGTGTAACGCCTCAAGTCCTAGAACGTTTCTACGCAGTAACCTGTGTTGGGGTGAGATTCAATGATACCAACTCAAACCTCGGGCTCTGGCCCTTGTGTTAGCGGGTTGGGCCACTAGTCGCGTGTGGTATTACTGGAGTCAAGTGGTGGGGGGACTCTGGAATACAGGCGTGCGATCTGTGGCTGGGGGGGACAGTACGAGAGGAAGGTTGGTGACGGAAGGACTTAAAAGCGATCGCCTCCGGGGGAACTGAAGCCAGCTCCTCCGGAGGGCCGAAATACACCAGGTGGTATGAACTCAATTTGTTAGAAGGGGCAACCGTTCGATGGAACATTAAAACTGTGTCATTTTGCTATGTCGTTAAGGCCATGTGACGGTGGACCATATTTTGAGCGGACTGACATTTTATTTTAGTATATTAGCATGTAATATTTTGGAAGGGTTTGTATGATTTGGTGGTACCTTAATATGTAATTACTGCAGGGTGGGTTATTATTGCCCTATTTCCGGTTAGCTGGATGGGAACCTCGTGGATTTAACTTTGGTCAGATAGGCTTCAGAAGACAGTCAGTGCTGGACTCTGAAGCTTCTCAGACGCTTTCGTTCACTAAGGAACGCGTTTGTTGCTTTATGCAATTTGTTTGTGAAACGGCACCAGGCCTAAATTTCATGTTGTTTATTTTCCTTGTATCCTTGCGGATGAAACTACCCTCAATTCTGTAATTCTATTAATCGTATGATGGGGAAAAGTAATTTTGCCAACTGGGCAATGTCTGACTTTATTTTATTCACAGTATTATCCGTAACTTGCATTACCTTTAAATATAAGCCTAAGTTAAGCGGTTTAGGGTTTTAGTTGTAATTTAATCATGATTTAATTGTATCTTTTGATTTTCATTATATTTTGTTATTGAGATGTTGTTTTTTTATTGACGGCAGTCAGTAGGAAGATTGTTTCTCTTCCCTTCACCATGTGTGGCAAGATTAGAATTATCGGCCTTTCTGAGTACGCCCAGCTTTCCATTCAACAAGCTGGTCTTGACCCATGCTTCGTCCTGCCTGATCTTTTCTCCTAATTCAAATCGGGGTGTTCTTGAATACCACGAAAATTTGGAACATTCACTCCTAGGTTTTATTTGCTGTGAACTCAGCTGACCTAGTGAGTAATTAAATTAGCCCTTTCATGTGTTTTTCATTATTAATTTTTGGTATGGTAATGCCATGTGATTAATTATTTTGATACGCTGATATTATTATTATTATCAGATCTTGGGTAATCAGAAGAGAAAGGGGGGGATGAGAGCCTGTTACATAGTTGAAATAATTGCAGCTCTGACAGCCATCTTTGTCAAAGGGTCAATAATGCCAACCCCATGCATTCGGTACTATATCGCATCCGGCAGACCAATGGTTTTCGCCTAGACCAATAATGGTTCGGTAGCGTGACCAGGCGGGCCCTGGTTTTTGTCACGCACGGTGGGGGTTGTCACGCATCAATAATCTTTATCCAAGCCAATGGTTTAGCATTTTATTTCATTATTCACGTGTCGTGTGGTGAATTTTTTGTATCGGACATGCGGGCAACGGGTGACAACGGGTATGACGTACTGTCTGACGTCAATGCAATATGATGCCTATGGTGAAATGAACACGAACAAGAATACTTATTTACGTAGTAAATGAAATTATTTTCGGTTCGCAATATCTACGAATCTATTACAGCAATCTACACGTACACAATAATCTTCATGTAACAGTACATAACTCTAACACCTACATATATAAAAAAAATCAGCATTGCGACCATCCGAAATATTAGACGGTTCTCAATATCTTCGATCTATTACAGCAATCAAACTGAAAGTTTGTATGTTGATAGAGACAGTTAACATAAGTAGGTTAACAAAGGTTTGGTGCCTTTCAGTCGGTCAACACGAATGTACCCATAAGAGTTGGGTTTTATCCTAATCCTGAAAGAAATGACATGAGATTAATAAATACACTAGGACGACCAGTTTCGATCGTCAAACGATCATCATCAGATCCATTACACTTACAGTGTGGTCCTAGTAGGTGTCTGAGAACATCTGCCTATCTTCTTCTTGGTCTGCCACTGCTTCTCTTTCCTATGTAGGGGTCCCACATGGTTGTCGTCTGGTGTGACGTGCTCTGCCCACTTCCACTTTACTCTTGTGGCCTGCTGAGTAGCACATTCTAAGGATGTCATTTCCTGGAGTCTCTTATAAACTAGAACGTACTTAGACGCTCACTATCTAAAGCCGAACATTAATATGACCCATTATATTCATTTTAGGGAGCCATTTTAATGTTCGGTTTTAGATAGTAGGTCAAGCGTCTAAGTACGTTCTAGTTTAAGCATTCTGTAGCATTCTGTAATTTTCACCTCTAATTGAAATAGTAATATAATCTGCGTATAATACAGTTTTCACAGACGACTTCGGTGGCGTAGTTGGTAGCATGCTATGCCCAAGGTCGCGGGTCCGAAGTAGTCGGATTTTTAAGAGCGTTAAAAATCCCTCAGAATGCCTTCCTTCGGAGGGGATGTAAAGCCGGCGATCCCATGTCATAAATTTATGGCATGTAAAAGAACCTTCCACCAATTACACTTGAGTGAAGCTAAATTATAGGTTATATTAGACTAACGCTCTGAGGTTCCAACATTCGTGGCCAGGAGCCGACAGCGGTGGCTTCTAGTAACCAAGTTCAGAACAAGTTGTCGTTGACGGTGGCGTTTGATAGCTTAAGTAGGAACTACTTGAAAATTGAAAGTCTGCAGTCCTTACTTGAATTTAAAAAAAAAACAGATAACACACACTAATACAGTCATCACTATTAACACCGGTTATCAGACAGATTCTACACACACCTAAAGTACACGGGGCTACATGACTGCGTTGCCGCAGCCCCTAAACTGAGGAACCAACCAATCAACAGTTTTCACACTGTCTAAAATATGAGGCAAATTTTAAATCGTATAGATCAACTAGCACCTCAACCCGGCTTCGTCCGGTATCTTTAACGGTTTACCCAGCGTAAACTTAAAAGACGCACGGACGGCAGGTCCCAGATGCAATTCAGAAAAGCCGAGGTGAACAGCGAAACTCCAAACACATATACTCTTCTCTGAAGTCTTAACTCGACATGACTGGACAGTTTGATGCTGGCCGAAGCTGGAGTGATAGGCTCGGTCGCTAGCTCATAAACTTGCTGGGAAGCTAATAATTCAAATTTCCACTGATGTGAGATTGTTTGAAGAAATGAAAACGTAAAAACACTTATAGTGGGCGATATGTTAAAGATAGAGATATGCTGTCGCGGACTTTTTTGTAGAACTTTTCATGCTGAACAATTCTTACACTTATAGTATGTAGATATTTTTAACGGATTACCCAAGCGTAGGCTGAAAGGCGCACGGATGGCAGGTTTTTTTTCGACTCAATTTACTGAAATCGATACTGCTCGGCTTTCTTTGGTCATAAATGAATGTATTCTATCGAAACCTTCCTCGAGAAATCCTTTATAGAATGATGAAAAGTGCATCAAAATTCCTTCCAGTGGTTCTCGAGATTACCCATTACATCCTAGAATCAGGGACTTTGTTTTATATCACTGTATATAGAGACTATCCATATAATAGATTAAAGGCAGGTGGTTTGTGGTGTCATCCTGTAGGTGATCTACCCGTCACTGAAGAATAGAAATAAAAATGGAAATTAAAAACAATGGAGAATTGTATTTTAACTGTCATTTGGTCACATCAAATATATGGCCAATTAAATCAGAAGGATGAGTTATTCTTTCCGAGGTAAACGGGGATAAACGAGAATTTTAAAAAAGAACTTAAATACCTGTTAATATTCCTCTTAGAAGATAAATGCTAATCATATTTTAATAACAAGTAGATCCGTGAAGAACTATACAGCCTATTTTCATATATCCTACTCATGTTAATTGCCTCTATCAACATACAAAATTTCAGTTTGACTGTTGTGATAGATTCGTAGATATTGTGAACCGTCTAAATATTTCAGTTGGTAGCCAGGTTGGATATTTATTTATTTATTTACTATTACATGAAGATTATTGTGTACGTGTAGCATTCAGACTTCAATCGCGTGATTTGGACACAAGAAGTAAAAACGAGATTTTAAAATTTCGCACAGCTGCCGTCTTGTGGTTATAAAAACAATTGAAATAAATTAGATGTCAGTGATTAACATTTGTATAAGCAAAGTTTCACTGCACTCGGATGGTTAAATCACAAGAAACGTCCATTTAAATATTTATACTGTGCCCAATTAGACACGGCAGACTGGCATCGAACTCGGGTCTTATCAAAGAAGACCAGGCCCATGATTCTGCCCAGAATCGAATCATTGATCTCTGACGGGGAACAGCTACAGGGAACCCGAAGAGCAATGAGTTATATCTGCATATAATCATAATAGCATGATTTCACGGCTAGAATGGGAATATCATAGCTTTTAAGGTGGATCTTTGCAAAAAAAATACAAAGCCCATGTACGTTTTAGAAGCCTGAATGCTAGAAAGCAAACCAGCTTGACAGTTGACTAATCGTAGTTAGTGAAGGGGCGTTTTTAGGTGACGCCAAGGAACTAATTTTCGTCTGGACCGCAGGAACAGCTCAAGATTAATGACTCTGGGATCCACCGGCGCACAAGGCATAAGAGTAGAGAGGGGGCAGTCGCCCATAGAAATTAATTGATTACAGCCAATTGGAGCATTGAAATGAAATAAAACTTACACCCAGGTGAATATATTCTAGGAAAGATAATTTAGGAGTGTTCTCACGCCTAAATTAAAGCCTACATCTATAAAGGAGCCTCTGAACAGACTGCTTCCGCTCGGGAGGAAGGTTTTGGAGACCGGCAGAGGGGGAATTACCAGGATAGCGTCATGACGCCATGGAAGGAGGCAATTAACTGTAATTAATTGGCCGAAGCGATCGCTTGCACGCGAGTGACTTTGGGACCTCCACACCTAGACAAACGAGAGTTCTACTTCACTTTGTCTGGAAATGTATTATTTCAGGAAGGGAGTCGGTCCTGAATGTCCAGTGGACTATGATTCACAAGAAAGCCTTATATAGGAGACGCTTCGCAGGGAAGTTAGTTCGTCTTCAGCTCGTCTTGACTCAACACGTGAACTAACACGCTGCCAGATCACGCAAGAAAGTGCGCGAGTTTATAAAGTATCGACGCTCAAATGTATTTAGAGAACAATGGAAGCGCATCATGCAGCTTCACAACAGTAATTATGCATCGTGTAAGATTAAGTCTACAGCAGACGTTTAACCAATAACATACGCGAGTATAAATTCAGTACAGCGTAGGGATAAGTTAGGATGTTTATGGACAGTGAAGATACCAGAAGGTGTTGTCATAGTTAAAAATGACACATTATTGTCAGGATTACTACAGTTACGGGAGCCTGGAAGGCGTCACAAATAGTCGTGACAGAGGATTGACAAAATTGCAGTAGAGGTGATATAAACTGTAGGTGACGGGAATCGAACGCACGCACACGCAAGGCAGACTTTCATGGAGACCAGCGGTTGTCGGGAGTTAGCTGCATCGCATCTCTGAGGTCAGGCGATAGTTGGAGTCCAATCAAGGATCCATGTGTGAAATAGTGCGGGAATTGTATATATAGTTATATTACAGTGATTTTTAAAAGTGTTTATGTATGTGGTAAAATAATATGTATTGTGTCAAAGTGAGAAAAGCCAGTGATGGAAAATATGATTATTATGTGTGAAGTGTATACCATGTGTCGTGCGATAGATATCAGGATGGCTTAAGCTAAGCATCATGGTAGGCTCGTGGCTGGCGTGCTGGATTAACCCAGCAAAAATGAAAGTGAGTACAAATTTAATATGTTGATATGATTAAATAGCTCACCATACAACGAAGCATCACTCTGAGACTAAGAATTAACATTCATTTATGTACGAGATTACATCCCTCGTATTTTGGTAAAATATGGCTTGGAGGATGATTTGTTTACGGCCATTTCGGCGTAAGACAATGATGAAAGTAACGGTAACGTTAAATAATAATAATAATCTGGAGTCGGTAACAGTAATGAATAAAATAATGGGCATGTCAGGCCTAGAGTACGTGCAAAGTGTGTCATGTCTAACGTAAGAGTACTGTGTTATGGTAAGCAGTAAGAAAGAAACGTAAAATATCGAGATAGTGAGACTTTTTCAGTGTCATTGAGTTGTTGAATGAATGTTTATTATGGTAAATTCTACAGGGTAGTATTTGAGAACCATTAAGGTGGTTAATGTAAGCCAGTAAATTTATACTTGTTTTGGGAGCTACATAAAGCTTTGGCTTAAGAGTAATTGCAGAGAGGACGTGAGTGCTTTAATAATTGAGTCATCTATAAGAAGTATTGTTTGAGCCGCGTACAGCGAGCAAGTAACGTAGAATCAAGAGATTTACGTCAATAAGTTGCGGGAATTATCCAAACATAGCTTGCGCGTTAGGCGACTCTAGTCGGCTAATCTTCGATATCTACGATATAGTATAGCCTTGGAGCATACTTGTGTTATTCTCAGCGAAGTGGGACAGAGACTGTCTGTATCCACCGTTTGCAGAATTGTTGTCACTAGGGATAACTATTAGAGACCCTGTGTGAGCCCATGTATAAATTGATCTGCCCTTAGAGGTAAGACTAATGGTTCGTCGTATAGGAAACGCCGATTTCCTCTTATTATAGGCAGCTGCACCAGTGAGAGAACTTTAATACTCACTTGAGATGCGCGCCAGAGCCGCTAATGTCGCCACAGAACGGCAAAGCTATCCATGATCCATCCCCTGCCATGAATATTAATTAGGAGCCGAGTTGAGTCCATTATACTCTAAATGTTGGTGTTAAATAATTAGAATGACTCAATTACTAGGGACACAACCCACTCAGGGTACTGCCCCCGTAAATTGAATTACATTGAGACCACGATGGCTGTATTGGCAAATATGAAGAAAGTTATGGCTGTCATAGTTGTGACGTGGATATTCATGACGTAAGCACGGATGACGCTGACTTCACGCAAGTAGGCTGCTTGAGCTGAGATTCTTGGTGACGTCATGATTTTGTTCGAGAAAGATCTGAGATTTACGACGCAGTCGCAGGGAAACGAGGAATTGTGCTGAAGAAGAAGTTACGCGATTGGAGGAAAGACTCGAACCAATGAACGATAGTTTGGAGGGAGACGGAGATTACTGAAACTATCATATTTAATTACTTTTGGAATGCAGAATTGTGGAAAACTATTTTCAGTTATGGCATTGATTTGGAATTTTGAAGAAATTAATTTTGAGTTTTTGAAATTTGAAAATCCGTCAAGTATAGCCAAAGTTAGAAATTCTAGCGATGACGGAGAAACAAGCTATGGAAGGGATAGATACGCCCCTTATGAAGTTGATAAAAGGTCTTGCACAGCAGAGAGGAGCTCTCATACCGCATATATATTTCTCATACCGCATATATATTTCTGATGTCATATAGTCGTTTTCGAGTGAATAAGTGAAGTAAGTCGTCTTTAGCGCGTGTGGTAAAGCCCACCGCATCGAACGAGCTTCGAGCGTGCCGCAGTTCCATTTTACGGTGATTGAAACTAGGCGAAGTTGAAACGCACACATTAACGAGTCTACAAGATAATATATCAAGAGTTGACTAATGCCTTTAAGCTAATTCTATTGTGCAGTACTATATTAAAGTGTGTAGAAAGGTTGAACATTTTCAAGATTATACTTTGAAAGATATTGGCATTTTAAGACGGCAGACAAAAGTGATTTTCTCGCCACCTGAGAAGCACTTTTATAACATCACAATCTACGCTACGGCTGACACGTGTAGTGCAACCGTGATATTACATATTGCATTTGGTGATACAACGCTGCATTCTAACATGGAACAATATAATATGGCAGTTCTTTCAACTATTATAACGGAAATGGAGATGGAAGGCTAAGGACTTTAATGCAATTGGGACATATATCAATGGAGTGAAATAGCAGCATGGAACTTCGCTAATCGTCTTTCTACAAAAGCGAGCATGTAGTGAACATCCAACTACACTCATGCCTCGTTGTCCAACGCTGAATTATATCAAATGGCAGTGGAAATATTTTCATACTCCACGATTATGAATATTTCTGCGGAAATAACTGCAATAAACTTCATGGCGAATTTCTGCCAGAACTTCAGGGAACTTTCAAGAGAGGCCAGGGTAGACCCGGCTCACAAAGAAGAGTTTTTCCAGAAGGATGTCTATCGTATACACGGAGCAGTGCAATTTCCGGAGGAGGAAGCAGTTCTATTCTCCGAGGGCGCTGGTTCCAGGTTCGAGGTCGGAGCACATCTTTTTGGTGAAATGGAACCAACAGCAGTCTTCTTTGGAAGATTTTCCTCTAGAACTTCAATCAACAGATAAGGTAGTCGTGAACGTTTCTTGTTTTATTTGAGTCATTTAGCGATATCTGAGCAACCATTTTTCTCATATGTTCTCTCCTATATTTTGCCCCATATTCTTGTTTGATATTTCTGTACTCAGTACACTTCGATGATTTATGCCTTTTTCGACGATTTATTAAGACATTGTTATGTCATTGGCATAGTTAAATAATTTTGGATCAGTTGAGACTGATATATTATATTCTTTCAGTAATTTGCATATTTTTGTAGTCACGATTTGACTGTAAAGTTAATGATTTTCTATGGCAGATTTGAATTCAGACAGCGTGTCACTTTATTAAAGTAATTCTATTCAGTAAATTACTTTGACCAATTTTCTGTTATCCTCAAGAAAGAAGAATAATTAAAAGATTTTAGAGCGTTAAAATCTATTTCTGTATCGACGATCATGGAAATACTAGTCGTTTTATGAACATGATTGCAACATAGATATTTATCGTCAGTTCTGAAATACCATGGCATTATAGACAATTTTATGAAATATGAACTTTGATTACGATTTATTGAATACAGTAACGAGCATTTGATAGGAATTTTTCTCAATACTAGATTGGAACAATAATGTTTGCATTCCATAGTCTAATTGTATTCTATTCGACTATTTTGCAGTTTAGATGAACTTTGTTTGAAGATAGTATTTTTATACTACGATACTTAGGAGATATTAATCTCAATTTTGATAGACCAGGGAGGCGTGTCTAATCGTATTTGCTATTAAATTTATTTGTGATTGGCAAATTTTTACTTCATATCGATTCATGAATGAAACCCACGAATGTTAAATAAAATAACAGTTTTGAAACAATGAATGAATATAAGAATTTTTAAAGTGGAACTATGGATGTATAATCGTTAGTTCAGTGGACGTGTAAAAGTCGCTGATGAATAATGCCCTTGAATAATTGAAGGAGGTTCCCACAGTAATTAATGAAGCTGATGAATTTGTAAGTGGAGGTTTTTGTGTATATTGTGGAAGATTTTTATGCCATATATATGGAGATATATGATGAATTCTGGGCCTATTTTATGCAATTTGTGCATTTGAGCGAGGTATTTTTCCGCTGAGTTTATTGTCCAGGTCCTTTGAAAATTAATCATGTGAAATTACTGTTAAAATTAACAAGAGTGTTAAATAATTTGAGATAACGATTGTGAATGGAGGTTTTTTGTATATATTGTGGAAGATTTTTATGCCATATATATGGAGATACATGATGAATTCTGGGCCTATTTTATGCAATTTTGTGCGTTTGAGCGAAGTATTTTTCCGCTGAGTTTATTGTCCAGGTCCTTTGAAAATTAATCATGTGAAATTACTGTTAAAATTAACAAGAGTGTTAAATAATTTGAGATAACGATTGTGAATGGAGGTTACCGTCACAAATAATAATAATAATTATTAAAACTTATTAAACCTGAATATAAGCTTAAATATAACTAACCATCATTGGTCGATTATATTAACCTGTTTTGAGTAATTATCAACCGGATAGACGTGTGGTTTAATGTATTTCTAAAATAAATAATATTAATATTGTAAATAATTGTGTAAATATCTTTAACAATAATGTGAAATGAAAGGGATTAAGAGAGGCGTGTATATATTTTTCAATTGTCGTTTGACAATATTATAAACAATTTATAATTGTTATAAACAATTAATGAGCATTTGTTATAAACATTAAGAGTTTGGTTAATATACTCTAAAGAACGCTAATTATACATATGGATTATACCATTAAACAAGTTTTGGGATTATTAGAGTAATCCAGTAACATTTAATTGAAGCATTTAAAAGATTTGCGTGATAATATTTGAGTTGAGTTGAGGACATTTAAAGTGTTTGAAAAGGAGCTAGGCTCAGAGGTTACGAGCTTATGCTAACGCTGGCTGGACAGGTGGGTTCACTTGACGACGTAGGCATGCGACATGATGTAGGGTGGATCGCAGCTGGCCTGACAACTGTATGTTAGAGGCCAAGGTCGACTACAGAGCAGGCTTGCAGTTATAAATAAAGTGTGATGTTTATGAAAGAGGAAAACAATTGCTACATGTCTCGTCCCAATTTCCTCATCCATTCCAAGTGTATTACTATTATTACGTTCTTTATAAGCTAGTAAAGCTGAGATTTTGTATGTAACGTTTACAAGTCCTACAGGAGGACATGATTATATTGACAATGGCTTCTGATTGCCACGTATATTTTGTTGTCTATTTTTGTTAGAATCATTCCCTTTATGTGAAATAAATTATTGTACAGTTTAAAGTTTCTTGTTTCCGTTTTGGTTCATTTTAAATATCATGGTGGAGGTTATTGTGAGGGCATACTTTAAGTGATCCAGTTGGCAACCCATACCCGAGATTAATTTGAAGAGGTAAGTAAAGGTAAGTATGAACCCCCGTATATTTTGGTGTGTTCCACAATAAGTTCTTGTTAACTGCTGTGCTCTAATCTCGGTAGTATCTGTCAGTGCCATTTTCATTGATGTAGCTGTGCCGGTGCGATTGATTATTGGCAATCCGATTGAGGGGGCGGATATCTGACAGCCTACTATCCGGATAATCGGGGACAGTACCACCAGTGTAACTGCACCTGTAAATAAACTTGACCTTGCAAGGAGCCAGATGGGGTGGCAGGAAGGCCACTAGACCGGCGGCCATCTTTCTCAGGCAGCCGAAATTAATTTATTGTCCGCTTGGAAAGGAGGTCTGTTGACCTGATCCTTTTATTTTAAAAGCGTAGTGGGACACTGAAGAATCTCGATATTTCGAAAAGTAATTAAGATATGATTGTTGTAATGATGCCAATTGAATTAAATGCTTGATTTCCACACACATACCATGTTGGATCGCTGTGATCGGATAATATTTGACCCAGTTGTTCTCTGAGGAGGAATACTGCACCAAGTAAATATAGGCATCTTTGTAAAGTGTATTTGCCCAGTTTACACTAATTTATTCATACGGGTAGCGTAACTTCAATGACATGACACGTTTGTAACGATAATGTTTGACCAGACCTAGAAAATCGTTGCATGGTGAAGCTATAAAACATCTCTATCCATGTGTATTTTGGAAGGGAAAGTGTACTACTTCAGCGTTTCAAATTGTTGGGAAAAAAGAATACGAGTTGCACGACACAACACTTGTTAATTAAGGCATAAGATAATGAATTAATGTTACTGAAAGTAAATGCCCCGTGTAAAACGGATAAATGTTTAATAATTGCAGATTTAATGTCATTTAAAGATAATTTGTGTTTATTGTGTTGTGATATTCCAGTTTGTGTTAAATTGTGCCACGTGAAGAACACTATGAACACTCGCAAATGTCAGAGAGTATCAATAATAGGATGTTTGGAATAGACTTGAGTGCGGTGAAGCACTAATTTTAAGGAGAGACTCACAGATAACTTTGATTTTTGTTGTGGGAAGTAAATGTAAAGTATCTTTTGTTTGTGTTATATGTTGTATAGTCATAATTCTCTATCATTAAATGTTATATTTAGGAATATGTTGTTTCTTTCAAGTAGAGTAGTCACCTGACAGACCCAAATCCTGAGCATGTGATCGTATGTTGGGCATGAATATCCCATACCTCGAAATACCGTGAGTTAGCTGGGATACGAACACATGTTCCATATGATGACGACTGGGTACAATAATTCGCGTCGCCACAATGTTGGATTTGTGCTTACCAGGTTACCGAGAGTCATATAGGTGAACTTATGTTCATAGCCTCTACGAACATAAAAACATACAGTTTGATTGCAGTAAAAGATTCGTAGATATTGAGAACCGTCAAAATATTTCAGATGTTCGCCATTTTGGATTGTTATATATTGAACCCTTTATCCATAGGCTGTATAAAGTATTCTAATAAATTACTCATCATCTTTTGATACATTTCTACAGACAGCAGATATGAGAGTCAGACGGTGTTGGGAAATATTGAGAAATCAGTGGCCGAGAGGACACAATGGTTTAAGCTCCTGTGGTATTTTAGGAGGTAGCATAAATATTCTTGACACATAGGACAGGTGCAACTTTTAGCGCGGAGATGGCTTGGGCACGCACAATATCGCCTGTTGCTATGAGTGTTGGCGCCAAGAAGAAAGTCGAATGCTACGAAGTAATTGGTCAATCTTCATGTTAACCACTCCCTATGGCAGAAATACATGTAAAAGCGCGCAAAGACATACAAGTGTCTGAGCCAATAATATCAAGACGCCTTGTTTTAGCGGCAACTCGGCTTGGTAACGCATCATGGTAAATTAACGCGGGAGTTATCTACGGATTAATTCCACGATCTATTCGAGCCGGCTACAGCATAATCGTAACCTCCACACTGTTACGAACACAATGATACCTATCGCATGCTAGTCTGATAATTATTATGGAATATTTTTCTATGAATCCCCTTCCACACCTACCCTAGTCAGTTTCATTTATAAGGATCCAGAAAGCTTCGAGAGGACACACTTATTTTGTGCGTCTGAGGACGTAACGTCGACTCTTTATTTTGTGCGTCCGAGGACGTGACGTTGATTTTTATTTGAGCATTTGAGGACGTAAGGTGTCCAAGGACACGAGGCATACTCGGCAATATTTTTCATGTATTTGAACGTGAAACATTTTCATCCAGTTATAAGTGTAACTTCAGTGATTTATTTGTAGTCCCACCACTACCAGTAGGACCAGTTCATCGAAATAATTCACCAAATAGACTGTCAAGGAATTTAGTACTTGATAGGTGAATTTAATAGGAAATATATCGTGTGTGTATCTGACAAAACTTTATTTAATTCAGCACGAGATGACGTCTAGGAACGAGACCGGATCTTGGAATCAGTAGGACATTTGCCAGAAGATGTCGATGACGAGATAAACATATTAAAGGAGATGGCTGCAGACGTTTCCTTGATGCTGTTTTAAAGGATTGAGGACAAATCAATTTATTTATTTATTACATCAGCTATGGTATTATGGGACATATTTTTGTAGATATTTGTTTCCTGGTTTGGTAATGTAGATTCTTAATTCTTGTTTACTGACACATTAAGTATGGGACAAGCCAAGCGTTGTGCAATTTGTAAATATTGTGATTTGTGTTTGGTTCAACTTTACGGGGCGATGCGCAGCTCGTGCTCGCATTCGCTTGCGTAAATCGCGGTCAAGCATTATTATTCGGAGGTATGCCTTATAACAAAAATGGAACTGAATTAATTTTGAGATTAAAATAGAATTTGGAGGGTAAAGATTATTTGTGAGCAGAATTTTATGATGGATCAGGATTATTTTGATAGTTGCTTTTCAGCAGAGCTGAACGGGATGGCACTTTGCACCCGAGTTTTTGTTGTGTATTTTTTTGTGTGTCAATGGACGCAATATTTTTGATCTGTTTTGAGCCGACCCAGTGGTATGTTTGTGAGAGTCAGTCCAAGCTTTTGGTGCGTTGTGTGATTTTCATGATGTGCTAGCGAGAATATATCATTGTGATTATTCTGTCTTGCTCCACACCAGCCCAGTTCATGACCTCGCGAGGCTGGACTTGTGGTATATAATTGGGTTTTCTTGCCATCCAGGTGGATGGGTGAGATATGTTGGCGTTTCCAGATGGAACGTGCACTTAGTTTGAGGGACTGAGAGAGATAATTGAGGCAGCGATGATTCATACAAGAGGGGCGCGCTCAAATCAGATAACGCGACTAGTCATTAGTAGCAGGCCAGGATCCTGTACTTCAATTTAAGACGTTGTTTAAAATTCACAAAACCTGATCGGTTATAATGAGTATTGATTGATTAAATGGGTGCTGTCAATAGTTGTAAGGTAGCTTCCGAAACTCCTGTTTGTCTGGCGTTTTATAAAAATGTAAACATAGTTTTTCAGCCCTAAGGCTTGTATATTGTTGCTTTTGCTTTAATTCTTGTGTGTTTATTTTACGCGTTCAATGACCCCGTGTGGCGTTAGGAGGTGCGAGGCTATGTTCCCTGTTGTGATGCTAGCGTTTTTGGCCTATTTCTGGCACGCTCTTTTTATTCCGTGTGCTCTGGCACCAGATAGAATCTCAGGGAGATTCTTCATCTTTTTATATTATTAGATCTTGCATGTGTCAGTAGTAATTAGTGTGTTAATTAACGGTGGGTCCCATAGCCATAGTGTGATTTTAAAAGATGCAACTCCGTGAGCAACATGACTGTTTCAGTTGTAAACGGACTCGCATCAGTACTCAGTTTCTTATTAACGAGCAGTGCACCACGCATTATATAACTTCTTGACCAGGAAATATGGACTTGCATCCATATGTTGACGAGCGAGTTCTTACAGCTCAAAGTTTATGTTATGATTTATCATGTTGTGTGAAGCTGTTTTCACATTGTTTTGTTGTGACGAGCGAGTTCCTACCGCTCAGTGTTATATTTATTTATTAGGGGGTAAAAGTCAGGGAGGATTTCTTTTTATTTATTATTATTATAATGCACATAATTTTCAGTCATTAAATTTCTTTTATTCTACTTGTTATTCATTTTATTTCTAGTATAGCCTCTGTCATGGACCTTTCTATTCATTAGAGCATGTTGTTTTTAAGCGAACTTAGCTGTGTATTGCAGTCAGGACTGAACACGACCCCGTAGATGACTCTTGAGAAAACCATGCTTTATTGAAGGGTGCATAGACAAGCTGGCGTAGCCAACGTGAGGCCCTTCGCTGTTTTGGGCTTTTCTAGCGGATCATAGACAAGCTGTTACCCTACATGTGGCGTTTCGCTGTTTTTGACTGCTTGAAATCACCGGAAGTGATATTTTGTTAACGTAATTACGGCGAAGAGAAATACCGCCAAGAAATTGGAATATACAGTAGAATCACGAGTTTGCAAGTTAAATATGATTCACGTTTTGTTTATTGATGTAATTAGTAAAAGTAATGTACGTGAAATCGGGCGCCCATTGATTAAAAGTAAAATTAGATTTGTTTAGAAAGACAAACTCATGAATATGTTAGGAGGCTGGTAGCCTTAAATGACAATTAATACTTTGTTAATTAGTCAGTGTTAACATCAGATCTGGATAGTAATTTTATGACTGAATATGTGCGGGGTTAAAAATGTATTACGTAAAATTAGAACCATTCAGTGATGATTGATTTGCGAGAGTAAAGGGAATAAGTTTAAATGAACTGAAAGTGGTCAAATGAAGTAAATGTATGTCAAGAATTATATATGTGTGTGTCAGGGAGACATTTCCATGCCATCCTCCTGTTTTCTCAGTGATATATATTTTTGTGTGTGATAATGGCAACAGTAGCGGAGATCCAGGCGATCATTGAAAGTGCCACGGCACGAACCCAGAAACTATTAAAGGAACAGAGTGAAAAATTAGACATTAAATTATCTGAACAGAATGCGCAATTATCCGAACAGAATGAGTCATTCCAGACTCGAATGAATGACACTATAAAAACACAATTATCTGAACAGAGTGAGTCATTGGAAATTAAATTAATTGAACAGGGTATCTCATTACAAGCGCAAGTAAATGAAAATATAAACAAACAATTAGAAGCGCAAGAAAGTAGAAATACGAGTCAGTTAGCCACATTATCTGCAGAGATGAAAGAGTACACTACACAGCAGATGATTCAATTCGCGCTTGATATAAGTAAGAATAACGACAAACAGCTAGGTCAGATACAGAAATTAGAGGACACCTTCAACCGTAAATTAAATGATTTGGAAGAAACTGTATTAGCAAAACTAGCTCAGATAGAATTAGCATGCAATGTAAATAACACTGGGGTTAAAACGGCACAGGATGGTCTTGAAAAGCGGTTTGATAAAATGGAGGAGGATTCTACGTTTATCCAGGGGCAATTGTCAGCAGTAAATGAAAGTATTGCGGGCCTGATAAAGGACATGGATAAATTAGAAATACAATCAGCAGAGCGATGGCGAAACATAGAATCGGACCAGGATAATTTAAAGAGTACGTTAGATGAGAATAATCTACGTCTAGAAGACAGGCTTGAGAAGATAGAATCGAATCAGGAGGACACGAAACAGCAGATGGAAGAAAAACTGGGAGCGATTAAAGA
Source organism: Meconema thalassinum (assembly GCA_946902985.2). Lineage (NCBI taxonomy): Eukaryota > Metazoa > Arthropoda > Insecta > Orthoptera > Tettigoniidae > Meconema > Meconema thalassinum. The sequence continues at coordinate 959,577,028 of OX336388.2, read as the reverse complement.
TAGCATCAGAAAGGATTGGCGTAAGATGAGCAGCGACTCTAAAGAAGAACGGTTAACGATCATAAAGACCGTAGGTGATAACCATACACGCATTAAAGCACTTGAGGAAGAAATCAAGAGTAAAATGAAGGAACAGTCGGACAGAATCATAAAAGCAGAGTTGCGTTCACTGGGACAGAACACGTTATTTCAGACAGAGCACCCTAAAGATAAGGAAGTTGACTCAACAAGCCAGGGGGCAATTAGCGCGGCGAGTAGCCACGGACTGTCAGGCAGCCCTTTAACGACTAACACAGAGGGATTTCACAACAACGTTGGAGGAACCTCTACTCCTCAACATGGCTATCAGCACCCTCAAGTCGTACAAGTCATTCGATCAAATGAATTTAAACCTAATAAATTCACAGAAAATTTTGGTGTCACACCGAAGGCGTATCTTAAAGAGATTGATGACTATTTTAATGACAATATCATACCGCCCGCGCGTCGTTTAAGACTGATGGAACGATTTCTTTCGGGAAATGTACTTACGTGGTTCTTGAGCTTCAAGTATACTTTCGGAGGGATGGACGAGTTCAAGGATGCGTTCCTTAGAAAGTATTGGTCGGCTTCTCTACAACAAAGCCTTAGAATGGAACTTTATTCGAGAAAATATCAGTCAACTCAGCAGACGAAATACTCAGATTTCTTTTCGTTACAATTGTTGAAATTCCGGGATCTTGATCATCCTTTAGAAGACTCAGAGCTGGTTATGACGATTGCACGGCAGTTGCCAGTCAATGTTCAGCAGGTGTTAGTAGCAGCAAACGTGGACACAGCGGTTCGAGCCGAACAGATCTTACGTCAGATTGACGAGACAACATCTCAATTGCAGCAAAGAGGGAGACGACAGCTGGAACTTGTAAACACAACGGAGGTGGTTAAACCCACTCAAGTACACACCAGGTCGCAGGCCACAAAGATAAGTGTGTCAACAACACCAAGACGTGGTCAGGAGGGCGACGAAAATAGGTCACACCAGCGACATGAAAATAATAATGATAGGCAGACTCAAGGCAACAATAGGTATCAGCAGCGAGGATACCAACAATGGAGAAATAATAGGAGAAATGAGGGACCCTACAGACGTTACGAAAATAACAATAATGAGAATCGACAGTGGCGCGAGAGGAGATACCAGAACCAGGGGGACTATCAAAATTATAGGAATGAATGGAACGACAGGCACGCAGAATCGCAGCGTTACCTGGAAGAAATACACGCTAATGGAGGGGACGAACAAAAACATTGGGAACATTCAATTAATAGGAGGTCAAATCCAGACATTCACATTGAGGGGGCTGAGAGTTTATTGAAGCAGGAAGAACGCCAGGGAAATACGCGACAGAAGGATGATGGTAGTCGCGGGTGTTGTAAAAAAAAACAATAATTGCAGAAGGACTCACCCTGTAAGAGCAACAGCCGGATTGTGAAGAAGGTTGGGTCGTGGCACACATACAAGAGTGGATAGCTTTGCCGGAAGATTGCCTGGAGGAGATTGTAAAACCACCGCCCTCTTAAAATAAACATATTCTTGGCGTGCCTCCTAGCTGCATCACTGGAACCAACTAGAAAAGAAAGGAGTACGCAGTGGAAATGGATGTTAATTTCTGACCTGTGCTGGGCCCGTACTTGCAGGCCAGATGTGCCGAGCGACTCCAGACTCCGTGAAGGTGGTCCCACGACGAGTGGTAGGAATACCATCCTGGTGCTAGAAAGCTAGAATAAGTTAGGCCTAGGGTTGAAGAGAGAGAGAGAGCAGCCCGATCGTCAAACACTACTAAATAAGACACATGGATAAAGAAATGGAAATTTAATTATAGTGAAATCGAACACACAAAAAAACCGACCAGAATAACACACTCAAAGAAAAGAGTACCCTAGGGGTCAAATACAGTCACTTTCAAACGGGAAGGATGATTATAAACAATAAATAACTTACAATAATAAATAACGGAAACAAATAAAATAAATACCTGTGCCACTTCCAATAAAAATGATGTAAAAAGGGAGGAGGTAATTGACCAAGAGGCAATCATACGCCGGTCGCTGGTCAACAACAATCACTTCTCAGCCTAGAGATGGATGGTTGTCATGACGACCACAAATAACAAGCATAGCAAAGATAAAACAAGAGGCTGTGTGCGTGTCGCAAAGGCTGTGGCGAGCAATGGGGATGCGATCGAGCTGGCAGTCCCCAGAGAAAAGAAAAGCAAAACCAAAGATACTATAAGAAGAAACAAATGACGTCAGGTGTCCGTGAAATTTATCAAGATACATACACGCAGTCAAACACACAAAATGCCAGCCGACGATGCAGAAATAAAACTCAAAGCAACTCGTGCTTGTAGGTAGTCTAGCAAAACATGCTAAACCTATATGGTCCCCAACTTACGTTCCGAGTTCGAGCTGAATACGGTAAGGCCTACTTAAAGTTACCGCCGTGATCCAGTTGCCCGAAGCATGGAATGAAGGGAAAACATAAGGGCTAAAATATATGGTGTCATGCCTCGTGTTGGGAGAATGGTCGAAACGCCAACGTCCACAAACCACGGGAGACCCATTCGAAGATATGCCCAATCAAAACAGCATCAATGCACCTGGCAGCAAGAAAAACATACACTCACAAAATCACTCGCAGATATATTTCACGGCACAAATAAAAGGTTAAACGAAGACTCAAACAAAATAAAACAGGAGACCGCCATTACGATTGGTTCCACAGCAATTCCAAGCACACGACGAAGATCAAAAAGAAAGGTTAAATTTAGGAAATGAGCATAGTGGACACAAGGTTAGATGTATTACTTACATGAGTAAATGGAAGGCTTCGGCATAATAACAATGTTAAATAAAAAGGAAAAACATTACATTTTAAATAATAAGGCGGAGAGCCTCAAGGCACGTCCGGACAGAAAGTATCTCACATGGCGTCTGAGTCTACCGGGACGGCCGCCAAAGAAAATAAAGAAAAGAGAGATGTTAAACATGGCTCAGGATCCACACCACCCCCCAAAAGAAAAATTATTTATAATAATAAAAGATTTTTCTTTTTACATCACTAAGTACCACCGCTTTGAAATCAATCATGTCCCAAGTGTTCCAAAATACACAACATCCTTATCACACAGGTGGTTTGTCAACAACTATAACAGTACACAAAATATGAGGGGGGAGGGTGATCGATATAACAATCACTTAAGCAATTGAGCCATATCAGAAAGATTACAGTTATAAAATGAAGTAGTATATAAAAATAATCAGATCGCTTCGGCGATCGCAATATCAGGACAGAACTCCTTCGGGGTCCCCAAAGGCGCGCGTTCCTTTGACGATCCCTGGGCTTGTCATAATGGTATTACGGTTCGCCTGAGCGTTACAATGACAAGAAAAGTAGATAGAGACACGGACGAAAATCATAAACAAAAGACTTTCGCCCTTTGACGCCGAAGTCTGCCATTCTCCTTATACCCATCATGAAAGTGACGTATTAAAATAACAAAGAAGCGATATAATGTGTCCATTATTTATAGAATATAAATTCTCTACTGGCCGAATTCGCAAAAATACATATTTTTACAATAAATATTAAGTTACACAGAGTATGTAGGCCTATTTCTTCTTGTATTATTTTCTTTCTTGAGCTCGTAAATTTGTACTTGACTCTGCCTCGGTCAAAATTGGTTCAATAATAGGCAGGTCAAGGAGACGCCATATGAATACTAGCTTCCTTGGATAACATAAGCAAATTATGATTGGCTAACCTACGCAGAAAAAGGACAACATTAATCACAGCAAATAAGAAGGTTACACAATAAATGGTTTCAATTGAGATATGTGAGCTCTGGATACGTCGGTGGGATTCTCCTTGGAGATCAATTCAACAGTGACAGGTGTTAAAAATCTAGTTATAGTTTTGGGCGTGCTCCAGCGAAGCATTAACTTAGCTGACTCCTTATTCTTGGCCGAACTCTGTGGGTGCAGGCGCACTAGCACGTCGTCATTCACCTGAAAACAAACAGGTTGCCTACCCTTGTTATAGCGAGACGCCACGCGATCTCGTGCCCTTTTCAGATGCCGTACAGCAACTTCCCATTTTTCTTTGACTGAGGTACGGCGGGATGGCGCAGCCAGATAATCTATTTTCCACTGAAGCTGAAGTGGATCAACAATACGCCTCCCTAAAAACAATTCCGAAGGGGTAGAATTCGTCGATTCATGAAGAGCAGTGTTAAATCCTAAGGAGAAAAACTGAAGATTTGCGTCCCAACGTGACTGATCTGCGTTGTGGAACGCACTCAAGCAAGCCTTCAAGTTACGATGAAACCTTTCAACGTGATTTGGCTGAGGGTGGTAGGGTGCCAAAAAGACATGATCAATTCCCCAAGAAAAACACATTGATCTAAAAGACTTGGACCGGAAAACGCTCGCGTTATCGGACACTAAAAACTTTGGAGGACCAAAAACACCAAAAATATGATTGGTCAAAAGCCTAACAGTGGTACGTGTCGTGATTTCCCTGACAGGAAATAACCATACAAATTTTGAAAATCCATCAACGACAGTAAGTATAGCTTGATGACCAGAAGATGACCTAACTAGGGGACCAAAATAATCTATAAACAGGCGCTCATTAGGATATGACATCGTGTCAGCGTGGTGAAGTCCAATGCGAGAATTCTTTGCTGGCTTAGAACGTTGACACGTAACACATTTTCGGACGAAAGCAAAAGCATCCGCTTTCAAATGAGGCCAGAAGAATTCCTGAGAGATTTTATGGAAAGTCTTCGTCATACCTAAATGTAATCCAAAACAGGATTCATGGAAATACGCCAAGAGCATACTTCGTATATTCTCTGGCACGAAAATCCTACATTTCGAAGATCGAGGAGCGGTATGCACTATAACATCATTGCGCAATGAAAACTCAGATACACCAGGATCTTTCCCGAGAATTTTTTCACGCAATGTGACACAAAATGGGTCATCTGCTTGGTACGTACGGATGTCAGTAAAAGACCATGGAATGTGTTGGAGAAGATTCACTGGCTCGGGGATCTCAACAATGGGAGGAGGTTCCTCAAACATGCGTGACAAACAATCCGCTACAACATTTTCACTGCCTCTGACGTGAATGATGTCAAAGCTGAAAGAGGATAGACGAAGAATCCAACGATTTATACGTCCCAATTTTTTGACATGCGAGCGCATCCAGGACAGAGCTTCATTGTCGGTATACACTATGAAATGCCGATGTTCTAGAAAAGATCTGAAACGTTCACAGCCGAATACGACAGCCAGACTTTCTTTCTCGAAAGTGGAATACCGGCGTTCGCAATCATTAAGCATCCGACTGGCAAAAGCGATGGGTGCCAAATTACCATGCACCTGCTGACTAAGCACACAAGAAACTGCGACATCACTCGCATCACAATGTAACATAAAATCTTTCCCAAAATCCGGAGTTCGAAGGACGGGAGCAGAAGAAAGACATTCTTTCAATTTCTCAAAGGCGAGACACTGGTCGGGGCCCCACACGAATCGTACATTCTTCTTCTTCAAATAATTCAGGGGCGCTGAAATGTCCGAAAAGCCCTTAATGAACCTACTGTAAAAGCCTGCCATTCCCAAAAAACGTCGGACTGCTTTCACATTCGTGGGAGTAGGGAACTCTTGGATACATTGCACACGCTCAGGGTTCACTTCTATGCCCACATCCGAAAGAATGTGACCTAAAAATTTGATTTGCTTCGAAGCCAAAGAGATTTTGTCCGGGTTAACAGTGAGTCCGACTCTGCGAAGACGACATAGGACTTCACGTAAATGGATCAGGTGATCCTCAAAAGACTGACTGTAAATCACGAGGTCATCAAGATAGTTAAACACAGATGAATACTTTAAATCTCCAAATAACTCATCCAAAACCCTACTCAATACTTGTCCGCCGATAGAAATGCCCATGGGTAACTTATTGAACTCAAAAAGGCCGAACGGAGTGGAGAACGCAGTTACCTTACGGCTCTCGGGATCGAGAGGAATTTGATAAAATGCACAGTTCAAATCTAGGACGGAATAGTACTTCGCCCCGTGAAAATGCTGAAAAGCGCTCTCCAGAGTTGGAAGGGGAAAGTTGTCGAACACCACCTTAGAATTGAGTCGACGATAATCAACTACTAAACGAAAAGTACCCTCTTTCTTAGGCACCAGGAATGCTGGACTACCATAAAAAGACTTAGAAGGACTCACAACACCGCGTGCCTTAAGATCATCAATATATTCTCTCATGGCAATGAGTTTGGGTGGAGAGCACGAAAATGGCGCCGACCTAACTGGAACCTCATCAGTTAAATCAATATGACACTCGTAGCCGATAGCGGAACCCAGTTCCGACGTGAGAACATCCGGAAATTCATTCACCAAATCAGATAAAGCGTCACGTTGACTCGTGAATAAACTAGGAGGGATTAGAACAGCAGAGATACCAGAAAAATTACAAGGAACACTCGCTTCACAAGTATTAAAATGAAACCGCTCCTTGGATTTAAACAAAAAACTGAAGGAATGATCCGAAAAATCAAGCCTCAACCCTGCTTTGTGCATAAAATCAGAACCTAAGATCATAGGCGTAGATAAGTCATCCACCACATGGAAGTTCCAATCCCAAGAATAACCACATATCTTAATATGACATGTTACAACGCTAGAAACAGAAATAGATGACTTCACCGCAGAATAAAATTTCAAACCCCCATCTTGTGGACAAATCTGAGTAACAGGAAGCTGTTCCGCGATGGAGCGCTGAATAAATGAACGTGAAGCACCAGAATCCAGTAAAGCGGGTATCGACAATTTCTTAACACTTACAGGGACCCAAGGACAGAAGTTTCCAGTCGTGGAAATGTTCATTTCCCGGCGAACTTCATTGCATGGCCACTCCGGCGGGTCTAAACCGGGGACCCATGCTCGTTTCCCTGACGCGAAGCACATCTAGGACAGGCTATGTGCGTCACGTCACGAAGACCACATGTGTGACAAAACACACGCGAGGGCGCACGGCAGGAATTAAAATGATGCCCCAAACGATCACAATTCCAACATTTTATACGGTTATACATGTTCGGGTTTCGAGGTAACTGTTGATCCTGAGGAGCGGGATTCGCAGAAGAAGTAGCATTGGGAATACTCCCGACAATATGCGAGTGGGGACGGTTAACTGCCCGGTCCTCCTGACGAGATATTGAAGATGGGTGCGCAGTCCTCTGAATCTGGGATTGCGCGCATGCAGTCTCTGGAAACAAACTGTCAGAGGGAAGGGGTGGGGGTACATATGACTTGCGCAGGCGCCGATTGAACTCGCATTCACGTCCTTGATCAACAATGTCAGCCACACTATACACACTGGACCGGCGTATGAAAGACTTGTACTCAGGTGCTAGATTTCTATACACAATATCAACACGACGAGTGGTAGGAATACCCTCCTGGTGCTAGAAAGCTAGAATAAGTTAGGCCTAGGGTTGAAGAGAGAGAGAGAGCAGCCCGATCGTCAAACACTACTAAATAAGACACATGGATAAAGAAATGGAAATTTAATTATAGTGAAATCGAACACACAAAAAAAACCGACCAGAATAACACACTCAAAGAAAAGAGTACCCTAGGGGTCAAATACAGTCACTTTCAAACGGGAAGGATGATTATAAACAATAAATAACTTACAATAATAAATAACGGAAACAAATAAAATAAATACCTGTGCCACTTCCAATAAAAATGATGTAAAAAGGGAGGAGGTAATTGACCAAGAGGCAATCATACGCCGGTCGCTGGTCAACAACAATCACTTCTCAGCCTAGAGATGGATGGTTGTCATGACGACCACAAATAACAAGCATAGCAAAGATAAAACAAGAGGCTGTGTGCGTGTCGCAAAGGCTGTGGCGAGCAATGGGGATGCGATCGAGCTGGCAGTCCCCAGAGAAAAGAAAAGCAAAACCAAAGATACTATAAGAAGAAACAAATGACGTCAGGTGTCCGTGAAATTTATCAAGATACATACACGCAGTCAAACACACAAAATGCCAGCCGACGATGCAGAAATAAAACTCAAAGCAACTCGTGCTTGTAGGTAGTCTAGCAAAACATGCTAAACCTATATGGTCCCCAACTTACGTTCCGAGTTCGAGCTGAATACGGTAAGGCCTACTTAAAGTTACCGCCGTGATCCAGTTGCCCGAAGCATGGAATGAAGGGAAAACATAAGGGCTAAAATATATGGTGTCATGCCTCGTGTTGGGAGAATGGTCGAAACGCCAACGTCCACAAACCACGGGAGACCCATTCGAAGATATGCCCAATCAAAACAGCATCAATGCACCTGGCAGCAAGAAAAACATACACTCACAAAATCACTCGCAGATATATTTCACGGCACAAATAAAAGGTTAAACGAAGACTCAAACAAAATAAAACAGGAGACCGCCATTACGATTGGTTCCACAGCAATTCCAAGCACACGACGAAGATCAAAAAGAAAGGTTAAATTTAGGAAATGAGCATAGTGGACACAAGGTTAGATGTATTACTTACATGAGTAAATGGAAGGCTTCGGCATAATAACAATGTTAAATAAAAAGGAAAAACATTACATTTTAAATAATAAGGCGGAGAGCCTCAAGGCACGTCCGGACAGAAAGTATCTCACATGGCGTCTGAGTCTACCGGGACGGCCGCCAAAGAAAATAAAGAAAAGAGAGATGTTAAACATGGCTCAAAGAGTGGATAGCTTTGCCGGAAGATTGCCTGGAGGAGATTGTAAAACCACGGAACGATCACATCAAACAACTACCTATTATTTATGCCAAGATTGGTGGAATTAACGTGAGATGCTTAGTTGACACGGGGTCACAAATCAGTCATGTATCGGAGGCTTTGGTTCGAGAGTTGGGACGGAGTCAGAATATTCCTGTGATTCCAGTACCGCAACTCAATGTGAGGGGCGTCATTCCCGAACGCACCGTCACTTGCAAACGTCAGGCATTTATAGAGTTGGATATATTAGACCATATATTTGGACAGACTTTCATCATAATGGCTAAAATGAATTTTAACATTATTCTGGGTGCAAATTTCATTTGTGACTACCAGGCAGTCATAGATTTGCACAATAATACAGTCAGTTTTAAGGAGTTTGATAAACTGAAGGATGTGGGCTTACACATGGATGAAATCATTACAGGGAAGGACGTGAGTTCATGGGCATTGGAGGCAATAGCAGAGGAGACAGAAGAGGAGATACGAAAGGCGGAAGTTGACCTTATAGATGTGGCTGTTGTGGAATTAAATGAAGAGAGTGACTCTCAGTGACTCAGTTTGAAGAATTATCACAGGAGCGGCTCAGTGACATCCAACTAGGGGTTAAACATAGGAAGAAACTTGAGGAAATCTTAAGAAGACACAAGGCAGTGTTTGACACAGTTCCAGGGAAGATAATACACTTTCAGTATTCTATGCAGGTTGAGGGTTGGTCCCCATTTCGAAGTAAATTGTACCCTATACCAGAAAAACCTCGGGAGCAGGTCAAAAGGATTATTGATGATATGTTGCAAGCTGGGGTGATTAAGAAGACTCCTACACCTTATTTAAATGCGATTTTGGCAGTCACAAAACCAAATGGATCCATTAGACTTTGTCTAGACGCCAGAAATCTAAACATGCGCCTTATTTTTCCCGAGTATGACAGAGCGCCAATCATCAGAGACGTCTTAAAAGGATTTAAGAACAAGAGCATCTATTCATCCTTAGATCTGACAAGTTCGTTTCACCATATCGAACTGGATGAAGAGTCACAGCTTCTTACTGGCTTCGTGTTCGATAATCAGATATATTGCTTCGTCCGTATGCCCTTCGGCGTTAAAACAGCTGGATGCGCATTAATTCGAGCCTTGGATCGGAACCTGACTGAAGAAGTGAAGGAAATGACGGTACAATATATTGACGATATACTATTGGCTTCAGATAACATCGAGACACATATGGAAAATTTGGATAAGCTTTTGGACAACCTTAGAACTGCAAACTTTAAGGTCAACTTGAAGAAATCCCATTTCTTCAAGATGGAGATTTTATACTTGGGGCACATCATTGACCAGGAGGGAGTGAGACCAAACCCTGCGAAGATAGAAGCGATAAAGAATTTCCCTACACCAACGAGAGTGAAACATATCAGAGCTTTCCTTGGCGTGACGGGTTTCTTTAAGGAAATCTGCCCAGGATATACTGAAAAGCACATATGCAGGAAATGCTGAAGAAGAACAACAAATGGCTTTGGAACGCTGAGTGTGAGAAATCATTTCAAGAGTCTAAATTATTACTGGAAAATTGCATCAAACTAGGTTACCCAGACTTTCAACGGAAATTTATTATCCAAGCGGATGCTTCCATGGTTGGTATAGGAGCGATGTTATACCAAGAATATCCAGCTAACCTTCAACATCGTGATTATTTAGCATTTGGGAGCCGCAGATTGCGTAAACACGAGCGCAACTATACGGTCACGGAACTCGAAGTGTTAGCAATACTTCATGCTTTGCAACAATGGAAACGAATTTTATATGGTTACCCCATTGTTATTAGAACAGACCACAAAGCACTAACGTTCTTGTTCAAGACATCTATGGCTAGCGAGCGTGTGACACGTTGGTCCATCTATATAAAACAATTTAACATCGAAATTGAACACTGCCCAGGAAAAATGAATGTAATTCTGGATGTATTAAGCAGGAACCCCGAGCCTGATACCGAAGAAACAGCGATTGTACAGCATATTGAATTAACAGCAAAGGACCATGCATTCTTGGAGGAATTACGGGAGATACGACGAGAGCAGGAAGCAGAACCGTGGATGTACCAAATGATCCAGTATTTTAAGAAGGAATTACCAGCAGGAACCCAAGCCTACAGAGAAGCAAAAGCCAGAGAAGGAAGATATGTCTACCTCAAAAATTTACTGCATAAATGGATAGATGAAGAGCACACCAAATTACGTATCATGGTACCTGCATCATTACAAAGAGGACTTACTTGGCACATACATGAAAGCTTCGGTCACGTGGGAATAGGCAAGGCACAGGCGACCATAGAAGAAACGTTTACATGGCCGCAAATGAGGACTACCATCTGTGCCGTAATAAAGACTTGCGATCCCTGTCAGAGGACGAAGCCAATTATTACTTAATGAGGCAGTATCCTAGACCATTGCTACCACAGAAACCCTGCGAGCTTGTGGCCCTGGATTGTTTCGGTCCAATCCCGAAAGGTAGGCGAGGTTGCCGTCACTTACTAGTGTGTATTGATGTGTTTTCTAAGTTTGTTGTATTGTGCCCCATTCAGAAAACTACATCGAAACAAGTACTCAGTCGTATTCGAAATAGAGTTATTCCAATCCTTTGGAAACCAGAGTTTATATTGTCGGACCATGGAAGCTATTTTACGAGCACCGAATTCAAGAAAGGTATGGAGGACTTGGATGTAAAACACATGTTTAGCAGCGTTCGCCACCCTCAAGCTAATCCTAGCGAACGAGCAATAAAATGCGTTACTAAATACTTATGGATCTTTATTCCCAATGAACATCACAAGTGGGTAGACAGGATCAAAGACGTAGAGACCTGTATGAACACAACTAGACATGAGTCGACAGGCCAGATTCCCATGGTCTTGCACATGAACGAATATCCAGTAAGATCGTGGAGCAACATCATCAATTGCCCACATGGTCATGAGTTGAGAATTGAGAGAACGAGAGTCCATATGAGAAACCAGGCGGATCGCAGATTACGTCGTGTCATAAATAAGAGGTATCACAGAGATACATTAGTCAACGAGCTTGTGTTAGTATGGAAGCCAGCGACATCTGATCCAGAGAAGAAGGTATTTAACAAGTTCAGTCCAAAATTTATCGGACCCTTCTGTATTGTACGTAATCTTGGTAACAACGCATACAGAGTGAGAGAATTGAGTACAGGTACAATGTCTGTCTACAATGCGGCGAATTTAAAATTGTATTTTACTAGTGAACCATGGGAACGCAGAAATAATGCTGCAAATTGAATATATGGAAGTACTTTTGCACATCCAACTATAAGTGCGTCAGTGAGTACGTCAGTTGAACGAGGAAGTTGGGAGCAGCCTGTTGTGGTCAAACACTAATGAGCTCTGACGATCATGACACAGCGAGCGATCGAGCGAGAGTGATAAGGATACTGGACGGGAGAGAGACTAGCCTTAGGCGATCAGACAAGCAGGTAGGCTTGGAATGCCTGAATGAATGAGGGAGCTGGATGTAAACACGAGTGCGTGTCGACACTCCAACGACAGTGGCGGCTAGACTAGACTTATGAGAGGGAGATTTCTCTAGGATTGGCAGAAATGGATTACAGATGATATGTGTTTTAAAAAAAATCGACTATATGCTATGTTCGATTTTTTCCATGCAGGAGGATTTTGAACCCTTTATCCATAGGCTGTATAAAGGATTCTAATAAATTATTCATCATCTTTTGATACATTTCTACAGACAGCAGATATGAGAGCCAGACGGTGTTGGGAAATATTGAGAAATCAGTGGCCGAGAGGACACAATGGTTTAAGCTCCTGTGGTATTTTAGGAGGTAGCATAAATATTCTTGACACATAGGACAGGTGCAACTTTTAGCGCGGAGATGGCTTGGGCTCGCACAATATGGCCTGTTGCTATGAGTGTTGGCGCCAAGAAGAAAATCGAATGATACGAGGTAATTGGTCAATCTTCATGTTAACCACTCCCTATGGCAGAAATACATGTAAAAGCGCGCAAAGACATACAAGTGTCTGAGCCAATAATATCAAGACGCCTTGTTTTAGCGGCAACTCGGCTTGGTAACGCATCATGGTAAATTAACGCGGGAGTTATCTACGGATTAATTCCACGATCTATTCGAGCCGGCTACAGCATAATCGTAACCTCCACACTGTTACGAACACAATGATACCTATCGCATGCTAGTCTGATAATTATTATGGAATATTGTTCTATAAATCCCTTTCCACACCTACCCTAGTCAGTTTCATTTATAAGGATCCAGAAAGCTTCGAGAGGACACACTTATTTTGTGCGTCTGAGGACGTAACGTCGACTCTTTATTTTGTGCGTCTGAGGACGTGACGTTGATTTTTATTTGAGCATTTGAGGACGTAAGGTGTCCGAAGACACGTGGCATACTCTGCAATATTTTTCATGTATTTGAACATGAAACATTTTCATCACGTTATAAGTGTAATTTCAGTGATTTATTTGTAGTCCCAGCACTACCAGTAGGACCAGTTCATCGAAATAATTCACCAAATAGACTGTCAAGGAATTTAGTACTTGATAGGTGAATTTAATAGGAAATATATCGTGTGTGTATCTGACAAAACTTTATTTAATTCAGCACGAGATGGCGTCTAGGAACGAGACCGGATCTTGGAACCAGCAGGACATTTGCCAGAAGATGTCGATGACGAGATAAACGTCTTAAAGGAGATGGCTGCAGACGTTTCCTTGATGCTGTTTTAAAGGATTGAGTACAAATCAATTTATTTATTTATTAAATCAGCTATGGTATTATGGGACATATTTTTGTAGATATTTGTTTGCTGGTTTGGTAATGTAGATTCTTAGTTCTTGTTTACTGACACATTAAGTACGGGACAAGCCGAGCGTTGTGTAATTTTTAAATATTGTGATTTGTGTTTGGTTCAACTTTACGGGGCGACGCGCAGCTCGTGCTCGCATTCGCTTGCGTAAATCGCGGTCAAGCATTATTATTCGGAGGTATGCCTTATAACAAAAATGGAACTGATTTAATTTTGAGATTAAAAATAGAATTTGGAGGGTAAAGATTATTTGTGAGCAGAATTTTATGATGGATCAGGATTATTTTGATAGTTGCTTTTCAGCAGAGCTGAACGGGATGGCACTTTGCACCCGAGTTTTTGTTGTGTATTTTTTTGTGTGTCAATGGACGCAATATTGTTGATCTGTTTTGAGCCGACCCAGTGGTATGTTTGTGAGAGTCAGTCCAAGCTTTTGGTGCGTTGTGTGATTTTTATGATGTGCTAGCGAGAATATATCATTGTGATTATTCTGTCTTGCTCCACACCAGCCCAGTTCATGACCTCGCGAGGCTGGACTTGTGGTATATAATTGGGTTTTCTTGCCATCCAGGTGGATGGGTGAGATATGTTGGCGTTTCCAGATGGAACGTGCACCTAGTTTGAGGGACTGAGAGAGATAATTGAGGCAGCGATGACTCATACAAGAGGGGCGCGCTCAAATCAGATAACGCGACTAGTCATTAGTAGCAGGCCAGGATCCTGTACTTCAATTTAAGACGTTGTTTAAAATTCACAAAACCTGATCGGTTATAATGAGTATTGATTGAATAAAAGGGTGCTGTCCATAGTTGTAAGGTAGCTTCCGAAACTCCTGTTTGACTGGCGTTTTATAAAAATGTAAACATAGTTTGTCAGCCGTTAGGCTTGTATTTTGTTGCTTTTGCTTTAATTCTTGTGTGTTTATTTTACGCGTTCAATGACCCCGTGTGGCATTAGGAGGTGCGAGGCTATGTTCCTTGTTGTGATGCGAGTGTTTTTGGCCTATTTCTGGCATGCTCTTTTTATTCCGTGTGCTCTGGCACCAGATAGAATCTCAGGGAGATTCTTCATCTTTTTATATTATTAGATCTTGCATGTGTCAGTAGTAATTAGTGTGTTAATTAACGGTGGGTCCCATAGCCATAGTGTGATTTTAAAAGATGCAACTCCGTGAGCAACATGACTGTTTCAGTTGTAAACGGACTCGCATCAGTACTCAGTTTCTTATTAACGAGCAGTGCACCACGCATTATATAACTTCTTGACCAGGAAATATGGACTTGCATCCATATGTTGACGAGCGAGTTCTTACAGCTCAAAGTTTATGTTATGATTTATCATGTTGTGTGAAGCTGTTTTCACATTGTTTTGTTGTGACGAGCGAGTTCCTACCGCTCAGTGTTATATTTATTTATTAGGGGGTAAAAGTCAGGGAGGATTTCTTTTTATTTATTATTATTATAATGCACATAATTTTCAGTCATTAAATTTCTTTTATTCTACTTGTTATTCATTTTATTTCTAGCATAGCCTCTGTCATGGACCTTTCTATTCATTAGAGCATGTTGTTTTTAAGCGAACTTAGCTGTGTATTGCAGTCAGGACTGAACACGACCCCGTAGATGACTCTTGAGAAAACCATCCTTTATTGAAGGGTGCAATATATAGGCCATAGAGTTGTGTACCCTTAAAGGAAAATTATTGCGTACCTTCAATATTCAAACTTTCACTTCGATCGCATGATAACAACACATATAATAAAATCTTATTTTTTTTAATTTGGCTCAGCCGCCTTCTTGAAATTATCTAAACAATTGAACTAAATTAGATGCCAGTGAATTACAATGTGTATAATAATTTACTGTACCACATTCCACTGCGCTCAGAAGATTAATTCACGAGAAAAGTCTATTAAAATATTTCAAATTCGCTTGGCCGCCATGTTCGTTTTGTACTTTACAGGTTTTTGAAACTTACTTAGATAAACTTGTAACAGTGCCCTTTATCACCGTGCATAATTTCAGGTTGATATCATAAATTATTTCGGAGATATTGAATGCCAGTGAAATATTTCGTACAGCCACCATTTTGAGGTTACGTAAACAATTGAACTAAATTAGACGCCAGCGCATTACCTATACAATGTGTATAAACATTTGCTGTACCTTGATTTATTACGTTTGGAGGGTTAAATCTATTTAAAAGTCTCAACTTCGCTTGGCCGCCTTGTTGGTTTTGTAGTTACCAGGTTTTTGAAAGTCTCATAGGTGAACTTCTAGTAGTTTCCTTTATCACCGTACAAAATTTCAGGGTGATATCGGTAATAGCTTCGGAGATACTCAATGCTGGTGAAATATTTCGCACAGCCGCCTTGTTGGATTGGGTTGTTTTTTTTTTGGTCGTGTGGCCTCCTCAGAGGCCGAGTGCAGGTCTTTCTATTCGACGCCTGTGGGCGACCTGCGCGTCGGGATGACAGATGGAATGGATGAAGATGAATGAAACTGGGCAAGGATGTGGAAGGAATCGGCCGTGGCCTATCAGAAGGTACCGTCCCAGCATTTGCCTGGTGTTGAAAATGGGGAAACCACGGAAAACCATTTCAAGGACAGCCGATGGTGGGGCTCGAACCCACGCGTCTACCAAGTCAGCAGAGAGCTTGGTCCCATGACCTAACGCTGCGCTTTAGCCAGCTGAGCCACTGCTGTCGGATTGGTGAGACACATTAAAATTTGAAGGGCACGGTCGGGCTCGGCCAGAATGGTGCTATGATCTTACCGAGTTTCAGTGAAATCGCTCCAGCCATTTAGAATTTATCAGTGGGACACACACACACACACACACCATCACACACACACACACACACACACACACGGACAAAGGGTGATCTCATAAGCCTATTTTTTTTTTCAAAAATGAAAATCGGCTAAAAATTAAATTTTATTTCAAAACAAATTTGAACTTCGGAATCGCCAGTGACATTGATTGCTCCTTGTTGAACAAGTAACGAGCATTTTCGTAACAGTTAAAAGAAGCGGTTACCGGTAACAACGTTACAACTCCCCAACCCTGTAGCAGACATCTGGTGCTGCCGTTTGCGGTTGGGTTGGGAAAGCAATGGACACGCATAAACCACTGCTAAATTGATTAATGAACAGGCAGTGTAAGGCAGAGAGTGGATGTGATCCCGCTGGCAGTGGCTGAGATAAAGACAAAGTCACAGCGTCGCCAATGCACAGTGGGTCAAAATCGAAATCTAGGAGGACAAAATTATTTATTTTCATAATTAAAAAATCAAAATATATTACTTCTACAGCATTCTCATACAATTGCCGCTCACTATTCTGGGATATAAACGCATCTTAGTGTAAATCTGTCACAGTCTGAATTGGAGGGTGAATGTAGGTGGCTATGGTTTGGTTGTCTTTATAGTTAGTGTGATGCTTTAAGATGGAACATGCAGCTTAAGGTATGATCTTTGTAACGTGTTTCAGTTATTAATGGGCGTAATTGTTACGTAATTTTAGCTGTATTTGCATTATACAGGTGTCAATTATGTACTTGAGCACCCTTAAAGGGCGTGTAGGGGATGGGTATAGGATCAATTTGAGATAGAGGACCTAGGGTCGGAATAGCCTCCTAACCCCAGAAAACAGGTTTGTTTCAGGCCCTCCGCCCCTGTAAATAGGGAAGTGCGCCATGTGTTACTCTGAGGTCAGGCACTCTTTCGCTGTCAACGGTCTTGGCGCGACCACCGCTCAACGCAGCGTTAGCTGAGAGCTGCATTTCTCTTGCCAATTGATAGTTCCGTCGTCTTTAATTAGCTTACTACAGAAACACGCGTAACTCGTTGATACTAATAATCAAAAGGAAATTAATTTACAGAATCAACGATAGTTTTAAAAATCAGCAGAGAATAAATATGCACTGTGACTATGCCCCCTCCTTCCCCTCCAAAAAATAAATAAAAAGAAAAAGTTAAGTCATGGCAGCCCGGGAGAAACGAACCCGGGGTCACCGTGGCACCGCGCCTCGCCTCGCCTCGCCTCGCCGGTATCCTCTCGGCTAACGCAGCGTTGAGCGGTGGTCGCGCCAAGACCGTTGACAGCGAAAGAGTGCCTGACCTCAGAGTAACACATGGCGCGCTTCCCTATTTACAGTGGCGGTGGGCCTGAAAGAAACCTGTTTTCTGGGGTTAGGAAGCCATTTCGACCCCAGGTTCACTATCTCAAATAGATTCTATACCCATCCCCTACACAGATTTTTAATATGACGCGTCACACTGCGTCACTTTCTACCTAATGTTAAAATGTAGATAAAGTCTTGTAGTTTACGCCTGTTATAAGATATTTTACATCTTTTTGTAACTTACTTAGTTATTTCACGTTTTAGAAGATGCCGAGCAACCAGTTAACGAAATTATTATGGGGTTTGAAGCCATTTTTTCAGTGTTGCCTTAGTAAATAAAGTTTGGTGCTTTTCAGTCGGTCAACACGGATTTACCCAAAAGAATAATAATGTTATTGGTTTTACGTCCCTTTTAACTTCCCTGGCTTTTAGAGACGCTGGGGTGCCGGAATTTTGCCCCGAAGGGGATCTTTAACGTGCCAGTAAATGTACTGACACGGCTCCCTCGCATTTGCGCACCCTCAAATGCCAGCTGACTGCGCAGTGCGCAAGGTTTCGAACCTCCAACCTTGGGCTCAGCAAGCGAGAACGTTACCCCTGAGCCACACAGCCAGACTTTACCCAAAAGAGTTGGTTTATACCCTAATCCGGAAAAAAATTACATGAGATTAATAAATACACTCTCATGTATCTTTTTTCAGGATTAGGGTATAACCCAACTCTTTTCGATAAATTCGTGTTTACCGACTGAAAAGCATCAAACTTTTGTTTAAAACGAAATTATAGTTACTTCTTGTGAAGGGTAACGGCGATACAGTTACTTCTTCGAACACTTAGCTGAGCTTTTAAGTTCCCAAAGGAAGAATAACATTTATGCCTACATCAGCGCAACCGACTCTACCCACACAATGCATTGGTGCGTTGATCACCACAGCCACTGCCATCGTAATGTACAGGCCGGACGTTTGTTTTAGACGAGTGAAAAATCTTAATGGAAGCCTGGAGGCGAGTTACTACAGTACCTGTGTTGTTATCAGCTGCCCCAAGCGGTCCGATGATTGATAAAGATGTTTCACACTTCTGCTAGGAGTACAGTCATTGGCAAATATAAAATGACATTCTGTTCGTAATTATGTAACCTGTACTTCCGCGAAACACAATACTTCGATGTGGACTGTACTGTCTGCTCAAGTCTGGAATTCCATTACATCAGATTGGTGGTGACAAGTGTGAAGCGATAGGGTGAGAGAGTGAGTGTGTGTAGGCTCACCCGCAGGCTTCAAGGTCAAGGGCAATCGTCTAAAACAAACGTTCGGCCTGTACAGGCCGTAAGGCTCCACTGGGACGTCACGCCTGGGGTCGTTTTAGTCGCAGCAGCAAGTCAGATAGCTCCCTTCACACGTAGTCTCTTCAAACCTAATATAAATTACGCTCCCGCTTCAAGACGTAGAAAAATAGCAATGCTATTTAGGGCTGATTGGTACTTCCTTCCGTTACCACTACATACGCCTAATTATCGCTCCGCTTGTTCGAATCCGGCCGCTGTAGCTGGCATTTTGAGAGTGAACAAAATGGTACATTGCCGGTACATTTACTAGGACGTTGAAACACACAAACAGGGCTAAATTGCAGTATTTTGACGTCGAGAATAAGATCTATTCTTGGCCATTTTCTCGTTGTTCACCGCTTTGAAAAGTTTCATGGTAGATGCCTGAGAAAACACCACATCACTCTTGGCTATTCAACAGATCACGTCCTAAACTGCTCGTGGATGACAAAGAACAATGTAACCTATCTCTAACTGTAATCAATGCACAGGCCACCCTCAAGGTGACTTAAACAGGGCCTATCCTAACAGCACTTATTTTCTATGACTCAATCTAACTTGTTTCTTGCATCAGGAATTTACAATGGGTTGTAATTTTGAAATCTGGTATCAATAACCTACAGTACATACACCAGGTGCTAACAATCCCATTAATGTAAATACAGTAGCCTACAAATATGCTGCCACGAAAACATTACCATATTCACTTGAGCTTGATCGAGAGACCATTCTCACAAATAATGTAACTTGGACTGACTTCAGTAGATACTGAATACTGGATATCGCTTCTCTGATTTACATACGGTAAGTAACTTCCACGGAACTCTTCAGGATTGCACAGGATAAGAAGGTGTTAGCCATGGTGGTAGCCAACGTCCGTATCGGATAAGGTAGAAGAAGAAGAAGAAGTAACTTAACCTCAGCATTATCATATTAGAAATGTTCCCAGTCCTAGCATAGGCTGAAATTTGGGAACTTCTTACAATAATTGAAACCATATTAACTAACAACCTACCATCAAGGCGATTAGCTCTTCTCTCCCGAAGAATGGTATCTTACTTTCAGGGGAATGTTAACACACACTCTTGTATTCCCCGTAATGTAGCCTACCTACCAATAATTTCTAGGAATGTTGTGTATGCATTGCTTTCTTAAATTGTCGTGGTGGGGAAGGAGAAGCAAGCCACATTATCATTTCTTTCATAATACCGGTAGTTGCTATAAACAAACTGTTGACATACCTGCGACTTAGGAAGGAGGTTTCCTGAACTAACAACATTTTATTACCATCCAAAAAACCTTGTATGAGTCGAAATAATACGTGGTATAGAGGTCGTAACTAAAACATAACCTTCTGTGCGATGACAAACAAGCAACGCAAAATTTGCGTAGAAAGAATAACGTACCTACATAATGATCATTTGTTTCAGAAAATAAATAATCCTCATTCTAGATGACGTAAGTAGAAGCGTTCTCAAGTATCACTTTTCACGCGGATACTCATTCATAAAAGATATAAACAACACAGCACAGAGCAAAATGGTCGCCATCTCTACCCCCTACCGATCACCTGATCAATCGTTAAAGAGTCGCTGCATGATGGCCTGTACATTACGATGGCAGTGCCACAGCAAAGCGAGTGGTGCGATCTCTTGACAGGTTTCGAAACTACCAACTAAATAGGCTATTTCTCTAACTTGCCATCTTCCCCCGATATACTCTATGTTATTTATCCTTGTTATTTTTCCAGGTATGTAGATGACAGTAGATAAGTGTTATTCCTCCCATTAACGTACTGAACGTCTGAAAATCTTGTTTTTTTTAACTAGATTATGAAGGCAACACTGAAATATGGCTTTTAAAATAATGTTCTCTGATTCTCAACGATGACCTGATGAGGATGGTAATTCGTTAATTATAAGTTCCAAGGTTGGCAACACTGTGCGAACTAACAGTTGATTCAAGCTACTTAGTGGCACACGAAATACCTGGCATTTATTAGTAAATAAGTTTCAAGGTTGGCAGCTCTGTGCGAACTAACAGTTGATTCAACCTACTTTATGGCACACGAAATACCTGGCATTTAATGTTCGCGAGGTTGGGCTCAATCGAGCTGGAAAATGTGATGGAGATATACAGTATATGTGGTATGTAATTATTCAGAACAAAATTGCGAATGGAATTTGCCCTTTTGGTGACGGACATATGGTCAGCATCATTAGAATGTAATGTACTGCCCAACTTAGCAATGCAATTATTTCACACTTGTTGAGTCGTAGCCAATTTTTCTGCGTCAGTCAATAGATTCAAGTTCTCTCTCTTTCCTGGTTAACGAGCGGCGACTAGGTAAGGCAGTAGGACGCGCCGTCAATTACCATTATTCAGTGCTGACGGTGCTTGACCAATAGCATGCTTCGTCTATCTGTCCACGTGGACAATATTAGCTTTGTGTTGATATAAAATTATGTAGTCCAGTTTTCTTAATCATATGTTCCATCGGGTTCATCCCAGCCGAAGTCGTCGGATTTTTCTTCTTCTTTAAGTGCCAGCGCCTCTCTGGAGGTTGGCAACCATCATAGAGACTCTTGCTTTAGATGACGCAGCACGAAACAGCTCAATAGTGGAACAATTGAACCAAGCAAACAAAAGTTTGGTGCTTTTCAGTCGGTCAACACGAATGTACCCAAATAGAGCTGGGTTATGCCCTAATCCTGAAATAAATTACATAAGATTAATAAATACACTAGGATGACCAGTTTCGATCGTCAAGCGATCATCATCAGATCCATTACACTTAGGCTATAACATCTATGTTTGAGACTACAGGTGAACAATATACACAATATGTACAATTATTTAGTTGCAGTGTTGGTAATGCGACAGTCGGTGTACGCTGAATGTGGTATATCTAATGTTAGGTGAACTTCTAAAATAGTGATAAAAATCCGGAATTTGTCTGTTAGGGATGGTTATATGGTTATACAAAATCAACTAGGCCTATGGTTATACTGTAATAATACAGGCTTATACTTATCGGGTTGTCTACTTACCTGGAACTTGAAGCAGTTGCGTGTTTCCTTAGGCACCAGTTATGGTTTTTATCACTATTTCAGAAGTTCACCTAACATTAGATATACCACATTCTGCATACACCGACTGTCGCATTACCAACACTGCAACTAAATAATATTGTACATCTTTATATTTATAATTCTTCGACACGTGTGTATGTCACTGAACTCCTCCTAAACGACTGGACCGATTTTGATGAAATTTGGTATGTACATTAGGGTGGGTCCATGTATGGTTTAGATTCACAATCTGACCCGGTAGGTGGAATGAACACAATTTTAGAATACACACAATTTTAGAACCACAATATACAGTCAAAAACAGTTGTCATGGAAACCACTAGACTTGGCCTTGGTGAAAGCTGATGTCTTTGGACCGTTTGTCTCAGCACGTTAGAGCCACCTGGTCGCAACCTGTGCAACTACCGCCATAACATACACTCCGCCCGTAGCGGAAAGTTGTGTTTTATACCAAAGGTGGTAGTGACGTCGAATTCTACTGTTTGTCTCTGCACGTTGGAGCGTTTCAAAGTCACGTATGCGTTCATATACCGTTCATCCCATTGCGATGAAACTTGGGTGAGATGTTGAGTGTACTCCAGGGAAGGTGTTTGGCCTAGTGAATTATTTTACAATAGATAGCGCACGACTAGATTCAACAAATGAGCGACGACGCACGAAACGTTTCAAGAAGGTCCCGTATGCGCTCAAATACCATTCGTCCGATAGCGATGAAACTTGGGTGAGATGTTGTGTACACTCCAGGGAAGGCTTCTGGCTTAGTAAATTCATTTTACAATAGGTAGCAAGCGAGTAGATTCAACAAATGAGCGACGACGCGCGAAACGTTTCAACAGAATCCCGTATAAGTTTATATACCATTCATCGATTGAGATGAAACTTTGATGAGTTGTTGTGTACACTTAAATGAAGGTTTCTAACTTAGTAAATCCATTTCACAGGACGTTGCGCACGTGTAGATTCAACAAATGAGCGACGACGTGCGAAGCGTTTCAACAAGGTCCCGTATGCCTTCAAATACCATTCATCCGATTGCAATGAAACTATGGTGAGATATTGTGCACACTTAAGTGAGGGTTTCTAACTTAGTAAATCCATTTCATAGGAGGTTGCGCACGAGTACATTCAACAAATGCGCGACGACGCGCGAAGCGTTTCAATAAGGTCCCGTATACGTTCAAATACCATTCGTCCGATTACGATGAAACTTGGGTGAGATGTTGAGTGCACACTACGGAAGGTTTCTGGGTTAATAAATCCATTTTACAATAGGTAGCGCACGTGTAGATTCAACAAATGAGTGACGACACACGAATCATTTCATCAAAGTACCGTATGCGTCCATATACCATTTATCCGATTGCGATGAAACTTTGGTGAATTGTTGTGTACACTTCAGTAAAGGTTTCTGGCTTCGTAAATTAATTTTACAATAGGTAGCGCACGAGTAGATTCAACAAATGTGCGATGGCGCGAGAATCGTTTCAACAAAGTCCTGTAGGTGTTCATAAACCATTTATCCGATTGCGATGAAACTTTGGTGAATTGTTTTGTACACTCCAGGAAAGGTTTCTGGCTTAGTAAATCCAGTTTTTAATAAGTAGCGCATGAGTAGATTCAACAAATGAGTGATGGCATGCGAATCGTTTAAAGAAAATCCCGTATGCGTTCATATGTCATTCATCCGATTCCTATGAAACATTGATGAGTTGTTGTGTACACGCCAGGGAAGGTGTTCAACGTGGTAAATCCATTTTACAATATTGGTAGCGCACGAGTAGATGTAACAAATGAGTGACGACGCGCGAAGCGTTCCAACAAAATCCCGTATGCGTTCATATACTATTCATCGATTGCGATGAAACTTTGAGGAGTTGTGTACACTTACGTGAAGCTTTCTAACTTAGTAAATCCATTTCACAGTTGGTAGCGCACGAGTAGATTCAACAAATGAGTGACTGCGCACGAATCAAATCATTTAAACAAAATCCCGTATGCCTTATATGCCATTTATCCGATTGCGATGAAACTTTGGAGAGTTGTTGTGCACGCTCTCACGAATGTTTCTAGATTAGTAAATTCATTTCACGATAGTTTAGAGGCAGTTAACAGAAATTGAAAAAAATATTGTGTATCCAAAAGCTCTTCAAGAAACAAAGTTACAACACTTCTCTGATTGGCAGGACAACGTCTGCCGGGTCAGCTAGTATTGTATATATTTTTCACCTGTAGTCTCAAACATAGATGTTATAGCCTAAGCGTAATGGATCTGATGATGATCGCTTGACGATCGAAACTGGTCATCCTAGTGTATTTATTAATCTTATGTAATTTATTTCAGGATTAGGGCATAACCCAGCTCTATTTGGGTACATTCGTGTTGACCGACTGAAAAGCACCAAACTTTTGTTTACTTAGGCAACACTGAAAAATGGCTTCAAACCTCACAATTGAACCAAGTTTTCAGATTATCGATCCAAGAAATGCGTCTTCTTCCAGGTCTTCTTTTGCCTTGTAACTTTCCTTGAATGACCAGCTGCAGCAGATGATATTTATCTCCTCTCATCACATGACCCAGATACTGCAGTTTTCTAATTTTGACAGTATTTAATATTTCCTTTCTCTTTCCCATCCGCCTCATCACCTCATCGTTGGTGACCTTATCTTTCCAACTCAGCCTCAGTATCCATCTGTACGTCTATAGCTCAAATGCCTCCAATCTGTCAGTATGCCTTCCTTCAGAGGGGAAGTAAAGCCGGCGGGCTCATGTCATAGATTCATGGTATGTAAAAGAACCTACCACTACAATTGGTTGTGTGTAGCTAAATTTGTAGGTTATTTGGTTAGAAACACTCTATCAAGTTCCAACATAGGTGTCAGTGTCTGTGACATCTCTATAGAGCATCCAGCATTGCGAGAAGACTATGGGTCTTACGGGCTTTTATTATTAACGGAATCCCCCCTACACTGGTTTTGTTACCTCACCATTTGTCATGAAGGAACTCAGATATATAGTTTTCGTCATAATAGCTTCCTACAATTATCTGCCAATTGATTACCTTTGTTATTACAAACATGTATCGTTTATATTACTTCTTAGTAATTTAAAATGTTTCGAGGTTAGCACGCTGGAAAGAAGAGCCTCGTCCTTTGCTGCATGCTCGCCCGGAGTAGAGCACGTGCTCAGTTCCGCCGGTAACATAAGTTCTGAAGCACTATCCGTCATTGGTGTTACTGTTGTGTGTCTGTTTTATTTTCTGTTGAATGGAATCAGGGCTGCCGACAGTGGGGTTCGAACCCACTATTTCCTGAATGCAAGCTCACAGCTGCGCGCCCGTAACCACTCGGCTAACTCGCTACAATATCACAAATATTAATCTAAACAAAACAACAACAAGAATAAAATTGAAAGAAACTAAATTATAGCCTAACTAATAACAAAAAGGTGATGATCAACAGTATTGCTGACGTAAAAATTGTTAACATCGTCTGCATACATCCGAGAAGGAAGGAAGGGTTGTACTCTCGACATCTATCAATCAGTAATGCGTCATATCACAACGAAATAAATGTTGTTATTGGCTTCTTCGCCAATCCTTAATACTGGTCCAATTCGTTACCACCTGCAAATCTGCTCGTTCCTGGGCGTGTTCTATTTCAGGTAGCTTCTGGGGTTGTGTTATGTCGCTATCTTATGGAAGTGCAGTACTCGAAGCGGGTGAACATAACGTATGACGTCAGCGCTGCCTCTGCCTAGAGTTAGCAACACTGTCGCCATAAGGCTCCACAAACTTTTCTCATCGCTGGATGCTCTATAGTAGCCAAAGTTGGAACTACTTGGCATTGAATTTGATAGGAACCTACGGGCGCTCGATTGAAATACCCTGCTATGGCCATTGGCTGCAAATATAATTAATAGTTTCAATCGGTTGTAAAATGTATAGCTTATTACTAAGTACATGAGTTAAAAGTTCTGATAATCAGTTAATGTTGTAACCTATATTTTATGAGTCCCCCATGACAGTTAAATGTAGGCTATTGTTAAGAATTATTTAATTTGCATAAACATGCATCTCTTGGTGAAGCCATCTTGTGGTTTGAATTGAGAGATTACAATGTATCGTATAAAGGATGTTTTGCAGTGCATGTTGTCGGTAAACACCACATTTGTTTAAACATCTAATGGAGGCTAAGCCTAGAAGGCACCTCACCTCGATGCTCGGGGAAGATGCCACTGTTTTAACAGGGTAGGAGGCCGATTTTCATTTAAATTAATTATTCGTGAATTTCTTGCAGAATATGCTCAGAAACTATGCAAGGACATCTAACAGGGGTGATTGGAGTCGGGAAAGTAAACAAACAAACAAATGGCTGTATACAACTTGCACTCAGGAAGAAGATTGTTGTGACAAATGTGTGGCATAAAGTAGCTGGAATTAATAAATTTTGTCAATAATTAAATCATTAATCAGCATAATTATTGTTATTAGTAAATAATTATTTCGGGCACATACATTATTTTAATTGAAGTCAGCTTCGGCATCTTACCCCCAACATTCTGGATGAGACGCCTAAAATAGCCTACTGACTTGAAAATAATTAGTGATTAATTCCAAAATATTTGGCTAATTTTACTCTAAATTAAATTGCAGTACTAGAATATGACGTGGAATATTATCATAAGTTATGCATTGGGATATAAATATAAATATATATATATATATTCCAACATGAACATATGTTTCAAAGTAAAAAGTTAGCCATCTTCCCCTGAACCACTCTACTTTGAACAACGATGGACTTATTAAAATACTCTTACAGTTACACTACTACGGACATGAATGGTTCTAGGGCCTTAATACGTGGTTTTCAAGTTCAGTTTGTTTGTTATTCTAAATATAGGGTATGGAGAGCGTTGTCCAAAATATCAAGTGGACAGTGTTACCAGCAGTGTTTCAAAGTGTAAGTAAAATTTGGTGCAATTGAGGAACGGTGTAGATTTGTGATAAAGGGCCTAAATGCAGGGAATGGAGTGGTCTGCCCGAAATTTAAAGTGGACAGTGTCACCCGCAGGGTTCCAAAGGGTAGACTAAGTATACAAAATGTGCTTCAGATCGGTGAAACGGTGTAGATTTGTGCCAAAGGACCTAAATGCATGGAATGGAGTGGTCTGTCTGAAATTGCATGTAAACAGTATTACTCGCAGGGTTCCAAAGGGTAAGTATACACATTTTGGTTCAGATCGGTGAAAAGGTGTAGATTTGTGCGAAAGGGCCTAAATGCAGGGAATGGACTGGTCTGTCATAACTTTCATGTAGACAGTGTTACTCGCAGGGTTCCAAAGGGTAAGTATACAAATTTTGGTTCAGATTGGTTAAACGGTGTAGATTTGTGCCAAAGGGCCTAAATGCAGGGAATGGAGTGGTCTGTCCGAAATTTAACATGGCCTAAACTATTCCTCTTTAATCGGGCTATCATATACAAAAATAATTTTTCGAATCCGACTGGTAATTCCAGAGATTAGAGCGTTTAAACACACAAACACACAAACTCTTCCGCTTTATTATATTAGTATAGATAGATTAACATAAGTTGTAATACCTTTTTTCAATTGTACAAAAGAAATATAAGAACAATTCTCTTACATTTACGACTCTGTTTTATGCACTAAATTAATGTGAAAGTTTTTTTCTGTATTACATTTGTATCAGGGGCGTATATAAGGGGGGTGCTGAGGGGGCTCCAGACCCCACCCCCCCCCCCCCTCCCCCCGAAAAAATCCAATACAAATTAAGAAAGTTTTGCTTTGGTAAGAGCATAAGATAATTGTAAATTTGGTTGTACCCTAATCTTAACTTATTGGCTAAGTTATAAACAATATTCAGAATATAATTAGACTAACTCATGTGGAGTGACTAGAATTATTGGGTGCCACCCCAGAGGTCCGAATTCGATTCCCGGATCTGCCAAGAAATTTTAATTCTAGTCTGAGGGCTGGAACGGGGTACACTCAGTCTTGTGAGGAAAAACTGTGAATTCCACAGTACGGTACTATTGAGGAATAAATTATCAACTTATAAAAAAGTAAAAAAAAAAACTCTTTAACTTTCTGCTTAGTAAATTGACAAATATTTAGATATTTGCCATTCATACTCCGTAGATCATAATAGAAAATTCATTAAGTATAAACTTTTATTTGTGTGTTTTGTTATATTTTACAACTTTTTTTGTATTGCCAATTGTAGGCTATATAAACTTTGAATCTTATCTAAAATAATTACACAAAGTGATTTGCTCTAAGATATTGGTTGATATTTCTGGGTATTTTGTGGTGATAATCCCCTGAGAATACTCCAGGATAGCCAGCCTCTCCCACCCGAAAAAAATGTATATACGCCCCTGATGTGTATAGCGTTTCCGCGCAGCACGATCACGAAGACATTTACTATCATCAGTTCTCACTTCCAGGCAAATGCCGGGACGGTACCTCCAATTCCTGTCCTTAACAATCCTTGACAGAAAAGACATTCAAGAAGAGTGGACACCGTAAAGGAAATACTGTACAGAAAAAAATATTTAGCCTACTTTTAACATTTTTGTGTGTGTCCCCCCCGCCTATATACTCGTAAACGGCTGCAGCAATCGAAACAAAATTTGGTAGCAGTAAAGATCTATACCTGAA
The DNA here is from genome assembly GCA_946902985.2 of Meconema thalassinum. Lineage (NCBI taxonomy): Eukaryota > Metazoa > Arthropoda > Insecta > Orthoptera > Tettigoniidae > Meconema > Meconema thalassinum. Next base: position 959,548,086 of record OX336388.2, on the reverse strand, counting down.
TATCTCAATGCCGTATTTGAAAATGATGTCAGTGCTACCAACTGCTGAAAAATCGCAATTTAATTTGAGCTCATGTTGGATATCTTGGAAGGTATGAATGGGAGCTATTTCAAAATTGGCACACGTATAGATGATTATTAACCAGCTGATAGGTCCAATTTTTAAATGCATATAACTTCTACACTATCAATTAGAATTCAACCAAATTTCGTATGTGCTATGTTTACATAAACTGATATAACTGAACGTATTCTTAAGATCCACCAGGGCTGCCATCTGTTAATAGATGGTGTCTCTATTTTTGTTTCCCTAATATCAATATATCAGAAAGTATGCAAGCCAATACCTTTAAACTTTGCACACGTATAGTACCTGACATTCTAGATTAATTTGGAGTAACTAATATACGTCAGTGCTGCCAATATGATTCTAAGCCTGCTGATAGGTCCAATTTTAAAATGCATGTAACTTCTATACTAACTAATGGATTTCATTCAAAATTGGCACCACAATAGATCATATTATTTCAGATTATTTCTGATCAAGACATGCATGCCATTGTTGCCAACATGATTTTACGCTCGCTGTTATATCCAATGTTTAACTGCATGTAACGTCCATGCTATCCACTGGACTTCAACCAAATTTCGTATTCTGTACCTTAAGAGATGAAACTAAGAATATATTCCGTCACTAGGACTGCCAACTGTATGTACTCTATTAGGCTACATTATGCCAGGTATAGAGTATTTCGAACTAATTAGAAATTTCGATATTACCAACTTAATTTTGTCATTATTCTAGATAGATCCATATAGATTAATAATTGGCATGAATCCTAAATTTTAAGAAAAGTAGGCTCTATAGTTCGTCACGGAACGTCTTGTTTTTATTATTTTCGATCCGGTAAACCGGAGATCCGGATTTTTAAGGACCGGATAAACGAGGTTCTCGTGTATTTTAAGAGGGGGGGGGGGGGCGATAAAAGAATTGCATAGGGGCCCTCAAATCCTCTCGGCCACCCTGAGTATCTCTTACCAGTATGGTACGTTAGTTTAGCTGCAAGCGGGTCTGCACAGAGCGAGCGTGCAGCAGTCAGTGAGTTATTGATAAAATGCAGCTCCTCGCTCACCCTGTGGATGACAAGAGATTAATTAGGAACGGTCCAGGTGAGCAGTGATTGATGGCAATTGATTTACACGTACAGTATTTTATATACGAGCCTCTCATTCAGTATGCATGGCGATAACACGTTCACCGCAGTCCTTCGAGTTCTCCCAATTCTGATAGAACCAAAATTCGTATTGATGGTTGATGGATGTATTAGCATGATTTCCTTGCATGTCTATGGGAAGCAAATACTAGACCAACTAACATTTACATAATTAAAGTAAATTATATGTCTGAATATTTAAAATTTTGGGCTGAAACTTCGTACTATTTTATGTATTGCACGCCTATCCGTAAACGTTTGTGCAATGTGTTAGTTGTCCGACACATCCCCATTGTGTTACATGCGATTCCCCACGTACCGGTACTTGAAGATTACGTGCTTAGCATTAAAACAGTCGGAAATACTGATGAAGTAACATGAAACTCATTTAATTTAAGGGGGAACATAGAGCTTAAGAAGTCAACAATAACGATTCTTCTAATATTATAAAACTGTGCCTGTCATAAATCTTGTACAACAATTATATACATTTCCAAGGAAACACACTCATATTGATATTAGAATCAAAAAATGAGGGGCAGATGACCTCGTAGTTCCTTGCCTTAAAAAACAAAAACAACAACAACAGAATCAAAAAATCCATAGACATTAACCCCTATGAAGATGGTATTAAATATTATCCGTGTTGACTGATATTAATCTCAAATTGAATCGGTCATTGACAGGAGGCACTAAGTCAATTCTTGTCTAATTGCGATTTCCATGGATACGTATAGTATGATTGTCGACGCATCTAGCTATGTTAAAAGGAACTAAGTCTGCCCGTTCTGTTTGCTGTATTACTACTAGCTGAATAGTATGTTCAGTGTTAAAGAGAACTAAGTCATTGACTTAGTTCCAGACTTTTTTGCTTCTATTTGCCCACTACTGTATTGCTAGCATTGAAAATATAGTAATATACTATACTGGTACCTATAAATCTGTATATTTGTCATAAAAGTTAACTAACTACTTTTTAAAGATCTGATTCATTGTTATAGGGAACTAAGTCATAAATTTATTTTTCTATTTTCTCCCTTTTTAGAAGGATAAATCCATGCAAATAGACCTCACTAGAACATTATTATTGCGGCCAATGATACTTACACGTGACAGCAACTATGCTTTACAATTAAGTGAGAGAAACTGTTTTTGTCAATTATCTCAATTCTTACAAATATGACTTAGTGCCTTCTAACAATGACCGATTCAATTATAAAAGCTACCTTATCAAACATAATAAATAGTTTCAATCGGTTATGAAGTGTATAGCTTATTACTAAGTATATTGAGTTAAAAGTTCTGATAATAATTATATATTAATTCTTTTTTGCGACCTTTCATTTATTCAAATTAGTGACTTCTTGTAAGGATATCCATTTCCTTTTTGGTATTGTAACTGTACTAAATATCGGGGTGGTGGTTGTTCAACACAAAAAGGAAATCTTTATTTTATAAACATAAACTCCTTCTTTTTCTCTCAACAAACAGATACTAAACTCTCCATTTTTCATCCTTTCCAAATCACATCACAATCCATTCTAAAACAAGCCTACTATCTTCTATTCTTAACAAAAAGAATCAGAACAACTGACTATCTAAAGAGAATATCTATACAGATATGGAACTCCATAGGCCAAGGCCCTCTACCACCCATTACTAGGACATCACAAAGAATGCCATAGCAATGCCAGCAAGAGGTGGCCATGCTACTAACTATTTATTCCCTTAATAAAATGAACTGTTTCATTCGCCCCCCCCCCCCTATGTGATTTTCACATACATAAAAAAATCACAGAACACAAATTACAAAACATAACAAATACACTAACTAAAACTACCAATAAACACTATGTTCACATTGATCGGATGCTACTATTAAATCTCTTTTATCGTTCAACAACACATTGATAATGGAAAGATGGAATGTCACTGTTTTCTCTGAGTCCATCCGAGTACATGCCACAACATCTCTTCTCTGGACCATGACAAGAATCACATGTTTCTAAATTGGGACGGGTTTCAGATATCCACTCTCTTGATGCCGTCGACCACAAAATGCCGCAACCCACCGTTCTCAAATCTCTCAGGGCTTGAACTTTCATTTGTCCTTTCTACCCCTTTCCTTCCTTCATCTGCTTTCTTTCCTTTTTCACCTTCTTTGACTTCTCCTCCTTCTTTACCTTCCTCCTTACTCTTCCTTTTCTTCTGTTTCTCCTTCTCATTCCCCGTGGCTCATGATCTCAAAATTAACGGTCACGTTAAACTACAAGCTTCCTTCCTTCCTTCCTTTCCTTCTCATTTCCCTTCTTTTTCTTCTTCGCCTCCTCCTTCTCCTGCCTTCCATCTCATCCTTTTATTTATCCTCCTTGTCTTCCTTCTCAACCGCTTCTCTCTTCTTCCCTTCCACATTTTCCTCCTCTTCCTCATCTGCCTTATCTTGCTCAACAGTTCCTTTCTCTTCGTCCACCTTGTTCTCTACCGTTTCTTCTTCACCTTATCTTCTTCCTGTATGTAGTCTTCCTCCTCCTCTATCTTTTCCTTCACTCTTTCCTTCACCTTGTCCTCTATCTCATCTTCTTCCTTGTCTTCAGTTTTATCCTCCTCCATTTGACCTTGTTTTCCTTCACCTTGTTCTCCCTCTTGTCCATCCTTTTTCTCTTCTCCATTTTCTTTACCATCATTAACATTTTCTTTACGCCCCCCACCTCTCTGATATTTTTCCTGCTTTTTTTCAAATGCATCACTTGTTGAGTCAAGCTTCTCCTCTATATTAATTCTATTAATTATATCTTTTTACGTACATTTTCACCCGTCTTCATCATCTGCTCCATGAGCATTTTGACCAACATAGACTCCTCGTCCATATCATACTTCTACTATACCAACAGATTGAACCTGACTTTCCTAATCTGGCTTGCACTATACTCACGTATGTTACTCATTTTTCATCTTAGTCACCATATTCCATCATTTCCTTGTTCGTGCCTCACGTTGGTGCGTCAAATTGTAACTGTAGCCTACTTATTATCGGGGTGGTGGTTGTTGTAGCACAATAACGAAAACTTTATTTTATAAACATCAACTCCTTTTTCTCTCAACAAACAGATACTAAACTCTCCATTTTTCATCCTTTCCAAATCACATCACAATCCATCCTTGAACAAGCCTACTATCTTCTATACTTAGCAAAAATAATCAGAACAACTGACTATCTAAAAAAGAATGTCTATACAGATATGGAACTCCATAGGTCAAGGCCCCCTACCCCCCATTACTAGGACATCACAAAAAATACCATAGCCCAAGTGCTAGAACTTTTTGCAATGCCAGCAAGAGGTGGCCATGCTTCTAACTATTTATTCCCTTAATAAAATGAACTGATTCATTACTTACATGAATTTCAGAGTAGTTACTGGAAATGCTGGAAGTTATGGTACACTCGCTGTAATTCATTCTGACTGATATTTCGTATCAGTCCAGTTATTTCGTTCTCGAGACCCCCCCCCCCCCCCCCCAGAGTACACGGATTGTTTCTGTATAGCCCTACCTTTTGATTGAGGTTCCCCCACAGTTACAAATCGCACAGCGCTGAAATTTACAAACACATTTATTCTAAGATTTCTTCTTGAGAAGATACGTTTCCACTAAGAAAATTCATTGTTTCGTTCGGTACCTAACCATGTTCACGGGATACGAGAGAGGCTACAGTACTTCACCACGAGCCTTAACTCTCTCAACTAAGGTATCTTGCAAGTTGCGTATGTAATCAATGATATGACAGCGTCCAGAGCATCCCGACCCGCTGCTTTGTAATCGGCACATGCTAGTTATCTGACCGCGACTCTTAGCGACCCATCCTGCGCACAACCCTTGTGAGATTCTGTCATTTAGAGAAGAACCTCATTGTAGTATAAAATAAAATACATCATAAAGATCAAGGCCAACGGCCTAACCATGTTGAAACACCGGATCATAAGCAACATTGGGCGTGGGCGGAACTTGGATGGTATACCGGTTCTAAGTAATGCGCGCTGTTGGCCAATATACGGAGGAGCGGAAAGGCCCTGGCCACCCTACCGCACGTAAACTTCGGCTGAGGATAGACTCTTCGGAGTCTCGGACCTGCCTTCGGGCAGAATACCTATTTCATTTTTCAAAGATCAGATGGGTAGAGAGATATTAGGACGTGTGAGAAAGGAAAGATATTTCTGGTGACTACTAATGAAGAGAAGAGAGCATCCCGACCCGCTGCTTTGTAATCGGCACATGCTAGTTATCTGACCGCGACTCTTTGCGACCCATCCTGCGCACAACCCTTGTGAGATTCGATCATTTAGAGAAGAACCTCATTGTAGTATAAAATAAAATACATCATAAAGATCACATACTAAGACACCCAGGAATAGCAAAGTTAGCTATGCATGGAATAGTCGAGGACAAGAACTGTAGGGGTAGATCGAGGTTAGAATATGGTAAACAAATTGCCTCGGATGTAGGATGTGGTAGTTACAGAGCTGTGCAGATTATTAGACTAAATTAATCAATTTAAATCAGTCACAATTTTTCATTCGAAATATTTTCATTTTATTTTATTATCATACATAGTGTTATTTTCTTCCCTAAGGACATAAAACATTTCCCATAGGGAATTGCGTGAAGACATTTTCAAAATTGGAGATCCTGAGGAATACCAGAACTGAATCAGTTTTCTCTTTTCTCATTGACTCCGAAATGTACCTTCTAAATCAGGTGACTTCAATCCATGGTCCACGAATCTTTGAATAGCTTAAGAGTGAACAATCGTAATAAAATACGTCACAAGAAAACTAGAATAACCCAAGGTAAAGCAAACAATACGTGTGACATTCTGCATTAGCAAAGCTTTTCAATCAATGGAAATTCTAAAGAAAAAATTAGTGTCAGTTTCCTAAGAGAGAATGTAACTAAGACTATTGGTTAATCATTTTTAAAAAATGCCAAGCAAACATTTTTACTGCCTTAAGTCATACCAAGAAAAAGTGAAATGATGGAATACTAGCATCAAGTCTAATAATTTGCACACCTCTGTATGTGGAGATGAAACGATAATAATAATAATAATAATAATAATAATAATAATAATAATAATAATAATAATAATAATAATAATAATAATAATAATAATGAAGCCTCCGTGGCTTAGGCGGCAGCACGTCGGCCTCTCACCGCTGGGTCCGTGGTTCAAATCCCGGTCACTCCATGTGAGATCTGTGCTGGACAAAACGGAGGCAGACAGGTTTTTCTCCGGGTACTCCGGTTTTCCCTGTCAAAATTTCATTCCAGCAACACTCTCCACTATCATTTCCTTTCATCTGTCATTCATTTAATCATTGCCCCAGAGGAGTGCGTCAGGCCTCGGCAGCCGGCACAGTTCATATCCTCGCCGCTAGATAGGGGCTTCATTCATTCCATTCCTGACCCGGTCGGAGACTGGAAGCAGGCTGTGGATTTTCTTTCAATAATAATAATAATAATAATATCGTATGGCCTCGGGTGCCGGGTGCAAGCTATGTAATTTGACACCCAGAGGGAAGCTTGCATGTCGAATTTCGTTGTTCCTTGAATCACTATGAAAGTCAAGGAGGTTAGATATCTAAGCTCCTTGAACACTATAGCGCTTTCTAGTAGAGAAATGAGGAACTTAGTGTTGGCGCAATCTCCCGAGATTAATTTTGCCTTTATGAACACGGCCTACTGAATTCAAATGGGTTCCTTGACATGCCAACATCGTATGACATGCGTGTCGTATTTTTGCCGCCTTTCAAAAATCACTTACCACGGCCAGGTGCGAACCTGCAATCTTGGGATTAGTAGACCGACACGCTATCCATTCACTCACCGTGGCAAGCTGATGAAACGATTAGCGCAGGAAAGGGAGAAATGGAGAATTGCATCAAACCAGTCAAAAGGCAAGGCTTGAACTCATCGCCCATGTTTTCCAAGCAATGAAAGAAATGACAGAGAAGTATAAGGTAAGAGCAAAGGTCCAATGTGAAATAATTTCAACTTTGATATTTCCTGATGACATTGTAATCTCAGCCGATTCACCAGAGGATTTGAATTTTTAGAATAACCCTCTCGGATAACCAGATATTATTTATTACGACCATCGCCTGATACATGTGGTTATTACAGTGATTACAGCGATTCCCCAATAGCCCTATACAAAAATCCTTCTCCGTAAGATTAATACATCGCAACATAAAATTTTAAAATAAGTTACAAACCTACAACTAATTTACATTGTATTAAATGTTATAAACAATTATCAAGACACTAATAATGGCTGCTAATTATGTACTAACTTAATCTTATCCTAGTTGATACAGAGAGGCTATCGTAGATTTTAACTAAGCTTTATAGTTTAGAAAACCATCTCCTGTACCCGTATACTTATTTCACATGCATCTTTGTTCTGTTTCTTATCTGTTGCTTTCCTATTCCACATTCCCCTGATAATATTCAAAAAATTTGCTAATTTACCTGCCTTCCTCCATTCCTTTTTTAATATTTTTTTCAAGTGTGATATTCATTTTCACTTTCTATTCTGTTTACATCTCACTTGTCTACAAACTTTGATCTTATCATTTTAGTCTCATTGCATTCATTGCACCCATTTTAATGAACTTTCAATTGGTATGAACTCAGTCTTGAGGAAACAATTCGTGATGAAAATCAATAAACGTAAACCAAAATAATAGAATGCAGCCGAGAAAAATCAGATTGATATCGAATTGGCAGGCGAAATGATAACGAAGTAGTAGACTTATGATATTGGGGAAGCAAAATATGCAGTGATGGACGAAGCAAAGAGGACATAAAAATGAGTTTGCACAGGCAAGGAAAGGCTTAGTAGACTATAGAAATCTATTGACATGATATATAGATTTAGGTTTTAGAATATCACTTTTGAAAGCCTTTGTACGGAGTGCAAGGCCCTATGGAAGTGAAACTTGGACTATTGCTCCAGCAGAAATGAAGAAAATAGATGCAGTGGAAATGTGGTGTTGCAGTAGAATGATGTAGCTTAGATTGGTAGATAGAGTTGCCGTTCTTTCATTAGAGGTGCTGAGACATCGTGGTCATTGTCCGGCTCTGTGGCTAAATGGTTAGCGCGCTAGACTTTGGCCCGATGTGTCCCGTGTTCGATTCCCCGCCGGGCCATCAGGGATTTTAATCTCCTGGGATCGATTCCCGTGGCTCGGAGACTGGGGTATGTGGTGTCTTCATCATCATTTCATCCTCATTACAACCCGCAGGTCGCCCACGGGCGTCAACTAGAAAGACCTGCACTCGGCCTCTCAGGAGGCCACAAGATCATTCATTCATTCATTCATTCATTCATCGTGATCATTTAGCCCTGTGTTCTTGGGAGAGTGTGGCTGTATTAGTGCGTATGTTTGTAATGCAGATGAGGATTGGGAAGGAAGCAGCCGTGGACTTAAGTTAGGAGCCATCTCGGCTTTCGCCTGGAGTAGAGGTGTCAAACCACAAAAAACCACTTCCAGGATGGCTAAGATGGGAATCGAACTCATCTCTTCCCAGTTTTGCCATACGAGGCAGAGTGGACCCCGTTCCAACACTCAGATCAGAATTAAAATTCTTGGCAGAGCAGGGAATCAAACCCGGACCTCCGGGTCGACAGCCAAGAACGCTAGCTGCTACACCAGGACGTGGACCAGATAAGGATTGGGAAGGAGGCGGCCGTGGGCTTAATTTATGAAACGTCCCGGCATTTCCCTGGAGTAGAAGTGGGAAACCACGGAAAGCCACTTCCCGTATGGCCGAGGTGGGAATCAGATCCACCTGTTCCAACCCTCAGACCAGAATTACATTTCTTGGCTGAGCCGGAATCGAACCCGGACCTCCGTGGTGACAGCCAAGAGTACTACCTATTACGCAACGAGGCGGATTTCGTTTCCATTTAATTTAGTAAGAGTGAATGAAATGGAAGCACGTTCTGTGGGATTAACTGTAATAACAATTTATTTCAATTTGTCTCCTTTATCACACACCTCTGTGGCGGTATTGGAAATAATAGTTTTTGAAATGAACGTGAACTCTATCTGTACGGTACATCAGTATACAGGGTGTTTCATATAAAGTAAGAACGGCGAGCGGCGGTTTTGTCATCCGCTGCTGAAGCCGGCTTGGCCGAGCTTGTGACGCACCACGGCCCCCTGCTGTAGTATTGAAAGCGCGCGCATAGTACAAACTTGACCTTGCAATAAGCGTGCAGGTGTTGTCAGTCGCCAGTCTGAACCACAGCTGCTAACATGTTGAGACAGTTATCATTGCAACATCGTAATTTTGCATGTAAAATTTATTTTAATTACGATTCGGCTCGGCGGGTACGTGATGCATTTGTTCAGCAATTTCCTGATGAAGTTCCACCTTCACTAGCACAGATTCACGTAATTGTAAATAACTTTGACACTACTGGTTCAGTGCTCAATTAAAAACACAAAAAATCAGAAAAAATACAGTGGCATGACTCACTCGCGTCAGCCAAAATGTGGTTACCAGATACAATGCCTGTATAACCAACACCACCTATATACAGGCCTTTGCACTGAATTGAAAATAAGCAAGATGGCGGATACCGAAGGCAGAAGTTTGTAATCATACCTTTGTTGTTGTTTTTGTGCGATTTATTCAGTTTTTTGCTGTAAAATATGGTTTACAAGTGTTGTGTGCCGAAGTGCAGGGGGAATTATGATCATGAGAATAAAGTTCGAGTGTTTAAGTTCCCCGAAGAAGAGAATTTGAAGAAACTTTGGATATCAGCTATTAAACGAGAAAACTTCGTACCAACGAAACATTCTGTGGTAAGTAGACTACCAATACGGTACACGTTTTTTAATTATCTAAGCAGTGTTAGCCTACCGTACCACATAAATAGCCGATATACCGGTAAGCTTAATAATGTAAAGAATCACCTAGGTTGCTATAAATAATTCTAAGAACTATTTCATTGCCTTGCAAGCAACACGTAGGTGACCAAGCCTAGTCATTTTAAGGTTAGAGTTGGAGCAATACTTTGCATTTAGGCTAAGTTTCAAATAATAATAATGAACGGTGTTTCCTCATTAAATAATTAATAAACGAATCTCCCAACATGCGAGGCAAGTTTGTTGTGCATGGAAGAATTAAAAACATGTTGTGATCAAATACCGTACTGAAAATGTTTTAGTGTGATAATTATAGATTTATTTTTAATGCATGCATATTGAGAATCGGTGTTCAAAGCTAATGATTTATATAATTGAGTCTGGCCTCACTGGAAAGTCATTTAATATGCACCACAAATTGCTCAGATTCCTGAGTAAGTAGGTACCTAACCCCTTTATTGCTCCCAGCGGAGATGTTTTAATAGGAAATTCCCCAGTGAGGGTAACTGTTTAAAAGCAAGATATAAAATATAAGTAGACCTGTAGCTCAATAGTTTGTTCTAAAACTAATCTTCTGATACCGGTACCATATAGTACTCGAGACGAAAGAGTAGGCCTAGAAAAAATGCTAGCCTATGGTACTCAATGATTTACAGTACCGGTACCGTATTTATACCTTGGTTGGCAATTGATATTTTTAAATATAGGCTAAGTTACTCTATACATGCCAGAAATCACTACTATTTCCCTAAATATACCCAGGTGTGTAGGCTACTTCGATGATAAGCTGTATTCTTTGCATATTCATAACAATTTCTTGTCCAATATACAACTTTTTATGGAATTATCTGCTGAATTTTAAGAAATTTGGTCAGTTATCATGAACCATATCACTAAGATATTTCTCAATACATTGAGTAATAATAAATACATTCCTAGATCACTTGGAAAGTGCAGCAATTATCTCACTAGGACCCAAAGAGCCCACTGTGACGATGTAGCTCAGAATGTAAGATTAATTATCGGTAGGCCTATACACTTTACTTCAATGAATGTTACTCAGTATGATTCTTTTGCAAATTGCAGGTTTGTGAACTGCATTTTAATGCTCAAGACATTCGACAGAATACTGTATTCAATTGTGAAGATGGCCAAGAGATTACACTCCCATTAAAAGTGCCAAGACTTAAACCTGGTGCTGTTCCATCTCGTCTACCAAATTGCCCAGAGTATTTAAGTACCCCAAAGTCCTACAGAGACAGCCCTCAGGAGAAGAGAGCTAGGAGAGAAAATAGGAACCTGCAGACTGCAATTGAAGAAAGTGAGGCAGAGTTTAATCTGCAAAATGAGGCATTGTCATTTTCCAGCTTCGAGGAACTGAATGATAAAATAGGACTTCTCAATACACCAGAGTCATGGAGTGTAATTTCTAAGGACAACAACATTTTAATTCTTTTCATCACCTTCTGTCCTATGCCTAAGGTTATTTGTAGTGTAGTGATTGCAGCATCATTACAGTTAGAAGTGTACTACAAGGAAGTTAAGTTAGACAGGATAGGTGATTTCCTGTTCCCAAATATTGTAATGAACATTTCTGACATTAGAAACATCCTTGAACGTTTGGATACACTCAATTTTAATGGGGACGAGAAAAAAAATAGTTCCTCTGAAATCTTGGCATTAGCTTCGAACATTTTGGAATCTGTAGGCTTATCAAACCCAGACTTGGTAGAACATATTGAGTTTGTTACAGAGCAAATTAGACTTTGGTCTGGGCAAAAGAGAGTTTATAGCCCTTCCTTTCTGATTTTGTGTTCAATGCTACAATCAATCTCGCCCCACAGCTATGCGTACTTGAGACATTTAAATGTAATAGTGTTGCCCCATCCATGCACGATCAGGAGGCTATGTTCTACATTCAGGTTAGATCCTCGAGTGGAGCAGCATGAGGAGAATTTTTTGAACTATATAAAGAACAAATTTTCTGGCAATGAATGTGATAAATTTGTTGTACTCATGATGGATGAAGTGTATGTGAAACCAATGATGGATTACAAAGGTGGTAATATTGTTGGAAAAGCTTTCAACAGCGAGAAACTGGCAACAAGTGCCTATTGCTTCATGATATCTAGTCTACTGTCAGATGTTAAGGAAATGGTACATGTACTGCCAGTGAAATCCATGTCTGGGGAACAGTTGCACTGTATACTGAAGAAAATTATTATTGGCTTGGAAGAAATAGGATTTCATGTGGTTTGTGTAGTAAGTGACAACAGTTCTGTAAATAGGAAATGTATGCAGCAGTTTTCACCGCAGAAAGAACTGAAGTGTGTTTACCCTCATCCTGTCGATGAAAAAAGGCCTCTTTTCTTTGTGTTTGACTCTGTCCACTTGCTTAAGTGTGTCAGAAACAACTGGTTGAACCAAAAAGATGAAGATATGTGCATGAACTATCCTGATTTTGACCCAGTTAGCAATGATGTACACAAAGCCTCATTTTGCTCTGTGAAGAAATTGCAAAATATAGAGCATGATAAGTTGGTGAAGTATGGCTACGGTCTCTCTGTAAAGGCCTTATGCCCTACTTCACTTGAACGGCAAAATGTAAAACTTGTTCTTCAGGTTTTTAATGAAAATGTCATTGAAGGGTTGAAAGTTATGGGGGAAAAGTGTGACTTATTGCATTATAAACAAACTGCCTGGTATATTGAACTAATGTTAAATTGGTGGAATATAGTAAATGTAAGAACTCCCGGTAAAGGAGCAAGACTCAACAATATCCTCATGTGCCCAGTGTCATCAGATTCTATTGAAATTGTTAATTATTTACATAAATTCTTGCAGTGGCTAAATAAGTGGAAAAAACTAAATGTAAAAGGGTCATTGTCCTCTGAGACAATGGCTGCCATGATACTGACAACAGAAGGCTTGTTAAAGTTGAAAGATTATTGCTTGTCAACTCTAAATTTCTCTTATGTTCTGTTTGGGAAGTTTCAGACTGATGTATTAGAGGGAAGGTTTGGCAAATACAGGCAGTTGGCAGGTGGCCAGTACAATATTTCAATAAGGCAGGTGTATGAAGTAGAACACAAGCTAAGGATTCAATCATCCATGTCCCTAAAGATCAAATCCAACTTATTTGGTGAAATTAAAATAAATGAATTGTGTGAACCTACCTCAGAGGCTCCTGAGTTTCCCACTGATGAGCAAAAATTCATTGACCGTATATATATAGATGACAGAGATTTTGATGGTTGTAAGGATGATATCCCTATTCTAGTGTACTTGGCAGGGTATTGTTGTTATAGTGTGACTAAACGATTACAATGTAGTCATTGCAAGGAAATTCTTTGTACCAGTGAATTTATTGACCTTGATGATGAGGCATACCATTTGATCAGGGATAAGGACAGAGGTAGGCTCTTAGTCCCAGAAATGTATGTTGTAAATGTTGTTGTTCACAATTACTTAATAGTTTTAAAGTTGTGTGGTGACCTAGAATCTGATTTTCTTAAAGTTGAGAACCACAGGGAGCTTGTGAGTAACATTACAATGCAATTTGTTCGTTCCATGGAACTTTTGTGGGAGCCTGATATTTGCATGAAAGGACACACTGTAGAAAATGTTTGTAAGAAAGTGGTATGGGTATCCACCAACATCCTACTGAACAATTATTGTAAGAAAAGAAATTCTTTACCAAAGTCGACATTCTCAAAGAAATCTACAATTTTCTATAAGCGTTGAGACATTCCTTCGAGGATAAATACAATAGAGTGCACATTGCCACACTGCGCCTGTACTGTGACGTGAGAGCAACACCTGGTCATGCCCTACACGTGTACTAAAATGGTTCGAATCAGTGACCCATGCATCGTATCCTCCCCTTGTTAGTAATGAATAGAACTCACTTTAAATAGCCCAATTCTATCATCACGTGTAGTATTTCAGTGTTCCAAACCACCGCAGTTCCCTGCAGTCAGCTGATCGAGATGTTGCTGTCAACAATGTGATGTCATCAGCCATCTATTGGATTTAAGATCGAAAAGACATTCAAATAAAATGCAACGACCTCGTAATTCTGCCCCTTAAAACAACAATAACTACCGTACCTAAAATTCAATCTTCTCCTGTGATATTTGTAAATATTTTCTAGTATAATACCTATTTCATCCAGAGTTTTTCAGTTGTCATGTTTGAACTGAGGAGTGAAGAATTCATGCCTGCCTAGTAGCCTAATTATAAAATATGTTATATTATATTTAATGACAAAAGGTGCATCCTGTCACTGTTATAATTACAAATCACATTTTTACAAAAGTTAGCCTAATTTTATAATATGCATTGTCAACAAGAATCAGTACCCCACATCAGTCCCTCTGTTGTGTTCAAAATCATTTTCAATATTCCTCTACTCCAGTATTTTAAATGCGATCATTGCAGTTGGCCTTTAAATGAATCCAATATAGCACATTGTGGTTCCCCAGCTACCGTATCTGTCTTCCAAGGTACTTTGTTTTTCACTTTTTGTTACTGTGCCTGAAATTAACAATCGCCCAATAAAACTGGAGCGCCTGTTTTTCCAAAATCACCGTACCAAAAATAGATAGACACTCCAGCTACATAACTGTGATCCACCCGCTAGGCTTTTAGAATATTTCTATATGCCACATTGTTTCTGGTAGTAATACAAAACCCAACTTGAAAATGGCTTTTGAATACCAGCCATTTATGTGTCAAATCTGATTTTATGGCAGATGTACATTTTGATCTCTCTGTTAATAGTCAGCCCAAAGGCTGGTTGGATCCTCAACAAGCACCACTGTAAGTTATGCTAATAGAAACCCACAAAGCAGCACTACGATGAGACATACTAGGCAAGGTGCCTCTGTACAACTTGAGTACAGTTAGTGTCAGTACTGATGTACTGACTCAGTACATGGCACCAGCCATAGCTTGGTAGCAATCATGAATGAAATGAGACATTAGTGAAAAGCCACATTTTGCTCCAGCCTGTGCGACAGACACAAAAACACTACAATCATCAAGAGATGGCACAAGTAAATATTTGGATCATGTTTGTCAAATTTCAGGTTGTCATACTTATTTCCGATGAGAAGATGCAACTGTTTAATTATGTACTCTTATTAGATTCAGCTACTCCTCTATTCACACCATAAATATATCCATTCAGCAAGTATGTCAACAGACAATCTTGACAGCTTATGAAATTTGAAATCAATTTTATTGTTTTTTAGTCTAATAAGTGAATTTATTTTCAGTCGGTCTTCATGTTAAGGGACACTGGGACTGAGTTTTCATATTTCTGTAATTATCAATGGATATTGTTCTAATTTTACACACATCACTCAAATACTAATATACACTATACTACTGATTTACACTTTTCGATCTCTAACCGTTTAGGAGATATGATTATTTTTATATAGAAATTATGCAAATTTTGAAAATGGTCCTTGCGTTAAACAGATAGAGGTAGCTCATTTATCATGACTTTCCCATATAGATATTTAGTATGAAAGCAATCCTTGTGATTGGTTTTGAGTTCATATGAATATGTGTTGAGATATAAATTAACTCATTTCACAATTTTTTTTATTCCATTAATTGCCTATTATTTAAAATTAGAATATTTTTAATGGCAAACCTAAGAATACTACAGGAAAACTAATCACTGAACTTATGGATGCATTAATATAGAATATGAATACAAATTTGCAATATTATAGCAGCAAATCTAATGCGCAAGGACCAGATGTTGTATCAAAAAATGGGAAGCTGCGATAAATGGACTTTTATAAAAACATGCATATTTTTTGGTTATCAGCTTTCAATTTTAGGTAATTATCAATGAATATTGTTATAATGTTACACACAGCACTCTAATAGTAATATACACTAGACTTCTGATTTACACTTTTCTATCTCTAACCGTTTAGGAGATACGATTATTTGAATATGAAAATATGCAAATTTTGAAAATGATCCTTGCGTTAAACGGATAGAGGTAGGTCATTTATCATGACTTTCCCATATAGATATTTAGTATGGAAGCAATCCTAGTGATTGGTTTTAAGTTCATATGAATATTTGTTGAGATATAAATTAACATACAGTATTTCACAATTTATTTATCCCATTAATTGAAAATTAAAATATTTTTAATGGCAAAACTATGAATACTACAGTAAAACTAATCAATGTGCTTATGGATGCATTAATATAGAATATGTATAAAAATTTGCTACATTATAGCCACAAGTCTGATGCATATGGGGTGAATTTTGTTCCAAAAAATGGGAAGCTCAGATAAATGCACTTTTATAAACCCATGCATATTTTTTTAGTTATCAGCTTGCCTTGTCAGCTAAAACTGCCCAGCACCATATGTTAACACCCTCTTTCTTGCTTTTCTGAGCTCCTTATTAGGAAAATAAGTACAGAAATACTCGCCTCAATGAAAGTCCATGAATAGGAGGCGTTCAAATACCACGCACTAGACATTTCAAGAATTCGCTGGGCCTTTAAATATGGCGGAATTTGGAAAAGACTTTCACTAAATTGTCCGCTGGAGTCAGGGGCATAATTATATCAAAGAATAAAAAAATCAATATTTTTGCAATTTCTGACAATAACTCAGTCCCAGTGTCCCTCTGTACCCAATTAAATTGGGCGAGGAGTAAAACTTTTCAATTCACACTTGCGTACAGGACCTCTAAAAATACTTGGATTAATTAAGCACTTAAGTGTATAATTAATCCAAATAATTTTTCCACATTGACAGAAAGTTGAGAGTCGATAGTCCTACGTTTTACTCCCCGACCAATTTAATTGGGCCAATTAACATGTGGAGCAACTAAAATGCAATTAATTCATTAGATTATGAATGCAACATTGAAAAATGACTTCGAAAAGTTCAAGTTGTATGGACACCATTTTTGTGGCACCAAATATTAGAATGTTATCCTGAAAGTCTTGAAATAGCCTATTATGAACAGTCTCTCCTCCTCTCACCCTGTCTGTCGCATTTCTCCGCCCTTTGTAGCCTTACAGCCTCAATATATTTGAAAGCCATCCACTGTGTTAAAGTTTCATTGTCTCTATAACTTATACAGGATTGTCGGCCTCTCCCCCCATGTGTCCAATGACATTTCAAATATCTTCAAGCTCAAATGAGTGCCTTTTGTTATGGTTTAGAAAGTCATACCTCACATATAAAAATATTTGGTTTAGTAATGTAGTCATTGTGCTTCAACAGCTATTGGATCAAAATTTAATGCTTTTCAGTCGGTCAACATGATTGTATCCAATTGTAATGGGTGTTTCTCTACTCTTGAAAAAAATTTACATGAGAGTAATAAATGCACTTAGATGACTAGTTTTGACATGGATTAATAGCCTGAGTGAAAAGGATCTGATGTGACATTGTGTGTTTATGTGAATAGCCTACCATATATTTTAAACTAGCAGAGACATTGCTGTGTTAAGGGTATTTTATGCTCAACTTTGCATCCACTCACAGTGTATGTAAATATTTAGGATGCTCTGGATATGAAAATGAAAATAATAAAATATACACCTCATATTTGTAGGTGACAGGTATGATGTGCAATAAATTACTAGAAAAAAGCCAATCAAATTAAGAAACTGTTGCTTTGGTAAGAGCATAAAATAATTGTAAATTCGGTTGTACCCTAATCTTAACTTATTGGCTAAGTTATAAACAATATTAAGATTGAAATTAGATTAACTCGTGGTGTAGTGGCTAGCATTCTTGGCTGCCGCCCCGGATGTCCAAATTCGATTCCCGGCTCCCCAAAGAAATTTTAATTCTAGTCTGAGGGCTGGAACGGGGTACACTCAGACTTGTGAGGCAAAACTGTGAATTCCACAGTACGGTACATTTGAGAAATAAATTATCAACTTGTAAAAAAAAACAAAAAAAAAACAGTTTACCTTTCTGCTTAGTAAATTGACAAATATTTAGATATTTGCTATTCATACTCCATAGATCATAATGGAAAATTCATTAAGTATAAAATTTTATTTGTGTGTTGCGTTGTATTTTACTTTTTTTGTATTGCCAGTAATTGTAGGCTATATAAACTTTGAATCTTATCTAAAATAATTACACAACGTTATATGCTCTAAGTTATTGGTTGATATTTCTGGGATTTTGCGGTGACAATCCCCTGAAAATACTCACAATTTTCCAGGATAGCCAGCCCCCCCCCCCCCCCCGAAATAAAATTGTATATACGCCCCTGACTGTGGCTGATGGCATTATCATAATAGTAAATCTATAATTTAAATGATGAAATGTGTACCCGGAAGTTTTCGTGAAGAAGACACAGTTGTTTACATGTCAAGTCTAGATATCTAGCTAAAAACCTGATCTTATGCAAATATTGAACATAACTGTATCAAATGCGTATATTTTACTGCTGTTAATTTAGCGCTATGTTTTGTGGCCAGTGAACTGTTGACATAAAATTGATCCAGAAACAGTAAAATAGTGTATGTTTCATTTTTTCCTACGGTACGGTACCTAGTTTCCCGTGAGGTTTCATTTTCAGGTGAAGGATGAGAAGAAGCTTATTCAGTAGGCCTAGTATATTTGTTTGTTACGTAAGTAAAGGTAAGAAGGATGAAGTCACCATAATAGCCTAAAAATGCTGCCTACTACTATGTATCAGTTGGAAGGAACCCGTCATATGGGCCATGGCCTGCGGCGAGCTCCAGCAGCTCTGCCTACAGTGCCCGCCATCTTGTTTGAATGCAAAGGCCTGTTATCTAGGTGGTGTTGGTATAACCCAGGAAGGACGACACTTCCAGCAACTTTTATAAGGTAATATTTCACAGAGGATTGTACACACGCTTAGAGCAGGGGACCACAGCTCGCCACAAGCTCGGTCAAGGCCACCACACTAGCGGATAACAAACCCGCCGCTTGGCGTTCTTACTTTATATGAAAGACGCTGTATTTCACTTAAAAGGCCCGGTGTATACACATGGTCTGGGCATGTCCGCTATATTAAATTGTTTTCAATTACATCTCTCTACAAATATTATTGTACTACTGTATTACATTGTTTGAAACCGTTTCTAACTCTGTCAAGGTATTCACACTGTGGCCAGAGTTGCCAACTCGTCAAATCAAATATCACCAAGTAATAGCTCAAAAGTCACCAGAAAATCGCCAGAATATGCATTTTGTTAATACGAACGTGAAGACATGTGTTAAAATTAAAAAGATTTGTCCCCTTATTCGGCTATATTTTAATCCTTGGTTGGTTGGTTCCTTAGATTAGGGGCTACGACAACGCGGTCATGTAGCCCCGTGTACTTTGGGTGTGTGTAGAATTTGTCTGATAACCGGTGTTGATTGTGATGGCTGTATTAGTGTGTGTTATCTGTTTTTAATTCAAGTAAGGACTGCAGACGATTATTTTTTCAAGTAGTTCCTACTTTTGCTACCAAATGCTTCGGTCCACTACACCTAGCTGCGGACATGGCTACTAAATGTCATCTCAGTCAGCACCTGGCGGCGAACATTGAAACTAATATAGCGTTATCAAACTAACCTACAAATTTTAGCTTCCACATTTGTAGTTAGTGGAAGGTTCTTTTTCATGCCATAAATCTATGACATGGGACCGCCGGCTTTACTTCCCCTCCGAAGAAAGACATAGGCCTACTGAGGGATTTTTAACCCTCTTAAAAATCCGACGACTTCGGCCGGGTTTGAACCCGCGATCTTGGGCTTTTATTTAAATCCTACCATAAGGCTTACAATATTTCCTGCTGTTGTTGATTTTAGAGACCGTGGTCATATAGCCCCGAGTATTTGGGTGTGTGGAAATTGGTTGATAACCTGTATTATTTTGATGGCTGTACTAGTGTGTGTAAATGTGAGTTGGGGATAGGATTAAAAAGGAGGCGGCCGTGGCTTTAAGTTAGGAACCATCCCAGCGTTTGCCTGGAGTAGAAGTGGGTAAGCCACGAAAAAACACTACCTGGATTGTTGTGGTGCATATCAAACCCTCCTCTTCTCAGTTTTACCTCACGAGGCTGAGTGTACCCCGTTCCAGCCCTCACACCAGAATTCTAATATCTTGGCAGAGCCGGGAATTGAACCTGGACCTCAGTGGCGACAGCAAAGAACACTAGCCACTAGTCACTCTCCCCCCCCCCCCTCTCGACTAAATCACTTGGTTGATTGTGAAATCTGCGTTCCAAAATGGCGGCCGGGAAATACCCATCACGTGCGCCGGGTCACATCACCAAAGTCATATGACGACACTGGGCGGAATTCCCTGCAGGGTTGCCAACAAAGGGGAGTGAAAATTACCTACATTCCCTAGATTATCCCAAACATAAACCTAACTCCTACTGATGTTCCACCAGATTTGAATTTTGGCACTCTCTGTGATATCACGAAGGGAATTCCCAACATGGCTGCCAATTTTCGAGTGTGAAAAATCCCTAAATCCTCTAGATTTTTATTTTGGTGCTATAATAAACGACATTGAGTGGTCATCGAGACTAAGAGTCATCACGAGAGGAGTTCACTTTAGGGGTGGCAAACGTACGAGTGTGGAAATTCCCTAAATCCCCTAGATTTTGAATTCTTGCAGGAATTTTCTTATACACGCTTTCAATTTATAAACCACCTTGCGTGGTCTAGGGGTACGTGTAGGTGTTTTGCTGTCCAGACATCTGGGGTTTGTCTTCCGAATTGACAGTACCGTTACTATCTCTTTAACCTGGAACTGTAGGGAGTTCACAACTTGTGGGATGTGGGTTGGGGAACATGGGATGCCAGCTAAATCCAGCATTGGTTCAACCTCCGTGGGCCGGGATCATCTCCTTCATCTTTCCTCTCCATCTCCCTTGGTCAACTCTTGCTCTCTTCCGACCCCGAGAGGGTATCAGCGACGTAGGGTGTCTTTCATTTTCGCGCCTCAATCAGCCATTACATTTTTAAGTTTTCCGATTTACACATGCTTCGAGGGGTCTGACCAAATTTTTAAACTATTCATGGTGTTTCCTGCCTTCTGCTCAAGACCCTCAATGAGGCAGGGTGTGTGTAGCCCCTCCGCTTATGGAGCAGCCTATATAGTGCTACACCCTCAAGTGCTTTCTGTTGGTGAGCTTGGGAGTTGGAGACCTTGGGGGATTCTGAGCCGGGTCAGTTCTCATTTTCCAATTGACTTTGAGGTGGACTGTCCTCTCTAACCCTTCCCAATCTGCCTTTCATTGCTCTACTTCTTTCCAAGTCGCCCAGTCCTTATTCTTCGAGGGTTGAGGACATTTCTTATCCATGTCAATTTTGGCTTGTCGTCCCAGGGGGTTCGATTCTTGGCTCATGTCTGAGGACTGTAACGGGGTACACTTTGTAAAAATTGAATTTGATTTTGAATTTATTCATAAGGAAATGCCACTGAGGCTAAAGAGCCCCTTTATGTAGCGTATACAATGTTCTGGCCTGATATTTTGTAATAAGAAACTAAACCTAGCTTAATAACTAACAGAGCAAAATATAGAATACACTTATTATTAAATAAACCAATTAGCAAACATTTTATACAAGATAAATAATGCAAATTAGAATATAATAAATAAACAAATAACCTACATAATGTATTATTAAATCTATTGGATAAAAATAGTACGTTAAAAAAAGGACTACATTCTTTATCTGAATTATGATTTGATGTATTATTGAAACAAGTACATGAGCGACATGATTACTCGAACTACTATCAATTCCACGGAAGTTGTATCTTGGATATTTCAAATATTATAGAAAGCTGTATGGCACGGATATATTTCAAAAAATTTGTATGAACTATTTATATTACGTAGTTTACGAATTCAACAACTGAGGTGTTTCGTATTCCTTCAGGAATCTTGACATTAGGTATTTCTTGAGTTGTGTAGTGTTAACAGAGTTTGTAAATGAGTGAAGATGGAATGTATTAAAGAGCCGTGAAGCTGTGCAAAGGAATGATTTATTGTATTTAGTTGTACGGTGGACGGGAATCTGTAGAGTGGAATCAGTAAATCTATTTCCTCTGTTGTGGACGGAGTTCATTGGTTTAAACATATTATAGAGATAACCAGGGGTTTTTGTACACAATATTTTCTGGGTTAGGATAGCAATTGACAGCTGCCTACGTTCACGAAGTTTCAACCACTGCATTTGCACATAATAAGGTGTGATGTGTACATCACGCCTGACGTCTAAGATGTAACGAACGCATGCATTTTGAACTCTCTGTAATTTTATGTTGAGTGTTTCTGATAAATCGTTATACACTACTGATCCATATTCGATAATAGGGAGTATAAAGTTTGGATTAAAAGCTTGCGCATTTTTGATGGCGTGCAAGGGATATTCCGCTTCAAGATATGCATTGATGATATAGCTTTCCTTATTACGGCTGCGGTATGCTCTCCCCAAGATAAGGTTCTATCGAGAATAACTCCTAGGTTGTTCACAGAGTTGCTGTAGGGGATATCACTGTCTAGTAATTTTATCGGTGGGAGTGAGTTAAGATCGACAGAGTTAAGAAGTTTAGTATAGCCAATGCATATAAGTTGAGTCTTAGAAATGTTTAACTGGAGGTTATGGTTTTGGGTCCACTCATGGAGGTGAGCGATGTCTTCGTTGAAAAGTTCTATATGGTGAGGAGCATCCGAGGGACTGAAATGGAAGTAGGCCTGAAGGTCATCAGCGTACATATGACAGAGACTGTTTTTGAATACACTGGACATATCATTTATATAAAGCGAGAAGCACAGTGGTCCAAGAACTGACCCTTGGGGTACACCACTTCTTATTGATTGCCAATTCGATGAGGAGCCATCGAAGAAGACCACCCTCTGTTGCCGACCTGCTAGGTACGATTCAAACCAGGACAATGCATGCCGCGATAAACCAATAGAGTGCAGCTTCGCAAGGAGCAACTCATGGCTTACGCAATCGAAGGCCTTACTGAGATCAAAGAGGCATAGGATTGTAAGCTGTCGTTGGTCAATTGCTGAGCGTATGTCGTCGGTTATTTTTAAGAGCGTGGTAGTTGTGCTATGACCTTTCTTAAATCCAGATTGATTAGGATTTAGGATGTGGAACTCGGTCAAATATTCACACATTTGTTCATGCACTATTCTTTCTAGAACTTTGCTTAGAGCACAAAGTATGCTGATGGGCCTGAAATCACTGCAAGAAGCAGGTATTCTCTTCTTAGGCACTGGGCGGATATTCGCACACTTCCAGAGCGTCGGGTATACTCCGTTTTGTAAACAGAAGTTGAACAAGTGTAAAATGGCAGGCAGGAATATATCGAGACAATTTGAGAGAAGGGAGATTGGAATGTTGTCCGGACCTTTGGCTTTAGTACGAATAGACCTGATCGCTTTCACTACTTGTTCTGGGTATATGTACTTGAAGTAGAATTTTTCATGGTTTGGCGGCGGAAGAAGTCTATAATGCTCTACGGTCTGGGATATTCTTGTTGTGTTACTGTTGGGAACTACGTGTAAGTAATGATCGCTCAGCTCGGAGGGGGAAACTGGCATTTGGGTATCGGGTGGGGGGCTGGCACCTATTCCAAGGGATTTTGCAGCTCTCCAGGATGCTGCAACATTCTCACAGTGTCTGAAGAGGTTATATGTGTATTTTACTTTAGCATTTCTTATCGCTTGTTTTGTGTTATTCCGCAGAATTCTGAATTTTTCATAGTCGTCTGGAAGTTTTGTCTTTAAAAATTCCTTGCGGGCTCTGTCGCGAATCTTTATCAAGTCTTTAATTGTTCTGTTAAACCATGGAGTTGAATGGTGTTTAACGTTTACTATCTTTTGAGGGGCATGTTTGTCATACAGTAAGTAGATGTTTTGGTTAAAGAGACTGACCTTTTCGTCTACATTGTTTGTTTTATAAAATTGCTCCCAAGGGAGTAATTCTGCATCCGCACTAAAATCACTTGAACTAAATGTACTGAAATCATGCACCAGGTATGTCTTGGGATTTGATTTTGGAGCAGATAAGGAAAATACAGCGTACAAGAGGTCATGCGCTGAGAATCCAGGAGCAGGCTCCTGGCCATATTCTATAACAAGATCATTGCAGTTGGAAGATATTATATCAAGAATGCTATCGCAGGTAGCGGTGTGGAAGGTTTCAGTGAATGGCAAACATTCAAGGTTGCAGGCATTCAACATTTCACGAATACTTTCCGTTTCAAAAGTACCACTGCCAAATCTAGCATTTATGTCTCCAACAACGAAAATATATTTGTAATTCAGTAAATGTGTGTACATATCGTTCACGAATGAGTCTAAATAGCCAGCTTTTGGTGGACGGTATACACAAGAAAAGAGTATCTTTAAGTCTGGCAGGGTCATTTCAAGTATTAAATATTCCGGTTTCTTACTGTATTCACCCGGAGATTTGCTGACGATGTTGCATTTTATAGTGTCCTTAACATAAACGGCAACGCCACCTGAACCTTTGAGAAGTCTATCATTGCGAAAGACGTTGTATCCACTGAGATAAATTGCAGCATCCCCTATTGAGGGCTTAAGAAATGTTTCACTGACTGCTATTGTGTCGAAAGAACTGTTACCAAAAGTATGACGGAATTCAGAAATGTGGGAGGAGTCAACTAGAGATTGTGCGTCGATGTGTGCCACTTTAAGCCTGTTTGCGTTTCTCAAGCTAATGTTTGATAGTAGTTCAGCCAATACATGTTCATGAGACATAAAAACGAATAGGCCCTACCCTGTTAATTACAGAATTAAGAACATACAGAAACAATATATACTATAAACTGATTTGCAAACTTGAGATCACTATGGTAATAAAAATAATAAAACAAACGATAAAGTGACCAATAAAAACAATGAATAGCCTAATTTACGCTAAAAACAAAAGAAAGTCTAGTGAGATATCGAGTATACAGTACCAGAGGAATTTTGAAGTTGATATTAATACCTACAATGCTAGACACAGAGAGAAGAGAAAGGAAATAATTACTTATATACTAGAGCAATGAATCTAATTCTAATTAACTAATAACGTAAATTTGAGTAAGGAAGAAAGAAACCTATTTTAATCTTCCTTGTTTCCAAGTAGCCTCTCCAGGTTCCATGTTTATGTTGAAGAGTTGAAATGTTGAATCATAATCTGCTGCGCGATTCTCCAAGGGGTCCTTACTTCAAGGGTGTTGGGTACCGCTTCTTCAACGCCTCGAGGTCTCGATTTGTTGTCAGTCTGTTTTTTGTATGAGAGGAGTCGGGTTCGATTCCCATCTCGGCCATTCTATAAGTGGTTTCCCACTTCAAATCTTGCAGCACAGGACTATATAATAATAATAATAATAATAATAATAATATCGTATGTCCTCGGATGCTGGGTGCAAACTTAGTTATTTAACGCCCAAAGGGCAGCTTGCATGTCGAATGTTGTTATTCCTTGGAGCGCTATGAATGTCAAGAGGGTTAGATATCTAAGCTCCTTGACACTAGAGCGCTTTCCAGTAGAGAATGGAGGAACTTTTGCGTTGGCAAAAAAATCCCGAGATTAATTTTGCCATTATTAACACAGCCTACTGAATTCCAATGTATTCTTTAACATGCCAACTACGTATGACATGCGTGTCATGATTTTTGTCGCCTTTCAACTTACCATGGCCAGGAGCGAACCTGCAAGCTTGGGGGGTTGGTGGTCCGACACGATAACCACTCCCCCCACCATGGCAAGCTTTAGCAGGGACTAAATGACCACAATTTCGCAAAGCTCGGAAATGAATTAACAACTTGTTCATTTTTGTTATAAAACGCTTTATGCACCTAATATGTGAGTTGGATATCAGTGGTTAGTAGCTGGTAATGGTAATAATTTGCATTCATTTTCATTATAGTCCATACCATTAGGGGCAGAAGAACCAGAATTCTCGCCACTTAAACCCGCGAGGGCTGGTGCATGGATGTATTTGACCCGATGCTTGAATAATGCTCTATATGTTCGTTTTGGTCAGCCCTAATTTTCTGTCGCTTACTGTACTTTCCTTCCTAGCCTTGAATTTCACCCTGCATAAGTAATATGACCATCACCTTGTGAACACCCAAGTTATTTCACTATTATTTACGGTCGGGTCAGATTTACCCATGGCGCCAGTCCTCGCGTGACTATTTTTGGTTTACGTTAGTCAGGACAATCTGAAAAAATAAGGGGGATAATCAACCTATTTTGGTAAAGCACAATAACATAGCTCACGTTCTTGGTGTCCATGTTTAGGGTATAGGGACATCTTGGTCATCAGCTCCTTTGTTAAAAAAATAATTGAGATGACTGCTTTGACGCCACTATCAAGGCCAATTATACTGTTACGAAAATTATCAGTTTTCTGCATTTAAATTTGAAAAATATTAATAAGACCTACAAGAACTGCAGATATCACATGAGGACATCTTGGAACGTGTCTCGTTGAAGAAGAAACTTGGGGAGATACAGAGTTTTCAGCCAAAACCTATATTGAAACCGGCAAGAAGTGGACCGAAGAACGGAAGGAAGCTCACCGAAGAAGAATGCGTGAATACTGGGCCAATGTGAAAGAAAGAGGGAAAAGGCAGTTGAAATAAGGTGGTCCATAGACGACCGAAACTATTATAAAAAATAAAAAAAAACTCATTTTTTATTGGGAATATTTCATGGGAAGACACCAGGTGTAAAATTACTTCATTAAAATCCGTACGACCACGACTAAATGGTTGTGACACACTATGGGTCAAAATGACCCGGCGCCAGTCTCGTGTTACATTTTTCACGCCGGTTCTCAAGGGTTAAAAAAGACAATCAACAACACCGTCTACTAAACTAGAAGCCGGGACCTGGTAGCAGGTTCGGATATAGAGTTTGGCTTGGGGTGGAGTCAGAGAATCGAAATTGTTAAGAAAAATGGTATCACTAAAAACGCAATCTCAAAATAACCAAAACGTACTGAACCCTTTAGTATTGCAGTGTTTATATGTAAGAAATCTTAATCAAGGGGTCGCGCTCAGTTCATAGTGTGATGTTTACCGTTCGCCAAACAACATGCTCTACTGTGGTAAGGGTCATAGGATTAAAACTATAATTAAGAAAGAAGTGACAAGACGTAAAATAATAACATAATTTAATGACTATTTGTGCAAAAAGAAATGAATATAAACAACAACAATAATAATAAAATTCCTCCCTGAATCTTCCCATGACAAAATATCTATTAATGTTGAGGAGTCAGACGGATCTCCCCCTTATAAAAATGTGGATTCAAGTTCCACTAACTTGCATTGGGATTTCATGTATGCGTAATGACTAACTACGAGGAATGAGTACTTTGGATGACTGTTCGATTACATCGGGTAACAGTCACGATGCTTACGATCAATCATCTCGTAAATCAACGTTTACGGATATGGGACACAACACTAATAAAAACCCTTAAAAATTAATGCTGACACACAACCTAAATCTAGTATTTACAGGAATCTCCCTCGAGACCCTTCTTCAATGCGGTGACGCATCAGAGAAATGAGCTGCCAACCCGGCCAATTGCTCAATACACAAACAAGGAAAGACAGCATCGCACGTGACTACACGGGTCACAAATATGAAACATAAATATGGAATTAAACCAACAACAACAAAAGCCTCAATGGCTGAGATTACCTTATATGAACAAACATGCACGTTAAGCTAACGCTTCGGAGATTATAGTGATTCGTAGGCAACTCCCATTTATTTAAACAACTTTTACCATTGATCAGTTCTTATTCTGTATTTCAAGTAACTTTACGGAGCCAAAGCACTCCCTAATGACCTTGCTGCAATCCTTTCAGCCCGCCTTGTGAAACATCTTCCCCCTACCACAACACCTGTCATCGTCCAGCCCAGTGTGTAAAAATAACCAGACCAACTGTCCCGTTATCTCGTAGAATCAACAGCAACAAATCTCAACCACATAAACATATGGTAAGACGTTAATCGAAATAGCCACATACGTCCTCGCAAGGTAACGATATGGGCTTGGCATCAAGCTGACAGAAATCAGTCTACGCTGAAATTCCCGCTTGTAATGACCAATAAATACACACACACACACACTGCTGGGAATGACATAACACTTTTCACACAGGTCGGTTGAATAAGATGCTCACAAACTAATAAAATATATTAAAACCTACGAGAGAGCTGACTGCTCCTCGCCACAAATCACATTGCTCCAACGGCAATAAAATCACTGAATCTGATCAATAATAAACATTACAAAGATTAATTTACCCTCTAATCTACTGCATGATTATACTACTTCAGTCCTACTTCTGAAACACAACATATCTCCGAGAGACGTTTCTCAACCGCATTACGTAAATATAGCCGAACACGGTCATCCATATAGTCACGTTAGTTAAAAAAAACAAAAAAACAAGAAACTATCACTAAATAAAATTTTGCGAGCTGTTTCCATGCAAAAGGTGTGTCAGACCAAAACTAAATACACTACGTTAATCCACACAAGCAAGATATTTACAAAAACTATTTGTCCCATGTACCATAAGTTAATTTATCAGATAATAAGAATATTATTCAGTACTCATCCTCAGCCAATCACCGTCAACGGACATCTGCAGCCATTTCCCAACTTAATGCTGTTTAGCTCGTCTCAAACATTTTGACGGAGTGTTGTCGGTTCCAAACTTCTTCCATGGTCAGTGATTTCATCTCTCGTGCTGATGTAAAAGAAGTTATAAATTATTATACACTCGATATCTGACTACTAAATTCGCCGTTCTAGGTACTTAGTTCCCCAGAAACAGTCTGTTGGCGAATTGTCGAAGATACTGTCCCTACAAAAATAGTACAGTGACCATCTATCACACTGATTTTAACACACTTTAGTCTTAATAAAAATCTGTGTCCTCATGACACGCAAAGTACAGTAACCTACGTCCTTAGAGGCACAAATGTAATCAGTAGAAGTTACCTACGTCCTTAGACGCGCAAAATATAGTCAGTAGTAGTCCGGTCTTGGCTCTTCACGCCACTTATAAATGAACTGGCCCTAGGTATCGATAGAGGGGGGAAATTATATAAAACTTTCTCGAAATAAAAGTGGTACAGGAATGAAACAAATATCACTGAACTCGTAAAATTGCGCAGGTCAAGAATATGCCCATTAATTCAAGAATCGATCGTAGAGATGTTGTCTAGCCGATCTCCCGCGTTAATGCTAGATATCGCGTGCCCAAGCTAGACTTGGCGCGCTAGTAAGCATTCATCTCCCATTGGTTCCACATCTTCTGTTAACTTCGCGGTTTTATCAGACCTTGGCCTCGTAGGAGTGTCCAGTGGTACCATCAACCACTCACGTTACTGCATTATATTTTTTCTAGGCACGAATAGTACAATGCACATGCCATAAGCGTGTCTCACCACGCGTCCCTTCTATCTTGAGTTGGCCACCACCTGTCCTTCTGAATCATTGCTATGCTATTTCTTTTCACAATCTTTAAGTATCTAGCCTTTTGTAAAACTGCTGCAGGTATGTCCAAACTGTCACCAACAAATGCTTGAAATTTCCTCATCTTCGTCTGGCTATTTTATGACGCTGGTGGAAATATTAATTAATTGAAGAAATAAAACATCGAATCATTTATCCATCAGAGGATAAAAGGTTCACAACTCCTCCACTCACAAAACTTTGAACTTAGGATAAAGTCGACAATTTTTAAAAGACTTCCGTAGGCCAATTCGTTTTATTTCAGAATCACCCCTTTCTATTACTTGGTCTAGCCGCTCCTGTCTTGAATGGCATTTACTCGTTTTATTTCCTGCTTGGACCTCCCCTCTCAGTCTGCTTGCGTGACGCGCTACTGCCTGAGACAACACTCTGCCCGTCTCGTTAATGATTGTCAACACCAAATCCACTTCCTTCTTCACATGCCGTACTCAACTGCCCCCGTAAACTTGGTTGATATAGGATGTCCATATATTTAAACTGCATCATTATTTCGGCGCTCCCATGGTTCGCTTCTTCGATAAGTTTTTAGGTTGGCTGCATTGTAGACCGACATTGTTCCTGTGCTTAACTCTTTCACTCTGTATGCATTATTTCCTAGGTTTCTTACAATAGAATAGGGTCCTATGAACTTTTCACAGAATTTGCTGAAGATCTTCTTCTCTGGATCCGATGTAGCGGGTCGTTTCACCAAAACGAGCTGGTTGATTTCTAGATCACGGTGAAATCTCTTATTTCTCAATCGCCGTAATCTGCGATCTGCTTGTTTTCTCATGTAGGCTCTCGTTTTCTCAATTCGCAGGTCAGGTGCTATCATGGGATCTTGTGGGCAGTTAATGATGCTTTTCCACGTTCTCACTGGATATTCGTTTTTGTGTAGGACCATAGGGATCTGTCCTGTTGACTCGTGCCTGGTAGAATTCATGCATGTCTCTACATCCTTAATTTTATCCACCCACTTATGATGTTCTTTGGGAATGAAGATTCTCAAGTATGATGTTACACATTTTATTGCTCTCTCTCTCTTGGATTAGCTTGGGCATGTCGGATACTGCTTAAAACGTGTTTTTTACCCATGTCCTCCATACCTTTCTTGAATTCGGCGCTTGTAAAATAGCTGCCATGATCTGACAATATAAATTCTGGTTTTCCAAGGATTGGAATAACTCTATTTCGAATACGACTGAGTACTTGTTTCGATGTAGTTTTCTGAATGGGGCATAATACGACAAACTTAGAAAACACATCAATGCACACTAGCAAGTGACGGCAACCTCGCCTTCCTTTCGGGATTGGGCCGAAACAGTCTAGGGCCAGTAGCTCGCAGGGTTTCTGAGGTAGCAATGGTCTAGGATACTGCCTCATTAAATAGTTATTGGGCTTTGTCCTCTGACAAGGATCACAAGTCGTAATGACGTCACATATAGTTGTTCTCATACGTGGCCATGTAAATGTCTCTCCTATCGTCGCTTCGCACTTGTCTAATCCAACGTGTCCGTAACTTTCGTGAGTATGCCATGTCAATCCTCGCTGTAAAGATGCAGGTACTAGTATGCGTAACTTGGTGTGGTCATTATCTACCCATTTATGCAGCAAATTGTTGACATAAACATATCTTCCTTCTTTAGCTTTCGCTTCTCGAAATGCAGGTGTTCCTGTAGGTAGTTGCTTCCTGAAGTATTGAATTAATAGCATCATCCATGGTTCCGCTTCCTGTTCTCGCTGTATCTCACGTAACTCCTCCAAGAATTCCCGGTCCTTCGGTGTTAACTCCAAGTGTTGTACCATCGCTGTTTCTTCAACATCAGGCTCTGGGTTCCTGCCGAGTGCATCCGGAATCACGTTCATCTTCCCTGGGCAATGTTCAATCTCAATGCTAAATTGCTGAATATATATAGACCAACGTGTCACACGTTCGCTTGCCCTCGACGTCTTAAACAAGAATGTTAGTGCCTTGTGATCAGTCCTGACAACAATGGGGTAACCATAAATTATTCGTTTCCATTGTTGGAGCGCATGAAGAATGGCCAACAGCTCTAGTTCCGTTACAGTATAATTGCGCTCGTGCTTACGCAATTTTCGGCTGACAAATGCCAAATATGTTTTACGTTGCAGGTTAGCTGGATCTTCTTGGTAGAGCACGGCACCTATACCAATTAGTGAAGCATCCGCTTGGATTATAAATTGGTGCTTGAAATCTGGATATCCTAACTTAATGCAGTATTCCAGTAGCTTTTTTGTTGCTTGGAACGCCGTCTCGCATTCCGCATTCCATAACCATTTATTATTCTTTTTTAGCATTTCCTGCATTGGAGCTACAGTCTCCGTGTAACCTGGACAGTTTTCTTTAAAGAATCCCGTTACGCCTAAGAAAGCCCGAATGTGCTTGACTCGTTGGTGTAGGGAAATTCTTTATCGCTTCGATCTTAGCTGGGTTTGGTTTCACTCCCGCCTTGTCAATGATGTGACCCAAATATAAGATCTCGCTCTTGAAGAAATGCGATTTCTTCAGGTTTACTTTGAAATTTGATGCATTATGGTTGCCTAATACTTTATCTAAATTTTCCATGTGAATTTCAATGTTGTCGGATGCCAGCAGAATGTCATCAATGTAGCGCACCGTCATCTCCTTAACTTCCTCGGTTAGATTTCGATCCAGGGCTCGGATTAAAGCACAGCCCGCTGTTTTGACTCCGAAGGGCATTCGGACGAAGCAAAACGTTTGGTTATCGAATAAGAAGCCAGTTAGAAGCTGTGACTTCTCATCCAATTCAATATGGTGGAAACTGGACGTCAAATCAACTGATGAATAAGTGCTCTTGTTCTTAAAGCCTTTTAGTACGTCTCTAATAATCGGTGATCTGTCATACTCAGGAAAAATGAGTCTCATGTTGAGATTTCTGGCATCTAAACAAAGTCTAATGGATCCATTTGGTTTTGTGACTGCCAAAATCGCATTTAGATAAGGTGTAGGTGTCTTCCTTATCACTCCTGCTTGTAACATCTCATCTATAATGACCTGGACTTGACCACGATATTTATCCGGAATTGGGTACAACCTACTTTTGAAAGGTGACAATCCTCGACTTGCATTGAATGCTTGAAATTTAATATTTTCCCAGGTACTGTATCAAATACTGCTTTGTGCTTCCTCAATATCTCTTCCAATTGTTTTCTATGTTCACCCCCAAGTTGAATGTCATTGAGCCGCTCCTGTAGTAACTCTTCAAATTGTGCATCACTTTCATCTCCTTCTGTTAATAAAGACCATATCTCCTAGGAATCACTCTCATCATCTATTTCCACAACAGCTCTTTCTATGATGTTATCTTCTGCCTTTCGTATCTCCTCTTCCGTCTCTTCTGATATTGCTTCCAATGCCCAAGAATTTACATCTCTTCCGGTAGTGATTTCATCCATATGCAATCCCACGTTTTTCAGTTGATCATACTCTCTAAAACTGACTGTATTCTTGTGCAAATCTATCACTGCTTGATAGTCACAAATGAAATTTGCACCAAGAATTATATTAAAATTCATCTTTGCCATGATAATGAATGTTTGCCCAAAAGTGTGTTCCAATATGTTCAGTTCTAAGTATGACTGACGTTTACAAGTGACGGTGCGTTCAGGAATAACACCCCTCACTTTGAGTTGTGGTACGGAAATCACAGGAATATTCTGACACCGTCCAACTCTCGAACCAAGGCCTCCGATACCAGACTGATCTGCGACCCCGTATCCAATAAACTTCTTATATTAATTCCACCAATCCTCGCGTAAATAACAGGTAACTGCCTAATTTCATCGTTCCGTGGTTTCATCGACTCCTCCAGGCAATCTTCTGGCAAAGCAATCCATTCTTGTATGTTCGCTACTATCCATCCATCTTCAACTTCCGACTGTTGCGTTCGTAGACTATCTCCTTTATCCAAATTTAGCATTTTTTTTTAGCTCCGCTGTGACTCCCGTCATCATTTTGTCGCCCACATCCCTGACATTCCTCTTGTCTCAGTAGACTTCCAGCTTCCTCAGTATGTGTGTCTGGATTCTTCATGTTCCCAATGGCTTTCTCCCATCGCCCGTGCTCTCCACCTTGACTAGCGTGTAATTCCTCTAGGTAATTTTGCGATTGAGCGTGCCTATCATCCCAGTCATTTCGATAATTACGTGCCTCTTCTTGATTTTGATCTCTCCTTCCTTTCCATCTTTGATTCCCATTGTAATTACTGTATCTTCCATAAGGCCTCTCATTTCTTCGATTTTCACACCATTGTTGATATGCTCTCTGTTGATATCTATTGTTGCCTTGATATGACCTATTGTTGTAATTATTTTCGTTACGCTGGTACGGTCTGTTTTCGACCTCTTCCGGGTTTCGCCTAGGTGTGGATGTGCTTGTATTTGTAACCTGCGTTTTGGTGTTCGCCTGTTTTAGTTTTATGACCTCTGTCGTATTCACTAACTCCAGTTGTCTTCCTCCTCTATAACTCTATAATGATTATGAGATGTAGTCTCATCTATCTGGCGTAATATCTGTTCTGCATGTAAGGCCGTACTAACGTTCGCTGCGACTAGTACTTGTTGCACGTTGACTGGTAATTGCCGCGCTATAGTCATCACCAGATCCGCTTCATTTAAAGGGTAATCAAGGTCGCGAAATTTTAGCATTTGCATGTTAAAGAAATCTGAGTATTTCGTTTGCTGGGTAGTTTGATATTTCCTAGAGTAAAGCTCCATTCTTAGACTCTGTTGTAATGCCGGCGACCAGTACTTGCGCAGAAACGCGATTTTAAAATCCGTCATAGTTCCAAAGGTATATTTGAAGCTTAAAAACCATGTAAGGACATTTCCTGACAAAAACCACTCCATCATTCTCAGCCTACGTGCTTCAGGTACCCCAGTGTCATTATAATGATCTTCAATTTCTTTAATGAAGGCTTTAGGTGTCACCCCTGAATTCTCCGTGTACTTCTGCGGTTTATAATCGTTTGAGCGAATTACTTGGATAAGTTGTGTGGGATGATGACCGTCCTGTGGCGTGGAACTCCTTTCAATATTCTGGCGAAACCCCTCCGTGTTTGTCAATAATGGGCTCTCCGCCTGAGACTGACTCCCTGCTGTGTTAGTCCCCTCCGGGCTATTTGAGTCGTCCTGCTTATTTTCCATTGTTCCCGTTTTAAATATCGAGGATTGTTCTAATGACCTCAGTTCAGCTTTAATGATCCTGTCTGTTTGTTCTTTAAATTTATTCTTAATTTCTTGTTCCAATGCTTGAATACGAGTATGATTTTCGCCTACTGTCTTAAGGATGGTTGATCTTTCCTCTTTAGAATCAATATTCATTTTTCGCCAATCTTTCCTTATCTGCTCCTTACTTGTGCTTACTTTCTCTTCAATCTGGCTTTTAGCGTCATCCTGATTGCTTTCTATCTGGCTCAGCCTTTCTTCCACTTCCGCGCTATTTTCGTCAATGGTACTCTTTAATTGATCCTGATCCGCTTCTAGGCTTTTCCATTGCTCCGCTGATTTTATTTCTAGACGGTCCATATCTTTAATTATGCCGGATATATTTTCATCTACCGCTGATAATTGTTTCTGAATGACCTAGCCGCTTTTTTCCATTTCCTTAAATCGTCCTTCCAACTTATCCTGAGCTATCTTGACCTCGCTCGTACTCATAGTGCATGCTAGTTCAATTTGCTCTAATTTATCTAACACCGTTTCGTCCAGAATGCTAAGTTTTTGATCAAAAATATTTTCCATTTTTTTAATCTGATCTAATTGTTTTTCATTGTTTTTACTAACATCTAGGGCCAGCAATACCATCTGTTGTTTAGTGTGATCCTTCATCTCTGCGGTTAACGCCTCTAATTGGTTAGTGTTTTTAACGTTCTGCGCCTCTAACTGCGAATTTATAGCGTCATTAATTTCACTTTTTAATAATCTAGCTTGTTCCGCCTGATATTCATTTTGTTCAATCCTACTGTTGTTTAATTGTGTCCGCAATGATTCACTTTGTTCAGAAAGTTTAATTTTTAATGATTCACTTTGCTCAGACAATTTGTTTATAGATTCACTTTGTTCAGATAGTTTTGTGTTTAGTGATTTGCTCTGTTCTGACAGCTTAGTGTTTATTTGTTCAGATAATTTAGCGTTTAATGATTCACTTTGTTCTAACATACTATTGTTTAGTGATTCACTTTGTTCGGATAGCTTAGTGTTTAATGATTCACCCTGTTCAGATAGTTTAGTTTTTAGTGATTCACTCTGCTCAGATAGTTTGTTTATAGCTTCACTTTGTTCTAACATACTACTATTTATTTGTTCAGATAATTTCGCGTTTAATGATTCGCTCTGTTCTGCCAATTTAGTGTCCAACAATTGCTGTGTTCTCCTAGCAGCACTCTCAATGATTTCTTGAATCTGTTCTACTGTTGCCATGTTATACACTTTATGTTCGACCCTCACTATTATGTGTTTGAAAACTGTATCATAATGATGGTCATTATAACACCGTTTTTCATTACGATACAGTTTCTCCAGCCAATCAGAGCTCGTTCATTGACCAATTAGGAAACGATAATTTCGCGCATGCGCTCAAAATCCAACATGTCGGACATAAACACAACATCGAACTATAATAAATTACCGACATGGAATACCTACCGTCCATATGTTCGCGTAAATAAACTGGCGAATATGAGACAAGAAATAGCACAGTACCTTAAAATCACTAACACTAATTTCTACACAGAGCATTGTCTTCAAATGACTGCGGTGACAATATTACTGAGGGACGGCTGATGTAAACATATGGCTGCATATGGCATTGAGAGCCCACAGAGCGCATGCGTCGGCCGTTCAAAGCTCTTGAAAGACGAAGGTATAACACCCAACGCTCGCTCTGCGATCACAAAATTCCAGTAGCTGACTCTCAACAGATATTTATGAATATTTATGTTAAAACATATAATAAAGTTATAATTATCGTCGAACATAAACAGTCGTATGCAACTCGCCTATAATGGTAATTAAGACACTCGTATGGAAATTATAAAACTCGCATACGCTCGTTTTATAAAAAATACTCGTGTCTTAATTATAGCCATTATAGGCTCGTTGCATAATGTACTATTATATGAGACATTAGGGAAATGGCATAAAGCAATGCCCCCTGACACATACATACAATCCCCATGCACATTTAATTTATTTACCTTACTCAGTTCATTTATAATTTACATTTAATCCCACTAGTCGATTGCATCTCTGAGTGGTTCTAATTTTACTCAATTTAATTTAAACCCAAGCACATATTCAGTCATAAAATTGTTATCCTGATCTGATATTAACACTGACTAATTAACAAAGTATTAATTGTCATTTAAGGCTACCAGCCTCCTAACATTTTCATGAGTTTGACTTTCTAAACAAATCTAGTTTTAACTTTAATCATTGGGCGCCCGATATCACGTATATTACATTTTACTTTAATTCAATAGACAAAAACGTGAACCGTATTTTACATTGCAAACTCCTGATTTTAATTTATCTTTCACACATTTGGCGGTATCCTCTTCGCCTCAATTACTTTTAATAAATACCACTTTCCGGTGATTAAAATACTGTCATATCTGCCTGCACTTGCGGCATGTCAGTTTTACTCAAATACGCCAACTAAATGTGTTCCAGCAGCAAACCAGCAGCAAAATTACACCTTCATTGTTGCGTCAGTTTGTAATCCCAACTACGCTTACATTGAAATGTGCAATTTCTCTGCCGTTACACCACAGTGAACCGCCCCACGCTTGGCCGCGCCAGTTTGCTTCCTATGAACCCTTTAGTATTGCAGTGTTTATATGTAAGAAATCTTAATCAAGGGGTCGCGCTCAGTTCATAGTGTGATGTTTACCGTTCGCCAAACAACATGCTCTACTGAGGTAAGGGTCATAGGATTAAAACTATAATTAAGAAAGAAGTGACAAGACGTAAAATAATAACATAATTTAATGACTATTTGTGCAAAAAGAAATGAATATAAACAACAACAATAATAATAAAATTCCTCCCTGAATCTTCCCATGACAAAATATCTATTAATGTTGAGGAGTCAGACGGATCTCTCCCTTATAAAAATGTGGATTCAAGTTCCACTAACTTGCATTGGGATTTCATGTATGCGTAATGACTAACTACGAGGAATGAGTACTTTGGATGACTGTTCGATTACATCGGGTAACAGTCACGATGCTTACGATCAATCATCTCGTAAATCAACGTTTACGGATATGGGACACAACACTAATAAAAACCCTTAAAAATTAATGCTGACACACAACCTAAATCTAGTATTTACAGGAATCTCCCTCGAGACCCTTCTTCAATGCGGTGACGCATCAGACAAATGAGCTGCCAACCCGGCCAATTGCTCAATACACAAACAAGGAAAGACAGCATCGCACGTGACTACACGGGTCACAAATATGAAACATAAATATGGAATTAAACCAACAACAACAAAAGCCTCAATGGCTGAGATTACCTTATATGAACAAACATGCACGTTAAGCTAACGCTTCGGAGATTATAGTGATTCGTAGGCAACTCCCATTTATTTAAACAACTTTTACCATTGATCAGTTCTTATTCTGTATTTCAAGTAACTTTACGGAGCCAAAGCACTCCCTAATGACCTTGCTGTAATCCTTTCAGCCCGCCTTGTGAAACATCTTCCCACTACCACAACACCTGTCATCGTCCAGCCCAGTGTGTAAAAATAACCAGACCAACTGTCCCGTTATCTCGTAGAATCAACAGCAACAAATCTCAACCACATAAACATATGGTAAGACGTTAATCGAAATAGCCACATACGTCCTCGCAAGGTAACGATATGGGCTTGGCATCAAGCTGACAGAAATCAGTCTACGCTGAAATTCCCGCTTGTAATGACCAATAAATACACACACACACACTGCTGGGAATGACATAACACTTTTCACACAGGTCGGTTGAATAAGATGCTCACAAACTAATAAAATATATTAAAACCTACGAGAGAGCTGACTGCTCCTCGCCACAAATCACATTGCTCCAACGGCAATAAAATCACTGAATCTGATCAATAATAAACATTACAAAGATTAATTTACCCTCCAATCTACTGCATGATTATACTACTTCAGTCCTACTTCTGAAACACAACATATCTCCGAGAGACGTTTCTCAACCGCATTACGTAAATATAGGCGAACACGGTCATCCACATAGTCACGTTAGTTAAAAAAAACAAAAAAACAAGAAACTATCACTAAATAAAATTTTGCGAGCTGTTTCCATGCAAAAGGCGTGTCAGACCAAAACTAAATACACTACGTTAATCCACACAAGCAAGATATTTACAAAAACTATTTGTCCCATATACCATAAGTTAATTTATCAGATAATAAGAATATTATTCAGTACTCATCCTCAGCCAATCACCGTCAACGGACATCTGCAGCCATTTCCCAACTTAATGCTGCTTAGCTCGTCTCAAACATTTCGACGGAGTGTTGTCGGTTCCAAACTTCTTCCATGGTCAGTGATGTCATCTCTCGTGCTGATGTAAAAAAAAGTTATAAATTATTATACACTCGATATCTGACTACTAAATTCGCCGTTCTAGGTACTTAGTTCCCCAGAAACAGTCTGTTGGCGAATTGTCGAAGATACTGTCCCTGCAAAAATAGTACAGTGACCATCTATCACACTGATTTTAACACACTTTAGTCTTAATAAAAATCTGTGTCCTCATGACACGCAAAGTACAGTAACCTACGTCCTTAGAGGCACAAATGTAATCAGTAGAAGTTACCTACGTCCTTAGACACACAAAATATAGTCAGTAGTAGTCCGGTCTTGGCTCTTCACGCCACTTATAAATGAACGGGCCTAGGTATCGATAGAGGGGGTAAATTATATAAAACTTTCTCGAAATAAAAGTGGTACAGGAATGAAACAAATATCACTGAAATCGTAGAATTGCGCAGGTCAAGAATATGCCCATTAATTCAAGAATCGATCGTAGAGATGTTGTCTAGCCGATCTCCCGCGTTAATGCTAGATATCGCGTGCCCAAGCTAGACTTGGCGCGCTAGTAAGCATTCATCTCCCATTGGTTCCACATCTTCTGTTAACTTCGCGGTTTTATCAGACCTTGGCCTCGTAGGAGTGTCCAGTGGTACCATCAACCACTCACGTTACTGCATTATATTTTTTCTAGGCGCGAATAGTACAATGCACATGCCATAAGCGTGTCTCACCACGCGTCCCTTCTATCTTGAGGTGGCCACCACCTGTCCTTCTGAATCATTGCTATGCTATTTCTTTTCACAATCTTTAAGTATCTAGCCTTTTGTCAAACTGCTGCAGGTATGTCCCAACTGTCTCCAACAAATGCTTGAAATTTCCTCATCTTCGTCTGGCTATTTTATGACGCTGGTGGAAATATTAATTAATTGAAGAAATAAAACATCGAATCATTTGTCCATCAGAGGATAAAGGGTTCAGTACAAAATCAGACCAATTTTTTGCAAGCTACATGGATATAAATTTGATGCGTTTAGCGCACCATAAATATTCGTACAAATTGCAACGGCGTGTTTTACGACTTTTACATCGAGCTTCGAGAAAAGTATCAAGGTACGTTACAGTTTCGGCAAGTCGACTTGGTACCGACAAAGGGAGAAAGTCACAGCTTAAATTGCCAACCAAGCTTGCAGTTTGGACGTCGGCAACATTTTTTGGTGCGAAAAAGCCCCAAATTCCTATCCGTGCATTGCTGCACATTCATCGTGACATCACCAGGGGCGTAGCTACAATGGGGCACCGCCCCGGGGCCCCCGAGATTAGGGGGGCCCCAAACCCTAGAAGAAAAAATATAAATAAGTAATAAATAAAAGTAGTACTAGAAAACATATTTGAGAATTCAATTTAGATCGGGGGCCCCAATTGTACGGAACTACGCGTCTAAACTTGTGTTTAGAAACTAGTCACGTTCAGTGCTATCTGTATGTAAGATATATCCATCGATATGTGTGGTATTCTATGAGTATTTTTTGATAGCCGGGCGCCCGACCCAGCCACCGGACAGACAATGCATTGTTCCCCATTCAGCTCATGACCATGACTCATCGTTCCACCCCTTCCCCCTCCACTGCGACATCACACCACAGCAGTGCACAGTAGCAGATTAGTAGCAGTAGTGAAGTTGGTACTTCGCCACAGCGGTTCCCGGTTAAGTGGCTGAACTTAAGTTGGGGCTTGCATTGTGCTATTTTTTAACGGCGCTTTGAAATATACTTATGAAAGTAGAGCTAAAGTAGGAAGGATGAAAAATACGAGGAGACGGTTCGTGCTTGTACCAAATCGTTAACTGCATGGTTGCACCCTCAAACTCAATGGGGTTTAGAGTACGTTTCGGGGCAGAAACAAGGTCAAAACGAAGAAAATGAAAATAATGAAGGTAAGAAGAAACTTAAGTTAACTTTATTGTAAACGTGTTATAAGTTGTTAAGCAAAGTAAAATTATTGTTATTAAGAGTTCCATTAACAATATGGTCAGGACGTAATAATTTATAACAAACTAATATCATATTACGTTAATATTATTAAAAAAAAGCATAGATTGTGTGATAAAAAACAAACAATGAAGCGGTTGGCGAATTGCGACGGTTGATTCACTTCACTTGGACTGAGCACATTTTTTTGTCTTTCATTTCACATTAAAAATCACACTGTATCGGGTATACAGTATGCATCGTTTCAACGGACGACTATCTTTGGTGACAAAGTCTTTTTGTCCCGTTAAACAACCAATAATCAGTTAGTTGGCTTAGTTCAACACTGCAATGAACTGTAAACCACTACACTAAATTGTATTGCTCAATATTATTCACTACGTATTTTTTTCAGATATTGACGTTCATAAACAGTCTGAAGTAGCCTACATAAAATCGATGTTCCGACCACTCTTAGGGGCCTTTCATGTCTTGATCAGCCAGTCGATAATAACAAGGATGCTGTAAGCTTGACTGAAACTGGACACGCTAAAAATTGTATTTTGCCAGACAAAATTGAATTTCCCAGTCCCATCAATAATCCTGAAATGAAAAGGTTAATGATAGCATCAGGACCTTATCAACCTCGTAGTTCCTTTCCAAAACAGCCTGATGGACGAGGAAGTAAAAGATAATTTTC
Organism: Meconema thalassinum; assembly: GCA_946902985.2. Lineage (NCBI taxonomy): Eukaryota > Metazoa > Arthropoda > Insecta > Orthoptera > Tettigoniidae > Meconema > Meconema thalassinum. The sequence goes on along the minus strand of OX336388.2, from coordinate 959,506,114 downwards.
AACTAATTAACTTACTACAGTTTTATATCAGGTTCTGGGATGAAAAGTAACAGACTCTGGCATTGCTGTTCGCAAAATTTAGACTGTGTCTACTGTCAACCATGTTGGCTGTTCCCACAACATTCAGAGAACACTTTCGGTAGTACGGGACTAAGCGACTGGAAACATCTTTATGATAGAATTAAAACTCAAGAACAATCGAATGACCACATATTTTCTGGTGTTATATTTTAGAAATGGAGGAGTGATGAAACAATGAGTGATGCTTTAGAAAAACAGTTAAAAGAAGGGAAAAATTACTGGAGGAACGTTCTAGAAAGAAAAATTAATGTTTCATTAACTTTGGCCACCTGTAACCTTGCTTTCCGCGGAAGAAGTAGTAAAATAGAAGATCCAAATAAAGGAAATTTCTTGTCTATATTAGAACTTCTGTCTGACTATGACCCTGTACTAAAAACCCTTTTGCAAAAGCCAGCAGGAAGTGTAAACTAATTAAGCCCTAGCATCCAAAATGAAGTTATTTCTTTGATGGCATATGAAGTTCTGAAAGAAATCAAATATGAAATACTAAGCTCTCCTTTTTTCTCTGTTATTCTGAATATAGTTAAGTAAAGTTTTTAGGTACCTACGTCAAAGTGGTAAATGATGAAAAAAAAATAAGCCCAAAGAAATAAAGATTTGCGAGATGTTTACTTCTTTTACAAAAGTTGAAGATCAAAGTGCATTTGGTTTGATAAGTAGAATAGTGGAATCTAAGATAAAGGTCTTGAATTGAAAAAATGTCGTGGCCAAGGTTATGACGGCGTAAGCGTAATGAGTGGAGTATACAATGGAGTGCAGAAAAAGATTCAAGAAGTTGTGCCACATGCATATTTTGTACATTGTACAAATCACAATTTAAATCTGGTGCTGAAAGACGCTGTAGAAACCAATCGTGAAATATCACCGTTTTTTTTAATGGCAAATTGTCTACAACTTTTTTGAACACCGCATAAAACACTGGCTGGGGCTGCAATGCATATAAAAATGCAAACATAACGATAAAAACGCTCAACCCATCATGATGGTCAAGAAGGTATGAAGCAGTTTTTTTCTTTAAAGTAGAGGATTGGCGATGTATTTAGAGAGCTATCCAAACTTATTTTGACAAGTAATAAGGCAAAAGAAAGGAATGATGCAATAGGATTCAAAAAGAAAATTGAAAGTTTTGAATTTGTGCTTCTGTTAGTTGTACAAACAAAGATTTTGCAGCAACTGAACATCGTATATAAATGTCTCCAAACTGAATATATGGATATTGTTTCAGCTTTTGATCTATTAGGTGGTAAAGAACTAAGAAATTCATTTTAGGACCTTGTAAAAGAAGCTTCAACTATGAGCTCAAAGTGCGGAATACCCTGTGAGTTTTCTGAGGAAAGACTAAAGCAAGTTAAAAAGCATTTTGATGAACTGAGACCACCGATTTCTCAATCCTGAAGCTAGATTTCGGGTAACTGTGTTTTACCCCATGATTGATACAATTATGGCTCAGTTAAACAGCAGATTTGAAGGCATGAAGTCAGTTTATTAATGCCTACGAAGTTGTTCAGCTTTATTTCTTGAACAGTGCTTCAGATGACGAACTGATTAAAGAGGCAAAATGTTTCACCGAGACTTTTTCTGATGATGTGTCGCCAACCTTTCCTGCACAAATTTCCAGCGTGCGTGCATCTTTTTCCTCTAAAATTAAGAAAATATCGAGAGTTAAGCATCTAATAGACCTCTACATTGAAAATCACATTATGGTTGCAAGTTATCCTGCCGTGTGTACTGCTTGTTTTATGTTCTTGACTGTAGCCTACCTATCACAGCGGCAAAAGCAGAAACATCTTTTCCCAAGCTGAAATTTTTCAAGTCCCAACTAAGAAGCACAATCAGCCAAGAGCGTTTAAGTGGGTTGGCGCTTGTATCGATTGAAAATGAAAGAGCTCGAAAACTTAACTTCTCACATGTAATTAACATGTTTGCAGATGCAAAGAGTAAGAAAAAAAGTTTTGTGTTAATTTAGTTAGTTGATAATTTTATTTGTTTTAAATAGTTTGTTTAATAAAAAATAACTCAACAAAAAGTGATTTTAACAATGAGTATACATTTATAGATTTATTTTATTTCAAGTTATTTGTATAATACATTCATAATTTTGAGCTTTCGAAAGCCTAGTACTTCATAGACGATCCTATCTGTTCCCTTTTGTTTTCTACTCTAGCTTCATTATTGTCAGTAATAAAAGAACAAATATGTGTACCGTACTTACATATTTACATGCAGTTTTCTCCTCTTTGTAATTGATATTTGTGTAGACGTAGTTTACTTATTACGATATCACAGTTTCACAAATTGAAAAGCTATAGCTATTATTTATCATAATTATTTAGCACATTGTATGGAGCCAACAGCCAAAGTATAAATTAAATATTTCTAGAAAATGGGAAGTGGCAAAGGGGGAGGAATTCGAAAAGTGCATAAAGTAACTTTGATAAGTTCTTATCATCAAACATTATTACGGTAATATTAAAGGCCTGCAGTTAGGTCAGGTTTTCAAAAGATATTGAGGGCCCATTTCAACGTCTTGCCCCGGGGCCCCTTCAGGTCTAGCTACGCCACTGGACATCACTATAAACATCGATTCGGTAATCACCAGGTTTGCTAAACAAAATAGACGAGTTGATTTTGTTATATAAATAATCGTTTTTATATAACAGGTATGAAGTTGTAAATATGTACAGTTGTAACAGAACATAATAATGGCAATACATATATTTTCAGTACCGGTATTGAATAAAATGAAAGAAAAAAATGTTTTTCAGTTAAAATTCTTAAAGTTTTATTTGTCTGGTTATTGTGTTTTCGTTTTTTTTAGTTTGCAAAAAAAATTGGTCTCCGTTTGGGGTGGGGGGTCATGAACCCCGTAACACCCCCTCCCTTGAATCCACGCCTCCCTGTTTGCCTACCTTTCCATACCCACGCGCAGAAATGCAGTCTCGGGTGACATTGGTCTCACGGAGAGTAGTTTGCCGACCCCTGGCAATGCCACTAATGGGGGTATAAAGAGAGCAGAGCGGGAATGGAACTCCTGTCTGCGGCGAGTGGAATGACACATGTGGGTCAGGCAGGCAGCGAGCCAAGACTGGCGCCAATCGCAGGAATGCCACCGCGCGACGCCGCCGTCGACCACCCGGCTCGCATACACAACACCGCTCCGGCCCTATAACATCACTCTTGTTCCTGGATAATATTGTTTTTACCTCCTGCTTCCGTCCACAGGGGCGCCAGTCCAGCACGCTAGCTGGGGAGTAATGGCGCATACTCATTTGATAGAAGTCCGGGGGAATATAGTAGAGTCTCGATTATCCGACTTAAAAAGTGACAGTCAGTCTGAAAGACTAGACTTTGTATCATTTTAAATGCTACAAATGCTGAAAAAAGCTAGAAAGGCTGGATGCTTATCGCTTCGCTCGAAGCCAAAGACTCTTGACATGTTGGAAAATTATCTGCATAATACTTATCTTGCTTATCTTGTTTCAAATTACTCGCGAACGGCAAGTGCAAAACAAGGGCAAAGCAAGGTCAAGCGCGCGGGATTCCGTCACGCTCACCAGAGCGTGCGGGGACGTGATCCTTCAATCCAGTCTAAAAACACTTATAGTTGGCGATGTATTGAAGTTAGAGATATGCTCTCGCGGACTTTTTTGTAGAACTTTTCATGCTGACCAATTCTTACGCTGATAGTATATTGATATTTTTAACGGTTTGCCCAGCGTAAGCTTAAGAAGCGCACGGACGCCAAGTTTGTTTTCGACTTTTTCACTGAAATCGTTACTGCTTGGCTTCCTTTGACCATACATAAATTATTTTCTACAGAATCTTTCCTCGAGATAGCCATTACGGAATGGTGAAAACCGCATCAAAATCCATCCAGTGGTTCTCGAGATTACCCGTGACATCCAAGAATCGGGGATTTTTGTCTTATACTAACGAAGTAGAGATTGTCGGGGGAAAACATGCACCAAGCGGTACTATGACGTCACACACCTCAGTGCATCTGGGTACATTTCGTCCCGTCACCGTAACGTAACGCCAGACCCCAGCGTAACGACGAAGTCGACAAGATCATTTAAAATGATAAAATGGACCTGGAGTACGTCAGATCACCGAAAATGTCGTATAATGCAGAATGACGTTCTATATGAACTAATAGACAGGCTATACTGTATTACTAAAACAATGTCGTGTTTTGCAGTACTCTATTTACTGAATTATCAATTCAATTAGGCCTATACATGCAGTATTGAACAAAAACTCTCCAAATGCCTTAAGGAAAGAAACTTGTCAACAATATCTGCTTGCCTGCTGATTCACGTTTTCTTGCTGCGAGATCTCGATTCGATCGACTAAACATCAACACCTTAGTTGCCATTGCCTCCGACTGTTGCTCCACGTACGGTAATGCCATATCCAATGCACCTAATCCTTCACTGTGAGACATCGTTTCATCCTTTTGTTCTGCAATATCTCGCTCTTCTTCTTATTCTTCTTCTTCGTGAGTGTTTGTCCCCAAGGCTGCAACCTCCACACCGAGTGTGTCAGAATATAGTGTACACCAAACGTTCAATTATGTCTACCCGCGTCGGATAACACGGAATGTCGGATAAGCGGGATTTTAATGTAATTTATTTATTTATTATATTTATTTAGCATATCGCTTTTTGTGCCGGGAGTGTCCGAGGACATGTTCGGCTCGTCAGAGGCTGTAGCTGCTTTAAGCGGACACCCATGGGTTGAGCTACAAGTTCCGTTCAATTTCAAGTAGTTCCAACTTTCACTAACAGATGTCACTAACACCTAGTGGTGAATGTTGGAACTATGATAGAGCGTTTCAACGAAATCTAGTTTAGTTTCACACAACTTTAGGTAGTGGAAGGATCCTTTACATGCCATAAATCTCTGACATGGGACCGCCAGCTTTACTTCCCCACCGAAGGAAGGCATACTGAAGGATTTTAACGCTATTAAAAAATCCGACGACTTCGGCCTTTTTGAACCAGCGATCTTGGGAACAGCAGTTCAGCCTGCTACCAACTACGCCACAGAAACCGCTAAGGGGAATAATAATAATAATAATAATAATATTAATAATAATAATAATAATAATAATGGTGATTTAAGTCATTTTTCGGTTTTGCCTTATTAATCGAAATTTAGTCTAATATTTTTCAGTCGATCAACACGATTGTACCCAATTGTATTGGGAGCTTTCCTAATCCTGCAAAAAAAAAAAACGAAAAAAAACATGAGATTAATAATACACTTGGGTGACCAGTTTCGATCGTCAAGCGATCATCAGCAGATCTGTTAGGGAAAAGCCTAGGAGGATAAGAGATAACGAACACACAGGAAATTCCTCCCAGTTCAGTGAAGGCAGTGACGAGAGTAGCTGCTCGCAACCACCCCGCAAACCACTCAAGCAGCTAAGTTCACAATCCACTCAAACCTGACCATTCAACAGCAATCAATCACACTAAGCAAGCAAATGTGAAGGTAATTCACCACTTTCAGTATCTTAACAAAAAATCACATATAGGCCTAAGTAACAAATATAGACTAGTTGTGTTAATGCAACTAAATAAGTGTAAATATTGCAAATCCTATCACCCATACTTGTAGACATAGATTTAATACCGTAAGTGTAATGGATCTGATGATGATCGCTTGACGATCGAAACTGGTCATCCAAGTGTAGGCCTATTTAATCTCATGTACATATTCCTCAATCTTAGGAATACACCCAATACAATTGGGTACAATCGTGTTGACCGACTGAAAAACATTAAAATTCTATTAGTACTGTAAGGCAACACTGAACAAGAAGTTCCGTGACGAACTAAAGACCCTACTTTTCTTAAAATTTAAGATTCATGGACCTATCTAGAATAATGACGAAATGAATTTGGTAATATCGAAATTTCTAATTAGTTCGAAATATACCAGGCATGTTGTAGCCTGATAGAGCACTACAGTTGGCAGCCCTGGTGACTGAATATAGTCTTAGTTCCATCTCTTAAGGTACAGAATACAAAATTTGGTTGAAGTCCAATGGATAGCATGGACGTTACATGCAGTTAGACATTGGACCTATCAGCGCATGTAATATCATGTTGGCAACAATGTCACGCATGTGTTGGTCAGAAATAATTTGAAATATTATGATGTATTGTTGTGCCAATTATGGATGAAATCCATTTATTAATATAGAAGTTACTGGAGTTTTAAAATTGGACCTATCAGCAGGCTTAGAATCATGTTGGTAGCACTGACATACATTAGTTGCTCCAAATTAATCTAAAATGTCAGTAACTATACGTGCGCAAAATTTAGAGCTGTTGGCTTGCATACTTTCTGATATATTGATATTAGGGTAAAATATATAAACACCATTTATTAACCGTTGGCAGCCCTGATTGCTCTAAAGAATATGCACAGTCATATCTGTTATGGTACACATAGGACATACGAAATTTGGTTGAAATCCAATTGATAGTATAGAAGATACATGTAATTAAAAATTGGTCCTTTCAGCAGACTTAGAATCATGTTGGTATCACTGACATACATTAGTTGCTCTAAATTAATCTAGAATGTTGGGCACTATACGTGTGCAAAGTTTAAAGCTGTGGGCTCGCACACTTTCTGATATATTGGTATTTGGATAAAAATAGAGAGAGCATTTATTGACAGTTGGCAGCCCTGGTGGCTCTTTAGAATACGCTCAGTCATATCTGTTTATGTACACATAGTACATACGAAATTTGGTTGAAATCCAATTGATTGTGTAGGAGTTATATGCATATAAAATTTGGACCCATCAGTAGGCTTAGAATCATTTTGGCAACACTGTCATGTATGGCCTCCTGAAAATTAAACTGAAGTATTATATATATATGTTCCAATTTTGGAATAGTTCCCATGTATACATTCCAAGATATCCAACATGGAGCTCAAATTTCAATTGCGATTTTTTAGCAGTTGGTAGCACTGACATCATTTTCAAGTATGACATTGAGATGTCCCGGTATAGGTCTTTACTCATACCAAATTTGGTTTCGATAGCTGTAGCCGTTTAGGAGTTGATAGGGGGGCACACACGCAGACAGACAGACAGACAGACCGACATTTTCCCGAATCGACCTCATAAATCTACTTTTTCCTCATTTTTGCAAAATGTGAAAAGTAGGCTAAAAATGGCTTCAAACCCCAAAATATTTATTAGACTACAATATTTATTTTTATTTTTTTACAATTTTATGTCCTACTCAGGAGCACGGTTGAACCTGCTTAGCTGATGTGTTGGCCATCGTTTCCTCCAAAAATCACTTCATCCTATCGCTAAGCTTCTTCCTTCGTTCTTCTGTCCAAGTTATAGTGGCTGTGGTGTTGGGTTTGTCTACAAATTGGTGATTGTCAATTTTGGTTCTGAAATTACATCTGTCCTGTGCAGTGTCTTCTGAAATGTTGATTTCCCGGAGATCTGTTTCAATTTCACACAGCCAGCTGTTCTTGTTTTTAATGAAAGGGCTAGGTTGAGAATTCTTTTAGTTAGTCTGTTATTGTCCATTCTAATAATATGTCGGAAAAATTTCAATCGTCTTTTCCGAATAAGTGTGAGAGATTCTTTCAGATCGACTATATAATTCCTGGGATGATTTTTTCCTATTATTATTATTCCTGAAACTATGCTTATTCTGGTAGTTTTGCATGGAAAGGAACAATACATGGTGGCAAGTGAGGAAGGCACTATAGTGCTGTTTCTCATATGCAACTACAGTACAATATGTGGCCTCGCATTGTCAAGTGAATGAGAACACATGATTCAATAACTCAGGCTAACCCACACGAAGGAATTCATTGACTCGATTTAGGTGTTCTCAGGATATTCGGGGCCGGCCGACGTGGATCAGTGGTAAGACACACGCTCGGTTATTTGAATCCAGTCACACGCATGGATGTGTCTGTTGTCTCCTGGAATTGGTTTAGTGGATTTAGACTCACTTAACTGGTATCCAGAGATGTTGGCGACCCCAAAATAAGTAATGTAATTTATTTTATGTTCGACCCTGACTATTATATGTCTGAAAACTGTATCATAATGATGGTCATTATAACACTATTTTTCATTATGAAACAGTTTCTCCCACCAATCACAGCTCAAGAAACAGTTGTTTGACCAATTAGATAAGGATACCTTCGTGCATGCGCTCAAAATCCAACATGTCTATGTAAATTACCGAAAGGGCAACGTCCATATGTTCGCGTAAATAAACTAGTGAATATGAGACAAGAAATAGCAGTGTACCTTAATATCCTCAAATCCAATTTCTACACAGCGCGTTGTTTTCAAACGACAACGGTGAATACTGGTTCACAATCTTCACATATGGCATTGAAGCACACAGAGCGCATGCGTTGGTCGGCCAGAGAGCTTGGAACACAGAGATATTCTACCCAGCGCAGCACCCGATCACAAAATTCTAGTTACTGAACAGATATTTATGAATATTTATGTTAAAGCATATAATAAAGTTATAATTATCGTCGAACATAAACTGTCGTATGCAACTCGCCTATAATGGTAATTAAGACACGAGTATGTTTATAAAACGAGCGTAAGCGAGTTTTATAATTCCCATTATAGGCTCATTGCATAATGTACTACTATGTAATAAAAGGATGAATTCAAAATGTTTTGTATACTTGTTAATTACCCATGTAACTACAAATTTATAATAAAACTAGCAGAAGTACCCGTTCTTCGAACGGTGTTCGTTTTTAACACCAGACATTATCAATTGAGCTACTGTTGCAATGGTTAGCGGTTTGCCATTCCTTCAAGTTTATCAGAACGAAGTTAGTTTACTGGGAGTATCACACACACTGTTAACTTAAGGCCATTAAAATGTAGTTTTCGGAGACCCATTATAGATTCCCGAATTTTGTGTCTCACATTGAGAAGCGCAACATATGCTTTGGTTGTCCTTCTAGGATAATTTTTATATTTCGCATATTTCAGCATATATTGAGAAGTTTTTCTCTATACTGTACCCTTCAGTGTTCTTCTAGGATGCCGACTCTGGCTCGGGCTCTGTTCGGGGTGGCTCTAACTTATTCTAAACATCCTAGGAATATAGTCGAGGATCACAGGAGGCTTAACTTAGAAATCAGTATGTCAGAGAACTCCTAATAAAAATAATTTTATTCACAAAAACATCATCTCCCATTCTCCCATCCATAGACAATAAACATCAAAAATAAACTCCCTTAAATTACTCTAATCATCAACATCAAAAAAATGCACAAATGTAAATTTATCACACTGGCTGAAACCAGGAAAAGAAAAATAATCTAATTTACAGCAGTTCACTGCTTCAAGTTCAAAATTAACGTCAACAGACTTAGTTCATCAAACTATGGCTTAAATAACCCAGCCATTCTATCAAACAACTATGCGCACTCATGTTCATAACTTGCAAAATTGGTTTCTGGGAGCTCGGACATGTTCTCTCGTACAATCATCGTCTTTCCTCTCAAGAGTCAGGCGATGAAGGCAACAGACTTATTCTAGACCACAGGCATGTGTGTACTTCTAACTTGAAAAACAATTAATTCTCTCAGAGCCATAACTCTGTTAATTATGGTAAAACAAACAAGTCATCATACATGAAGCATCAGATAAATACTTCGGCGGCCGTTGCCCCGCTATCATTAATAAACCAACAACTATAATAAATGCACTTAAAACAATGACAATACAAGACGTCACTTCCTAAAGCGGTACGGAGAAACCCTGGGAAACCAGACTTCCTTCCCTCATAGAATAACAATACATCCTCGACCTTGTGACAGACATTCTCACCACGCTATTCAGCTGGGCAGAACCTTCATTGCGGCTTTTAGAATCCAGGCGGCTGGCCGTGGCCCCTACCTGCTTCTTAAGACTCTCTTTGACTACCTGGGGTTCGAGCTGTACAATTACCTTTCCGACGGAGCTAAAGCGGACTCTCATCAGACAATGAACTCAATCATTTCACTTACCATTTATATCATCGAAGAACACGGGAATGTCACCTCCGTTATTATTTCACTTACCACTTATATCATCGAAGAACACGGGAATATCACCTCCGTTATTATTTCACTTACCATTTATATCATCGAAGAAACGGGAATACCACCTCCGTTATTTATTTCAGCTCAACCCAGGATCAACTCTTAACCTTTTCTGAATATTTCAATCATCCAACCATTTGTCTTACCTTTCTATGCCTTAGTGTGATTATCAATTACCGTACTTACTGTCACTTAGTTTCAATGTTACTTACTGGTCTTGTCACAATATCGAGCTATCTTCCCATCTTAGCTTTTACGTTAATATCGTGCATAAGCACTCTCAAACCAATTATCCCCTTAATTATGCAATCAGCAAAATTACTGGCACTCAAACAAAACATAGTTTAAACAAATTTTTGATGCTCCAATACATTTACGTTATAAAACACACAAAACTAACCATTACTGATAAATATACAAATCTACACAAAACATGTCTGCTATGCCTAAAATATCTGTTTTATCATAATTGCTTATGATCGAGATAAACTTATCCGATTCCCATGGTGGGATGTGCTATGGCAAACATGCCCCATACAATTATTTACTTATCTCGTATACATCCTGTCGATGCCCTGGTCCTTGTTATCAGTCCTCTGGATCAGTTGGTTCATCTTGCAAGGAGGACAATTTACACACGGCTTCCAAATTTCACCAAAGCAAAGGTCCACTGTGAATTATTACTATTATAACAATGCACGGTTCTCGCATATGAAGCTCCTATTTCCTATAGCTATCATCAACCTACTTAGTTCAGCTGACAGTTCAATAGCTTCCTAGAACACTGATTTATCTACTAATAGCTCGTGCGACTATCCCTATCATTATAACTGCGTTAAACTGTTACGGTATGCACTGTTCTAATTCGCACTCGCGAATACTTAGCGATATTCAAATTTCAGAGGAATGACTGCTTCTACTTATAAAACTAGTACAGAATGTTACTTTTCAGAACTTGTAAAAATCACGGTAATTTCTGATCGTCCGGGGCAAGAGCTTCCGCCTCCAGCAATGCCCAAAAGTAGACTGCCTTTGCTGCGTTTCAAACCATTATTTATATGATTTCTTTTAGGGGGACTTGGAGTAGGGAGCTTTTAAAATTTATTTCCAAAATAACACTCACACGAATATGCAAACTAGCTCCTTAGAACGTCCTCATTTCTAATGTCTCAATGACTTCTTTTTATCTAAAATCCGATCGCTGGATCCTTATATAATGAGCTACGTAATTTCCTTCATTGTTCCTTAATTTCGGCGGGATTTGGTCGCGTCTCGCGTCCCTCGCTGCTATTGGTAGTTTTAAATCCACCCCCTGATTTCATTTTAATTCTGGCAAAAATCACAGAATGATCCAATTTAAATTTTGACGATTCTTCTGAGAGGCTGAGATGTTCCCCTACATGATGGTGTAACTCCTGTTTCTGTATTTTAATTACTGCTCCAATTTCTTTCAAATGGGCGGGGTTTATCTAATGAGTGTTCGTTGAATTTTGCGCATTCTCCCGCGTAGTTGAAGGACCTTCGCGTGGCCGTGATCGCATGTGGTATCCCGATGTTTAGCTTTCTCTTCCTACCGCCTTTGTCTGCGCTGGGTGAAAGCTACCTTAAGGCACGTACGAACTTCCCCTTTGTCATGCCTGTTCCACAAGCAACATCTATTCTCACAACGGCGTTGAAACATGAATAAAATCTTGTTGGAATAAATATGTAGAATTTATGCAATCAGAGATGCATAAAGGTCACATTACCCTTCTGCAAAGGAAAAAAATCGATATGGAACGTATGATTTTTTATCCAATCCCGATCCGCCTCACGGATGCTGTAAGGTTCCGTCGCCACTCCTTATTTTGCTTATTTGGTTCGCCACTGCTGGTCGCGCGCAGGGATTCCCTTGCTACTTCTTGTGTCTCCCTTTCCACATTCTTGGCAGGATTAGTGTCTCGGCTGTCTGGCGCAGGTAGCTATTGTTCGCCTGTCTCGCCAAGTCCTCTCACTTCACGGCCGTTCGTTGTAAACACCGGGTCTGTTTATGACTGTCTACTTCCTCGTTCCACGTGCATTTGGCTCATCTTTACTTGATTTCCATAATGTTAACACCTGCGGTATTCCGTGGTTGATCAAACGGTTCCCTTTCATGATAAATTTTGAGGTTTGAGCAATTTACCACTGACGTGCTTCCGCTGTTTACGTCCCGTATCTTATACGCATTGTTTCCCAGATTTTTTATGATTCGATAAGGTACTATGTATGGGAAACACCACTTATGAAACACTTTGTTTGCAGGATCAGAGATAGGTGGTCTCTTCAATAAAACTAATTCATCGGCGTTCAATTCTCTGTGAAAGCGTTTCCCTTTTAGTCTTCTTAATCTCCTGTCAGCTTGTTCTCTCATGTATGTGACCGTTCGTTCAATTCTCAGCTGTGGTGCGGGCTGCGGATCTCTTGGGCAATCTAGTACTGTTGTCCAAGATCTCGGTGGTTGCTGGTTCAAATGTAATGTGTATGGAATTTGTCCAGTTGACTCATGACGTGTCATGTTAATGCAAATTTCAATGTTTTTCAAAGTATCAGCCCAGCGATGATGCTCAGTGGGTATGAACATGCGGATATGCTTCGAAACCTCACGTAAAACTCTCTCGCTAGGATTGCTCTGTGGATGGCGTATGCTAGATAGCACATGTTTGATGTCTAGCTCATTTAATCCGCGCTTAAATTCCGCTGATGTGAAGTAACTCCCATGGTCAGAAAGTATAAATTCAGGCTTTCCCATTATAGGTATAACTCGATTCTTGATTCGGCTTAAGACCTGTTTCGATGTTGTCTTCTGGATAGCACATAAAACAACAAACTTGGAGAAGACGTCCACGCACACAAGGACATGTCGCACTCCTCTACGTCCTTTCGGCAATGGGCCCAGACAGTCCGTAGCAATGAGCTCTAATGGTTTCTGTGGTAATAGTGGCTTTGGGTTTTGTCTCATGAGGAAGTTATTGGGTTTTGCACGCTGGCAAATATCGCATGTCTTCAGGACATCGCGTATAGTGATCCTCATCCATGGCCAAGTGAAAGCTTCACCTATCGTTGCTTGTGTCTTGTCTAATCCTATGTGACCAAGCGTATAATGAGTATGCCACACTAATTTCCTCTGTAAAGAAGCTGGTAACAATATCCGTAACTTGACGTGATCCTCATCTATAAATTTATGGAGCATATTATTGAAGTATGAATAACTTCTCGCTTGAGCTTCAATCTCTCGGTATGCTGGGATATCAGGTGTTATCTCTCTCTTGAGGAACTTAATCATTTGCCTCATCCATGGTTCCTTTTCCTGTTCCTGCGGTAACCTCTTCAGTTCTTGTAAGAAGTCTTGGTCTTCGTTTGTCAGTTCAATGTGTTGCACCAATATCTCCTCTTTTGTGCCTCCTCTTCTGGATTTCGGCTCAACATATCCGGGATTACATTTCATTTTCCTGATATATGCTCAATTTGTAGATTAAACTGCTGCGTATAGATGGCCCATCTGTTGATACGTTCACTTACCATGGTGGTCTTAAATAAGAAAGTCAGCGCCTTGTGATCAGTGCGGATTGTTATGGGGAAGCCATAGATAATACGACGCCATTGTTGTAACGCGTATATGATAGCCAGAAGCTCCAGTTCTGAGATGGTATAACTCTTCTCATGTTTTCTTAACTTCCTGCTGATAAATGCTAGGTATGATCGGCCTGATGTTCTCTCTGCGTCTTCTTGGAAAAGCATTGCTCCGATGCCCACTAAAGATGCATCTGCTTGAATTATGAACCTCTTCGAAAAATCCGGGTAACCCAGTTTGATGCTATTTGACAGTAATTCCTCCGTGGCTATGAATGACCTCTCGCACTCTTCGTTCCAAAACCAACGGTTATTCTTTTTTAGCATCTCCTGTAAGGGTGCTACTACTTCGGTGTATCCTGGACAGTTTTCACGAAAGAAATTTGTGGCCCCCAAGAACATCCTTATGTGCTTGACTCTGGTTGGTCGAGAAAAATTTTTAATGGCTTCAATTTTCACTGGATTGGGTCTGATCCCCTCTCCATCAACAATATGTCCTAAATATAAAATTTCGTGCTGAAAGAAGTGCGATTTTTTTAGATTGATCTTGAAATTTGCCCTTTCTAGGTTCTCTAACAACTTGCTTAAATTTTGCATGTGTTCTTCACTGCTTTCTGATGCTAGTAAGATATCGTCGACATATCTAACAGTCATGTATTTCACCTCTTCTGTCAAATTTCGATCCAGTGCTCGGATTAGTGCAGATCCGGCTGTCTTAACTCCAAATGGTAATCGACACCAGGTGAAACTCTGATTATCGAATAGAAATCCAGTTAACAGCTGCGATTTCTCTTCTAACTCAATGTGTCAGTAGCTATTTGCAAGGTCGACAGACGAATATATTTTTTTCTTGTGGAACTTCTTTAGTACATCCTTAATTAGTGGTGCACGGTCGGTTTCATCAATTAATCTGGAATTGAGTGTGCGAGCATCGAGACATAGTCTCACAGAACCGTTGGGCTTCGCCACCGCTAATATGGCGTTCAAATATGGAGTTGGAGCCTTCTTAATTATGCCCCCTCTAAGCATTTCGTCAATAATTTTTCTAACTGCTGCCTGTTGTTTTTCTGGAATTGGGTAGAGTCGGCTCTTGAATGGAGTCCAATCATCTACCTGCATAGCATACTTGAAATTTAATATTTTTCCCGGTAGTGTATTGAATGCTGCTGAATGTTTACATAGCATTTGTGCCAAGCAATTTCTTTCTTCATCATTTAGCTTCGCCTCTCTTAATTTTCCCTTCATAAGTGCCTCAAAACTGTCTTTGTTGCCATCTTCTTCTACTGCCATGGACCATATCTCATCTTCCAATTCTTGCTTTTCCTCCAGGAGTCCTGTGTTCGAGTCCTCTTCATCTGCTTGATTTTTCTCTTCTATTTCCTCAGGAATCGTCTCCAGCGTCCAAATGTCAGAATCTCTATCTAAGCCGTGGTTATTCATGTTCAGTTCCACCGCTGATAATCCTTCCATATTTCTGAATTTAATTACATTGTTGCGCAGGTCAATCACTGCTTGGTGCTCGTATATGAAATTCGCGCCCAAGATCAGATTTACGCTCATCTTGTTCATCACCATGAATACGTGTGAGAAAGTATGTCCTAATATTTCTAGATCCAATTGTACTTGAAATTTGCATACAGCTGATTTTTCAGGAATTACTCCTCTAATTTTGACCTGTGGTACTGGAATCGTAGGTATCCTCCGTTTTTCGCTTAGAGATTTAATTAATGCCTCTGATACAAGACATAGCTGTGCCCCAGTGTCCACTAATCCTTTTACTCTTAGTCCCTCTATTCTCGTCATAATGACTGGTAATTTCTTCATACATTGTTGTTCCGGTTGAATAATTTCACTCGTAAAATCATCAGGGGTTGCGACCCATTCCTCAATGTTCGCTATCAACCACTGTGTTTTATCTGGCGTGAAAATCCTTCATCCTTCAGTACATTTTTTTTAATGGCCCCCGTCTGCCTCTTCTCATTTTGACTCTCGCGATGCTGTTGCGCTAATTCACTTTCTGCTCCGGTGACCTCCACATCTGTATTCTCGCGATTTTCCATCGTCCTTCGCCAGCGATCCTTTTCCGTCTCTTGGCTGCGATGCAACTCATCTAGGTATCGTTGTGATGCCTCGTGTCTGTTCTGCCATTCCCGTCGATTGTCCTCCGTGTATCCTCGGTTCTCATCTCGTCCTCGGTTCCACGTTCTATTTTCTCTTCTATCATATCTGCGATGATGATATGGACCTTCGCGACCACGCCCTTTCCGTTCATCTCTCCTGTACCGTTGAGGCTGCCAGTTCCTTTCGTTCCTTGGTTCATATCTCCTTTGCTCTTCCCTTGGCGAGTCTGACCTTCCATTGTTGTTTCCGTTCTTATGGCTAACATTTGTATTGGTGCTCTGCTCTCTAGTTTTGACTAGCTCGGCCTGGTGTACCAGCGCTGCGCTGTCACTTACTCTGACGTGCCTATTCTGAGAGTTTAACGAAGTTTCATCGAGTTGGCGTAACACCTCCTCTGCTTGTAGTGTGCTCGAGACGTTCGCTGCTATTAAGAACTGTTGTACTGGTAATGGAAGCTGTTTACCAATTGTCATCACCAGTTCTGACTCCGGTGGTAAAATATCCATATCTTTCAACCTGAGTAGCTGAGCCGAAACATATTCTGAATAACGCGTGGGCTGTGAAGCATGATACTTCCTGCTATACAATTCCATTCTCAGACTGTGCTGTATGGACATGCTCCAATAACGGCGTAGAAATGCATGTTTGAAGCTAGCCATGTCTTCAAAAGTGTAGCGAAAACTCCTGAACCACGTCAAGACGTTATCCGCAAGTAATTTCTCTGTTACTCTGAGTTTCTTATTCTCAGGAACGTTACTGTCTGTAAGGTAGTGTTCTAAATCTTTTAAAAAGGCTTTCGGCGTTTGTGATCCATCATTATTGAATTTTCGTGGGCGATCTTCCTGCATTCTAATTATTTGTACATACTGGATAGTTGGGTTATTATTATTATTATTATTATCGCCAGTCGGCTGTTGAGGTGTTGAGGTGTTGAGGCGTGTCCTCTAAACGTTTGGAAACCCTCATGATTCTCGCTACCTGTAGTCGCGCGGCTCGGACTAAGTCCATTCATTCCTTCTACCTGAGTCTGGCTTGTGTTGAAATTTATAGCCATACCGCTTGTCCCTTTACTGTTAGTATGAGCTTTTAGTTCGAGAAGCATGTCTTGCTGTTGCAAAGACTGTATTTCTGTCTTAAGAATCTTCCGTTCTTGCCCCTCAATTTTCCCTAGTAATTGCAGTTCGACCTCCTTTATCCTTTTCTGGTTCTCTTTCATTTGTTCTATGAGTTTCTTTCTATCCTCTTTCCCGTCAATTCCAATTTGTTGACATGTCTTGTTTATTTCTACTCTTATTGCCTCATATCTATCTTCCTCTTTTCTCGTTCCCTCCTTCTTATCACTTTCCAGCTGATCGAACCTGCCTCCTATCAGTTCATTATTTTCACGGATACTCTCTTTGAGTGCATCATTCTCGTGCTCTTGAATACTCCATCGTTCTGCTGAAGTCAAAGCTGCCTTGTCTATTTCCGTTCTAATCTCTGTCATCTCCCCTTCTAAGCTGTGGAATTGCTTTGCCGCAGACTTAACCTCATTGTCTACTCCTTTTATTATAGCCTGGAGTGCTAACTGTTCTGTCTTTATCCCTTCTGTATTAGCATTACATATTTCTTCCAGCTGTATGAGTTTCGCTGCCGTCTTTTCTTCACTGAACACTATTGATTGCCTTAAGTTCATCTCCATCTGTCCTAACTGTGCGGTAGTCTCAAGTGTGATCTTAGCTATCTGCTCTGCTAATTTATCCGTCAATTCCTCTTTTAATGCTTCCTTATTCAGCCTACCCTGTTCTGCAATTTGTTCCGTTAATTCCTCTTTTAATACTTCATTATTCCGCCTACCCTGTTCTGCAATTTGTTCCGTTAATTGTGTATAAGTAATCGTACTTTGCTCCGCGAGTAGTGCATTATTTATCCTGCTTTGCTCCGCTATCTGTTCTGAGATACGTGCATTATTTAATTCACTCTGTTCCCTACACTCCCTCTTAAATTGTTCGAACTGCTCCATTGTCCTAGCTACTGAACTCTCAATAATAGCTTGAATTTCCTCCACTGAAGCCATATCACAAAATATAACACTTATTTGAGAAGACTGGGGCATGAAGCCTCACGCACCCACCTTTTGCAATCATAACATGAGTCGCTTTATCCCAATCTACGTTATTCCCCATTAATTACTTTTATTTGCTTGAAGAGCTGCCTATTTGATGTCTGCTTTTATGAATAAATTTTCAGTTTACCCTTCTGCATTAATTTTAACTTCCCAGTCCTGTCAATAAAGTACTGACATGACTTTTACGGTTCACGCCGTCCTACAACATACATTTGGAGTTTGCTACTAATTATTCAATTATAAGGGCGCCACAAAAACGCTGCTCCTACCTAAATATGCAAAATAAACTCAGCATTTTCGACTATTTATTTTAAACAAACTCCTGGCTTTACTTTCCCCTGAATTACTTGTTAATTTGGCCACAACGTTGGGCGCCATTTTGTTTAAGGGGGTGGGGACACTCTGCATCTGTTTACATGGCCTCAAGGCGGCACGTATACTTCAGCAGGCTCCGGCTAGCTACTCTCTGACACTCTCCATCACTGTGATCCAATAATAAATAAAAGAAAACTAATATGGACATGAATAACTACTCTGTTATCACCTAAGCCATATGTACCCTTCAGTGTTCTTCTAGGATGCCGACTCTGGCTCGGGTAGTGCTCTGTTCGGGGTGGCTCTAACTTATTCTAAACATCCTAGGAATATCGTCGAGGATCACAGGAGGCTTAACTTAGAAATCAGTATGTCAGAGAACTCCTAATAAAAATAATTTTATTCACAAAAACATCATCTCCCATTCTCCCATCCATAGACAATAAACATCAAAAATAAACTCCCTTAAATTACTCTAATCATCAACATCAAAAAAATGCACAAATGTAAATTTATCACACTGGCTGAAACCAGGAAAAGAAAAATAATCTAATTTACAGCAGTTCACTGCTTCAAGTTCAAAATTAACGTCAACAGACTTAGTTCATCAAACTATGGCTTAAATAACCCAGCCATTCTATCAAACAACTATGCGCACTCATGTTCATAACTTGCAAAATTGGTTTCTGGGAGCTCGGACATGTTCTCTCGTACAATCATCGTCTTTCCTCTCAAGAGTCAGGCGATGAAGGCAACAGACTTATTCTAGACCACAGGCATGTGTGTACTTCTAACTTGAAAAACAATTAATTCTCTCAGAGCCATAACTCTGTTAATTATGGTAAAACAAACAAGTCATCATACATGAAGCATCAGATAAATACTTCGGCGGCCGTTGCCCCGCTATCATTAATAAACCAACAACTATAATAAATGCACTTAAAACAATGACAATACAAGACGTCGCTTCCTAAATCGGTACGGAGAAACCCTGGGAAACCAGACTTCCTTCCCTCATAGAATAACAATACATCCTCGACCTTGTGACAGACACTCTCACCACGCTATTCAGCTGGGCAGAACCTTCATTGCGGCTTTTAGAATCCAGGCGGCTGGCCGTGGCCCCTACCTGCTTCTTAAGACTCTCTTTGACTACCTGGGGTTCGAGCTGTACAATTATCTTTCCGACGGAGGAAAATCGGACTTTCATCAGACAATGAACTCAATCATTTCACTTACCATTTATATCATCGAAGAACACAGGAATGTCACCTCCGTTATTATTTCACTTACCACTTATATCATCGAAGAACACGGGAATATCACCTCCGTTATTATTTCACTTACCATTTATATCATCGAAGAAACGGGAATACCACCTCCGTTATTTATTTCAGCTCAACCCAGGATCAACTCTTAACCTTTTCTGAATATTTCAATCATCCAACCATTTGTCTTACCTTTCTATGCCTTAGTGTGATTATCAATTACCGTACTTACTGTCACTTAGTTTCAATGTTACTTACTGGTCTTGTCACAATATCGAGCTATCTTCCCATCTTAGCTTTTACGTTAATATCGTGCATAAGCACTCTCAAACCAATTATCCCCTTAATTATGCAATCAGCAAAATTACTGGCACTCAAACAAAACATAGTTTAAACAAATTTTTGATGCTCCAATACATTTACGTTATAAAACACACAAAACTAACCATTACTGATAAATATACAAATCTACACAAAACATGCCTGCTATGCCTAAAATATCTGTTTTATCATAATTGCTTATGATCGAGATAAACTTATCCGATTCCCATGGTGGGATGTGCTATGGCAAACATGCCCCATACAATTATTTACTTATCTCGTATACATCCTGTCGATGCTCTGGTCCTTGTTATCAGTCCTCTGGATCAGTTGGTTCATCTTGCAAGGAGGACAATTTACACACGGCTTCCAAATTTCACCAAAGCAAAGGTCCACTGTGAATTATTACTATTATAACAATGCACGGTTCTCGCATATGAAGCTCATATTTCCTATAGCTATCATCAACCTACTTAGTTCAGCTGACAGTTCAATAGCTTCCTAGAACACTGATTTATCTACTAATAGCTCGTGCGACTATCCCTATCATTATAACTGCGTTAAACTGTTACGGTATGCACTGTTCTAATTCGCACTCGCGAATTCTTAGCGATATTCAAATTTCTGAGGAATGACTGCTTCTACTTATAAAACTAGTACAGAATGTTACTTTTCAGAACTTGTAAAAATCACGGTAATTTCTGATCGTCCGGGGCAAGGGCTTCCGCCTCCAGCAATGCCCAAAAGTAGACTGCCTTTGCTGCGTTTCAAACCATTATTTATATGATTCCTCTTAGGGGGACTTGGAGTAGGGAGCTTTTAAAATTTATTTCCAAAATAACACTCACACGAATATGCAAACTAGTTCCTTAGAACGTCCTCATTTCTAATGTCTCAATGACTTCTTTTTATCTAAAATCCGATCGCTGGATCCTTATATAATGAGCTCCGTAATTTCCTTCATTGTTCCTTAATTTCGGCGGGATTTGGTCGCGTCTCGCGTCCCTCGCTGCTATTGGTAGTTTTAAATCCACCCCCTGATTTCATTTTAATTCTGGCAAAAATCACAGAATGATCCAATTTAAATTTTGACGATACTTCTGAGAGGCTGAGATGCTCCCCTACATGATGGTGTAACTCTGGTTTCTGTATTTTAATTACTGCTCCAATTTCTTTCAAATGGGCGGGGTTTATCTAATGAGTGTTCGTTGAATTTTGCGCATTCTCCCGCGTAGTTGAAGGACCTTCGCGTGGCCGTGATCGCATGTGGTATCCAGATGTTTAGCTTTCTCTTCCTACCGCCTTTGTCTGCGCTGGGTGAAAGCTACCTTAAGGCACGTACGAACTTCCCCTTTGTCATGCCTGTTCCACAAGCAACATCTATTCTCACACCGGCGTTGAAACATGAATAAAATCTTGTTGGAATAAATATGTAGAATTTATGCAATCAGAGATGCATAAAGGTCACAATATCCACCCTACTACTGTATGAAAAATACGGTGAAGAGTTTTATAAATGATTGGTGTATTGACTCTCATGGTTACCATACCTAATTTTACGATGCACCAAGCATCCGAACACGAGGCATAGGCGTACATAAAGATACACAGAAAGACAGACAGACAATTCTATTGTCTACAACATATTACCCAGATATCCATATATGGGTATATCTACCACACAGTATCATATAAAATCATCCTTACGATAAACCCGTACGTCGACAAAAAAAAGTTAAAATGTGCTCTCAGACTAAATTCACCTAACGTGTACTTCCTGACGTGAAATACAATTGAAAGCCTTGTAGACGAAACGCAATACACGTCACATAAAAACTGACCCTCTACGTTGTGCTAGGTGCCCATACACAGGAAGACCCCTTTCATAAATTATAAAGGCTTGTGGTGCATGAACATTCAGGTTCTTTAGCCTCAAATTGCCCAAATTCTACAAGCCGCAAAAAATGCTGGTTCAATTCAGGAATTTTTGAAAATAATGTTGCTGTTTTGGAGATATAATAGACCTTCTGTACTATATGTCGAACGTGAAAATTGCATGAAAAAATTATAGGTTACCCCTTTACCCCCCTAATTGCATTGATGAATTATATGGTCTACGTTAGTTCCGTGATAACCTTATAGCCATTTGCAAACTTTCACAGAAATGTAATAAATGGAGTGACATTGCTTCTTACAGAAATAGATGGAAAGTTGTATACCACCCCTGGAGATAATGTTCTCATGGTTACCGATTTGCATTCCTTCATTAGTTTGTTAAATTAAATTAAATTAGTTTTCTGGGAATATTTCAGAAACTGTTGGATTTAGAGCTTTATAATGTAGTTTTCGAGGACCCTTTAGGGCCCCCGAGTTTTGTTGCTGGCACAGAGGGGAATTGTCTCGTCGTTGTACGCCATAATATAATACTAATAATAATATAATATAGGGAGAAATTATAACACCTATTTTTAGCCTATTTTCAATTTTGAAAAAATAGGCTTATGAGATCACCATTTGTCCGTGTGTGTGTGCGTGCGTGTGTGTGTGTGTGTGTGTGTGTGTGTGAGGTGTGTGTGTCCCCCCCCTAATAAAATCTAAACGGCTGGAGCGATTTCAGTGAAACTCGGTAAGTTCATAGCACTATTCCCGGCGACTTCGACCGTGCCCTTCAAATCTTGTTACATCTCACCAATCCAACATGGCGGCTGTGCGAAATATTTCACTAGCATTCAATATCTCCGAAACTATTACCGATATCGCCCTGAAATTGTGTACGGTGATAAAGGGCACTACTAGAAGTTCACCTATGAGACTTTCAAAAACCTGGTTACTACAAAACCAACATGGCGGCAAAGCGAAGTTGAGATTTTAAATAGACTCTTCTCGCAATTTAAATATCCAACGTAATGAAACTTGGTACAGCAAATATTTATACACATTGCAATGCACTGGAGTCTAATTTAGTTCAATTGTTTACATAACCTCAAAATGGCGGCTGTGCGAAATATTTCACTGATATTCTATATCTCCGAAACTATTAGAGATATCACCCTGCAATTTTGTACGGTGATAAAGGGTACTGATACAAGTTTACCTATGTATATTTCATAAACCTTTCAAGTACAAAACGAACATGGCGACCAAGCGAATTTGAAATATTTTAATAGACTTTTCTCGTGAGTTAACTCTCTGAGCGCAGTGAAATGTGGTACAGTAAATGATTTTGCAGATTGTAATGCACTGCCACCTAATTTAAAATTGTTTACATATCCTCAAGATGGCGGCTGAGCGAAATTTTAAAATTAAGTTTTTATTTCTTGTGTCGTAATCATGCGATCGAAGTGAAAGTTTGAATAATGAACCTAGGCAATAATTGTCCTTGAATGGCACATAACTCTATGGCCTATACATATAACAATCCTAATTGGCGAGGTTCCGAAATATTTAGAAGGTTCTCAATATCTATGAATCTTTTACAGCAACCAAACTGAAATTTTTTATGTTCATAGAGACTATAAACATATGTTCACCTATAGGACTTTCAGTAACCTGGTGAGCAAAAATCCAACATGGCGGCGACGCGAAGTATAAATATTTAAATTGACATTTCTCGCGAATTAACTATCCGAGTGCCGTGAAACGTTGCACGTTAAATGCTTATACAAATGTTGATCCACTGGCACCTAATTTATTTCGATTGTTTGCATAATCACAAGATGTCTGCTGTGCGTAATTTTAAAATCTCGTTTTGACTTCTTGTGTTCTAATCATGCGATTGAAGGTTGAATACCACACGTACACAATAATCTTAATGTAATAGTACAAAAATAAAAATCCAACCTGGCGACCATCTGTAATATTTAGACGGTTCTCAATATCTACGAATCTGTTACAGCAATTAAACTGAAATTTTGTATGTTGATAGAGACAATTAACATGAGCAGGATATATGAAAATAGGCTGTATAGTTCTTCACGGAACTACTTGTTTATTATTTTTTATTCAGCCAATGGCCATGTACTTTTCTTTTCAGGACGGGTCAGGGAAGGGATATTATCAGAGAAAGAAGCATTCACATCACGCATGAGCAAAATGGAAATTGCCTACCATTTAACTAAGGGCATCTATAAGAAAAGGTCAATATCCTTCAACGCAAAACTAAAACATTACTGCTGTGTCATCCGTCCGGAGGTCTTGCATGCTTCTGAATGCCTCACGATGAACAAAAAAGGCTTGGTCGAGAAACTGGAGGCCAAATAAAGGAAAATTTTGAGAAAGATATTGGGTTCCATCAAAGACAATGGGGAATACAGAAGACGGCATATCCATGACCTACATACTCATGTGGAAAAGATAAGCAACGTCATCCGGAAGAGAAGGTTACCATGTTTAGCCTACTTTTCACATTTTGCAAAAATGAGGAAAAAGTAGACTTATGAGATCGGGCAAATGTCTGTCTGTCTGTCTGTCTGTCTGTTTGTCTGTCCTTCTGTCTGTCTGTCTGTCTGTCTGTCTGGCTGGCTGGCTGGCTGTGTGTGTGTCCCCCCTATCAACTCCTAAACGGCTGGAGCAATCGAAACAAAAT
The DNA here is from genome assembly GCA_946902985.2 of Meconema thalassinum. NCBI lineage: Eukaryota > Metazoa > Arthropoda > Insecta > Orthoptera > Tettigoniidae > Meconema > Meconema thalassinum. Next base: position 959,481,606 of record OX336388.2, on the reverse strand, counting down.
TTGGAAGGAATAAAGCTCTATACCTGAATATCTCACGGCCATTATTGAAAATGATGTCAGTGCTACCAACTGCTGAAAAATCGCAATTGAAATTTGAGCTCCATGTTGGATAACTTGGAAGGTATGAATGGGAGCTATATCAAAATTGGCACACGTATAGATAATAATATTGCAGTTTAATTTCCAGGATGCCATACATGGCAGTGTTGCCAAAATGATTATAAGCCTGCTGATAGGTCCAATTTTTAAATGCATATAACTTCTACACTATCAGTTGGAATTCAACCAAATTTCGTATGTGCTATGTGTACATAAACAGATATTACTGAGCTTATTCTTAAGAGCCACCAGGGCTGCCAACTGTTAATAAATGCTCTCAATTTTTTAAATCCAAATACCCAAATATCAGAAAGTATGCAAGCCGACAGCTCTAAACTATACACACGTATAGTACCTGGCATTCTATATTAATTTGGAGTAACTTATATACGTCAGTGCTACCAACATGATTCTAAGCCTACTGAGAGATCCAACTTTAAATACATGTAACTTCTATACTATCATTTGGATTTCAACCAAATTTTGTGTGTGCTATGTGTACCATAACAGATATATGACTATGCCGATTCTTAAGGGTAACCAGGGCTGCCAACTGTTAATAAATGCTGTCTCTATATTTGTTACCCTAATATAAATATATCAGAAAGTATGCAAGCCAATAGCTCTAAACTTTGCTCACGTATAGTACCTGGCATTCTAGATTAATTTGGTGTAATTAATGTAGGCCTACGCCAGTGCTGCCAACATGATTCTAAGCCTGCTGATAGGTTCAATTTTAAAATGCAAATAACTTCTGTACTAATTAATGGATTTCATTCAAAATTGACACAACAATAGATCAGATTATTTCAGATTATTTCTGACCAATACATGTATGTCATTGTTGCCAACATGATTTTACGCGCGCTGTTAGATCCAATGTTTAACTGCATGTAACGTCCATGCTATCCATTTGATGTCAACCAAATTTTGTATTCTGTACCTTAAGAGATGGAACTTAGAATATATTCAGTCACCAGGGCTGCCAACTCTAGTTCTTTATTAGGCTACAAATTGCCAGATATTCAGTATTTCGAACTAATTAGAAATGTCGATATTACAAACATAATTTCTTTATTATTCTACATAGATCCATATAGATTAATCATTGGCATGAATCTTAAATTTTAAGAAAAGTATGCTCTTTAGTTCGTCACGGAACTTCTTGTTATTATTATTATTATTATTATTATTATTATTATTATTTTACGTGGGCGTACTATTTTGTTTTACACTTTATTTTTTCTACCCAAACGAAGTACATTACACATCAGTTGTTACTTCCACCTTCTCAACATAACCTCCTTGTAACTTTATGCACTTTTGCCATCGATATGTCAGACTCCCTAGACCTTCCTGAAATCATTCTTTCGGATTGCTGTGCACCCATGCCTTGACAGCTGTGTCCAGAGGTTTCTTCATGTTCCCGAACAGGTGCCAAGTCGGGAGAGTATGGTGTTGTGGCAGCACCGTGAATCCAATTTGGCCAATGGCAGCGGTGCTCTCTCGGCTAGTATGTGGCGGGCATTGTCATGCTGCAGAAGCACACCTTTAACCCATTTTCCTCGCCGCTTAGTTTAAATTGCACAACGTAAGGGTTTAAGGTTTTCCACATATGCTGCACTGTTAATCGTGGCCCCCAATTCCATCCAGTCAGAGGATGATGCCCTTTGTGTCCGAGAACACTGTTCGATATTTATTTGGTATTGGACTGCCCCTATGCTTCCCCTATGATCGGCGATTTTGCAAAACTGGACACAGCTGTCAAGGCATGGGTACGCAGCACTCCGAAAAAATGGTTTCAAGAATGTCTGGAGAGACTGACACATCGATGGCAAAAGTGCATTGAGTTACAAGGAGATTATGTTGCGTAGGTAGACGTAACAACTGATGTGTAGTGTACTTCATTTGGGTAGGGAAAAAAATGTAAAACAATATACAATAGTACGCCCCTCGTACAACATTATGCCCAACTAAGGAACCTATTCGAATTAGCTTTCTTCTCAAAATCTTTTCATTCTCTCACTATGATTTTTAGCCTACTTTTCACATTTTGCAAAAATGAGGAAAAAGTAGACTTATGAGATCGATCCGAGAAAATGTCTGTCTGTCTGTCTGTCCTTCTGTCTGTCTGTCTGTCTGGCTGTGTGTGTGTGTGTGTCCCCCTCTCAACTCCTAAACGGCTGCAGCAATCGAAAGCAAATTTAGTATGCGTAAATATGTATACCGGAATAGCTCAAGCCCATATTTGAAAATGATGTCAGTGCTACCAACTGCTGAAAAAACGCACTAGAAATTTGAGCTCCATGTCGGATATCTTGGAAGGTATGCATGGGAGCTATTCCAAAATTGGCACACATGTAGATAATACAATTTTAGTTTAATTTCCAGGAGGCCATGAGGACATGACAGTGTTGCCAAAATAATTTTAAACCTTCTGATAGGTCCAATTTTTAAATGCATATAACTTCTAGACTAACAATTGGATTTCAACCAAATTTAGTATGTAATATGTGTACATAAACAGATATGACTGAGCGAATTCATATGAGCCACCAGGGCTGCCAACTGTTAATAATTGCTCTCTCTATTTTTTACACAAATACCAATATATCAGAAAGTATGCAAACCGACAGTTTTAAAATATGCACACATATAGTACCTGACATTTTAGATTAATTTGGAGTAACTTATACACGTCAGTTCTACCAACATGATTCTAAGCCTGCTGATAGGACCAATGCTTAAATGCATGTAACTTCTATACTATCAGTTGGATTTCAACCAAATTTCGTATGTGCTAAATGTAACATAACAGATATGACTATAAGTATTCTTAAGAGCAATCAGGGCTGCTAACTGATAATAAATGCTGCTCTATCTATGTTTTAACCCTCATATCAATATATCATAAAGTATGCAAGCCAACAGATCTATAATTTGCACACTTATAGCACCAGACATTCTAGGTTAATTTGGAGTAATTAATATAAGTCAGTGCTGCCAACATGATTCTATGCCTGCTGATAGGTCCAATTTTAAAATACATGTAACTTCTATACTAACAAATGGATTTCATCCAAAATTGGCACAACAAGATATCATAATATTTCAGATTATTTCTGACAAGCACACGCATGACATTGTTGCCAATATGCTTTTACGCGTGCTGATAGATCCAATGTCTAACTGCATGTAACGTCCATTGGACTTCAACCAAAATTTGTATTCTGTACCTTAAGAGATGGTACCAAGAGTATATTCAGTCACCAGGGCTGCGTACTGTAGTGCTCTATTAGGCTACATTATACGAGGTATATTTCGAACTAATTAGACATTTCGATATTACCAACTTAATTTCGTCATTATTTTAGATAGGTTCATATGCTGTAGATTAATCATTGCCATGAATCATAATTTTAAGAAAAGTAGGCTCTTTAGTTCGTCACGGAACTTCTTGTTTGGGCATGTGAAACGAATGAGCCCAGAGAGACTGACCAACCGCAACATAACTTACTTTCAGGAGAGGAAAACAAAATGGGCCTGGTTCATTGAACTGGATAAAGATCTGAAAGAAGTGGGGATTACACCAACAGACATTCAGGAGCGCGCCCCACTCAAAGGGAAACTTCAAGCTTGTAGAGGTTTCCAAGAAAAACCGAAGCTGAAAACGGGAAAGATTTGGACCCAGGAACGGAAGGAAGTCCACCGAGAACGAATGCGGGCGTACAGGGCAAATATCAAAGCCAGTAGGAGACGGTGGGAATGACGCGGTCCATAGATGGCCTATACGAAATGAATGAATGAATGAATGAATTAATAATATGGGGATAGGAATATAATAGACCTGCCGTACCACACCCGCAGGTGTAAATCGCGTGAAAAAATTCTAGAGTACCCCTTGATCCCCTTAAGCGCATTATACGTATTGATGAATTTTACGGCTTAATTTGGTTCCGTGAGCCGTTTGCAAACTTTCACACTAATGTAATTAATGGAATTGCAATGCGTCTTACAGCAATAGATGGACCTCTGAGAATCCGTTGGCATGGTTACTGGCTTGCATTCGTTCATTAGTTTATTAAATTAAATTAGTTTCCTGGGAATATCTCAAAACGGTTGGTCTTCGGTTTTCGGGGAACCGAGTTTTGTCTCTCACATTGAGGGGCTGAAAATGAGTTTTGTCTCGTCCTTCTACGCCTATTTCAGCATGTATTTTAAGGGGGTAGGCCCCCTTTTATGAGAGGTACGGAGAAGAGTTACATGAATGATTAGTGTCGTGCCTCTGATGGATATCTGTACAAAATTTTACGTTGATACACCCCGCCGTTCTCGAGTTATAAGTAACTTATAACTAAGAAGTTATAAGTTTGTCCACAGACAAACAAACAAACAGACAGACAAAAAAAATATTTTCGCGCGCATCCATCATAAAACAGTCTGAAACGTGTAAACAACTCAAATTTCCAGAGAAATTCAGAGAAAAACACACAAATTTTCATTTTTATATATAGAGAGATATACTGCACCGCTCGGTGTTGACCGTGTTTTATTGCACAGATTCTGGTTTTACTCGCTAACCGTTGGAGATATACGAAAAGTGATAAGGACTTTTCGGATAGAAAATTAAATGTTAAAGCTCATGTATACCATCAAAAGTTTGCTATTTCTTAGCGTTCTGTTTTTATTTGAAAAGGAAATATGAAATTTTGAAACCAAAGGGTGTAGTGACGTCACAAATGTCGGTTTTACTCGCTAACTGTTGGACATACACGAAAAGTGATAAGGACCTTTCGGATAGGAAATTAAATTTCAAAGCACGATTGTACCATCGAAAGTTTGCTATTTCCTACCGTTCTCTTTTTATTTGATATGGAAATATGAAATTTTGAAACCAAAGGGTTTAATGACGTCACTAAAATGGTCGCCATTTTTTAATAGTGCAACATTTCGAAATCAAAAGTATCCTATATGTAAACCTGGTAAATCAGCTACATCCATGCAACATTTCATTTAAATCGGACCAGTGGTTCTTGAGTTATTGAGTAACATACAGACAGACAGACAGACAGACAGAAAGACAGACACACACCATCTCATTTTTAGCCTATTTTCAATTTTGAAAAAATAGGCTTATGAGATCACCTTTTGTCCGTGTGTGTGTGCGTGTGTGTGTGTGTGTGTGTGTGTGTGTGTGTGTGCGTGTGTGTGTCATTCGTGTGTGTGTCCCCCCCCCCCCCTAATAAAATCGAAACGGCTGGAGCGATTTCAATGAAACTCGGGAAGTTCGTAGCACTATTCCCGGCGACCTCGACCGTGCCCTTCAAATTTTGTTACGTCTCTCCAATCCAACATGGCGGCTGTGCGAAATATTTCACTAGCATTCAATATCTCCGAAACAATTACCGATATCGCCCTGAAATTGTGTACGGTGATAAAGGGCACTACTAAAAGTTCACCTATGAGATTTTCAAAAACCTGGTCACTACAAAACCAACATGGCGGCCATGCGAAGTTGAGATATTTAAATAGACTTTTCTCGCGATTTAACTATCTAAATGTAATGAAACTTGGTACAGCAAATGTTTATACACATTGTAATGCACTGGAGTCTAATTTAGTTCAATTGTTTACATAACCTCAAAATGGCGGCTGTGCGAAATATTTCACTGCCATTCTATATCTCCGAAACTATTACAGATATCACCCTGCAATTTTGTACGGTGATAAAGGTACTGATACAGGTATACCTATGTATATTTCATAAACCTGTAAAGTACGAAACGAACATGGCGACCAAGCGAATTTAAAATATTTTAATAGACTTTTCTCGTGATTTAACTCTCTGAGCGCAGTGAAATGTGGTACAGTAATTGATTATGCAGATTGTAATGCACTGCCATCTAATTTAATTCAATTGCTTACATAACCTCAAGATGGCGGCTGTGCGATATTTTAAAATTAAGTTTTAATTTCTTGTGTCGTAATCATGCGATCGAAGTGAAAGTTTGAATAATGAGCCTAGGCAATATTTGTCCTTGAATGGTACATAACTCTATGGCCTATACACATAACACTCCTAAATGGTGAGCTCCCGAAATATTTAGACGGTTCTCAATATCTATGAATCTTTTACAGCAACCAAACTGAATTTTTTAATGTTCATAGAGACTATGAACATATGTTCACCTATAGGACTTTCAGGAACCCGGTGAGCACAAATCCAACATGGCGGCGACGCGAAGTATAAATATTTAAATGGACGTTTCTCGCGAATTAACTATCGAGTGCCGTGAAACGTTGCACGTTAAATGCTTTTACAAATGTTGATCCACTGGCATCTAATTTATTTCAATGGTTTGTATTATCACAAGATGGCTGCTGTGCGTAATTTTAAAATCTCGTTTTCACTTCTTGTTGTCTAATCAGGCGATTGAAGTTTGAATACCACACGTACACAATAATCTTAATGAAATAGTACAAAAATAAAAATCCAACCTGGCGACCATCTGAAATATTTAGACGGTTCTCAATATCTACGAATCTGTTACAGCAATTAAACTGAAATTTTGTATGTTGATTGTGGCAGTTAACATAAGTAGGATATATGAAAATAGGCTGTATAGTTCTTCACGGAACTACTTGTTACATATTAGTATGATAATAACTAATGACACTGAATTTTTTAAAGAGACAGCACAAGTGCAAAAACGGATTTACAAAAGGATGGTACCTACTTAAACTAGTATAACTCAATCAGTTACTTCAGAATAATTTCCATACGGCACATAATCAAGCGATATCTGCCCTTACTTTCAAAACGAAACGGAACGAAACAAAACAAAACGAAACGATACAAACGAGAAAGAAATAGAAGAAGAGAAAGTGAAAAAAGAATAGAGAAAGGAAAAGGAAAAAGAACAGGAAGAGGGAAGGGTTAAAGGAAAAGGAACAGGAAGAGGGAAGTGGAAAGGGAAATGAAAAGGAACAGGAAGAGGGAAGGGGAAAGGAAAAGGAAAAGGAAGAGGGAATGGGAAAGGGGAAAGGGAAAGGAAAAGGAAAGGCAACAGGAAGAGGGAAAGGGAAAGGGAAAGGAAAAGGAACAGGAAGAGGGAAGGGGAAAGGAACAGGAAGAGGGAAGGGGAAAGGGAAAGGGAGAGGAAGCGGAACAGGTAGAGTGAAGGGGAAAGGGAAAGGAAAAGGAACGGGAAGAGGGAAGGGGAAAGGGAAAGGAAAAGTAACAGGAAGAGGGAAGGAAGGGGAAAGGGAAAGGGAAAGGAAAAGGAAAGGGAACAGGAAGAGGGAAGGGGAAAGGGAAAGGAAAAGGAACAGGAAGAGGGGAGGGGAAAGGAAAAGGAAAGGGAACAAGAAGAGGGAAGGGGAAAGGAAAAGGAAAAGGGAAGGGGAAAGGGAAAGGAAAAGGAAAGGGAACAGGAAGAGGGAAGGAGAAAGGGAAAGGAAAAGGAACAGGAAGAGGGAAGGGGAAAGGGAAAGGAAAAGGAAAAGGAACAGGAAGAGGGAAGGGGAAAGGGTAAGGAAAAGGAACAGGAAGAGGGAAGGGCAAAGGAAAAGAAAAGGAACAGGAAGAGGGAAGGGGAAAGGGAAAGGAAAAGTAACAGGAAGAGGGAAGGGGAAAGGGAAAGGGAAAGGAAAAGGAAAAGGAAAGGGAGCAGGAAGAGGGAAGGGGAAAGGAACAGGAAGAGGGAAGGGGAAAGGAAAAGGAAAGGGAACAGGAAGAGTGAAGGGAAAAGGGAAAGGGAAAGGAAAAGGAACAGGAAGAGGGAAGGGGAAAGGGTAAGGAAAAGGAACAGGAAGAGGGAAGGGGAAAGGAAAAGAAAAGGAACAGGAAGAGGGAAGGGGAAAGGGAAAGGAAAAGGAAAGGGAACAGGAAGAGGAAAGGGGAAAGGGAAAGGTAAAGGAAAAGGAACAGGAAGAGGGAAGGGGAAAGGGAAAGGGAAAGGAACAGGTAGAGGGAAGGGGAAAGGGAAAGAAAAGGAAAAGGAACGGGAAGAGGGAAGGGGAAAGGGAAAGGGAAAGGAAAAGGAACAGGAAGAGGGAAGGGGAAAGGAAAAGGAAAAGGAAGAATGAAGGGGAAAGGAAAAGGAAAAGGAAAGGGAACAGGAAGAGGGAGGGGAAAGGAAAAGGAAAAGGAACAGGAAGAGAGAAGGGGAAAGGGAAAGGAAAAGGAAAAGGAACAGGAAGAGGGAAGGGGAAAGGGAAGGGAAAAGGAAGAAGGAAGGGGAAAGGAAAAGGAACAGGAAGAGGGAAGGGGAAAGAGAAAGGAAAAGGAAAGGGAACAGGAAGAGGGAAGGGGAAAGGGAAAGGAAAAGGAAAAGTAACAGAAAGAGGGAAGGGGAAAGGAAAAGGAACAGGAAGAGTGAAGGGGAAAGGGAAAGGGAAAGGAAAAGGAACAGGAAGAGGGAAGGGGAAAGGAAAAGGAAAAGGAACAGGAAGAGGGAAGGGGAAAGGGAAAGGAAAAGGAAAAGGAACAGGAAGAGGAAAGGGGAAAGGGAAAGGAAAAGGAAAAGAAACAGGAAGAGGGAAGGGGAAAGGGAAAGGAAAAGGAAGGAAGAAAGATTGTAGTTTTACGTGACCGTTAATCTCGAGATCATAAGCCACGGGACCTCCTTTTAACGTGGAATCCGAACCACAGGACGTGGCATTTCACTTTGAAAATCTCACATGCATTGACCGGGAAAGGAAAAGGAACAGGAAGAGTGAAGGGGAAATGAAAAGGAACAGGAAGAGGGAAGGGGAAAGGAAAAGGAAAAGGAAGAGGAAAGGGAACAAGAAGAGGAAAGGAGAAAGGAAAAGGAACAGGAAGAGGGGAAAGGGAAAGGAAAAGGAAAATGGATGTGAAAGTGAAAATAGGAAAATCTATATGTAGGCTATATAACTAACTAGCAGTAGCGCCCGGCTTCGCCCGGTGGTTTTATTTGTTTTTTGGATGATAATGAATACTACTACAGAACTGGCACACGATTCTTAAACTAACAGAAAAAAAATATTTAAAAAATATAACATTTTGTAGTGGTGGTGGTTGTAGTTGGGGTGATAAGTAGTACAGTATAATGGACGTAACATTCAGGTCAATTTCCCGTAATGATAATAATGATAATAATGAATAGGGAAACGGCTATTTTCTAACTACAGCACTGACACATGTTATTTTCAAACAAATTTTAAACAAATGATTGGAAAGAGGAATTAGTGAAACAAAAGACACTGCCTAGGGCCTATATCTCATTGGCTGTTAGAAATGTAGAGACCAATAGTGTCGTCTTATGCCGCATAGTGCCGTAGGAAAATAACCAGAACACTTTGGAGAACTTCGGCTGTCCCGAGCTACTGAGGTAGCAATAGTATCATTTATCGCCACATAGGTTCGGAATAATTGAAGGTAAATTTGAAAGCACCAACACTTATTGCAGCTGGTAAGCTCAATGTACTGCACCAACACCATTGCACTTATACCGAGGCATAATATTTTCATGATGATAACTGTTTTAAGGTGCCTAAGAGATCTTTTTGCACTAATCTGTCCCCGTGACTGCAATTTATAAGCAGCGCAAGATGCAACTATTTTCACAATTCTGCACCAGAATGCTGGTTGGTGAGACGTGATGCAGCCCGAACTGCCCGACAACAATAGACTTATTAAAATTCTCTTACAGTTACACTACTACGGACATGAATGGTTCTAGGACCTTAATACGTGGTTTTCAAGTTTATTTTGTCTGTTATTCTAAATGTAGGGAATGGAGAGCGTTGTCCAAAATATCAAGTCAACAGTGTTACCAGCAGGGTTTCAAAGTGTATGTAAAATTTGGTTCAATTAGGAGAAACGGTGTAGATTTGTAATAAAGGGCCTAAATGCAGGGAATGGAGTGGTCTGTCCGAAATTTAAAGTGGACAGTGTCACCCGCAGGGTTCCAAAGGGGAAGTATACAAAATGTGGTTCAGATCGGTGAAATGGTGTATATTTGTGCCAAATTGTGTATATTTATGCCAAAGGGCCAAAATCAGGGAAAGGAGTGGTCTGTCCAAAATTTCATGCAGACAGTGTTACTCGTAGGGTTCCAAAGGGTATGTATACAAATTTTGGTTCAGATCTGTGGAATGGTGTAGATTTGTGCCAAAGGGCATAAATGCAGGGAATGGAGTGGTCTGTCCAAAATTTCAAGCTGACAGTGTTACTCTCAGGGTTCCAAAGGGTAAGTATGCAAATGTTGGTTCAGATTGGTGAAAAGGTGTAGATTTGTGACAAAGGGCCTAAATGCAGAGAATGGAGTGGTCTGTCCGAAATTTCATGCAAACTGTGTTACTCCTTGGGTTCCAAAGGGCATTGTTACGGCTGTGAGTTTGTTTTGTCGCCTCGCCGCGTTGTGTCACAGCTGCCTCCAGGCTGTGTGTGCTCTGCCTCAGTATTTTACGTGCGCGTTACGCAACGGGCTGCGAAGTGAAAGGGACGGTCCAGAAAGTTCGTGACCCAGCCAGTGAAGGAAATCTGTAGAAGCCGTGTGTCCTGGACGATTCTAGAATTCATTGAGTCACCAGCCTGCTATATAAGCGGCCTCAAAGTGAGGGGACTGAGCTTTCTGTGGGTGTGTGTTTCTGAGCTAGTGCGTGTTTTCCTGAGCGACAGAAGTGTGCTGACGAAGTGCCGTGCGAGTTACGAAATCCAGTGACATTGTTTCTCCCAGCTTGTGAACAGCCTGCAGCAAGTGATCGTAAGTAACTGTAGTCGGTATACATAAGTGAGAGGAGCAGGTAGTTTCTGTCAAGGCCACCGTACTCATTAGGACGGATTAACTTCTGTGGTCTGTTGACAAGTGAAAGGGCCAAGAGCGATCAAGGAAGAGACTAGAAGAAACTGGAGCAAGTTTCCAATTGCTTGTATTTGCTGATGAGTAGTGTAATTTCCTGGCCGCAATAATGTTAATTATTTCTTTAAAGAAACAATCTGTGTTGTGCTTCAACCCACCGTAATCCAGTTAACAAAAGTGCCACTAGGGGGGTGGCACGTAACAACCGGTGTCAGAAGCCAGATTACGAACTCAAGCACAAGCACAACACCTGACGGTTCTGGTTTCAAAACCCGAGCAGGCCATTTTTTTTAATTTTCCTGTGAGTGCATGCCCCTTACAAGACAAACATCTAAAATGGAAGAGCAATTCGCAGCATTGCTAGAAAAGTTAAGTGGCATGGAAGCCAAGATGGAAGACGGCCAGAAGAAGTTAGCCGAGGACCTAACTGCCAAACAAGAAGACGGTCAAAATAAGCTAGCGGAGGACCTGAAGAGGATAGAGGACGGCCAGAAGAAGATGGAAGACGGTCAGAATAAGTTGACACAGGACCTGAAGAAATTAGAACTGGGTCTGCGTGAGGAAGTCACGGCAGTGGAAAAGAAGTTCGACGCCTTACAAGTGGAAGTTACCGAGCTGCGCCAACGCCCGCTGATGTGGGTGGAGGAGAAATTCAACGCCTTACAAAAGGAAGTTGCCGAGCTGCGCCAACGCCCACTGACGGGGGTGGAAGAGAAATTCAACGCTCTACAAGAGGAAGTTGCCGAGCTGCGCCAACGCCCGCCCTCCGTTACACTGGGAATATCAGGAACGGGACATAGCAGAGTGACGCCCCCAACCTTCGACGGAAAGGTCCCGTGGAGCACCTACTTACGTCAGTTCGAGGCGGCCTGTTCCATAAATAACTGGAACAACACAGAAAAGGCTACAGCTCTCATTGTAGCATTGAGAGGTGACGTCCTTAACGTCCTTCACGCCATCCCGACTGGATCCCAGGACTACGCTTCACTGATCGCCCATATGGAGTCCCGATATGGAGATAGCCATCTTCAGCAGGCCTACCAGATGCAGCTCCGGACCCGGGTACAGAAGAACGCGGAAAACCTGCAGGAGTTCGAGATGGACATCGCACGCCTCGTAAGGCTCGCCTACCAAGCAGCGCCGGCCGACTTTCTGGAGCAGATAGCGACGCAGACTTTCACCGACGGGCTAAGGGACTCGGACACTACACAGTCGCTGCGTCTCGCGCGCAATAAGACCCTGGCAGATGCGCTGTGCCACGCACTTGAGTTCGAGACGGCAAAACAGGCATCCAGAATGCACGCGCGGGTGCGTCAAGTGGACGTCGACGAACCAGTAAAAACCAACTAGACAAAGCCCCTGGCTGACGAATTAATGGAGGCGCTAAGCCGTTTCTTCGATAGTCGCGGCACCACCAGCAACGACACAGCTGGAAGGCAACCGGAGAGGTGGCCCGGAAGAGGACTACCGACCTGCTGGACCTGCCGTAAGAGAGGCCACCTGAGCATGGACTGCGGTGATCGCCGCCGCCAAGGGTTTCCGTCGGGACAGTCAGTCGTAGGGAAACCGCGCGGCCCAGGAAAGCAAGTATCAGCCAGCCTAGGGGGGCAAAGGTTGGCTTGTGACAGTCGTCAAGCCCCGGCAGTCCAAGTTCGTGTGACGCAGTTACCGAGGGATAATAGCAGCCTGATGGTCGACGGAGTCGTCAACGGAGAGAGCTGGCCCATGCTAATCGACACGGGAGCATCGAGGACCATCGTCAGTCCCACCGTGATCCCGAAGTGGAGAGTTCAACCCACACAAAGGAACCTCCAGCTAATAACCGCGACCGGAGAAACCGCACCGGTACATGGCGAAGCATCACTGGAGTTCGTCATTGGTCGACGGGCGATAAAGCATCCAGTGCTTGTGGCTGACGTATCAAATGAAGTGATCATCGGACTGGACATCCTGGACCAGAACAACATCATCTTGGATCTGAGTACCAACACTCTGCACTTCGGAGGTGAGGAACTTGCTTTGCAACCTGCGCACGAGTCCATAACGCACGACGAGTAAGGCTGAGAGAAGACGTCATCGTTCCTGCCAGGACGGAGGTCAGCGCCGCCGTAATTGTCGACGGAACTGCTGAGAGAGTGGCGGCTGTCATCGAGCCAAAATATGAGGACATCCAGACAAAAGGATTGCTAGTTGCCAAGACCCTCATCAACACGACGCCTCGGCCGTACGTCCGCCTGTCCAACCTGAACGACTACGACATTACGGTTCACCGGGACACCAACCTAGGAGTCTGCGAGCCCGTTACCTGGATTGCCCGCATCACAGACACGACGGACGGACACCTGCAGACGGACAACCGAAGAAGACGCGCCCTGCCAGAAGAACTACAGAAGCTGTACCAAGGATCCCAGGACCATTTAGACGAGGAGCAATCACGCCAACTTCAGGACCTGCTACGCGAATTCCAGGATGTCTTCTCCGTGGGGAGCAAAGACTTCGGTAGGACAAGCTTGGTCCAGCACAGAATCGACGTTGGGGACAGCACACTGATTAGGGCCCCATTCCGACGTGTCCCGCTCGCCAAGCAAGCCGAAGTCGACCGGATGGTAGAAGAGATGAAGGAGCAAGGGGTGATCGAGCCATCACATAGTCCTTGGAGTTCTCCGGTCGTGCTAGTGAAGAAGAAGGACGGTTCCACCAGGTTCTGCGTGGACTACAGGCGGGTGAACGACGTCACGAAGAAGGACAGCTACCCTCTACCCCGGATCAACGACACGCTGGACACCATATCAGGATCAAGATGGTTCTCCACCTTGGATTTGAAGAGTGGCTACTAGCAGGTGGATGACCACCCTAAGGACCGCGAGAAACCGGCGTTCTCTGTGGGCAGCGGGCTCTGGCAGTTCACCATCATGCCATTCGGTCTGTGCAACGCCCCTGCAACCTTCGAAAGGCTAATGTTGTCCATTCTGAGGGGACTACACTGGAAGACCTGCCTGGTCTACCTAGACGACGTCATCGTTGTGGGAAAAAGCGTCGAGGAGCACTACAGCAACCTGAAGGAGATCTTGATGAAGCTACGGGCTGCCCAGCTGAAGTTGAGCCCCAAGAATTATCAGCTCTTCCAGAAACAGGTCCAGTACCTTGGGCATAGCGTCTCCGAGGAGGGGGTGCGCACCGACCCAGAGAAGACCGCAGCTGTGAGGGAGTGGCCAGTTCCGAAGGACAAGTCCCAACTACGAAGCTTCCTGGGACTCTGCACTTATTACCGTCGCTTCGTGAGAGGATTCGCTGACATCGCCAAACCACTGCATCGACTGACTGAGAAGGACCAACTCTTCACATGGTCAGCAGAATGCCACAGTGCCTTCGAACAACTCAAGCAGGCTCTGTGCACCGCGCCTATTCTGGCCTACCCCAGACCTGGAACAAGGTTCATCGTCGATACCGATGCCAGCGACTTTGGTATAGGGGGAATCCTGTCGCAAATAGTGGACGGCGAGGAGAGAGTAGTGGCCTATTTCAGCAAAGCCTTGTCAAAGCCAGAGAGGAACTACTGCGTCACCAGGAAGCAACTGCTCGCCATCTTGAAGACCATCGAACACTTCTACAAGTACCTGTACGGGCAAGAATTTCTCATCAGGACCGACCATGCATCCCTGCGGTGGCTCCTGAACTTCAAACAGCCCGAGGGTCAACTCGCGCGGTGGTTAGAGAGGCTTCAACAGTACAACTTTGAGATTCAGCACAGGAAAGGCCAACTGCATTCTAACGCCGACGCCCTGTCTCGAAGACCGTGCCCCGAAGACTGCAAATTCTGTGCCCGAAGGGAGGAGAACACCGGGATAGAGTGTCGAAGGACTACCGTGGAACTTCAAGGACGCGGGCACAAGCAGAAGATGATGACCTGGGACTGATAGCCGAATGGAAGAGGGCCTGTGTCCCCAGACCCGGGTGGAACATTGTGAGTGACTGCAGCCCAAAGTTTAAGTCCTACTGGGCGCAGTGGGACTCGCTGGTTGTGAGGGATGGCCTCATATGCCGTACTTGGGAGAGCACCGACGGGAAGACATCTCGGGAACAACTCGTCGT
Organism: Meconema thalassinum; assembly: GCA_946902985.2. Lineage (NCBI taxonomy): Eukaryota > Metazoa > Arthropoda > Insecta > Orthoptera > Tettigoniidae > Meconema > Meconema thalassinum. The sequence continues at coordinate 959,466,589 of OX336388.2, read as the reverse complement.
TCCAAAGGCTATGACGGAGGAAGTCCTGAAGGAAGTCCATGGAGGATCATCTGGTGGACACCTAGGGATAAAGAAGACCCTGGAGAAGCTAAGAGAGCGGTTCTACTGAACCGGATGCCGAACTGACGTGGAGAACCACTGCGCGAGGTGCCACGATTGCGCAGCCAGCAAGGGCCCAGGACGTAGACGACGGGGTCCACTGAAGACCTATAACGTGGGCGGCCCCATGGAGAGAGTGGCCATCGATGTTGCTGGGCCATTCTCGTTGAGCGAGGCAGGGAACCGCTACATATTGGTCGTCAGCGACTACTTCACCAAATGGCGGAGGCGTATGCGCTCCCTAACCAAGAAGCCGCGACGATCGCAGAGACCCTGGTGAAGGAATTCGTCAGCCGGTACGGAGTACCCCTGGAGCTACACTCCGACCAAAGGAGGAACTTCGAGTCGCAGGTGTTCCAGAATCTATGCCAGCTGCTAGGAATCCGGAAGACAAGGACAACGCCGTTACACCCTCAGTCCGACGGGATGGTAGAGCGATTCAATCGCACCATCGAGAACCATCTCCGAATAGTCGTCAGCGAGCACCAGAGGGATTGGGACAAACATCTTCCACTATTTCTCCTGGCCTACCGCGCCGCCGTGCATGAAGCCACCGGATGCACACCAGCCCGGGCCATGTTTGGGAGGGAGCTCCGTCTACCTGTCGATCTTGCCTTCGGCCGACCTGGGAATGATCCGATCCCGGTAAGCCAGTATTGTCAAGAACTGGTCGACCAACTGGAGGACGTGCACGCGTTTGCGAGGAGGAAACTGCGGATCGAGACCGACCGAATGAAGACCCGATACGACCAACAGACGGATGCCGGCGGATTCCACAAGGACGACCTGGTCTGGCTCTTCAACCCATTACGGAAGAAAGGCCTGTCTCCCAAACTGCAGAAGTCCTGGGAGGGCCCGTACCGAGTCGTGAAACGGATCAACGATGTCGTCTACAGGATCCAGCGGAGCCCGAGGGCGAAGATGAAGATCGTGCATCGAGATCGCTTGGCAGCCTACGGAGGGACACAGACGGACCAATGATTGATCGGGACGATCAGTCTTTTAGGAAGGGGGTGGTGTTACGGCTGTGAGTTTGTTTTGTCGCCTCGCCGCGTTGTGTCACAGCTGCCTCCAGGCTGTGTGTGCTCTGCCTCAGTATATTAGGTGCGCTTTACGCAACGGGCTGCGAAGTGAAAGGGACGGTCCAGAAAGTTCGTGACCCAGCCAGTGAAGGAAATCTCTTGAAGCCGTGTGTCCTGGACGATTCTAGAATTCATTGAGTCACCAGCCTGCTATATAAGCGGCCTCAAAGTGAGGGGACTGAGCTTTCTGTGGGTGTGTGTTTCTGAGCTAGTGCGTGTTTTCCTGAGCGACAGACGTGTGGTGACGAAGTGCCGTGAAGTTACGAAATCTAGTGACATTGTTTCTCCCAGCTTGTGAACAGCCTTCAGCAAGTGATCGTAAGTAACTGTAGTCGGTATACATAAGTGAGGGGAGCAGGTAGTTTCTGTCAAGGCCACCGTACTCATTAGGACGGATTAACTTCTGTGGTCTGTTGACAAGTGAAAGGGCCAAGAGCGATCAAGGAAGAGACTTGAAGAAACTGGAGTAAGGTTCCTATTGCTTGTATTTGCTGATGAGTAGTGTAATTTCCTGGCCGCCATAAAGTTAATTATTTCTTTAAAGAAACAATCTGTGTTGTGCTTCAACCCACCGTAATCCAGTTAACAAAAGTACTACTAGGGGGTGGCACGTAACAGTATATATACAAATTTTGGTTCAGATAGGTGAAACGGTCTAGATTTGTGCCAAAGGGCCTAAATGCAAGGAATGGAGTTATCTGTCCGAAATTTCATGTAAACAGCGTTACTCGCAGGGTTCCAAAGGATAAGTATACAAATTTTGGTTCAGATCGGTGAAACGGTGTACGTATCACTAACCATAACGCCAGCGCATGTGGATAGAGAATTTCGGGAGCGCTTGTTATACCGACTTACTGAACAAAAATCAATATTTTAGGTTATCTGAGAGGTGTAGCCTAATACTACATAGCCTAAACTATTCCTCTCGAATCTGGCTATCATATTAAAAAAGAATTTTTCGAATCGGACTGGTAGTTCCAGAGATTAGCGCGTTTAAACACATAAACACACAAACACACAAACTCTTCCGCTTTATTATATTAGTACAGATTAACGTAATCGACTGTAATTAAACTTTACACTTGAAAATGTCAAACTATAAAACATACAATTATGAGAAATCTAATTAATTGTAAACTTTCTTTGAAAAATCAAAAATTATAGGGGGCATGGTGGTGCAGCGGTCAAGCTGTTGGCCTCTCACCACGGCAGACCGGGTTCGATTCACGATCAATGCATGTGAGATTTTCAAACGGAAATGCCATGTCCTTTGGTTCGTATTCCACGTAAAAAGGAGGTCCCGTGGCTTTTGATCTCGCGATTAACCGTCACGTATAACTACAATCTTCCTATTACCTCAAAGATTATCTGGAAAACAATAATTATGAAAACTATTTTTAAATACTGAAGAACCTTATTATAATTGATTATTATAATTTAATTATCATTTTTAATATTTCTATACAATTTTTTAAACAGTTAAGTACACCAATGTCTGCTCACAATATGTGTTCAGTTGAAATTGCCATCCGGTGATGATATCGTGCATTCTGCGGTTGTTTTTCCACACGATGGATGAGCTGTCTAGTGGTCGCTGCTGCCAGTGTGTTGTGTAGTCCATAGACCTCGCCCTTATCGCATTTATGATGGTCTATAAAACAATAGGAACGGTAAGTGAGAAGGTGATAAAGTAGAGGCTACGTGCTCCACGGTGTTTGTTACCACATTCAACTGTATTAGCTGTTATAATAAGTGGCACGAACTGCCTTGTTTATATTGCTTCATATTCCGGTTACGATCGCTATCAGGCAGACCTACGTCTTTTGTAGATCATTTGACGAGAATTATACAGTGAGATTCTTTTGCTGGAGCGGGACCGGCGGCCGTCTGCCGGGCGCGCGCGCCTTCCACCAGCCAACCCAGATCGGGCGAAAGGGTTGCGCGAGGCGGAGGCGAGCAAACCAGGGTCATTAAAGTCATTTTTCACTAAAATGTCATCAACGAGGGTGTGTAGTGTCAGCGCACAGATAAAAAGGTAACATAAACAACAGCTGCAAGATTTAATTAAAGAAGCACAGATGTTCTTTTTTTATTTCTTGTGAATCTGGATGAGCTCACGTCAGCAGTTAAAGGTTGGAACTTATCTCTTCACAGAATATACTAAAAATGTTTTCCTTCAGCTGACAGACAGTAACTTTGGAAGTTACATCGTTACGTTATGTAGCTACTCCTGTACCACCCTGCGTGTTCACTGTAATTAATCGAAGCATGGACCTAAGCCCGTTTGATGTTTAATTGTGGGGTAATTTAAAATACAAAGTGTACAGATCAATTACCCGTACCCTAGTGGAGCTGGAGAACAATACACGGCAGCAGATATCACTCACAACAGAAGGGAATCACAACGTGTAAACGCAAATTTATTTACATGGTACAACGCCTGTCTGAGAGCATCTCCTGTGGATAGGTAAGTTCTTTAATCATGATTTGCTGGTGAATTTACCATTGATTAATATACTTTGTTACGGTTACCACTTGCGCGCTATCCACGACCCGACCTCGGTTGGCTGGCGGAAGGCCGGCAGCCGGCCCCGCTCCAGCAAAAGAATCACCCTGTATTTTATTAATGCCATCATGGCCATTTATTTTTTGTTCAGGACGGGCCAGGGAAGGGATTTTGCAAGATAATCAGCCGCGGACATACTGCATGGAATGGAAACGCCCATGCATTTGCTTGGTGTTGAAAATAGGAAACCGCGGAAACCATTTTCAGGACGGCAGAGGTGGGATTCAAATCCACGCTCTCCCGTTGCCAGCGAGCGCTCTCTGCCACCTTGACCGATTGCTGATTCATTTGTATTGTTGTTTCAACTCGGGGCTTTGCTACATGGTGAGTAGGAAGCCCCGTGCACTTGGGTGTGTGCTGAATCTGTCTGATAACGTGTGTCATTGTGATAGCTGTAGTAGTGATAATGAAAAATGAAAATCCACAGCCTGCTTCCAGTCAACCGACCGGGTCAGGGAATTGAATGAATGAAGCCCCCATCTAGCGGCGAGGATATGAACTGTGCCGGCTGCCGAAGCCTGTCGCACTCCTCTGAGGCAATGATAAAATGAATGACAGATGAAATGAAATGATAGGGGAGAGTGTTGCTGGAATGAAAATTTGACAGGAAAAAACGAGAGTAGGTCTAACCGGAGGAAAACCTGTCTGCCTCCGTTTTGTCCAGCACAGATCCCACATAGAGTGACCGAGATTTGAACCACGGACCCAGTGGTGAGAGGCCGGAGTGCTGCCGCCTAAGCCACGGAGGCTCAGTAGTGATTATAATTAATGTAATTGGTTTTAGGCCTACGCCCCTATTTACTACTGCGGCTTTTAGAGACAACGGGGTGCCGGTAATATGTCCCAAAGGGAATTTTAACGTGCTACTAAATCTACTAACACGGCTCCCTCACATTTGCGCACCCCCAAATGCCAGCTAACTGTGCCAGGATTCGATCCTACAACCTTGGGAACAGCAGGTGAAATCGTGGCCGATGAGCCACACTGCCATTTGAACTCTAGTAATGGTTGGTTTTTTTTATTAGGGGAAGGATTTGGATACGAAGTGGCATTGGCCTTAATTTAGGTACTATCTCGGCATTTGCTTTGAGTAGAAGTACGAAACCACGGTAAACCACTTCTTGATCGATCCCGAATCTCCACGGTGACAATTATGAATGCTAGCCACAACGCCAGGAGGTAGACGTATTTGCAACTCTGGCAAGATATTTCATTGTAGTCTGACGACTGAAACTCGGTACAATCAATCTCGTGAGGCAGAACTGTGAATAGGTGGGTTCGATTCCCGCCTCAACCATCCTAGAAGTGGTTTGCCGTGGTTTTCCCCATTTCTAATCAAGGAAAATGCTGAGATGGTACCTAAATTAAGTCCACGACCCGCACCACATTAGTTAAGGGTTAACTCAAGAAGATCCAATGTCATTCGGCTCTGTCCTTGTTACCAATTCACCATTCCAGAATACAGTAGTTGAAGCATGCACTTTTGATTATTTAGTGAGTGTCACATTCATTGCAGGGAACCGATGACTATAGTTCAGTCACCCAACCGATACCCTCGTGAAAGTCTTTCATCTTTGAAAATATATCCGTGCCATACAGCTTTTTATATTTTTTTTGTATCCAAAATACTACTTCCGTTCAATTGATAGTTCGTATAATCATGTCACTCTTTTACTTGTGTTCATTGTAGTCTTTTAAACATAACTAGCATCCCGCCCCGGGATTCGCCCGGGCACAGTTATCCCAGCAATTGAATGGAGATTGTTGCAAGAAATTAAAACGTAAAAGCACTTATAGTGGGCGATGTATTGAAGGTAGACATATGCTCTCACGGACTTTTCGTAGAACCTTTCATGCTGAACAATTCGTACACTCATAGTATATACATATATTTTTAACGGTTTGCCCAGCGTAAGCTTAAAAAGCACAGGGCACCAGATTTCCTTTCGACTTTTTCACTAAAATCGTTACTGCTTGGCTTCCTTTGATCATAAATAAATTAATTTCTGCAGAAACCTTTCTCGAGATATCCTTTACAGAATGCTGAAAACAGCATCAAAATCCATTCAGTGGTTCTCGAGATTACCCGTGATATCCAAGAATCGGGGACTTTGTTTTATACTAAGTAGAGATAGAGATGTAGGCCTAATTTGTTTATACAATAGATTTAATAATACATTAGGTAGGTTATTTATTCAATTATTATATTCTAATTTGTAGGATCGAACCCTATCGCAGTCAGCTGGCTTTTGAGGGTGCGCAAATGCAAGGAAGCCGTTACAGTAGATTTACTGGCACGTTAAAGATCCCCTTCGGGGAAAAATTACGGCACCCTTGCGTCTCTGAAAGCGGCAGTAGGCCTATTTAAAAGGGACGTAAAACAAAGAACAGAGAAAAATTAGTTATAAGTGCCATTCTTATTTTGTTTGATTCGTTGTTGAGCTAGGTTTAGTTTCTTATTACAATACTTCAAGCCAGAGTAATGTATAGTATACGCTACATAAAGGGGCTCATTAGCCTCAGTGGCAATTCTTTACCAATAAATTCAAATTTAAATCTCCACAAACTTGGTTCAGATTCGCCTAACTTCAGTAGTTAAGAGGGTTCGGTGTCGGCATCCTCTCTCTGAGCATAGCTGCCACATTTTGTGTCTGAAGCGAACTGAAAAACAATAGATTGCACTTCACATATAACAATTTTCTTTCTTTGGCTTGTTCCCAATTAATTGGGGTCGCCGGAGAGGTCGAACATTAATTCCCCTCGATTTTACTTAATTCCACTCGGTCCTCCAAGGGACCCTAAAATTAGTTCCTCAACTCCACTCAGTCTTTGGCAAGGGGTCGGTAAAGGGGTTATCCCCAATGACGTAAACAAATGTCATAACCCTCCTACTGGCATACCAGGGGCCGGGTCAAACACCTTCTGCAGCGCATGAGCGAATTCTTGAATGCAGCTGATTTTTCCGTTCTAGGCTGGAACACAGTATTTTCAGCATCCGCAGCTGATATCGAAAGTATTTTTTTAGGTACAAATTATACACCTATTTATGTAAATTTAATTTATTAATGTCTGACTAGGTTAAAAAACATACAAACATTTAATTATGCACAGGTTAAAAACAATTCATAAAATTTGTAGAAAGAAATTTGAGTTCAGAGCGCTTGACCGATGGCGTGATGCTGTTCACAAGACATTGTTGTGCCATTGGTCAACCGCTATGATGTCAAGTCGGCTCATTCGTTAAATCAGGTATAAAGTGTTTGGCATATTATAACTTATATGGCAGAAAATACAAGTGATTTAAAATTAATCATAATATTATTTTAAATAAGTCTGCCAAGTTCTGTATTTTTTTCTACAAATTTTATGCATTTGTTTAACATGTGCATAATTAAATGTTTGTATGTTTTTTAACCTAGTCAGACATTATAAAATTAGGTGTGTAATTTGTACCTAAAAAAATACTTTCGATATCAGCTGCGGATGCTGAAATAGTACATTATGCAACGAGCCTATAATGGCAATAATTAAGACACAAGTATGTTTTATAAAACGAGCGTATGCGAGTTTTATAATTTCCATACGAGTGTCTTAATTACCATTATAGGCGAGTTGCATACGACTGTTTATGTTCGACGATAATTATTATAACTATTTATGTTCGAACAAAAATATTCATAAATATCTGTCGAGATTTCGCCAGTTTTATGTACTGACCAGAGCGCATGGAACGCACAGAATGCCTTGTATTTGACCATGGCCACCTCGATTAGCCCACTATAACACTAGGCCAGGCAGTGTGATTTACATTAGAAGGCCGTGGAACTCAGCGCATCCTATTATCTAATTGGTCAAACAACTGTCTCTTGAGCTCTGATTGGTGGGAGAAACTGTTTCATAATGAAAAACAAGATGTTCAGTAAAGAACATATAGCCTACTTTCTCCTAAATGTATGAGTATAGTTATAACTCGTTGTTATTATCAAAGAGTATAATAGAACTATTCTTTGTTGAAGACCTTAGAAACGATTTATCTCTACCAAACGCCACAACCTAGATAAAAACTCCTACCATCATTGAAGAAAGAAAGATAAGAAGTATCTAAAGTATGTTATGGATCTGGAGACATAATCTACCGAACTGGCGGCGTGGCTCAGCGGTAACGATCTCGCTTGCTGGACCGTATGTTTCAGGTTCGTATCCTGGTGCAGTCAGCTGGCATTTGAGGGTGCACAAATGCGAGGGAGCCGTGTTAGTAGATTTACTGGCACGTTAAAGATCCCCTTCGGGACAAAATTCTGGCACCCCGGCGTCTCTAAAAGCAACAGTAGTTAAAAGGGACATAAAACCAATAACATTATTATTATTATTATTATTATTATTATTATTATTATTATTATTATTATTATTATTATTATTATTACATAATCGGCCTGACGCGGGCAACATCCAACTTTGAGTTGAGGCATGTCTTTACACGTCTGGCTGCGTGTGACTTTCACAAGCCTAATTGAATTAACAAATCTTTCCATGACCCTACAGAGACGTGTGTATACCAACTATGTGGATATTTTCGATTGCTATTTGGCTGAAATAAAATTATTAATTAATATCCTGAACTAGCACCAACGGTAGAGTTCAGATACTATGTGAAATCGTTTTGTTCTTTACTTCAATTAACATTTTCAAATAACACACAATAGGCTGTTACAAACCCTTTAAAATAAAAAGTAAAAATGTATCGTAGTATCATCTTGTCATTCTTCAAATTCGATGCGCATAGAATGCCAATGGTATAGTAATCAATGGAGCCCCACGTAGACTAGTCGTGACATCTAGTGGTGAAATATCGAACAATATAATCCTAAAAGAGCGAGTGCATTCTAGCGGCCAGAAGAAGAAACTTTTCAACAAAATCTGTTACCTTTTTGTCAGCTAGATGTCTCGAGTAAATCAGCTGGCGAATTATGTTTTAATTAAATATATTTTTTACACCATAATATGCACAATACAACGCTTAATTTTAAAACATCTGTCTCATTACAAAACAAGCAAAAAACCTAGCTCTGATCGGGTTTGAACCATAGACATTTGAGCGATAGGCTAACGCTCTACCACTGAGCAAATTGTGTCAACGAATATCGTTCTATATAAAATGACTTACATAGAACTTGTTAGCAAATAATGATTTATACTAAACGATTTCATCACTGGAGTATATTATTTATGTATAAAGCATTTCATACAAAGTTTATTTATTTTGTATCAGTACGCTATATTGCATGCAATACTCAAATTAGTGAAATATAAGTCAGGCACAAGATATCCGCTGCCATCTTGTCTTATTACTGAATCGGCTCAGCTTTTTAAATTCACGTCTGCACTATAGTATTACAAAATAAACTTTTAATTTCGAACGTGCCTCTTCCTTTAGAACAGTTAAAGCGATTCTCGGCTCGATAATCGGAACTGGTAGGTCCCATGATATGGATTATAAAGTTTGCATAATTCGCACGGCCGCCATCCTGAAATGGTATGGCGGACGACCTTGTAGTTTGGTCACAAGACGCATCCTATACGAAGGTATGTTGTTACCCAATTTGGTAGAGATCGGATGATTTGGTTAGTCGTTATTTGATTTTACGTTTTGAACGTTTGAGTGGCCGCCATTCAGTTTTAGTAAAGATGGCGGCGATATAAAACATGACACTGAGGTGTCCTTTGCTAGTGCTACCTTTGTACCAAATTTCGTTCAATTCGCATTCACCGTGTTCGAATTGATAGGGGGGGACAGACATTCAGAGTACACACACTCACACACACACAGACACACACACACACACACACACAGACTCACACACGCACACACATACACACACACATAGACTCACACACACACATACACACACACAGACAGACACACTTTTTTCGCCCTGTGTTGATCTCATAAGTCTACTTTCATTTTTTGCAAAAATCGAAAGTAGGCTAATAGTGTTATAATGAGCCTCATTATAGTACAGTTTTCTGACAGATAATAGTCAGGGTCAAACATAAATACTGTTTTCCAGCCAGAACGGAAAAATCAGCTGCATTCAAGAATTCGCTCATGCGCTTCAGAAGGTGTTTAACCCGGTCCTTGGTATGCGAGCAGGAGGGTTGACATTTGTTCACGTCATTGGGGATAACACATTTGCCGACCCCTTGCCAAAGCCTGAGCGGAGTTGAGGAACTCATATTTGGGTCCCTTGGAGGACCGAGTGGAATTAAAAGGAAAATCGAGGGGAATCGATGTTCGACCGAGTGGAATTGATGACGGCCTGCCGGAGACAACCAGGCTCATTTTGGTTTTGGCCGGGGATTAAAGACCGGATGCCCTTCCTGACACCACTTGATTCTTCATGTGAAAATTACCCCCCGCTGTTACCGGGATTCGAACCACGGCCGTCCGGGTGAAAGACGAGCAGCTAAGCCTCTGCACCGTCACGCTCCCCTTCACAAATATCAATTAATGAAGTAAATATTGCACTGCGAGTAGAACACTTATGAACTGTTTTCACTATAATAATAATAATAATAATAATAATAATATCGTATGGCCTCGGGTGCCGGGTGCAAGCTTTGTTCTTTGACACCCAGGGGGTAGCTTGCATGTCGAATTTCGTTGTTTCTTGAAGCACTAAGTTATGAAAGTCAAGGAGGTTAGATATCTAAGCTCCTTGAACACTATAGCGCTTTCTAGTAGAGAAATAAGGAACTTTGTGTTGGTGGAAACTCCCGAGATTAATGTTGCCATTATGAACACGGTCTACTGCATTCAAATGGGTTCTTTGACACGCCAACATCGTATGACATGGTGTCGTAATTTTTGCCGCCTTTCCAAAATCACTTGCCATGGCCAGGAGCGAACCTGCAAAATTGGGGTTAGTAGACCGACTCACCCACCGTGGCAAGCGCTGTTTTGCACTGAATGAAATCTGTCGTCTATTCTAATATATTGGCAACATTGCGGCAAGGATTTGTCTTGGAGGTTGGAAACTTTAAGCCCAACTTCCGCCTAATGACCGCTACCCTCCTCTCGGGCGAGGGACACTTGTAATGGGAGGGAAATCAAACACTCGCCGCTCCCTTTGGTCACCGGTGGGGATCTATTGGATTACTGGATGCGTTTAAAGCTCCTCGTCCTTGGAGATTTATTCGTTTATCTTGCCTGTTGGTCGTCCTGGAGCCCGCAAGACGAGACTTGCTGTATAACGTGGAGCCAAGGTGCGCGCGCGGTATGGCTGTCACGTGCTTAAATACCGGCCCAGATTATAAATCGCGTTCATATTCCTGGAATCGAGCGTCTCTGCCGTATAAGGACAATATAATCTGAGAGAATCAATCTGCGCGCTGAGATATTGCGTGTTTGGCGTTTCAAATGAGCCAGAACACACAGCAAGTATGTTGTTACGTGTCGGATCGCTCCCATGAGCCTCAGCGCGTGCGGCAGCACTTCTCCGTGTTTAGTAAGCAGAAGGATGGTCTCACTATTTCAAACTTCAGACCATTCTCGGGACTTCAACCCGAATTGCTTAGTCCAGGTGGGTGCTCTAATCCAAGGGGCCGTCAAGAACGTCAGAGTCTTCTTTAACCTTAATCGGGCGCATGGCGGTCTAAACGACCGAAGTCTTAAAATGGTTGGCAGGCAATCGGTTAGAAAGTTAGCTATGCCCCCTCCCCTCCAGACTATCTCGGCCAAGGGATCATCTAGCCATCTGATAGTTTGGCCCGTCTCTAGTCATGCTGTAAAAACTGAAATACTGTGCTTTACAGTAATTTGACCGTTCAAGATGGATATGTCTCAATATATTACTGAGTGTTGGGTTGGAGTGGGGGTCCCCGGGAGGGTTGGTGAAGGGGGGGGGGGGCGAAGATGGCATTATTCTTCCATTTTACTAACCAAGAAAAAATAAATAGAAAGGAACTTTGGTGTTCAGAGCTTTCCAGATAAAGTTATGAGTACAGAAAAATATTATAAATATTCTCTAAATAAGTATAAACTTATATACAACAAAATTAATCCTCAACTTTTTTATTAGAACCCAAGATCGTTCAGTGAAGGACTAAAAATTTAGAATGCGGTCGAAATGACCGATGCGCCCGAGAGTGTTCGTCAGATGAGCGCGCCCGGTTGAAGGTTAACCCTTGAGAACTGGCGTGAACAATATAACACGAGGACTGGCACCGGGTCTTTTTGACCCATAGTGTGTCACTCCCATTTCGTAGTAGTCGTACGGATTTTAATGGAGTAATTTTACACCCGGTGTCTCCTTATGAACTATTCACAATATAAAATGAGGTTAATTTATATTTTTCAAATTTAACGCGCAGAAGAATGACAGTAATTTATGTGACAGTACCTTGGCATTGTTAGTGGCGGCAAAGCAGTCACCTTATTTTTTTTTACAAAGGAGCTGATGACCAAGATGTCCCTAGACCCTAAATATGGATGAACAAGAACGTGAGCTACTGTATGTGATTGTGCTGCACCAAAATATGTAGATTTCCCCCCTTTTTGATTTATAGATTGAACCGACTAACGTAAGCCAAAAATTGTCACGGGAGGACTGGTGCCATGGGTAAATCTGACCCGACCGTAAATAATATCGAAATAACTTGAGTGTTCAAAAAGCTATGGACATGTTTCTTTTTCAAGGTGAAATTCAAGGCTAGGAAGGAGATACAGTGAGCGACAGGAAATAAGGGCTGACCAAAAGGAAAATACAGAGCATTATTTAAGCCTCAGGTCCAAAAAAAACATGCGCCAGTCCTCACGGTTAAGCCAGAACATGTTCTAAGTTTCGTGACAAAATGCAAAATCTGTAAATGATCAGTAGGGGGGTGATGAGAGTTCCAACTCACTCCAGAACCCTCCTCGACCCACTACTAAGCCTCAGCCATGTTAAATATTTCTCGAACGCATGGTCCGATTTTGACAAATGAGGTGTCGTTGGACTCGAGCTGACGTCCTCTTTTCTATGGACCACACGTTATATTTTTGAATTTTTTTTGAAAATTTTTGTTTTCGAAAGTTGGTGATAGTTTGAAAACCAAACATGGTAGAACGTTGTTCCATGGCTTAAACGAATGGTCTTTATAACCTTTATTTTTTGTAATAAAACTTTTTTATTTTTTATGTTTTTTTGAAAACACTCTAATTTTGAAAATCCTATATTTTGGAAACTAGGAAGTTTACAAAACAGTTTGTTTGACATAAATGAAATGTCCCTATGCCATCTACCCCCAAAATAAATTTCAAGTCTCTAGGATGAAAACCTGTAGTAGTGGGATGACACGGGAGCTACTACACTTAGGAAGTTGTGAGCCCCTGCGACCTTGGAATGGAAGGAGTCATGCTAGGAAGGCGTGCTTGGATTCGTCTTTTTCGTCTCGTCGTGCTCTTTACGGGAATGTAGGTGTCGAAAAGGTGAAATGCTGGAAACACGGTTTTTTGGGGGGGAAAACGTGATTTTAAACTTTTTTCTATATGTCGCGAACCAATTATGCTAGAGGCTTGTACGACAGGTCCAAGGACTCGGGGTGACGTTCTCTTTGCTATGGACCACTCGTTGTAATTTTGAAAAAAAAATTGGAAACTCGATTTTGGGGTAAACACGTGTTTTTTGTGATTTTTGCCGATATCTCACGAACCAATAACGCTAGAGACGTGTACGAGGTGTCCTAGGACTCGGGCTAACGCCCCCCTTTCGAGGGTGGTAGATATTTTTTCCAAAAAATAATTCACAAAGGGCCTAACGCCATAAATGTTGAAAAAACTTTTTTCTTTTTCTTTACTTGTTTATAATGTTTTTGAAGCGTGGTGGTTGAGAGAGACGATACTGCTGGGTGTGTGCGTTTCAACGAACCTGTCGCTAACCCCAAGGACCATGCTTAATAGAATAATCGTTATTTCGGCGGGTCGGTGTATGACAGAGCGAGGGTGCGTTTTTTCACACATTTTACCTTTAACGTGTAAATAGTGATGAGAACTTGGTTCTATGTTGGTCGAAGCGAGTACAGAAAACCAACTTGCCGAGGAGCAAGAGGTGAATGTCATTTGAGCTTATTGGAAAGCGCCGATTTGACTTGACAACAGGTGCAATGGAAAAATGACCATGACGCTTGAAGGTGAAATAATCTGACCATTGCGGTGGCAGGGAAGAGCGAAATGCGTGCACACACGTGTGAATGACATGTACGCTAAACAAGTTACATCCTGTCTTGCTTCGTACGTGACAAAATGCAAGTTGACGTGAAATTTGATCTACCACAGGTGTTCACCTTGGACGTTAGCTGTCCACGTGCACGATAACTGTTAACAAGTTTCATCCTGTTTTGCTTCGTACGTGACAAAATGCAAGTTGACATGAAATTTGATCTGCCACAGGTGTTCACCTTGGACGTTAGCTATCCACGTGCCTGATAACAGAATGTTCAAAGCGTGGGAATCGCTGAATCAGTAAAACAATATGTTGCAACTTGTGGGAATGATGTCACAACCAATAGATAGACAAGAGCTGCAAACAGCAGTGGTGGGAGAGAGAGGGGGAGGGGTAATGTATGAGAGAACACAGGTGGAAAGAGAAAGAAATATGTGGAGCCGAGGACTGTACACATAGAGCTATAGGTGGTGTATCACATGTGTGAATAAATTAAAAATTGCACAGGTTCACACAACATGTAATTTATTGATCCAAGAATTAAACGTAGAGTTAAACCTTAACCATTTGACATAGAGTTTATTTCCTTTTTGTTTCAACACTTTTTCCACAAGATAATGCTTAGGAAATGCTGTTTTCTGAAGTTCATGGAGATAAAATCTACCTTTTATGGGTTGGTGGTTGAGGTCCTCGAGTAAATAGGTGACTGGACTGTCCAAGTTGACTCGACGAATTCGAAATAGTTCAGTCCCCCACTGAGGCGTGTAGCCCTTATTGAAGGCAGACTTAAATTTGCTCACACGAACAAAATTCCCAATTTTCAGTCGGTGACGTTTAGGATCGGCTGTTTTTATGGGGTTAAACAGTTTATCCAATCGCTGAATATTTTTGGTCACGAGGCGTGGCTTGGTCCCAATCGTTCTATGTTTGGTGTCATTGTAACGTGATACTAGGTCTGGCAACATGTCCAACCAGCGATACGTGCCCTGAGCGGTAAACGCTTTCCACATATGGGTTTTCAATGTTCGGTTGTACCGCTCGACCACACTGGCTTTCAGATTGCTGTACGTGGTGTAATGGTGAATATCCTTAGATTTGAGAAAACTAGAGAAATCCTTGTTGAAAAATTCTTTCCCCTGGTCGGTTTGTAGCAGCTGAGGTTGACGTTTGGAGTGTTGAATAATATGTTGAAAGGCCTTGGTAACTAGTGGACCAGACTTGCGACGCACAGGTTCAACAAAGGCCATTTTGGAATAGACATCAATGACGGTCAACATATAGCGTACACCGTTGTTAACGCTAGCATAGGGTATCATTTCAACCAAGTCAGCCTGCCAAAGTCCATCCACACATCGTGAAATCACCTTGAGTCGCGGATAGTGACGCCTAGCTGGGCGATGCAACTCGTGAGCAATACCCATTTTAATGGGTGATGGCTTAAACAATAATTTTGGCATTTCGAAGTTCTTGTTCAATTTCTTGAATTTCCCAATCGTGACCGGTGTGGCCAGCTTGACGTGAGGCATGCAACAACTCTAGCCGCTGGACGAGCTTATTGGGATTGTGCCAGTAGGTAACATCCACAAGGGGTTTTAATGGTTTAAATGTCACTCCCGAAGCGGACGCTTTACGACGAGTACTTTGACTGGTGGGAAACATTTTTGCAATGATGGTTTTATATTTTTGAGATATATTGGCATTCACTTGTTGCGTGGGATCATACTGTCTTTTGTGAGCATGGGTATCCAATAAAATGGATTTATATTTGTTAAGATCCTCTGACGTATAATCATGGGAAGAGGGGGTCCGAGAGAAGAGCAGCTTTAACAGTCCTGGCGTTAATTTATAGTTGATGTTTTTAATGACAGCTTTAGTACGAGCAAATTTAATAGATGAATCGCCAATTTTAAAACTATCATCCTCATAGCGAACACCATACGTGGTATCTGTGTTTCCAATAAATAGATCGGAGAAATAGGGTTCCAATGTTGATCCATAATATTTTATTAAAATGGTTTTCAGTTGAGCTTTATGTTGAGGGGTGGCCAAGAGTTGTGAAAACGGAGACGCTTTGGAAGGGCAAGGTGTTTCGACCATGGCCAAGGATTTCTTTTTTCTCAAAAACTCTGCAAGGGGTGCGGCCTTTTTTGAGGCGTAAACACTTGTTCCTCCTCATCCTCAACTTCACTAACACTAGTCAAATCTTCCTGTTCCTCTTCCTCTTCCTCAGGGTCCTCGTGCAGCGCTTGCGTGGCTTGTGAAACGGTGGGTAGCGTTTCAGATGGCTTGAAAGAGGGTTTCAACATGGCTTTTAGTGGAGGTGCTAAATGTTGCTGAATAAACAAAGCATGATTGGCACGTGATTGTTTCAATTGACGAATCCTTTGGCGAATAGTATTTTTTGCTCTAATAATATGCTTTTTCAATTGACTCTCTGCTAACGCCATGGTGTCTTGACAAATGACTTGCCGGGGAATGAGACAGGGCCTTAAATAGCAATAAAATGATCAAACCCTAAGCGATACCGTCCTTGGTTGAGTTCACTTTGTTTGTCAATCACTAAACAGGCATGACGTTGAGTGTTCCAGCACTTGGCACACAATTCTGTAAACATTTGAAAGGTCATATCCGGATTCACATGTTCATTATAAATGTGACGACTGTTCCTCTCGTCCTGACGAAATAAAACAATGACATTGGCATTGTCACGAATCAACTGTTTGGACATTTTAGAATACGTTTGCCCAAGATAGAAGCAATCGATATGTTTGTGTCGACCCATGCTGAAATAGCTTTGAATAATGCCTTGACGTTCAGTGGATACATCATCGAAAATCATGAGAGAATCAGGCTTTACCTCATCCGGTGAAATCACATTTTCTTGCATGGAAAATGTAAAATAACCCATATTCTCTTTTTGTAATCCAGACATGACTTGGTCCAGAAACACGTAGAGGGGTTGGTAGAGAGATTTTGCAAAAATATAAATATTTTGAAAACGCAGACCATTGGGCGCTGTGATGAGCGTTAGCAAAAGATTAGTCTTTCCACAGCCGGAAGGCCCCACAATGATGCAGCGAATGGAAGATGGAAACAGTGAACCATGGCGTTGTTCACGTGATGTGGGACAGAGATGGGAAACCATGTCCCCCACGGGGAATGACTCTTGCTGCTTAATAATCTTCATTTCAACTAAGGCTTAGACAGACTAGCAGGCTGTCTATATACAGGACACCGAACCTTGTCATAGAAACAGTAGACTGGTACTACAGGTTGACGATGGATGTCTTTGGACGTGCGTTGATGGCCAAAGCTAGGCCTGTCCCCATACATGATCCTAAACAGGAAACAGATCCTGCTAATAAACACTATGTGGATAGGTCAGTAGTGCCACGCACAAAACAGGGAGATTATGACTTTAAGGGAAAGCTGTTAACCCATGTAAAACATCCTCAAGTGTCTACAGACGTTACTACGAAAAAGTATGTGGATAACAAAGTGTATGAGTTTTATGGCAAAGTGCCCCAGCTTACGGTGAATGGCTATAGCGCTAATCACCATCGGATTATTCACGTGGAAGACCCACAAGACGAAGACGATGTTTGTACCAAGCGTTACATGACCTATGAAATGAAAAGGCTTTATAAATTTATCCCATCTGTATTTTTAGTGTATCTGACAAATGAAAAACCTGTGAATGACAGAAACCATTTACCGCTAGTCCATGATCAGCACTTGACCTAGGTGCTTGCTTCGGGTTTAAGCCACTATCGATTACACTATGATGGAACCATTCACATCAAATATGCCATACCTGATGAGAACCATTTACAAATAAAGATAAATGGTCATAGGATGTTGATCCATAACCATGAAATGGTCAATGCAGGTGACGAATTATCCCTTCATCTCATGTTGACATGGGATGAAAAGCAAGCGGGAAAACCCATAAACGATTTCCCACTTTATGTGGAATTGGAATATACAGCCATGAAATAACCATCTGACGTTAGTTGTGATTTAAACTTTCATGTGAAAGGTTGTTGGTCATTATCATCATGGTGAAACAAAGGTATGCAGTGAGAAAGACTAAAAAAGTACTTTGTCCTTGGCAAAGCCTGGGCTTACAACATTCGTGGACAAGCCCTTGCGAAAGAAAAAAAAGAAAAAATAATGTATTGACCATAAGGAAAGCCCTACGAGACGCACAGAGACATGTTATTCCAAAACGTCGGCGACAGGTTTCAAACCAAGGGCGAGTGATTCCCGTCCCCAAACGAGCCGGATTTTTTACCTGCATTATTTGCCGGTCTGGCTGCTCTAGGTTCACTTTTGGGCGGTGCCAGTGCAGTGGCGAAAACCATTGAAGCCGCGCAGCAGGGCAAGCAACAACTCAAGGAAAGTCAGCGACACAATGAAACGATGGAAGCGATTGCCATGGGGGCTAGAAATGCCAATTTAAAGCCAGCCTTTTATCAACAAGGATTTGGGATTTCACCATTTCGAAATATTAAAAAAAAAAAAATAACCTCAGCCATAGCGAGACATGCCCTGACGCATCAACAAGTGGAAAGCTATGCTAAACAACTAAAGCTTTCTCATTTTCGAGGTGTGTTTATGCGAAACCAATTACCCCCACGACCCTGGAAACAGGAATGTGCTGTTGTCAATTTGGAAGAACACCGAGGACCAGGAACGCATTATGTAGCTTATGTCAAAGAGGGATCCACTGTATGGTACTTTGACAGTTTTGGAAATTTGCCCCCGCCCATGGAACTAGTGACCCATTTTGGAAACAGGATCAAGATATATTATAATGTGAAACGAGAGCAAACGTTTAACAGCCATCAGTGTGGACGTTTGTGTTTATTTTTTTTATATAAGACGCAGCATAAGCAAAAACGCCACCAGTATGTCGGCAGAAAGTAAAACGTTTACAGTGCATGGACGTGGACTTGAAGTCAGCCTAGACTTTTACCCGCCTATCGAATTGAGTGAAAAACCCTATGGTTTAGGACTTGTTTCTCTTGAAACGTACAATCGAATATACAACATACGTGAAAATGTGAACAACAAGTTTTACTATGATGATTCTGTGCTCACCTTGACCTCTGGTGGATACACGATCGATGACATTTATGAACACATTTATGTGGAGTTGATCAATCAATATGGTTTAAAGTCATTTATCGACGGAACGCACAAGTTTGAACTTGTAGGCAATACCAACACTCATCGCTGCAGTATTTTCTCTACCTTCAACATTGACTTTAAAACACACCCCGATTCCATTGGCCCATTACTAGGATTTAAACCACGTGTGTTGGAGCCCAACAAAAAACATGAATCGGACCATGAAGTGGAATTCATTGAGGACCATCATGTGTCGGTGACGTGTAATATTATTAGCCAAGTGTACACCAATCAAGAACCATCGCATTCGCTTTATGACTTTATTGTGACATCACCCAATGGGTATAATATTCGTGAAAACCCTCCAGTGGTGCTTTTTCATTCTGTGGCTGTCGATAGTATTAGTAATATAACATTAAGACTGATCAATAGAGAGCAACAACTCATTGATATAGATTCTACCACACCAGTGACTTACAAGTTGGTGCTAAAGCCACAATGAAGTTTGAGTATAAAGCAACTACACCGTCTAGGAATGGTGTTAGTTGTTTGCCACGTGAATACACGTTAACATCTCAAGACAAGCAGATTTTACAGCATTTGGGTTACCACGTCAACCCTCATAATGAATTCTATTCTAGAGATAGCGAATCACATCGAGGAGCAACCAGGAGTGGTAAGAATTGACCTGCATTCCTATCAAGCTCAAACACCTGGACTCAATAACAATGATGAAATTCAATTTGTTATCAACAACCAAGATATTTACACCCTACCGCATGAAAGTGTCATTCAGATTGAAGGTCGGCTCACCAAAGCCGATGGCTCTACACCCACCACACCCAAGTTGGCCAACCATGGTTTGGCCTTTCTGTTTTCTGAAGTGCGGTATGTCATTAACGATATCGTGGTGGATAGCACTCGAAATGTGGGCATTTCCAGTGTCATGAAACTATACCCCTCTTATAGTGAGGAAGAAGCTAAAACACTTTGCATGGCAGGTTGGTGTCCTGACTCGACCAATGACTGGATGGTACACACCGATGGGACCTTTACTGGATATTTACCTCTTAAACTGATTCTAGGCTTTGCTGAAGATTACCAACGCATTGTGGTCAACGCAAGGCAAGTGCTTTATCTGGTGAGAGACAGGAGTGATAATAATGCACTCAAGGGAGCCGACAATGCCCCCATCGATTCAAAAGTTCAACTACAACGCTTGCTATGGAAAGTGCCTCATGTGACCCTTAACGATAGCAAAAAACTGGACATACTCAAGATGGTAAAGAGAGATATGCCTCTACCCATGGAATTTAGAAGCTGGGCACTCCATGAGTATCCGCTATTGCCCACTACCAACAGACACAGTTGGTCTGTAAAAACAGCTCGCTATACAGAGAGACCTCTCTACCTGATCGTGGGTTTTCAAACGAATCGCAAGTATCAACAAACCAAAGATGCCACGCAATTTGATCACCTGCAGTTGAGAAATGCACGTCTTTTCCTCAACGGAGCCGTGTTTCCCTATGAAGGACTGGATTTGGATTTTTCAAAAAATAAGATTGGTCCCCTGTACGACTTGTTTTCTAAATTTCGATGGTCGTATTATCAAAAAGAGAACGGCCCCATGCTACTACCCCAAGCGTTTAAGGCAAGAGCGCCACTGATTGTCTTTGACTGTTCTTACCTGGAAGAGTCTGTCAAGCCATCCAATATCGACATTCGACTAGATTTTGAAACGCATGACAATGTACCAGCCAATACGACGGCCTACTGTTTGATTATTCATCACAAACAAGTCAACTATTATCCACTGTCCAACCAAGTGACGAGTGTATAAATAACAGCTCAACCCACGTCAAGCCGCTCAGTCATGTCTTGCTTTAAAGCCTCAAGAGACGTTACATCCATGAACTTAAACTCTGAGGAACAACGTTTCAAGACTTTTGCCACGTGGCCGGTGCCTTTCATAAACCCTCAAGCCTTGGCGGCCGCTGGATTCTACTATTTAAAAACAAGAGATGAAGTGAAATGTGCCTTTTGTCCCATCATCATAGACCAATGGTAGGAGGGCGATGAACCCATGCAGGAACATCAGCGCTGGTCACCCACTTGCCCCTACCTGTGCAGAATGGAAGTGGGAAATATACCCTGTCATTCAAGCTATCCCTCACTTGTGTCCCTGGGTGATGAAAAAAAAAACAAGTTACGATACGTGTGGACCGTATGGTATCCATGGTGCTTCGGTGAGCAGCTCACCATCAAAAAACGCCTAGTTTAGAGACATTGGGACATCATCGGTGTTATGGACGTTACAAACACAAGTGACTATATTGTTGTATCAGTTGGTATCGTCCTTATCCCAAAATGACAAAAGCCTGTAAGACGTGTTATGATAATAAAATGATGTAATTCTTAAATTCTTATGTTTGCATGTCCCCCTGTCCTACCCTAACCTCAATTTGAAACTAGCATGGCAGGTAAGCCCATGCCATGATCACACCTGATCGTCAGTCAGTCGTCAGTTGAACTTGGTCCAGGCAAGCGTCAACATGTTGCGCACACTCATTGTGGATTGCCAAGGGTTTAAAATTGGTGACAACAAATTTATATTTAAACAAGTGGCCATGATCGATTGTACCACGTTTTGGATATCGCAAGCTACGCATTTGCTATTTAAACCACCCCATGCTTTTGATTTGTTGTGTGAAAAGACCGTAAACAAACCCAGTGGATTGAATATCATAGGCAACTAGACTGGAATCAGGGAACCATTTCCTATAAATATTTGGACGTGGTCATGAAAGCACACTTGTCCTCGGCCAATGTGGTATTTGTGAAAGGTAATGAAAAACGTCAATGGTTGCAACCATTTTTGGCTTCTTACTGTCAATGTATCGACCTCATGGAGTTGGGCTGCCCCTCCCTGCAAACGCTCATGTATACTTGTTCCTGTGGCAACATTACCCATACAGCCCTATCGCATGCGTGGCATCTCTTTCATTGGTTAACCACCCATGCCTGCTGGGAGTTGTTAAACAAAATTATAACTCAAGATTTACCTGTGAATGACGTCAGTGAGATTTCTACAAGCGACGTGTAAACATCTACAGCACGTGATACCATGGAGAAAGGCAATGCTACGTACAAAGCCATCGGCAAGTTCTTTGTGTGCAGAAAGGAACTAGACAGTTTTACCAAAGAGGAACTCTTGGCGCACCCCCAAGTCACTCATTTATTATGTGGCCGCCAATGCAGTGAAAGAAATCTGGCAACATGTACCAAAATCAGGGACTCAAGACCCTGTGTTGAGTGAATTGCAACCCTGTACGGATTACGATCACCATAAGCAAGTGGCCATGGCAAAAATACCGTCCATGCGTCAGTGTGCGACTTGCCAGCTAGTGAAACTGTATCACGGTCATAAAAGTCCGTGTAAAGACTTTGTTGAATCATTCCACGGGTGTCATGGCGAGAAAAAGCAACAACAACAACGAACACAAACATCGTCCACAGAGGAGGAGGAAGACCAAACCTTTTTACCATCGATGGAAAAGGATATGCCAGACCTGTACTGGCAATGGCGTCATTGACAAAGTGATTCAATACATACCTTTCGAAATCCATCTTCCAGGTTATCGTTTTTGCGGCCCTGGAACTCGTCTCGAAAAACGTTTACAACGTGGTGATGTACCCATTAATCTTTTGGATCAAGCATGCAAGGAACATGACCTTTCTTATCGCCATAGTCATCCTGGTTTAAGACATGTGGCAGATAAATAGTTATCGAAGAAAGCTAAACAATGTTTCACATCCAGTGATGCCTCAGTGGGTGAAAGGATGGCAGCCCTAATTGTCATGAGTGCTATGAAAGGAAAGTTGATGATGCATGGACATAAACATTGAGGAGTGAGGAATTGGGATTTGTTTGTATTCTATTTTTCATTTGTCAATTCCCTTATGGTTATGAAATAAAAACAAAGGTTTGCCAGGGCACGATGTTTTTTGTTTTTATTATTTTTAAAAATCATGATGTTGATGGCTGATTTCTCATTTTCATATTTCACACATTGCCATTTTGCCAATTTGCAATTTACAGTTTTTGAAAACGTTCGTTTTAAGTTTAACGTTTTTGATGATATGGATTTTTCCATTTTGCTGATGACACTTTTTAAACAATGTCCGTCTGAAGTTTTTGAATTTTCAAATTTCACACATGGCCATTTCCAGTTTTTTTAAATGTCCGTTTTAAGTTTTGCGTTTTTGGTGATATGGAAACATGGAATTTCCATTTTGCTGTTTTCACATTTTTCCATTTGGTGTATGTCGAAAGTTGAGATTTGACAATGATGTTGATGCAAGTGCTTGACCTTGATAATACTGCAATGTGTTTATGGGTGTTTGGAGAAACGTCGAGGTCTACGACTGCTGCAGGTAAGACTGTTTTTACAAAAATAATGTCTTTTGACTGCCCCCATTTCAATGAAAAACAAAACTAATGACATAACAAAATGAGTATAAAAGTGACCATTTACCTCCTCCCCACCCACCCACCCTACCTCACAGTGTTTGCTCTGGTCAACCATACACATCAGCTTTCTCTCTCCACTCATACATTCACACCTGTCTTTGGGAACAAACACAACCACTTTATTTATTCCCAAAAGCACATTCTCGACATGCACACTCATTCCAAAAGATTTTTTTTTTTAGCTTACCATTTTACCATTTCAAAAAAGAAAAAAAGCTACTAAAAATCTTACTTATTTCATATTTACAAAAAAAACTCAAATTTGTACTGAACCTGAGGGGGTCATGCTGACTGATATCGAACGTGGATCTCAGAGACTGTGATCTCAGTATAAAGGTTCCACCAGGGAACGAACCCGACGTCTGTTGAGGGAGTTTCATTGTAAAAACCCCTAGAGAAAAGTGTATATTTAATCACTGGTGTGATTTCAGTTGATAATGACATTATTTATTTAAATAATGCAGGGAAATTGAGCGGAATACAGCATTATTGGACTACTTGGAGTAGGCTATGCTGGACTTGGAGCACAGTAGTGCAGAGTTTGACGTTTTACTAATAGGCCCAGAATAGTAGGAGGAGACTCTTGGAGCCGTGTCAATCTTGCTGACCTAGTTAAGTCGTCTGGAAGAGGTTGGGGGGTTGAATAATGACCCAGTTTTTTCCCGACTGAGAATAGGACGAAGAAGAGTGGGGAGAGATCCCAAGGAAAATCATTGATTACTCGTGATTGGAGTAACGCAATGACATGAGAGTTGCACACAGGTGAATCTTTAGCCAGGAGGCTAATTTTAGAGCCTTTAATCTGCGAAAGTGACGCATATTTAATGGAGTGCGGAAGGACATAAGACTATGGATGTTCGCGGCTGGGTTTGACGATGTCGCCAGGGATTCCCACAGAGACCGCGTCCCCACGCTATGGAGAAAACAATTAATATTAATTAATTGGCCGAGCAATCCTTCAGCACGCAGATAGTTCTGGGATCAGTGAAGAAAAAGGAACCCGATGAGCATGGTTTCGAGACCAGAATCATGCCGGGAGAAGAGTCGAGATAGCGCGGGAAATTTTAGCTCTACTTTTTGTGTGAAACCAATATAAGGGAGTCGACCCTTGGCAGAGCACAGTTTTTTTCACACAGTCGGAGACAGTTGTTGAGGCGGAACGTATGTCGGTCCGGCTCGGGAAAGGACGCTCAAACAAAGGTTTGAACATTTGAGTGCTAACCATTATATTCACCGCACATCGTAATGCACCAAGTGAGAAGATAATAATGTATAGTCAGAAATTAATAAGAAGTACGGTAATCAACGAACTTTATTGTGTGAAATGTGTATTACCGAAGGCAAGGAAGGAGGCCCGGACTTCGACTTGGGAAGCCGTGCAGTAAAACTTTTAGAAAGCTTTTATTAAGGATAGCCGTGCTGCATGTGTAGTCAGCAGTACGAACACTGGTTTGTGCTCACATAGGAAGCACCGTGTGAGATAATTTGCAGAACTATTGAAAATAATAATCTGTGTAAAATTATGTACAGTGTTAAGCGCAATGTATAAAATATTGACTGATCATACATGTCTTATTACGCTGGAATGCGCTGGGAGAAACTTTACGAAGCATTTGGTAATGTCTTAAGAATACCAAATAGTAACGCTCAGGACGGAAGTAAGCATATTTATGCAAATCAGGAAGCTTACCGTAGGATTATTGATAGACTGTTGGTGAATTCCGGGGGCAGTTGAACCAGACTTTCAATCAGGAGTTGGTAGGAGCACGGAAGATGCCGTCGACGCCTGCAATTTTGATATTTTTGCTAGGGAATTTCAACCAATGGAAAGTGTAAAAAGTGACGTGTGTTATGTATAAATCATATGTGAAATATCTTTTAAATTAATGGTTTAATAAGTGTTATAAAGTGTCATGTGTTTTGGAAGCAATAGCTTCTTTATAGAAATGCAAAGTGTCGTGTGGTTAGTGGGAGAAATGTATCATAAAATGTGTGTATTCAAGATGCAAATTTCGCACTAAACCTGCACATGGCAGGCGACCCGGAAGGATATAAGTGGTTGGAGCCGCCATGATGAGCCGATATATGTGAGTACCCCACAAATTATGTTTATGTAGAAGTATAGGCCACTGCATGTAATGTGATTTCAGAGTTATAAAGATGCCAGTAAGAATCAGTATTAGGAGATAGACCCTCCAGGTTTAATCATTATTGTGTTGATTTTAATAGAGTTGAGATGTTATTTTGCATCAGTGAGTGGATTAATCGTTACCACTATTAATTAAAAATGGCAAATTAGTTATGTAAACGTAACGAACACGGTTGTTCGAGTTTTAAGATGATTAAGTTGTGTCGGATTTTGGTAATTTATGTCAGTGAGAATAATAATAATGAATAATAAAGGTATGAATGAATGCATCAGGCAAAATGTTGTAAGCAAGAAATATTTACGCTAAGGGCAAGACTTATCGATCCAAGCAGTAAGATTATACAGTAAGATTACATTAAGGGATTAAGGAAAGAGTTTTATATCAGAATATATTGTATTAATGGGAATATAATTATGCCAGGAAATGGAAGAGCTTTCTAGTGAATTGAATTTGCAGCTTGAGTAAAAGCTTATAGAGTAATTGATAGATTTCTCTTAATATAATAGGACGAAGGTCATAACATTAGGTCAGGAACCAGGTGGTCTATTCGACGTATGAAATCTCGTATGCCGTGGGCATACTGGGAGATATGCTTTGTGCCAGAGTGTAATTAGTGATTGGACCCTAACTCTGATGATGGATATGGAATGTTCCGGGTTCGAATCCCGTGATAGGTGAGAGGAAAACGATGGACATCTCTGCACTCTATCTGATTCCCCGAGAACTTATTATTGAGTGATTCGGCTCTTTTGAAGCGAATCTTATGACGGCAGCATGTGTGGCTGACCGCAGCATTTATTAAGATACCGGTTACCTACTAGACCAATGTTTTATGAACCTCGTGCCTTCATGTTGAAATGGGCCTATTTGGTGCCAGTTATTATATCCTCAGGGTAGGAATAAATGTTAAAGCTCATCCAGTACCTATTTGCATAATATTCAGTTTAAGTCCATTGGGATATGTGTGTCACTGGGACCACGGAATTTGTCTTGTAAAATCTTATACTGCTTGGGGAGAAAGCCATGAGACAGGAAGCGAGGGTAGAGGTAATGTTGTGACCTCCCTCCACTCCTATTGTATACAGGCCGCTCGGAGTAAGGTCTGGAGCCATCAAGCGAACCGTGAAAAAAGGTTTAAAAAGGGTAGATTTTAGACCCTAGTTGTAGTGTGAAATGAAACATTGTTATATTGAGTAATGAACTCATGTGTTTTAAGAACACATTGATAATTATAGATCACCCTGATGGTTCATGATTTTAGCAATCTAACGAATGGTTAGACGTTGCATTTGTACTGTCACTGACAACATTTTCAGAAGTTGGTTACTCGACGCCACAGGCTACGCGCGCAAGGGTAGTTTAATAGTACCATCTGACACAACGATAACTAACGTTTTTAAGATGGAATCACAAACGGCATGCAGTGGAACTATATAAATAGAGGAAGTGTAGGGGTAGCTTACATAATTATGGAGTTGCACGTAGACTGCTGTGCAACACCTGAATAGGCTAATGCATGTAAAGCATTTGGTGGGAAGAGAAAGATCAAACACACACGGTACACATAATTGTCAAATTAAGACGAGGTTAAAGGAATGAGTAATTTTGTGAAATTAAAGAAGTCACATTGGATGACAGTAGAATTAAAGTACAGTTTGTTTCAGAAGTTGTATGTGCATCAGCGCACTAGAGTATTTTGTGAAGTTGATATAAGGGTAAAGGTTTGTGTTATGATATGATTTTATTATGATAATATTATGTTCATATCAGTGGATTGTGGAAGTAATTTTTGTTTGATTTTGTTTTATGGTTGTGGGGATTGTTTTGTTTGTTTGAAGCCATGATTTTATTACTGAATTAAAGTTTTAGAATAGAGTTGTGCCTTATCATTGTAGAGTTGAGACCTTTTAGCCTCAAATCCAAAATATGCAACTGCTCAATGGGGGAACGGTACACGCCCGAGTCCTGACGCTAGCTGGAGGCGGAAGCATATTTTCCATCGAGATTACACACATGGGTACAGTACAACGTTAAAAAACACACTATTTACCAATCAAAAATAAAAATAAAAAAGGTTGCATAGAACTTTTTTTTAAGAGCAAAAGGTCCAAGTGGGTTGCCACTATTTACAAAATCTACTATTTACAATGACAAAAAAACAATATTTACAAAATACTAAATCTACAAGTTACATAGAGCTATGTCCCATAAACGATTAAACAGTGAAATCACACCTCCTCCTCGTTGCGATCATAACCCCAGGGCAGGCTGGTGAGCAGATCATCAGCCCACACACGCTTGTTATCCATGGAGGCGAGGGTGCGTTTTCTCTGTTCTACAAGATACAAATGGTGGTTGCTGGATTGTATCCTGCACTGTGTATGAGACATAGCTTTGCCAGTGCGTAAAACCGCTAGATAGTCATTAACACGTAGCGATTTTACCACTGCCCTACCTACACCTTTTGCTCTTTTGGATTTCTTACAGTCGAGTGTGCGATAAGCATACATTTTTGAGGCCAAACCTACGAATTCCGTCATAATGGAATCACCGCATTCATCTATTAAAACGCCCATTTCCTTCTTGTTTATATGGGTAGCTGGAACACGTTGTCAGCACTATAGCAAGAGGTGTCGAACCAGTCACTATGTTGCCTCATGACGTCATAGGGGTTGCAGTGGCGAATGTGGTAAATGAATGAGTCCGTATCCATATACAAAAGAGAGACGACCTCAAAATGGCGTTTCGCAAACTCATAGTGGAATCGATACATGACCGATTTAGAAAAGTCTAAAATGACTTGACCCAAGTAAATGGGTTTATCCATGGTCACGCTGGTCTTACTCTTTTCAATAGTAGCCAAATCCTCATCGATAATTTTGATCGATTTGAAATTTGGCTTGGCAATGTACCGCCGGGCACCCCATTGTCCCTCCCAGACATTCACCAATTTAATGTCACGGTATTTGCGGACATTCTCCATAGACTTGCCATAGATGCAGTTGTTCATTAATTTTAAAAAAAATTTATTTCAAACTGCTGTGTTGCCATTTGTCGGTGCTCTGTGTTGAGTCGCATGTATGGCTCAAGCCATGCTTTTTGAGCAAAATAAATACCCCTGTGGACTTTCTTCAACACCAAGCCTTGGGCGAGGCATTGCACCAACATTTGGATATGTAGCACATACCGATTTTTGTTGTAAAGTGTTCCCATGAGTTTTTCAGTTTTCACTTTACTGTCAGGGGGAAGCATTTGTTCAAGGCAGAATGGGAAATCGGCATGTTCATCATACAAGGATGAGGGATATTCAATATCCACTTCTAGCACATATCCACGGCCTGTTTCTTGGCTAGCCATGTTCACATCAAATT
The DNA here is from genome assembly GCA_946902985.2 of Meconema thalassinum. Lineage (NCBI taxonomy): Eukaryota > Metazoa > Arthropoda > Insecta > Orthoptera > Tettigoniidae > Meconema > Meconema thalassinum. The sequence goes on along the minus strand of OX336388.2, from coordinate 959,437,458 downwards.
CTGACACTTGTTTGTCTGTCAGCCAAGCAAACTTCCCATAGGGCAAAGGCTGACTCATGGCGTAACCGTACAAATTATTCACGTCATAGTACATTAAGTACGATTCTTGTTTGTCCGGTGAATAATCAGGCATGTAGACATTGTTCGCTTCGGCATGGCGCTGGTTAAGTGACACAAAGCCGCCACGAATGCCCTTTTCAAAAAATAGAACCATGTCTACGTCAGTGAGTAAATCCAATTCCACTTGAGTGTATTTTAAAGCGGCATCAAACGAGAGCCCAGGACTCGTATAATAGTGAGCCGGGTCAAGACCGTAAATGTGTTGACACAAGTTACGGATTTTTTCAAACACATCAGTGAGCAGCAATACATCCAGTTTTAGGTAATGCAAGGCATATTCACTTAGCGTCTTCATGCCAAACACTCGCCAAACTTGACATGCATGTGCATAGTCTTCATCGGAAACGGTACAGCGTGTTAGTTTCGAGTAAAATTTCTCTTGTGGTGGGAGTTTTCTTTGCTTTAACACGTCCCAGCTGTTGCAGAAATCATACGGGAATATACCTTTCCGAATGCACAATTGAAATTGCTCAGGATCATTAAAATGCATTCTAGTATTTTTAATTCCTCCTCATTCAAGCCATTCACTAGGCTGTCTAGCGAGGATGCCATAAACTTAAAGGAATCCAAAAATCGAATGCTAAAGTTGCTCAATCTCCATGTCAGGGCTGTAAAACGCTCATGGTTTTGGGGGATAATGGTAAACGAGCCCTTGTTGACATGTCCCAATTCACGAATCAAAAACTGAATGTCATAATTCGCCAGATTGTGGAAAAAGACATTGATGAAACGAGGAGCCGGAAAGTTCAAATTGCATTTACTATGCACAGCTCCACAAAACTCCCCTGTCAAGTGCGAGTGGTCTCTGACTTTTTCCTCTCCACTTAAAATAGGCCTTTCGCAAATATGGCAAGTCGTGGCATGCTCATACCGCTGCTGCTGTTCTGGAGATAGGCTCATGGGTACTGGGTGGTCCAGTAATTCCTGTACATCATGAGCCAACTTGACAAGTTCATCCAAGAACCATTTGGCACAATCTGGCCCCTCGCGGTATTTGTAAATGGATTGTGTGGGGTCATAGGCACACACCACATTAAATCCTATGTCAAAGGGTTCATGTTTTTGAATGGGTGCGGTTGAGCTCATGGAGGGATCTGGTTCACATCCCGCCATGGGTGTAGTGAGAGCTTCAAAATCTGCGTATACCACATAGGGAACAGTGTCACGCTTGTGAATGTCCTTAAACTTTAACTCAGCCTTGTTCCCTTGTGGCAATATCAGTCTCACCGCTTCCTGAGTAACACAATCTATCCTATGACGTTCTAAGAGCGTAGGGGTTGTAAAATATTGCAAGCAACGGTCGCAAATGTACTTCTTACCATTATGCTTGGACACTTGACTGCTTAGCTATCTACTTAAGCTTTTAATCAGGCAATAGTGATTCACTTCTCCTACAGATAAATATAAAAGATGAATGTGATGTCGTTTCGGTTCTTTTGTGGCATAAAGAGGACCCACAATCACATTACCATCATGGCCCTACACCATGAACGAAAAGTCATGGTTATCTTGTTCAAACCTGTGGATCTCGGATAAGTCCATAGGGAACGATACTTGAGTTAAATTTAAAGTATGTTTCAATTCAACAAACTTGGCCTTGTACATTCCTGGTCGACAACCATTATGTTGTGCTGGCTGCAAATACGCAGCCACAGACCACAGAAAGCAATCATTGTCACGATTCTTTATATTGACCACAGCATTTTTCGAAGCTATTGCTGGTGGTGTTTTAATATAGCTAGACCCAGCATTCAACGGGTTGAATTGACAAATGTTGATTTGCAAATGATGAATTTTGTCTAAGGCTAGACCACTCGGTCCTTGTTGCAGTTTATCAAATTTTGATAGCAAGGCATTCACCACGTGGGTTTCATACCACTGTTCCAAATTATGGGCTATGAATAGCTCTTGCATTTTACTGCAAATATAAAATGTCTCTTTATGCTCTACGTCCTTCTTTTTATTTATGAAATCGCACACCAGTTCTGTATTCACCTTTAAAGCCGTATGCAACCTTTGCGCTGTACAAATTTCAATTTAAAAAATTTCAAAACAAGATTGTAAAAATTCTTTGGGAATCAAACTTTTTCTAATATTGACCACACGACCAGAGCACACACGCGATTTGAAACAAGACTCAAGGGGCTCCCAAGTTAACGTATCCGCAGCAGTAAACGACATTATTTTGAAAGAACACTCTCACCTGAGTTTTCAGCTGTAGACTGCTTGACAATGGTTCCACTCTAAAGCCACTTGGTTTTCAACTGTATTTGCTATAGCAGTGAACCCTCTTTTTTTTTCAAATATCTAAAAAGAAATAAAATAAACCACCATAAGTATATCCATTCCATATAGTTTATGCATTTCATAAACAAAACAAAATCAAACAGGTTATATATAAAAACAAATCTCACCTTGACGTGTAATGCTTTGCTATATTCCCGTCTCGTGGGCTAGTGTGGAAATGGTTTCCTTTTCTAGCTGTCTGTCTTTCTTTAATATATTACCCACAGACACACGACAGGTAGGCTATACACGTTATCTGCAAACAAATAAATAAATAAAATCATTAATTACCTAATCAATAAATAATTGCATGTATTTATATAAAATCAATAAATATATAAATGAATAAATATATACCTACCCCACAACAAGATTAAGTATTTTCCACCAACACCAAAACTGTTAAACAAGACCAGGGGTTTCATGCAACGCAATGTGTTCAAAGGTAGTCACCTAAGTGAGAGTGGAAATGATAACGACATGTCTTTATATATGCTACGTTGCATGTATAATCTTTTTTTTCCCACGCTTTGAACATTCCGTTATCATGCACGTGGACAGCTAACACCCAAGGTGAACACCTGTGGTAGATCAAATTTCACGTCAACTTGCATTTTGTCACGTACGAAGCAAAACAGGATGTGACTTGTTAACAGTTATCATGCACGTGGACAGCTAACGTCCAAGGTGAACACCTGCGGAAGATCAAATTTCACATGAACTTGCATTTTGTCACGTACGAAGCAAGACAGGATGTAACTTGTTTAGCCTACATGTGGTTTCAAACATGTTCACATGCCTCTCGCTCTTCCCTGCCACCACGATGGTCAGATTATTTCACCTTCAAGCGTCTTGGTCATTTTCCATTGCACTTGTTGTCAAGTCAGATCAACGCCTTCCAATAAGCTCAAATGACATTCACCTCCTGCTCGTCAGCAAGTGTGTTTTCTCTACTCGCTTCGACCAACATAGAACCAAGTTATCATCACCGTTTACACGTCAAAGGTAAAATGTGTGAAAAAACGCACCCTCGCTCTGTCATACACCGACCCACCGAAATAGCGATTATTCTATTAAGCATGGTCCTTGGGGTTAGCGACAGGTTCGTTGAAACGCACACACCCAGCAGTATCGTCTCTCTCAACCACCACGCTCCATAAACATTATAAACAAGTAAAGAAAAAGAAAAAAGTTTTTTCAACATGTTTGGCGTTAGGCCCTTTGTGAATTATTTTTTGAAATAAAAATCTACCACACTCGAAAGGGGGGCGTTAGCCCGAGTCCTAGGACACCTCGTACACGTCTCTAGCGTTATTGGTTCGTGAGATATCGGCAAAAATCACATAAAACACGTGTTTACCCCAAAATCGAGTTTCCAAATTTTTTTAAAAATTACAACGAGTGGTCCATAGCAAAGAGAACGTCACCCCGAGTCCTTGGACCTGTCGTACACGCCTCTAGCATAATTGGTTCGCGACATATAGCAAAATGTTTAAAATCACGTTTCCCCCCAAAAAAAAAAACCGTGTTTCCAGCATTTCACCATTTCGACACCTACATTCCCGTAAAGAGCACGACGAGACGAAAAGACGAATCCAAGCACGCCTTCCTAGCATGACTCCTTCCATTCCAAGGTCGCAGGGGCTCACAACTTCCTAAGTGTAGTAGCTCCCGTGTCATCCCACTACTACAGGTTTTCATCCTAGAGACTTGAAATTTATTTTGGGGGTAGAGGGCATAGGGACATTTCATTTATGTCAAACAAACTGTTTTGTAAACTTCCTAGTTTCCAAAATATAGGATTTTCAAAATTCGAGTGTTTTCAAAAAACATAAAAAATAAAAAAGTTTTATTACAAAAAATAAAGGTCATAAAGACCATTCGTTTAAGCCATGGAACAACGTTCTACCATGTTTGGTTTTCAAACTATCACCAACTTTCGAAAACAAAAATTTTCAAAAAGAATTTCAAAAATATAACGAGTGGTCCATAGGAAAGAGGACGTCAGCTCGAGTCCAACGACACCTCATTTGTCAAAATCGGACCATGCGTTCGAGAAATATTTAACATGACTGAGGCTTAGTGGTGGGTCGAGGAGGGTTCTGGAGTGAGTTGGAACTCTCATCACCCCCCCCCCCCCCCCCCCTACTATGATCAATTTATAAATTGTTCATAGTAGGCCTACGAATAACCGCAATGAATTATTGACATGGGCAATAGCCTATAATTATGTACGTAGCCTCAGTTGTAGATATTTAAATGTTAATAGTTCGCATATCCTCCATATTGAATCAAAGTTCTACCTTAAATAAGGATAAAAACAAAATGGATCCACCTATAGAATGAATAATAATTACAAAAGAATGTATCTAGTAGATACCGCTAAGCTTAGCTGAAGAAGGCCCCCACAATTTTGACCGAAATGGGTTCTACTAATAGCTATACATTTCTCAACTTAGCTGATGAAGGCCACAGTGTTGGCCAAATCATGTTGTACTAGATAAATTTTTGTGATAGGGTATTAATATAGGTTGATCCATTTTGTTTTTTATCCTTATTTAAGATAGAACTCCAATATTTCACATCAATACGGAAACATGTTGAATGTGATCAACTCCATATTGAATGTATTAAGTTGATGAATTCTTGACTTAGGCAAAATAGGGGTCAACTTTCGTGTCAAGTTATCGTGAACAGTTATCAAGTTAAATATTTTAGATATTTAAGATGGCAGTTGCGCATTAAATTTACTGTCATATACTTCTCATTGAGCGGCTTCGGTGGCATAGTTGGTAGCATGCTGTGCTTCTATGCCCAAGGTCGCGGATTCAAACACGGCCGAAGTCGTCGGATTTTTTAAGACCGTTAAAATCCCTCAGTATGCCTTCCTTCGGAGGGGAAGTAAAGCCGGCGGTCCCATGTCCTAGATTTATGGCATGCAAAAGAACCTTCCACTAATTACACTTGTGTGAAGCTTAATAATAGGTTAGATTTGACTAACGCTCTTAGGTTCCAACGTTCGTCACCATTTAATCATTGCCTCAGAGGAGTGCGACAGGCTTTGGCAGCCGGCACAGTTCATATCCTCGCCGCTAGATGGGGGCTTCATTCATTCCATCCCTGACCCGGTCGTTCGACTGGAAGCAGGCTGTGGATTTCTCATCACACATATTCAACACACACTCAAAGTACATGGGGCTACACGACCGCGTTCGCAGCCCCTAAACTGAGGAACCAAACAACCAGACTTCTCATTGCCGAGTTTTATGCCAGAAGCTCCATAAAATTTTCAGTTACCAATTTTTGAAATGATCATTGTACGCATAACCATTGAACTTGGGCAAGATAAGTAGTCTATCATTAAGAAGACAATTTTCTTGTAAAGTATTGTCACTGTTTTCTTCAGATTCTGAGTAAACGAGTTTAATATTTTAGATTGTTGTTGCGCGTAAGTTTATTTCTGATGTCTCTATAACTCTGGGACGTGGCTTAAAATAACACTTAATTCACGTATATCTCAATATCCACTGAATTATATGGAAGATGACCTCGTAGTTCCGCCCCATAAAACAACAATAACTAAGTTAATATCAGTTTAAAATGCTCCTTAGACGGTGATCAGGTAATAAGCAAGCCCAATTATCTAAAATTTAACATTCTTCTTCTTTCGAATAACCCTTCTGAAGGGTATTATAAATTAACTTTGGCTAATTTTTTATGTATTTGATTTTCTTGGTTTCCAAATTTCTTTCATTCTTCGATTCTGGTGTTCCTTTTCTTTTTGACTGCACTTTCTTCCAATTGTTAGTTCCTTTCGCTCCTGAATCCTGCCTTCTGAGTTACTTCTCTAAAAAGTTTTCGGTTTTCTATTATATAGGTTTTATTTCCCATCGATTTTTTTTTTCAATTTCAATGAACCATGTTGGTTTGGATTTGTGACTGCTTAATAAGCTGAAGATCTGTTTGGTTAGTCTGTTATATTGTATTCAATTGGTAAATATGTCCAAATACTGTAGTATTCTTTTCCTCATTACATCCGACAACTCTTTTACTTTCAATTATAGCTCTCTGTTGAATCATAGTTAACATTACTCCACACAAATGAAATAAGATACATATTTAACAAATTGTGCACTTCACTACTTAAAACAATTGGGGAGCTGACAATATTTTATTCGTCAAGGGAGCATCCTCCTCTTCTTCTTCTTCTTCTTCTTCTTCTTCTTCTTCTTCTTCTTCTTCTTCATATGCCGTCTCCTCTAAGAAGATTGGCGATCATCATAGCAATCTGTTTTTTAGATCTGAAAAGTTCACTGGAACTACACTTGAACCATGTTTTTAGATTGTCCATCCAAGAGATCCTTCTTCTTCCTCGACTCCTTCTGCCCACAACCTTCCCTTGAATAATTTCTTGTAGAAGACGTTACTTGTCTCCTCTCATTATATGGCCCAACTTTTGTAACTTCCTAATTTTGACACAGGTAATTATCTCCTTATCTTGACCTATCCTACGCAATATCTCAAGATTTGTGATTCTATCCATCCAGCTTACTCGTAAGATCCCTCGATATGCCCTCATCTCAAACACCTCTAGTCTGTTAATCATATCTTGTTTGAGTGCCCAAGCTTCCATACCGTAGAAGAGTACCGAGAACAAATAACATTTTAGCAACCTGAGTTTTAAATGTAAACTATGGTCTCTATTGTATAATAAATTTCTCATTTGATTGAATGCACTCTGGCTTGTCCACTCCTTGCCTTAATTTCTTGAGAGCAATCATTGGTATCATTAACTATGGTTCCTAAATATCTGTATTTCTGAACACTTTGAACTGCTTTACCTTTGATTATCAAATTTCCTGGATTATTCAGATCCAGGTTAATTTGTGCAATCATACAGAATACAAGACAACTAAGTGGCGTAATCAAAGCATTATCAAAGTCGTGCCAACCCCCACGATGCCCCTCATAATCAGTCGTGCTACGCCCTCATTAGTCCGAGAATTATTATGAAACTTATGACAAAGTACACAAAATATGTAACATAATTACAAACAAATCACATATTTAAAACAATGAACTTGGCACCCGATACATTTAGTGTTTTAAATCCAATCTAGGGGACCTGTGCGAGAAATCTCGCATGTTCATAAATCAACCCCCCGCCCGGCTTTACTGTTATGCGGGCTTCAATAAATATGTTTATTTGTTTAATCGCACATTTTAAACAAATTGTCGATATTTATTAAATCAGATTACAATTCTTCACTGTTGCGGGTAATAATTCTGTTTGAATATTCTTTTCAATGCACATTGGGTTGTGTGGGCCCCTATGTGTATAGACTACCCGCCCGGCCCTAGTGCTATGCGGGATGGACGCGACACAGTTCTACCAGAGGCTATCTCTTGTTTATTTGTTTAAACACCAACAGCAGTGGCTACGCTGGCTAAAGTGCAGCGTTGGGTCATGGGGTGAAGCTCTCTGCTGACTCGGGAGACGCGTGGGTTCGAGCCCCACCGTCGGCCGTCCTTGAAATGGTTTTCCGTGGTTTTACATTCCCAACACCAGACAAATGCTGGGACGGTACCTTCTGATAGGCCACGGCCGCTTCCTTCCACATCCTTGCCCAGGCCCATTCATCTCCATCCATTCTATCTCTCATCCCGACACGCAGGTCGCTCACGGGCGTCGACTAGAAATACCTGCACTCGACCTCTCAGGAGGCTTCATGAAAAAAAAAGTTTAAGCACACTTTTTAAACAAATATATTTCCGTTTGGCGGCTTCGGTGGCGTAGTCGGTAGCATGCTGAGCTTCTATGCCCAAGCTCGCGGGTTCAAATCCGGCCGAAGTCGTCGGATTTTTTAAGAGAGTTAAAAATCCCTCAGTATGCCTTCCTTCGGAGGGGAAGTAAAGCCGGCGGTCCCATATCATAGATTTAGGGCATGTTAAAGAACCTTCCACTAATTTCACCTGTGAGAAGCTAAATTGTATAGGTTAAGAATGTAAACAACGCTCTTAGGTTCCTACGTTCGTTGCCAAGAGCCGACTGCGGTGGCATCTGGTAGCTAAGTTCTGAACTAGTAGTCGTTGACGATGGCGTTTGGCAGCAAAAGTAGGAACTATTTGAAAAATACAAAAGTCTGCAGTCCTTACTTGAATTTAAAAAAACAGACAACACACACTAATACAGTCATCACAATTAACACCGGTTATCAGACAGATTCTACACACACACCCAAAGTACACGGGGCTACATGACCGCGTTGTCGCAGCCCCTAAACTTAAGAACCAACGAACCAACCAACCAACCAACCAACCAACCTATAATTCCGTTGACATTTTAAGAAATGCAGGATTTTCCCTGTACTAATGAGACGATTTAGAAGATCTTGGTACAAACCACACCTTCTAACTCCTTCTGGTTCAGGAGCTCGAGTTTTTTGTCGGATGATGATGATGATGATAATTGTTGTTTAAAGGGGCCTAACATCTATGTTATCGGCCCTTTGTCAGATGGACTTCGCGTATTATATATACATAGATAGATTATACCGTATATACGAGTATATAGATTTACCGGCCACTCTATGGCCTTTATAGAGGCTTGCACAAAGTCTTCCAGCGATCCCAAGTATGCCCTGTTACGACACTCTGTAACAATGTGACGGATGGTTTGTCTTGGCGCACCACAGTCGCAGTTATAATAGCCGACGTTTTCATGCCCCACCTTTGCAGCAACGAGCCACAGCGCCCATGATTGGTCCACAGGGCCGGCGCGAGGAAGCATGGAGCGCTATTACGGCTGGGGCGTCGCGCCGGTGAAGCCGGCGTATTTTTACATTTATCGTTCGAAAATCATATTTTGATTTTGCGGCGCTATAAAACTGAAATATAAACTTTGGCGCCCCTGAATATATAAACATATTAAGCATTAAATCTCGACATTTTATTGAGATATGAAATCTCAATATCATTTGGAATATTGGAATGGCAACATTGGCAATTGAAAACCAAATTTTAAACACTATTGAATAGTGACTCAATTTTGAAAGACTTTGCCAAGCTTAATGCGAGAACAGTATGTTTTTAAAAGTTTGTTCATAAGAAGTCTTTTATGATACAGTATTAGTTATTCTGTCAATTTTTCATTTACTGTAAATACAAAACACAATTATTCGTAACTGTGCCAGTTGCACTGACACACGTCATACACACTCCGGTTATACTTCGTGGACAACACCATATTTGACATCAATCGTCTCTGCACCTACAGAATGAGTAATTAACGAAATTGTGGGAGAGAACTGTATCTGTAATGAGAAATGATCTGTAACGGAACAATGTAATATTATAATTAATTGTATTATTTTCCCTTGGTTTGAGTGTCCCGATATTAACTGAGCCGATGATGACGGCCGTATTGCGATAGGTCAAACATTTAGGCGGGGCGGTTACATATCTTTATCTTTGGGGGCTTTTTGATTGTCAACTGTTTTTATATTATTATTGATATTTCTGTGATGTAAAAAATCTTGTTCTTCGATTGTAGTAGATTGTGAATGGGAAGTCTAGAAGAAGTAATATGATTAAAATGTATGTCCCGATATGTTATCTTTCCTCGTCCATCCTTACACATATTGAGAGTTGTTTTGAGATGCTTCACTACGTAAATGGAAATTATATTAGAGTTCGATCATGTAACCGCACATCGTCCGAGAGCAAAAATAAGGAACACGGATTTTGTGATGTACCGGCATGTTCATATTGTTATATAGATTTTCAATATTAAATTTCCTGTGGTTCTAAGAATTATTACCATCGTTGAATTGAGTTTTTATTTGGTTAAAGGTAGGTTTTGTAAGATCACCCGTACGAGCGGTGGAGAGGTGACCCGGTGCTGGGCGCGCAGTTCTCTTCTACTTAAGGAGCCAGTCTCCATGTCCTTTGCCCTAAAGAAATTATTGTGTTGAATAACGATTGGTATTTTTAGGGGAAGGGGCGCTGGTCCGTTTGAGATTACCTGGGTTTATCTAGGGGTTTCATCCGGGACAGTAATAAACAATACAATTATTACATCACATTAATTAACTAAGAAGACCACATTAGGAGCCCTTGAGGTGCAGGAAAGAAAGTTCCTGAGAAGGATAGTAGGACCAAGGATTCTACCAGATGGAAGACGATGGTATAAACCAAATCGCGAGCTTTACCAGCATCAAGAAAACCTCATAGATGCTATCAGAAGAAGGCGACCGGCTTTCTACGGATACCTGTCCAGAATGGACTCTAACAGGTTATCCCATAAGATCTTCAAGGTAGCTAACAGGGACAAAGCCACTGGATTCTTGTGGATGAAGCAAGTAGAGAAGGATCTTGCGGAATCACAATGACATAGATGACCGGAGTAACTATCATATAACTGTCAAAACTACACCCTTCGTAACGTCCCTCACAGAAGCTACCCACAGACCAAAGGACGAGACCAGGAAATGGTCTGAGGAGCGCAAGATTGAATTTAGCAGGAAAATGAAGGACTACTGGGCCATCAGAAAAGCTGAAGGCACCTACAAGAAAGCAGCTGCCAAACGCACCACTCAGAACACCAATCGTGGCAAACAACGACGATGACAGCGAGAAACATACAGCTAAAACACAAGCATCGTGGTCCATAGATGGCCCTATGATGTTTGAGTCTTCAGTCTTTTGACTGGTTTGATGCAGCCCCCCACGCCTCCCTGTTCTGAACTAATCTTTTCATCACTACATAGCTACCACACCCTACGTCCGAGGCAATCTGTTTAACATACTGGTCTACCCCTACAATTCTTGTCCTTGACTCTTCCTTTCATAACTAAGCTTGCTATTTCTGGGTGTCTTAGTATGTGTCCTACCAACCTATCACTTCTCTTCATTAGCAGTCGCCAGAAACATCTCTCCTCTCCCACTAGTCTTAATACCTCTTCGTTTTTAACCCTAACTACCCATCTGATCTTCATCATTCTACTGTAACACCACATTTCAAACACTTCAATTCTCATCTTTTCTGCTGTACAAACAGTCCAAGTTTCACTTCCATAGAGCGCCATGCTCCAGAAAAAGGCCTTCAAAAATGACTTCATGTCACCTAAATCTATATTCGATTTCAACACATTCCTTTCCTGTGCAAATGCTTTCCTTGCCTGGGCTAACCTACTTTTTGTATCCTACTTGCTTCGTCCATCGCTGGTTATTTTGCTTCCTAAGTAACTTCCTTCCTTTAGTTTTTCACCTGCCAATTTGATGTCCATAGAGATTTCTGTTTTATTTCGGTTGCATTCCAATATTTTTGTTTTACATTTATTAATTTTCATCATGAATTCTTTCCTCAAGACTGGGTCTATACCATTTAAAACTCATTCAATTTCTCAGGCGTGTCGGCCAAGATGACTATGTCATCGGCAAATCTCAGAGTTGAAATTATTGAAATTATGGCCCTAGCGAACTGAAAAATAAAAGAAGGCAAATACGTTTTTAAGACAGGGGAGCCAAACCCTTATCTCGCATGTGCCAAAAAAAAAAAAACTTGAACCAGCCCTGTTGGTTCGTACCCTGTTAAGGGCAACCCACGTTTTACGTGGCGGATCAAAACCTGCTGGTGGGAGTCGGGTACAAAGTAGTGACTGCCATTCCTTCGGAGCTGCGTTTTTCTACTCCCGTTGCCATTCTGATGAAATGTTAAACCCTCTCCTTTTAATACAGATGAAGAACGTGATTTCAAATGACCAAATGTAAGCTATGTAGTATGTATTCATGAATATTTTTTGTGAACTCTCCTTAGCCTTGGTGGTTTGATATGGCTCAGCACAGGCAACCAGAAAAAGGAGTAGGTTTTACTATACCACCACTGATGAGCATTGTCTGATTCAGGATGGTGTCGATCTTCTTAACATGTGGGCTGTTCAACCACACTGAAGAACAGTACTCTGCTGTTGGATATACCAGTCCCATCGCAGACGATAGATAGATTTATTTTGTCTGGCAAGATTAGGGCCATTGGGCCCCCTCTTCCAACTAACCAGATTATTCAATTGATACACAATGAACAATACAATACAACTTAAATCTAACAATACTACAATGTTGATACAATATAAAATAAATATAAAACAGATTATCTTGGTATAGGTAGAAAATTGTTGTATTGCTAATTTATTGCTAGGGTGAATAAGTAAGGCCGGCCCCGTGGTGTTGGGGTAGCTCGTCAGCCTCTCACCCAGAGGACCCAGGTTCGATCCCCGCCTCCGTCAAGTATTTAAGAAACTGACGTGAGGGCTGGAACGGGGTGCACTCAGCCTCGTTAGGACAATTGAGTAGCTGTCTGACAGTGAAGCAGCGCCCCGGTCACGAAAACCAAGATTAACGGCCGAGGGGACCCGACGCGCTCACCACACGTCACCCCAATATCTGCAGACCAATTGGCTGGGCAGCGGTCGCTTGGTAGGCCTAGGCCCTTCATGGACTGTAGTGCCACGGGGTTAGTTTTTAGGATGAATAACTAAGATACTTAGAAGTAAGTTTAAAATTAGAGCAAAAAAAAAGTACTGATAAAATACAGACTAATGATGATGATAATGATGATGATTAGTCATTACTGACTTTTGAGCAAGATTAATAATGCAGTGTATTTTTATTGGATGAAGAAGGTTATTTAGATGTCTAAATAGGGAGTAAATAAGAAAATGTGAATTTGAAAGATTGAATATATGTAATACGACATACGAATATAAGAATAAGTGTTGAGTTCAACTTACATTTACTTTGCGATTATGTGCTGCTGGCAACACTGCTTGAAGCTGGACGGGGCGCGAGATTGCAATTTCTAGTTCACTTTTAGCATTAGAGAGCGATACGGCTTCTTGATTGGCTGTTCTGACGAAACACTACTGCACCAAGGGCTGTGATTAGTCAGCGTAGTTATAGAGTGGATGTCGTTCCAGGTTTGAACAAAATATGTAGAACTCCCACTGTTTTTACTTCCTATTTTCTTGGTACCTTCTATTGTAATGTGCCTTGCAATAGTTGCATGATCATTGTTCCTAGGCCATAAGTGTTTCCGTAACTGCGGTGAATGGCAAGCTCATTTTTCGGCTCCGTGGTTGCCATTCATGCCTTTCATGCCGTCGGAAATAAAATATTTTGAGCCACCTCCCATGTGCATACAATTCTTGATCGGGAGTGGATGATAAGCTACTTGCGCATTCGTAAAGAGTGAATGAGCTAATCGATGAAAAACATTCTGGTAATGATTCTTCGTGACTTTAGAAGATACGGAAACACTTATGGCCTAGGATCAATGATCATGCAACTATTGCTTTTCCCATTACAACTTATACTTGTACCTAGGAAATAGGAAGTTAAAACAGTAGGAGTTCTACATATTTTGTTTTAAACCTGGAACGACATCGCTGATAGGCTCCAACCCTATAACTTCGCTGACTAATCACAGCCCTTGGTGCAGTCAGGTTTCGTCAGAATAGCCAATTAGGAAGCTGTATCCTTCTCCAATGCTAAAAGTGAACTAGAAATTGCAATCTTGCGGACGGGGGCTGCTCCTCTGACAGAGCTAGGCAAATTGTACCACAGTCGTGCAGTAGCAACAACGAAGGAGTTGGTATAGCGTACTGTGTGGAAGTTGAGAGTATTTGTTGAAGAAGGCATAATGAATGGAGGTCGCGACGTTGATTTAGACGTAACCTGTTAAGTTGTTCATAAGCGGGGGTGACATAGTTATAATATCGTAAATTGCATATGTAGCGTACACAGGCATTTTGTGCATGTTGGAGTTTGTTTTTAAGAGTAACAGTCAGATATTTGTATACCACATCGAAGAACGGATGCAGAAGCTCCCATGTAGAGCAGGCCAGTTTCATGATCATGTTGTTCCTTGTCCTCAGTTTAGTAGCACTCTTAATCAAGTGTGTCTTGAAGAAAAATATCCGATCCAGAGTAACTCCAAGGTACTTGGGATAGGGCTTATGGGATAGAGCCGTACCATTGAGCGTGACATCCGAGGTAGAGTCTTGCGGGTATAAACAAAATGTTATCCGCATCCGCACGACTTTCATCCGCATCCGCTCGACTGTTATCCGCATCCACCCCACATCCGCACGATTGTTATCCGCATCCGCACGTTTGTTATCCGAATCTACTGGCATTACAATCATCACATATATTATTTCAGTAGTATAGATCCCTCCTGCGGCGCTCACAAGCGACCGATCGTGACAAATGAGCATTCAAATGAAAGAGAATAGACATTAGCAGTGACGAATTGCACCTAATTTCATAAATATCTAGAATTTCTTAAGGGTTACTTTAACAAAATGTACGAAGTGTGCGATTTGCAGATACTGTTGCTGTTGGAAAATACGCTCCATAATTGCTATCCACTTCACATGTTGGCCGCTGTGACGCCTGTTTCATGTCATTTTAACATTCTGAGGTCTTTCCTTTATCATTTCGCATGGGTTTCAGAAACAGTAAATCAAATGAATGAGTAGGGGAGAGTCTGATAAAACAGGGTAGTCTGATGAAACGGGGGTACCATAGTTTTCTCGTCTGGTATGTGGTGACATCTTCCGGTAAACATAGTAACCTCTTTGTCACTTGATGACCTTCATTCTTAGAGCAGTTGCAATCTGTAGGGTGTAAGCGTGCGTTCTCACGGGGGTAAAATCTATTTTTACAGTGCTGGGTTGTAATATCCGAATGTAAATTGTGTGCTTATATATCCAAGACCCTATTCTGAAGACTATAAGGTAAGGATGATATAAATTAAACATTGTTTGCACTACATAATTGTGGGTGTTTCAAAATTAATGACCGGTTTAAGTGCTGTAGAATTCCACTTGCTCCTAACATGGTGGTGTTGGATAAAACAGGGTACCACTAAGTTGGATAGAACAGGGTAGTACCCCGTTTTATCAGACCCACCATTGGAGAATGGTGATATCCTGTCTTCGGAATCTCTGTCTGAGCCATCAAACGGAAAATCATCTGCCCTAACCACATCACGGTCTTACCAGTCAGATATACCTGTTCCATCCACATCAGGATCTTCTCAGTCAGTTAGGCCTAAGCCTTGGACTTCAGCTTTCCAATTCTCTCCGAAATGCATAAAGGCAGTGCCGAGAGCTGAAAGAAAGGAAGGAATAGCCAATAGACGAAGAGGAAAGACACCTATTCTGACAAGTTCCCCATACAAGGAAGAAT
Source organism: Meconema thalassinum (assembly GCA_946902985.2). Taxonomy (NCBI): domain Eukaryota; kingdom Metazoa; phylum Arthropoda; class Insecta; order Orthoptera; family Tettigoniidae; genus Meconema; species Meconema thalassinum. The sequence continues at coordinate 959,421,801 of OX336388.2, read as the reverse complement.
TAACTTCTTCTATGAAAAAGGGGAGGACTCCCAAAAGGAAACCTCAAATGGAGTCACAATCTCCCAGATGTAGGCCTTCTGACGTCACAAATGTTGTAAGGCAGAAATCGAAGAATGTTTGAAAAGGGCAGGAATATAACACCTCGTCAGAAGAGGAAGGAGAAAATAATAACGCAACTTGCATTTATTGTAATGAACTATTCTCAAAATCTGAAGAAGGCTGGGTCAAGTGTTATAAGTGTGGTGAATGGGTTCATGAACAGTGTACCGGCATTGATGATGAAGATGACGAACCGTATAAATGCGATTTTTGTACATGAAGTGAATTTCAATGTTTGTAAAATGTATTTCTATTTTGTAATGTTCACTATAATCTAGTACCCTGTTTTATCCATCTCGACTGATAAAACGGGTTAATGGACAAACATTTATATAAATCAATAATTTACGGTTACGTTTTTTAAAAATTATTTTCTTCAATGTCATTTGTAAGTAGATATATTATACAACTAGCCATTAAAAATTTAACAGGTTAGTACGACAAGTTCATGAGATAAGCCACTTTGTTTATTAAGTACCCTGTTTTGACCGACTCTCCCCTACTCCAACCGTATAATTTCATAAATATCGAATAACCGATGAGTGTTATGATGATCTAATTTTCAGTGATTGCCTTATTAAGTTAGGGATCGTAGAACTTGGAATTCTAACTGAAATGTAAATCTATAATCATTTGGTGAAATAAAAACATAACAATCTTTCTCCTTAGGTCTCTCATTATAAACCTATAGGAGAAAGTGTGGTTTATGAACATGCGAGATTTCTCGCACGGGCCGCTAGTAATATTTTAATTACATAAAGCAAAGGCTAAAGAATAAAGCAACACATTTAGACATTTGAGGAGAAAGTCGTTCCCCTAGGCTATGTTAGTTATGTGCTATGTTTAAAATGAATGTTATACAGCCAGAATTGCAACCCGTTTCAGTTCGGAGTGCTAAGTATGATTAATAACATAATTTGAATGATATTAACTTAAATCTTCATCTTACAGTTAAAATATGTATTCGTGTCAGATGTACAAAAAAGACATAAACATGAAGACATGGAAGAAACTATAAATGGACACAAGATCAAGTCATGAAGAAAACATAACGGAAAAATAAGTTATAACATCCGGGTCCTAGTAATGATATTCAACAAGTTCGGATTGTAATCCAAAAACTATCCGCAAATTTACTCCAAACATTATCCACAGTTTATCCGTTATCCTCACAGCCATGCAAACTATTTTCCTATGGCGAAAAATTTTGTGGATATCCGTGGGTTTATCCGCGAATATCAGCATCCGCGCGGGGCTTTGATCCAATGTTAAATTTGCATGTCTGTTGTTGAAGTGGAAAAAACAGGTTTCTGTTTTACTGATGCTTTTTGAAGTACCCACACAGAATATCAAGGTCGGCATTTAAGATTCCTTCTACCTTAATCACAGTGGAATGTTGAGTAACAATAGCAAGTCCGTGAAAGTGCAGCTACTGATACTGTGATATGCTTCAGCGATACCACCTTCCACAAGTACCGGTAATACTTCAAGGAAAACATAATGGAAGACGTGTTGCAGGGTGAAGAAGGATATTGTGGCCCAACAGCTTGAGTCAGTAGTTTGATGAAGTGACGAAATCTTATCTATTCCGAACTGCTATGAAAAAAAAAAACAGATCATGCTGCAGATCGCCAACGTTTTTCGAGGACATCGCACGTGAAAAAGAAGAAGAAGAAGATGATGATGATGATGATGATGATGATGATGTTACTGGTTAACGCATCTTTTAACTACTGCGGCTTTTAGAGACACCGGTATGCCAAAATGTTGCTCCAAAAGTGATCTCAAACGTGCCAGTAAATCTCCAGATTAACGACAGGAAAACAGTCCAGATGACCTTCAGAGAAGGTGGAGAGAGAACCCGCACGACAAGATTTATTACAGGAACGAACCACTTCAATCGGCTAACGCCTACAAATAGTCTAATTGGGCATGACCCTCCAGACAACCGTAAGACCCTTTAGGATTCACACTAAAACAAGAACAGCCACGAAGGCAATATTTGACATACCATCACTACCTAGACTATCCCTAAATCTGTCATGAAACTATTCGATACAAAAATCGTACCCATCCTAACGTATGGAATAGAAATAACCTGGGAAAAACTAGGAATAAAAGACCTATCAGCCATGGAAGCCGTCAAAGCTCGGTTCCTGATGTCCACCCTAGTAATATCCAAATATGCCCCCGCTCACGACTCGTCTATGTCCTAGCAAGAGAAACCTTTCTGATGGAAGATATCAGGACCAAATATATTCTACCTTTCACTAAGAACTGGGAAAAACAAGTGGAAATAAGAAGACAAAGGTCAAAAGATATATGGCCCGACTTCTATGCAACGGAGGCCATGGTAAATAGATCTTGGATGGAAACCATCCAAGACCTGCGCCATTTCGTGAACTCATTGGTAACGCAAAAATACCACCACAGAGTGTGCAAAGTGAAGAACCATCACGAGCCGAACGAAGCATGTGTATGTGATCTTTGTGAACGCCTATGTGATCGGCACCGCGTTACAGCATGCAAACTACTATCCAAGTCAACAATCGAGACTTGCCTTGAACCATAAGACTGAATCTGAAACAAAATTAATGTAATGTAAATATATTTGTATGCTTTTGCGCGTTTCTTTAACATATAAATCTAGTGACACGGCTCCTTCACATTTGCGCATCGTAACCACGTCAGGATTCGATCCTCCAATCTTGGGAACAGCAGACGGGGACGTTACCGCTGAGCCACGCAGCCAATCAGAAGAGAAGAAGAAGATAAGCGCCCGAACTAGAACTCTAGAAATAGATAAGACGTAATTTCGACGACCACTCTATTAAAAAGCTGTGATATGCAAATCAGATACACTGAAAAATCGGAAGGTTTGGCAACACTGCTCTCAGGCAATGACAGTGGTGCAATGCGCTATCCTTGATGGAAGTGTCATATTTTAAGTGTCTCGAAACATTTGATGTTCACATTTAGCCTATTTTGAAATTCTGTTTGTGTGTGAGCAAACTTCAACAACCAAGGAAATTGATTTATCTAGCATGACGGTAGAGGAGGACAGTAGTCGTGTTCCGGTTTGCTGAATCAGCGACCAGAAGAACTGTCTGTCTGTCTCGGCAGAATGTCATCCAGCAGGTGTCTGTCGCACTACACCACGCTGTCTGAGTTCCAACACATGTACCATTTCCACGAATGAGAGTCACATTATCTCACTCCGACCATTAATTTTCTTTGCAGGTTGTCAGTAAGGGGATAATCTGAACGTGGATAGAGTTTCCTAATAGGCGTGCTTTCAGAAAGGCTTGTGGAATGTAGGATATGCCGAAATAGCAGGGACATGCTCGGAACATAAAGCGAGAAGGCCAAAAGTAGATTTAATTCTCCGCATTTTAAAAATGAAACTGGAACATTTAGAACGCCCGTAGGGTTGGGGTTATCTTGATCTCTAAACAGAGATGAGGGTGAAAATTAAATGCTTTTCAGTCGGTCAACACAATCGTACCCATACTGTAATGGGTGTTAATACCTAAAACTGAATAAATAATAATAATTATTATTATTATGTGCGTATGGACCCTATTGGATCACGCATTACATTTATGATTCGCCTTTCTAACAGACCATATTGCTTTCATTCTTTCACTGTGCGCTTGTTTCCTTTCTTCTGACCACTTAGTCCCCGATCTTCTGGGGACTTCATTCTCTGGCTGTACCACCCATTTATTTATCTTCTGACGGTAGACATTTCTGTCTAGTATTTCTGACGTTTCTATCCGGGACTTTTCCAGGTCATTTTTAACATCTTGTATCCAAGATACGTTCTTCAGTTTTCCAGAGTATGTCAAAATCTTGTGAGTTAACCTTGAAGATGAGAGTCTGTGAACTTGTCCATAGAATTTCAGTCTTCGTTTCCTGATGTCTGCGGCGAGGTTGGATAGTTTTTCCGTGGCTTTGCGTGATTTGAGTCTATACCCTTCTTCACTTTTCTCTAGGCCCAGAATTTTCCTCAAGATCTTTCTTTCCTCCTTCAAGATATTTTCCAGATCACCTTTCTTATTAAGTACCAAGGTTTCACTTGCATACAGCACTTCAGGTTTAATCACCGTATTATAGTGTTTGATTTTTGTATGTATGGACATGCATTTCTTGTTATAGATGTCACGAGTTCTCCAATACGCTCTTTTGAGTTTTTGTAATCGAACTTTCTGAGCTTCCTTTTCCAATCCTGTTGGTTCTAGGATCTCACCGAGATATTTAAAGTGTGGAACCCGTTTGATGTGCCCGTATTTTGTTTGTAGTTCCTGGATGTCGAACCTAGTGCAAATAAACTTGGTCTTCTCGAATGAGATTTGCAACCCAGTTTTCTCAGCGCATTCCTTGAGGACTTCAATCTGTTTGATCGCTAAAATATCGCTGTCTGCTAGTATCGCTAGGTCGTCTGCGAAAGCTAAACAACTGACCTTGATGTCATCATTCTTTCGTCCAAGTTGAATGGGTTTCCGGAGCTTCTGGGCATTCAAGTCCTTCTCCCATTCTCGAACGACTTTATCTAGAACAAGGTTGAAGAGCAGTGGTGACAATCCGTCACCCTGTCGCACGCCGGACTTAATCGCAAAGGGCTCTGATAATTCACCCAGAAATTTTACTTTTGACTTCTTGTCCGTGAGTGTTTCCTTGATGAGTCTTAATGTCTTTGGATCAAGTCCTAGTTCTTCTAAGATGTTAAAGAGAGACTGTCGATCGACCGAATCTTACGCCTTCTTAAAGTCGACGAAACTACAAATGATCGGAGAGCTTCGGGTCGCTCTATATTTCAATATCGTCTTCAAGTTAAACATTTGTTGAACACAAGAACGCTCAGGTCGGAAACCAGCTTGATATTCACCAATTTTGTGTTCAAGCTGTTCTTGTACTCGTTGAAGAAGACACGCGGAGAGAATCTTGTAGGTGACTTGAAGGAGAGAAATCCCTCTGTAGTTATTCACATCCGTTCTGTCACCTTTCTTGTATAACGGATGGATGAGTGCACATTTCCATTCTTCAGGTAGCTTTTCTGTTTTCCAGATATCCATGATGATTAGTGTTAGCTCCTCAAGTGTATTTGGGCCTATGTTCTTTAATAGTTCTGCAACTATGCCGTCTTCTCCAGACGCCATGTTACTTTTGAGTCTGAAAATGTGTCTCTGGATTTCTTCTTTAGTAGGTGGTGGAGATTCAGGGTTTACATGTACGAGAGTCTCTTTGGGCCATCGTGATGTTGGCTCCTCGCAATTGAGTAACTCAGAGAAATACCGAGCCAGTTCACTACAATTATCCCGGTTGGACAACGCGAGGTTTCCGTCTTGTTTTCGGAAACACAAGTTCTGTGGGGTGTATCCTCGGATTCTTCCTGCGAACGTCCTGTAGAAATCTCGCGTTTTGTGATCTCGGAAGTCTTGATCTATAGATTCCAATTGGTCCTTCATGTGTTTCCTCTTAGTTTGTCTGATTACTTTTGACACTTATAAATAACTAGCAGTAGTACCCGGCTTCGCCCGGTGGAATGATGATAATGTTTTAAGGTCTCCTTAGAAATATAATGGACTTAAAATCTAAGTCATTTGCCCCCAAAGACAATGAGGGAGTAATATCTAGGTCATTTGCCCTTTTGATAAGGATGATAATAAAAGCTACTGTTGAATTGACACGTCAAACTTACAAACTACCGTAATAGAAATACATATTTCAAAATTCACAGGCGAGGAAGACTTATTGTGTGTGGTGATTAATGGTGTAATGGGCGTAACATCTACTGTAGGTCATTTGCTCTTATGATGAGGATGATAAGGGAAACTACTACCGGTATTGAATTGACACTTCAACGTATAATGTACACAATGTACTGTAATAAAAATAACTATATGGCGGCTTCGGTGGCGTATTTGGTAGCATGCTGAGCTTCTATGCCCAAGATAGCGGGTTCAAACCCGGCCGAAGCCGTCGGATATTTTAAGAGCGTTAAAAATCAGTCAGTATGCCTTTCTTCGGAGGGGAAGTAAAGCCGGCGGTCCCATGTCAGATTTATGGCATGTTATTGAACCTTCCACTAATTACACCTGTGTGAAGCTAAATTGGATAGGTAAACAACGCTCATAGATGTCTACGTCCGTTGCCAAGAGCCGATTGCAGTGGCGTCTAGTAGCTAAGTTCCGAACTTGGCCTAGTAGTCGTTGACGGTGGCGCTTGGCGGCAAAAGTACGAACTATTTGAAGAATTCTAAGTTGCAGTTTGTACTTAAATTAAAAAACAGATAACACACACTAATACAGTCATCACAATTAACACCGGTTATCAGACAGATTCTACACACACCCAAAGTACACGGGGCTACATGACCGCGTTGTCGCAGTCCCTAAACTTAAGAACCAACCAACCAAAAATAAATATTTTAAAAATCAGAGTCGAGAAAGACTTTATGCGGCGGTGATTATTGGTATGATGCGCGTAACATCTAGGTCATTTGCACTTATGATGATAATAATAAGGTAATGAAAAAATGACTACTAAACGAACATGGTGTTATTTTAAAACTGATATAGGTAATTCTGGTGTCTAGCTTCGATGTCTTCCAAAGTCTCAACCTTATTTTCTGGCTTAGGCCTGTACTGGATGCGTCTAGTGAAAGAGCGTACTGCTCGGCAAAGACAAAGAATATAGGTCCAAGCTGCACGAACCTGAGATGATCGCAGATGATGACGAAATATGATGACACACGTTCGGGGTTCCCCGTCCTATACAGATTGACCGGGAATCGCTCACTGTTTCACAACGGACCTGTGCAGGCATCAGCATAGACAGCAGGAGATAACACGGCGGGCTCTGGAAAGTACTCTCAAGTCACCTCACGATGAATCAGCAAGCTATTCTCACAACTGACCCTCCCCCCAGGGTCTCACAACTTGTGGGACGTGGGTTGGCGACCACGGAACCCCAACTGAGTCTGGCATCGCTTCTACTTCCTGGTGCCGGGCTCATTTCAGTTCTCTTTCCTGTCGGCCTCCCTTGGTCAACTTTTGTTCTCTTCCGACCCAGACTGTATTAGGGTATCCGAGGGCTAGGGAGTCTTTCAATTTCCCGCCTTAATTGGCTTTGTCTCATCTTTCCTGATACCCTCATTCTTCGAGGGGTCTGCCTTCTTTTCCTTTTCATAATATCTCCTGTCTTCTGCTCAAGGCCCTCAAAGAGGCAGGGTGTGTGTAGACCCACCACTTCTGGTACACCCTCAAGGGCTCATGACTGGTGAGTTAGGAAGCTGGCAACCCCGAGGAATTCCTGAGCTACATGCAGGGAATGGAGTGGTATGTTAGAAATTTCAAGTGGACAGTGTTACGCATCGGGTTTCAAAGGGTAAGTATACACACTTTGTTTTCGATCGGTGAACGATGTAGATTTGTACCAAAGGGCCTTAATGTGGGAAATGGAGTGGTCTGTCCGAAATTTCGAGTGGACAGTGTTACTCGTCGAGTTCCAAACGGTAATTATGTAAAATCTGGTTGAGATCGGTGAAACGGTGTAGTTTTGTGTCAAGGGCCAAAATGCAGGGAATGGAGTGGCCTGTCCAAATTTTAAAGTGGACAGTGTTACTCATCGGGTTCCAAAGGGTAAGTATACACATTTTGTTTTCGATCGGTGAACGATGTAGATTTGTGCCAAAGGGCCTAAATGCGTGGAATGGAGTGGTCTGTCCGAAATTTCGAGTGGACAGTGTTACTCGTCGAGTTCCAAAGGGTAATTATGTAAAATCTGGTTGAGATCGGTGAAACGGTGTAGTTTTCTGCCAAAGGGCCAAAAAGCAGGGAAGAGTGTGGTCTGTCCGAAATTTAAAGTGAACAGTGTTACTTGTCGGGTTCTACGGGTAAGTATATAAAATTGGGGTCAGATCGGTGAAACGGTGTAGATTTGTGCCAAACAGCCTAAATGCAAGGGATGGAGTGGCCTCGCCGCAATTTCAAGCAGACAGTGTTAGTCGCAGTGTTCCAAAGGGTAAATATACAAATTTTGGTTGAGATCGGTGAAACGGTGTAGATTTGGGACAAAGGACCTAAATGCAGGGAATGGAGTGGTCTGTCCGCAATTTCAAGCAGACAGTGTTACTCGCTGGGTACCAAAGGGTAAGTTTACGAATATTGGTTCTGATCGGTGAAACGGTGTAGATTTGTGCCAAAGTGCCTAAATGCAGGGAATGGGGTGGTCTGTCCGAAATTTTAAGTGGACAGTGTTACTCGCAGGGTTCCAAAGGGTAAGTATACAAAGTTTGGTTCAGATCGGTGAAACGGTGTAGATTTGTGCCAAAGGGCCTAAATGCATGGGATGGAGTAGCCTCTCCGCAATTTCAAGCAGACAGTGTTAGTCGCAGTGTTCCAAAGGGTAAATATACAAATTTTGGTTGAGATCGGAGGAACGGTGTAGATTTGGGCCAAAGGGCCTAAATGCAGGGAATGGAGTGGTCTGTCCGCAATTTCAAGCAGACAGTGTTACTCGCAGGGTTCCAAAGGGTAAGTATACACATTTTGGTTCAGATCGGTGAAACGGTGTAGATTCGTGCAAAAAGGGCCTAAATGCAGAGAATGGCGTGGTCTGTCCGAAATTTCAAGCAGACAGTGTTAGTCGCAGTGTTCCATAGGGTAAATATACAAATTTTGGTTGAGATCGGTGAAACGGTATAGATTTGGGCCAAAGGGCCTAAATGCAGGGAATGGAGTGGTCTGTCCGCAATTTCAAGCAGACAGTGTTACTCGCAGGGCACCCAAGGGTAAGAATACGAATTTTGGTTCTGATCGGTGAAACGGTGTAGATTTGGACCAAAGGGCCTAAATGCAGGGAATGGGGTGGTCTGTCCGAAATTTTAAGTGGACAGTGTTACTCGCAGGGTTTCAAAGGTTAAATATACAACTTTTGGTTCAGATCGGTGAAACGGTGTAGATTTGTGCAAAAGGGCCTAAATGCAGGGCATGGGGTGGTCTGTCCGAAATTTAATGTTGACGGGGTTACCCGCAGGGTTCCAAAGGGTAAGTATACAAATTTTGGTTCAGATCGGTGAAACGGTGTAGATTTGTATACATAACAGACAGACAGACAGACAGACAGACAGACAGACAGACAGACAGACAGACAAACTTTGTGCTTTATATATATAGATAATAGATAATAATAGTAATAATAATAATAACCCCTGGCACTACAGCCCATGAAGGGCCTAAGCCTACCAAGCGACCACTGCCCGGCCATTTGGCCCGCAGATATTGGGGTGACGCGTGGTCAGCGCATCGGGTCCCCTCGGCCGTTAATCTTAGTTTACGTGACCGGGGTGCTGCCTCACTGTCAGACAGCTACTCAATTGTCCTCACGAGGCTGAGTGCAACCCGTTCCAGTCCTCACGTCAGTTTCTAAAATCCCTGACGGAGCCGGGAATCGAACCCGGGGCTTCCGTGTGAGAGGCGGGCTCGCTACCCCAACACCACGGGACCGGCTAAAACTGAATAAATACATGAGATTAATTAACTTAATACACTTGGATGACCAGTTTCGATCGTCAAGCAATCATCATCAGATCGTCAGGTTCGTTAGTACGCTGTAATTTTTAGCCTACTTTTCACATTTTATAAAAATGAAGAAAATGAAGACACAAGATCGATCCGAGCAAATGTGTGTATGTCCCTCCCTCTATCAACTCCTAAACGGCTGCAGCTAACGAAATCAAATTTGGTATGAGTAAAGATCAATTATTTCTGAATATTTCACGGCCTTATTTGTAAATGACGTCGTGCTACCAACTGCTGAAAAATCGCTATTGAAATTTGAGCTCTATGTTGGATATCTCGGAAGGTATGCATGGGAACTGCTCCAATATTGACACACATATGGATCATATTACATCAGATTATCCGTGTCTTGTAGGCTATAAGGCTCTCTTTATTTTCATTAACCTAGTGTTCTGCGGGATTTATTGTTTTTTTATAATCGTTTCGGTCGTTTATGGACCACGTTATTTCAACTGCCTTTTCCCTCTTTCTTTCACATTGGTCCAGTATTTGCGCATTCTTCTTCGGTGAGCTTCCTTCCGTTCTTCGGTCCACTTCTTGCCGGTTTTCAATATAGATTTTGGCTGAAAACTCTGTATCTCCCCAAGTTTCTTCTTCAACGAGTCACGTTTCAAGATGTCCTCATGTGATATCCCCAGTTCTTGTATGTCTTTTTCCATCTCTGTAAACCAGATCCCTTTGGTTTTCTTTCCCACAAAGTAGGCACAGATTCGATTGGACAATCTTCCAGAGTTCATTCGTGTTAAATGGCCATAAAAGGAGAGTCTTCTTTTGCGAATGGTGTCCGTTATTTTCTCCACATGAGGATATACTTCATCGTTGTGTCATCTTCTATACTCTCCTCGTTCCTTGACCGGGCCCAAGATCTTTCTCAGAATCTTCCTCTTTTGGTTTCGAGTTGTTCTGCCAGGCCTTTCTTATTCATCGCCAGGCATTCTGATGCATATCTCCGGGCGAATAACGGTAACGTAGTGCCTCAGTTTGGCCTTGAAGGACATTGATCGTGTTTTGTAAATGTCTTTGGTTAAATGGTAAGCCATTTCCATTTTGTTAATCCGTGCCACGAAAGCTTCCTTTTCACGAATGTTGGGCTCAATCCATTCACCCACGTATTTGAATTTCTCTACCTGTGTTATTTGTCCTCAATTCACCATAAGTTCTCTGGGTTATTATTATTATTTTATTTGCAGCCCAATATCGTTGCATTCTTGCCCTGGAAACCTGTCTCCTTTCCACCGTCCATCCACTGTTCAGTTTGCTTTCTTCGTGAAAGCCCTTGAAGTTATAGATCCACTTTCGGTACTTCATTCTATTAGCGATGTATTCGCGCTTCATACCCACTTTTTCCAGTTCATTCCTGACCTACCTAAACCTCTCATCAGAGGATTTAGGTCTGCCATCAAGAATGGTGCAAATTCTGTTAGTCAACCACCTTTCGCCCATTCTCAATAGGTGGCCATAGAATTTGAGTCTTCGCTTCTTTGTGGATTCCAACAGTCGTTCGTTACTTTGATACACTTCCGTGATTCCTCGCAACCGATATTGTCCTTCCACGATCTTCGGATCTTTCGAATGATCTTTCTCTCAAATCTCTGTTTTCTTCAGACCAACCTTTCTACTAATTGGGAGGTATTCACTTGTCAACGATCAATACTCATCCGTTACCCTTGTTGCTCGTGCACTGCAAATAAATATCCTTGAATAAATATCGCAACATAATAATCTGAGCAATTCTTTTAGGTTTGTGCCGTGTCTTGTGTGGGGTTTCGCCTAGGACACCTAGGGTCCGGGCGGGGACACCAAGAGCCCGCTGATGAGCCAGCTTGGTGTCCTAGGCGAAACCCCACACAAGACACGGCACAAACCTAAAAGAATAGCTGAGTATTAATTTACTGGCCGTGAAAGCCAATATACCATTATAATTTGATCTTATTAAAACTGTTTTACACCTGCTAATACTCAATATGAACTAAATCTTTATTGGAACATGTTTTCGGTCCTTCAATGCAACCTTCTTCAGCTTATGTGCTTAGCCTAATACACTGCTCAACAAAAGTTTGGATATATATATATATGTTTTACTACAATGACTTCCTATAGTAAACCCATTGCGGTTCATACAATAACTTATTAACCTTTGACTACACGCACCTATTAATATACTGTATAACAAGTACATGCGTGGTGAATATTGTACATCAAGAGAATAATGTCACGAAATCACTTAGCCTAAACATTTTATCTTCTAATTCACGTTAAATCAACTGTTCTATAAGCAGAATAGTTAAAGCTAATAGTACTCGATTCTGTATCGTGATCATTTTCCTCTATAAATTCTTCCTCGGAAGTATCTGCTTCTCCAACTTCATCAGATTCTTCTTGCGCTATAATGTAATTGATTCCCTTTTCAGTAATTCGCTTCGGATTTTCAGCTTGAATAGGAAAACCCTAAAGCACAGAACCGCGCGAGACACGGAGATATTTTTAAAATCATATTTTAAAATTAGAAACTAAGACTGAGTTAAATAACTGAATCAATATTGCACTTTGTTCATCATGCGCAACAGTTCAATGTAAATTCCTGTGAATCAGCACAAACAAATCCGACAACAATGGCACTGCTTGTAGTCGTTTCCGAACATTTTAGCTGGCACCTAAGAGACCGAGGATAAATTACAACCATAAATTTAACATCTTTAGTGAGGGTGGTGTACTTTATACACCAGCACGTGTAACAAACTAAACACCAGTCCTTCTGAAAACAATAACACTCGCGGTTAGATAACAATGAAACGTACAAAAACAAAGCGAACTCGCTTCTAAGTGTCCGTTTTGAAAACTAATACATTGAAAATGTGTATCTCATGATGATCATATCAGTATTTAGTAGTCCTCCCCGCACACAGAGGAGGCATGCTCTGAATGAGACCATCAAGTTTATCTTGGGGTAAGAGGTCTCCTCCACTCTTCTATGTCAGCGTCAACATACAATTAATTGATGGCGGTAGTCCAAACTTTTGTTGTGCAATGTATCTTCATATGAATTATTTAAAAAAGCGTCACATTAATAACCATATAAACAAACAAACAAACAAACACTATTACGAAATGGACGTCCTTCCAATATTCATTAATTTCAAAAACGTTATTCGTATTAAAAACAAAAGGCAAATGTCTAAAGTTATAATTCAATATATACAAACATTATTGTCTTGATTTCTAGAATTCTCAAGTGAAATAGGTTTTGTGGAGGTCTGTGGAAGAAAACTTTTAGGTTAATGGTGTATTAATATCGTGTTTGCCTCTTATACTAATCTGAGGCCGTTCAATTGATATAGTAAATTTAAACATTAAACAACATTTTGTTTATAATTCCAAACACAAAGCCGTTTCCCGTTTAAACTGAATGTCACATGACGTAGCTAATATGCAGTGTTTATTTGGGCTGAATCTAGCTCCACAGTAATGAAACACATAAACACGGGAGAAATTGTGACTGACAGCTCTAGGAAGAGACACACTGTATACATGGACAGACGGACACGCCATGATTTAATAATTTATAGGTTAAATTTTTGTTAAATAGAATGATCAGAACCTTTCGTAATCCGAAGGGATTAATAATAGCCTATATACCGGGTGAGTCAGCCGTGGTCGTTACGGCATGACTGCTGGTAGTCGCTCGCATCCGGGAGGCGAGGAGGTTCGAATCCCCCCGCCGGCAACCTTGAAGATGGTCTTCTGTGGTTTCCCATCTTCCTTCCAGGCAAATGCCGGGGTTGGTCCCTAACTATAGGCCACAGCCGCTACCTTCCAACTCATCGTCCTTACATTCCAACTTCCCTCCCCAACGGTACTTGTAGCTCACCCATTGGGTGTCCGTCTCGAAGCAGCTACAAAACTGGCGAGCCGAACATTTCCTCGGCCACTACCGGCACTAAAAGCCATACGCTTAAAAAAAGCCTATATTGTTGAAAAAGAATGAGTAGGCCTACCGATGGCTGTGTCACTGAAACAGCTGGTTAATGCAAATGGCACAGTAATGCCACATAGTCACATTCATCTCTCAAGCATTCTAGTAATGAGGAACGGTGACATTCGTATATCTTTCCAGAAGAATTCTGCACCTTCGTATTTAGAGCCAGTGTATCCTTGGAAGCTTTAAATATTTTTGAGGCTTGATTTGTAGAGACTTGCGCTGTGGGGTGTGGACACAACTCAAATCCACATGAAATAAATGACCGAACAGTGAAAACGGGCAACAGAGTCCGGAGAGTGAATAAAAAGGAGAAGGATTTTATTTATTTCTACGTAGAAGATTCCCTTAACCACAATAATATGTTATGTTTTATTTAGACAAAATGTCTTTAATATGATTCTTAAGAAATTCATCGGGGCATGAAAATTTGTAGGCTATTATTCGAATGCGACGAGCTTCAAACTTTAGGACGAATGACTGTGGGATTCAGCGGTAACGTTCTTACCTGTCATACTAGAAGTGGTTTTCCGTGGGTTCCCGATTTCGACTCCAGGCAAACGCAGGAATGGTTTCTTACTTAAATGACCACGATGCCCAAGCCCCTAAATGACTCAACAGCAATAATAGACTGATAAATGGGTCATTCGCCATAAAGTATATACTGTACAATGTTTATCCCACTGTGAGATGAGACGGATAATATATTTCTTGTAAAAATGTATAGGCCCTCGCGCGCTGATGGCATCACAACCACTCCCAGTGCCTCCTTCTAGGGCAGTGGTTCTTAACCGGTGGTCCGCGGGAGAAAAGGGTCCACCAGCACGTATAAAAGTGGCCAATAAATGGGGATTTTTAAAACGATGTGCGTTGAACGAGAATCGTCCGAATGTATTCGCGGCGTTGACTTTTGAATTGAAATCTCTTTAAAATAAGTATTTTTGAGGAAGGGTTTCAACTGATAAGGTGTATTGAGAGGGAGGGGAGGGGGAGGTGGGAGGGGGAGGTGGGAGGGGGCAGGAGGGGTGGTCCGTACAAGATTCAATTTCACGCTTAGTGGTCCGCAGACTTCTACGGGTTCAGAACCACTGTTCTAGGGCCTCGCAGTACATAATGAGACTCCAGTCCTAAAATTCATAGTTATCTAGGGGCTAATAATCTCGATCTTCCGTCCTTAAAACAAAAGAAGTCATCACCAGGGTGATGGGTTCAATTTCTGATTCTGCCAAGAAATGTAATTCTGGTTTGAGGGTGAGAACGGTGGACACTCAGTCTATTGAGACAAACTGAATATAGGTAGGATTGATTCCCACCTCAAGCAATACTAGAAGTGTTCTTTTACATGCCATAAATCTATGACATGGGTCCACCGGCTTTACTTCATCTCCGATGGAAGGCATACTGAGGGATTTTTAACGCTCTCAAAAATTCCGACGACTTTGGCCGGGTGTGAACCCGCGATCTTGGGCATAGAAGCTCAGCATGCTACCAACTACGCCACCGAAGCCGCTAAAAAGAACACCATAATAATGAACGTAATTATTAAACACTTTTCTACAAGTTATATATTCCTTACTTACATTTCGGTGCTGTGGTAGTGGTAGCAATGAAGTATATTATTAGTCATATCATACTGTATAGGTAGATTTAGACAAGATACCGTGGATTTAGCACTAGTAGCACTTGTATAAACCAAAAATCCTTAAAAATTACTAAATTCAAATTTCTTTGAAAGTGTTATCTTAAGTATTAATTGATTTAGACAACCCATGCCAGATAAAATTATAAGAACTGAATTTATATCACAAATATGTAGTAATTTAATTTTTGTGTTAATTTATTGAAAGATTTTCCCGTTAATTTATCTTGTTTACCATCAATTCCTTAATATTGCGGATTTATCCGAATCTTCACTATAATAGAAAATCACTCTATTTTATATCAACCTAAGTTAAATATAGCAATACGTAACTTTCTGTGTTTCTCACCAAAATTATATAACATTTTCCCAATTAAATCAAAATAATTTAAAGAAAATCAAACAAACCTGAAGATGCATGTTTAGCCTATTTTCGTTTATGAAAAATAGGCTTATGAGATCTCCCTAATAAAATCTAAACAGATCGAGCGATTTCAATGAAACTCGGTGAGGTCATTTTTCTATTCATTTTTAGCCTATTTTCATTTTATGAAAACAAAATAGGCTTATGAGATCACCTTTTGTCCATGTGTGTGTGATGGTGTGTTCCCCTAATAACTTCTAAACGGCTGGAGCGATTACAATGAAACTCGGTAAGATCATAGCACTACTCTGGCCGACCCCGACCGAGCCCTTCAAACTTGATTGTCTCTCACCAATCCAACATGGCAGCTGTGCGAAATATTTCACCAGCATTCAGTATCTCTGAAACTATTACCGATATCGCCCTGAAATGGTGTACGGTGATAAAGGGTACTACTAGAAGTTCACCTATGAGACTTTCAAAAACCTGGTGACTACAAAACCAACATGGCGGCCGAGCGAAGTTGAGACTTTTAAATAGACTTTTCTCGCGATTTGACTATCCAAACGTAATGAAACTTGGTACAGCAAATGTTTATACACATTGTAATGCACTGGAGTCTAATTTTATTCAATTGTTTACATAACCTCAAAACGGCGGCTGTGCGAAATATTTCACTGACATTCTATATCTCCGAAACTATTACAAATATCACCCTGACATTTTGTACGGTGATAAAGGGTACTGATACAAGTTTATCCATGTAACTTTCGTAAATCTGTAAAATACAAAACGAACATGGCGGCCAAGTGAAATTGAAACATTTTAATAGACTTTTCTTGTGATTTAACTCTCTGAGCGCAGTGAAATGTGGTACAGTAAATGATTTTGCATATTGTAATGCACTGCCATCTAATTTCGTTTAATTGTTTACATCACCTCAAGATGACGGCTGTACGAAACTTTAAAATTAAGTTTTTATTTCTTGTGTCTTAATGATGCGATCGAAGTGAAAGTTTGAATAATGAACCTTTGAATGGTACATAACTCTATGGCCTATACATATAACAATCCAAAATGGCGATCATCCGAACTATAGACGGTTCTCAATCAATATCAATGAATCTTTTACAGCAATCAAACTGAACTTTTTATGTTCATAGAGGCTATGAACATATGTTCACCTATAGGACTTTCAGTAACCTGGTGAGCACAAATCGAACATGGCGGCGACGCGAGGTATAAATATTTAAATGGACGTTTCTCGCGAATTAACTATCCGAGTGCAGTGAAACGTTGCACGTTAAATGCTTATACAAATGTTAATCCACTGGCATCGAATTTATTTCAATTGTTTGCATAATCACAAGATGGCAGCTGTGCGAAATTTTAAAATCTCGTTTTTACTTCTTGTGTTCTAATCATGGGATTGAAGTTTGAATACCACACGTACACAATAATTTTAATGTAGGCCTAATAGTACAAAAATAAAAATCCAACCTGGCGACCATCTGAAATATTTAGACGGTTCTCATTATATACGAATCTATCACAACCTTCAAACTGAAATTTTGTATGTTGATAGAGGCAATTAACATGTGTAGGATATATGAAAATAAGCTGTATAGATCTTCACGGAACTACTTGTTTATTTCTTGTATCCTAATCATGTGTTCGAAGTCAACGTTTGATTAATAACAATATAATATAATATCGTATGGCCGCGGATGCCGGGTGCAAGCTTTGTAATTTGACACCCTGAGGGTAGCTTGCATGTCGAATTTCGTTGTTCCTTGAAGCACTATAAAAGTCAAGAAGGTTAGATATCTAAGCTCTTTGAACACTATAGCGCTTTCTAGTAGAGAAATGAGGAACTTTGTGTTGGCGGAAACACCCGAGATTAATTTTGCCATTATGAACACGGCTTACTGAATTCAAATGGGTTCTTTGACATGCCAACATCGTATAACATGCGTGTCTTTTTTTTGCCGCCTTTCAAAAAATCACTTACCACGGCCAGGAGCTAACCAGCAATCTTGGGTACAGTAGACCGACACGCTATCCACTCACCCACCGTGGCATGCGGTTTGAATATTGAACCTGCGCAATAATTCTCATCTAACAGTACAGTAGGCTATATCACTCTATTGTGTACATAATAAAATCCAACATGGCGACCACCCGAAATATTTAGACTGTGCTCAATATTGAGCCCGCTCAGGCTCATGCATCAAATATTTCTTTGAGGACATATTGACTTGACATGCTCAGTTCTACAGAACACACCCTGAAGCTTCCTCATGAACAATTCATTATTTTGACTACGGAGAGGACAGCTTATTTTCCTCCTAGAGATATATTGCTCACTATTTTTATGCCACATATCTCAGGAGCTTGAAATATTTAATTCTGCTTAATTTGCCATTTTCTACGCCTTTTGGGAATGGCTAATATATTTTTGGTAAAAGTATTTTTTCACCGCAGACATGCGGAGGCTTATGAAAGTAGTCACTGCTTTGACTAGACTACTTCCTTGGAATCAGGAAGCCGTGCCATGCACGCATCACACCGTTTTGATAGTCCGCTGAAGCTGGACGCATGTGTCGATTGTCCGTCTGATAGACGAAGGCCATTATAGGCATACGAAGACCCCACATTTGGGAAGAAATTTATCTACAGCCATCGAGCTGAATCGAACAATTTCAATAACGCACAGCATTACTTTAGGCTCAGTAAAGCCAGTGCTACGTTTATGTGAATATAAAAATTTTGATTGAGCAAAAACTTCGATTTTTCACCGACCACGAGGACCGTCTGTAGTCAGACGAGGGTAACATTCTATTTTCATAAAAGTGAAATATTAAGTCGACGACAACGTCGTGTAGCCCAGTGTGTGCTACTGTACAATTGCAGTACGATAAACCTATTTATCGATTGTACGCAACAGTGATTACCCAGATTCTTGGTGATTTAATCCTTGTAAAATCAGTGTTTGATATACCACGTGATGGTCAAATAGGATCTGTGGCAGGAAAAGCAGAGTATTTGAACAACCTGCAAATATTAGAGCCAGTGAGCATTTCATTATATTTTACACTAGAATCAGTGATTCTTTTTCCCAATCACGATGATTAACATTATACACCACGTGCTGATATTTCTACAACCATACCGAGAGAAGATGATGGAGAAGTAATTTACCATGAGAGGGTAACTCCAACGGAATACGCCAACACCATGGAATTGTCCAGCCGACACTACTACGTACAAACCATGTGCAGTTTACCAATTGATGACCACGAGGACAGGCTAAAATCCATAGCCTTACCCGGTATTTTAATGCTTGGAACCTTGAAGGCATTAAACCCCTTCCAATGAGAGTTCTGGAAGGTGAACTACCACATCATGTAACCATGAGTCATGTAAACATTGTAAGAAGTTTGTCCAGGTTGAAGTAGTAGTGATTGCATTGTAATCTTGAGCCGAAACGCAACGATATTTGACCACTCAGGTAGGAAATTTGTGTACTTTATTTCTTTAGTACTGGGACAATAATTCAGTGAGACACCCCAAGTCCGTGTATTTTACGGCAGGTGCAATCTTCAAGTATTTCAGAGAATTTTTATGTCAGAGTAAAGGACATCTTCAACTACAAGAGATGCAGATTTTGTGAACGTAGGGGGATAGCCCATAGTTAGGTCCCTTCTTTAATTTGAGAGCACATTCACGTATCATTTTTCGGCCGACCGTTGCCGTAACATTTTTGTACCATTTATTTGTCATTTTCGTAAGTACATTTTACCACGAGTAGTCCGAGAGGAACGAACTCATATATTGTTAGATGGATGAACTAACAATCTCGTATCATTTAAAACGTCACAGCAGAGGTGAGATGTTTAATTTTTGTTTTGTGGAGAATGCCAAACCACACTTATTAAACCTACATGTACATAGAACGAGTGACATATCTTCAGATCAGAGCAGTCAGAATGCACGAGTGTTATCTCTTAACATTACTACTCTTTGAACATTATGCAACGTTATATCTTTTTAAAGGGAATGTAATCCCAGGAAACACCATTAGGGAGTGATGAGACATTGTTAGGATGATCTGTAGAGCACTACAGGACTTTATTTCGTGCTCCTACAGGTTATAAAATGATCATTTCAAAAGCACTACTCTTTGCTATGCTAAACATGAGCTGCACGCGACGCAGATAGGCTTGCTTGCGCCCAGCTGAGAACCGGTTTGCCCGAGAAACAAAAGTGAGATGACATTGAACGACTACTTTTTTGTGTGCTACATTATGTCACGAGCCTAGGAAATTTGAAGGTCACAGGTATTAATTGCCATGCTATGAGAGCAGCTTAGCGAGCTGTAACTGTTATTGTTATGAAGTAACGGAACGCACGCCGATGCGAATTCCTTAAATGTTTTAGCCGACGACTTTGATCGCCTGGCGCGTTGTAGTAAGGTTTAAAATATCATGTTAATTGGCCCAGCTTTGTATAAATTAGGCTAGCCAGTGTAATTGTTGTGTCCGTGAACACATTATTTGGTATTTGGCAGAACCGAATGAATGTTCGCCTTACCCTTGGTTTATTCCCGCGTTCTGGAGCTATGCTCAGACGACCGACGTACCGCGCGCAGTTGGTGTAAGACGCGCTAACCTGTGTTATTGTCTGACTTGTTGAAGTCAAGGTATTTGAGTGAATCTCCAGTGAGATCACCTATTGCAGCCTACGACTGGTGTCATTAATACAACCAACTAAACTATTTTTAAACCTACAACCTAAATCAAAGCATAATTATCCTAAACCAACGGATTAATTAATTATTATAAATAATTTACAGCTATAATTTTGCAACCATTTGCTTGTTGTTAGCGACACCGTGACTACAATCCATTTTCATGTGGGAGATGACTTTTAAATGAGCTGACACTACTTGTATCGACGACATTGGATCTACGGGACCGATAGTCAGTAATTTGCGGCCCGCGTGATCTGAAGCTTGTAAGACGCAATTGTAATTGCGCTTTGCCAACGTAACTTACATGCCTGAGATAACGATTGACTACAAACAGTACGTCAATTCGCGCAGGTAGGCCAGCATAAGATTGTTTACTTTATTCCCATTGTTTCCCTAATAGACGTAAGCGTGTTTATGCAATGATTTTTTATAGTCAGTGGTCAAACTATCATCAGCTTTGGTAATAAGCATGTGTTTACGACGCATCTCGTCGTAATACTTTCATTCACATAGGCATTAGATAAAATTATAAATGTAATTTAAATGTGGACGTGGTACCATCCTAACCTAGGGATAGTACTTGCTTGATGTTAAATGTAAATTCTGCCGAGTCATTTGTTTGTAAATTTGCTACGCGTCAATTATTCATGTGCCACGAACCTAGTTTGCTTTGCTATTCTTTTCATGTAACTAGGATTTCGCGGGGGTCATTAACGTCAAAATAGGGATGACTCATAATTGTATTTAGATTAGCGGATTAGTCTATTTCGACCCTCGGAAATGATTAGCGGTCTTACTTGAATAAATTATTCACGATTCTAACTTAAGACTAGATCTCTTTTTATTGCTAGCTTTGTTGTTTGGATGTATTTCTTTGGGGCGTCTTTGACTGTTTCCGTGCCCAATGACCCAGATCCCCTGGATCAAGCCTCTCGTGCAGAGCTAGCCCACAAAGAAATGCAACCGATCCTCAGGAGTTTGGGTTCGAAGGACGGGGCCTTTCGAAGTGCCATCTTTTCGGCGGATGGTGCCCGAAATACCTCCTCTAACGGGCTCATACACTCCTTCTTTAAATGGCGACCAACCGGTGTGGCCAATTTTTGGACGGAAGCCAACTGTTTCTTGTTTTTGTGAGGATCGATTAATGTCATGTTTATAGGCAATTGAACTGGACTGGTACGAATGGAGAAGTCGTACAGCTGTTTCGATAGCCACCTGGCAATCTTTGATGTCAGACCAGGGGGGTAAAGCATATTGTTTTTAAGATTCATTAGGTATTTGACTTGTTAATGCTCTATCATTAGTAAATGTAACTTGTGTTTTTGCTTGTTGGTATTTTTACCGTGTAACGTAACTTGTTTTTCTGCGTTGAGTCCAGTAGTAGTTCGTGAAGTTTATTCACAGGAAGGCTTTCGTCTTGGACAAACTTTCATATATTGGTGTAGTGGTTGTATTCCGGAGGTAATTCCCTCTCTTTTCTCTCAAGTATAATGATTGATGAGGAGTCGTTGAGACGATTCCTAGATGGGATGTTGACGAACATTAATGCATCAATTGCCCAGATAAGAGGTGATTTAGGTGGAGTGAGAGGTGACCTAGAAGGAGTAAGAGGTGACCTAGAACATAACACTGCGTCCCTGAACCAAGTAAGGGGTGACCTAGAAGGTAATACAGCATCCCTGAACCAGGTCAGGGAAGACTTAGGCACAGTTCGCAATGACCTAGGGGATGTCAGAGGTGACATAAATGTGGTTAGAGGCGATGTTGAGGCTTCTAATGTCACACTCAATGATGTCAGGGGAGAGCTAGGCAACAATGCCGAAACTCTCAACACAACAAACACTAACTTATTGGCAAACACTGCAACATTGAATGAGGTGCGCGAGGACATTGACCGCATCAGATTAAATGTAGGTGCTAATACAGTCACTTTAGTAGCAGTTAGGAGGGATGTTGAAACCGACACTACCACGCTCACTAATCTTAACACAGAGCTCAAACAGGTGAGAGCCGATCTGGAAACTCAAAGGGCTATTGGCAGGTTTAGCATCAGTTCGTGTGGACATGGTGAGGCACCACAATGAAATTCATGAGCAGATCAATACATTAACTACCGATCTAGCGACAAACCGTACAGAGGTACAGGACCGGTTAGATCAACTGGACACTACCGTACAGACCGTGTCTGGAGATGTAGCTACCCTTAGGGAAGAGATAGCGATAGACATCGCCACCGTACACAGGGAAGCGGAGGAGCAGAAGACTCACTTTGATGTCATCGTGAAGGATGTCAAGGATGATGTAGATTTCCTGCGACATAGACTAGAGAAGGTCGTGATAACAGAACACGTTAAGCTCAGCAGTAATGTGAGATTAGCAGTTCGCGACGTAGACACCAAACTACGAGGCGAGATACACAGACTCCAAGAGCAGATCAGTGATTTAACACTGCAGGCATTAGATGCTCCCGCTATTGCAGAAGTAGAGGAGCGACTCAAAGCTATGGTACGAGCTCAGCAGCAGAGCACTCCTAACACAGCTAACTGCGAACGGAACTTACCGAACATTGAGATTTCGAGCGTGAATGCGAACACACCGCACGCAACCGCTCAAGCGCAACCGACTGTTATACACAGCGAAGGCATGCAGGCTAATCCACCTGCTCCATTAAATTTTAATGCGCCAAGTTTCATGCCCATGAGACAGGTTAACCCTGGAACGAATGTTATGATTATAAGGTAGAAGGATGAGCAACCAGCACAGTTCTCTGGAACTGGAAGCAGCGTAACTCCTGTAGAGTTCCTGAAGAATGTGGAATCATACCTTCGAGACACGATGGTGACTCCTGAGAGAGAATTGCGAGTCATAGAACGTCCACTTACAGGTCAAGCAAGTACCTG
Source organism: Meconema thalassinum (assembly GCA_946902985.2). Classification (NCBI taxonomy): domain Eukaryota; kingdom Metazoa; phylum Arthropoda; class Insecta; order Orthoptera; family Tettigoniidae; genus Meconema; species Meconema thalassinum. Next base: position 959,398,485 of record OX336388.2, on the reverse strand, counting down.
GTATCGTGCCTTAAGGTACACTTTCAGTGGGTACCAGGACTTCAGAGAAGCGTTACTTCGGACGTACTGGAGCGGAGATGTACAACAAAACATCCGTGCAGATATGTACACGAAGCGATATAGCACCAACCAACCGTCGAAGTATGCCAATTACTTCGCGACTCAGTTATCTAAACTGTGGTGGCTTCAACCAGCGTTATCAGAGCCTGAATTAATCCAGACGATAACGAAGCAGTATCCGGCTGACGTCCAGCGCACGTTAATAGTCGCGAATGCCACAACATTCATTGAATGTGATTCAATTCTCCGCAGGATCGACAGCACAAACGATCAGTTCTCGAACCACAGATAGAGGGGAGAAAATCGTCAGGTTAATGTCACGACGATTGATAAAGTCTCACAGACTGCGAAACCAACTCAAGTTATTTCGGTACCCTACAGAAGGAATGAAACAGGACCCGATAGGAGGCCTTGGAATAACCGACCTTACGAGAGACCACAGCGACAGAATGATCGTAGATACTGGGGACGTCGAGCAGAAAATCGAGACGGTAACGATAACGATCGTAGGGATGAGAGAAATCGTAACGACAACCCACGGAATAGGCAGTCCGGCGGTATTCGCCGTGACTACCGGTACAGTGGAGGTTACCGCAGAGACCGTGATACCAGAGGACAGCCAGATAGAGACTGGAGAGGTCGCGCTCGTGAAAGTCGAGAGTATATCCGACAGTTACACGCAGATAGAAACCGAAGAGCGAGAACCAGCTTCATCGAGGGAGATAGCTGAAGTACCGGAGGAGATGCCTGTGGACGAGCAACCCAGCACCTCCAAAGGAAGAAAAAAACCTTCGATTCAGAAGTAAACAATAAGGAGACCAACCCAAGAGTCAGTGCTACTATACTGCTCTGGGAGCCATTGGCCGACGATCTCCTTGACGAACGCCGAACGACGACTGGCGTGATACTTACCCAGCTACCGATGATTTCTGCGAAGATAAACGGTTATCCTGTATCATTGCTTATTGACACTGGCGCAATGATAAGCGTAATTTCTGCTGATCTTTTACGCTGCCTTGAAAACGCTTACGAAGTTAACTGAGTTGCCTGTTTCGACCATTAAAGTCAGAGGAATAATTCCTGACCGTGCTGTGAAGTGCAAAGTGCAGGTATCTTGCGCACTTGAGATAAACTGTCATGTATATATGCACCAATTTCTAGTCTTGAAAGACTTACGTTATGAAGCTATATTGGGGGCTGACTTCATGCGGAAATACGACGGCGTAATTGACATGGGTCAAAACACCATTAAGTTCGAATCGCATGACTGCCTTCCCATGAACGTAGGAGGTAACGATCCAGGATACCTTGCGGACGTTAACCCAATTTACCCTCTTGATGATAGGGAGATGAATAGTATGGAGAGAGACGGCGATAATGTTGAAGGCGCGACGGAACTCGTTAACGTAAAGCTTGAGGCACTTTTAAATTAATACAGCGATATCTTCGATACGAGTCCTGGTGAAATACGAAACTTTGAATATGACCTAGTTGTTTTGGATGACACACCCTTCCAGGAAAAGGTATACCCCATTGTCGAGAAACATCTCGAAGAAGCCGCGCGTAAATTGAAGGAAATGGAGGCTTTGAAAATTATTAGAAAGGCACCAACCTCGTATGTCAACTCTCTGACGACTGTAGTCAAGGTTGATGGTAGCCAAAGGCTTTGTCTCGATGCTAGGGCCTTAAATAGTCGCCTGGCGCCCGAGCACGATAGACCGCCAAAGATACGTGAAATTCTGAGACGATTTAAGGGGAAACGATACTTAAGTTCCCTGGACTTAGTCCAATCGTACGATTACATTAAGTTGTCTGAGGAAACCCAAAAGTATACTGGATTCTTGTTTGGACAGACTACTTATGTCTTTTGTAAGTTACCATTTGGCTAAAAGAATGCGGGAGCTGCTCTGATACGCACTCTAGACGCTAACTTGACACCGGAGGTTAAGGAAAAAATAGTATGCTACGTGGACGATATTGTAATCGCATCCGAGACGGAGGAGGAACACTATGATACTCTTCGCCTTGTGTTCCAGAACCTACGGGAGGCCAACTTTAAAGTCAACCGAGAGAAGTGTAAGTTCTTTCAGAGCGAACTTACATTTGTTGGACATATTATTAGTGGAGATGGTTACAGGCCTAACCCATTCTTTTCATGTAACAAGGATTTCGCGGGGGTCATTAACGTCAAAATAGGGATGACTCATAATTGTATTTAGATTAGCGGATTAGCCGATTTTGACCCTTGGAAATGATTAGGGGTCTTACTTGAATAAATTATTCACGAATCTAACTTAAGACTGGATCTCTTTTTATTGCTAGCTTTGTTGTTTGGATGTATTTCTTTGGGGTGCCTTTGACTGTTTCCGTGCCCAATGACCCAGATCCCCTGGATCAAGCCTCTCGTGCTGAGCTAGCCCACAAAGAAATGCTCCCGATCCTCAAGAATTTGGGTTCGAAGGACGGGGTCTTTCGAAGTGCCATCTTTTCGGCGGATAGTACCTGAAGTACCTCCTCTAACGGACTCAATATCTACGAATCTTTTACAACTTTCAAACTGAAATTGTGTACTATTACATGACGATTATTGCGTAGAACTGGGAATATGGAGAGGATTTGATCATGACTTTCATAGATCTAGAAAAGGCATATGATAGTGTCCCCAGAGAGAAGGTATGGGAAACCATGGTTAAGAAGAGACTGGGAAGAGAAATGTTGGAAATGGTGCAAGCAATGTACAACAACTGTGTTAGCAGGGTACTGACCCCAGTTGGAAAGACAGATTGGTTTACGAACAAGACTGGACTAAGACAGGGGAGTGTGCTGTCACCTCTCTTGTTCATAATGGTGATGGATGAAATAGTAAAGGAAACAAAGGAAGCATATGAACATAAAGAAATGAAGTTACTGTTATTTGCAGATGATATTGTGGTCTGGGGAAGGAACACCGAAGAAGTGCAAAAACAACTAGATGCACTGAACGAGAATATTCAGAAGTATGGCCTGAAAATCAGTATAGAGAAAAGCAAGACCATGGTGATGACAAGAGGGGAAAGACAAGGAAAGGGCACTGTGAAAATTGGAAGTCAGAGTTTGGTAATTGTGGACACGTTCAAATACCTAGGAAGTGAATTGATGCAAACTGGTAGGTTGGACATGGAGATTGGCAGGAGGGTACAGCAGAGCAATGCATTCTATCAAAGTGTAAGAAAACTTGTTTGGGATAAGGAAGTACCAAGGAAAAGCAAGGAGGTAATGTATAAAGTGTATTATGTACCCATATTAACTTATGCAGCTGAGACTTGGACCCTGACAAGCAGGCAAGAGAGTAGAATCCAAGCCAGTGAAATGAAATTCCTAAGAAGTATGATAGGAAAGACAAGGAAAGACAGAGTGAGGAATGAAGATGTTAGGAAGGAAGTTGGGATGGGAAAACTAAATGAGAGAATTGAGAAGAATAAACTAAGGTGGTTTGGACATGTAAAGAGGATGGAGGAAAATAGAATACCAAGACAGATGCTGGAGGCGAAGTGCAAGGGTAAGAGACCAAGAGGAAGACCTAGAACAAGGTGGATGGATTCAGTGAAGAACGGCGTAAGAAAAAGAAATCTGGACTGGGACAAGATCGTGGAAGAAGAATGGTGGAAGGAAAGAGGAAAGTGGAGAAGTGCCATAAATACCCCCACCCGGCAGGAGCTGGATAAGGGGAAATGATGATGATGATGATGATATTGCGTAGGTTCATTATTCAAACGTTGACTTCGATCGCATGATTAGGACTTAAGAAACTGAAACTTAATTTTAAAATTTTGCACAGCTACCATCTTGAGGTTATGTAAACAATTGAACTAAATTAAATGTCAGTGCATTACAATGTGTATAGACATTTGCTGTACCATGTTTCACTGCGCTAGGTTGGTTAAATCGTGAGAAAAGCAAATTTAAATATTTCAACTTCACTTGGCCGCCATGTTTGTTCTGTACTTAACAGATGTTTGAAAGTCACATACGTTAATTTCTAGTAGTGCCCTTTATAATCGTACAAAATTTCAAGGTGATATCAGCAATAGTTTCGGAGGTATAGAATGTCGGTGAAATATTTCACACAGCCGCCATTTTGGATTGGTGAGATGTAATAAAATTTGCGGGGTCGGACAAAATAGTACTATGTCCACACCGAGTTTCTTTGAAATCGCTCCAGCTGTTTATATTTCATTAGGGGGAATGGGGGGACACACACACACGCGCGGACGAAAGGTGATCTTATAAGCCTATTTTTTCATAAATGTAAATAGGCTAAAAATGAGTAAGAATCGAAAATAAAAATAAATTCAGAAATTGTGTACAGTTCTTCTGAACTTGTAAACTCTGTGTATTTTAATGACATTTTAATAATAATAATAATAATAATAATAATAATAATAATAATAATAATAATAATAATAAGCCTCCGTGGCTTAGGCGGCAGCACGCCGGCCTCTCACCGCTGGGTCCGTGGTTCAAATCCCGGTCACTCCATGTGAGATCTGTGCTGGACAAAACGGAGGCAGACAGGTTTTTCTCCGGGTACTCCGGTTTTCCCTGTCACAATTTCATTCCAGCAACACTCTCCACTATTATTTCATTTCATCTGTCATTCATTTAATCATTGCCCCAGAGGAGTGCGTCAGGCCTTGGCAGCCGGCACGTTCATATCCTCGCCGCTAGATTGGGGCTTCATTCATTCCATTCCTGACCCGGTCGGAGACTGGAAGCAGGCTGTGGATTTTCATTTCAATAATCATAATAATAATAGAAGAAAACTTGTGTGGGTCACAGGCCTGGAGCAAGTCTTCAAAACTGACACCATTCGGGTGACTTGCATGTCAACCAAACTCTTGGCAGAGCTAGAAATCGAACCCGGGACTCTAGTGTGGTAGGAACTTTGCTATTAACTACACCAGGAATCAAACCCGCGATTTTAGGATCTTGAAGTGGACTCTATACCACTGATTGACCGAGGATCCTCTCTTCAACTATTGAGACTGGGACACAGATTTATGACACTATTTGCTCAAAATGTCTTCAACAATCAGTGGTTGTATCATCTCAAGAATCATCCTGTTTAAGTTATTTACAGATGAAGAGACGAAGAAGGTTTTTTATCGTCAAAATTTCCCTAAATGCATTTCGGTGATACGAATAGAAACGTGTAGTTCACTCGGTCTTTACAAAATCTCTCTTGGCTGTCACCGTGGAGACCCGGATTCGGTTCCCGGCTCTACCAAACAAGTTAATTCTGGTTTGAGGGCTGGAACGGTGTACACCCACCCTTGTAAGGCAAAACTGAGTAGAGGAGGGTTAGTTTCCCAAGTCAGCCATCCTGGAAGTGGTTTTCCGTGGTTTCCCATTTCAAAGGTTCTACTCATAGGGTTAATATTGCTGTACTGACTCAGTGAGGAAAGCAATGACAAACTACCTCACTCCTCTTCTTGCCTAGTATGCGTCAACGGGTTTTTGTGGGTATCTACACACATAACCTAACGGCGGTGCTTTTGAGGATCCAACCAGCCTTCGGGCTAACTACCTAACAGACAGACAGACAGACAAACTCCAGGTGAATGCCGGGATGGTTCTTAAATTGAGGGCACGGCCGCCTCCTTCCCAATCCTCATCTTAATTATAAAAACACACACTAGTACCACCAACACAATAGCACATGTTATCATACAAATTCCACACACACACACACCCAAGTAAATGGGGCTGCATGACCGCGATGTCGCAAGCCCCTAAATTACAGTAGTCAACAACATCTCTTCACAAGCTGTGATAGCAACTAACTAGCTAACTACATTTCGAATTAAAATAGGCCTATAAGATTCTCTCAGTTGCTTTCCTAGATGGTGCGGCCTGTCAGTAAGTTTCATCTCTCTGTACATCAGGGGCGTGAATCACGGGGAGGGCAGTGGGGGAGGAAATTTAGGTGCAAGACAAATTTTTATTTTAATTACCCTTAAAAATAATAGTAAAATAACTCGAAACTATTCTATAAATTATTTAATACTACGTTAGGCGGAAAATCGAAAAAGTCAACTCCGTACAGGCCATGGAGGCCCTGGGGGGAGGGGGGGGTAGTGGAAGGTAGAGGCTTCCACTTTTTGTGACATCGGCACTAGATGGGATGGCGTTGTCAGCTCCACGCCCGGCCGTCTTTCCTCCCAGGAATTGCCCTGGTACTCATCTTGCCTTACTTAGTCGTTATTCCTTTATTCTACCGAACAAACAGTCTTTTAGATTTTCCCTCTTCCCAGTTTAACGCCAAGGCGGCAAATGAGCCCAGAGCCGAGGGCCTTTGAACTTTGCACACTTACCACGACGATCCGAAAAGGTGCATTTTTGAACTATTATTTCTGAGCCCCGGTTTAAAACTGAGGCACTGTGACACACAACACAGAAATTAATTGCTCCTGCCGAAAAAAAAGTAGTGTGTGTGCCTTTTTTTAAGTTATGAGCTTGACATTTGGCACTACGCTTGTGACGTGTTTACCCAAATTGGTGCAGCTCCAGAATTTCATCAGCTTCTGATTTGTATTCTTATTTTGATTGTGTTTTGTATTTCTATTAGAAGTAATGAATAAAACACTTATTTTTAGCCTACTTTTCACATTTTGTAAAAATGAGGAAAAAGTAGACTTATGAGATTGATCCGGGCAAATGTGTGTCTGTCTGTCTGTCAACTCTTAAACGGCTGCAGCTATTGAAACCAAATTTGGTGTGAGTAAAGAGCTATGGCTGAATGTCTTAAGGGCATATTCGAAAATGACGTCAGTGCTACCAACAGCTGAAAAATCACAATTGAAAATTGAGGTCTATGTTGGATATCTCGGAAGATATGCGTGGGAATTGTTCCAAAATTGGCACACATATAGGTAATATTACATCAGACTAATTTGCAGGAGCCCATACATGAGAATGTTGCCAACATGATTCTACCTTACGCCTGCTGATAGGTCCAATCTTTAAATGCATATAACTTCCATACTATCTATTGGATTTCAACCAAATTTGGTAGCCTACGTAATTTGCGCACCGGAGCAGATATGAATATGTATTTTTGTAGTGTCAACAGGGCTGCCAACTGTTGAAAAATACACTATATACACTTTTATCCTAATCTCAACATATCAGAAAGTATGCAGGCCAACAATTCTAAACTTTGCGTACAATAGTATCTGCAAATGTAGGTTAATTTTCAGTAACCGATATACGACAGAGCTGCCAACATGATTCTACGCGTGCTAGTAGGTTTAATGTTGAATCACATGTAACTTCTATACTAATAAATGAAGTTCTTTAAAAATTGGCACCTATATAGATCATAATATTTCAATTTAAGTTTGAGCATCCAATTTATGGTAGTGTCGCCAACCTTATTTTACGCATGCTGATAAATTCAATATTTAAATGCATGTAGCGTGCATATCGCACCTCCGCTGGAAGACTGCCACAAGTCATAAAGGTCACATTTTCAGGAGAAGCATTTAAAGATGTTGAGCTAATGGGAAAATATAAATATTTACATAATTAAAGTGAAAGTAACATATTACTAACTTCTAACATTGTCTAGTACTAAGTTATACAAAAACATACAAAGTTCTTTCATGGATTATAATTATGTGTTTTAATAAAAATAATAATTTTCAGTTATGGCAGTTTTGTATTCAGTGCCGAAGGATTGCTATTTATAGGATCTGAGTTGTGGCAGTTTTACAGGACATGGACTTGATCATAGGCATTTATAAGTACCACATCCTTCAAAATTCATGTTTTTGACCTGTGGCAGTCTTCCAGCGGAGGTGCGATTCTACCTATTGGATACCAAAGAAATGGAACTAAGAATATAGGCTATTTAGAGTCGCCAGGTCTGCCAACTGTTGACAGGGGCGGATCCAGGGGAGGGCGAGGAGGGCGATCGCCCAGGGCCCCGCGGTGCAGAGGGCCCCGTGCCATGGATTTTTTTAAATTGAATTAATTAATTAATTAATTATACTTTTCAAACTAATGTATAATTCATATTCCTTTTTTCAGTACAGCTATGACCTCCCGTGACCGTTTAGCAAGTTTAGATTTCAGTGAAATAATAAAACACTTCAGCCGGGAAAAAAAGTCGCAAAGTAATATTTTAATATTTCATAGTTTACATAATCCTCTTCAAGGGGACTTAAAGGTTTCTTTCATATAATTTTAAAAAATGTACTGTAGTGTATTCAAAATATTTTAACTATTCTTTATTTTATTATTATTACCAACCTATTTTCAATTTGATTTGATATTGTTTTATTTCCTATTGTTGTGGGCCCCACCTTATCATATCGCCCAGGGCCTCGCAAGGCCTGGATCCGCCACTGACTGTTGATATATGGTATCTATATTTTAAAGAAAAGTAGGCTCTTTAGTTCGTCACGGAACTACTTGTTTTAGCATTGAAAGCAAATCAATTAACTCCGTCCTAATGTTGTTAATGAGTATGAATACCCAAGTGTGGTGAGTAGAGATTAGTCCATAAGACACAAGACCTGCTTGATCATTCAGTGCCTTCATCGCGCGTGAAGTACTGTACTGTACACTTGCCAATCTTGATGCAGAAGACTCCTCAGCTGTAGGGAAGTACCTGTAATCTACACGCACCTTCCCGAATGTACAATGAGCGAATATGACTCTGGGAATGTGAAGAATGTTCCTTTCTCATTACGAGTGCAGTAGTACTGAGGCGCCGACAACGCGGGTGTTCCGAGTACTACGATGCTATAATTTTGCCCTGAAGGGATCATTAACGTGCCATTAAATCTACCAACATGATTCCCTTGTATTTAAGCACCCTCAAATTCCAACAGACTGCGCCTTGATTCGATCTTGCAACCTTGAGCACAGAGCGTTAATGCTACAACACGCAGCCAACCAGATAGAGATTTAACAAGTGTTTATCATATCTTCCCGCCAACACTAATGGAATAATAAGAAGAAAGAAAAATCATTCGGAAAATACTAGGAGCAAGACTCACTCCTGACGGGTACCGACTACAGTCAATCAAGACAACTGAAAAATACCCAAACATCGAAGTCGACATCAGAAAAAGACGATTGAAATTCTTCGGGCACATAAAAGGAATACTAGATTACATATCATCACTCTATAGTACAACACCATGGATGAAAGAAGTACAAAAAGACATGCGAACCGCTTACATAACCGACACATCAGACAGAGACTCCTTCCGTAACAAAGTGAACAACTGGGAAATCCAACCAGAGCAAGCAAAACCAACACCTTACAGACCTCAATGGTCTGACGAAAGAAAATTGGCATTCTCCAACAGGATGAAACAATGCTGGCCATATAAGAAGAACGTCTAGAATTGAGTCAAAATGCTTAACGCTTTCCAATATTGGGAAAATACGCTGTAAATAAATAAATAAATAAATAAATAAATAAATAAATAAATAAATAATAACATTTAAAGTAGGAGTAATGATTCATGCAGAAGTCATTTCAACACTGAGATTTGCTGATGCCATCGTCATCCTAGTCGATTCAACAAAGGATTTAAATTATTTTTAAACGGTATGGACTCCGTCTTGAGGAAATAATTCATGATAAAAATCAATAAATGTAAAATAAAAATAACGGAAAGCAGACGAAATAAATCAGAAATCAGAGAAAACTGTTGACACAGACAAAGGCTTTTTAATGTTTAAATCTATATATATTTGAAGTCAACAAATTTCTTTCCTGTAGAAATACTTTCATCGCCCGAGCCAACCTACTTTTTATATCCTTTGTCCATCACTGGTTATTTTGCTTCCTAAGTGCAAACAGTTGACCAAGTAAACTGCTCTCACCAGGACCGTGCAAGACTCAACCAGATAAGTAGCCTGTACAATACAATCTGAATTGACCATTTACAACAACCACATATTCACTACAAACAAGCAAATTGCGGAGGTCAATCACCACTTCCAGTATCTCCACAAAACATCACACAGACTACAACTAACAAATAATGACGAGTTGCAATATCTTAACTAGGTTCGATCCCCGGCTCCACCAATAGATAAAATTCTTGTCTGAGAGCTTGAACGACGAACACTCAGTAGTGATGGGTTCGATTCCCACCTCAGCCCTCCTGGAAGTGGTATCCGTGGTTTTCCACGTTTACTTCAGGGAAATGCTGAAATGGATCCTAACATAACGCCATCCATGGTCCATTCGTTCTCAATCCTCACCTGAATTACAGATACACACTACCATGGTGTAATTATACGTACACCATGCACACTACAGTACTATCTGTGATTTCATTAGCAGAATATTTGAAATTCAACAAGATTCTTAGTGTTTCTGATAGCTAGCCTTTAACGGCTAGACTAGAACCACAACTGTTGAAACGAACGATGCCGCGATGTTTGCTTCAGTCGAGTCGCAAACGGGGTCAGAAGCTCTTTCTAGGTATTTTAATAAACCTTCGTCATATTTTTTAAATTTAACATAGGCTACATAAACCTGGTGTCTATAATTTTAAAGAATGTGATTTGTATATTAGTATATTGTATTGATATTTTCCGCTCAATGTGCATTTCTTTATCTCGTTTCATTTACATTTGGGCCTTATTTGGAACGGTTGTTCCTAATGAGGCCTGGCTTCGGTGGCTTAGTTGGTAGCATGCTGAGATTCTATACCCAAGAACGCGGGTTCAAACCCAGCTAAAGTCTTCGGATTTTTAAGAGCGTTAAAAATCCCTCAGTATTCGTTCTTTCGGAGGGGAAGTAAGGCCGGCGGACCCATGTCATAGATTTATGGCATGTAAAAGAAACTTCCACTAAATACAATTAAGTGAAGCTAAATTTGTAGATTAGATTTGATTAAAGCTCTATTAAGTTCCAAAGTTTGCCGCAAGGTGCCGGTTGGGGTGCCATCTAGTAGCTAAGTTCACAGCTAGGTGTCGTTGACGGTAGCATTTGGTAGCAAAAGCATGAACTACTTGAAATTGATCGTTTGCAATCCTCACCTGAATTACAGAAAACACATTCTAATTGCCTACAGCCATCACAATTAACACCGGTTATCAGACAGATTCTACACACACCCAAAGTACACGGGGCTACATGACCGCGTTGTCCCAGCCCCTAAACTGAGGAACGAACCAACCAACCAACCTAATAAGGTCCGTTACTCACATTTTAAATATTGTATTATTAATGAAATATTCTCCAGTGATTCTAATATCAACCCATGTTTCCATTACTGCTTGCCTTCAAAATTTAATTAAATTCAGGACAATGTTCAGATTTGTTACCCTTTTAGTAAAAATACAACAAATCTTTAAACGTTAAGTGGGCCTTGTTTTGTACATTTGCCTTACAGACAATAAGACAGACAGGTTACCACACTAATTTTACACGCACACACACAAGTAAACGGGAATGAATGACTATGATGTGCAAACTACTCAAATGAAACAACAACAACAATATATTTCAAATCAATGAAAATATGAGAATTCAGAGTAAGATTACTAGAAAATTCGAGGGAATGAGTAATTTCCTTTATTTGACTCATCCGTGGCCTAGCCGTGCTCATTAAATCGTGCACCACGGCCGCGTGGGCAACAGAAAGTCCGGAAATCGCAGGGATGAATCCCAGCGTTGACAACAGGAATCCTGAGTGTGTTTTCCACGTTATTTTCCACACTCCCTCCAGGCAAAGCCAGGATAGTAGGCTAACTTTTTTCAAGTCCTGGGGCAACTACCCCATCCCTGTCTCTGATACAGTTGGACCACAATTATTACCTGATGGCACTTGGACTACATCATGCTGCCCATGAGTGTAAGTACGATGCTAGGTGTAACCGCTGTGGTGGTCCTCACCACCATAGCGAATGCACAATGCCCAGGGATGCCCCCGCGTGTGTAAACTGCGGGGCGGGGCATGCCGCGTCCTATTCAGGATGTAAGTACATCAAGGATGCGCTTACACACCAACACAGGCAGTGGCAGCGCACCAACATGCCAAGAAACATTCCCTCCCTACTGTCACTCCCCATTTCTCCTCCAAGTCCTCCATCAAGTCATATCACAAGCCAACATTCAGCCCTCACAAGACGTATTCTTCAAATACTTCAACACATAGTCTCCGTTACTCTTTAAATTACCCCTCACTCACTCTGACAGCACTCAAGTACACTCCTCATTACCCTCTTTGTCCTGCGGTACTGCCTGGCCACGGCCGGCCCACCTGGGTTAGTGCCCTGCGGCCCACGGGTTTGATCTCTACCTCTCACATTACCCCTCACTTGCCCCGCGGCCCTGCTGTGCGTCTGCTCAGGTGACCGGCCACGGCCGGCCCACTTGGGATGGTGCCCAGTGGCGGGGCCCTCTGCACGATGCCTCTGGGATGTTGTTACTGCCCTACTCTTCCTTCTTGTCTCCTGCAACCATTAAGTACGCTACGAGCCCAGGCTCGCTTTGAACTTTATGCAATGCTGCATCTCACTTCTCTCTAAACTACCAATTTCCTAAATTCCTACTCCTTCCCACCACCCTAACCTCAGGTCATATTCTGGCCAGTTTGACTCAAATGTACCAAACCCAACATCCCAATTCCATTAAGTTAAAAATTAAACCAGTTCCTACCCTTGATATAGCACTAAAGGCCCCTAGATGGGCTGAGAGGCAAAACTGCACGCAACGAAGCCGGCTATCGCCAGCTTCGCTTGCATGGGTCATGTCATGATGGCACATGCCTAAGCAACGCGTTCCATGGGTGGGCGAGACCATGTGCTGCAGCGTGATTAACCCTTGAGAACTAGCGTGAAAAAATATAACACGAAGACTGGCGCAGGGTCATTTTGACCCATAGGGTGTCATTCCCTTTTTGTTGTAGTCGTACGGATTTTAATTAAGAAATTTTTACACCTGGTGTCTTCCTATGAACTATTCCCAATATAAAATGAGGTACATTTATATTTTTCAAATTTAACATGCGGAAAAATGACAATATTTTTCGTAACAGTATGGTTGATTGGTTGGTTCCTAAGCTTAGGGGCTGCGACAACGCGGTCATGTAGCCCCGTGTACTTTGGGTGTATGTAGAATCTGTCTGATAACCGGTGTTAAATGTGATGACTGTATTAGTGTGTGTTATCTGGTTTTTTTTTTATTCAAGTACGGACTGCAGACTTTTTTGAATTTTTCAAATAGTTCCTACTTTTGCCGCCAAGCTCCACCGTCAACGACTACTAGTTCAGAACTTAGCTACCAGACGCCACCACAGTCGGCTCTTGGCAACGAACGTAGGAACTTAAGAGCGTTGTTTACATTCTTAACCTATACAATTTAGCTTCACACAGGTGTAATTAGTGGAAGGTTCTTTAACATGCCATAAATCTATGACATGGGACCACCGGCTTTACTTCCCCTCCGAAGGAAGGTATACTGAGGGATTTTAACGCTCTTAAAAAATCCAACGACTTCGGCCGGATTTGAACCCGCGATCTTAGGCATAGAAGCTCAGCATGCTACCAACTAAACCACCGAAGCCACTCATAACAGTATAATTGACCTTGATAGTGGTGGCAAAGCAGTGATCTCAATTGTTTTGAACACCGGAGCTAATGACCAAGGTGTCCCTAAACCCTAAACATGGATCAACATGAACGTGAGCTATGTGATTGAGGTGCACCAAAATAGGTGTATTTTTCCCCTTATTTTTCACAGATTGTCCCAACTAACGTAAGCCGAAAATTGTCACGCGAGGACTGGCGCCTCGGGTAAATCTGACCCGACCGTAAGTAATATAGAAATAACTTGAGTGTTACAAAAGCTATGAACATGTTACTTTTGCGGAGTGAAGTTCAAGGCTAGCAAGGTAGGCAGAGTAAGCGACAGGATATAAGGGTTGACCAAAACGAAAATATAGAACATTATTTAAGCCTCGGGTCAAAAATACCCAAGCGCGATTCCTCGCGGGTTAAGTGGGAAGGAACGTTCACTTGTCTCGTTGCTACGGAAATGTTCACATCGGCTCCTACTGAAACTGTAGCAGTATTGCACGTCAGTGGGTCTCCCAGGAGCAAATCAGCAGTAATCCCCTCCATTACCTTCCTTCTCCACCTTTCCCCTCTCCGCTCAGAGGTGTGCGCAGATTTGCACCATCAGTAGAGGCATGATTTTTTCGCATAACAATAAACGCGACCAAAATATTTTGAAGCGATTTTGCGATATCTTATGAATCATATATTTCTGGTTAAGAAAATAAGGATATTATGTTCGCGAATTAAAGCGATAAGACCATTTGAAAGTGAAATCCAATTATTTCGCGATAAACGCGATATTACAGCGAAATCAACAGTGAATAACGAGCTTGAAATTTTATTTCAAGATTATGTATTGTACCCAACTGGGGTTGGTACAAGAGCCGACCATCGGATCTCTGAGATGTAAAGATGCAGTTTATGTCACACCGAGTAGTGGACCTAGCAGAGGGTTACGTCAACCATATGTGAATCACGCCTCACAGCTGCATTATCGAGACCAATTTAATGGAGTAATAAATATATTTATCAATGGCAGGAGCCGAGAAATATAAACAAGATAAGAATAATTCTGCTTACTCATAAGCGATAAGCCACTTGCAAGAAGTCATTAAAAATCTTAATATAAGCGAGTCTTAATCTAATTTATGATAGCATAACTGTCAAGGTCAAGAGACCAACGCAGCATTAATTGCGATATGAGAGTCAGGGAGATCCCCAAACAAATGTTAATCAGTGTTAGGGAATAACATGACAGAGAAATAATACTATAGTCAAATAGCAAACGTATGGTCATACATAGAGACCTTATCTTTTCATGGGTTGCCAACCATGAAAGCTGACATGGAGAAAAAATTGCATCGTCAACATGACATCATTGATAGTTAAAACGCAAGAATACGGGAGTTAAATAAAGTCATCCACCGGCCCCGTAGCGAGGATAATAATCATTTTAATTAATTAGAAATAAACGTATGTTTGAAAATAACTCTGCATGAAATAAATGTTAAAATTAGCACATTCTACAGTAGCACACAACGTTTCAAGCAGGTGGAAGCCTAGATGGAGAAACTAAGGTCTGCATTGAGCAGCGAACTACATTTTTGTAGATTTGAATAAATAGAGGCTAGGACGAAGCAAAGGCATGCAGTCTTACAGTGGACTCCGAATGCAGGAGCACTGCATCACATCAGTTGCAGCTCAGTCAGGCCCGGAGAGGCTCTGCGCGATTTCATACAGTACATAGTATACAGTACGCAGTATCATAGTCTGCCAGGATGGAAGTTCGCAGTCATGTTGATAAAAACTCATCGCACTCCTCTATGGAGATGTCGCATCGAGTAACTCAGTTCGTTACCGACCGCTTAAGTGGATCGTGTTAAGTCAAGTTAACAAATCGTCAGTATCCGCGGTTTCAACGAATAGTTCGTATGTGCGTAGTAATATAAACACGTCACATCATAAAGTACTGTTTTTTAAGTGATCACTAAAGCACTTGTGCTAGATCAGATAAATGTTTACGCTACACGGAAACCGTGACAAAAATAAGTTGCACCGCGTCGAATTCTAGAACATTACTCAGCTAGAAAGCACAAGTCCTGATCAGTAGAGACGCTACTCTGGAAGTCATCGGTTCGAGACTATAGACAGGTCTTCGTAAAAGTCAAGTGAAGTAAAGTGACCACATTATTAAGGGTCAGATACTGGAACGGAATCCAAAAATTCAAGTAAAGGGACACGGGTTCGATACCCAAAGCGTATTCAGTGAACTTTAGCGAAGCTACAGTGTGTCCAACAGGGACGTAGCCAGAAAAACATTATCGTAAGAGAAAGAAAATAAATCTCGTCGCAGTATAAAAAAAGACAGATTACGGTCAAGAATTAGAAGGATCGCAGGTTCGATAGACCGCCATATAAGCGTAGGGGCAAGTGAAGGACACTTAATCGCTTATAAAAACGATAAGGGAAGCCGAAATAGACTGTTAAGAAGACAGGACAGAGACTAAAATCCAGTGAAGAACTAGGAGCTGTTCGAGCTATCTCGCGTCCAATGCAGGGCCTGAGATTTCATCAAGGCGTCGATCGCCGATAGGAAGTGCCGAAGATCACTGAGATATGGTGAAAAAGGTGCAGTGTAAATAATATTAAAGAAATATATTTTTAGTGTTAATATAGTGTTTTTATAGAGTAATAATGTGTTTAAATGTAAGTGAAGGTCGATTGGGCCTAAGTGAAATGCAGTTCACGAAAGAAAGTGCCATGGAAAAGTGCTAGATATGCAGTTAGATGGGTGAATCCGTCTAAGAATGAAACAAGAGCAGCACACGGGTGAGTCATGATTTTTCATTAAAATTTGCAGCTGTACTATGCACTGACCCAGTAAAATCGATCGTTGACTAGGGAGTTTAACGATTGATTCACTGGGTAGTTGAATACACTAAAATGATTGAAATGTTGGGATAATAATAGTGGATAACCGCGAGGATGACCTCGTAGAAATAAATATACAAATGGGATCAGTAAATATAAAGTAATAGACACCCAAGAAATGAAATAATAAGTAATAAATGATTTGAAGGGAGGAATCGAAATAATAACCTAAATGGCTTAGAATTTTTGCCACGGTAAAATTAGGTTATGAAATAAATACGCACCATAATGACATCGTTAAAAGTCAAAAGGATAAGGAAAAATAAAAATAGTGTGATTTTATACCATATAATCAAATGGTAAATAACTAAGTGTTGTGGTAAAAATAATTGAAAATCTGAAATGATAATAATAATAATAACGATTATAGAGCTGTTACACTCTAAAAATAAAGTTGCGGTTAAAATCGTAATAAGGAACTCAAGTAATAAAAACGTAACGGAATAAATAATATCTTGACGTATTGTTGTCAAATTGATCAATTTATAAATCTCTAAAAGTAATTGGTGGAGTGAAACACCCAAGGGGGAAATGTATTATTGTAGGCTCTCAGGCCAAAGTTGTGAAAATAAAATAATAGGAAGACCGAGGTCTTACCGCTATAAAATGAAAGATTATACAAGAGATTAAATAAATCGTGAATATCCAAGCAAAAATCGTGTTGCCGAAAAGGCCTAATAGCTTCGAGCTAATAAATATGCGTTAATCAGGATATATTTATTCGGGAGATGGAGAGTATCGTCGAAATAACGTGGATGAACGATTCCCATTAATGTATTGTTGTTGTATGAAAACGTCGTGTTATATTGTGTAGGTGAAATTCCCACTAAAGTATTGCCGTATTGAAGCGCCGGAAATGATAGTTACATGTGAGTCCCGCCAAATTGGATAGTGTTCCTGGCCTGGCATTGTTATAATAAAATATTGTAGGCAATAATCGTCGAAATGAAGCGTCGTAAATGATAGTTACATGTGAGTCCCGCCAAATTGCATAGTGTTCCTGGCCTGGCATTGTTATAATGAAATATTTTAGGCAATAATCGTCGAAATGAAACGTCGTATGTGAAATATGCAAGTAAGTCCGTTGGATAGATAGGTATCCCGATCAGGCATTGTTATAAATATAGTGTTGTGATAAGACGTCATACAAGTTGTTATTAAGGTTGGTGTAATCAACTATTATACATCCTCTCCGAAATAAGTAACCAATATCCTGAAGACACGAAATGTTGATGTTAACAATAATAATATTAATAATAATAATAATAATAAAAGCGGAAACAAATAGCTGCCTTAGAAATGAATTTAAGTCTTGGAAATCAAATGGTTGAATAGTAAATAACAGTATAAAGCATGGCAGTCGGCGAGACGTCATAAATCAAGTGAAGTGTCAAAGGAAGAGGGGGTAGCTATTGGAGCCTGACCTACCCTAGTGAGTGAATGAAAGAGGCCATTTAACGAGTTCCGCGGTCAAGTAGGGTCTAGCAGAGACTAAGGCCACTATATGAAAGTTTTTATTAAAAGGTGCAAGCTCAAAATAACCTATAAAATCATAATGCTGAGATTGAGACCATTCTCCAGAATATAAGTTTAAAGTGTTTATATAGATTTTGACGGATTTTGTGAAATATTTTTATTGTTGATAAAAGGATTCCTTCCTCAAAAAAGAATGAAATAACGGGTTATGAAACAATATAGTTTTAATATGAATAAAGATCCCACTATGATAAATAACACAGTGCATGGTAAAATGCTGAGGAAAAATCACCTGATGCATGGAAAGTAACTGGTGGAATAAGGGTTCGAGCAACAGACATGGCATGTTTTGAACAGTATTTTATTATGTTTAAAATCTAAGGCTTTGTGGAGAAATATTATTAAGATCCAAAGGACTTAATAAATGATAAATAAATAATATTTAAGTAAACATAAAGGATAAAGAAACCCTGAAGGGTAAATGAAATGAATGTAAATGTCGAAAGCCTTGGAGAGATTATATGATTTTAATGACGCCTGAGTGAAATAAACTAAAAATGGTAACAGTTTAATTTAAGCAAGACAAAGTATTTACGAAACTTCCCGGAACAATGAAGTGACGTTATAGTGAATTTTGATGAATTTTTAAATTGTGATTTTTATTTCATGAGTGACACTTGAAGAGACAATACCAAGTGATATTGATTTTGATATGTTTTGAGTGAATATATTTTTCTTCTATGGAATAAATAATTTGAGTAGCCCGGTTGCAAAGGCCGCTAAGTGCATTATAAATGAAACCGAGTAAATGACTAAAAACTGCTACGACCAAACTATTTAAGCTAATACAATATCTTTTAACCCTGAAAATCAACATAAAAACATTTATTATTCAGTTTAAATCTGTGAAATCTGCGGTTGGATCTTCTGTCCCAAATCATACATTAAAATATTGACTTAGCGGTTTTTGGACACGTTTTGTGCAGTTAGCGACATTTGCACCCGTCAGGGCGAGTCTTTAATGAAATTTCGGTTGCAAAACCCGCTATTTTGTTGTTTTACGAATGACATTTGGATGAGATTTTTAATAAAGAACTACTTTAGTTCCAATGTGGTTTATTAGGAAAAATATATTTTGAAAAAATAGAACACGTTGGGTGCGATAAAAGGATTTTTTAATACATCTTATCACCGTGCAACGTCTTTTAGACAAAATAAAAATTGTTCAAATAATAACATGCACAAAACAAGGAAAATGGCCCTTAAGTTAGGTCAGGTCATCCTCGACACCGTCCATCAGCTCAAAATCTGATGGATCTTCGTCTACTTCCTCTTGAGGTCGGACGATCTTGTTGCGAATGGCTTCTTGCTCCTGGAAGATCTCATTGAAAAAAATTGGGTTGCCGTTCGTTGGCCAGTTTTCGCCGAAGTGCACCCTAAAGGCCGTCGAACGTATTCTAGTTTAGTTTCTTTGATTGCAACACCTACTTGAATTGGTGAGGGACCAGGATGTTTGTTAAAATTCGTTCCTCTTTTCATGATCCTCTTCCCCTCACCAATCTCAACATTGTAGAATGGTTCCCCTTGGACCGGATATGTTTTATTTTTTCTTTGCCAATTATGAACACGATTTTCTGCGCTTTTTGGAATTGGAAATGCCTACTACCGGGATTTTTTTTACCGTGTCACCCGTATACTCTTTCCAATCTCTAACAGGACATTCATTTTGTCCCAGGAGAACTATAGTCGCAAATTTCTCAATACGCTTGATGTATCAGGAAGGATGTTCAAATACACTCACTTTACGAAGTTGTCGTTCAATATTTCAAAAATCTCTGTCAGGTGGGATAAATGAGTGGCCCAATATTGGGTACCATATCTGTATTTCCTCTACACATCCATCTAGCAGTAACGAGTGAGATAGCATGCTGATCATAGTCTCGTCTTTGTTCTGACCCTCACAGCCTAAGTATTTTGCACCTCAAACATTTATGCTAGCCAGTTTGTGATGAACTGCCGGCACTTTTTGGTTTGATCTTTTGGTATGTTAATGTTCTAACCAGACGTAAGAAGTTGTTTTCAACTCCAATATCAACGGGTTCAACTACTTCAACTTGCACTATTCCTCGCACTACTTCTGCCATTTCTGTTCTTCCCTGCATATTTAAAACATCCGCTGTAGCATTACAGTCTACAAATGCAATAAATGCTTCACTTAAATACACAATATCATTCATTTCTCTGGCAAGAACAACTTGTCGATCAACTGTGCTTTTACACAGTGTATTTTGACAAGGCAGCATATCATTGTTGCGTGCGCTTCCTCAGTAGTGCAGCCAACCCAAATCCGAAACACAAAACTATCCTTCCAGATCGTAATAAAATCAATAATAATTCTTTATCGTAAAAGAGTTTTGTGGGAGGAATATCGGCAGTTCTTGCACCAGTTAGCGTATTTTGCAGCTGAATGAGGCAAGGCAGACGCCATACTTATGGAACATAGCGGTCTTTGGACACGTGGAACATTAAACTGGCTTTGCAACCGTAGCCAACATGTATTTAGTGGTTTATGCAAACGAACGCGATTTTTGTTGGCCATTTCAAACGGCTGTGAGCGGGTTATGCACCCTGAAACTTATTCCGTCGTGTAGCCAGTTAAGAGACGAACGTGACGGTGTGCTCAACTCAAAATCGACAAAAAGTGCACCTAGCGGACTTTGCATCTGGGCTACTCATTTAAAATTGTAATGTTGAGTTTTTCATCTATCCTTGTGAACCTTGAGTATTCCATATCGGATGTTAGGTCAGTGGTGGAGGGAACGTTACGCGCCCCGATACCGCAGTAGCCAAGCCGAGTACTGACTGAGCATCCTCCGTATAAACGGGCACAGTATGAAGAGAAAGAGCAGAGCGAACAACGATTCAACAAGTTGAAATAATTCAGTCAATAATAATAATAATAATAATATCGTATAGCCTCGGGCGCCGGGTACAAGCTTTGTAATTTGACACCCAGAGGGTGGCTAGCATGTCGAATTTCGTTGTTCCTAGAAGCACTATGAAAGTCAAGGAGGTTAAATATCTAAGCTCCTTGAACACTATTGCGCTTTCTAGTAGAGAAATGAGGAACTTTGTGTTGGCGGAAACTCCCTAGATTAATTTTATCATTATGAACACGGCCTACTGAATTCAAATGGGTTCTTTGACATGCCAACATCGTATGACATGCGTGTCGTATTTTTGCTGCCTTTCAAAAATCACTTACCATGGCCAGGAGCGAACCTGCAAGCTTGGAGTTAGTAGACCGACACGCTAACCACTCACTCACCGTGGCAAGCTATTCAGTCAATACCATCATTAAAATTATTGCAAAATCAGGAACATAATAAAATAATATTGGATGCTTACTAGTAATTTATACATCTACAATTCATATAAATAATTCAGAACCACAACAATGAAACCTTTAATGATTAATTTTAGAATTTTATTCAAGCGATACAGCAATATTTATTTCGCGAAATAACGCGAAAATTGGTATCCTTCTCGCGAAATCACTCAAGAATTAGTGTGAAAAAATCATACCTCTACCCATCAGGTAGCCTATTTATTTATTTATTTATTTATTTATTTATTTATTTATTTATTTATTTATTTATTTATTTATTTATTTATTTATTTATTTATTTATTTATTTATTTATTTAGCGTATGGCAACTGAAGAGCAACTAATATACAAAGTTTACAAATACTAAAAATCTACAAGTTAATGTCTAAGTCATTAATCCATTGAAGGGCTGAAGCCGTCACTTCAAAGAAATCTTCTGGGCTTCCAGAATAAGCTCGTCTGCTGCAGGATGTTACAATGTGTTTGATGGTCTGGTGTTCCCTGCCAGTCACATTGGGATGATGCTGCCAATCCCCATTGGTGGAGGTTCTCTGCACAAATGCCATGGCATGTACGGAGCCTGTTAAGTGTCTTCCAATCACGTCGCGGTAGTTCCATACCAACTGGCTGTGTACCTGTTCTAACGAGAGCCTCGTAGTCCTCATGTGCAGCACTAGTCAACATTCGTGACCATTTCCTGTTCATGTTGAATTTCATTGCTTGCAACAATTCTGCCAGTATGATGGGTGGCCGTCTGGATTTTAATCGGCTTTTTCTAAGTACAGGTACATCAGAGTGGATTGGAAGCTGAGGATTGATAATTATCTTTTTATATTCATCTAGGAGGGCGTTCTGTCTCCGCAGATTTGGTGGCGCTATGTGACTTAGAGGCGGTAGCCAGTGAAGAGGAGTAGACTTTATGCACCCTGTTATTCTTCTCATTGCCACATTTAGCTGGACAGGTATTAATAGGAGTATACGCACACTACTATACTCATCACATAAATACAGGTAATCAGACAAGTTCAGCACACACACAACTACACGGGGCCAGGGGCGTATATAAGGGGGGTGCTGAGGGAGCTCCAGCCCCCCCCCCCCGAAAAAAGCCAGTAAAAATTAAGAAAGTGTTGCTTTGGTAAAGGCATAATATAATTGTAAATTTGGTTGTACCTTAATCTTAACTTAATGGCTGAGTTATAAACAATATTAAGATTGAAATTAGACTAACTCGTGGAGTAGTGGCTAGCATTCTTGGCTGCCGCCCCGGAGGTCCGAATTCGATCCCCGGCTCCGCCAATACATTTTAATTCTAGTCTGAGGGCTGGAACGGGGTACACTCAGTCTTTTGAGGCAAAACTGTGAATTCCACAGCATGGTACTTTTGAGAAATAAATTATCAACTTGTAAAAAAAACTGTTTACCTTTCTGCTTAGTAAATTGACAAATATATTTGCCATTCATACTCCATATATGATAATAGAATATTCATTAAGTATAAATTTTATTTGTGTGTTGTGTTGTATTTTACAACTTTTTTGTATTACCGCTAATTGTAGGCTATATAAACTTTGAATCTTATCTAAAATAATTACACAATGTTATATGCTCTAAGATATTGGTTAATATTTCTGGGTATTTTGTGGTGACAATCCCCTGAGAATACTCACAATTTTCCAGGATAGTCAGCCCACCCCGAAAAAATGTGTATATACGCCCCTGCACGGGGCTGATGTCCAGGATGTTCCAAGCCCCTTAAATGAATTCACAACAACAATAATATTAATTTGACCATCATTGCTTTACATCCACCAGATGACTAGATTTGTGAGTATCCGCTGTGTGGTCTCAGTAGCTAAAGGTGAGGGCTTATTACTATGACTATGAGGCTGGTCGTGCCAATCTGTGTGTGGTGTGACTGGTGCCAGATCTCTTGGCGCGTGCCAGCGGCTCTTTTGTTTTCTGTGTCATCTCGTGCTCCACCAGGAATGTGCACACTCACATAAATCACCCCACACTTAGGGGTGGCTCTTGACACACTTCGTGCGAATATCTAATTCTGTACTCTTCTTCGCGTTGTCGTAATCAATTGGAGGTGTTGAAACAATAGCGTGACAAATCCACTCTTGTGGGCCTCAAACGCTGGACTTTCTTCTAGAATGATGATGATGGTTATAAACTCGTGTAGCCCACTGACCTAGCGCAAGTCTTCGAAATTGACTCCACTTAGGCGACTTGCTACTCAACTATACCGTCCCAGCATCTCGAACCAGAATTATATTTCTTGGCTGAGCCAAGAATCCAACCCGAGCCTCTGGAATGATAGCCAACAATAATAACCACTCCTCACGAGGCGTACATGATGATGTTTATTGTATCAAAGGGCTTTAACATCTAGAGTATCTGCTCCTAATGACGAGGAATGTGGTTACTATACAAATAGCCTACTATTACTAACTAACTAACTAACCAACTACCTCACTGACTTCGTAACCAACAACATAACTATGTCACTAACTACGTAACTAACTGAATAACTACCTATGTCACTAACTACGTAGGCTACCTAATTGCGTAACTGACTGACTATGTCACTAACTAGCCATGTAACTAATCACGTAATTAACCAACTATTTAACTATGTAACTAAATGACTGACTAACTCACTAACTACGTAACTAATTATGTATCTAACTGACAGACTGACTGAATGGTGGGCTGACTGATTGACTTACTCACTCACACACTCACTTACTTACTTACTTACTTACTTATTTACTTACTTACTTACTTACTTACTTACTAGAGCTTCTGCATGCTCTCACTAAAAGAGATGGTTCTTTCTTTATTCGTGTCAGAAGAACCTATAGATTAATATACAGAGTTAAACTACGGAGACAGATGAATATAAATGAAAATCTCTACTTTGTATAAAACTAAGTCCCCGATTCTTGGTTGTCACGGATAATCTCGATAACCACTGGATGGATTTTGATGCTGGTTTCAGCATTGTGTCAAGGATAGAGGCTATCGAGGAAGTTTTCTGTAGAAAATAATGTATTTATGATCAAAGGAAGTCAAGTAGTAACGATTTCAGTGAAGTGATAGAATCGAAAAAAGACCTGGCGTTCGTGCTGTTTTTAAGCTTACGCTGGGCAATCCGTTAATACACACATCAAAAAAAGTTTTGCATCACCTCGGTTCCAAGAGTTCCGGAACCGTTAAATACAAAGAGAATAGTGATCAACACAAACAACATTTCAGCTCGTTTTATTGCTCATGAGACCCACACATTGCATGTTGTACCAGCATACAGCTAGACTTTCAGCATTTGTGGTCCAGATTGCAGTACACACCACTACCTCTAATACCCAGTAGCACGTCCTCTTGCATTGATGCATGCCTGTATTCGCCGTGGCATACTATCCACAAGTTCATCAAGACACTGTTGGTCCAAATTGTCCCACTCCTCAACGACAATTCGGCGTAAATCTCTCAGAGTGGTTGGTGGGTCAAGACGTCCATAAACAGCCCTTTTCAACATATCCCAGGCATGTTCGATAGGGTTCATGTCTGGCGAACATGCTGGCCACTGTAGTCGAGCGATGTCGTTATCTTGAAGGAACGCATTCACAAGATGTGCACGATGAGGTCGAGAATTGTCGTCCATGAAGACAAATGCCTCTCCAATATTCTGCCGATATGGTTGCACTATGGGTCGGAGGATGTCATTCAGGTATCGTAAAGCCGTTTCGGAGCCTTCCATGACCACCAGTGGCGTACGTCGGCCCCACATAATGCCACCCCAAAACATCAGGGAACCACCACCTTGCTGCACTCGCTGGACAGTGTGTCTAAGACGTTCAGCCTGACCAGGGTGCCTCCAAACACGTCTCCGACGATTGTCTGGTTGAAGGCATATGCGACACTCATCGGTGAAGAGAACGTGATGCCAATTCCGTGGGGTCCATTCAGCATGTTGTTGGGCCCATCTGTACCGCGCTGCATGGTGTCGGGGTTGCAAAGCTGGACCTCGCCATGGACGTCGGGAGTGAAGTTGCGCATCATGCAGCCTATTGCGCACAGTTTGAGTTGAAACACGACGTCCTGTGGCTGAACGAAACGCATTATTCAACATGGTGGCATTGCTGTCAGGGTTCCTCCGAGCGGCAATCCGTAAGTAGCGGTCATCCACTACAGTAGTAGCCCTTGGGCGGCCTGAGCGAGGCCTGTCATCGACAGTTCCTGTATCTCTGTACCTCCTCCATGTCCGAACAACATCGCTTTGGTTCACTCTGAGACGCCTGGAAACTTCCCTTGTTGAGAGCCCTTCTTGACACAAAGTAACAATGCGGACGCGATCGAACTGCGGTATTGACCTTCTAGGCATGGTAGAACTACAGACAACATGAGCAGCGTACCTTCGTCCTGGTGGAATGACTGGAACTGATCGGCTGTCGTACCCCCTCCGTCTAATAGGCCCTGCTCATGCATGGTTGTTTACATCTTTGAGCAGTTTTAGTGACATCTATGAACAGTCAAAAGGACTGTATCTTGGATACAATATACACAGTCAACGTCTATATGCCGGAGATCTGGGAACCGAGGTGATGCAAAACTTTTTTTGATGTGTGTATATCAATATAGGCCTACTATGAGTGTCAGAATTGTTCAGCATGATAAGTTCTATAAAAACGTTCGCGAGAGCATATCTCTATCTTCAATACATCGCCCACTATAAGTGTTTTTACGTTTTCATTTCTTCCAACAATCTCCATTCAATTACTGAGGCGACAGTTTACGAGCTAGCTAGGGATGAACCATTCACTCCAGTTTCACCTTAGCTAGTGGGCGAGCCTATTACCCCAGATACAGCCAGCAGCAAACAATCGAGTCGTGTTGAGTTAAGACTTCAGAGAAGAGTGGTTGTGTTTGGAGTTTCCCTGGAAGTGCGACTCGGCTTTTCTTCATTTCGCCTGTGAACTTTTCATTCCGTAAAATACACAGTCAAGTTAAGATTGGACGGAAGGAGGATTTGTGTTTCAAGCACCTCGCCATTCTTAAATTACATCTGACAAGAATTCGTTGCACATGCATCTCCATGATAATATCATTAATATACCAACCAGCCAGTGATTTTATCCCCATCATGCCGAGACGTAAAACGGATATATGTCGTAGTTCATTGACATCGAAAAGAAAGCGCTCTCTGCTTTCTGCGTATGTTGACGGCTACAAGGTACATTGCCAAAGATGTTGAACTGTCTGCTGCTCTTCATAATAACCTAGGGATGAATCAGTTGTAAAACCCTATTTATGCAGATCCAACTTAGTTCTACGTAGTCCTGTTCAGAGTTCATTTTAGTGCCTTCTATATAGTGTGCCCTTTCAGCAAGAAATATGCAAATCACAGTATGCCAGCAATGCTCAAATCGGGATTTTCGGGGTTATGGTATGTTCTCCCACTCTGTGAATTACACATTTTGGATTAAATAGAGGATACACTTCTAAAATAATAAACAAAATCAACTCATATTATGAAAAATTGAATTAACCAAATATATGGCGCTACAACAAAATAAACAAATAAACTACTGACCAATACTTCTAACTTGTTCAGAGTGAACAAGGAATACATAAAATAAAACAAATGTTAAATCAGAATAAATGGCTTCCTACAAACCAACAAACTTATAATTATTTTCACTTCCATAAAGTATCCCTTTTAAAATTCAAATAATCAAGAGCTCCCAACGGCTCGATACTGTTACATACTCTGTGTTATTCTTATACAACACCTCACTTCCTATTATATGAGTATCTTATAATCAAAACAATATATAATTCTTATTAAAGTACTGTTACTCCTTCACATAAAATTTTGGGGCTTTTCACAATGTTCTTATGTTACCACCTCTCTAAAGTTAACAAATTCACTACAGTGATTGGGAAAACACCTGTGTACTCCCGAGTTATAGAAGACTACTTGAACATGTCAAAAATTATGATCACTCCCGAAATCTAATTGTCTTCCTTGAACTCGTGAATTCCTACATCAATAACATTACATTAGGGATTTATTATTTTGTCTTAAAAGACCATCATCTCATAAGAAAGCAACGATCCGAACTTGCAAGCGGTAATTTTCATCTACAAGAACCTCGGTTCGAATCCCGGGTCATTAACAAACTCTAAACACTCATGGTGTATTATTACTTCAAACAGACGGTCACCCGACCTACCGCACTTCCGTTAATAGTAAGGGTCGGACCGTACCACTCAGCGTGATTTATTGGCCGGGAGCAGGACCCCAAGTCTCGCCCACAGAGACAGGCTACTCTCTGCTTATACAGCTATTTCTTATACGCAGTTCTTTGAACAGACCTGGCTTTTCATTCATTTATTTTAACAACATTATTTAGGTTCATAGACCACTCTCGTAACCTTGGCATTTATTAATTATGAAGTGTCCTCATTGATGGGTAAGAATAATTCAATACAACAACAATATTTAGGGGCTTCACACAAACGAACCTGGGTTCGATTCTTTCACTGCCTCGGGAACCATATCCCATACTGGAGGACTTTACAACATCCGCGACTTAGGGCGACCTTTGTCTAACCTGCGCTCATAATACAATAAATAGCACCCTTTTATAAAATACACACAACGGCCTCGTGATCATATCACTATATGGAGGACTTATCATAGCTCAATTACCGCAATCAACTGCCCCTCATAATTAATTTACCAAGTATATTTAGGTTCAACGCCTTCCTAGCGTGACAAATTACTTCAATGCGCGACAATGCGCTATACATTACTTTACGGCCAAGTGTCTTCCAAAGAACTGATAAATTCAAAATCAACCTTTGATCTACATCTCAATTTTTATATTAATCCTCTCCCGTGGCAATAATCGCTATACTTTAAGACCATGTATTCACAACATGTATTTATTCTTTTACAGGAGCTCAAAAGCCACTACTTTCATATAATTCAACTAAATCTTCATTTATATAATTGTTATTATTATTATTATTACGCTTGCTTTCATATAATTAAATCATTTATCAAATACACTGATATTTTATTTCATACATTTCCTCTAAGGGATTTATTCACTTCACATAATCATTTTATATTTTCTCAATATGTATTTGTTCAGATCGCGCTCTTATACTGTTATTTGTTATTCAAAAACATCCCTATTTCTCATTCTCAGGTGGATTGTACACAAATATTCCCCAACACATAACATAATGAAATGGTTACTTACATGATCTGACGGTCATCGACCGTATTTTCCAACGATGTTTCATCTCGCCCACTTAATGTGTTTAAGCCATCTTGATTAATACCATTTCACACAATGACATTTCTTGACACACATATAACTTATATACCTTAAACACTGGTAACATTTTGAATACAATTCTGTATTCTTCTATTATACACAAATAAAGTCACTAAAAAAATTACTATACTAACACAAATTTTATATATTTACATTACGCTGCTTCTAATCACTGAGGCTTTGATTTGGCCTTACACACGTGATTTCTTGATTCCCGTTTCCAAGGGTGAAACTCTAGATGTCGGCTTCCTATCTGGTAAGAAGTTGAAAGTCTCGATCAATCTACCCCTCCCTGGAACGGTAATTCTTCAGATCCGGTTTCCTGACTATTCGGCTTTATTTTTAACTAGCTCGAAGTCGTTTCTCTCTAGACACTATTTAGTTGGTCTAGATACAGTTTGTCCTATTTACGGCCTCTCGAATATTTATCCGTGACCTATGATTCTCTAGCATTTACTGCTCTTCCTTACTGCTTTTAATCACTGTTCGTTTGTCTCCAGTGAGACAATGTCTTGGATTAAATTTTCCCTTATTATTTTCTTCGCTCTAGACCCTATCTTATTCAGAATACTAGGCGGCCCTTATTTCGTCCGACTCTGATCGGGTTCTTTAACTTTGCTAGAAATGTTCGTTTCTTTATCGTTGGTACTTCAAGCGTTACGATACTTTCTATCGTTTTACTAAATTGTTATTTGAAGACCTATCGCCTGTTCTTTAAAGTTCGCAGCCTATTTTGACTGTAATACGGAACTTTCACTATAAGACTGATACTGGCGGAACTAAATCCTGTACTAGGATTTTCCTAAGTCTTCACACGGCGATACTATGATGATACTTCTCGTACTATGACCTGGACACTGTGATGCAGCACCTCTCCACGAGGTCTGCTGTAAACTGCATTAACGATTATAGTGACACAGTGTCACGCCCGCAGGCTGACAATAACTGCATATACGATGTGATGCAGCACCTCTGCACGAGGTCTGTTCTTAACTGCATTAAATACTGTTGGTTGATCTAGCGTGCGGCGACTTTACGCTCACGAAGACTGAATATCTTTGATGCAGCACCTCCGCTCGCGAAGTGCTCGTAGACTGCATGATGTGCCTGGCACGGCCAGGGCTTTTATACAAATCGGCGACAAAACGATAAATTTCTTGTCTTTTTCAGAACCAACTTTTGAAGTAATGGTCGCACACTTTTGGAAATTATATCTCTGGAAAGCTTGTTTTCTAAACGTAAACTGATTTCTTTGTACGTGAAAATCGATCGTACAATTCTGAGATATTAAATGAAATTTACTCTTGAGGTACGTGGGTGTTGAGGTTGATTTTTAATCCCCTCCATCTCGGGTCTCGGGGAACTTTTTATGACGTATGGCCATGTTTGCACTTCTTTCCTAGGCAATTATTAAAACCTTCTTCTCCACACAAAAATCTCTATTCCGAAATGATTCACAATGATGTATTTCTTTAGTTAATTATATGCTCGTAAGTGCTTTAAATCTAATTATTATTATTCATGCACAACTGCGACGATGCCAATTTACTGCAACGTAAGATCAATTTCCGAAACATGCTCGCAGTCACTCCGAACGGAAAGTTCCACTCGTTCTAATTATAGCCATGATCGGCTCCTATCGGTGCGTCATGCGTGATATCATTTCCTGGCCACCTGGACCCTTACTTCTTGCACAACGTTATGCTCGCCCTCTTGTATAAAATCTTTCTATGTTCCTCTGAAGACTGTATATTTCCTTCCTTCTTTTTACCATAATACATGGATTCGACCCCTTGAACCAATGGTACATGGGTTCATCTCTCCCCTCCTTAGGTAAAAAAAATTCGAAATTTTGAGGAAATTTATTTAAATAATTTTCAAAAAATCTTATTTTTCTTTAGTGTCGAAGCCGTCATAACATTTCTCAGTTCCTTTAGTTTCTTTCTTTTTTCCAAGCCCTTCCTTGTTCTGGCTTGTTTTTTGGGTCTCACACAATTTCCATTCATTCATTTCCCTTAGCGGACGTCCACACTTACGGCTATAAATTACTCGTCTCGTTCGGGTGTTTATGAGTCTCCCCCTAGTCTGGCGCGCGCTCCAAACTTGGGTCAGACAGTTTTTTTTCTTTCTTGTTTCATAGGACGGGCATTCTGCTGGTCTGTTTCTTTCTTCTCAGTTCTGTACTGTCAACCTCTTGACCTTCTTTTAATACTTTACGGGTGCATATAGCCTTAACCCGTTATTTCTCCTTTATTTTATTTTTCTGGACTCGAAGTCTACAGAATCCCATTTGACTATAAGAGCCAGGTCAGTCCTTACCCGACTCTTCTTGGTTTTCTTCCAATTCCCTCATCTCATCTCGAGATGGCATTTTCCAGAAAAATCCTATTTTCTCTTACTCTTTAACGGGTGCATATAGCCTTACCCCGTTAGCTATGCTGGAGTAATCCTTTTCCTTCATCTCGCGTCGAGATGGCATTTTCAAAGAATATTTCATTTTCCTACTCTTCCAATTCCAGAGTTCCTTTAGATCTTCTTTTTCTCTTTTCTTTCTTTTATTCCCTTTCTTTCGACGAATCTTCCAACTGAAAAACGTCTGTGCGTCTTCTTTCTCCAAGGCATTGTACGTCATCTCTAGTCCTCTCCTAGTTTCTATATGGTTTCTCTCATCTTTTAAACCGGCTACAAGTTGCGGTCTTCTTCCTCTTTCAGCATTACTTTCAAAGGCATCTTCTCTCTTTTCTTCATTATTCCCAACAATCTCATCTTTTCCTTTGAGGTTTCCAGGGCTCTCATTTGGATCTCTTTCCATTTCTCTTTTCTTTCGTTGGCAATCCTGATATTTGATCATTAATTCAAGGATCTGTGCTTTCAATTTTTCTTCTTCTAATTGTATCTTATCTTTCTTGTCCTCCTGAATTTCTTCTGGGTTTTCCTTTTCAATTTCTATGAAATCGTGACCCTCTGCTTCCATCTCTGCTTCGACGATAGTTTCTATTATAGTTTCATTTAATTTCTCCGTTTCTTCAGGAATTATTATTTCCGTCTCCCCAACTTTCACTTCTTTTGTTATCTCTTGTTCTGGGTTTATCTCTTGCTCTTCAAGCTCCACTTTTCGATAAAAATGTTCTTCTTCAATTTGCAGCTCATTTTCATTTCGGTTCTCTTCCTGACCTGGAATTTTCATTTCCTCTTGAGTGTCCATTGTTTTCTCTAGAGGAATCTCATTGCTTTTCTCAGTTTCCACTGGAGTCATCACGATTTCTACTTCTTGTTGTTCTTCTTCTTCTCTAACATCAGTTTCGGGCTCTTGCACCATGACTTCTTTTTCTTTTACAATTTCTATTTTATTTCCAGCTTGAATAACTATTTGTTTTGACTGATGGTTCTGTGCTACGATATATTCATCATATATCTTCTGGACGACCTTTACTATTTCGTTATATTTCCGAATCTTGACTTCTCTTACTTCAGCTAATTCCTGAATAGTTATTATCCTATATTGCTCATGCATGCTCATTCTGAAGCAATGCTTCTTATCCCATTCTTTTTTTTATCCAATCTTTCTGTTCCTGAACGTAATTTCTTCGGTCATGCTCTTTGTAAGAGATCTTCCACCCGATCTGACTCCAATGATCTCTCATCTTCCCTACTTGCTCCATTATATCACTTACTTCCTTAATAAATATTTTTAGCGGTTCCCACGGAGCTACTTCTATTTTTCCTTCTTCCTCCATACGTTTCGCAAATTTCTTTCTCGTTTCTATTAATGATTCTTTAACCTTAGGGATTTCATGATATAATTCTTCTAATTCCTGTTTGGGTATCTCAAAGTAATTTTTACCTGCCCTCTTATGAAGTTCGAGTATCTTACCAATTTCCTTGGGAATACTTTCTCTTAGTTTCTTAATTCCCTCTTCCTTGCTTAAGTCTACCACTCTTAAATTCCAAAGTTCATTCAACATCTTATAGTGTTTGTCTCGCATTTCACTAATTATACCCAAGAATTTTTCTATTTCTTTCCAGGTCGCCATCTCTACCTTTTCCTGATCTTGAACGCAAAGACTATCGTTCTTTTTCCCTTCATTTTTCGAGCCTACTTTAACCTGCCTTCCTAAATGAGACTTTAAATCATCTTTATCATTATTATTATCTGTACTGGTTACACATTCCCTTGGAATCGGTTTACATATTTCTCTTCCTATTTGGAGCTCTAAAGGCTCAACTTTTACCCTGTTGTCTGCAGACATGTTACCTTCTCTTCGTGTAACTATGCCTCCAGATGCACGCATGCTTCCTAAAGAAATCTGTACATTTTCTTTTCTTGGGTACTCTTTACCATTTATAGTTTCCAATCTATTTGTACTTCCTACTTCCACAACTTCCAATAACCTCTGCCTTTCTTCACTCAATGACATCTTATAGAGTACAGTGGGCTACTATGCCACATCGCTGGTACATGCTTGAGAGATGGTATTCCGAACTATTGTGTCCCAATTTCATTTTTACCTTATTACGAGTGTTTTCTAAAACGTACCCTTTTGATTATACTCATTCAATGTCAAAACCTTTATGGAAGTGATTTAAAAATTCCAAAAATTTCGAAAAACCATTTTTTTTTTTAATTTTGATTTTTCAAGAAAACTCGGATTTTCCCAAGGAAAACTCATCCCTACGTACTGGGCGCCATGATTATGTTTGCTATTAGGGTGTATGATATAATCATACAGGCCCCACGTTGGAAATTAAACAAATAAACTACTGACCAATAATTCTAACTTGTTCAGAGTGAACAAGGAATACATAAAATAAAACAAATGTTAAATCAGAATAAATGGTTTCCTACAAACCAACAAACTTATAATTATTTTCACTTCCATAAAGTATCCCTTTTAAAATTCAAATAATTAAGAGCTCCCAACGGCTCGATACTGTTACATACTCTGTGTTATTCTTATACAACACCTCACTTCCTATTATATGAGTATCTTATAATCAAAACAATATATAATTCATATTAAAGTACTGTTACACCTTCACTTAAAATTTTGGGGCTTTACACAATGTTCTTATGTTACCACCCCTCTAAAGTTAACAAATTCACTACAGTGATTGGGAAAACACCTGTGTACTCCCGAGTTATAGAAGACTACTTGAACATGTCAAAAATTATGATCACTTCCGACATCTAATTGTCTTCCTTGAACTCGTGAATTCCTGCATCAATAACATTACATTAGGGATGTATTATTTTGTCTTAAAAGACCATCATCTCATAAGAAAGCAACGATCCGAACTTGCAAGCGGTAATTTTCATCTACAAGAACCTCGGTTCGAATCCCGGGTCATTAACAAACTCTAAACACTCATGGTGTATTATTACTTCAAACAGACGGTCACCCGACCTACCGCACTTCCGTTAATAGTAAGGGTCGGACCGTACCACTCAGCGTGATTTATTGGCCGGGAGCAGGACCCCAAGTCTCGCCCACAGAGACAGGCTACTCTCTGCTTATTCAGCTATTTCTTATACGCAGTTCTTTGAACAGACCTGGCTTTTCATTCATTTATTTTAACAACATTATTTAGGTTCATAGACCACTCTCGTAACCTTGGCATTTATTAATTATGAAGTGTCCTCATTGATGGGTAAGAATAATTCAATACAACAACAATATTTAGGGGCTTCACACAAACGAACCTGGGTTCGATTCTTTCACTGCCTCGGGAACCATATCCCATACTGGAGGACTTTACAACATCCGCGACTTAGGGCGACCTTTGTCTAACCTGCGCTCATAATACAATAAATAGCACCCTTTTATAAAATACACACAACGGCCTCGTGATCATATCACTATATGGAGGACTTATCATAGCTCAATTACCGCAATCAACTGCCCCTCATAATTAATTTACCAAGTATATTTAGGTTCAACGCCTTCCTAGCGTGACAAATTACTTCAATGCGCGACAATGCGCTATACATTACTTTACGGCCAAGTGTCTTCCAAAGAACTGATAAATTCAAAATCAACCTTTGATCTACATCTCAATTTTTATATTAATCCTCTCCCGTGGCAATAATCGCTATACTTTAAGACCATGTATTCACAACATGTATTTATTCTTTTACAGGAGCTCAAAAGCCACTACTTTCATATAATTCAACTAAATCTTCATTTATATAATTGTTATTATTATTATTATTATTACGCTTGCTTTCATATAATTAAATCATTTATCAAATACACTGATATTTTATTTCATACATTTCCTCTAAGGGATTTATTCACTTCACATAATCATTTTATATTTTCTCAATATGTATTTGTTCAAATCGCGCTCTTATTCTGTTATTTGTTATTCAAAAACATCCCTATTTCTCATTCTCAGGTGGATTGTACACAAATATTCCCCAACACATAACATAATGAAATGGTTACTTACATGATCTGACGGTCATCGACCGTATTTTCCAACGATGTTTCATCTCGCCCACTTAATGTGTTTAAGCCATCTTGATTAATACCATTTCACACAATGACATTTCTTGACACACATATAACTTATATACCTTAAACACTGGTAACATTTTGAATACAATTCTGTATTCTTCTATTATACACAAATAAAGTCACTAAAAAAATTACTATACTAACACAAATTTTATATATTTACATTACGCTGCTTCTAATCACTGAGGCTTTGATTTGGCCTTACACACGTGATTTCTTGATTCCCGTTTCCAAGGGTGAAACTCTAGATGTCGGCTTCCTATCTGGTAAGAAGTTGGAAGTCTCGATCAATCTACCCCTCCCTGGAACGGTAATTCTTCAGATCCGGTTTCCTGACTATTCGGCTTTATTTTTAACTAGCTCGAAGTCGTTTCTCTCTAGACACTATTTAGTTGGTCTAGATACAGTTTGTCCTATTTACGGCCTCTCGAATATTTATCCGTGACCTATGATTCTCTAGCATTTACTGCTCTTCCTTACTGCTTTTAATCACTGTTCGTTTGTCTCCAGTGAGACAATGTCTTGGATTAAATTTTCCCTTATTATTTTCTTCGCTCTAGACCCTATCTTATTCAGAATACTAGGCGGCCCTTATTTCGTCCGACTCTGATCGGGTTCTTTAACTTTGCTAGAAATGTTCGTTTCTTTATCGTTGGTACTTCAAGCGTTACGATACTTTCTATCGTTTTACTAAATTGTTATTTGAAGACCTATCGCCTGTTCTTTAAAGTTCGCAGCCTATTTTGACTGTAATACGGAACTTTCACTATAAGACTGATACTGGCGGAACTAAATCCTGTACTAGGATTTTCCTAAGTCTTCACACGGCGATACTATGATGATACTTCTCGTACTATGACCTGGACACTGTGATGCAGCACCTCTCCACGAGGTCTGCTGTAAACTGCATTAACGATTATAGTGACACAGTGTCACGCCCGCAGGCTGACAATAACTGCATATACGATGTGATGCAGCACCTCTGCACGAGGTCTGTTCTTAACTGCATTAAATACTGTTGGTTGATCTAGCGTGCGGCGACTTTACGCTCACGAAGACTGAATATCTTTGATGCAGCACCTCCGCTCGCGAAGTGCTCGTAGATTGCATGATGTGCCTGGCACGGCCAGGGCTTTTATACAAATCGGCGACAAAACGATAAATTTCTTGTCTTTTTCAGAACCAACTTTTGAAGTAATGGTCGCACACTTTTGGAAATTATATCTCTGGAAAGCTTGTTTTCTAAACGTAAACTGATTTCTTTGTACGTGAAAATCGATCGTACAATTCTGAGATATTAAATGAAATTTACTCTTGAGGTACGTGGGTGTTGAGGTTGATTTTTAATCCCCTCCATCTCGGGTCTCGGGGAACTTTTTATGACGTATGGCCATGTTTGCACTTCTTTCCTAGGCAATTATTAAAACCTTCTTCTCCACACAAAAATCTCTATTCCGAAATGATTCACAATGATGTATTTCTTTAGTTAATTATATGCTCGTAAGTGCTTTAAATCTAATTATTATTATTCATGCACAACTGCGACGATGCCAATTTACTGCAACGTAAGATCAATTTCCGAAACATGCTCGCAGTCACTCCGAACGGAAAGTTCCACTCGTTCTAATTATAGCCATGATCGGCTCCTATCGGTGCGTCATGCGTGATATCATTTCCTGGCCACCTGGACCCTTACTTCTTGCACAACGTTATGCTCGCCCTCTTGTATAAAATCTTTCTATGTTCCTCTGAAGACTGTATATTTCCTTCCTTCTTTTTACCATAATACATGGATTCGACCCCTTGAACCAATGGTACATGGGTTCATCTCTCCCCTCCTTAGGTAAAAAAAATTCGAAATTTTGAGGAAATTTATTTAAATAATTTTCAAAAAATCTTATTTTTCTTTAGTGTCGAAGCCGTCATAACATTTCTCAGTTCCTTTAGTTTCTTTCTTTTTTCCAAGCCCTTCCTTGTTCTGGCTTGTTTTTTGGGTCTCACACAATTTCCATTCATT
The DNA here is from genome assembly GCA_946902985.2 of Meconema thalassinum. Classification (NCBI taxonomy): domain Eukaryota; kingdom Metazoa; phylum Arthropoda; class Insecta; order Orthoptera; family Tettigoniidae; genus Meconema; species Meconema thalassinum. Next base: position 959,361,165 of record OX336388.2, on the reverse strand, counting down.
CATTTCCCTTAGCGGACGTCCACACTTACGGCTATAAATTCCTCGTCTCGTTCGGGTGTTTATGAGTCTCCCCCTAGTCTGGCGCGCGCTCCAAACTTGGGTCAGACAGTTTTTTTTCTTTCTTGTTTCATAGGACGGGCATTCTGCCGGTCTGTTTCTTTCTTCTCAGTTCTGTACTGTCAACCTCTTGACCTTCTTTTAATACTTTACGGGTGCATATAGCCTTAACCCGTTATTTCTCCTTTATTTTATTTTTCTGGACTCGAAGTCTACAGAATCCCATTTGACTATAAGAGCCAGGTCAGTCCTTACCCGACTCTTCTTGGTTTTCTTCCAATTCCCTCATCTCATCTCGAGATGGCATTTTCCAGAAAAATCCTATTTTCTCTTACTCTTTAACGGGTGCATATAGCCTTACCCCGTTAGCTATGCTGGAGTAATCCTTTTCCTTCATCTCGCGTCGAGATGGCATTTTCAAAGAATATTTCATTTTCCTACTCTTCCAATTCCAGAGTTCCTTTAGATCTTCTTTTTCTCTTTTCTTTCTTTTATTCCCTTTCTTTCGACGAATCTTCCAACTGAAAAACGCCTGTGCGTCTTCTTTCTCCAAGGCATTGTACGTCATCTCTAGTCCTCTCCTAGTTTCTATATGGTTTCTCTCATCTTTTAAACCGGCTACAAGTTGCGGTCTTCTTCCTCTTTCAGCATTACTTTCAAAGGCATCTTCTCTCTTTTCTTCATTATTCCCAACAATCTCATCTTTTCCTTTGAGGTTTCCAGGGCTCTCATTTGGATCTCTTTCCATTTCTCTTTTCTTTCGTTGGCAATCCTGATATTTGATCATTAATTCAAGGATCTGTGCTTTCAATTTTTCTTCTTCTAATTGTATCTTATCTTTCTTGTCCTCCTGAATTTCTTCTGGGTTTTCCTTTTCAATTTCTATGAAATCGTGACCCTCTGCTTCCATCTCTGCTTCGACGATAGTTTCTATTATAGTTTCATTTAATTTCTCCGTTTCTTCAGGAATTATTATTTCCGTCTCCCCAACTTTCACTTCTTTTGTTATCTCTTGTTCTGGGTTTATCTCTTGCTCTTCAAGCTCCACTTTTCGATAAAAATGTTCTTCTTCAATTTGCAGCTCATTTTCATTTCGGTTCTCTTCCTGACCTGGAATTTTCATTTCCTCTTGAGTGTCCATTGTTTTCTCTAGAGGAATCTCATTGCTTTTCTCAGTTTCCACTGGAGTCATCACGATTTCTACTTCTTGTTGTTCTTCTTCTTCTCTAACATCAGTTTCGGGCTCTTGCACCATGACTTCTTTTTCTTTTACAATTTCTATTTTATTTCCAGCTTGAATAACTATTTGTTTTGACTGATGGTTCTGTGCTACGATATATTCATCATATATCTTCTGGACGACCTTTACTATTTCGTTATATTTCCGAATCTTGACTTCTCTTACTTCAGCTAATTCCTGAATAGTTATTATCCTATATTGCTCATGCATGCTCATTCTGAAGCAATGCTTCTTATCCCATTCTTTTTTTATCCAATCTTTCTGTTCCTGAACGTAATTTCTTCGGTCATGCTCTTTGTAAGAGATCTTCCACCCGATCTGACTCCAATGATCTCTCATCTTCCCTACTTGCTCCATTATATCACTTACTTCCTTAATAAATATTTTTAGCTGTTCCCACGGAGCTACTTCTATTTTTCCTTCTTCCTCCATACGTTTCGCAAATTTCTTTCTCGTTTCTATTAATGATTCTTTAACCTTAGGGATTTCATGATATAATTCTTCTAATTCCTGTTTGGGTATCTCAAAGTAATTTTTACCTGCCCTCTTATGAAGTTCGAGTATCTTACCAATTTCCTTGGGAATACTTTCTCTTAGTTTCTTAATTCCCTCTTTCTTGCTTAAGTCTACCACTCTTAAATTCCAAAGTTCATTCAACATCTTATAGTGTTTGTCTCGCATTTCACTAATTATACCCAAGAATTTTTCTATTTCCTTCCAGGTCGCCATCTCTACCTTTTCCTGATCTTGAACGCAAAGACTATCGTTCTTTTTCCCTTCATTTTTCGAGCCTACTTGAACCTGCCTTCCTAAATGAGACTTTAAATCATCTTTATCATTATTATTATCTGTACTGGTTACACATTCCCTTGGAATCGGTTTAGATATTTCTCTTCCTATTTGGAGCTCTAAAGGCTCAACTTTTACCCTGTTGTCTGCAGACATGTTACCTTCTCTTCGTGTAACTATGCCTCCAGATGCACGCATGCTTCCTAAATAAATCTGTACATTTTCTTTTCTTGGGTACTCTTTACCATTTATAGTTTCCAATCTATTTGTACTTCCTACTTCCACAACTTCCAATAACCTCTGCCTTTCTTCACTCAATGACATCTTATAGAGTACAGTGGGCTACTATGCCACATCGCTGGTACATGCTTGAGAGATGGTATTCCGAACTATTGTGTCCCAATTTCATTTTTACCTTATTACGAGTGTTTTCTAAAACGTACCCTTTTGATTATACTCATTCAATGTCAAAACCTTTATGGAAGTGATTTAAAAATTCCAAAAATTTCGAAAAACCATTTTTTTTAATGAAAATTTTGATTTTTCAAGAAAACTCGGATTTTCCCAAGGAAAACTCATCCCTACGTACTGGGCGCCATGATTATGTTTGCTATTAGGGTGTATGATATAATCATACAGGCCCCACGTTGGAAATTAAACAAATAAACTACTGACCAATAATTCTAACTTGTTCAGAGTGAACAAGGAATACATAAAATAAAACAAATGTTAAATCAGAATAAATGGTTTCCTACAAACCAACAAACTTATAATTATTTTCACTTCCATAAAGTATCCCTTTTAAAATTCAAATAATTAAGAGCTCCCAACGGCTCGATACTGTTACATACTCTGTGTTATTCTTATACAACACCTCACTTCCTATTATATGAGTATCTTATAATCAAAACAATATATAATTCTTATTAAAGTACTGTTACTCCTTCACTTAAAATTTTGGGGCTTTACACAATGTTCTTATGTTACCACCCCTCTAAAGTTAACAAATTCACTACAGTGATTGGGAAAACACCTGTGTACTCCCGAGTTATAGAAGACTACTTGAACATGTCAAAAATTATGATCACTTCCGACATCTAATTGTCTTCCTTGAACTCGTGAATTCCTGCATCAATAACATTACATTAGGGGTGTATTATTTTGTCTTAAAAGACCATCATCTCATAAGAAAGCAACGATCCGAACTTGCAAGCGGTAATTTTCATCTACAAGAACCTCGGTTCGAATCCCGGGTCATTAACAAACTCTAAACACTCATGGTGTATTATTACTTCGAACAGACGGTCACCCGACCTACCGCACTTCCGTTAATAGTAAGGGTCGGACCGTACCACTCAGCGTGATTTATTGGCCGGGAGCAGGACCCCAAGTCTCGCCCACAGAGACAGGCTACTCTCTGCTTATTCAGCTATTTCTTATACGCAGTTCTTTGAACAGACCTGGCTTTTCATTCATTTATTTTAACAACATTATTTAGGTTCATAGACCACTCTCGTAACCTTGGCATTTATTAATTATGAAGTGTCCTCATTGATGGGTAAGAATAATTCAATACAACAACAATATTTAGGGGCTTCACACAAACGAACCTGGGTTCGATTCTTTCACTGCCTCGGGAACCATATCCCATACTGGAGGACTTTACAACATCCGCGACTTAGGGCGACCTTTGTCTAACCTGCGCTCATAATACAATAAATAGCACCCTTTTATAAAATACACACAACGGCCTCGTGATCATATCACTATATGGAGGACTTATCATAGCTCAATTACCGCAATCAACTGCCCCTCATAATTAATTTACCAAGTATATTTAGGTTCAACGCCTTCCTAGCGTGACAAATTACTTCAATGCGCGACAATGCGCTATACATTACTTTACGGCCAAGTGTCTTCCAAAGAACTGATAAATTCAAAATCAACCTTTGATCTACATCTCAATTTTTATATTAATCCTCTCCCGTGGCAATAATCGCTATACTTTAAGACCATGTATTCACAACATGTATTTATTCTTTTACAGGAGCTCAAAAGCCACTACTTTCATATAATTCAACTAAATCTTCATTTATATAATTGTTATTATTATTATTATTATTACGCTTGCTTTCATATAATTAAATCATTTATCAAATACACTGATATTTTATTTCATACATTTCCTCTAAGGGATTTATTCACTTCACATAATCATTTTATATTTTCTCAATATGTATTTGTTCAAATCGCGCTCTTATTCTGTTATTTGTTATTCAAAAACATCCCTATTTCTCATTCTCAGGTGGATTGTACACAAATATTCCCCAACACATAACATAATGAAATGGTTACTTACATGATCTGACGGTCATCGACCGTATTTTCCAACGATGTTTCATCTCGCCCACTTAATGTGTTTAAGCCATCTTGATTAATACCATTTCACACAATGACATTTCTTGACACACATATAACTTATATACCTTAAACACTGGTAACATTTTGAATACAATTCTGTATTCTTCTATTATACACAAATAAAGTCACTAAAAAAATTACTATACTAACACAAATTTTATATATTTACATTACGCTGCTTCTAATCACTGAGGCTTTGATTTGGCCTTACACACGTGATTTCTTGATTCCCGTTTCCAAGGGTGAAACTCTAGATGTCGGCTTCCTATCTGGTAAGAAGTTGGAAGTCTCGATCAATCTACCCCTCCCTGGAACGGTAATTCTTCAGATCCGGTTTCCTGACTATTCGGCTTTATTTTTAACTAGCTCGAAGTCGTTTCTCTCTAGACACTATTTAGTTGGTCTAGATACAGTTTGTCCTATTTACGGCCTCTCGAATATTTATCCGTGACCTATGATTCTCTAGCATTTACTGCTCTTCCTTACTGCTTTTAATCACTGTTCGTTTGTCTCCAGTGAGACAATGTCTTGGATTAAATTTTCCCTTATTATTTTCTTCGCTCTAGACCCTATCTTATTCAGAATACTAGGAGGCCCTTATTTCGTCCGACTCTGATCGGGTTCTTTAACTTTGCTAGAAATGTTCGTTTCTTTATCGTTGGTACTTCAAGCGTTACGATACTTTCTATCGTTTTACTAAATGGTTATTTGAAGACCTATCGCCTGTTCTTTAAAGTTCGCAGCCTATTTTGACTGTAATACGGAACTTTCACTATAAGACTGATACTGGCGGAACTAAATCCTGTACTAGGATTTTCCTAAGTCTTCACACGGCGATACTATGATGATACTTCTCGTACTATGACCTGGACACTGTGATGCAGCACCTCCCCACGAGGTCTGCTGTAAACTGCATTAACGATGATAGTGACACAGTGTCACGCCCGCAGGCTGACAATAACTGCATATACGATGTGATGCAGCACCTCTGCACGAGGTCTGTTCTTAACTGCATTAAATACTGTTGGTTGATCTAGCGTGCGGCTACTTTACGCTCACGAAGACCGAATAACTTTGATGCAGCACCTCCGCTCGCGGAGTGCTCGTAGACTGCATGATGTGCCTGGCACGGCCAGGGCTTTTATACAAATCGGCGACAAAACGATAAATTTCTTGTCTTTTTCAGAACCAACTTTTGAAGTAATGGTCGCACACTTTTGGAAATTATATCTCTGGAAAGCTTGTTTTCTAAACGTAAACTGATTTCTTTGTACGTGAAAATCGATCGTACAATTCTGAGATATTAAATGAAATTTACTCTTGAGGTACGTGGGTGTTGAGGTTGATTTTTAATCCCCTCCATCTCGGGTCTCGGGGAACTTTTTATGACGTATGGCCATGTTTGCACTTCTTTCCTAGGCAATTATTAAAACCTTCTTCTCCACACAAAAATCTCTATTCCGAAATGATTCACAATGATGTATTTCTTTAGTTAATTATATGCTCGTAAGTGCTTTAAATCTAATTATTATTCTTCTTGCACAACTGCGACGATGCCAATTTACTGCAACGTAAGATCAATTTCCGAAACATGCTCGCAGTCACTCCGAACGGAAAGTTCCACTCGTTCTAATTATAGCCATGATCGGCTCCTATCGGTGCGTCATGCGTGATATCATTTCCTGGCCACCTGGACCCTTACTTCTTGCACAACGTTATGCTCGCCCTCTTGTATAAAATCTTTCTATGTTCCTCTGAAGACTGTATATTTCCTTCCTTCTTTTTACCATAATACATGGATTCGACCCCTTGAACCAATGGTACATGGGTTCAATAGCTCATTCTTCCTTGTGACCAAAAGGGAGGCTTTCCTTTGGAACCATCCAGTTTGGGAGATGGCCAGTTGTTTCCTTCCACATCTTCATTCTGACAGTGTCTGCTGTTCCTTCAAGGCCAACCATCATTTTAAAGAAGCTTTACCCAGATTTAAGTCTGTGTGGGGTAGGGAGATATTCAAAGAGTGGGTGTCCTTCTGATGTAGACATCTTAAATCTATCTTTGTTCGCTTCTATCTCTCTGCGGATCTCACCAGGGGCAATACCAGGCAAACAATGGATTTTCTCAACGGGAGTGAGTGATGGTGATTATTGTTTAAAGGGGTGAAACATCTAGGTCATCAAAACCTATTAGACTACAAAAAGAAGTTGTAATAATAAATTAAATAAGATGCAAAGATTTGTTGTTGTTGCTGTTGTTGTTGTTTGAGTCTTCAGTCTTTGGACTAGTTTAATGTAGCGATCCATCCCTCCCTGTCCTGAGCGAATTGTTTCATCTCTACCTAGCTACCAACCTTACATTCAAGGTAATCAGTTTAACATATTCAAACCTTAGTCTACCCCTACTGCTCTTGCATTCGACCCATCCTTCCATTACTAACTTTGCTATTAATGGGTGTCTTAGTAACTGTCCTACCAACCTATCTCTTCTCTTCATTAGCAGTCGCCAGAAACATATCTCCTCTCCCACTTGTCTTATGCCTCTTTATTTGTAACCCTATCTACCCATCTGATGTTTATAATTCTCCAGTAACACCACATTTCAAAGGCTTCTATTCTCCTCTCTGCTGCGTCTACAGTCCAAGTTTCACTTCCATAGATTGCCTCGCTCCACACAAAGGTTTTCAAAATGACTTCATAATACCTAAATCTATATTTAATGCCTCCAGATTCCTTTTCTCTAGAAATGGTTTCCTTGCCTGCGCCAACATACTTTTGATATCCTCTTTGCTTCAATCCATCACTGGTTAGATTGCTTCCTAAATAACAGAAGTGCAAAGGAACTGAAAATAGATAGGAATTAAACGCCCTCGAATGTAGAAGAAAAAAAAAGTAGTTCCGTGAAGAACTAAATAGCCTATTTTCATATATCCTACTTATGTAAATTGCCTCGCTCAATATACAAAATTTCAGTTTGATTGCTGTAATAGATTCGTAGATATTGAGAACCATCTAAATATTTCTGATGGTCGCCACATTCGATAGACCATAGAGTTATGTACTGTTATATGAAGATTACTATTACAATAAATATAATGTACCAAAATATGAGAATTGTCTGTGCTTGCTCTGTGGAAAGTACGGTATTGTGAAAAGTATCATATTGTGTTCTGCGTGAAAAGAACTAAAAGCATTACACAATACAGCAAAGAATAATGTATAATCCTCCTCTGTATGCCCTTTCGGATGCACTTTCTATATTAATTAGGGCAATCAATCAATAATTGCAATGCCATTAAAGTGAAAAATATACCAAATGCTATATTTTTATTTACCAAAAATCTACTTTTACCGTTGAGAACAAACTGGTCGTTGTGGAACGCTGCAGAGCCATCACTGATAGTAGTAGCAGTAGTAGTAGTAGTACTCGTAGCCTAGTAGTAGAAAATATGATCTTCCCAGGAAACGCCCGTCGAGGAACGGCTGGGTTCATGAGGGCCATCGGTGGAGGTGTTGAAGAACTGTTAAGTAATGATGGTGGAGAAGAGTTAAGGGTGGGTGTGGGTGTCGGGTTTGGCGCCGTACTCGGCAGGGGATCGCGCCAGCAAGCCCCGCCTCCCATGCAGACAGGTGAACAAAAGACTCACCGTGCCCGTCCCGTGAGGTGATCCCACGCAACCTCAGCTCATCTGGCGCTGGCGGACCGTGGACCAGGTGTGGTCGAGTCTTCTCAAGAGACTTGCGGCCTTTAATAAACACTGCACTGCCTTCTAGCAACATTCCTTGCTTACATTCCATTCTCATTCTGATAGAATCCACCTGACTCCCGCCCGAGTCCAGAATACTTGGCGGGCCTGACCAGCATTTAAACGTATCGTGATCGATGGTGATTCACTCTGGATCAGTGGCGAAAGTACGGGGGGTGATTAGGCGGATCTATCCCACAGATCCAAATAATCTAAAAAAAAGTCATTTCATTACATTTGTATTTAAAAACAAGAAGTTCCGTGATGAACCAATGAGTCTACTTTTCTTAAAATTTAAGATTCATACTGAACCCTTGCAAAGACGCATATGAGACTCAGATTCGGGGCGTAACAGGTCATATTCGTAAGTTGCTGTCAGGGCGCTTCATTAACTTGCAGGGTAACATATAACAAAATAACATGCAGGAAAGAGTGAAGCCAGGGTTAAAACAACTGAATTTAATAACAAATCACCATATTTACACATAAACAATTAACAACAAAAACTCCCAACTGACTCCCGCTTAATAAAATGCCAAAAACTTAGGCGATATCTCTAGAGAGATTAATTACCTGGACCAAGTGTCCTTAAATAAAACGATACCAAAAAGTGACCATATAAGTGCGTACGCCGTTCTACATGCACCACGATGTGTACTTTGAATGCGTGATTCGTTATCATCTAGAGTGACCCTTCAAACAACGAATCCGCATTTCCTAGAGCTAGACCGACACGAGGGAACACAACAACAATACTTAAATTAAACCGACACTTCCTAAATCTACTATAAACAAACACAAAATTTCCGTGTGAAATTGGACTTGAATTGCCGTAGCAACATTTACTGCCTAAAATCTTAGGACTTCTCATACAAATCAACACAAGTACATTAACACGTGACCAATAGAAAAAATACTCAAATGACCGCTGTCAAAATTTCCAAATACTCTACCACTACACCACACGGGTGTGACAAACAAAATTACATGAAATCGAGTCATCAACAAAGCAATAGGCAAACAGCCAACATTTACGTTAATCACAATATTCTTATCCATACAAGGTACAACAATCCGTTACACACATGGCGAACTCCCCAATTAATTATGGCTTAAAAATTAGCCATCACAATGAACAGGTTTGCTACATGAAAGCTTACGGGGTTCAGTCGGACAAATAGGACTGCCTATCAAAATAAGTCACAGGCAAAACGGGCGGTTTGTGGAACTCTGCATGTCTGTCAACCCACGTGTCAATAACCTCGACCTCCCAGAACATGGGGTCGAACCTCGAAGAAATGTGCCCCAAAGCACAATAATACGTGTGTGTCAGAAAAACATATGGACAAGAATCAGCAGTCTCCCAAGAGCACTCTGTCTTTCCATCTAAAATACAACAGCAGCAAAAATATATAAGGGCGGTAGGACAACTACCCCCTCCTCACGTAGAATCAACACACACTAGACACATCAACACACACTGAATCACACGTATGGGTTGTGACAGACCCTGAAATAAAAGACACAAATAATATCCACATGCTGGCGCCATCGTTCTATGCCGTGACTAGTCACCTGAAAAGGACTCAAGAAAAATCTATCAAAATTAGAACGAAGGTGTTCTATAATTACTTTTAAGTTGGTGCACTCGGCTACCCTAACATGAATAATAACCTGTTCAGCAAAAAGTTTTACAATCATTTCCTCCCATTCCTATTTCAAATATTAACGTTAATAAAGCACCATTTATCGAATGTAACGGGTTCCGCAATTGCAAGGATAAAATCACGCACGCACGCCGCGTACATTACACATGACTCAAGACAAATCAAAATATCAACAAACACTTTGGCCACGCGCCAACGGACATTTAAACATATAGTGTCGGTACAAGAAAAACAGCTATAAAAACAAGAAAGAAAAACATGACTATTTACAAAGTTCCCCGGCCAAATCTAACTACATAATTGAAATAATCCAATTTTAGTACATCACCGTTTCTGCATGTAGGACTAAGGACATCCTTCTCAACCCATTGCCCTATGGACAATTTAGCACTTCATGGTAGTCGTCTGCGTTGATTTCTTGAAGCTCATCCCAACTTCCAACCACGTGCTGATCATCTTGGTCTCGACTCCTTGGCAGAAAAGTTCAATGTTAAATATTTGCCTATCTATAATCGCTTGCAGGGTACTCAGTTCACCCACAATTGTCCTACTGCGATTAATAGCGAAGACTGGCCCTAATTATATCGCACATACGCACTATAAAAACACACATACAATACACATAATTTATACATAAAATATACATCTCGAGTCCGCGCCACTGGCTCGTTAACAAGTTCAAAATCCTGGCTGCACCAGCAGTCGCTATCTCGTCTGGTATTTCCGTCCCGTCTATGGACTTCGGTTCTGGTAAGCGCTAATGAGGGTGATACGATACTTCCCCCTTAAAGTTGAACTCGTCGTCTTTAAAAGAATGTTACAGTTTATCACGCGCTGGCGTGAAATGTTTAGATCACACAACCTAGTTGATTTTAGAACAGAATGTATTATAACTTTTAAAATTCGATACTGCAAACGCTGCGACTTTAGCTTCCCAGAGCTCATAAAATAAATTTAGCTTCACTGATTTTAGAGCGTAAAAATCACATTTCGAACTGGCGTGGAGTATGCCTCTGAAGGCTCCACAAGAATAGACTTAGATAAATTCGAGCGTCAAAATCACACCTCAAACTGGCGTGGAGTATGCCTCTGAAGGCTCCACAACTGAGTACTTATATAAATTCGAGCGTCAAAATCACACTACAAACTGGCGTGAAGTATGCCTCTGAAGGCTCCACAAGGAGTACTCGGATTGGCGTCAGGCCAAACTATTTATGAGAAACTGACAAGGGCGGTGGAGTGGGGCGGAGTCGGATAAAAACTTCCAGAGTTTTTGTCTCACAAAGATGGGGCTAGTGTCATTCTTCTCCAAATAAATCCAACGTCTCAAATTACTCGAGCGGAGATTAATCCGTTCGGCGGTTCCTTAGATACACACTTCCGCGCGCTTTTTACTACTGACGCCGTCCACCTCGTGGTCACGGCTTGGTCTCTTGCGATTGGCTGATTCAATCGTATGTTCGTTGAGAGGACCTCGTGATTCTTCCTTTATGTCTCCAATTTTGGTACAGTAGTTGCACAATTTGGCCTTGAACTCGACTAATTCTGGCCGTCCCCAGGAATAGCTACCAACTCAGCTTCTGTTGCAACCATTACGAAATGCTGGCCTCCCTAATATCCAAGTCGACTTCCTTATGTGCTGCCTGGGCCGTAGTAATAATAATAATACATATGAATACTTATTTATCGAAGATCAATAAGGGTTCAATACCAATGATTAATCTATATGGACCTATCCAGAATAATGACGAAATTAAGTTGGTAATACTGAAATGTTTAATTAGTTGGAAATATACCTGACAAATTGTATTCTAATAGAGCACTACAATGTTGGTAGCCCTGGTGACTGAATATATTCTTAGTTTCATCTCTAAAGGTGCAGAATGCACATACAAAATTTGGCTGACGTCCATAGGATAGCATGGACGTCACATAGAGTAAGACATTGGATCTATCAGCGCGCGTAAAATCATGTTGGCAACAATGTCATGCATGTGTTGCTCAGGAATAATCTGAAATAGTATGATCTATTGTTGTACTAATTTTGGATTAAATACATTTGTTAGTATAGAAGTTATTATGTATTTAAACATTTGACCTATTAGCAGGCTTAGAATCATGTTGATAGCACTGACGTAAATTAGTTACTGCAAATTAATCTTGAATTGAAGGTACTATAAGTATGCAAAGTTTAGAGCTGTTGGCTTGCATATTTTCTGATATATTGGTATTAGGATAAAAACAAATAGAGAGAACATTTATTAACATTTGGCAGCTCTTGTGGCTCTTAAGGATAAGCACAGTCATATCAGCTATGGTATACATAGCATATACAAACTTTGGTTGAAATCCAATTGATGGTAGGTCTATAGAAGTTACATGCATTTAAACATTGGACCGATCAGCAGGCTTAGAATCATTTTGGCAACATTGTCATGCATGGGCTCCTAAAAATTAACCTGGAATGTAATTATCTATGTGCGTGCCAATTTTGGAACAGTTCGCATGAGTAACTTCTGAGATATCCAACATACTGTAGAGCTGAAATTTCAATTGCGATTTTTCAGCAGTTGGGAGCACTGACATCATTTTTCAAATACTGCCTTGCCAAATTTGGTTTCGATAGCTGCAGCCAGTTAGGAGGGTGAGAGGGGGGGGGGGGGGGCGGGCAGACAGGCAGAAGGACAGACAGACACACATTTTGCCGGATCGATCTCGTAAGTCTACTTTTTCCTCGTTTTTACAAAATGCGAAAAGTAGACAACCAATTTTCGGATTGATGACAAACGACTTGAGAACATTTATCTTCATTTGCGTGTAATATATTTAGTGTTAGTCCAATCAAAACTGTTAATTTCCGAACTTTTGCATATCAAATGCTATCGAGATCAAACGTGTAGGTTGGCTTTCATTGAGAGTCTTACCTTGCCCCCCGTACAAAGCAAAAAGCAAAAACAAACACATGACCAAAACATAAAGCAAAAACAAAAGCAGAAAACAAACAAAAACACAAAGCAAAAACAAAAGCGGAAAACAAACACAAAACAAAAATCACAAAACAAAAACAAAAGGAGAAAACAAACACAAAACGAAAACAAAAGCAGAAAACAAACACAAAACGAAAACAAAAATCAGAAAGCAAAACTCAAATACAAACACAAAATCAAAAAAACACGAAGCAAAAAGAAAGGCAGAAAACAAACACAAAACCAAAAACACAAAGCCAAAACAAAAACAAGATGTTCAGTAAAGAACATATAGCCTACTTTCTCCTAAATGTATGAGTATAGTTATAACTCGTTGTTATTATCAAAGAGTATAATAGAACTATTCTTTGTTGAAGACCTTAGAAACGATTTACCTCTACCAAACGCCACAACCTAGATAAAAACTGCTACCATCATTGAAGAAAGAAAGAAAGATAAGAAGTATATCAAGAATGTTATGGATCTGGAGACATAATCGACCGGACTGGCGGCGTGGCTCAGCGGTAACGTTCTCGCTTGCTGGGCCCTAGGTTGCAGGTTCGTATCCTGGCGCAGTCAGCTGGCATTTGAGGGTGCACAAATGCGAGGGAGCCGTGTCAGTACATTTACTGGCACGTTAAAGATCCCCTTCGGGCCAAAATTCCGGCACCCCGGTGTCTCTAAAATCAGCAGTAGTTAAAAGGGATGTAAAATCAATAACATTATTATTATTATTACGACCTGCCGTGGGCAACATCCAACTTTGAGTTGAGGCATGTCTTTACACGTCTAGTTGTGCATGGCTTTCACAACCCTAATTGAATTAACAAATCTTTCCATGACCCTACAGAGACGTGTGTATACAAACTATGTGGATATTTTCGATAATATAATCCTAACAGAGCGAGTGCATTCTAGCGGCCAGAAGAAGAAACTTTTCAATAAAATCTGGAAGTTACCTTTTTGGCAGCTAGATGTCTCGAGTAAATCTGCTGGCGAATTATGTTTTAATTAAATATATATTTTACACCATAATGTGCACAATATAACGCTTAATAACATTTTCAAGTAACGCAAAATAGGCTGTTACAAACCCTTTAAAATAAAAAGTTAAAATGTATCGTAGTATCATCTTGTCATTCTTCAAATTCGATGCGCATGGAATGATAATGGTATAGTAATCAATGGATCCCCACGTAGACTAGTCGTGACATCTATTGGTGAAATATCGAACAATATAATCCTAACAGAGCGAGTGCATTCTAGCGGCCAGAAGAAGAAACTTTTCAATAAAATCTGGAAGTTACCTTTTTGGCAGCTAGATGTCCCGAGTAAATCTGCTGGCGAATTATGTTTTAATTAAATATATATTTTACACCATAATGTGCACAATATAACGCTTAATTTTAAAACATCTGAGTCATTACAAAACAATAAACATATAACATTTCAAGCAAAAAATCTAGCTCTGATCGGGTTTGAACCATAGGCATTTGAGCGATAGGCTGACGCTCTACCACTGAGCTAATTGTGTCAACGAATATCGTTCTATTTAAAATGACTTACATAGAACTTGTTAGCAAATAATGATTTATACTAAACGATTTCATCACTGGAGTATATTATTTATATATAAAGCATTTCATACAAAGTTTATTTATTTTTTAACAGTACGCTATATTGCATGCAATACTCAAATTAGTGAAATATAAGTCCGGCACAAGATATCCGCTGCCATCTTGTCTTATTACTGAATCAGTTCAGCTTTTTAAAATCACGTCTGCACTATAGTATTACAAAATAAACTTTTAATTTCGAACGTGCCTCTTCCTTTAGAACAGTTAAAACGATTCTCGGCTCGATAATCGGAACTGGTGGGTCCCATGATATGGATTATAAAGTTTGCATAATTCGCACGGCCGCCATCCTGAAATAGTATGGCGGACGACCTTGTAATTTGGTCACAAGACGCATCCTATACGAAGTTATGTTGTTACCAAATTTGGTAGAGATCGGATGATTTGGTTCGTCGTTATTTGATTTTACGTTTTGAACGTTTGAGTGGCCGCCATTCAGTTTTAGTAAAGATGGCGGCGATATAAAACATGACACTGAGGTGTCCTTTGCTAGTGCTACCTTTGTACCAAATTTCGTTCAATTTGCATTCACCGTGTTCGAATTGATAGGGGGGGACAGACATTCAGAGTACACACACTCACACACACACACACAGACACACACACACACACACAGACTCACACACACACATACACACACACACAGACTCACACACACACATACACACACACAGACAGACACACTTTTTCGCCCTGTGTTGATCTCATAAGTCTACTTTCATTTTTTGCAAAAATCGAAAGTAGGCTAATAGGAAACAAACACAAAACAAAAAACACAAAGCAAAAAACAAAACAAAAAACAAAAGCAGAAAACAAACACACGACAAAAAACACAAAGCAAAAACAAAATAAGAAATCAAACCCAAAACAAAAAACACAAATCAAAAACAAAATCAGAAAACAATCACGAATCATAAAACAATAAACACGAAGCAAAAAGCAAAAACAAAAACAAAGGCAAAGAAAAAAAGATACGAGCCTTACAGTAGTCGCATAAGATGTGTAACATCTGACATGTTATCCTACTGTGAAATTAAGATGAAATATATGTGAAGTCATCTGACATGTTATCCTACTATGACATGGAGATGAAATATATGTGAAGTCAATTTTTTTCGGCTGTACTCCTCCAGTTTTTTTTTCTCACGTTTATTTTGTCGATAATTTCGCATATATTCTGCTCTGGATTTACCCATCTCTCCAAATCACAAAATCACGAAAAAAAAGAGGGCGTCTCCCCGAGTCCTACAACACCTCATACAAGTCCCTAGCGTTATTGGTTCGCGAAATATTAAAAGGCCGATGACCTATTAGTTTTGGATCCTTTGGTTGAATTAAGAGGGGGATAGAAAAACGGGGGGGAGTCACCCCGACTCCTAGGACACCTCGTACAAGTCCCTAACATTATTGGATTGCGAAATATTAAAAAGCCGATGACCCTTTAATTTTGGGTCCTTTCGTTAAATTAAGAGGGGGATATAAAAACAGGGGGCGTAACCCCGACTCCCAGGACACATCATACAAGTCCCTAGCATTATTGGTTCGCGAGATATTAAAAAGCCAATGACCTATTAATTTAATTTTGGGTCCTTTGGTTAAATTAAGGGAGCTATAGGAAAACGGGGGGTGTCACCCCGAGTCCTAGGACACCCCTAGCTAAGAAGAAATGTAAAATTGTAGAAAACTCCAGTGCCAAATCCTGACCGGTGCGCATGCGCGAGGCACGTCTTGGTACCAATGATTTATTGTAGGTATAACTTTAATGGGGCCTCCAAACCTTGAAGTAAACCGTATGCGATATACATTCCACAGAAAAAGTATGATAATTTAATAAATAATAATTGTTTTCAGCAAATATGATATAATGAATATTTTCACACCAGAGAACGACAATTTGAAGATGATTTATTGTAGGAATATCTTTAATGGGGCCTCCAAACCTTGAAGTAAACCGTATGCGATATACATTCCACATAGGGCTGTATGTTGGCCGACAGCACGTCGTGGTACCAATCTCCGCCACCGCGCGCGCTCATTGTTTCCTCTTACACATTTCCGTCCCTTTTCCAAAAACAAAAGCACAAATCAAACACAAAACACAAAGCAAAAAACAAAAGCAGAAAACAAACACAAAACATAAAAGACAAAGGAAAATGCAAAATCAAAAGCAAAGGCAGATAACAAACACCAAACCAAAAACAACAAAAAACAGAAAGCAAAATGCAACATTCGAAAACAAAGGCAAAAGCAGAAAACAAACTCAAAACCAAAAATGAAAAAGTGACAGTCAGTCTGAAAGACTAGACTTTGTATCATTTTAAATGCTACAAAAGCTGAAAAATGCTAGAGAGGCTGGAGGCTTCTCGCTTTGCTCGAAGCCAAAGACTCTTGACTTGTTAGAAAAGTATGTGCATAATACTTAGCTTGCTTTATAATAGTTTACCTTGTTCCAAATTACCCGTGAACGGCAAGTGCAAACCAAGGGCAAAGCAAGATCAAGAGCGCGGAGGGAGATGGCTGGATGACGTGCCCCTTCCATCCAGTCTAAAAACACTTATAGTGCGCGATGTATTGAAGATAGAGATATGCTCTCGCGGACTTTTTTGTAGAACATTTCATGCTGACCAATTCTTACGCTCATAGTATATTGATATTTTTAACGGTTTGCCCAGCGAAAGCTTAAGAAGCACACGGACGCCAAGTTTGTTTTCGACTTATCGTTACTGCATGGCTTCCTTTGATCATACATAAATTATTTTCTACAGAATCTTTCCTCGATATATCCTTTACAGAATGGCGAAAACTGCATCACAATCCATCCAGTGGTTCTCGAGATTACCCGTGACATCCAAGAATCGGGGATTTTTGTCTTTTACTAACGAAGTAGAGATTGTCGGGGAACACATGCACCAAGCGGTACTATGACGTCATACACCTCAGTGCATCTGGGTACATTTCGTCCCGTCACCGTAACGTAACGCCAGACCCCAGCGTAACGACGAAGTCGACAAGATCATTTAAAATGATAAAAATTGAAGACAGCAAACACAAAACCAAAACCGCAATTTAACTCCGCTCATCCCCTCCAGAAGCATATCCTCGTTACGCCTCTGCTATGGATGTCTGATGAATTCTAATCTTCCTTTGGCCCAATCCGCTCACAGCAGGACTCACATGGCTGACGTATTCATGAGCTATGAGATAGAATATTGCCCTTGTAATCTCTTTTCAAAAGCCATTCGCCCTCCCCAAACCTCTGTTCCCTGTTGTATTCGAACAATAGTCGTGTCTAGATCTGACCCTGCCTTTCTTGTTTTCAATAACAGGTCCGTGTTTGTGGAGTGAAAGACTGTTTATCTTTGTCATCTGTCTCAGACGCCGAAAATAATGAAAAGGTATTGTACCTTAAACAGTGAGGGCAATGCTTTCATGTTCTTTGACTTCAAGTAATGTTATCTTCGTATTGCCATCAAGATTTTCCCTGTCAGATTTTCGAATGAGGCTGGCTGGCAGACCTGAAGATGATTTCCATGGACAACTCGATATTGTTCTGTTTACTCCACTCACGTTTTACGCTGGTGGTTGGTTCCTAAGTTTAGGGGCTGCAACAACGCGGTTTTGTAGCCCCGTGCACTTTGGGTGTGTGTAGAATCTGTCGGATAACCGATGATAATTGCGATGGCTCTATTCGTCTGTGTTATCTGTTTGTAATTCTAGTAAGACTACAGACATTAAATTTTCAAGTAATTCCTACATTTGCTACCAAACGCCACCGTCAATGACAACTTGTTCAGAACTTGGTTACAAGATGCCACCGCAGTCGGCTCCTGGTGGTGAAAATTGTAACCTAAGAGCGTTATTGAAATCTAACAGATAATTTAGCTTCACGCAAGTGTCATTAGTGGAAGGTTCTTTTACATGCCATAAATGTATGAGATGGGACCGCCGGCTTTTCTTCCCCTCCGAACGAAGGCGGAAAACTGAGGGATTTTTAACGCTCTTAAAAATCCGACGGCTTCGGCTGGGTTTGAACCCGCGACCTATGTTTTTCTCTGCTGGGTTTTATGTGTACAGGGCCATACAGAAGTGTTGAGAAATACGTGTTCTTTTGTTTCAGGGGCTTAGCCATAGTGGCCGTTAGTCTCGTGCACTAGGGTGAGTGTGGAAACATGTCTGATTATGTCTGTGTTTGAAGGTGAGGGTTGAGAATGAGGCGGCCGTGGTCTTAGGTTAGAAACCATCCTGGTATTTGCGTGGAGTGAAAAAAAAACTCTTCCAAGATGGCTGAAGTGGGAATCGAACCCATCTCAGTTTTGCCTCGTGAGGCTGAGTGTACCCTGTTCCAGAAGTCAGATCAGAATTGAATTTCTTAGCAGAGACGGGAATTGAACGCGGCCCTCCGCGTTGACAGCCAAGACTGCTAGCAACTACGGGACTACTGTATGATGTGCCGCCCTTGGAAATTCTGACCAAAGCGACGCCATTGATATTGGTAATTTTCGAATGACACAACAGCGGCCTCTTTGGTTAGTACTGGAGCGGGTATGATAATGGTGGGTGGCCTCCGGAGAGGTGTGAGCAGTTAAAGCCCACAGGCAACCTGCACGTTGTTGTGGAGATGAGATGAATGATGGAGTCGTCACGAAAACCCACTTCCTGAGCCAGCCGAATAAACCCTCGGCCGTGCCGGGTATCTAACCCCATCCCCCAGGTGCTCACAACTAGTTGGACGTACGTTGGCGACCACGAGACCCAAGCTGAGTTTGGCATTGCTTCCACTTCCTTATGCAGGGCTCCTTTCACTTGGGCAAATCACTTCCGACTTAAATGATATTTTGAAAAACACATGCTAAAACGCTTGTTTTTAAAACGGAACTTCTTCTAGAGATTTGAATGAAATTAAAGTTTAATTGTGTTAATCTATTCTTTTGGTGGCTTCGGTGGCGTAGTTGGTAGCATGCTGAGCTTCAATGCCCAAGATCGCGGGTTCAAAACCGGCCGAAGTCGTCGGATTTTTTAAAAGCGTTAAACATCCCTCAGTATGTCTTCCTTCGGAGCGGAAGTAAAGCCAGCGGTACCATGTCATAATATGACATTATATTTATATTATATTTATGGCATTATAACGATTTTTCCACTAATTACACTTGTGTGAAGCAAAATTATAGGTTATATTTGACTAGCGCTCTTAGGTTCCAGCGTTCGTCGCCAGGAGCCGCCTGCTGTGGCACCTAGTAACAAAGTTCAGAACTAGTTGGTCGTTGACAGTGGCGTTTGGTAGCAAAGGGTGGAACTATTTGAAAATCGAATGTATGCAGTCCTTACTTGAATTGAAAAACTAATACAGCCATCACAATTAACACCGGTTATCAGACAGATTCTACAAACACACCCAAAGTACACGGGGCTACATGACCGCGTTGTCGCAGCCCTTAAACTGCGGAACCAACCAACTAACCTATTCTTTGATTCTTTATCATCAATTTGTGGGAAGAAGATTTTCGAATTTCTCAAAACGGAAGAAGATATTTTGATTTTGATTTGACCATGTATGGGTCAACATTAGCGCTCGTATTGATATATTTAGTGAACTATATACGACAAAGGATGTAGTCTAACGCTTGGTGTCCATGGCTTGTCAGTTTAGTGTGTGTCAGCATGCCGCCAACACGTAAGAGGCGTTTGGTTAATAGACTTCACAAAACATTCAAAACTGGAATTATAAAATTAAAAAGCGGAAAGTATTAAGATCCAGCGACGAAACTGGAACGAGTCGGCAACAGGATGAAGACGTCGTAATCATTGAACGATCAACAACTACAAATGAAATTACTTCAAAGAAATGTAAACCTCGCTAACAGAAGAAGAAGACAGATGATATTCGTTCAAACAATATTATGGACACAAATTTCTTCTCGAACACGAATTCTGTCTCTTGTGTAAAGGTTCATTATTTATTTTATTTTTTGTTATCCTAAAATCTTAATTCCCGAGATTAGTCATTTATTGAATACTAGCAACCCGACCCGGCTTCGCCCGGGAACAGTTATGAATGCATTACGTGATAAGCCCTTTTTTTTCCAATGTCCATGAACAACGACCAATATCCGTTTTACGTCTCGGCATCATGGGTTAAAATCACTGACTGGATTATTAATTATATTATCATGGAGATGCATGTGCAACAAATTCTTGTCAGACGTAATTCAAGAATGGCGAGGTGCATTAAACACAAATCCCCCTTCCGTCCAATCTTAACTTGACTGTGAATTTTGAGGAACGAAAAGTTCACAGGCGAAATGAAGAAAAGCCGAGTTGCACATCAAGGGAAACTCCAAACACAACCACTCTTTTCTAAACTTTTTTACTCAACACGACTCGGCAGTTTGCTGCTGGCTGTATCTGGGGCAATAGGTTCGCCCGCTAGGTAGGCTGTAACAGGGATGATAGACTCGCCCTTAGCTACCTCGTAAACTGTCGCCTCAGTAGTTGAATGGACATGGTTGGAAGAAATTAAAACGTAAAAACACTTATAGTGGGCGATGTATTGAAGATAGACATATGCTCTCGCGGACGTTTTTGTAAAACTTTTCATGCTGAACAATTCGTACACTCATAGTATATTGATATTTTTAACGGTTTGTCCAGCGCAAGCTTACAAAGCGCTCGGACGCCAGGTTCTTTTTTTCCCCACTTTTCCTCTGAAATCGTTACTGCTCGGCTTCCATTGATCATATATAAATTATTTTCTACAGAAATCATCCTCGAGATATCCTTTACAGAATGGTGAAAACTGCATCAAAATCCATCCAGTGGTTCTCGAGTTTACCCGTAACTTCCAAGAATCAGGGACTTTGTTTTATAGCCTACTAAGTAGAGATTAAGTTCCTAGCCTGAAGGACTAAGGCGGCTTCGGTGGCGTAGTTGGTAGCATGCTGAGCTTCTATGCCCAAGGTCGTGGGTTCAAACCCGGCCGAAGTCATCGGATTTTTAAGAGCGTTAAAAATCCCTCAGTATGCCTTCCTTCGGAGGGGATGTAAAGCCGGCGGGCCCATGTCATAGATCCATGGCATGTAAGAGAACCCTCCAATAATTACACTTGTGTGAAGCTAAATTATAGGTTAGATTTGACTAACGCTCTTAGGTTCCAACGTTCGTCGCCAGGAGCCGGCTGTGGTGGCATCTAGTAACCAAGTTGAGAACTAGTTGGTCGTTGTCAGTGGCGTTTGGTAGCAAATGTAGGAACTACTTGAAAATTGAATGTCTGCAGTCCTTACCTGAATTAAAATCAATTAACACACACTAATACAGCCATCACAATTAACACCGGTTATCAGACAGATTCTACACACACCCAAAGTACACGAGGTTACATGACCGCGTTGTCGCAGCCCCTAAACTGAGGACCTAACCAACCAACCTGAAGGACTAAGTAAGAACTGTGAATTTTTTGAAGACTTTGTCGGTGTGTTATGATTTGAGAATCTTGTTCTGATTTAAACCTTTCCTTGGCTATACAAACATGAGGGTCTTGACTTTGAGTCTGACGCATAGCACATCCCGACAACAGGCCTTACTGCCGCAGTCTAGACCCAGAGTGACACTCCTCGAGCCTAGAGAGTACCTGATGAGAATATCCCTTTGAGGATTGTGCGCCTGGCGCCAGCAGTATCTTGCCAAGAAGGCACCAGCTGGTCGGTGACGTCACGCAAACAAGTGCGCGGCGCTGTGTGGTGACGTAACATTTATCATCCACGTTCTGGCACTTAACTGCTGCTCTTCTCTTTGCCAGGAATACTATGCCAACAGCAGGTACTCACCCAGTAGCAAGTACCGGCCAGGGAACTAGGTAAAGCCCTGCGCGGGTGGGGAGGATGGTGGGAGCGGATGGTTAGCACCAGTGCCAGATTAAGGTAAAATAAGGCCCAAGTCCCTCAGATTTTTGGGGCCCCTTTATTTTTTTCAAATAATTTTTATTTTTTAGCACCTGTACATTTTTAAAGTATATACAAGAGGTTTTTTCTCAAGATGAATAATACACTTTTTATTAAATCATAATTATATGCATATAAGTTACATACATTTCAATTGAAACGATCATCGTTATTTGAAAACATTCCAGATGATTTGATGAACAATTTAACAAATCATACTATTTTTTACTTCTGTAAAATGTAATCAAAAATTGTTTTTCTTCTGTTTTTTCGGTTAATGAAATCTTCTGCATGTCATCAAAATCAATTTCCTGCAGAACATCTGACTCGATATACATTAAACTTAGCATGTCTAATCGTTCTTGTGACATGGTACTTCTTTGCGCACTTTTTATCCGTTTCAATTTTGAAAACGAGCGCTCCGCAGAACAATTCGTTATCATGAGGATCAGGAAAATGCGAAAAGTAATTTCAACGTTCGGAAAAACAGACTCAAGCTTGTCTCGAATAAGAATTTCGTAAAGTTCAGAATGAGTGAACTCAGTTTTTAAAGGACATTGTAATGTAATATAATGCGGAAACTGTCTCAGTACTGGATAACATTTTTCTAAATCTTCAGAATAAAATTTTGGGCCCCCCAGATAATTGGGGGCCCTAGGCCTGGGCCTAGTCGGGCCTAATGGGTAATCCAGCACTGGTTAGCACTGCAAAACGAAGCCTAAGGAAGCTGTTAGGCAAGGCATTGACAACCGAGGAAAGGCTAAATACCATCCTAGTGAATATTGAAGCCAGCATCAACTCACGACCCTATTTCGCCATGCGGATATATCTTGCATGACTGCAGAAAGCGGATAAGCTGCGGATAATGTTTGAAAAAAAAAATGATAGTTTTTAGAATACATCCGAACTTTTTTAATATCATTATTAGGAGCCGCATATTTATGACATACAGTGAAACCCCTCAAATCCGAACCCCAGAAATCCGAAATCCCGGGTAATCCGAACGAGTTATTTTTGACAATTTCAAGTTTGAAAAAAAAAGAGATACTTATTTTAGTCATAAAACAATTATATATTCTACAATATAACGTTATTTTAAATAATTAGTTGAAAAATTGACAAAGACGTACAGTTAGCATACCTAACAGAGTGTAAATGTGCCTAAGCAACATACTTATCTCATCCAGGATTGAAAAACGGAAAAAGTTGGATATTGTAATCCCTTAGGTTAATCACTTTGCAAAAACAAATGAAATAACAATAGATAAACACAAATTATCACTTAATCTTTCACTTGAAACCAGTTATCTTCAATTGTCGAAGTGATGAAAACATTTCCGCGGTGGCAATCGTGCGCCAGCTTCGCAAGAACATGGCATCGTTTGGCGTGACTACTGCGTGTTGTTCTACGAAGCGCAATGCGATGTCAAGAGCAGATGCAACTTCAGTATAGGTTACATTGTCTGTCGAAGTTTCTTCTTCCTCACTGTCGCTAGCTCAACGTACAGTCCTATACCGTAACGAGGGCTAGTTATTATGTTATGGATATTTTCGGCTAATCCGAACAAATTGAAATCCGAACAGGCTACAGCCCCAATTAGTTCGGATTTCAGGGGTTTCACTGTATTCTATTTTTCCGTTATGTTTTCTTCTTGACAAATATAATTTATTTACTTATTTATTTACTTATTTATTTATTTATGCTGGTTTACAACAGGGTCTTAAACCCCAATAACAGTAAGCCTACACATTTTTAATCAGTGATTCTAATGTTTTTCATAACTTAAATCAAATCTTAAATCTAATATTAGCATCTAAATTAATTACATAATAATATTATTTATAGCTTAACCTTAATGCTGTTACATATTCTACCTTTTTATTAATTAATTACACTCATGGCAATGTAGTCTTAAATACATTTACAAATTTTTGGAGACTAAGATCGAAGTCTAGACTTTTATTACACAATACAGCTTTATTGTAACTACTGCAGAGTCTATAAAGCAGTGAATGTTTGTCTGAAGTGGTGCATGTTTTCTTATTCCTAAAAGTTGTCCACGTTCTTGAGGATAGACGTGGAACATTGAAATTCAGCAACGATAAAAAATACGAGTTATCTACCGTGGAATTTACAATTTTGAGTAAGATCTTACAGTCATTTATTTTCCTACGATCTTCCAAATACATTTTAGATTATTCGATAACATTTTATATGGGACCATGTATGGGTAATTTCCGCTCATTTTATAATGTAGAAATCTGGCTAATCGCTTCCGATATAAGCAAATCTCATTCAAATTATGTCATTAGGCACAATTAACACTCCAAACAGGACAGTGTTGCAATTCTGGCTGTAGGCCTATAACATTCATTTCAAACATAACACATGACATAGCCTACAATGCTTAACGGAACGATTTTTTCCTCAAATGTCTAAATGTCTAACTTTCCACGGCTTTTCGCGATTAACTGGGGTCGCCGGAGCCAAACAGGCTCATTTTTTGGCTTTAGCCGGGGATTTAAGGCCGGATGCCCTTCCTGAAACCACGTGATTTTTCAGATGAAAATTCCACCCCGCTGTCACCGGGATTCGAACCCCGGCCGTCCGGGTGAAAGACGAGCAGCTAAGCCACAGCGCCATCACGCTCCCTAGTAATGTATACTTTATCTAATTATAAAATATTATTGTAATGCCAGTAGATTCGGATAACAAACGTGGGAATGCGGAAAAAGGTCGTGCGGATATGGCGCGGATGAGGATAACAGTCGTGCGGATGCGGGGCGGATGCGGATAACGTTTTGATTATCCGCGCAGAGCTCTATGTATAGTCTATGATGCTGTTTAATTCATTTGAGGAGCTTGGGACATCTTGGCCATCAGTCCCGAGCTGTTGGGTGTTTGTTGAACATGTCTGATAACCGGTGTTTCTGTAACGATTCTAGGAGTGTGTGTAATTGAATTAGAGACATGGATGTGGTTGATGCTTCGGGCTTTAAACAAGGTACTAACGTAATTTGCCTACAGGGAGTGTGGTAAAACCCGGAGAAAAAACACACTTAGGATAGCTGCTATCAGCGCCGGTATTCAAACTTGAGACCTCCGGACTTGTTGCAGCTGCCCGCGCGGCCGTGGTGCACGATTTAACGAGCACAGCTACATTACGAGGCGACTCTCCACATCTAGAGCCCTGCGCGGATTATTATCCACATCCACTCCTCATCCTTCATTCGCAACCAAATCCGTATCCACGGATATTGCAACTGTTTTGGCATAACACTGAACTTACTAGCAAGAAGACGAACTGAAACATAGCTGTAGGCTATACAGTTGGCCTACTCCACAGGATCGTTCAACAAACGTCTAAAGGAGCTCTGGAATGCTGAAAATCTTCAAAATTTTCAATATTTAATTGTTACGTCATATTAAGCTAAGTACCCTAGAAGCTTTGGTGGCGTAGTCCAGGAGTTCACAAAATATTTCTGTGCCCTCCTCCCCCCACCCCTTCCCCCCGCACCTTCACTTTCTTTTCTTCTTTCCGAAGGCGGGCAAGCACTATCACTTTCAGGGGGTCTCTTTTTTACCACTGCTAATAATCCACTTATCCATGGGTAATGGCGTTATAGTTATTGATGAACTGCTGTGCCCGAGATCGCGGATTCAAACCCGGCTGAAGTTGTCGGATTTTTAAGAGCTTTAAAATCCTTCAGTATGCCTTCCTTCGGAGGGGAAGTAAAGCCGGTGGTCCCATGTCATAGATTTATGGCATGTAACAGATCCTTGCACTAACTGAACTTGTGTGAAGCTAAATTTCTCTGTTAGATCTCGTTGAAACGGTCTATCAAAGTTCCAACGTTGACCACTAGGAGCCAGTGACATTTGTTAGCGAAAGTTGGAACTACTTGAAATAGAACGGATCTTGTAGCTCACCCCATGGATGTCCGCTTGAAGCAGCTACAGCCTCTGGTGAGTGGAACATGACCTCGGACACTCCCGGCACTAAACGCCATACGATAAATAAATAATAATTGGTACAATACAATGCATTTCGTTAAAATTAAGAGCGTATAATATATACAGTAGTTCTTGCACTTTCCTGGATAACGTGCGGCTCGTCTTTGAAACCTAGCTGGGCGGATATGTTTACATTCCATATCTGCGGGGTGCCGAGGCATTCGCAGCTTAAGACACAGTGTTATCAACTGTCCATCACCGTGGGAGCAACTTACTCGGTCTCCACGGCAAGCAGTAGCGAGACCGGACAGAACAGCGTGCAACAGAGCAACACTGGAGACTGTAAAGTGAGCTGGTAGACAGGACTGGGGTCAACACCTGGTCTGCACTCCACGTGGACAGGGAGGTAGCATCCTTTTGATCAAGAACCGTCAGCTATTGGTCAATGCTACTGCTTAACGTTTGAGTCGCCGCTCGTTAACCAGGAATGTGAGACAGCTATACTTGTATCAGTTTATAGTAGCCTCACTTTCTTTGAAATCTAGCTGGACGGATGTTTACATTCCATAGCTGCGGGGTGCCGAGGCATTCACGGCTTAAGGCCGGTGAGCAGGTAGACAGGACTGTCATCAACACCTTGTCTGCACTCCTCGTGGACAGATGGAGGAAGCATCATATTGGTCAAGAACCGTCAGGTATTTGTCAGCCATAAATAATGGCTATTGTCGGCTCGTGCTAATGTTTAACGTTTGAGTCGCCGGTCGTTATTACCCGTTTAACATTTGATTGCCGCTGAGCGTGGCTGCGCCAGTGTTTGTTGTTGATTGTAGCAGGTGCCCCGCGGGGTGAAGCGGGGAACACAGCGATGATAAGAGTTCGTTCTGCACATAAGACAAGCAGCATTGCGCGTCACAGGAGCTCATGTCACCTCGGACAGTCAAACGATAACTGAGACTATTGGAGCTGAGTCATATCCTACTCGCGCAACTGTACCTATCAACGAAGCAGGCTGACGTGTCACACAAGTAAACAAGGAATAGTTCCCATCTCGACCGCCGGCAATCAATTCGTGAAAGGGTAATAACCAGGAAAGTGAGGCTACTATACTGTAAATCGGGCTAACCACTTCCCTGAACACGCACTAGAGTTCACCTGTTCACTCACTGGTTTTGTACTGACTGGCTGAATTCGAGTCGACAGTGGCAGAAATAGAAGAATCTATTCTTGTAGGGAAGTGGCGGTCAAGCGGCTTATTTTCATTAGTGGTTGTTAAATGTTTGGTAAGGAGATATCGCTGCGGTGGTGGCTGAAATGGTGCTGTGTGGGATGTGTTACTCTACACCATTTCTCGGAATTCCTGCTGGCAGGATCTACTGGTCAGTTCTTGAATGGTCGTGGAAGCTTCCTGCGCATGATAGCTTCATAGATATTAGGATAGCAAAATTTGTTACAGAATGAAAATCCACAGCCTGCTTCCAGTCTTCGACCGGGTCAGGAATGAAATGGATGAAGCCCCCATCTAGCGGCGAGGATATGAACTGTGCCGGCTGCCGAGGCCTGACGCACTCCTCTGGGGCAATGATTAAATGCATGACAGATGAAATGATAATGGAGAGTGTTGCTGGAATGAAATTTTGACAGGGAAACCCGGAGTAGGCTACCCGGAGAAAAACCCCTCTGCCTCCGCTTTGTCCAGCACTGATCTCACATGGAGTGACCGGGATTTGAACCACGGACCCAGCGGTGAGAGGCCGGTGTGCTGCCGCCTAAGCCACGGAGGCTTCTTTTGTTACAGAATATGAAATATAAATATTTCATTAGAGCCGGCACCCCCATTATCACTCTCTGCGCACCCCCCCCCCCCCCCCCCGCCCCTCCCACCCCGCGACTTTAAGGACCTCTGCCGTAGTCGATAGCAAGCTGAACTGCTATGCCCAATATTGCGGGTTCAAACCCTGCCGAAGTCGTCGGATTTTAAAGAGCGTTAAATTCCTTCAGTAGCCTATACCTCCCTTCGGAGGGGAAGTAAAGCCGGCGGTCCCATGTCATAGATATATGGCATGAAAAAGAACCTACCACTACAATTGGTAGTGTGTAGCTAAATTTGTAGGTTATTTGGTTAGAAACGCTCTATCAAGTTCCAACGTTTGCCACTGGGTGTCAGTGACAGTGGTGTCTGGTAACCAAAGTTGGAACTATTTGAAATTGAACTTGCCCAGTTTCATTCATTTTTATTTTTCTCTCTATTTTCACTGGATTTCTCTCTAGACAGCTTTCTCTCTATCAGACAATATACATTAAAACATTTTTAAGGGTTGTGGTGTCAAAGCATTCCTCGTCCTAAAACCAAAACTGTCGCCATTTCCTCAAATGGCGGAAAAATCTTTGATTCCAGTTTCTTGTTTAAGTACATTTCTTATTGTAAAAAGTCCCTTCTTTCTGCAACATTTCAACATTCAGAACTGGAAGTTTTAGAAGTAAATCCTCCTTACAAGTAGTTCCGTGAATAAATATACAGCCCATTTTCATATATACTACTTACAGTATGTTAATTGCCTCTATCAACATACTCATTTTCAGTTTGATTGCTGTCATAGATTAGTTTCACATGGTCACCATGTTGGATTCTAATATATCGATGGTCCACAAGAAAAGTGACACAAGTCAAAATACATACTTTTTCAGGAGAGCCATTTAAAGATTTGTCATTCTTTTGAGAGCGAGTTTCTTTTGCTCTTTCGTAAGATTGGTTATTCCTATGATCGAGAAAGACTTAATATAATATAAGGTTTAGGAAACCATGGATAGTTGAACGTCAGTGTTATTCAACCCTTGCATATATCAATAAAATATACCCTTCTTCGACATATGACACTTTTCTGGAAAATAATACTAAGACTATATGATAATTTTATCTTGATACATTAGTAATGAAGTGCATAAATAATTAGTTTCCTAATATTTTGGAATTTTATTGTGCAATATACATCAAAAGTTTACAATAAATACTAAAATAAGATCTAAATTGGTAATCTAGGAACACAACATAATACTGTAATAAATTTAATACAGACTGACGTCAGCTGTCGTTTCGTACGTAAATCATTATAGAGGAACTATAACAGCGTAATTGCATAGGTACATAATTGCGTCAATCACCAAATCTTTAACTACAAACTATTATAATACGAATAAGATTTAGGAATTACATTTTTCGACATTAATTTTAACAAGCCCTGTTTTTTAGTTCCTTTGATGATCACTTTGTTATTATACACTGCCTTCAGCTGGATGTTTCCAGTAGAACCTGATCGTGTCTTCCTTACTGCAATAGCACAAAACTCCGTATCTGCGTAAGAAGTTTTGAAAATAATTCTTCCCTTCAAATCGAATTGCGGAGATGCGACTAATGGTCACATGTTCAATTTTCATTTTCAGTTTTTAGAACATTTAGACCTATTTTACATGTCAAGTCCTTCAAGTCATAGGACATTTCGTGGTTCATTTCTGTGACTAGGTAAGGCTTCCCCGTCTTCTTGGCTGTACGAATTAGTGTGACATATTGCTGTGGAACATAAATGGGTCCAGATTTTAGAGATTTTGTTACCTCACGTTCAATGGTTGCATGTGCACAATCGCCTTCATTCTGGCTATGTCCTTTGACCAAAAATGTGTGTGTAATGGAGTTTATAAATGGATAGTTATTCACAGCAAACAAATACATTGAAAAGATGAAGCGATTTTTTGGCTGGCCGCAACAGTTATCTGAATAGAATATTACATCCAGTTTTTTTGCTCTCTGTGTTCTTAGCTCTCTCTCCTAAACCTTCAAGATATCTTAAGACACAAGTTCCGATTTCATTAGCACCCCGGTTCCCTTCGGTCTCATCCCATACGAAACATTGGACTGTATTACATTGAAGCTCAAATATCGTAAAATTGAAAACATTGTTTTTTGAAGTGTAGTAAAAACTGGAGGCATCACCCCTGGGACAATGAAGTACTGCCTGTAAATCATATACAGCGACAATTAAATTGCTGCTCACACTTTTCTTATCATTATCTTTTTTCGTGCGTGACAGGTCCTTTTCTAGTAAGTGTCTGTGGTATTTTTCCTTCTGTTTCTGTTTTTCTTCTTCCGAAGCATTTATGAACATCAGGCAGTCTTCACACATATCCTTTTACGGTTCAAAAAAGTAATATTAAAATCATTTGTAAAAATCCTGGAGTACATTAAGTAATTTGCAAATGGCAGATTCGTCTTCTTGCATTGATCAACATAATCTCTGTGCAGGTCCGCTATTGCTCTACTACCGTCAATGTATTCTCTCTTCGAATCTTTTCGGCAGTAATGACTTTCTATCCTAGGAATTGAAATAATGTGGTGACGTTCTCCTTCTTTTACATCATCACTCATCAGCAATGTGGTGATGCTTACTGTGTTTGCCTCTGAGGTCTGAATCAAGTATTCCACCTGTTGCACAAATCTTCTTGTGTAAAACTGTTCTTTTTGGCCTGTCTGTTATGTCCAGTGTGCTTTTAAAATATGTTTTACAAACTGTGATCCTTTTTTCCGCAACAGTAAAATAAAATGTGTTATTATTTGAGCGATGACTACCTTCTCTGATGTATCTGTACTCAGGAGAAATACTCTCTATATTGAACAGAAGGAACTCACGTTGCCTTTGTAAGTCTCCCAAATTCCAATATTCATCAAATGTCTTCTGACGGTCTTCTTCTTTAATTTTTTTACTGCATTTCAACCTGCATTTGTCCTTACAACTTCCTCCCATTATCTTCTTCTTAACGACTTTTCCACTCTTGGAACTGGATACATACTCTTTCCCAGAGTTCCTGCACTGCTTTGCTAATGTTTTCTTCCATTCCAGTGGTCTCGCCCGTCTTTTCCTTCCTTTTCTTTTTTCTACGTCAGCATTATCCTCCACAGCAGGGTCTTCTTCAGATTCCGCACCTGCGGACGAAGAGGATGAACTAGTTTGTCCCTTGTAGGTAGGATCTTGAATGTCATCATCAGATGAGATGTCCGATTCTGATGTGTGAGAATTAGCAAATGAGCTGCAACTACTTTGTTTGTTCACATCTGAAATAAAACAAAAGGATATTTTCAACCATTGAAGATTATTTACGTACATTGAGATTTATTTTCTACAGATCGCAGCATGATTGATTTATCAGAAAGAATGTCTAAACAAGGTAAATGTTCTAACCTTGTTCCGGTGATAGCAAAGCCACTTTGTCTTCGGATGCGACTGAAGTAGTTCCATTGGCATCTGAAACGAGGTTTAAAATCTAATCTGAAATGTTAGCCGGGAACCATGCTTTGTAATATTAATCTAATTCACATTGTATATTTATAAGGAAACACCAGATAAAATAACAATACAGATTATGAATATTTTAAACTATATACTAACCTGCTTGATGAAATGCTGATGTAACTCTTGGATCTACTGATGTCAAAGTTGTCCACTCACAGTTCTTATCAGTTGACTCACCATTGCCTTCCAAATGATCATATTTCATTTTTGCCAGCTTCTAGATAACTCTTGTGTGCTGGGATGCCATTGCTCATAATATCTGATGGCTTATAAAACAAAATGAAAGGAAGCACGAGCAACTTGAAATATACATACCAACATCGCGGGATTTCATATTAAGAACTATGAGGAAATGTGTCACAAGTTCAAAGTTTACTGCGGAATTTTCCCACAGCAATGCTCTGTTTATATGGAAAAGTGACACAATTCAAAATATGTCGCAGTAGGATATCATTATATTGGAGAAAAATGTCTTAACTAAAAATAATTTACGACGATGAAAAAAAGATGTGTTGTGTTAGGCTTACCTTATCATGAAAAACGGCTTAACTCGAAATATGACACTTTTCTTGATAATAAACTATAATAATATTGTCACAACTTGAGATATGACTTTCTTCTCGACACAGCTGCGATGTTCCCGCTTCCGCTCGCGGACCTCAAATGAGATGTGACGTTATTCAAGATAACAGCCAGTCGTGATTCTTCTGGCGGAAAAACGACATTACTCCCCTCTGGCGGCCAATTTTATAGATAGTGAACCCTTGCAAAGAAGCATATGAGACACAGATTCGGGGCGTAACAGGTCATATTCGTAAGTTGCTGTCAGAGCGCTTCATTAACTTGCAGGGTAACATATAACAAAATAACATGCAGGAAAGAGTGAAGCCAGGGTTAAAACAACTGAATTTAATAACAAATCACCATATTTACACATAAACAATTAACAACAAAAACTCCCAACTGACTCCCGCTTAATAAAATGCCAAAAACTAGGCGATATCTCTGGAGAGATTAATTACCTGGACCAAGTGTCCTTAAATAAAACGATACCAAAAAGTGACCATATAAGTGCGTACGCCGTTCTACATGCACCACGATGTGTACTTTGAATGCGTGATTCGTTATCATCCAGAATGACCCTTCAAACAACGAATCCGCATTTCCTAGAGCTAGACCGACACAAGGGAACACAACTACAATACATTAAATTAAACCGACACTTCCTAAATCTACTATAAACAAACACAAAATTTCCGTGTGAAATTGGACTTGAGTTGCCGTAGCAACATTTACTGCCTAAAATCTTAGGACTTCTCACACAAATCAACACAAGTACATTAACACGTGACCAATAAAAAAAATACTCAAATGACCGCTGTCAAAATTTACAAATACTCAACCACTACACCACACGGGTGTGACAAACAAAATTACATGAAATCGAGTCATCAACAAAGCAATAGGCAAACAGCCAACATTTACGTTAATCACAATATTCTTATCCATACAAGGTACAACAATCCGTTACACACATGGCGAACTCCCCAATTAATTATGGCTTAAAATTAGCCATCACAATGAACAGGTTTGCTGCATGAAAGCTTACAGGGTTCAGTCGGACAAACAGGACTGCCTATCAAAATAAGTCACAGGCAAAACGGGCGGTTTGTGGAACTCTGCATGTCTGTCAACCCACGTGTCAATAACCTCGACCTCCAGAACATGGGGTCGAACCTCGAAGAAATGTGCCCCAAAGCACAATAATACGTGTGTGTCAGGAAAACATATGGACAAGAATCAGCAGTCTCCCAAGAGCACTCTGTCTTTCCATCTAAAATACAACAGCAGCAAAAAATATATAAGGGCGGTAGGACAACTACCCCCTCCTCACGTAGAATCAACACACACTAGACACATCAACACACACTTAATCACACGTATGGGTTGTGACAGACCCTGAAATGAAAGACACAAATAATATCCACATGCTGGCGCCATCGTTCTATGCCGTGACTAGTCACCTGAAAAGGACTCAAGAAAAATCTATCAAAATTAGAACGAAGGTGTTCTACAATTACTTTTAAGTTGGTGCACTCGGCTACCCTAACATGAATAATAACCTGTTCAGCAAAATGTTTTACAATCATTTCCTCCCATTCCTATTTCAAATATTAACGTTAATAAAGCACCATTTATCGAATGTAACGGGTTCCGCAATTGCAAGGATAAAAATCACGCACGCACGCCGCGTACATTACACATGACTCAAGAAAAAAAATCAAAATATCAACAAACACTTTGGCCACGCGCCAACGGACATTTAAACATATAGTGTCGGTACAAGAAAAACAGCTATAAAACAAGAAAGAAAAACATGACTATTTACAAAGTTCCCCGGCCAAATCTAACTACATAATTGAAATAATCCAATTTTAGTACATCACCGCTTCTGCATGCAGGACTAAGGACATCCTCCTCAACCCATTGCCCTATGGACAATTTAGCACTCCATAGTAGTCGTCTGCGTTGATTTCTTGAAGCTCATCCCAACTTCAAACCACGTGCTGATCATCTTGGTCTCGACTCCTTGGCATAAAAGTTCAATGTTAAATATTTGCCTATCTATAATCGCTTGCAGGCTACTCAGTTCACCCACAAATGTCCTACTGCGATTAATAGCGAAGACTGTCCCTAATTATATCGCACATACGCACTATAAAAACACACATACAATACACACAATTTATACATAAAATATACATCTCGAGTCCGCGCCACTGGCTCGTTAACAAGTTCAAAATCCTGGCTGCACTCGCAGTCGCTATCTCGTCTGGTATTTCCGTCCCGTCTTGGACTTCGGTTCTGGTAAGCGCTAATTAGGGTGATACGATACTTCCCCCTTAAAGTTGAACTCGTCGTCTTTAAAAGAATGTTACAGTTTATCACGCGCTGGCGTGAAATATTTAGATCACACAATTTAGTTGATTTTAGAACAAAATGTATTATAGCTTTTAAAATTCGATATTGCAAACGCTGCGACTTTAGCTTCCCAGAGCTCAGAAAATAAATTAGCTTCACTGATTTTAGAGCGTAAAAATCACATCTCAAACTGGCGTGGAGTATGCCTCTGAAGGCTCCACACAATAAGTCTTAGATAAATTCGAGCGTCAAAAATCACACTTCAAACTGGCGTGGAGTCTGCCTCTGAAGGCTCCACAAGAGTAGACTTAGATTGGCGTCAGGCCAGACTATTTATGAGAAACTGACAAGGGCGGCGGAGTGGGGCAGAGTCGGATAAAAACTTCCAGAGTTTTTGTCTCACAAAGATGGGGCTAGTGTCATTCTTCTCCAAATAAATCCAACGTCTCAAATTACTCGAGCGGAGATTAATCCGTTCGGCGGTTTCTTAGATACACACTTCCGCGCGCTTTTTACTACTGACGCCGTCCACCTCGTGGTCACGGCTTGGTCTCTTGCGATTGGCTGATTCAATCGTATGTTCGTTGAGAGGACCTCGTGATTCTTCCTTTATGTCTCCAATTTTGGTACAGTAGTTGCACAATTTGGCCTTGAACTCGACTAATTCTGGCCGTCCCCCAGGAATAGCTACCAACTCAGCTTCTGTTGCAATCATTACGAAATGCTGGCCTCCCTAATATCCAAGTCGACTTCCTTATGTGCTGCCTAGGCCGTAGTAATAATAATAATAAATATGAATACTTATTTATCGAAGATCAATAAGGGTTCATTTATCCTCAGCAAGGTTTTGAAATTCGAAACAATTTATTGGTTTGGATTTCAAAAACAAAATCCACTGTAGTAACAACACATCTCTTTAAATCTCACTCAGCTGCTCGAGTGTATGCCCCTCTGACTCAATTAGTGTGCTCCCTTCTCGCTGGAATGTCATTCATATTTTCTCTAGGTCTCCCCCTTCTCCTCACGTAGTTGCCACTCCCGTCGTCTCAGCTGCTCGTTGTTTACAAACAAAGTGCGTACTCACGCGCTCCCCGTGGATTTGAGTGTTTGCTCTCAAAAAAAAATATAAATTTTTGGCAATACAGATTCTGCACATATCATCTTTCCTAATCATCAAATGGTTCCCTTCTGTAGTACGGTTTCAAATTGGCGCTATTAAAAACAGATTTTGCACCAGTGCTCACTTCTTCTAATCTGTAGGCATTGTTACCCAGATTCTTAATTACCCGGAACGGGCCAAATGAATTTCGGACAGAACTTGGCGAAGACTTTGTTCTTAGGGTCGGAGATCGGTGGTCTACGAACCAACACTAATTCTTGTTCTTGTAACTCTCGGTGAAACTTCTTTCCTCGGTACCGTCTCAGCCTTCGGTCCGCTTGGTTCCTCATGTGCTCCCTCGTTCGCTGGATTCGCAAATCATGCGCTAATAATGGATCCCTTGGGCAAGGAATGATCTTGTCCCAAGTTCTTTCCGGCAATCTGTTGTGGTGTACAATCAGTGGGACTTGACCCGTCGACTCGTGCTTAGTAGTGTTCATGCACATCTCAATTTCCCCTACTTTGTCTACCCATTTATTGTGTTCGTTAGGAATCATTACTCTGTAGTATTTAGCGACACAGCGAATTGTTCTTTCGCTCGGATTTCCACAAGGATGACGAATACTTGAAAATATGTGTTTTATTCCTAGGCTCTCCAAACCTTGCCTAAAAACATTGCTTGTGAAATAGGTACCGTGATCTGATAGAATGGATTCCGGCTTCCCAAGCATCGGAATGACTTTGTTCTTAATTCGACTAAGGACTTGTCCCGACGTCGTCTTCTGTATAGGACATAGCACGACCATCTTCGAAAATACATCGACACATACTGTAACCTATATTTTATGAGTTCCCCATGACAGTTTTAATGTAGGCTAGTGGGTTTATTATTTCTTTATATCATGTTATCGTGTTGGCAACGTGTTCAATTGCATTGGACACGTCTGCAGTAGACGCAGTGTCATTATTATTATTATTATTATTATTATTACTATTATCATATACGTATGCTTTTTATTATTAATTATTCAATGTGTTTTAGGTCACTTTTGACGAGATTCTGAAGCTAGCTCTAATCGTATGTTGTCTAAGAAAGTTTATTAATATTGTTCAGACCACTGAACCAGGAGTCAGGTTCATGTTTTGGTCACACGTACAGGAGGCAGCATTTATGGACACTATTGTCTCGAGCAGGTATGCTCGCTCACCCCGAGGGGGTGATGAGGAAGCGGCCGAGCAAATGCAATGAGTGGTCTGGACAAACAGGCGTATGACAATAGCTATTCTGTGAAGACTTCCTGGAAGGAGCTGTGGCTGGGAGACGTGTTGTAGCAAGCGACCTAGTGCACGGCGGAAGGGATTGTCTCGCTGGACTTTGAGATGTCAGGTTGTGTAGGGTGTCTCTCTTGAGCTGAGCGCTTGGTGTTTCTACGGAAAGCTTGACGACCGTACGGTACCTCCGAATTGTTTTAGTATGGAGGGTACCACGTGATTGGGTTCTGGCTGTAATGCCACAATCATAGTAGGGCTAATACCCATCAAGATAACTGTGCTAAGTTGAAGAAGACCTTCATGGCGGTAAACCATAATGGCATAGCTGACCAGCTTCAAAGTGGTGATGAAATGGACATATTGGGCAGACGACGGCATTACCGGTAATGTGAAAAACAAATAATAAATCTTTAAAGGCCTAAACATTATTATTATTATATTATTATATTATATAGTTTTAATTGCATTTCTTGTGTGTCACTCTTTTTATTATATTAATCAATTTCTAGCATGCAGCTTCAGAATATAAAGTAAATTTAAATTGGATAGTTTCTTTTTAGTTAGATGCATGTAAACCTTCCTTCATCTTTATTAATTTATAGGAGGTTTTGGTAAGGCCTATGTACGAGCCAGTCCTTTCAGAATATCTGCACACGCCCGGAGATAAGAAGAGTTTCGATAAGGTGGATTTGTTTAATTACAATACCAATTATGTCAGTTGCTTAAATTTTAAAGAAAGGCCATTTATGAGGCAGAATATTCATTTTTATTTAAATTTTGTATCTTCAAAGTTACAAATGGCTTCTCTGGGTGAAGCCATCTTGTGGCTAGAATTGAAAGAATACAAATGGCGCCCAACTATGGAGTGTGAATAAGGCTGGCTGGTGCATAGTATGGCAGTACGCACAGGTAATTTGTGAAATCTGATCGGGTATTTTAGGAAGGGTATATATGTTCAGTGATTTTGGATGGTATGCTAAGTAATAAGAGTGAGCCTGATTTATTAAAGTTGAGATCTAGAAGTGTTGACAGAAGCACTCTTGGTCATTCTAGAAGAGGCAGGAGTCAGTCAAACAGGCAGACCAATAAGCGGTCAGATTCCACAAATTCGAGAGTAGTTCTTAGTAAAATGGCAGATAAGGATGTGATTTCTGGTACGTTGGAGGGACGTGAGGGGGCCGAGAAAGATGATGTTGTAACTAGCAAGGAGTTAGGAATGGGAGTGAATAGTGACGAGGAAAATGTAGGGCTGGGGGAAAACTCACATATGATCAAGTTAATGGAGCAGATGATGTCTAAATTCAGTAGTAAACTAAGTGATTTAAGTAATAAAATGGATACTCAGAGTAGTGATTTAAGTACTCAAATTAATAATCAAAGCAGTGAATTTAGTACTAAGATAGACATTCAAAGTACGGATTTAGAGAGCAAAATTAATAAGATTGTAGAAAGTATGAGTAAAGGCTATAAGGAAATTCGTCAGGAAATTGCCAGTAGAATTGAGATGGTAGATAAAAGATTCGAGCAAGTTGAGAAGAAGATGAGCTTACAGAGGCAGGGCATTATGGATACTGTTGATAAGCAGATAGGCGAGGTGAGTAATGAGGTAGCCATTGTCACGAAAGAAGTTAGTGAGAGGTTGATAGTTGTAGAGGAAGAGATGAAGGATATAACTGAGATTAGAAATAAGCAGGTGTTTTTGGAACAGGAGCTAGCGGTGTCTTCAGCCAGAGTAACGATGGTAGATAAGAGCGTAAAAAAGGAGATTAGTGAACTGAAATCCTTTAATGAGAGCGAAAATTTGAAATTAAGAAGAGAGCTGAATCAGGCCAAGTCAAATAAGGAAAATTGTAATCACTCGGTAGGACATAGTAACTTCTATCGGGAATCTGACTTACCTAAATTTAGTGGAAGGCAGTTTAACCCTATGGAGTTTGTTAAAGTTGTTCAGAAGAGGTTTTCGAAAGGGTTAGAAGATGGGACTTTAGACTGGGATATTGTTGAGGAAATCATATCATTAGCTTTTGTGGGGGAGGCTAAATCTTGGTATCAAGTTTTTAGGGGAGGTTTTCAGGGGTTAGAAGATTTTAGGCAGAAGTTTGAGGGAAAGTTCTGGAACGAACAGACTAAAGGAAGAGAAAGAGACAAGATTTCTTTTGGGAGGTATCAGTCGAATCAGGGGGTGAGCATGACGGAGTATTTCTTCACACATGTCCTTATCAGTCAGAATTTAGACACTAGTTCTTCTGAAGGTGATATTGTTAGGCGTATGGCCCGTCATTTTTCTGATGAGGTGAAGATGGCCGTAGTCATGCAGGATGTAAATACGATTAAGGACATGGAACGTGTGTTAGAAAGGTTTGATACTTTGGGTAGAATGGGAGGCAAAAGGCAAGAACAGGGAAGGGAAGGAAATTACGATCAGGGGTATCAGGAGGAAGGGAATAGGCATTATGAGCGTAGGAATATTGATAGGCCAGGTAACTTTGTGAGGAATGATAGAGGACATTTTGTAAATAGGGATAGGGGTGACCAAGGGAATTTTCGGAATAGGGGGCGCGGAGAACAGAGGCAGGCAGAAAATCGGGGACCTGAGGAACAAAGGCAGTTAGAGAATAGGGGGCGTGAAGAAGAGAGACAGCCAGCTCAGCCGAGTAATTTAAACGGGAACAGGGCTCTTTAAGATGGTCAGATAGAGGGTCCCATCCCAGTATTCCAGTTCATGTGTTGAAGAAGATAGAATACGACCTTGATGTTAGAAAGGAATTGTTAGATGACCAGGTTGAGGTTATGCAGGAGAGATGTGAGCCTACGTTGATCAGTCCTGTGATTAAGGTGAAGATATGGGGTCAAGTCGTCGATGCCTTATTGGACTCAGGGAGCATGTGTTCTTGCATTAAGGCAGGCTTTTATGATGAGGTTAAGAGTAAAGGAGAAGCCATAGAGGAGATTCCTGTGTCCAATATATTTATATTGTCTGCTGTTGGGACTAAGTCACAGAGAGTGCGTCGACAGGTTGTCGCACCTATGTACATTGATGAGAAATGTGGTCGTCAGAGTTTTCTAGTGGTCGCGAATTTAGTGTATCCTGTCATATTGGGTGCGGATTGGCTAAGCAGTCAGATGTGTAAGCTTGATTACGGCGAATCTAAGGTGAGATTCAAGTGGGGTGAGAATTTTGATACGATTAGTCTGAGTTATCAGGTGGACTCGGGAACCTTTGTGAGTATATCAGTGTGTGTCCAGGTTTTAAATGAAGAGGAAGAAGTCAGTGAGGTTAGTAGCGACATGGTATCAGAGGATATTCAAAGTTGTAGTATGGTAGTGGAAGAGGAGCGTGAAGGTGAATTTTCAAGTGTTGTGGAAGATACCATGTTGGAGGTAGAGCAGAAGGCTCAGTTGTTAGAGGTCTTGAGAGACCACAGTGAGGTGTTCTCTGACAAACCTGGTAGGACACATGTTTACGAGCATAGTTTCGAGATCACCGATAGGTCAAGTTTTAATGGTGTTAGATACCCGATACCACACGCCCATGAAAAAGCAGTAGATGATGTCATTTCGCAGATGCTAGACGATGAGGTGATCGAATTCAGTAGGAGCCAGTATGTCAATCCGTTGGTAGTAGTGATTAAGAAGGATGGGTCAGTTAGGCTATGTTTGGATGCAAGACAAGCTAATAAACGCATTGCGCCGGATCATCAGCGACCGGAAACTACTGAGGATTTAGTTCAGAGATTTGGGGGTAAAGAATGGCTGTCCACATTAGATTTGAGTGCTAGTTTTTGGCAGGTACCCTTACGGAAGGAGGATAGGCAATTCACGGCTTTTTGTTACAAAAACCAGCTGTTAAAATTTACACGGATTCCTGTTGGTATGAAAACATCGTCAGCTGGGCTCATTCGCGCACTTAACATCGCTCTGGGACACGACACAGGGGATTTCACAGCCAGTTACATCGATGACTTAGTCATCGCATCACGTACATTTGGGGAACACATGGAACACCTTAGAATCGTTTTGGGAAAGTTGCATCGGGCCGGGTTCACAGTGAAACTTAAGAAGGCGACCTTTTGTGCACAACAGATCACGTTTTTAGGCCACACCATTACACCACAGGGGGTTACGCCAGAAGGGTCGAAATTAGACAACATAATCAACACTCGGACACCACGTAACGTCAAACAACTTCGCTCTTTTCTGGGGGTATGTAATTATTTCAGGAGGTTTGTACTGCGGTATTCGCAGCTGTGCGGGCCATTTAGCGGGTTACTTAAACAGAATTCTAAGTGGGTTTGGGAAAAGGAACACGATGAGGCATTCATCAAACTTAAAGAGGGTTTCAGGGATGCTGTCACACTTAGGTACCCCGGGCAGGATAGTCAGTATATAGTGATGACAGATGCTAGCGATTTAGGTTTAGCAGGGGTGCTTTGTCAAAAGGATGGGGATGGTAATCTAGGCATCGTGTCACTCGCTAGTAGAGGTCTAAATTCCGCGGAGAAAAGATACACTACTAGTGAGAAGGAATTGCTAGCCATTGTGTATTCGCTGGGCAAGTTCCGGACCTATGTGCTTGGCCGGAAATTCCTAATCTATACAGACCATAACGCACTTACGTTTCTTAGGACATGTAGGATAACCTCGAACCGGCTTTCTAGGTGGATATTGGCGATCCAAGAGTACGATTTCGATATATTTCATGTAAAAGGGTCAGCAAACGAATTCGCGGATTTTGTGAGTCGCCACCCGGAAATTGCTGGGGAGGGAGTTGAAGCTAGAAGAGAGGAAGGAATTTTGGTCTGTGTAACTAGGATTTCAGATAGGGACGGGGAGAGGTTAAAGTTGGGTAAAATGAGAGAGGAACAATGCAAGGACGAAGAGATTCAGGACATTTATCGGGAACTCGAGGAAATGGAACATATGGGCATTGCTAAGAGGGGTAATAAGGAATTCAGGCTTTTTAACGACTTGCTAACTAGGAAATGCTTTGGCGAGAGATGGTGCGTGTGGGTTCCTAAGTCTTTGAGGTATGATATTATCTGGTTTTATCATAAGGAGTTAGGCCACTATGGTGCAGAGAAGGTGTTGGGTGCTATTCAGGAGAACTTCTTCTGGAAAAACATGGGCAGGGAAGTCAGAAAAACCCTAGCAGCATGTGAGTTGTGTCAGAAGTGCAAGCACCCCACAAGGTATTTAGAAGGGCCAAGGCAGGCTGTTTTAACTCAGAAACCAGGTGAGTTGGTGTGTGTTGACCTCTATGGGCCGTTGGTGAAGTCTCAGTATGGCTACCAATATGTGTTTGTCGTTGTTGATGCCTTTTCTAAGTATGTTAAGCTCTATCCTCTAAGACAGGCCACGGGGAGGGGTTGTGTAAGTTGCATACTGGGGAAATATGTTCCGGAGTTTGGTAAGCCACTCCGAATACTCTCAGACCACGGTTCTCAGTTCACCTCGAAGATATGGAGGACCAAGTTGAGTGAACTGGGAATACAGTGTACGTATTCCTCTATTAGGTATCCCCAAGGAAACATGTCTGAGAGAGTAATGAGAGAACTAGGGCGCATGTTTAGGACCTATGTGAGTGAGCGACATAATGCCTGGTTTTCGATGCTTGAGGACGTTGAGCGTTGGCTCAATGTAACTAAACACGAGAGCACGGGTCGCACTCCCATAGAAGTCCAGCTGGGCAGGAAACCTGTCAGCGAACTTGCTATGATTTTGGGTTTGAGGACAGAGGAGACCGTACCCAGAGATTTAAGTATCAGGTTAGCTGGGGAACATTTATGTAAGGCCAGTAAGAAACGGCAGAAGCAGCAAGGGAAGCGGGCAGGAGATAAGTTAGATGTAGGTGACCTTGTGCTTTTAAGGGTGCCTCATGTCTCGTCCGCAGACCAGAAATTGGTGAGTAAATTTTTTCATTTGTATGAAGGACCGTATGTAATTGCACGGAAATTAGGGGCCTGTGCGTACGAGCTCCTTACAAAGGACGGAAGGGTGCTAGGGATTTACAATATTTCCAATCTGAGGATGTACATATCCAAGTAGCCCTGTTGGTTGTGTATATATTTGTGGAAGGAAG
Organism: Meconema thalassinum; assembly: GCA_946902985.2. NCBI lineage: Eukaryota > Metazoa > Arthropoda > Insecta > Orthoptera > Tettigoniidae > Meconema > Meconema thalassinum. The sequence goes on along the minus strand of OX336388.2, from coordinate 959,318,046 downwards.
GAGTTAGGATTTTGGAAGGGAAGTCATGCCTAAAAGGATTGCTTTTTATTCTATGGTATAGGACCAAATGAATGAAAAGCAAGGGGGCGTTCTGTAACCTATATTTTATGAGTTCCCCATGACAGTTTTAATGTAGGCTAGTGGGTTTATTATTTCTTTATATCATGTTATCGTGTTGGCAACGTGTTCAATTGCATTGGACACGTCTGCAGTAGACGCAGTGTCATTATTATTATTATTATTATTATTATTACTATTATCATATACGTATGCTTTTTATTATTAATTATTCAATGTGTTTTAGGTCACTTTTGACGAGATTCTGAAGCTAGCTCTAATCGTATGTTGTCTAAGAAAGTTTATTAATATTGTTCAGACCACTGAACCAGGAGTCAGGTTCATGTTTTGGTCACACGTACAGGAGGCAGCATTTATGGACACTATTGTCTCGAGCAGGTATGCTCGCTCACCCCGAGGGGGTGATGAGGAAGCGGCCGAGCAAATGCAATGAGTGGTCTGGACAAACAGGCGTATGACAATAGCTATTCTGTGAAGACTTCCTGGAAGGAGCTGTGGCTGGGAGACGTGTTGTAGCAAGCGACCTAGTGCACGGCGGAAGGGATTGTCTCGCTGGACTTTGAGATGTCAGGTTGTGTAGGGTGTCTCTCTTGAGCTGAGCGCTTGGTGTTTCTACGGAAAGCTTGAAGACCGTACGGTACCTCCGAATTGTTTTAGTATGGAGGGTACCACGTGATTGGGTTCTGGCTGTAATGCCACAATCATAGTAGGGCTAATACCCATCAAGATAACTGTGCTAAGTTGAAGAAGACCTTCATGGCGGTAAACCATAATGGCATGGCTGACCAGCTTCAAAGTGGTGATGAAATGGACATATTGGGCAGACGACGGCATTACCGGTAATGTGAAAAACAAATAATAAATCTTTAAAGGCCTAAACATTATTATTATTATATTATTATATTATATAGTTTTAATTGCATTTCTTGTGTGTCACTCTTTTTATTATATTAATCAATTTCTAGCATGCAGCTTCAGAATATAAAGTAAATTTAAATTGGATAGTTTCTTTTTAGTTAGATGCATGTAAACCTTCCTTCATCTTTATTAATTTATAGGAGGTTTTGGTAAGGCCTATGTACGAGCCAGTCCTTTCAGAATATCTGCACACGCCCGGAGATAAGAAGAGTTTCGATAAGGTGGATTTGTTTAATTACAATACCAATTATGTCAGTTGCTTAAATTTTAAAGAAAGGCCATTTATGAGGCAGAATATTCATTTTTATTTAAATTTTGTATCTTCAAAGTTACAAATGGCTTCTCTGGGTGAAGCCATCTTGTGGCTAGAATTGAAAGAATACAAATGGCGCCCAACTATGGAGTGTGAATAAGGCTGGCTGGTGCATAGTATGGCAGTACGCACAGGTAATTTGTGAAATCTGATCGGGTATTTTAGGAAGGGTATATATGTTCAGTGATTTTGGATGGTATGCTAAGTAATAAGAGTGAGCCTGATTTATTAAAGTTGAGATCTAGAAGTGTTGACAGAAGCACTCTTGGTCATTCTAGAAGAGGCAGGAGTCAGTCAAACAGGCAGACCAATAAGCGGTCAGATTCCACAAATTCGAGAGTAGTTCTTAGTAAAATGGCAGATAAGGATGTGATTTCTGGTACGTTGGAGGGACGTGAGGGGGCCGAGAAAGATGATGTTGTAACTAGCAAGGAGTTAGGAATGGGAGTGAATAGTGACGAGGAAAATGTAGGGCTGGGGGAAAACTCACAGATGATCAAGTTAATGGAGCAGATGATGTCTAAATTCAGTAGTAAACTAAGTGATTTAAGTAATAAAATGGATACTCAGAGTAGTGATTTAAGTACTCAAATTAATAATCAAAGCAGTGAATTTAGTACTAAGATAGACATTCAAAGTACGGATTTAGAGAGCAAAATTAATAAGATTGTAGAAAGTATGAGTAAAGGCTATAAGGAAATTCGTCAGGAAATTGCCAGTAGAATTGAGATGGTAGATAAAAGATTCGAGCAAGTTGAGAAGAAGATGAGCTTACAGAGGCAGGGCATTATGGATACTGTTGATAAGCAGATAGGCGAGGTGAGTAATGAGGTAGCCATTGTCACGAAAGAAGTTAGTGAGAGGTTGATAGTTGTAGAGGAAGAGATGAAGGATATAACTGAGATTAGAAATAAGCAGGTGTTTTTGGAACAGGAGCTAGCGGTGTCTTCAGCCAGAGTAACGATGGTAGATAAGAGCGTAAAAAAGGAGATTAGTGAACTGAAATCCTTTAATGAGAGCGAAAATTTGAAATTAAGAAGAGAGCTGAATCAGGCCAAGTCAAATAAGGAAAATTGTAATCACTCGGTAGGACATAGTAACTTCTATCGGGAATCTGACTTACCTAAATTTAGTGGAAGGCAGTTTAACCCTATGGAGTTTGTTAAAGTTGTTCAGAAGAGGTTTTCGAAAGGGTTAGAAGATGGGACTTTAGACTGGGATATTGTTGAGGAAATCATATCATTAGCTTTTGTGGGGGAGGCTAAATCTTGGTATCAAGTTTTTAGGGGAGGTTTTCAGGGGTTAGAAGATTTTAGGCAGAAGTTTGAGGGAAAGTTCTGGAACGAACAGACTAAAGGAAGAGAAAGAGACAAGATTTCTTTTGGGAGGTATCAGTCGAATCAGGGGGTGAGCATGACGGAGTATTTCTTCACACATGTCCTTATCAGTCAGAATTTAGACACTAGTTCTTCTGAAGGTGATATTGTTAGGCGTATGGCCCGTCATTTTTCTGATGAGGTGAAGATGGCCGTAGTCATGCAGGATGTAAATACGATTAAGGACATGGAACGTGTGTTAGAAAGGTTTGATACTTTGGGTAGAATGGGAGGCAAAAGGCAAGAACAGGGAAGGGAAGGAAATTACGATCAGGGGTATCAGGAGGAAGGGAATAGGCATTATGAGCGTAGGAATATTGATAGGCCAGGTAACTTTGTGAGGAATGATAGAGGACATTTTGTAAATAGGGATAGGGGTGACCAAGGGAATTTTCGGAATAGGGGGCGCGGAGAACAGAGGCAGGCAGAAAATCGGGGACCTGAGGAACAAATGCAGTTAGAGAATAGGGGGCGTGAAGAAGAGAGACAGCCAGCTCAGCCGAGTAATTTAAACGGGAACAGGGCTCTTTAAGATGGTCAGATAGAGGGTCCCATCCCAGTATTCCAGTTCATGTGTTGAAGAAGATAGAATACGACCTTGATGTTAGAAAGGAATTGTTAGATGACCAGGTTGAGGTTATGCAGGAGAGATGTGAGCCTACGTTGATCAGTCCTGTGATTAAGGTGAAGATATGGGATCAAGTCGTCGATGCCTTATTGGACTCAGGGAGCATGTGTTCTTGCATTAAGGCAGGCTTTTATGATGAGGTTAAGAGTAAATGAGAAGCCATAGAGGAGATTCCTGTGTCCAATATATTTATATTGTCTGCTGTTGGGACTAAGTCACAGAGAGTGCGTCGACAGGTTGTCGCACCTATGTACATTGATGAGAAATGTGGTCGTCAGAGTTTTCTAGTGGTCGCGAATTTAGTGTATCCTGTCATATTGGGTGCGGATTGGCTAAGCAGTCAGATGTGTAAGCTTGATTACGGCGAATCTAAGGTGAGATTCAAGTGGGGTGAGAATTTTGATACGATTAGTCTGAGTTATCAGGTGGACTCGGGAACCTTTGTGAGTATATCAGTGTGTGTCCAGGTTTTAAATGAAGAGGAAGAAGTCAGTGAGGTTAGTAGCGACATGGTATCAGAGGATATTCAAAGTTGTAGTATGGTAGTGGAAGAGGAGCGTGAAGGTGAATTTTCAAGTGTTGTGGAAGATACCATGTTGGAGGTAGAGCAGAAGGCTCAGTTGTTAGAGGTCTTGAGAGACCACAGTGAGGTGTTCTCTGACAAACCTGGTAGGACACATGTTTACGAGCATAGTTTCGAGATCACCGATAGGTCAAGTTTTAATGGTGTTAGATACCCGATACCACACGCCCATGTCAAAGCAGTAGATGATGTCATTTCGCAGATGCTAGACGATGAGGTGATCGAATTCAGTAGGAGCCAGTATGTCAATCCGTTGGTAGTAGTGATTAAGAAGGATGGGTCAGTTAGGCTATGTTTGGATGCAAGACAAGCTAATAAACGCATTGCGCCGGATCATCAGCGACCGGAAACTACTGAGGATTTAGTTCAGAGATTTGGGGGTAAAGAATGGCTGTCCACATTAGATTTGAGTGCTAGTTTTTGGCAGGTACCCTTACGGAAGGAGGATAGGCAATTCACGGCTTTTTGTTACAAAAACCAGCTGTTAAAATTTACACGGATTCCTTTTGGTATGAAAACATCGTCAGCTGGGCTCATTCGCGCACTTAACATCGCTCTGGGACACGACACAGGGGATTTCACAGCCAGTTACATCGATGACTTAGTCATCGCATCACGTACATTTGGGGAACACATGGAACACCTTAGAATCGTTTTGGGAAAGTTGCATCGGGCCGGGTTCACAGTGAAACTTAAGAAGGCGACCTTTTGTGCACAACAGATCACGTTTTTAGGCCACACCATTACACCACAGGGGGTTACGCCAGAAGGGTCGAAATTAGACAACATAATCAACACTCGGACACCACGTAACGTCAAACAACTTCGCTCTTTTCTGGGGGTATGTAATTATTTCAGGAGGTTTGTACTGCGGTATTCGCTGCTGTGCGGGCCATTTAGCGGGTTACTTAAACAGAATTCTAAGTGGGTTTGGGAAAAGGAACACGATGAGGCATTCATCAAACTTAAAGAGGGTTTCAGGGATGCTGTCACACTTAGGTACCCCGGGCAGGATAGTCAGTATATAGTGATGACAGATGCTAGCGATTTAGGTTTAGCAGGGGTGCTTTGTCAAAAGGATGGGGATGGTAATCTAGGCATCGTGTCACTCGCTAGTAGAGGTCTAAATTCCGCGGAGAAAAGATACACTACTAGTGAGAAGGAATTGCTAGCCATTGTGTATTCGCTGGGCAAGTTCCGGACCTATGTGCTTGGCCGGAAATTCCTAATCTATACAGACCATAACGCACTTACGTTTCTTAGGACATGTAGGATAACCTCGAACCGGCTTTCTAGGTGGATATTGGCGATCCAAGAGTACGATTTTGATATATTTCATGTAAAAGGGTCAGCAAACGAATTCGCGGATTTTGTGAGTCGCCACCCGGAAATTGCTGGGGAGGGAGTTGAAGCTAGAAGAGAGGAAGGAATTTTGGTCTGTGTAACTAGGATTTCAGATAGGGACGGGGAGAGGTTAAAGTTGGGTAAAATGAGAGAGGAACAATGCAAGGACGAAGAGATTCAGGACATTTATCGGGAACTCGAGGAAATGGAACATATGGGCATTGCTAAGAGGGGTAATAAGGAATTCAGGCTTTTTAACGACTTGCTAACTAGGAAATGCTTTGGCGAGAGATGGTGCGTGTGGGTTCCTAAGTCTTTGAGGTATGATATTATCTGGTTTTATCATAAGGAGTTAGGCCACTATGGTGCAGAGAAGGTGTTGGGTGCTATTCAGGAGAACTTCTTCTGGAAAAACATGGGCAGGGAAGTCAGAAAAACCCTAGCAGCATGTGAGTTGTGTCAGAAGTGCAAGCACCCCACAAGGTATTCAGAAGGGCCAAGGCAGGCTGTTTTAACTCAGAAACCAGGTGAGTTGGTGTGTGTTGACCTCTATGGGCCGTTGGTGAAGTCTCAGTATGGCTACCAATATGTGTTTGTCGTTGTTGATGCCTTTTCTAAGTATGTTAAGCTCTATCCTCTAAGACAGGCCACGGGGAGGGGTTGTGTAAGTTGCATACTGGGGAAATATGTTCCGGAGTTTGGTAAGCCACTCCGAATACTCTCAGACCACGGTTCTCAGTTCACCTCGAAGATATGGAGGACCAAGTTGAGTGAACTGGGAATACAGTGTACGTATTCTTCTATTAGGTATCCCCAAGGAAACATGTCTGAGAGAGTAATGAGAGAACTAGGGCGCATGTTTAGGACCTATGTGAGTGAGCGACATAATGCCTGGTTTTCGATGCTTGAGGACGTTGAGCGTTGGCTCAATGTAACTAAACACGAGAGCACGGGTCGCACTCCCATAGAAGTCCAGCTGGGCAGGAAGCCTGTCAGCGAACTTGCTATGATTTTGGGTTTGAGGACAGGGGAGACCGTACCCAGAGATTTAAGTATCAGGTTAGCTGGGGAACATTTATGTAAGGCCAGTAAGAAACGGCAGAAGCAGCAAGGGAAGCGGGCAGGAGATAAGTTAGATGTAGGTGACCTTGTGCTTTTAAGGGTGCCTCATGTCTCGTCCGCAGACCAGAAATTGGTGAGTAAATTTTTTCATTTGTATGAAGGACCGAATGTAATTGCACGGAAATTAGGGGCCTGTGCGTACGAGCTCCTTACAAAGGACGGAAGGGTGCTAGGGATTTACAATATTTCCAATCTGAGGATGTACATATCCTAGTAGCCCTGTTGGTTGTGTATATATTTGTGGAAGGAAGGAGTTAGGATTTTGGAAGGGAAGTCATGCCTAAAAGGATTGCTTTTTATTCTATGGTATAGGACCAAATGAATGAAAAGCAAGGGGGCGTTCTGTAACCTATATTTTATGAGTTCCCCATGACAGTTTTAATGTAGGCTAGTGGGTTTATTATTTCTTTATATCATGTTATCGTGTTGGCAACGTGTTCAATTGCATTGGACACGTCTGCAGTAGACGCAGTGTCATTATTATTATTATTATTATTATTATTATTATTACTATTATCATATACGTATGCTTTTTATTATTAATTATTCAATGTGTTTTAGGTCACTTTTGACGAGATTCTGAAGCTAGCTCTAATCGTATGTTGTCTAAGAAAGTTTATTAATATTGTTCAGACCACTGAACCAGGAGTCAGGTTCATGTTTTGGTCACACGTACAGGAGGCAGCATTTATGGACACTATTGTCTCGAGCAGGTATGCTCGCTCACCCCGAGGGGGTGATGAGGAAGCGGCCGAGCAAATGCAATGAGTGGTCTGGACAAACAGGCGTATGACAATAGCTATTCTGTGAAGACTTCCTGGAAGGAGCTGTGGCTGGGAGACGTGTTGTAGCAAGCGACCTAGTGCACGGCGGAAGGGATTGTCTCGCTGGACTTTGAGATGTCAGGTTGTGTAGGGTGTCTCTCTTGAGCTGAGCGCTTGGTGTTTCTACGGAAAGCTTGAAGACCGTACGGTACCTCCGAATTGTTTTAGTATGGAGGGTACCACGTGATTGGGTTCTGGCTGTAATGCCACAATCATAGTAGGGCTAATACCCATCAAGATAACTGTGCTAAGTTGAAGAAGACCTTCATGGCGGTAAACCATAATGGCATGGCTGACCAGCTTCAAAGTGGTGATGAAATGGACATATTGGGCAGACGACGGCATTACCGGTAATGTGAAAAACAAATAATAAATCTTTAAAGGCCTAAACATTATTATTATTATATTATTATATTATATAGTTTTAATTGCATTTCTTGTGTGTCACTCTTTTTATTATATTAATCAATTTCTAGCATGCAGCTTCAGAATATAAAGTAAATTTAAATTGGATAGTTTCTTTTTAGTTAGATGCATGTAAACCTTCCTTCATCTTTATTAATTTATAGGAGGTTTTGGTAAGGCCTATGTACGAGCCAGTCCTTTCAGAATATCTGCACACGCCCGGAGATAAGAAGAGTTTCGATAAGGTGGATTTGTTTAATTACAATACCAATTATGTCAGTTGCTTAAATTTTAAAGAAAGGCCATTTATGAGGCAGAATATTCATTTTTATTTAAATTTTGTATCTTCAAAGTTACAAATGGCTTCTCTGGGTGAAGCCATCTTGTGGCTAGAATTGAAAGAATACAAATGGCGCCCAACTATGGAGTGTGAATAAGGCTGGCTGGTGCATAGTATGGCAGTACGCACAGGTAATTTGTGAAATCTGATCGGGTATTTTAGGAAGGGTATATATGTTCAGTGATTTTGGATGGTATGCTAAGTAATAAGAGTGAGCCTGATTTATTAAAGTTGAGATCTAGAAGTGTTGACAGAAGCACTCTTGGTCATTCTAGAAGAGGCAGGAGTCAGTCAAACAGGCAGACCAATAAGCGGTCAGATTCCACAAATTCGAGAGTAGTTCTTAGTAAAATGGCAGATAAGGATGTGATTTCTGGTACGTTGGAGGGACGTGAGGGGGCCGAGAAAGATGATGTTGTAACTAGCAAGGAGTTAGGAATGGGAGTGAATAGTGACGAGGAAAATGTAGGGCTGGGGGAAAACTCACAGATGATCAAGTTAATGGAGCAGATGATGTCTAAATTCAGTAGTAAACTAAGTGATTTAAGTAATAAAATGGATACTCAGAGTAGTGATTTAAGTACTCAAATTAATAATCAAAGCAGTGAATTTAGTACTAAGATAGACATTCAAAGTACGGATTTAGAGAGCAAAATTAATAAGATTGTAGAAAGTATGAGTAAAGGCTATAAGGAAATTCGTCAGGAAATTGCCAGTAGAATTGAGATGGTAGATAAAAGATTCGAGCAAGTTGAGAAGAAGATGAGCTTACAGAGGCAGGGCATTATGGATACTGTTGATAAGCAGATAGGCGAGGTGAGTAATGAGGTAGCCATTGTCACGAAAGAAGTTAGTGAGAGGTTGATAGTTGTAGAGGAAGAGATGAAGGATATAACTGAGATTAGAAATAAGCAGGTGTTTTTGGAACAGGAGCTAGCGGTGTCTTCAGCCAGAGTAACGATGGTAGATAAGAGCGTAAAAAAGGAGATTAGTGAACTGAAATCCTTTAATGAGAGCGAAAATTTGAAATTAAGAAGAGAGCTGAATCAGGCCAAGTCAAATAAGGAAAATTGTAATCACTCGGTAGGACATAGTAACTTCTATCGGGAATCTGACTTACCTAAATTTAGTGGAAGGCAGTTTAACCCTATGGAGTTTGTTAAAGTTGTTCAGAAGAGGTTTTCGAAAGGGTTAGAAGATGGGACTTTAGACTGGGATATTGTTGAGGAAATCATATCATTAGCTTTTGTGGGGGAGGCTAAATCTTGGTATCAAGTTTTTAGGGGAGGTTTTCAGGGGTTAGAAGATTTTAGGCAGAAGTTTGAGGGAAAGTTCTGGAACGAACAGACTAAAGGAAGAGAAAGAGACAAGATTTCTTTTGGGAGGTATCAGTCGAATCAGGGGGTGAGCATGACGGAGTATTTCTTCACACATGTCCTTATCAGTCAGAATTTAGACACTAGTTCTTCTGAAGGTGATATTGTTAGGCGTATGGCCCGTCATTTTTCTGATGAGGTGAAGATGGCCGTAGTCATGCAGGATGTAAATACGATTAAGGACATGGAACGTGTGTTAGAAAGGTTTGATACTTTGGGTAGAATGGGAGGCAAAAGGCAAGAACAGGGAAGGGAAGGAAATTACGATCAGGGGTATCAGGAGGAAGGGAATAGGCATTATGAGCGTAGCAATATTGATAGGCCAGGTAACTTTGTGAGGAATGATAGAGGACATTTTGTAAATAGGGATAGGGGTGACCAAGGGAATTTTCGGAATAGGGGGCGCGGAGAACAGAGGCAGGCAGAAAATCGGGGACCTGAGGAACAAAGGCAGTTAGAGAATAGGGGGCGTGAAGAAGAGAGACAGCCAGCTCAGCCGAGTAATTTAAACGGGAACAGGGCTCTTTAAGATGGTCAGATAGAGGGTCCCATCCCAGTATTCCAGTTCATGTGTTGAAGAAGATAGAATACGACCTTGATGTTAGAAAGGAATTGTTAGATGACCAGGTTGAGGTTATGCAGGAGAGATGTGAGCCTACGTTGATCAGTCCTGTGATTAAGGTGAAGATATGGGGTCAAGTCGTCGATGCCTTATTGGATTCAGGGAGCATGTGTTCTTGCATTAAGGCAGGCTTTTATGATGAGGTTAAGAGTAAAGGAGAAGCCATAGAGGAGATTCCTGTGTCCAATATATTTATATTGTCTGCTGTTGGGACTAAGTCACAGAGAGTGCGTCGACAGGTTGTCGCACCTATGTACATTGATGAGAAATGTGGTCGTCAGAGTTTTCTAGTGGTCGCGAATTTAGTGTATCCTGTCATATTGGGTGCGGATTGGCTAAGCAGTCAGATGTGTAAGCTTGATTACGGCGAATCTAAGGTGAGATTCAAGTGGGGTGAGAATTTTGATACGATTAGTCTGAGTTATCAGGTGGACTCGGGAACCTTTGAGAGTATATCAGTGTGTGTCCAGGTTTTAAATGAAGAGGAAGAAGTCAGTGAGGTTAGTAGCGACATGGTATCAGAGGATATTCAAAGTTGTAGTATGGTAGTGGAAGAGAGCGTGAAGGTGAATTTTCAAGTGTTGTGGAAGATACCATGTTGGAGGTAGAGCAGAAGGCTCAGTTGTTAGAGGTCTTGAGAGACCACAGTGAGGTGTTCTCTGACAAACCTGGTAGGACACATGTTTACGAGCATAGTTTCGAGATCACCGATAGGTCAAGTTTTAATGGTGTTAGATACCCGATACCACACGCCCATGTCAAAGCAGTAGATGATGTCATTTCGCAGATGCTAGACGATGAGGTGATCGAATTCAGTAGGAGCCAGTATGTCAATCCGTTGGTAGTAGTGATTAAGAAGGATGGGTCAGTTAGGCTATGTTTGGATGCAAGACAAGCTAATAAACGCATTGCGCCGGATCATCAGCGACCGGAAACTACTGAGGATTTAGTTCAGAGATTTGGGGGTAGAGAATGGCTGTCCACATTAGATTTGAGTGCTAGTTTTTGGCAGGTACCCTTACGGAAGGAGGATAGGCAATTCACGGCTTTTTGTTACAAAAACCAGCTGTTAAAATTTACACGGATTCCTGTTGGTATGAAAACATCGTCAGCTGGGCTCATTCGCGCACTTAACATCGCTCTGGGACACGACACAGGGGATTTCACAGCCAGTTACATCGATGACTTAGTCATCGCATCACGTACATTTGGGGAACACATGGAACACCTTAGAATCGTTTTGGGAAAGTTGCATCGGGCCGGGTTCACAGTGAAACTTAAGAAGGCGACCTTTTGTGCACAACAGATCACGTTTTTAGGCCACACCATTACACCACAGGGGGTTACGCCAGAAGGGTCGAAATTAGACAACATAATCAACACTCGGACACCACGTAACGTCAAACAACTTCGCTCTTTTCTGGGGGTATGTAATTATTTCAGGAGGTTTGTACTGCGGTATTCGCAGCTGTGCGGGCCATTTAGCGGGTTACTTAAACAGAATTCTAAGTGGGTTTGGGAAAAGGAACACGATGAGGCATTCATCAAACTTAAAGAGGGTTTCAGGGATGCTGTCACACTTAGGTACCCCGGGCAGGATAGTCAGTATATAGTGATGACAGATGCTAGCGATTTAGGTTTAGCAGGGGTGCTTTGTCAAAAGGATGGGGATGGTAATCTAGGCATCGTGTCACTCGCTAGTAGAGGTCTAAATTCCGCGGAGAAAAGATACACTACTAGTGAGAAGGAATTGCTAGCCATTGTGTATTCGCTGGGCAAGTTCCGGACCTATGTGCTTGGCCGGAAATTCCTAATCTATACAGACCATAACGCACTTACGTTTCTTAGGACATGTAGGATAACCTCGAACCGGCTTTCTAGGTGGATATTGGCGATCCAAGAGTACGATTTTGATATATTTCATGTAAAAGGGTCAGCAAACGAATTCGCGGATTTTGTGAGTCGCCACCCGGAAATTGCTGGGGAGGGAGTTGAAGCTAGAAGAGAGGAAGGAATTTTGGTCTGTGTAACTAGGATTTCAGATAGGGACGGGGAGAGGTTAAAGTTGGGTAAAATGAGAGAGGAACAATGCAAGGACAAAGAGATTCAGGACATTTATCGGGAACTCGAGGAAATGGAACATATGGGCATTGCTAAGAGGAGTAATAAGGAATTCAGGCTTTTTAACGACTTGCTAACTAGGAAATGCTTTGGCGAGAGATGGTGCGTGTGGGTTCCTAAGTCTTTGAGGTATGATATTATCTGGTTTTATCATAAGGAGTTAGGCCACTATGGTGCAGAGAAGGTGTTGGGTGCTATTCAGGAGAACTTCTTCTGGAAAAATATGGGCAGGGAAGTCAGAAAAACCCTAGCAGCATGTGAGTTGTGTCAGAAGTGCAAGCACCCCACAAGGTATTTAGAAGGGCCAAGGCAGGCTGTTTTAACTCAGAAACCAGGTGAGTTGGTGTGTGTTGACCTCTATGGGCCGTTGGTGAAGTCTCAGTATGGCTACCAATATGTGTTTGTCGTTGTTGATGCCTTTTCTAAGTATGTTAAGCTCTATCCTCTAAGACAGGCCACGGGGAGGGGTTGTGTAAGTTGCATACTGGGGAAATATGTTCCGGAGTTTGGTAAGCCACTCCGAATACTCTCAGACCACGGTTCTCAGTTCACCTCGAAGATATGGAGGACCAAGTTGAGTGAACTGGGAATACAGTGTACGTATTCCTCTATTAGGTATCCCCAAGGAAACATGTCTGAGAGAGTAATGAGAGAACTAGGGCGCATGTTTAGGACCTATGTGAGTGAGCGACATAATGCCTGGTTTTCGATGCTTGAGGACGTTGAGCGTTGGCTCAATGTAACTAAACACGAGAGCACGGGTCGCACTCCCATAGAAGTCCAGCTGGGCAGGAAGCCTGTCAGCGAACTTGCTATGATTTTGGGTTTGAGGACAGGGGAGGCCGTACCCAGAGATTTAAGTATCAGGTTAGCTGGGGAACATTTATGTAAGGCCATTAAGGAACGGCAGAAGCAGCAAGGGAAGCGGGCAGGAGATAAGTTAGATGTAGGTGACCTTGTGCTTTTAAGGGTGCCTCATGTCTCGTCCGCAGACCAGAAATTGGTGAGTAAATTTTTTCATTTGTATGAAGGACCGTATGTAATTGCACGGAAATTAGGGGCCTGTGCGTACGAGCTCCTTACAAAGGACGGAAGGGTGCTAGGGATTTACAATATTTCCAATCTGAGGATGTACATATCCTAGTAGCCCTGTTGGTTGTGTATATATTTGTGGAAGGAAGGAGTTAGGATTTTGGAAGGGAAGTCATGCCTAAAAGGATTGCTTTTTATTCTATGGTATAGGACCAAATGAATGAAAAGCAAGGGGGCGTTCTGTAACCTATATTTTATGAGTTCCCCATGACAGTTTTAATGTAGGCTAGTGGGTTTATTATTTCTTTATATCATGTTATCGTGTTGGCAACGTGTTCAATTGCATTGGACACGTCTGCAGTAGACGCAGTGTCATTATTATTATTATTATTATTATTACTATTATCATATACGTATGCTTTTTATTATTAATTATTCAATGTGTTTTAGGTCACTTTTGACGAGATTCTGAAGCTAGCTCTAATCGTATGTTGTCTAAGAAAGTTTATTAATATTGTTCAGACCACTGAACCAGGAGTCAGGTTCATGTTTTGGTCACACGTACAGGAGGCAGCATTTATGGACACTATTGTCTCGAGCAGGTATGCTCGCTCACCCCGAGGGGGTGATGAGGAAGCGGCCGAGCAAATGCAATGAGTGGTCTGGACAAACAGGCGTATGACAATAGCTATTCTGTGAAGACTTCCTGGAAGGAGCTGTGGCTGGGAGACGTGTTGTAGCAAGCGACCTAGTGCACGGCGGAAGGGATTGTCTCGCTGGACTTTGAGATGTCAGGTTGTGTAGGGTGTCTCTCTTGAGCTGAGCGCTTGGTGTTTCTACGGAAAGCTTGAAGACCGTACGGTACCTCCGAATTGTTTTAGTATGGAGGGTACCACGTGATTGGGTTCTGGCTGTAATGCCACAATCATAGTAGGGCTAATACCCATCAAGATAACTGTGCTAAGTTGAAGAAGACCTTCATGGCGGTAAACCATAATGGCATGGCTGACCAGCTTCAAAGTGGTGATGAAATGGACATATTGGGCAGACGACGGCATTACCGGTAATGTGAAAAACAAATAATAAATCTTTAAAGGCCTAAACATTATTATTATTATATTATTATATTATATAGTTTTAATTGCATTTCTTGTGTGTCACTCTTTTTATTATATTAATCAATTTCTAGCATGCAGCTTCAGAATATAAAGTAAATTTAAATTGGATAGTTTCTTTTTAGTTAGATGCATGTAAACCTTCCTTCATCTTTATTAATTTATAGGAGGTTTTGGTAAGGCCTATGTACGAGCCAGTCCTTTCAGAATATCTGCACACGCCCGGAGATAAGAAGAGTTTCGATAAGGTGGATTTGTTTAATTACAATACCAATTATGTCAGTTGCTTAAATTTTAAAGAAAGGCCATTTATGAGGCAGAATATTCATTTTTATTTAAATTTTGTATCTTCAAAGTTACAAATGGCTTCTCTGGGTGAAGCCATCTTGTGGCTAGAATTGAAAGAATACAATACCAAGAGGTGTCGGCATCCACGCTTTCCTTTTACTAAAGGACCAAAGCAATCAATCGCGAGCATCTCGCATGGTTTCTGTGGTAATAGTGGTCTTGGAGGTTGTTTCAGAATAAAGTTGTTCGGCTTTGTGCGCTGACAAGCGTCACACGTTCTAATTACTTCAACAATGGTGAATCTCATCTTGGGCCAAGTAAAGGTCTCCCCTATCGTAGCTTCAGTCTTATCCGTGCCGATATGTGCTAGGCTCTCGTGAACATGCCAAGTTAATTCCCTCTGTAGTGATGCTGGAACTAAGATCCGCAGTTTAGTATGATGCTCATCCACGTACTTATGTAACAAGTTATTCAAGTAGTGAAATCTCGCTTGTTTAGCACTGGCTTCCCGGTACTCCGGTGAATTTGGTTGTAACTCCTTCCTATAGAATTTTATCATCATCATCATCCATGGGTCAGCTTCTTGCTCCTTCCGAATATCCTTCAATCTTGCCAAAAACTCACGAGCCTTAGGTGTCAAGGTAATATTGTGAACTTCCGCTGTTACTTCGTTTCCGTCCTCAGGATTTCTACTCAAGGCATCTGGTATGACGTTCAATTTCCCAGGACAATGCTCTATTATAATGTCAAACTGCTGTATGTAGATGGACCAGCGCGTAACTCTCTCACTTGCTATTGTTGTCTTAAATAAAAATGTCAGTGCATGGTGGTCGGTTCTAACAATGATGGAATAACCATAGATCATCTTGCGCCACTGTTGGAGAGAATATAGAATTGCTAGTAGCTCAAGTTCCGTAACTGTGTAGTTCCTCTCATGTTTCCGTAATTTACGACTCGTAAATGCCAAATAGGATTTCTTCTTGGGTTCTTCAGCGTCCTCTTGGTACAGCATAGCACCAATCCCAATTAACGAAGCATCTGCTTGAATGATAAATTGTTTCTCAAAATCCGGATATCCAAGTTTCACACAGTTTTCCAATAAATCCTTCGTTGCTTTAAAAGACCTGTCGCACTCCTCGTTCCACGACCATCGATTCGCTTTCTTCAACATCTCCTGCATAGGCGCTACTGTTTCTGTGTAATCAGGGCAATTTTCTTTGAAGAAACCTGTCACTCCCAAAAATGCTCTAACATGTTTGACTTTGGTAGGTGTGGGAAATTTCTTAATAGCATCAATCTTGGCTGGATTAGGCCGCACGCCCTCGACATCAATTATATGTCCCAAATATAAAATTTCGCTCTGGCAAAAATGTGACTTTTTTAAGTTGATCTTGAAGTTCATGGTTCTCAGGTTGTCCAGCAGTTTATTTAAATTTATCAAGTGTTCTTCCATTGTCTCAGAAGCGATTAATATGTCATCAACATATCTCGTGGTGAAGTTCTTGACCTCCTCAGTCAAATTTCTATCGAGTGCTCTAATGAGTGCACATCCCGCAGTTTTCACGCCAAAGGGCATTCGACACCAGATATAACTTTGATTATCGAATAAAAATCCCGTCAACAGTTGGGATTTTTCTTCAAGTTCAAGATGGTGGAAACTATTCGTCAAATCAACACTTGAGTATATCTTCTTCCCGCGGAAGCCTTTCAAAACATCTTTGATCCTCGGTGCTTGGTCGTGCTCAACTAGCAGTTTGCTATTTAAAACTCGCGCGTCTAGGCATAGCCTAATTGATCCGTTCGGCTTGGTCACAGCCAATATTGCGTTCAGATAAGGAGTTGCAGCTTTCCTTATCATGCCAGAATCTAATAAGTTAGTAATAATGTCCTTCACCTGAGAAAAATGCTTCTCTGGGAACGGGTACAATTTACTTTTAAATGGGGTCCAATCTGTTACCTGCATCGCATATTGAAAATTTAAAACTTTCCCAGGTACGGTGTCAAAAGCTCCTTTATGTAATCTTAAAATTTCTTCCAATCTTCTTCTATCAGATTCCCCTACGATGGCTTCCTTAAGTCGCTCCTGAAGTAGAATTTCGAATTTGGTTCCGCCCATTTCTTCTTCCGCCAAATGCACCCAAAGTTCCTGCGAAATATCTCGGCTGTCCATTTCTAGCACTGCTGTCTGGTTGACTCGCTCTCCCCTCAAGATCTTATCTCCGGCCTCATTAGTGCATTCCTCAACAACCCATGTATTGGCCTCTCTCTCCAGCGGATTCTCTTCCATATTTAAACCCACATGATCCAATCCTTCTACTTGTTTGAAGCTTACAGTGTTGTTATGTAAATCAATTACAGCATGAAAATCGCAGATGAAGTTGGCTCCTAAAATTATATTGTAGTTCATCTTTGGAATAACAATGAATGTTTGTGAAAAAGTATGGTTCAATATTTCCAGATCTAGAAATGCTTGCTGTTTACAATTCATAGTTTTGTCAGGAATGACACCTCTGACTTTCATTAGCGGTACCGGCATAATAGGAACAGTCTGTTTTCTTGCTATTTCTTTTATCAAAATTTCAGTGACTAAGCTCACCTGGCTACCTGTATCAATCAAACATCTCACCCTCATACCTCCAATATGCGCGTAAATAATTGGTAGCTGTCTGATAACATTTTCACGGTTCTTCACCACTTCCTCCAGGCAGTCGTCTGGGAATGCTACCCACTCTTCTATATTGGCCACTATCATCTCTTCTTGCTCCCTGGCGATCTCCGTTTCTAGCCTGTCTCCTTTCAGTTCATTTGGGGTTTTTGTTTATCCCGGGCCCCATCAGATGTGTTTCGCCGGTTATCATTCTGTCGCTCCTGTTGCCTCAGTAAACTCTCTGCTCCTTCTCCTTGATGGTTGTCTGGGCTCTGTCTGTTCGCCATGGCACGCCCCCACTTCTCCTTCTCCGCTTCTTCATTACTTAATTGATCCAAGTATTTACGGGATTCAATATATCGTTCGTCCCAGTTATTCCTATAATCTCCTCTGTTTTCTTGGCGATAGTCCCTGCCGTTACTCCATCTACCATCTCCATTTCTTTGGTAAGGTCTACCTTGTCTCTGGTTTCCCCTCCAATTCGTGTATTCCCGCTGGTACGTCCACTGATTATTTTGATTTTGGTTATTCTGATGATATCTCCCGCGGTTATTCTGATAATTCTGATTGTTGTTATGGAACTGGTTTCGGCCGTCAAAATCTTGTCTTCTTGGCGTGAACTGTGTCCCTGTGGACTGCGTCTTACTTTGGTTCCCCTGGCCGTGGTTATTTTGGAGTCCCTGAACTACCTCTGCCGTGTTGACACATTCCAAATTCCTTCTTCCTGTCTGTGGGCTTACCATACTCGTCTCATCTAAGTGTCTGAGTAATTCTTCGGCTTGGACTGCGGTCTGAATATTTCCTGCGACTAATAATTGTTGGATATGCATTGGGAGTTGTTTTCCGATGGTTAGAACCATATTCGGCTCGCTAGGCGGGTCATCAAAATCCCTGAATTTTACCAGTTGCTGACTGAAGAATTCTGAAAAACGGGTTGGATGTGTACTGTGGTATTTGCGCGTGTACAGGTCCATTCTTAACCCTTGTTGTAACGAAGGACTCCAAAACTTCTTCAAAAACGCCTCGCGGAATTGAGTCATGTCTGTAAACGTGTACTTGAAACTTAAAAACCAGGTCAGGCTAGGTCCTTCTAAAAATTTCTCCACCATTCTTAATTGTTTCTCCGGGCCGATGTGTTGGTCATTAAAGTAGTCAGTTAATTGCCGTAGAAATGCTTTGGGAGTGGTTCCTGAATGTTCTTTAAACTTATCGGGCTTAAAATCATTACCCCGAATGACTTGGATGACTTGGGCTGGTGCCAAGTTCGGTTGCGGAGTTGAAGTCTCCCCCCTGTACTGCTGGAATGCATTAGTCGTTAGTCTGGTACTTTGACCCCGACTCGTGTCCTCAGCCAACTTCGAACCTGCCGGACTTCCAATACTTGTTTGCTTTTCCGGAATATTTTCGTTTGAAAATAATGTCGCATTCTCTAACGATCTAATCTCGTTTTTTATGATTAATTCTGAATGTTCCTGTAATTTCGACTTCATATTTTCCTCCAGTGCCTGCATTCGCTTTAAAACTGCCAGCCTGTCTTCCTTATTCGTATGAGCCTGCTGGTCCCAATCTCGCCGGATCCTACTTTTTAAGCTATTTATTTTCTCCTCGTTCCTCTCCTGATTTTTCTCTAGCTCTTCACGTATCCGTTCCTGCGTTTTCACTAGTTGTTCTTCCACATTATCCTGAGTTTTGACGAGCTGCTCCCCTACTTCTTGTCTTATGACCTCCTGTGTGTTTATTAGCTGGCCTTCCATCTCTTTTCTTATGATCTCTTGTGTTCTGCCTAATTGCTCCTCTAAATTTTCCCGCAAGTGTATCCGCTCGGTTTCAGCCTTAACTTCGACTTTATCTATTTCCTTTATTAATTCCAGCACGTTGTTATCTACCGAATTAATTTGCTGCTGTAGTTTCTCTTGGGTTTTCTTCACTCCCGCGGTGTTACTGACACATGCTGCCTCTATCTGCTTGAGTTTATCTGCCACCATCTCGTCAAATTGTACTAATTTGTTATCAAATTTCGCCTCCAATTTCTTCATTTCGCCTAACTGTTTGATGTTGTTTTCCGCAACCTCGCCTGCCAGTTTCTCTACTTTTTGAACGCTCTGATTAATATCATTTGTGATTTTTCCTAACTGTTCGGTTTGTGTTACCGCCTGTTGTGACAATTTGTGGTTTAGTTCATTGAATTGTTTGTCAGTGTCTAATTTCTGGACTTCTAACTGGACCGAAATGTTACCGCTCATATCAAGTAATTGTTTTTCGCAGTTCTTTAATTGTTTATCTAATTGTTCTTCCGTTTTCGCGGACATCTGTTCTAATTGTTTTTCACTATGCTCACGCTGAGCTTCTAATTGTTCTTTTAATTGTTCTTCCGTCTTTACGGACATCTGCACTAATTGTTCTTCCGTTTTCGCGGACATTTGTTCTAATTGTTTTTCCGTCTTTACGGACATTCGGATCGACATCTGTTCTAACAATGCCTTTATCTCATCAACACTCGCCATATCACACACAAAATATATTCAGAGAAAAACAGGGTTATGGGCTAAGGTTTCAGCCCTATACGCATATACATGTCACACATTTAAATATTACTGGCTCTAATTTAATGAAAATTTCAGTAACAAAATTTACTGAATACAATGACACTTATTCCCAAACAACAAAATAACCCCTAGTGATCTGCTTTTAAATTCCCAACCAACAGAATTTACGAAACACCAATTAACCGAAGTCAATTAAATGTCAAATATAAGGCAACATCTTCCTGCTTTGACTGAGTTCATCATTAATGCAAATTTCTAATTTTAATGTGGGCGCCAGAACAAGTTTATAACAAATACCAAATCAAATTCTAACCTTGTTCAATATTTCTAACTTTAGGAACTCAGTGATTTTACTAATGCACATGGCGGTACAACATCGCCTCCATTTACTGAATTTACATGTCCGCTTGACCTGGCATCATTTCTCAACGAAATAAATATGAGATCAGCGAAGCAACAACAACAACAATCCCCACTTGGGCAGCCATTTTTGTTTTATGAACCCTTGCAAAGAAGCATATGAGACTCAGATTCGGGGCGTAACAGGTCATATTCGTAAGTTGCTGTCAGAGCGCTTCATTAACTTGCAGGGTAACATATAACAAAATAACATGCAGGAAAGAGTGAAGCCAGGGTTAAAACAACTGAATTTAATAACAAATCACCATATTTACACATAAACAATTAACAACAAAAACTGATGATGATGATGATAATTGTTGTTTTAAGGGGCCTAACATCTAGGTTATCGGCCCCTGATGGTTTGGGTGATCGTGAAGATGAAAATGAAAAGCGAACTTAAAACTAAAACTAACTAATAACCTACATACTAGAAGAAGAAATGGAAAACTAAAGGAGAATAAGGCAAATAAAAGTACAGAAGGAAAAGAAATGCCCTCAACCCTCGGAGAAGGCGGATTGAGGGACTTGGAAGGAAGGAGAGCCATGAAAGGCAGATAGGAAAGTGAAAGAGGAGAGGGTCCGCCCCAAAGGTAAGGGACAAAAGGGGAAAACGGACCCAGCTCAGGAATCCCTCGGGGTCGCCAACTCCCGAACTCACCAGCCGTGAGCCCCTGAGAGTGTAGCATTATCTACGGTGCACCAGAAGTGGTGGGGCTACATACACCCTGCCTCCTTAAGGGCCTAGAGCACAAGGCAGGAGGTAAAAGGAAGAGAAAAAGAAGGCTGACCCCTCGCAGAAGGAGGGTATCAGAAAAGACGAGACAAGGGCCAATTAAGGCGGGAAAGGAAGAGACTCCCTAGGCCTCGGATACCCTAATACCATCGGGGTCAGAAGAGAACAAGAGTTGACCAAGTGAGGTCGACAGGAAAGAAGACAGACAGGAGCCCGGCACAAGTAAGTGGAAGCAATGCCGGACTCAGCTGGGGCCCCGTGGTCGCCAACCCACGCCCACAAGATGTGAGCCCCTGGGGGAACAACAAAAACTCCCAACTGACTCCCGCTTAATAAAATGCCAAAAACTAGGCGATATCTCTGGAGAGATTAATTACCTGGACCAAGTATCCTTAAATAAAACGATACAAAAGTGACCTTATAAGTGCGTACGCCGTTCTACATGCACCACGATGTGTACTTTGAATGCGTGATTCGTTATCATCCAGAATGACCCTTCAAACAACGAATCCGCATTTCCTAGAGCTAGACCGACACAAAGGAACACAACTACAATACATTAAATTAAACCGACACTTCCTAAATCTACTATAAACAAACACAAAATTTCCGTGTGAAATTGGACTTGAGTTGCCGTAGCAACATTTACTGCCTAAAATCTTAGGACTTCTCACACAAATCAACACAAGTACATTAACACGTGACCAATAAAAAAAATACTCAAATGACCGCTGTCAAAATTTACAAATACTCAACCACTACACCACACGGGTGTGACAAACAAAATTACATGAAATCGAGTCATCAACAAAGCAATAGGCAAACAGCCAACATTTACGTTAATCACAATATTCTTATCCATACAAGGTACAACAATCCGTTACACACATGGCGAACTCCCCAATTAATTATGGCTTAAAATTAGCCATCACAATGAACAGGTTTGCTGCATGAAAGCTTACAGGGTTCAGTCGGACAAATAGGACTGCCTATCAAAATAAGTCACAGGCAAAACGGGCGGTTTGTGGAACTCTGCATGTCTGTCAACCCACGTGTCAATAACCTCGACCTCCAGAACATGGGGTCGAACCTCGAAGAAATGTGCCCCAAAGCACAATAATACGTGTGTGTCAGAAAAACATATGGACAAGAATCAGCAGTCTCCCAAGAGCACTCTGTCTTTCCATCTAAAATACAACAGCAGCAAAAAATATATAAGGGCGGTAGGACAACTACCCCCTCCTCACGTAGAATCAACACACACTAGACACATCAACACACACTTAATCACACGTATGGGTTGTGACAGACCCTGAAATAAAAGACACAAATAATATCCACATGCTGGCGCCATCGTTCTATGCCGTGACTAGTCACCTGAAAAGGACTCAAGAAAAATCTATCAAAATTAGAACGAAGGTGTTCTACAATTACTTTTAAGTTGGTGCACTCGGCTACCCTAACATGAATAATAACCTGTTCAGCAAAATGTTTTACAATCATTTCCTCCCATTCCTATTTCAAATATTAACGTTAATAAAGCACCATTTATCGAATGTAACGGGTTCCGCAATTGCAAGGATAAAAATCACGCACGCACGCCGCGTACATTACACATGACTCAAGAAAAAAAATCAAAATATCAACAAACACTTTGGCCACGCGCCAACGGACATTTAAACATATAGTGTCGGTACAAGAAAAACAGCTATAAAACAAGAAAGAAAAACATGACTATTTACAAAGTTCCCCGGCCAAATCTAACTACATAATTGAAATAATCCAATTTTAGTACATCACCGCTTCTGCATGCAGGACTAAGGACATCCTCCTCAACCCATTGCCCTATGGACAATTTAGCACTCCATAGTAGTCGTCTGCGTTGATTTCTTGAAGCTCATCCCAACTTCAAACCACGTGCTGATCATCTTGGTCTCGACTCCTTGGCAGAAAAGTTCAATGTTAAATATTTGCCTATCTATAATCGCTTGCAGGCTACTCAGTTCACCCACAAATGTCCTACTGCGATTAATAGCGAAGACTGGCCCTAATTATATCGCACATACGCACTATAAAAACACACATACAATACACACAATTTATACATAAAATATACATCTCGAGTCCGCGCCACTGGCTCGTTAACAAGTTCAAAATCCTGGCTGCACTCGCAGTCGCTATCTCGTCGGGTATTTCCGTCCCGTCTTGGACTTCGGTTCTGGTAAGCGCTAATTAGGGTGATACGATACTTCCCCCTTAAAGATGAACTCGTCGTCTTTAAAAGAATGTTACAGTTTATCACGCGCTGGCGTGAAATATTTAGATCACACAATTTAGTTTATTTTAGAACAAAATATATTATAGCTTTTAAAATTCGATATTGCAAACGCTGCGACTTTAGCTTCCCAGAGCTCAGAAAATAAATTAGCTTCACTGATTTTAGAGCGTAAAAATCACATCTCAAACTGGCGTGGAGTATGCCTCTGAAGGCTCCACACAATAAGTCTTAGATAAATTCGAGCGTCAAAAATCACACTTCAAACTGGCGTGGAGTCTGCCTCTGAAGGCTCCACAAGAGTAGACTTAGATTGGCGTCAGGCCAGACTATTTATGAGAAACTGACAAGGGCGGCGGAGTGGGGCAGAGTCGGATAAAAACTTCCAGAGTTTTTGTCTCACAAAGATGGGGCTAGTGTCATTCTTCTCCAAATAAATCCAACGTCTCAAATTACTCGAGCGGAGATTAATCCGTTCGGCGGTTCCTTAGATACACACTTCCGCGCGCTTTTTACTACTGACGCCGTCCACCTCGTGGTCACGGCTTGGTCTCTTGCGATTGGCTGATTCAATCGTATGTTCGTTGAGAGGACCTCGTGATTCTTCCTTTATGTCTCCAATTTTGGTACAGTAGTTGCACAATTTGGCCTTGAACTCGACTAATTCTGGCCGTCCCCCAGGAATAGCTACCAACTCAGCTTCTGTTGCAATCATTACGAAATGCTGGCCTCCCTAATATCCAAGTCGACTTCCTTATGTGCTGCCTAGGCCGTAGTAATAATAATAATAAATATGAATACTTATTTATCGAAGATCAATAAGGGTTCAATAGAGTTATGACGATTTTCTATATAAAAATATGCAGTGAGAGCAACATGTTCCACTTCTTAAGGGACACTGGGACTGAAATTTTCAAATTCTATATAAACTGAGTTACAGCTTTGAAATTTTATATGGTGGTGAATAGTCATATTATAAACCACTGTGGGAAACGTGAGCATTGTAAGTTGATTAGTTCTACAGATATTAATTATTTTGTACATTTATTGTGCTAATTATTCAAGTTTTATAAAGGTCAGCCGCGTTAAAAAAAAACAAGATAGTGTAACTTTTGGGTAATATTCTATTGCACTATAACAATTGGAAGAAACCTACGGATCCGATTTTGAATTGCATTAATGAGTGTCAAGAAATTAATTTTTTTTCATATCCAAGTTTTTTTCTACAAAAATTCGTATTTTTTCCAGTTTGAATTTTTTTTGCAGCCATACCAAAAGTGCAATCTAAAAAACGATCCGCAGGTTTATAGTCATTGCAATGAAGATAATAAATTCCCATTTTGAAAGCAATATCATAAGATTTATGACGCGAGTAACATTTTGAATGCCTGAAAAAGTGAATCCGAGAAAACAGCAATTTTCTAAAATGATGCACAATTTACAAGGTTTCAGCTTACCAATGACATTAGGATTGTCCTACAGCATAGGTGACACCCTCCTTCTTCTGGTTTGCAACCTCCTCCTTCATTTCTGTTAGTTTCACCTTCTGTCGACATGCCTTTCGCTTCTCCAATTATGACCGCGGACTTACATTCTTCCTGCGACTGTCACATCTTTCAAGTGTTTATGCTGTGACATGAGATACTGAAGTTAGTCTTATTCCTGATTTCAACTCTGTTGTTGCACTACACCCCATCTAGAATTCTGCTACAGAATTACTAACAGCAATTTCGAGTATCTTCCGTGAAATAAAAATCTCCTTTGGGCACTTCCTCCAGATAACAGAATGCAGACTCTCATTCTGATTTTCAGTAGCACCACGGATGTATCTGGATAGTAGCTCATCTGATGCCAGCCTTTGATAAACAGGCATAATCTTGACAACTAAGGGTTCTTAAAGTTCTACAGCCATTTTGTCATGACTGTGGGGTTTTACCAGCTGCGATACTTCGATTGTAGAAACACCAAGACTCAGAACCTTCAGGACACTTACTGTGCTGGGGCGATTAAAGGACACACCGTGCATTTTAAAGCTTCGCCAGGGCTTTAAAAATGGCGGAATTCGGATAAAAACACTGCTATCTGATCCGCAGGGGATAGGGGTGTATTAATATGGAAAATACCGAAAATCGACATTTTCCACAAATTTCACTAAAATTTCAGTCCCAGTGTCCCTTAACTCAAAATTGCTCATTTTTGACTTGTGTCACTTTTCTTGTGTACCATCGATATGTAGCCCATAGAGTTATGTAGGGCCTACTATTAGATGACAATTATTGCGTAGGTTCATTATTCAAACGTTGACTTCGATCACATGATTAGGACACAAGAAATAATAACTTAATTTTAAAATTTCGCACAGCCGCCATCTTGAGGAGATATAAACAATTGAACTACATTAAATGGCAGTGCATTACAATGTGTATAACATTTACTGTACCATATTTCACTGCGCTCAGATCGTTAAATCGCGAGAAAAATCTATTAAAATGTATTTAATTATGAACGCCGGCCGTGAAAGCCTAAGCTGTTATATTACACAGATGAGCTTGTAGTAGAGCCCTTTATCATCGTAAAAAATGTCATGGTGATATCAGTAATAGTTTCGGAGATATAGAATGCCGGTGAAATAATTCGCACAGCCGCCATGTTGGATTGGTGAGACGTAATAAAATTTGAAGGGCACGGTCGGGGTCGGCAAAAATAGTATTATGCCTTACCGAGTTTCATTGAAATCACTCCAGCTGTTTAGAAGTTATTAGGGGGGACGGGACACACACACACACACACGGACAAAAGGTGATCTCATAAGCCTATTTTTTTCATAAATGAAAATAGGCTAAAAAATCCACGAAACAACGCTATTTTTCCTTTCTGAAAGCCTATTTTAAAATAATGCCCCATCAAGGGACGTCCCTGAACAAATGCAATTAATTCTTGTTAATAGTTCATGAGAAAATGGTAAGTTACAGTAAATAAAAAGTTGAACATTAACATGAACAGCAGCATAAAACATTCCGGCTCCCCTTATATACTGTAGGCCATATGGATGAGATAGTTTTGTCAGTTTAGTCATCCCATTTGGATGCAGATACCGGTACCTCTGTTAACAAGATTCTAAAATTATTGGAATAATGTGAAAGCCACATAAATTGTGTTACCGCCGTGAAATACATTACTGTTATCTGTAGCTCTATATAGACCTAGTATAAAACAAAGACCCCGATTTTTGGAAGTAACGGGTAATCTCGAGAACCACTGGATGAATTTTGATGCGGTTTTCAACATCCTGTAAAGTATTTCTCGAGGAAGGCTTCTGTAGAAAAATATTCATGTATGACCAAAGAAAGCCGAGCAGTAACGATTTCTGTGAAACGAGTCGAAGAGAAACCTGCCGCCCGTACGCCTTTTAAGCTTACGCTGGGTAAACCGTTGAAGATACCGTAAGCCGTGGAGGGTGGCTAGTAAAATATAAAGATATTACGTTCAATGTGTGTTTTCTTCCAGAACAAAGTATGACAGTGTAACAATACTAAATGTTTTGTCATTCTGTTTAAACCGGACAAATGTTCCGGCAATAACAGATGTGCATAGGTCACTGCATGCAGTAATAGGAGCTTCAGAAAATGAGATGTGCCGTCTAAGCCCCTGCCGTATGGGCAATTTCTCTGCGTTTGTGCAGCAGGGCAATCTAATCTTCGAGGGCAGATCAAAAAATAAGTTGCACTTCCCAGTTATGGTCATTTATTACACCCTATACAACAGCAACACGCCTATAATGACATAGGCCTACAATGTAACGTCACTTTTCCACATAGTTTCCAAGAGACTCCAAACATTTCTGCGAACGCGAACTTGTTGATGCCGGATGCATAGAAAAGTTCCTCCAGCGTTTTGCAACCACACGGAGACAGCGGCCTTCACCTCCTCATCGGTCTGGGAATGTCGACAACAATTCTGTCTAAAGTTCGCATTCACACTGTTCACATTTGCATGGGTCCTGGACGTTGCGGGCCTGCCCTCGCGATATCCGTGCGTCCGGCTTCGAATTGCTGACACCACTTTACGATCCCTTGCCGGGAATTGGCCCGCTCCCCATACACAGCACTAATTTCACGATGAATGTCCGTGCAATTTTTCATTTTGGCCCATAGGAATTGGATTATCGCACGCACCTCATATTTGGAGTGAACGTACAGTCGACGCGCCATTGCTTATGGCCGCTATTCACGCCATACAAGACGAGACACCACAGCGACCTGCCTAACAGACGTGTGGGCAGTGTCTGTCCCTTTCTGCGCTGTGCCCACGTTTGCGACACACAGCGCGCTGCTGCAGCGTGTTAGTGAAACTAACTTTTTGATCCACCTTCGTATAACGGCCAAAGTTTCCGGTGATTGAAATTGCAAATTTACTTACGCCTTTAAACTCTATCGTTCCGTTGTACATATTAAGCAATTAAGTTGCATACACATCAGGAGTTTAGATCATATTATCTGATTTCTCAAAGCTTCTATTACTGTTGTTGTTGTTATTGAAAATTTAGGGGCTTTGCGACAACGTGGTCATGTAGCTCCGTGTACTTGGGTGTGTGTACAATTTGTCTAATAACCCTTGTCACTATGATGTTTGTACTAGCGTGAGTATTTGTAATTCAGATAGGATTTGGGTAAGAAGTGGCAGTGGCCTTCAGTTAGATACCATCCCAGTATTCGCCTGGAGTAGAAGTGTGAAATTACGGAAAACCATTTCCGGGATGGCTAAGGTAGGGATCGAACCCGCCTTTTCTCAGTTTTGTCTCACTAGGCTGAGTGCACCCTGTTCCAGCCCTCAGACGAAATTAAAGTTCCTTAGCATAGCCGGGAATTGAACTCGGGCGTCCACAGTGACCGCCATGAATGCTAGCCACTACACAACGAGGCGGATCTTCAATTTGACTGCCAAAGGCAAAAAAAAATTACTGAGCTGTGTGTATAAATACAATTAAAATTACATTAAAACATCAACATGCCATTCGTGTCACTTTTGGTTTTACGTTCCTTTTAACTACTGCAGCTTTTAGAGACCCCGGGTTGCCGGAATGTTGTCCCGAGTATTCTATTCTTGTCCATGCTAAATTTGTGTCCAACAAATTTCAAACGTCTCCTGCGTAGGCTATAGTGTTTGTGAAACTGCTTGTGAAAGATATTCATTTTACCACATCAGTGGGTGCAAATCCACACATCGTCGGCTTATTCGCAAGACAGTATGGCTACTTCTATTAGGGTGGTACATTGAGAAACGAGCGAACTGTGGAACAGGTAACCAATTACGAAGGTGGATCAAAAAGTTAGTTGCACTAACGCGCTGCAGCAGCGCGCTGTATGTCGCAAACGTGGGCACAGCGGAGAAAGGGACAGACACTGCCCACACATCTGTTAGGCAGGTCGCTGTGGTGTCTCGTCTTGAATGGTGTGAATAGCGGCCAAAAGCAATGGCGCGTCGACTGGACGTTCACTCCAAATATGAGGTGCGTGCGACACTCCGATTCCTATGGGCCGAAAGGAAGAATTGCACGGACATTCATCGTGAAATTAGTGCTGTGTATGGGGAGCGGGCCATTTCCCGGCAAGGGATCGTAAAGTAGTGTCAGCAATTCGAGGCCGGACGCACGGATATCACGGACGAATATCGCGAAGGCAGGCCCGCAACGTCCAGGACCCGTGCAAATGTCAACAGTGTGAATGCGATCATTAGACAGAACGGTGGTCGACATTCCCAGACCGATGAGGAGGTGAAGGCCTCTGTCTTCGTGTGGTTGCAGAACGCTGGAGGAACTTTCTATGCATCCGGCATGGACAAGTTGGTTGTGGGTTCGCAGAAATGTTTGTAGTCTCTTGGAAACTATGTGGAAAAGTGACGTTGCATTGTATATCGTTATAGGCGTGTTGCTGTTGTATAGGTGGTGTAATAAATGGCCATAACTGGGAAGTGCAACTTATTTTTTGATCTGCCCTCGTATTATTATTATCATCATCATCATCATCATCATCATCATCATCCTTTCATGTGTTAGTCCTAGAAGAAGTGGTACGGTCTACACAAAAGATATGAATTTTCACGCCATCTTTTCATGGGGCGAACTAGAGATCTCTTCCCACCGGGGCAGTAGTTGACGACTGGTTTAGAGATCCAGCTTCTGTCCATCCTGTTGACGTGTCTTAGCCAAATAATAATAATAATAATAATAATAATAATAATAATAATAAAATTATTATTATTATTATTATTATTATAGTCTACCAGCCGCGGTGGCCGAGAGTGCTGACGAACTACCTCGTGCCTCGCAGGCATCGGGAGAGCATGGGCTCAAATCCTACCTTGACCATCTTGAAAATAGTTTTCGTGGTTCCCATTTTCACCACCAGACAAATGCGGGGCCGGTTGCTATCAATAGCCGATTTGCTTCCATAATCCTTTCCCTGACCTGTCCTGAAAATAAAATAAATGGCCATTGGCTGCATTAATAATTAAAAATATAATAATAATAATAATAATAATAATAATAATAATAATAATAATAATCTTATTATATAATACGCTAAGGTGTATGTTTCACAAAACTCAAGCTCCTAAACCAGAGGGAGTTAGAAGGTGTGGTTTGTACCAAAATCTTCCAAATCATCTCAATAGTACAGGAAAAACCTTGCATTTCTTGAAAAGTCAACGGAAATATATTTATTTGTTTATAAAGTGCCTTTAAACAAATAAACAAGACGATAGCCCCTGGCAGATCTGTGTCGCGTACAGCCCGCATAGCACCAGAGCCGGGAGGGTAGTCTGTACACATGGGGCGCACACAACCCATTATGCGAGAGTTCTCGCACGGGTCCGCTAGTAACAGGGGCGTATATACAATTTTTTTTTGGGGGGGGGGCTATTTTGGAAAATTGTGAGTATTCTCAGGGGATTGTCACCGCAAAATACCCAGAAATATCAACCAATATCTAAGAGCATATAACTTTGTGTAATTATTTTAGATAAGATTTTAAGTTTATATAGCCTACAATTGGCAATACAAAAATGTTTATACTTAATGATTTTTCTATTATGATCTATGGGGTATGAATGGCAAATCTCTAAATATTTATCAATTTACTAAGCACAAAGGTACTGTAAAGAGTTTTTATTTTATTTGTATAAGTTGATAATGTATTCCTCAAAAGTACCGTACAGTGGAATTCACAGTTTTGCCTCACAAGGTTGAGTGTACCCCGTTCCAGCCCTCAGACTAGAATTAAAATTTCTTGGCAGAGCCGGGAATCGAATTCGGACCTCCGGGGCGGCAGCCAAGAATGCTAGTCACTACATCACGAGTTAGTCTAATTACCATCTGAATATTGTTTATAACTTAGCCAATAAGTTAAGATTAGGGTACAACCAATTTTACAAATATTTTATGCTCTTACCAAAGCAACACTTCCTTAATTTTTATTGATTTCTTTCGAGAGGGGGGGGGGGCGAGCCCCCTCTTCAACTCCCCCCCCCCTTTATATACGCCCCTGGCTAGTAATAATAATAATAATATTACATTGACCTCTAAGCAGTAGTTTTGAGAAACAGCTGGAGATACGAGTGACATGGAGAGACCTTGACTGGACCGCCCGAGGCGAGCCCAGATTTGTTGTCGGGTCGTCTGGTCGGTGCGGACCATCTGGAGAGGAGAGGAGACTGAGCATTCTGCGCATAGCTTGTGGTGCTTGGCGCCAAGTGCGGCTAAGCTAGCTGGCGCCACATCTGGCCCTTCCCCGGCCACTACCAGCCAGGCAACCTGCTGGGGTGGGGCCACTTCACTTCCTCCCACACCCTCAGCACTCTAACCCCGGCAAATTTCAAAGAATTGTTATTCTTGAGATTCGCCAAAGACCTTGCCTCCTCAGGCGCTCGCTACTATAAAATAGAACGTGGATTGGTGACCACAGGACCCCATTTGAGTCCGGTACTGCTTCGACTTGGGTGTGCCTGGCTCTTTCTTTTTATCATATTTCTTCTTGACTTCGGTTTGGTTTGTTGGTTGGTTTGTACTTTGGTTTCGAGGCTGCGACAACGCAATTATGTAGCCCCGTGTCATTGGGCGTGTGTAGTAGAATCTGTCTGATAACCGGTGTTAACTGTGATGGCTGTATTAGTGTATGTTATCTGTTTTTAATTCAAGCAAAGACTGCAGACGTTCAATTTTCAAGTAGTTCCTAATTTTGCCACCAAACGCCAAAATCAACGACAAATAGTTGAGAACTTGCTTACTAGATGGCACCACAGTCGGCTGGTGGCGACGAACGTTGGAATCTAAGAGCCTTAGTCAAATCTAACCTATAATTTAGCTTCAGACAAGTGTAATTAGTGGGAGGTTCTTTATCATGCCATAAATCTATGACATGGGACCTCCGGCTTTACTTCCCCTCCGAAGGAAAGCATACTGAGGGATTTTTAACGCTCTTAAAATATCTGACGACTTCGGCCGGGTTTGAACCCGCAACCTTGGGCATAGAAGCTCAGCACGCAACCAACTTGACTTCCAATGGTCAACACTTGTTCTCTTCCTAGACCACCTCGTGGTGTAGTGACTAGCAATCTTGGCAGACGCCTGCTTCGTGAGGCAAAACTGTGAGAGGGTGGGTTCGATTTCAAACTCAGTCATCCTGGAAGTAGTTTTTCGTGTAAATACTAAGCAAATACCGGGATGATTCCTAACTTAAGACCACGGCCGCCTCCGTACCAATCCTCCCCAGCATTACAAATATACCCACTACTATATAGGTACACCGCAATAACACAAGTCATTAGACTAAATTTACACATACACCTACAGTAAGTACATGGGGTTAAATGACAACGATATCGCAAGGCCCCTAAATGAATTAACAACAACGCTCTTGTTTTCTCAATTTTCTTCTTATTCTTTTGACAGCTGACCATTTTGCTCACTTAATAAGTGTTAGGTAGTGTAACACTAAAATGTTACATGAGTGAAAATAGATGCTTTCCAAAACAATCCAATCACTTGTCATCAATCCGAAGATTGGATTAATTAAAAATTTAGAACTTCATCAAATTTCATATTTTCATTATTTGACTCTGGGTGGGGGGAATTGTTCCCCCTGATTACCTCCCCCACCCCACCTTCCCTGTAGTAAGCCACTGGTGCCTCGAGTAGTAAGCAAAAGTTTATATTTTCGTTTTTCCAATCAGATTTGGTTCGGAGAAATTGTGGGTGGAGGCTTTTTTATCGTATGGCTTTTAGTGCCGGGAGTGTCCGAGGACATGTTCGGCTCGCCAGAGGCTGTAGCTCAGGGGTTCTTAACCTGGGGGGCTACAATTTTCGTTTCTTACATGTACATATTGTAAATATTTTCACCCATACTTTCAGACATAAAAATGTTGTAGCCTAAGTGTAATGGATCTGATGATGATCGCTTGACGATCGAAACTGGTCATCCAAGTGTATTTATTAATCTCATGTAATAATTTTCAGGATTAGGGAATAACCCATCTCAATTGGGAACAATCGTGTTGACCGACTGAAAAGCACCAACATTTCGTAAATATATAAATAAATAACAATTATTATTATATTAAGATTAAGAAGCCTCCGTGGCTTAGGGGCAGCACGCCGGCCTCTCACCGCTGGGTCCGTGGTTCAAATCCCAGTCACTCCATGTGAGATCTGTGCTGGACAAAACGGAGGCAGACAGGTTTTTCTCCGGGTACTCCGGTTTTCCCTGTCAATATTTCATTCCAGCAACACTCTCCACTATCATTTCATTCCATCTGTCATTCATTTAATCATTGCCCCAGAGGAGTGCGTCAGGCCTCGGCAGCCGGCACAGTTCATATCCTCGCCGCTAGATGGGGGCTTCATTCATGCCATTCCTGACCCGGTCGGAGACTGGAAGCAGGCTATGGATTTTCATTTTTTTTTTCATTATATTAAGATTAAGCATGTTTGTTAAATAAATCATATCTATTTGCAACGCAAGAAACATGTGTTGTCTTCAGAACATGGGCATTACTGTTAGAATCGATTGTTATGAAGTGACGTAAATCTCGACCTTTGTTTGCTCCTTCATCCCAGTCTTTAGAAATACACAATGTTGCACTGATCTCGTTTATCTATGTTTTTTTCTATTCCTTAGAGTCGTGTTTCGAGCTTCTTCGTCGTAGTGGTAACTAATGGAAAGTGTGACATTTGAATGACTTGAGTTGTAATCCAGCTCAGTTCTACACATTATGTTAACTCTTTCTTGTATGCATTCTCCGTGGTTGTGCGTGCCACTAATCTGTGCAGTCTGGTGTTCATGTAACTTAATAGAAGTGCAGCACATTCTTCACTTCTTATACTGTACAGCGGGCAATCTAGAGTATTGTCATAATTCAACTGCTGATAGCGCATCCAGTTCCATTCACCTACCGTTATTATACAGCTCTGTTGGTAGAATACCCCGAATTAATTACTTGGAGATAGGGAACCAACGGTCGGAATGGAAGGAGTCAAGTATCACAATAATCAATTTGTGTGTGTTAGTTTGTCCGTGTGAGTCTCTTCTTTCAAATCCTTTTTATTTCAGACGTTTCAAACAATATCCGGAAGACTGCACATGTGAAGCCTAACATGATCACACACAGCTGTCACATTTCATCTATTTTCCCATTGTTAGAGGAAAGTACCATAGGCAGTTTTTGATCCATATTATTTACTTATTTGTGTGTTTGTTTGTGTGTTTGTGTGTTTGTTTGTTTGTTTATTTGTTTCTTTCTTTCTTTCTTTCTTTCTTTCTTTCTTTCTTTCATTCTTTCATTTTTTCTTTCTTTCCTTCTGTCTCTCTTTCCTTCTTTATTTCATTCTTCCTTTTTTTTCTTTCTTTCTTTCTTTCTTTCTTTCTTTCTTTCTTTCTTTCTTCCTTTCATTCTTTCTTTCTTTTTTCTCTCTGTCCTTCTGCCTCTCTTTCCTGCTTTATTTCATTCTTCCTTTCTTTCTTTCTTTCTTTCTTTCTTTCCTTCTGTCTCTCTTTCCTTCTTTGTTTCATTCTTCCTTTCTTCCTTTCCTTCTTTCTTTCATTCTTTCTTTCTTTCTTTCTCTCTTTCCTTCTGTCTCTCTTTCCTTCTTTATTTCATTCTTCCTTTTTTCTTTCTTTCTTTCTTTCTTTCTTTCTTTCTTTCTCTCCTTCTGTCTCTCTTTCCTTTATTTCTTTCTTCCTTTCTTCCTTTCTTTCTTTCTTTCTTTCTTTCTTTCTTTCTTTCTTTCCTTCTGTCTCTCTTTCCTTCTTTATTTCATTCTTTCTTTCTTTCTTTCCTTCTGTCTCTCTTTCCTTCTTTATTTCTTTCTTCCTTTCCTTCCTTCTTTCTTTTTTTCTTTCTTTCTTTCTTTCTTTCTTTGTGTGTTTATTTATTTATGTAGGTATTTATTTATTCATTCATTCATTTACATATTCATTCGTTTATTCATTCACCCATGCATGTTTGTATTTATTAATTTATCAATTAATTAATTTATTGATTCATTGAATGATTGATTTATTAATGAATTTATTGACTTATTAATTAATTTATTTATTTATTTATTTACTTATTTATTGATTATTTAATTGATTTTTTTTATTTTTATTTATTCATCTTTCTTTCTTTCTTTCTTTCTTTCTTTCTTTCTTTCTTTCTTTCTTTCCAGTTTCTTTCTTTGTTCGATTTTGGCCTACTTTGGACCACGGGAAACAATTGCTTTGCTGATTAGTCCTTCTTTCTGCTCCCAGAAATTATTCATCCTTTCACTGTGAATTCTCTTCCTTTCTTCCGACCAGATGTTCTTGGCTCCTCTCCTTTGCTCTTCCTTGAACCCCTTGAATGCATCAATCGTAACTCGAAACACCTCTCTATTCCAGATCTCATTTGGACTGACCCCAACTTCCTGCATATCCTTTCTTATTTCATCTACCAATTTAGTAGTCGCTATTATCTGGGTGATGTAATTATTGATTTTCGTCGTTAGTCGACTATCGCTCATTCTCGTAAGGTGTCCATAGAACTTCAATCTTCTCTTCCGTATGGTATCTGTGATTTTTTCTGCCTGTCCGTAAAGATCTTTGTTTTGCCTCTTCCGCCATGTACCATCGTTTCTATTTTCGGGCCCTAAGATCTTCCTCAAGATGTTTCTTTCTTTCTTCTCCAGTTCCTCTTATTATTTACCTATTTATTTATTTATTTATTTATTTATTTATTTATTTTACCCACTCAGACTTCATTTGCTACGCTTTCTAAATTTTGAGAACAATATTACCGGTATATGTAGTGTCATAATGAGGAATGACATTCTAACAAATATACCGTACTATGTTTCAATACCCATGTAAGTGATTGAATGCAGTATGGCTAATTGCACATAGAAAGATTTTTATCACTTTATGCCAGTTAAATTACGGTCGTTACTTTAATGTAATACAAAATCGGTTGATATTTACAATTGAGGCCATAACTCAACAACGTGTATGGCATATTTTCGCGCGTGAAAGCTTTGCTCTCGCGACGCCACCAAGAAGTGTGACGGGACTGATGACCAATATGTCCCCAGCTCCTCAGTGAAGCAGCAAGGGGAGAGGACTCTCCGTATCGCTGTGGCAGCCCAGCTGGTGGAGACAAAGGCGGTCCTCGCACAAGTGGCTGAACAAGTGTAGCACATATGCTTCATCTCCGCTGTGGCGTGTGCCGGCACCTGCTAGTTGGGTCACCCAGATGTGGGGGAGTCTGGAGCAGTAAACAGACACCATTCTCTAGCGAGCAAAAAACTAAGGCTGTTTGGGAAAATGCGTAAAAATACTTTACAAGCGGAAGGGAGAACTTGTCTGCATTTAGCCAAACTTGATAAATTTCAACAAATAGTAGACTACAAAGAACAAACAATCCGCTGAGTGGTGACTGTCCATCTACCGACTCAAGGTGTATTATACCAACAAACACCAACAGCCGTATTGAACATTCCGTTATACAAGCTGCCACGAATTTTTTTAAATAATAATAATAATAATAATAATAATAATAATAATAATAATAATAATAATAATAATAATAATAATATATTAGCCTATATAATACGCTAAGTGCATCCGACAAAACCCTCATGCTGCTGAACCACAGGGAGTTAGAAGGTGCGTTTTGTGCTAAAATCTTCCAAATCGTCTCAATAATAGTCTACAGGAAAAATCTTGTGTAACGGTTAGCCCCATCCCTCCTTACCCTGTTTATAGGCCAAAATGATAATAATAATAATAATATTAGCATATCAAAATAAATGATCACATGACATTACCACACCCAGAATTAATAATAAAAAACACATGAAAGGCCTAATTTAATTACTCGCTAGGCCAGCTGAGTTCACAGCAAATAAAACCTAGGAGTGAATGTTCCGATTTGCTTGGTATTCAAGAACATCCCCGATTTGATTTAGAAAGGAGAGAACAGGCGGGACGAAACCAATGTCAAGACCAGCTTGTTGGGTGGAACGCTGATTGCGTACCTCAGCAGGCCGTATTAAATTGACCCTGCCAAAGATGAAGAATGAAAAGGGGAATAATCTTCCTAGTGACTTCATGCAATAAATAATATGACCAATCGAAATAAGCTAACATGTATTGAGCAGTAAAATAAAACAATTACAAGAGACGGGCTTCCACCACTTAATTAACTAACTGACAAATATGATCTAATTAAACACAAATGAATGACTTAATTTAAACAAACCAGACATTTGCCCGTTTGGCAAGGTTTGACACATCTACATTTGTGATAGAAATGAATTTATCAGGAATGATTCCCCTGACGTCAAAACTAATGGAATAATAACATGAAGTTAGACTCTGTGCCACTTCCAAAACAAGGTTACATAAGTAATTTAAGAGCCGTTTAATACGACTAAGGCGGTCCGAAAGCCTGCTTCTGATTTAACATCTTCAGCAGCCTTTCTGACCAAAGTTAAAACCACGAGGGTCCCATCCAGGTAACCCGAAATAGGATAATAATAATCCACCCTGCAGTAATTACATATAAAGGTACCACCAAAGTATTACTAGACCCTCCAAAAGATTACATACTAAAGTGCTAAAATAGACCTTATCTAGTTAAGCTTACGGACCGCCGACACGCGGCCTTAAAATGACGTTACAAAATTTAGCAGTCAAAGTTTGTATAGATCGTCCTTGGTTATGCCCCTTAGTAATTAAATCATGATAGTACCACCTGGAGTCTTCGAACCCTCCGGGGAAAACTGCACACACGTTTTCCCCGGAGGCAAGTGCTCAAGAGTCTTTCTGTCACCAAACTTCCTCACACACTGTTCCTCTCGTACTGTTCTTTGGTGTCACCGATTCCACCCTTGTATATCAGCCTATCCCCACCACAAACCTCCAGTAGCACCAACTGTGACTAGTTGCACAAAAGCCAGGGTTCAAGGTCTTGAGTGGGTACTATAGAATATCACCCCATACAGGTTACTGCGTAGAAACCTTCTAGGAGTCGAGGTGTTACACAATGTCCTTTGTAAGATCTTTCTCAGAATAAGAGCATGGCGAAATGCAGCTGACAGTAAATGTTCGCTTTTCAATACTTTAAGTGACAGTTCGCACGAAGGGCAGAAATCCTGGCAGAAGGCTTGGCGAATGAAACTGACAGGAATTGTTCACCTTTCAAAAGTTCACGGATCAAAGCTTGACTTATCCCTCTTTTCCATTTACGATTTTAGGTGACAGCACACACAAAGGCACAAATCCTGGCAGGAAAGGGCTAGGCGATCTCATTTCACCAGTACCCAGACGTCAACTTGGTGAATGGAATTCTCAGAAGGGCCCTGGTGTATGCTCTCGTGATAATCTGGTCAGACCTGGACCTCCCGCTGCGTCTCGAAGATAAGATGAACATGTACCGATTTGCAAAATTGGTACATCCTCCTCCTCCAAAGGAAGACGATGGGGGGATGATGAACAGGGTGATGGTGTCCAGCTGGTCTCTTGGCAGCTGAAGAGGCTACTCCAATCCCCGCCAGCGGACCTTGAAGTAGATCTCTTCGGGTAGAATGATGCCATGGGACCTAGATGGTACCTCCAAACTGGGCCCAGATTGGTGGCACACGTCCCACATAGTGACCACTGGAACACACATCAGAACAGCAGCGTATGGTCCAAATACAGTTCCCTTAGAGGGAACAATCGTTCCAGGCCAGCCAACCAGCCCATAACAGCTGAAGTTATCCCAGGAAGGATAAAAAAAAACATCACACGAAGCATTAGTGTGCCATCGAAATTCACTTAAGAGTCTTTCAAATCACAAGGGATACTTGATGCTTCAAACAAGGTTCTGCGCAAAGAGATAGTGTCCAGGGCATAATTAAAGGTCCACTGAAGTACGAAAAACACACGAAAGGGGCAACCAACTATACGATATGACTGACGTTAACAAGCTTAATTGAAAGTTCACTACAATACTTAGCAAGAATAACTAAAATTTAACTAAGGTGTACAGAACCCAGAATTTTTCTTTAGAATATGCAAATCAAAGGCACCTACAAACTTGCCCACCAAAAATTTTAAACAATTTTTCAAAATGAATTTACTTTAACAAAACCGAAGGACCATTTTTCTGCGACTTCACGAAATCAGGACAGCACGTAACTATTTCCAAAATTCACAATGACAATTACATTAACATGCCGCACGGGGCATTCCATCAGAACTACATTTACTATACCGCCCGTGACACCGCTCAAGTTAATACATTACAAAATTACCTACCGCACTGAAGGCATCACACAGAGCTCGTTTTGATATGCACACAAACACAAATTACATGTCTTGCTCAATTTTACATGTTCCTGACCCACACTGCCCTCAGTGGCCTCCAAGGACAGGAGGAACAGAGACCACAACATCCTATCACGCAAGCACACTAGCAGCAAGACAAACAAAATAAGGAAAAAACCACGTCACCCACATAACTCACACACATATTCACACTTTAATAATAAGAATGCCCTTAATTCTATCGGGCTGTCACCCCGATATTTCTCCCACTCCATATCTGCCAACGGGCACTGTTCCCGGTGACAACACAACGTCTCCCACCCCATAACTGCCTACGGGCTCTGTTCCCGGCGACAACACAACGTCTCCCACTCCATAACTGCCTACGGGCACTTGTTCCCGGCGACAACACAAAACATAAATAACCCTAAATTCCATAGGACAACTAGCGAACCAGGAAAACAGCACGAGGACTGCAGTTCATAACCTGACGTGAATTATTAAAACAGTATGCACTGTCATTCACACACTACACAAACAAACACCGCCCTGTCCTTCACATGACAGGTCCTCTCCCTTATGACACCGGGAGGAACATCACTCTTGCGCCACCAATCCCTGGCCATCACGACAAAATCAGCTCGGTACCTGAGCTCCCCCTCCGAATCAACACACGACCCCACAGAGGGTAATCAACATCTTCCCCTACAAAGGCATGGCCGCCTCAGAAGATGACAGTACAACACATTACCAAAACATAAATACACATTCGACACACGGTAGGGCACCCACTAAGCGTCACACACACCCAAGTGCACGTGGTTCACCTTCCAATCACACAACACAGACAATCACAACCCCGAAAATTTCTCTACGTAGCGTTACCACAGACTACAGACGTCTCCAACTAACAACGTGTGTCACCTACCATTAATATTCACCATCCAAATACCGGGTGACACTTTATGACCACACTCAAATCGAACCCATGATGCTTCAACTCACCACTGGCATCAAAACGTTCTTAAAACATTAACTTCACGAAGCTACTTAAAATCTCAAAATTCACAACCTCCTTGACTAACAACACGTGTCTGTATCTCACCAAATGCTAACGCCAATAAAATTCCTCCCAGAATATCAAAACTAATTTATTCAGAATTACAAATCACAGAAGTGACAGATGTTACATCTCAAAAGGCACGAAGCAATTAAAATCTTCAAAATAAATCCATAAATCCAGCTCGCACCTAACCACATTGGAACCTCGCACTAAAAAAACTGCCAAGCTATCAACACTCTATTACTCAGAGAATTTAAATTATTTTTACCACCAAACATGATTACTCCAGTAACTACCCAGGACACTAACTGTCACTAAGGCTCACAATCGATCAGAACATCCGGTGGCAACAGCCGAACTCACCCACACCCAAGACGACGGGGCTACTCGAAATTTTAACGAACCCAGAACTTTTCAGAGTTGAGACTACAACAGAGACCCTAGCGGTCTAACAGATCAAGGCTGCAAGTTATAAATAACTAACCAACTAATGCACTGAAGCACCCTCAAGTGAAAACTCCAGAATCAAAATATCAAAATATGCATGAACGCCTACAACAGCTGATTGTGAAGTGAACACACCCAAGCTAACGGGAGTCTACATGAAATCTCACGAACCTACAACCCTTCAGAAATGCGACCACAATAGAAAAACCTAGCCGTCTAACAGCAAGAAACTGCAAGTTATGAATAACTAACGAACCAGACTATTTCAATGCCATCGCAAACGAAGCATTGCAACCTCCCAAAAATCTCAAAATCAGACTAGTGAACACAGCAGCTGACATACAACGACAGCTCAGCATGTCACCGCAGGATATCTCCCTAAAGGAAAACTTTCACCAACCGAACTACCAAATTTTTTTTTTTTATATATATACCAAAATCAACAAGTATTTCCAGAGCTAGCAACTTCATCACTGGAACTCGAACACAGGACTCCAGTTCCTAACATTCATCCATCATCCATCACACATCCTTCTCAAACATCTCATTATAAGATTTTACCACCCACTACAATAACCCGTTACTTTCAATTATGCAAATTAGCAATCGTACAAATATCATGAACCTAAACTAATGGTATTGCGGACTCTTACCAAGAGGGCCTCCGTAGAGGTCTTTTAACCCCGACTCCCCACTGACTGAGCGGCCTCAACTACCCCCAAAAAAAAATTTTGCCTTTCACCGAGATAACGAAGTCCCATTCCTATAGTCACTCGACTCGGGCAAATACTATATACACCCTGCCCGGGCCCAATCAAGATGGTACTCACACCCCAAATTAAATGGACTCCTGACAGTAGATCCCCATACGAAGCACATCTGCATAATAGGTCCATTTTCAAAATACAACTAATATAAAATCAATAATAATCCATTTTACGTTACTGGCAATTAGGCCTCAATTACTCCCACCCAAATTCAAATTGCAAACCTACATCAATTCACTCACACATGACTTTCATTCAATCAGCAGGATTTAAAAAAACTGAAGGATCACAAAAGAAAATAAATACAATTTTGACCACCAAAGAACACCAGTTCGATTCCTACTCAGGGCAGCAATAAAAATCGCATCACACACACTCTTTCATCCTGAACACAGTGAACCACAGAAATACATTCATACCTCCACCAGACATAAGTGCTCCCTTCCCTGAACAATCCTAAAATTCCCCATTTACATCAGTATGTTAGTATTCGGATCGTCAAGACACTATAACGCCAACGGAGTATCAACTCACGTAAGGACCTGATAAAACAACCCAAAGTTGTAGCCCTGAAATCACAGTTCTCCTTACATCGTAAAAAAAAAAAAAAACGTCCTAAAACGAAAGACACGAATCGGGGGAAAATATTTATTTACACCCTAAATGAGATGCGACGTGAAGGTGACTGCCTTCCAGAAACATCCCACTTAGTAAGTCACTCAACGAACACACACTAATATACTGAATATTAAAGCCATTTAATACTTGACCAATTTAGATGACAATCTAACCTTAAAATCCCCATGTCACAACAAGACAATTTACTCTCCCCCCAATTACTAAGCAATTTAAACCTAAATCATACATACATAAACACTCACCTGATTCATTTATACTGAATTAGCACACACGCAATTCGACATTTAACATCATTCAAAATACAATTACCGAACGTACATATAGACAGCAATTCGACCATTTTCCAGAATTAATTTAACGCAGAATAAGTTGACAATACCAAATTTTAATACTCTCACGGTCCAATTTAATTTGACAGAACTACCAACAGCGAAATAATTAACCCCCAGCTAAAGAAATGACAACAAAACTTGAAATGTTTGGCCTAATGAACAGCTGATCACTACCAATTATACCTCACACGTATTATGCACAGCGAATCGCAGAATTTCAGCCTTACATCGCTAACAATTATTAAGAATAATTACAGATTTACCCCAAGGAACCTGCTGATGATAAATCCACACACGCAATTCACATTTTCACTGACATCAGTTGTATAAAATAATAACTTGTCACAGACGTCGGCCATGATGGTTCAAAATCACTACGTGATTCAACAGGCGTGTACTAAACGCACATCAAAACAGACACTAAGTTATTCTTACTGGAAATACAAGTTTATCAATTTCAGCCTATTTTCAAGAGAATTTAAAACGTCAATAATTTTAATTTTACCAAAACTACTTCCAATCAGACAAAACTTTATTCTTTCCAAACACGTGACACAATTTGTCAAAACAACACTTCCCGAGGTGTAGATTTAACACAGGTGCAGTAAAATTGAGCTGGACTAGTTCCTACAAGAACAGAATGAATTTACAACCACCCCAAAACCATACAAACAGCATATCAAAACTCACCACGTGTGAAATTCTTTCAGCCGGTCAACTCGTCAATCTGGCAACGCAGCACGGCCATTACTCTCCCGTCAGTCCTGACTCGTCCAGCGCACGTGATCGCCACTTTCGGCTATCTGCTCGACTTAACAGCTGACGACAGAATTGTTCATTTGGTCTTCGGTGTACATAGCAGGTTATTTTACATGAAATCAAATCACAACATGTATTAGGTTCTGCTCTAATTACTAGCCTACCTATTGGAGAAAAGATTAGTAGTATGGAGGGCCCAATCTACATTAATTAAGTTACTGAATTTAATTTTAATTAATTACCTAATCAGTCAATAGGAAGGATTGTTTACTAATGGCAAGATCACAGAGCAAAACCATGCTCATGCTACCATTGTAACGGTTAGCCCCATCCCTCCTTACCCTGTTTATAGGCCAAAATGATAATAATAATAATAATATTAGCATATCAAAATAAATGATCACATGACATTACCACACCCAGAATTAATAATAAAAAACACATGAAAGGCCTAATTTAATTACTCGCTAGGCCAGCTGAGTTCACAGCAAATAAAACCTAGGAGTGAATGTTCCGATTTGCTTGGTATTCAAGAACATCCCCGATTTGATTTAGAAAGGAGAGAACAGGCGGGACGAAACCAATGTCAAGACCAGCTTGTTGGGTGGAACGCTGATTGCGTACCTCAGCAGGCCGTATTAAATTGACCCTGCCAAAGATGAAGAATGAAAAGGGGAATAATCTTCCTAGTGACTTCATGCAATAAATAATATGACCAATCGAAATAAGCTAACATGTATTGAGCAGTAAAATAAAACAATTACAAGAGACGGGCTTCCACCACTTAATTAACTAACTGACAAATATGATCTAATTAAACACAAATGAATGACTTAATTTAAACAAACCAGACATTTGCCCGTTTGGCAAGGTTTGACACATCTACATTTGTGATAGAAATGAATTTATCAGGAATGATTCCCCTGACGTCAAAACTAATGGAATAATAACATGAAGTTAGACTCTGTGCCACTTCCAAAACAAGGTTACATAAGTAATTTAAGAGCCGTTTAATACGACTAAGGCGGTCCGAAAGCCTGCTTCTGATTTAACATCTTCAGCAGCCTTTCTGACCAAAGTTAAAACCACGAGGGTCCCATCCAGGTAACCCGAAATAGGATAATAATAATCCACCCTGCAGTAATTACAT
The DNA here is from genome assembly GCA_946902985.2 of Meconema thalassinum. Classification (NCBI taxonomy): domain Eukaryota; kingdom Metazoa; phylum Arthropoda; class Insecta; order Orthoptera; family Tettigoniidae; genus Meconema; species Meconema thalassinum. The sequence continues at coordinate 959,273,983 of OX336388.2, read as the reverse complement.
ATAAAGGTACCACCAAAGTATTACTAGACCCTCCAAAAGATTACATACTAAAGTGCTAAAATAGACCTTATCTAGTTAAGCTTACGGACCGCCGACACGCGGCCTTAAAATGACGTTACAAAATTTAGCAGTCAAAGTTTGTATAGATCGTCCTTGGTTATGCCCCTTAGTAATTAAATCATGATAGTACCACCTGGAGTCTTCGAACCCTCCGGGGAAAACTGCACACACGTTTTCCCCGGAGGCAAGTGCTCAAGAGTCTTTCTGTCACCAAACTTCCTCACACACTGTTCCTCTCGTACTGTTCTTTGGTGTCACCGATTCCACCCTTGTATATCAGCCTATCCCCACCACAAACCTCCAGTAGCACCAACTGTGACTAGTTGCACAAAAGCCAGGGTTCAAGGTCTTGAGTGGGTACTATAGAATATCACCCCATACAGGTTACTGCGTAGAAACCTTCTAGGAGTCGAGGTGTTACACAATGTCCTTTGTAAGATCTTTCTCAGAATAAGAGCATGGCGAAATGCAGCTGACAGTAAATGTTCGCTTTTCAATACTTTAAGTGACAGTTCGCACGAAGGGCAGAAATCCTGGCAGAAGGCTTGGCGAATGAAACTGACAGGAATTGTTCACCTTTCAAAAGTTCACGGATCAAAGCTTGACTTATCCCTCTTTTCCATTTACGATTTTAGGTGACAGCACACACAAAGGCACAAATCCTGGCAGGAAAGGGCTAGGCGATCTCATTTCACCAGTACCCAGACGTCAACTTGGTGAATGGAATTCTCAGAAGGGCCCTGGTGTATGCTCTCGTGATAATCTGGTCAGACCTGGACCTCCCGCTGCGTCTCGAAGATAAGATGAACATGTACCGATTTGCAAAATTGGTACATCTTGCATTTCTTGAAAACTCAACGGAAAAATATTTATTTGTTTCAAAAGTATGTTTAAACAAATACAGTAGTCGCATATGACGTGTAACACCTGACATGTTATCCTACTATGAAATTGAGATGAAACGTATGTGAAGTCAACTGACATGTTATCCTACTCGTATACTACACAGCTTGGACATTCTTAAAATGTTAATTTACGCTCCGTTTTCATACTGGTACTATGATGGATGTATAGATTGAATTGGAGATATGCTACTGTCACACTTGTTTGAACAAACATCACATATTATATTGTAAATTAAGAGGAGGAATGAAACCATGGTCTCTAGCCTATCTATAGACTACTAGAAATAATGTTCAATACAATCAAATTTCCCAACTCCTGCTTGGTGCAAACCATTGTAATTAAAAGTAGATAAATCGTAATTTCATGCAGATTCTGTTAACGTTTAAATCGATAATCCGGTAGCAAAAATAATTGCCGGGTCTGAGGTTCGAACCTGAGTTCTCATGGTTCTCAGACCGAAATGTTATCCACGCAGCCATTAACACCACAGCCCTTTGAAGTGCAAGACAGGTACTCATTTTCACATGCCGGTAATAATATGGAAGTATTTTTTATGCTCATGAATATTTTGCTTTTTTATAATGTTCCTGCGTGGAATTGAGTTTTAAATTAGTTATGAATACGCCTCCTTGACAGTAAAGGGAATTCCTATAGTGGTCTATGAAAGGCTAGCTCAGTTCCCGTATAAAACATCGATATACATGTATATTACATTGATCACTTCATTGCCGCAATGTAGGTTAATATCTGAATAGCCATTGAACAGAAACATAACAGCGGTTTTCCTTCATATAAAAGCATATCATCATTTAAATACTGATACGAAAACATGTGGTTTGTGTTTCAATGAGTTGACACCAGAGTTCGCATGAGCGTTTACCGTTCAGTATGAAAGTTTGGAGAAAAGTTACTCGGCGAGTGGATGCCCATCACTTTTATCCAGAGATTGAAAAACAGACTCTTAATAAATCATAATTGTTTTCAGCAAATATGATTTAATGAATATTAGGTAGATTTCATAAGAAAGCTAACTATTGCAATGGGTACCATGTTTCGACTTCCGGAAAATTTCGACATATCTTCGCGTTTCACATCCCCCAGACCCCAAAACCACCATCAGTTCAAAAGTTTATATATATACTAACAGAAGTACCCGTTCTTCGAACGGTGTTATATACACCAGACATTATCAATTGAGCTACTGTTACAATGGTTAGCGGTTTGCCATTCCTTCATAAGTTTATCAGAACGAAGTTAGTTTTCTGGGAATATCACACACCCTGTTAATTTAAGGGCCTTTAAATGTGGTTTTCGGAGACCCCCTTATAGACTTATAGACTCGCGAATTTTGTGTCTCACAATGAGAAGCGCAACATATGCTTTGATCGTCCTTCTAGGATAATTTTTATATTTCGCCTATTTTAGCATGTATTTTGAGCAGTTTTTCCCTATATCCACCCTTCTACTGCATGGAAAGTACGGTGAGGAGTTTTATAAATGATTGGTGTATTGACTCATGTTTACCATACCTAATTTTACGATGCACCAAGCATCCGAACACGATTTATAGGCGTACATAAAGATACACAGAAAGACAGACAGACAATTCTATTGTCTACAACATATCACCCAGATATCCAAATATGGGTATATCTACCTTACAGTATCAAACGAAATCATCCTTACGATGAACCCGCATGTCGACAAAAAAAAAAAAAGTTAAAATGTGCTCTCAAACTAAATTCACCTAACGTGTACTTCCTGACGTGAAATAGATTTGAAAGCCTTGTAGACGAAACGCAATACACCACACATAAGAAATGACCCTCTACGTTGTGTTAGGCCCATACACAGGAAGACCTCTTTCATAAATTATAAAGGCTTATGGTGCATGAAAATTCAGGTTCTTTAGCCTCAAATGGCCCAAATTCCTAAAAGACGCAAAAAATGCTTCAATTCAGAAATTTTTGAAAATAATGTTGCTGTTTGTAGATATAATAGACTTTCTGTACTATATGTCGCACGTGAAATTGCATGAAAAAATTCTAGGCTACCCCTTGTCCCCCTTAATTGCATTGACGAATTATACAGTCTACGATAGTTCCGTGATAACCTTATAGCCATTTGCAAACTTTCACAGAAATGTAATAAATGGAGTAGCCTAATAATAATATCGTATGGCCTCGGTGCCGGATCCAAACTTCGTAATTTGACACCCAGAGGGTAGCTTGCATGTCGAAATTTCGTTGTTCCTTGAATCACTATGAAAGTCAAGGAAGGTAGATATCTAAGCTCCTTGAACACTATAGCACTTTCTAGTAGAGAAATGAGGAACTTTGTGTTGGCGGAAACTCCTGAGGTTAATTTTGCCATTATGAACACGGCCTACTGAATTCAAATGGGTTCTTTGACATGCCAACTACGTATGACAGGAGAGTCGTATTTTTGCCGCCTTTCAAAAATCACGTACAGGCCGGACGTTTGTTTTATACGATTGCCCTTGACCTTGAAGCCTGCGGGTGGGCCTGTACACAGTCACTCTCTCACCCTATCACTTCACATTTGTCACCACCGATCTGATGTAATGGAATTCCAGACGAGCAGACAGTACAGTCCACGTCGAAGTATTGTGTGACACGGAAGTACACGTTACGTAGTTACGAACAGAACGTCATTATATTTGCCAGTGACTCTACTTCAGCAATAGTGTGAAACAGCTTTATCAATCATCGGAGCGCTTGGGGCAGTTGATAACAACACAGGTACTGTAGTAACTCACCTCCAGACTTCCATTAAGATTTTTCACTCGTCTAAAACAAACGTCCGGCCTGTACCACGGCCAGGAGTGAACCTGAAATCTTGGGGTTAGTAGACCGACACGCTATCCACTCACCCACCGTGGCAAGGTATAAATGGAGTGACATTGCTCCTTACAGAAATAGATGGAAAGTTGGATGCCACCCCTTGAGATAATGTTATCATGGTTACCGATTTCCATTCCTTCATCAGTTTGTTAAATTAAATTAAATTAGTTATCTGGGAATATTTCAGATACTGTTGGTTTTAGAGCCTTATAATGTAGTTTTCGAGGCCCCCAAGTTTTGTTTCTGGCACCGAGGGGCTTTGTCTCCTCGTTCTACGCCATAATATAATACTAATAATAATAATATAATATGGGGATAGGAATATAATAAACCCGCCGTACCATACCCGCAGGTGTAAATCGCGTGAAAAAATTCTAGTTTACCCCTTGACCCCCTTAAGCGCATTATACGTATTGATGAATTTTACAGCTTAATTTGGTTCCGTGATAACCTTCTAGACAATTGCAAACTTTCACACCAATGTAATTAATGGAATTGCATTGCGTCTTTCAGCAATAGATGGACCTCTGAGAATCTGTTGCCATGGTTACCGGCTTGTATTCGTTCATTAGTTTATTAAATGAAATTAGTTTTCTGGGAATATCTCAAAAATGGTTGGTTTTAGGGCCTTAAAATGTGGATTTCGAGGACCCTTTAGGGCCCCCAAGTTTTGTATCTCACATTGAGGGGCTGAAAATGATCTTTGTCTCGTCCTTCTACTCCTATTTCAGCATGTATTTTAAGGGGGTAGGCCCTCTTTTATGAGAGGTACGCAGGTTACATCAATGATTAGTGTCGTGCCTCTGATGGATATCTGTACCAAATTTTACGTTGATACACCCAGCCGTTCTCGAGTTATAAGGGAACAAAGTTGTCCACAGACAAACAGACAGACAGACCAAAACTTTATTTTCGCGCGCATCATAATAAAACAGCCTAAAACGCGTAAATAACTCAAATTTCCGTAGAAATTGCGAAAAAAACATAAAACTTTAATTATTATTGTAACAGTAGCCTCATCCCCCCTTACCCTGTTTAATCGCCCAAGATATGATAATAATAATAATAATATTAGCATATCAAAATAAATGATCACATGACATTACCACACCCAGAATTAATAATAAAAAAACACATGAAAGGCCTAATTTAATTACTCGCTAGGCCAGCTGAGTTCACAGCAAAAAAAAACCTAGGAGCGAATGTTCCGATTTGCTTGGTTTTCAAGAACACCCTCATCGATTTGGAAAAGAGAGAACAGGCGGGACGAAACCAATGTCAAGACCAGCTTGTTGGGTGGAACGCTGAATGCGTACCTCAGCAGGCCGTATTAAATTGACCCTGCCAAAGATGAAGAATGAAAAGGGGAATAATCTTCCTAGTGACTTCATGCAATAAATAATATGACAAATCGAAATAAGCTAACATGTATTGAGCAGTAAAATAAAACAATTACAAGAGGCGGCCTTCCACCACTTAATTAACTAACTGACAAATATGATCTAATTAAACACAAATGAATGACTTAATTTAAACAAACCAGACACTTGCCCGTTTGGCAAGGTTTGACACATCTACATTTGTGATAGAAACGAATTTATCAGGAATGATTCCCCTGACGTCAAAACTAATGGAATAATAACATGAAGTTAGACTCTGTGCCGCTTCCAAAACACGTTTACATAAGTAATTTAAGAGCCGTTTAATACGACTAAGGCGGTCCGAAAGCCTGCTTTTGATTTAACGTCTTCAGCAGCCTTTCTGACCAAAGTTAAAACCACGAGGGTCCCATCCAGCTAACCGCAAATAGGATAATAATAATCCACCCTGCAGTAATTACATATAAAGGTACCACCAAAGTATTACTAGACCCTCCAAAAGATTACATACTCAAGTGCTAAAATAGACTTTATCTAGTTAAGCTTACGGACCGCCGACACGCGGCCTTAAAATGACGTTACAAAATTTAGCAGTCAAAGTTTGTACTGATAGTCCTTGGTTATGCCCCTTAGTAATTAAATCATGATAGTACCACCTGGAGTCTTCGAACCCTCCGGGGAAAACTGCACACACGTTTTCCCCGGAGGCAAGTGCTCAAGAGTCTTTCTGTCACCAAACTTCCTCACACACTGTTCCTCGACTCACCGATTCCACCCCTAGTATATCAGCGTATCCCCCACCACAAACCTCCAGTAGTACCAACTGCGACTAGTTGCACAACCGGCCAAAACAAAGCCAGGATCCAAGGTCTTGAGTGGGTACTATAGAATATCAGCCCTTACAGGTTACTGCGTAGAAACCTTCTAGGAGTCGAGGCGTTACACAATGTCCTTTGTAAGATTTTTCTCAGAATAAGAGCTTGGCGAATGCAGCTGACAGTAAATGTTCGCTTTTCCAAAGTTTGCAGACACAAAGCTCGATTTTCTCTCTTGACAAGTGTCTATCACGATAAGCCAATAAGTGACAGCACACACAAAGGCACAAATCCTGGCAGGAAGGCCTCGGCGAACCCATTTCAGCAGTAGCCAGGTGCCAAACTTGGTGAATGGAATTCCCAGAAGAGGGCTGGTGTATTTTCTCATGAGAATCTGCCCAGACCTGGAGCTCCAGCTGCGTCTCGAAGATAAGATGAACATGTACCGATTTGCAAAATTGGTACATCCTGCTCCTCCAAAGGAAGACGATGGGGAGATGATGAACAGGGTGATGGTGTCCAGCTGGTCTCTTGGCAGCTGAAGAGGTTACTCCAATCTCCGCCAGCGGACCTTGAAGTAGATCTCCTCGGGTAGAATGATGCCATGGGACCTAGATGATACCTCCAAACTGGGCCCAGATTGGTAGTACACGTCCCACATAGTGACCACTGAAACACACATCAGAACAGCAGCGTATGGTCCAAATACAGTTCCCTTAGAGGGAACAATCGTTCCAGGCCAGTCAACCAGCCCAAACAGCCGAAGTTATCCCAGGAAGGATAAAAAAAACATCACTCGAAGCATTAGTGTGCCATCGAAGTTCACTTAAGAGTCTTTCAAATCACAAGGGATACTTGATGCTTCAAACAAGGTTCTGCGCAAAGAGATAGTGTCCAGGGCATAATTAAAGGTCCACTGAAGTACGAAAAACACACGAAAGGGGCAACCAACTATACGATATGACTGACGTTAACAAGCTTAATTGAAAGTTCACTACAATACTTAGCAAGAATAATTAAATTTAACTAAGGTGTACAGAACCCAGAATTTTTCTTTAGGGTATGCAAATCAAAGGCACCTACAAACTTGCCCACCAAAATTTTTAAACAATTTTTCAAAATGAATTTACTTTAACAAAACCGAAGGACCATTTTCCTGCGACTTCACGAAATCAGGACAGCACCCAACTATTTTCAAAATTCACAATGACAATTACATTAACATGCCGCACGGGGCATTCCATCAAAACTACATTTACTATACCGCCCGTGGTATTGCTCAAGTTAAATACCTTACAAAATTACCTACGGCTCCGAAAGCATCACACAGAGCTCGTTTTGATATGCACACAAACACAAATTACATGTCTTGCTCAATTTTACATGTTCCTGACCCACACTGCCCTCAGTGGCCTCCAAGGACAGGAGGAACAGGGACCACAACATCCTATCACACAAGCACACTAGCAGCAAGACAAACAAAACAAGGAAAAACCACGTCACCCACATAATTCACACACACATTCACACTTTAATAATAAGAATGCCCTAATTCCAACGGGCTGTCACCCCGATATTTCTCCCACTCCATATCTGCCAACGGGCACTGTTCCCGGCGACAACACAACGTCTCCCACTCCATAACTGCCTACGGGCTCTGTTCCCGGCGACAACACAACGTCTCCCTCTCCATAACTGCCTACGGGCACTTGTTCCCGGCGACAACACAAAACATAAATAACCCTAAATTCCATAGGACAACTAGCGAACCAGGAAAACAGCACGAGGACTGCAGTTCATAACCTGACGTGAATTATTAAAACAGTATGCACTGTCATTCACACACTACACAAACAAACACCGCCCTGTCCTTCACATGACAGGTCCTCTCCCTTATGACACCGGGAGGAACATCACTCTTGCGCCACCAAACCCTGGCCATCACGACAAAATCAGCTCGGTACCTGAGCTCCCCCTCCGGATCAGCACACGACCCCACAGAGGGTAATTAACATCTTCCCCTACAAAGGCATGGCCGCCTCAGAAGGTGACCGTACAACACATTACCAAAACATAAATACACATTCGACACAAGGTAGGGCACCCACCAAACGTCACACACACCCTAGTGCACGTGGTTCACCTTCCAATCACACAACACAGACAATCACAACCCCGAAAATTTCTCTAAGTGGCGTTACCACAGACTACAGACGTCTCTAACTAACAACGTGTGCCACCTACCATTAATATTCACCATCCAAATACCGGGTGACACTCTATGACCACACTCAAATCGAACCCATGATGCTTCAACTCACCACTGTCATCAAAACGTTCTTAAAACATTAACTTCACGAAGCTACTTAAAATCTCAAAATTCACAACCTCCTCGACTAACAACACGTGTCTGTATCTCACCAAATGCTAACGCCAATAAAATTCCTCCCAGAATATCAACACTAAATTATTCAGAATTACAAATCACAGAAGTGACCGATGTTACATTTCAAAAGGCACGAAGCAATTAAAATCTTCAAAATAAGTCCATAAATCCAGCTCACGCCTAACCACATTGGAACCTCGCACTAAAAAAAACCTGCCAAGCTATCAACACTCTATTACTCAGAGAATTTAAATTATTTTTACCGCCAAAGATGATTACTCCAGTAACTACCCAGGACACTGACTGTCACTAAGGCTCACAATCGATCAGAACATCCGGTAGCAACAGCCTAACTCACACACACCCAAGATGACGGGGCTACTCCAAATTTTAACGAACCCAGAACTTTTCAGAGTTGAGACTACAACAGAGACCCTAGCGGTCTAACAGATCAAGGCTGCAAGTTATAAATAACTAACCAACTAATGCACTGAAGCACCCTCAAGTGAAAACTCCAGAATCAAAAAATCAAAATATGCATGAACGCCTACAACAGCTGATTGTGAAGTGAACACACCCAAGCTAACGGGAGTCTACATGAAATCTCACGAACCTACAACCCTTCAGAAATGTGACCACAATAGAATAAACTAGCCGCCTAACAGCAAGAGACTGCAAGTTATGAATAACTAACGAACCAGCCTATTTCAATGCCATCGCAAACGAAGCATTGCAACCTCCCAAAAATCTCAAAATCAGACTAGTGAACACAGCAGCTGACATACAACGACAGCTCAGCATGCCACCGCAGGATATCTCCCTAAAGGAAAACTTTCACCAACCGAACTACCAAATAATTTTTTTTTTATATATATACCAAAATCAACAAGTATTTCCAGAGCTAGCGACTTCATCACTGGAACTCGAACACGGGACTCCAGTTCCTAACATTCATCCATCATCCATCACACATCCTTCTCAAACATCTCATTATAAGATTTTACCACCCACTACAATAACCCGTTACTTTCAATTATGCAAATTAGCAGTCGTACAGATATCATGAACCTAAACTAATGGTATTGCGGACTCTTACCAAGAGGGCCTCCGTAGAGGTCTTTTAACCCCGACTCCCTACTGACTGAGCGGCCTCAACTACCCCCCCAAAAAAAATGTTTGCCTGTCACCGAGTTATAACGAAGTCCCATACCTTTCAGTCACTCGAGTCGGGCAAATGCTATATACACCCTGCCCGGGCTCAATCAAGATGGTACTCACATCCCAAATTAAATGGACTCCTGACAGTAGATCCCCATACGAAGCACATCTGCATAATAGGTCCATTTTCAAAATACAACTAATACAACTAATATAAAATCAATAATAATCCATTTTACGTTACTGGCAATTAGGCCTCAATTACTCCCACCCAAATTCAAATTGCAAACCTACATCAATTCATTCACACATGACTTTCATTCAATCAGCAGGATTTAAAAAAACTGAAGGATCACAAAAGAAAATAAATACAATTTTGACCACCAAAGAACACCAGTTCGATTCCTAGTCAGGGCAGCAATAAAAATCGCATCACACATACTCTTTCACCCTGAACACAATCAACCACAGAAATACATTCATACCTCCACCAGACATACATGATCCCTTCCCTGACCAATTCTAAAATTCCCCATTTACATCAGTATGTTAGTATTCGGATCGTCAAGACACTATAACGCCAACGGAGTATCAACTCACGTAAGGACCTGATAAAACAACCCAAAGTTGTAGCCCTGAAATCACAGTTCCCCTTACATCGTAGGAAAACGTCCTAAAACGAAAGACACGAATCGGGGGAAAATATTTATTTACACCCTAAATGAGATGCGACGTGAAGGTGACTGCCTCCCAGAAATATCCCACTTAGTAAGTCACTCAACGAACACACACTAAGATACTGAATATTAAAGCCATTTAATACTTGACCAATTTAGATGACAATCTAACCTTAAAATCCCCATGTCACAACAAGACAATTTACTCTCCCCCCAATTACTAAGCAATTTAAACCTAAATCATACATACATAAACACTCACCTGATTCATTTATACTGAATTAGCACACACGCAATTCGACATTTAACATCATTCAAAATACAATTACCGAACGTACATATAGACAGCAATTCGACCATTTTCCAGAATTAATTTAACGCAGAATAAGTTGACAATACCAAATTTTAATACTCTCACGGTCCAATTTAATTTGACAGAACTACCAACAGCGAAATAATTAACCCCCCAGCTAAAGAAATGACAACAAAACTTGAAATGTTTGGCCTAATGAACAGCTGATCACTACCAATTATACCTCACACGTATTATGCACAGCGAATCGCAGAATTTCAGCCTTACATCACTAACAATTATTAAGAATAATTACTGATTTACCCCAAGGAACCTGCTGATGATAAATCCACACACGCAATTCACATTTTCACTGACATCAGTTGTATAAAATAATAACTTGTCACAGACGTCGGCCATGATGGTTCAAAATCACTACGTGATTCAACAGGCGTGTACTAAACACACATCAAAACAGACACTAAGTTATTCTTACTGGAAATACAAGTTTATCAATTTCAGCCTATTTTCAAGAGAATTTAAAACCTCAATAATTTAAATTTTACCAACACTACTTCCAACCAGACAAACATTTTATTATTTCAAACACGTGACACAATTTAGTCAAAACAACACTTCCCGAGGTGTAGATTTAACACAGGTGCAGTATAATTGAGCTGGACTAGTTCCTACAAGAACAGAATGAATTTACAACCACCCCAAAACATACAAACAGCATATCAAAACTCACCACGTGTGAAATTCTTTCAGCCGGTCGACTCGTCAATCTGGCAACGCAGCAACGCCATTTTTATCTCAGCAGTCCTGAATTTCGTTCAGCGCATGTGACTGCCACTTCTCGCCTGACAGCTGACGATATGAATTGCTCATATGGTCCATGGTGTACACAGCAAGTTATTTTACATGAAATCAAATCACAACATGTATTAGGTTCTGCTCTAATTACTAGCCTACCTATTGGAGAAAAGATTAGTAGTATGGAGGGCCCAATCTACATTAATTAAGTTACTGAATTTAATTTTAATTAATTACTGCAATCAGTCAATAGGAAGGATTGTTTACTAATGGCAAGGTCACAGAGCAAAACCATGCTCATGCTACCATTGTAACGGTAGCCTCATCCCCCCTTACCCTGTTTAATCGCCCAAGGTATGATGATAATAATAATAATATTAGCATATCAAAATAAATGATCACATGACATTACCACACCCAGAATTAATAATAAAAAAACACATGAAAGGCCTAATTTAATTACTCGCTAGGCCAGCTGAGTTCACAGCAAAAAAAAACCTAGGAGCGAATGTTCCGATTTGCTTGGTTTTCAAGAACACCCTCATCGATTTAGAAAAGAGAGAACAGGCGGGACGAAACCAATGTCAAGACCAGCTTGTTGGGTGGAACGCTGAATGCGTACCTCAGCAGGCCGTATTAAATTGACCCTGCCAAAGATGAAGAATGAAAAGGGGAATAATCTTCCTAGTGACTTCATGCAATAAATAATATGACAAATCGAAATAAGCTAACATGTATTGAGCAGTAAAATAAAACAATTACAAGAGGCGGCCTTCCACCACTTAATTAACTAACTGACAAATATGATCTAATTAAACACAAATGAATGACTTAATTTAAACAAACCAGACACTTGCCCGTTTGGCAAGGTTTGACACATCTACATTTGTGATAGAAACGAATTTATCAGGAATGATTCCCCTGACGTCAAAACTAATGGAATAATAACATGAAGTTAGACTCTGTGCCGCTTCCAAAACACGTTTACATAAGTAATTTAAGAGCCGTTTAATACGACTAAGGCGGTCCGAAAGCCTGCTTTTGATTTAACGTCTTCAGCAGCCTTTCTGACCAAAGTTAAAACCACGAGGGTCCCATCCAGCTAACCGCAAATAGGATAATAATAATCCACCCTGCAGTAATTACATATAAAGGTACCACCAAAGTATTACTAGACCCTCCAAAAGATTACATACTAAAGTGCTAAAATAGACTTTATCTAGTTAAGCTTACGGACCGCCGACACGCGGCCTTAAAATGACGTTACAAAATTTAGCAGTCAAAGTTTGTACTGATAGTCCTTGGTTATGCCCCTTAGTAATTAAATCATGATAGTACCACCTGGAGTCTTCGAACCCTCCGGGGAAAACTGCACACACGTTTTCCCCGGAGGCAAGTGCTCAAGAGTCTTTCTGTCACCAAACTTCCTCACACACTGTTCCTCGACTCACCGATTCCACCCCTAGTATATCAGCGTATCCCCCACCACAAACCTCCAGTAGTACCAACTGCGACTAGTTGCACAACCGGCCAAAACAAAGCCAGGGTCCAAGGTCTTGAGTGGGTACTATAGAATATCAGCCCTTACAGGTTACTGCGTAGAAACCTTCTAGGAGTCGAGGCGTTACACAATGTCCTTTGTAAGATTTTTCTCAGAATAAGAGCTTGGCGAATGCAGCTGACAGTAAATGTTCGCTTTTCCAAAGTTTGCAGACACAAAGCTCGATTTTCTCTCTTGACAAGTGTCTATCACGATAAGCCAATAAGTGACAGCACACACAAAGGCACAAATCCTGGCAGGAAGGCCTCGGCGAACCCATTTCAGCAGTAGCCAGGTGCCAAACTTGGTGAATGGAATTCCCAGAAGAGGGCTGGTGTATTTTCTCATGAGAATCTGCCCAGACCTGGAGCTCCAGCTGCGTCTCGAAGATAAGATGAACATGTACCGATTTGCAAAATTGGTACAATTATGTATGTAGAGATATACTGCACCGCTCGGTGTTGACCGTGTTTTATTGCACATTTAGGTTTTACTCGTTAACCGTTGGAGATACACGAAAAGTGATAAGGACCTTTTGGATAGAAAATTAAATGTTAAAGCTCGTGTATGCATCAAAAGTTTGCTATTTCTTAGCGTTCTCTTTTTATTTGAAATGGAAATATGAAATTTCGAAAACAAAGGGTGTAGTGACGTCACATATGTGGGTTTTACTCGCTAACCGTTGGAGATACACGAAAGGTGATAAGGACCTTTCGGATAGGAAATTAAATTTTGAAGCTCATATGTGCCATCAAAAGTTTGCTATTTCCTACCGTTCTCTTTTTATTTGATATGGAAATATGACATTTTGAAACCAAAGGGTGTAGTGACGTCACTAAAATGGTCACCATTTTTTAATAGTGCAAAATATCGAAATTAAAAGTATCCTATATGTAAGCATGGTAAATCAGCTACATCCATGCAAAATGTCATTTAAATCGGACCAGTGGTTCTTGCGTTATTGAGTAACACACAGACAGACAGACAGACAGACAGACAGAAAGACAGACACACACCATCTCATTTTTATGTATTAGTATGAAAAATATATGTATATCAGTTTCTTGTGGACACGATAACTGCCGTAATTTGGCACCAATCTCTTTGAATTTTTTACCGAATATGTATACCTATAAAATCTCGGTTGAGTTCGTTACTGGGCTAAATCGGTCGAAGGGGGTGAAAATGGGGAGCTTTTTTCGAAAAAGTAAAATATTGCTATAACTCTCTTAATATGTGAAATATCGAATCCGTTCAAAGTTCATACTATGTGTCGGATAAAGCCCAAAAGTTTATGTTTGAAGAGTTTTTTTATAGCACCAACCATTGACCAAAGGGGTGAGAAAAAGTGGTCTTTTCGGGAAACATTAATCATATCTCTCTTAATAGGCACAGTATCAAAACGTACAAAATGGGCAATATTCCCCTAATAATTACCTAAAACTTTTGTCTGAAAGAATTTTTGATATGACCTACCATTACGCCAAGGGATGAGAAAAATGATTTCGGAATTATAAGAAAATGCCAAGAGCTATCAGGGGTTACCATGGCAACATTACTAAATTGATGAGGGATGAGCCATCAGACGTTGCCATGACAACGCACTTGCACGAGATCAGATTCAGATTTCCATCTGACTAAGTGTGAAGCGGCTTCGGTGACGTACTTCTATGCCCAAGGTCGCGGGTTCAAAGCCGGCCGAAGTCGTTGGATTTTCTAAGAGCGCTAAAAATCCCTCAGTATGCTTTCCTTTGGAGGGGAAGTTCCAACGTTCGTTGCGAGTTGCTGGTTGCGGTGGCATCTAGTAGCCAAGTTCACAGCTAGGTGTCGTTGACGGTAGTATCTGGTAGCAACATTAGGAACTACTGCTTGAAATTGACCGTCTGCAGTTCTTACCTGAATTACAGACTAATACAGCCATCACAATTCACACCGTTTATCAGACAGATTCTACCCCAAAGTACACGGGGTTACATGACCGCGTTGTCGCAGACCCTAAACTGAGGAACCAACCAATATCTCTGCGGGAGATAAAATTTTGCGTGAAGACGTAACAGACCGTTAGATAGTTACACATCAGTGTCGAAACCTTGCATAAGGACAGTGTGACCACAAGTATAAACATGGACCCCAAATGACAAGAAGGTTACCGTCCCCATAAGACAATAAAATGTTTAAAACATGCATAAAATGACGAAGAACAAAGTTAATTAGGCTCCAATTATAAAATACATTCTCGCAATAAATGAGGTTTGATCCTTCTACGAAAACCTGCATATTCTGCCTATTTTCGCCTATCCCCAAGTTTGCCCGGTGAAATCTACCTCCGCCTTCCGGCGTGCCGAGAGGAGTTTTTTTTTACACCAAAGAACGACACCTTGATGATGATTCATTGTAGAAATATCTGTAATGGCGCCTCCAAACCTTGAAGTAATCCGTATGTTATATACTGTACATTCCACATGGTGCCACTGCCAGCTGGATCGGGTCGCATCCTTCCAGGCTGCTAAAGCAGCCAGGAGGGATGCGATCTAGGTGGCAGTGCGTCTTACACACTTCCGTCCGATCCAATTCCGTCGCATTTTTAAAAATCACTCCCACAAAAATATCCACCAACCGAGTGGAAAGATGTTACACATCAATAAGACGATAGTCCCTGGCTGAACTGTGTCGCGTCCAGCGGGCATGACACTAGGGCCGGGCGGGTAGTCTCTACACATGGGGCGCACACAACCAATTGTGCATTGAAAAGAATATTCAAACAGAATTACTCGCTACAATCATGAATTGCACTCTGATTTCATAAATATCCACAATTTGTTTAAAAGTGCGTAAATTAAACAAATAAACATATTTAGAGAAGTCCGCATAACAGTAAAGCCGGGTGGGTGGTTAATGAACATGCGAGATTTCTCGCACAGGTCTCCTAGTTATTATTATTGTGCTACGACACAATACGGGACTGATGACCAATATGTCCCCAGCTCCTGAATAAAACAGCAAGAAATATTAGAAATCTAAACAGGCGTGTGCCAGGGTGACGGATTTTCACCAGTAGACTACTATTCAACTGTGTCCTCGAGAAAATTGTGAAAATTTCGAATTCCGAACTTGAAAATCAAGGGATAAGTCCGATCTTCCCAAGAAGAAAGTCGGAGGTGTCCAAGTCAACTGCTTGGCGTTCACTGACGATTTTGCGACACTTTCAGAAAACCTAGAGGAAGCAGCTATACAAATCAACCTCCTAGCAAATATTGCAGGGAAGACTGGGCCTAGGATTTTAAAAAGGAAGACCAAATTCATGACGTAGGACAACCGTGCACCAAAATTCCTTGAAACAGAGACTGGACGAATTGAGAGGGTAACAAAGTACAAATACCTCGGCGAGACCATAAGGAAAACGGTCTACAGCAGGGATTCTCAACCGGTGGGTTGATGTGTGACCCAGGATGTCTTGACTCTTGGGGGGTCGCGAGATACGGAGAAAAGGTAAAAAGAAAAGCTATTGCTGTAGTTTTTTACTAAGAGAAGAATACACTCACATTGTATTAGCCTAAACTTTTATGTTTTTTTAAATTCTATTATTGAGAAACTTGAGCTTGTTTGGAATGAATGTTTATTAATATTAGTAACAAGTGTTTTATAATTAATAAAACTTAACAATTATTGCATTTTTAAATTATTATTATTTTAACGTTAAAACTTGGTAAGGGGGGTGCCAAATTACTCAGCCTAAAAAGGGCGTCACAGTGTCTAAAAGGTTGAGAACCCCTGGTCTAGAGAAAGCTGCTGTGGGGGATCGATCTCAAAAATGGAGAGACGTTACAGGCTAACTAGAAACATCTACAACAAGAAGTGCATATCTTGGAACGCCAAGAAAAAGCACTGTGACAGAGTGTTTATATGGCAGCGACTATAGATTTAGGTATTAGGAAGTCATTTTTGAAAGCCTTTGGAGCGTGGCGCTCTATGGAAGTGAAACTTGGACTATTAGTGCAGCAGAAAAGAGGAGAATTGAAGCGTTTGAAATGTGGTGTTACAGGAGAATGATGAAGATCAGATGGGTAGATAGGGTTACAAAGAGGTATTAAGACGAGTGGGAGAGGAGAGATGTTTCTGGCGACTGCTAATGAAGAGAAGAGATAGGTTGGTAGGACACATATTAAGACACCCAGGAATAGCAAGCTTAGTTATGGAATGACGGGTCGAGGACAAGAACTGTAGGGGTAGACCAAGGTTAGAATAATATGTTAAACAGATTTCCTCTGATGTAGGGTGTGGTAGCTACGTAGAGATGAAACGATTAACTCAGGGCAGGGAAGCATGGAGAACTGCATCAAACCAGTCAAAAGATTGAAGACTCGAACAACAACATATGCCAGCGAATGCCTCTCAATGACCTATAAGTTGGAGAAGTTGGAGATCCTAGAAAGAAGATACTCCGGAAAATCAAGGGTCCAGTCCAGACTCGAAACTTCGGAACTACAATGAAGTCTACAAGAATGTGGAGAAAATCTCAGAAACCATGAAAAGGAGGAGGTTGTCATTTCTCGGGCACGTGTACAAAATGGACAAAACCAGAATAACCAGAAATATATTCGACTGCCTATGGTACAAGAAGACAACTACGGCATGGATTAAGAAAGTTCGTAAAGATCTAGAAAGGTCCAACGTTCAGGAAGTTCAGATGTTAGGTAGGGATACATTTCGGACCGTTATTCAACATTTGGAAGGACTCCAAGACAAAAGAACTGCGAAAACTGGAAGAACCAGGACGGATGAACCGAAGCAGCAACACAGCGTCCATATGAATGAATACTGGAGGAAGAGGTAGCTTATGACGAAGAAGAAATCGAATTGTAGCGTGATCCTCAGTGGTCTATTCGCAAATAACAATAATATTAATAATAATAATAATAATAATGTTGTAATTTTGAGGAAAACCCCGGGTTCAGTCAAAGAACACAGCTAGTTTCGAAGACGTCACAACCAAGAGTTGTACACACACGTAGAGAAAATAACCGACGTGATGAGGAAAAGGAGGATTTCTTTCTATGGACATACAACCGGAATGAAATCAACTCGGCTATCCAACCGAATTCTTGCTTTTCTCCGTGAGAAACGACAAAGGGGGCCTGGTTCAGTGAAGTAGAGAAAGATCTGTTGGAGATTGGGATAATATGTGCAGATATCCAGGAGCGTGGACCTCTTATGGAAAAACTTCAAAAACATGGGAGTTTTCAAACTAAGCCGAAACTAAAAACCGGGAATACGTGGACGACGGAGAGAAAGGTGCAACATTGATTGCGAATGAAGGAGTACTGGGCCAACATTAACATGCAGAAGAAACAGTTGGCATGACGTGGTCCTTAGTTGGCCGTAACGAAGCAAGAAGAAGAATGTTGTAATTTAATCACTGGACAGTTCTACCTAACTGACAAGTGATGAGAGACAAGTGATTAATAAATACGAGTACGGTATTGATATTGATATTTTGTAGGAAATGTGTCGCTAACTGGTAGCGTGATCTTTCATAAACTTATAGGACTAAATGTTGTTGTTTGAGTCTTCAGTCTTTTGTCTGGTTTGATGCAGCTATTCATGCCTCCCTGTCCTGAGCTAATCGTTTCATCTCTACATCGCTACAACACCCTACATCCGAGGCAATCCGTTTAACATATTCTAACCTTGGTCTACCCCTACAGTTCTTGTCCTCGACCCTTCCTTCCATAACTAAGCCTGCTATTCCTGGGTGTCTTAATATGTGTCCTACCAACCTATCTCTTCTCTTCATTAGCAGTCGCCAGAAACATCTCTCCTCTCCCACTCGTCTTAATACCTCTTCGTTTGTAACCCTATCCACCCATCTGATCTTCATCAGTCTCCTGTAACACCACATTTCAAACGCTTCAATTCTCCTCTTTTCTGCTGCATCAATAGTCCAAGTTTCACTTCCATAGAGCGCCACGCTCCAGACAAAGGCTTTCAAAAATGACTTCCTAATACCTAAATCTATATTCAAAGTCAACAGATTCCTTTTTTGTAGAAATGCTTTCCTTGCCTGAACCAACCTACATTTTATGTCGTCTTTGCTTCCTCCATCACTGGTTATATTGCTTCCTAAGTAACAGAAGTCTCCTACTTCCTTCAGCTTTTCACCTGCCAATGTGATGACCATAGAGGTTTCTGATTTATTTCGGCTGCATTCCAATATCTTTGTTTTACATTTATTAATTTTCATCATGAATTCTTTCCTCAAGACAGAGTCCATCCCACTCAAAATCTCATTCAAATCCTCAGGCGTGTCGGCCTAGATGACGATGTCATCAGCAAATCTCAGAGTTGAAACTAAATATTTCTCCTTGAATCTTCACTCCCACTTTAAATTTTTCTCGAATTTCCTTCATTGCTTGTTCAATGTAAAGATTGAATAAAAACTTATATATGAAACTTATTTAACTTCAACAAATTATTCTTTGAAGTGTTCTTAAACATATAGAAATGTTAAAAAAGAAGAAAGTAGATTTGTTATAATGTTAATTAATAGTCTAATAATAATAATAATAATAATAATGGACTAATAGGCCCTAATTACCTGCGACAGAAAAGAAGTACTGCTAAAACATGTTTGCAACATTCTGATGCACCTGCCTTACATGAACATTGAAACTATAAATAATTGTTAGCGTTCTCCTTTTAATTTCTCCTGTAACCATGTGGGGCGGAGCAGCGACGTCTGGAGCACAAGCGTAAATTGACCAAAACTTATCATCATCTTCCGCATACCATGTTTAACAAATAACACTTCTACCCCTTCTGTAACATTCCTGGAGTCTATAGTACAATTAGCAAACTCGAATATAGCTTTCAATCGTAACAGCGCCATTCCCGTAATTCATACATAAAATGCAGTGGGATTAAACACAAATTAGATCACGTGCATCGCACTTCACTTAGGCCTACTTCACTTATTTCCTGTAACTCCTAAGTGGAGCATAGGGTATGAACGAATTTCCGCCATGGGACTCGGTTCTGCACCATGGTCTTGATCTCCGTCCAGGTCTTCCCACCATTTTCAATGCCTTCCACCTCCACGCTCCTTCTCCGGGTGTTCCTCGGCCAGCCTCTTCTTCTACATTCCAGATTCCATATTTCAATTCGAGTGTCCGATTTCATGCTAAAGGTCGAATCCAATTTTCCCGTCCGTCTTCTATTCGTTAATGTTTCTGAAATAAAGTAATCTCGGGTGCACAGGTTATTGGTCTACAGCACCCAAAGCGTGGTGAAGGAGCTGCCTTCTAAAGTCCGTCCGCCGAGTGGACGAGCGGCTGACCATATTACTAATGTAATATAATTACACGCAGTTAACCGGTAAGTGTGCACACATAAGACAATAAAACAACAAACCTGCATTAACACACAGAGGAACAGAAGAGTGCCTTGGCAACATCGAGCTAAATTTAAAGACCGGCTTACCGGGAAAACCGCTGATTGGTGCAGGTGACAACATTCTTCGTGGTAGTAAGCGACTTCGCCAACATAGGCGGAATTCCATTGCGATTGAAGAATTTAGGTTTTGTAACCGCAAAATGTCGGAATAACAAAATGATGCATACAATTGGAAATGGGATGTGGGACTTCCACGTTACATAGTGAAGACGCTAGAGAAGAATTACTATGATGGCAAGTTTCAAGGTTCTATTAAGAGCTTTTCA
Source organism: Meconema thalassinum (assembly GCA_946902985.2). Lineage (NCBI taxonomy): Eukaryota > Metazoa > Arthropoda > Insecta > Orthoptera > Tettigoniidae > Meconema > Meconema thalassinum. Next base: position 959,253,375 of record OX336388.2, on the reverse strand, counting down.
CTGCCGTAAGTTGGCTATCGAGTGGGTGAAACTTTATAGGGTGTTTTGGTACCAACGCTAGCTTGCCTTGTAGTAGTACCTGCTGACAACGTTAAAAACGCTAGCAGTCATCGCGTACGACGATGTAGTTGAGTTGTACTTCTATAGATGGCAGCAAAACCGGAAAAATTGGTGAGTATTCTTGTTAATGTCGTATATTTAATTAATATTTGAATATATATCAATAGTAAATACATATTGCAGTGCTTTGAAAAGAATACAATCGGTTTTGAACAATATTATACGAAGAAATTGAATTATATTGAATCACACATCGTTTTTAGTCGATACACTGCGCTCGAAAACGATATCAGATACTATCGATATAATTCAAAATAAGAGCTGGTTGTTCCAACGCTTCCCTTAATTCAAACGTGATATTTCTTAATTCGATTGATAGGAAGTACCGCATTGACAATTAAATAATACTGGTGTGTGATAAGTGCAGCTGTAATTTTGTCTTACAATTCATTTTTAATATTGTTGTATAGTAGCCTACTCTTTCTATTTGTACATATCTGTGGGGTAGGCCTATGTCATGCTATGTGCTTTGTGGAAACATCCACAACTATTCTGAAAAAGCCTATGTTTTCTTCTCTACCTGATATCACAGGGGGAAGAAATCGCCTATTATTAGACCAATTACTAAAATATGACCATTATAAGGCAGGGGAAAGAAAGAAAGGAAGGAATATAAAGTGGAGGTGGGGGGGGGGGGGATAGAATAGGGGAAAGGGTCGAGAAGGCACGGGCCGGGAGGGGGGAGGGGCCAGTAGGCCAGGTCGGGGATGGATCGCGTTCGAAAGTGCATCGTCGCGCCATCTCATATTGTCAGTTGGAACTACTTGCGCCTAGCAATAGGTTGGTGTCAAAATTTTGCATTAAGTTGCAGCTCTACCCAAATATCCTCCTTGTTGGCTATATTGTTCTCTTTACCCCTGTTCTCCCACCATCGCCAAACGTCAGAGCCGGACACTCACCGGCTGGACTGTAAGTATCCAGGCCTACTGATTTTCTGTCAGAGTTTCTTCCCTTAGCCTTTGAAGTTTCCACATCTATCCCCAAGGCAGTGGAGATCCTGACTTCTTGACCCTGGTCAGCTGGGCTGCCTCTTCCGCCAGCTCCGCCGCACCGAAGACCATCTTCTCCGCCTTCGCTGCAGTTGAGGACTTGAGGGTTCTGGGTTGCTTCTTAGTCTGAGTCTTCACCTTTGGCCTGTCCGGCAAGGGAGGTCCTACCTGTAACTATGCTACCGCCGGCATAGCCCAAAAGATCATTAGACCTCGCAAGCACTCCTACCACGTCAAGCTCATGCATTCCAAGGGAGTGTGTATCACATAGTTATACATAAAATAACACTGTCAGTATTTTAGGGATCAAATTTACTGATTATCACAGGATAATACAAAAATGCTCCATAGCAACCATATTGTGTTATTAAGTCTTTTTATCCTACTTATCCCGGCCATGTTGGACTGACCGCAGCGCCCCAAGTGATTGTTTGAGTTCCAATAACTTCAACTTGCTTCCACTTTCCCGCCAGTAATATCCTGCCATACCTGTTTAAATGATGAAATTACACGGCAAATATTCCACATTATAATTGATGGTCCGGAAGTAAGTTTATCGAAGGCGACCAGTAACATGTGTGTCCGCTCACCTCATGCGAGTACACACATGGAAGTTGAGTGGAGGCGGGTGACAAATGGCGGAAATATTGTGTGAAAATGTTCCAGATGAGCAGAGGTAGAGACAGCGCGTGTATGAGTCAGAGAGACTGGCGCCTGGCTCAAGGCCAGAGACCTACCTGACTAGACCGGCCGTCATTTGAATACACTGTGCACCAGCTGGTCGCACATACCTCAGCCGGCTGCATCTTACTTACTAACTTATCATTAGACAGCGGAATTTAGGCAAAATCCTCTCTGTCAAACCTTTAGATACTCGCGCTCAGTTTTCCCCCTCAATTACTCGCGTCGGATATTTGATGCCTACAAGGTAGTATGCGTTAATAGTACATTATGGATCGAGCCTATAATGGCAATAATTAAGACACGAGTATGTTTATAAAACGAGCGAAGTGAGTGTCTTAATTACCATTATAGGCTAGTTGCATGCGACTATTCATGTTCGACGATAATTATTATAACAATTTTATGTTCGAACATAAATATTCATAAATATCTGTCGAGATTTCATCAGTTTTATGTACTGAACAGAGCGCATGGGATGCAGAGAATACCTTGTATTTGACCATGGCCTCCTGGAATACCTCACTATGACACTCGCCACGCAGTGCATAGGGGGCCATGGAAGTGAGCGCAGGTGCGATGCTATCCTCACCTAATTGGTCACACAACTGTTTCTTGAGCTCTGATTGGTGGGAGAAACTGTATCATAATGAAAACTTGTACTATAATGAGCCTCATTATAGTACAGTTTTCTGACATATAATATTCACATTTCGCCATGGTCGAACATAAATAAGTATACCGATTACAGAACAATTCCACCTTAATTTTATTGGCCACACTGTAAAATGTAAGAAAATACATATTTACAATGCATTACAACACATCAAATAACAACATAAAATGTTAATGGGAGTGTTATTTTTACAAGCTACGCACACTTTTCACACAGTTTCTCCACAAGCATGTTCATTGCATTTTCCACACCTAGCTTTTACTTTTCTATCTTTCAACCTGGGACAAATGACACATCTCCTTGAATAATTGCATGACTCTTCTTCATCTTCCTTGTCACCATTATTTGTGCGGAGTCTTTCTTGAGATTTCTAGGCAAACAAGGTATAGCAGCACGTGCCAACAGGCGAGGTTTAACGAGTTCTTTCGCCAGATTTTTCAGAAATACTCTCCTTTACAGGTTTTTCTCGTTTTTGGAATTAAATTTCCACACAACTAATGCATTGATAACAAGCAGATTGAAGAGATGGTAGAAACGAGCGTCCATCTCACTCATAATCTCAAAGCAGAAGCGTCGTATATGCTTATATTATGTATACCAACAAGCTTGCCACGGTGGGTGAGTATATAGCGTGTCGGTCTACTAACCCCAAGATTGCAGGTTCACTCCTGGCCGTGATAAGTGATTTTTGAAAGGCGGCAAAAATACGACACGCTTGTCATACGATGTTGGCATGTCTAAGAACCCATTTGAATTCAGTAGGCCGTGTTCATAATGGCAAAATTAATCTCGGGAGTTTCCGCCAACGCAAAGTTCCTCATTTCTCTACTAGAATGCGCTATAGTGTTCAAGGAGCTTAAATATCTAACCTCCTTGACTTTCATAGTGCTTCAAGGAACAATGAAATTCGACATACAAGCTACCCTCTGAGTGTCAAATTACAAAGCTTGCACCCGGCATCCGAGGCCATACGATATTATTATTATTATTATTATTATTATTATTATTATTATATTATTATTATGTGAAGCCTCCGTGGCTTAGGCGGCAGCACGCCGGCCTCTCACCGCTGGGTCCGTGGTTCAAATCCCGGTCACTCCATGTGAGATCTGAGCTGGACAAAACGGAGGCAGACAGGTTTTTCCGGGTACTCCGGTTTTCCCTGTCACAATTTCATTCCAGCAACACTCTCCACTATCATTTCATTTCATCTGTCATTCATTTAATCATTGCCCCAGAGGAGTGCGTCAGGCTTCGACAGCCGGCACAGTTCATATCCTCGCCGCTAGATTGGGGCTTCATTCATTCCATTCCTGACCCGGTCGGAGACTGGAAGCAGGCTGTGGATTTTCATTTTCATATTATTATGTATACCAACAAATCCCAGACTTAACACATAGGGTCAGATACTTGCTCTCAGTTATAAGCAATAAATGCAAGTATATGGAAAAGCATTCCTTGTTTAATTTTCATACGCAATTACTCGCATAGGGTCTTTCAGGCTTCGTCACGCCTCTCCTCAGAGTACCTTACTTGGCAACAATGAGCCAACTACTGAACTAAGCTCTTTGCCCAAAATATGAAGCTATTGAACGCGTCAAGGTCACACGTTGCCACATCCAATAATAATGCCGGTTTAAAAAGGGAGTGGGGCCTCAAAGACCCCGCGCGAGTAATTAAAGGTTAAATCACACACTCGAAATTAACTGTCCAGATGTAACGTAATCACAAAGGCAGAGAAAGGTAAACGACAGTGGCGGCTGGCAGTTAATTTTTCTGTGTGTTGCACTATTTTCATTAAGGGTAGGTGGTACGGTAAACAATGCTTGATATCAGAGAAAACTGTATTCAATTGCGCGGTAAAACGGATGTAACTTACCATTCGTCACGAATGCCGCAGTTCAGAGAACATCACGTTGCCATCGGATTAAATGGATTATAAGTTAGTCTACATAAAAACATTCGCGAGAACAATACAGGGTAAGTTACAAACGAGGGCGAGAAAGAACCGCGAGTGTCACAAGTACGCGAAAATTACATTGCAAGACATGGTATCGGCAGTTGACGGAGCATCACGGATGTCTCCATCTGCGCCTCGGCTCCCTTGTTGCAATCAGCGGGCAACGACCAGCCGAGTTAACTGTCGGGATAGGACTTACTCGGTCAAGCATCTCTGCCATACCCTTCACTATCGACATCTGGTCGGTGCTCAGGCCTGGCAACAACCAAGCGGTCTAGCGCTCCTAGTTGTCTGGAGCGCTTCGCTTTCTCAGACAGTTCACAGTAACTTACTATAACTCCTGAATTATTAAAGAACAGAATTATGAATTCTATACATATAGGCTAAAAGGAATCGTACAGCCTTTATTACTAAAAAATATTATTACGGTAATAATTGTTTTTCTTGAATTAATCTGGTCATTGTGCAACACTTTAATCATATTACCGGCCGCCACTGGTAAACGAAATGATTAGACTTCGCTGATTTCCAGCTGTTCCTGTGCTGGTGTCCAATTCACTACACGTACTGTAATGGTTTCCCACTTTGCTCCACGTTGAGCGTACAAGTGTAACGGGTATTTAATGCCCCATGTTGGTAGCGACAAATGTAGCAGTTTCGCTAGCCCACACGTTGTGCGACAAGTGTAACGGTTTGACTGCCCCTAACTGTTGGGTGATAAATGTAACTGTTTTCCTTTGCCTAAGCTATGTTGTTTTAATGGGCGCCAAGACCTCAACGCAATGCTGAAATCTAAATTTGTATTTAACAACGTCTAGCTCTGGTAGAACACCTTCAAGAATCTATTCACTCAGATCGTGGTATGATTTGATCATTAACCCAACAAACAATTGTATCAGGAGAAGGAATTGGTCTATATCTAATGCTACCTACTGAAAGCAAAGATTGCATTGTAAAAGAATTGAATTTATTACATAAAACAAGTATAGCAAAATTAATAATAATAAGTTTAAAATTTAAATTGGAGTGTTGCGATTTTAATATTACCGATAGAAAATTACGTGAAAACGGAGTCTGATAAATTATTGATTTTACTCTTATTCCCAAGCTATGAAGTTATTGAAATATGAAATATAAAACAAAGAGAAATGAGAGATTGCGTATTTCTGCGTCATTCGCGCTTACCACTGGAAATGGCCGAAGCCTTTCCCTCGTACTGGATGATGCTGTGTGCTCCCCACAGTCTCCTGGACGTCGTCATCTTTGTCGATATTTGATGATATTCTGGTAGATTAGATAATTCTATGGTCCGTACATCGGACCCAAACACTCGTACAACCACACTGGTTAAGTTTTACAAAAGTTAGCCTTCCACTCCACGCAACATCGGAGCGACTCCCACTTGCAACCGAACTCGTTAAGTTCTACACAGATTGTCCCCCACTCCACCGAACATTGGAGCGACTCCCGCGTGCAAACATACTCGGCAAGTTCTACACAAATTGTCCTCGTTCCACGGCGCGCTGAACGATATATCCACACGTCGGATCCCCACTCTTCATCCGACTTCTAGCTTACGTGGTCTCCACTGATTGGCTGCACCCCACGCGCCACATCCCCACTCTGGCTCATTACACTCGGCGGTAGGGTGAAGTCGTATTCCGTTCCATACATCCGCCTTTTCGTTAAGCTGCAACGCAGGATTGCGTCATGCTTCCCGACAAGATTAATCCTGTATATGAATTTCCAGTGACTCATGTCTCTCAAAATATCCTAACTGACGAAAACTCCGTAAAATTCCGCAATCACATAATTTTCTATGATATTGTCGTTCGTAATAATTTGCTTGATAGCGTTTTCTAAGACATAGAACACCTATCTGAATGCTAATAATTTTTATAAAATGCTCCGAGAATACCTTAATAATAATTATAATAAATTAATAATAATAATAAATTAACACGAAAAATTCTCTTGGCTGAACAATTTGCCGCGTGAATAAATATAGAATGGCTTCCTACTGACTTATGCCAGTGGCATAACCCCTCAAAAAACACGTTACATATTCGCCTCGGATAATCGGATGATTTACCGTGACGACGGTCCATTATCCGATTATCCCAGACACGTTAATAAACCCCATCCAAAATACATATTACATAAATGAAATCACCCTAAATTACAGATATATGCACTCATAATTTTTCTTTACGCACTTTGCGTCAAAGTTTGTTGTCACTATGGATTGCACTTTGCAACCAGTCCAATGTTTCTCATATAGAATAGTGTTCCACGGATATTTCCGCCTCTCAAATTTCTCTATAATGGAAAAATAGACATAATTATTGTGTGAGCACTATGTATTTATGATGTCATATCACACGCATTGAAGGTGTTCTGATATATGTATATCTCCCTAGAACTTTCTAATTTCACTGGAGGTTCCTTCCTTATTGTGAAATTAATCCCACTTATCACTGAGCACACGATCACACTATTGTGACAGCGCCTCGTGACCATAATACTTGATCTCTCTTTATAAAAGATGAAATTAATATTGACTTCTGAAAAAAAACAGTAAATGCGCATTACATATAACACCAAATATTTCTGTGCCATAATCGCCCTGCCTTGTTAAGTTCCCGTAGACCATATTCTACTTAATACTAGTTCTCAACACAGACCAGATCTCCTCACACAAATGAAACCATTGTACAAATTACCTTAAATTACTCACTTACAAATCTTACATGGCGAGGCCGTAAACAGAAATCACGTGTGCTGATATGTATGAGTTTCATGAAGGACTGTCTCGCCTTCTGATGGCCCATCTTTTGCCTCGTGGACGCCTTAAGCAAAAATACCCTGTTCAAGCGTTCACCCATCTCTAGGAGGCAAATGGGAATTCACCAGCGCTACCAAATTCTGGCCTTGGTGTATCGAGACATTTTAGTGCTCAAGAGCATCCGACAATCCCGTCATATTTCCCTGTACCTTAAAAACTCTCATTTACTTACATACTACCCCCCTGTGTGACTTCTGATACGCCTGCCTGGAAGACCATCTCCTCCCACGCACCAAATACCACACTTACTCATTTGATAGGCTGGCTCGCCAGCTAAACACACTCACTTTATGACACATATTTTCGTAGACTATGTATATTATACGTTCCGTATAATCTGTTTCCCTCACTATTCTCCAGCACATATGCTGTTTTCCCAATTCGTTTGGAAACTATAAATGTTCCTGCGTCACCTGCTTCCAACCTTGCAAGTGGCTCCCTTTAAATGAACGTCATCACGTTGCTCTACCTAGCATATTTCTCAGTGTCTGTAACGATGCCCTGTTGCTACTGTCCACACATGCTAACCCTACTTTCCTCTGGTGTCACACCTCTACTAGACACTCTATGACCTAAAAATGTCACTTCTGACTGACAGAATGACGACTTAGACATCTTCAAAGTGAACCCTGCCTGATCTAACTTCTGAAAAACTATATCTAAATGACGTAGATGCTCCTCAAAACTGTGTGAACTAATTACCATATCATCTATGTAAATGGTTACAAACTCTCCTGTGTCATCCCCTAATGCGATGTTTAAAGCCCTAATTAAAGCTGCTGAACTACTCTTTAACCCATAAGGTGTTCTACAAAATTGATAAAGGTTATATTTATGACTAAAAGCTGTAAATGGTCTATCTTCGTACATAAGTGGCACTTGCCAAAAACTGGAACTCAAATCTACACAAGTGAAATACTTCTTCCCCTCAAATGTTTGCATTAATTCCTCTATTGACATAGATTTCAGCTGATCTGAACTAACTCTACTGTTAACCAAACGAGCGTCTAAACAAATACGAACTGTGCCGTCGGTCCTGGGTACCTTGATCAAAGAATTAACATATGGACTGTTAGGGTGCTCAATAATCCCATATTCAAGCATCTGATTAATTTGTGCCTCAACTGCACTCTGATAAGCGAAAGGTACAGGATATCTATGTCCTGTGAATACTGACCTATCAATAACGTTCAATGAATGTGTATAGCAATTGGCCGTACCAATGCGATCCTCAAAAACTCTCCTATTACACCATAACACATCATAGAGCCGAACACATTGTTCCACCTCTATATTTCCCTGAAATGCAGCATCACGTAACGAGTCCTTTAGACTACCGTTCGTAATCACACTGCCACAAAACATGGAGAACCCCGCTCTACGGCTGGCGATATCTCATTTAAAGTACAAATCACACCTACAATACTACTCCTCTGAATATGGTCATTGAACGCTACTTCTACTTCAGAATCTCCCCATTTAAATTTCAAACTCCCTACATCATAACATAAATTACCAGACACTCTACTTAGCCACTCTGAACCCAAGATAACACTGAATACTAAATTTGGAATTACAAGGCAAATCTGCTTCTCTACATGATTATTAATTTTAATGTCTACTAAAACTTGCTTAGAAATTACTTTGGACCTCTTCCCAACAGCTGTGATAACAAAAGTGCTTTTAATTGGCATCTCCTCAAAATTTACTCCAGATCCTTTCATTTTATCATAAAATGCACTACTTATGCAACTTATACAACCACTATCAATTAAAACATCTGTGTACGCCTCGGACACGTTACATTTAACTATGGGGCTCTTACTAACCACTTCCTGAATAATACCTTCATCATTTAGTTCATGTAATAATTCATTTCTTACATTTAGGTCATAGGGTTCCTGTATAATTGTATGGACAGGGCATGCTACAGACTGAGATTCTGACCTTACTTCGCAGCCTGGTTCGCGTTTAAAGAACCGTTACAGCTGGCCGTTGTACTACTAACTACTGAACTGGTCTGGTTGTTCTGGGCTGTGTTGTCATTGTTTGGCTGTATATTACTACCACTAGGCTGTCCTCTTCCTTGACCCCAATTCTGGTTGTAATTATTGTCATTATAATTTCTCCCTTGATTTCCCCTAAAATCATTGTTTCTCCCTTGATTTCCCCTGTAATCATTGTTCCTCCCTTGATTTCCCCTGAAATCATTGTTCCTTCCTTGATACTGATTACCATAGCCATTTCCTCTGTTCTGATTTAGCTGATTATTATTATTATTTCTATTTTGAGCGTTGGCCCCTTCGCCACCGTTCCCTTGAACTTCCTGTTGCCTGGCTCCATTAGGTCTATTATTATTATTACCCTGGTTCCTATTGAAATTGTCCTCATAACCCCCTCTCTCTAGTGCATCAAATGTGCTGAACAAATTTTCTACTTGTGATATAGTCTTTACATTCTGGATACAAGCAGCCTCCTTGATCCTATCGGGAAAGTGCCTAAGTAGCAACCTCACCACATCACTTTCCTCCTTCAAGCCATCCAGATATTTACACACTAATACCTGCCCTAAAAAGTATTCGGTCATGGTGGAGCTTCCTTTAGGGTTATATTTACCACACACTACTCCCTCACGATGCTGCGACTGAATAACCTCATTCCAGAACTTTTCACAGAATTTCATTTTAAAATCATTGATATCAGTAAACTTGTCTCTGTAGACAGCAAACCAATTCCTCGTTTCCCCCACAAACGCTTGTTCTAAAATTTCAACTACCTGGCACCACTCAATACTACCATCTTCCAACCTCTCCCCAAATTTATTTTCTATAGAATTCATGAACTCCATTGGGCACCCTTGTCGATTGCTGAACTTCCCCAATTCTACCTCCCTGTGTGTGCTATTCACAAAAACTGGCCTATTCTGACTATTTTCTTGCCTGATCCTAGCTTTTAATTTTAACTCTAATTCTGCGATTTTCTCCTCAGCCTTCCTCTCAATACTGTTTACTGTTAATTTAATGTTTCCTTCTGATTCTTCTACTTTATCATATAGCTTTGCTTGTTTCTCCTCAATCTTGCTAATGCTCTCTCTATTACTCTCTCTTAAATCATTTACTTCTGCAACTATTTGTGAGTGGACTTTATCAATTCTACCCCCCAGCTGTTCCTTAACCTCCTTAGTAGCTACCTGAATTTTGTCAATTTCTCCCCCGAATTGCTTTTTGGCCTGCTGTGTTTCCAGTTGCACTGGTTCTTTTAAATTTTCAGCCTGTGTACTGATTCTAATTTCCAACTCCTCCTGTACTTTTCCTAATTTTCTGTCTACATCTGCAATAATCTCTTTAGCCTTTTCTTCCATCACCCCCCTGATCTCACCTCTAATCAGTTCGAATTTGTCATTCATTTCCCTACTGTGTTGTTCTAATTTAGCATTTAAAGTATCAGTACTCTCTATTTTCGTTACTGTTTTGTTCTAATCTGGCGTTTAAAGTTTCATTACTCTCTCTATTTTCCCTACTGTTTTGTTCTAATTTAGCATTTAAGGCATCTGTACTTTCTTTATTTTCCCTACTGTTTTGTTCTAATTTGGCGTTTAAACTATCGCTCAATTCCCTATTACTCTCTTTATTTTCCCTACTGTTTTGTTCTAATTTAGCGTTGTTTTGTTCCAGTTTAGCATTTAAGGGATCACTACTAACTTTGTTCTGATACATGAACTCGAGAAGTAAAGTTTTTAATTCTGGTTGGCCGCCTACACTCCCTGTTTCAGTATCGGGATTTACCTCCGCTACCCCGGTACTACCATCACTCGACATACTGCTCGTATCATCACTCTCCAGTTGATGACCACTACGTAACCTCATCTGTCTTTCTTTCTCATCCCCCATAATGATATACACTGATACAGACAAATAACCCCCAAAATACAGGCACAGAAATATATACCCTTCTCCTTCCACAAATGTTATTAGGTTTTCAGCCCCAAGTTGTCGGCGACAATTGTAATGGTTTCCCACTTTGCTCCACGTTGAGCGTACAAGTGTAACGTTTATTTAATGCCCCATGTTGGTAGCGACAAATGTAGCAGTTTCGCTAGCCCACACGTTGTGCGACAAGTGTAACGGTTTGACTGCCCCTAACTGTTGGGTGATAAATGTAACTGTTTTCCTTTGCCTAAACTATGTTGTTTTATTGGGCGCCAAGACCTCAACGCAATGCTGAAATCTAAATTTGTATTTAACAACGTCTAGCTCTGGTAGAACACCTTCAAGAATCTATTCACTCAGATCGTGGTATGATTTGATCATTAACCCAACAAACAATTGTATCAGGAGAAGGAATTGGTCTATATCTAATGCTACCTACTGAAAGCAAAGATTGCATTGTAAAAGAATTGAATTTATTACATAAAACAAGTATAGCAAAATTAATCATAATAAGTTTAAAATTTAAATTGGAGCGTTGCGATTTTAATATTACCGATAGAAAATTACGTGAAAACGGAGTCTGATAATTTATTGATTTTACTCTTATTCCCAAGCTATGAAGTTATTGAAATATGAAATATAAAACAAAGAGAAATGAGAGATTGCGTATTTCTGCGTCATTCATTGCCTCGTGGACGCCTTAAGCAAAAATACCCTGTTCAAGCGCTCACCCATCTCTAGGAGGCAAATGGGAATTCACCAGCGCTACCAAATTCTGGCCTTGGTGTATCGAGACATTTTAGTGCTCAAGAGCATCCGACAATCCCGTCATATTTCCCTGTACCTTAAAAACTCTCATTTACTTACATACTACCCCCCTGTGTGACTTCTGATACGCCTGCCTGGAAGACCATCTCCTCCCACGCACCAAATACCACACTTACTCATGGCCGAAGCCTTTCCCTCGTACTGGATGATGCTGTGTGCTCCCCTCAGTCTCCTGGACGTCGTCATCTTTGTCGATATTTGATGATATTCTGGTAGATTAGATAATTCTATGGTCCGTACATTGGACCCAAACACTCGTACAACCACACTGGTTAAGTTTTACAAAAGTTAGCCTTCCACTCCACGGAACATCGGAGCGACTCCCACTTGCAACCGAACTCGTTAAGTTCTACACAGATTGTCCCCCACTCCACCGAACATCGGAGCGACTCCCGCGTGCAAACATACTCGGCAAGTTCTACACAGATTGTCCTCGTTCCACGGCGCGCTGAACGATATATCCACACGTCGGATCCCCACTCTTCATCCGACTTCTAGCTTACGTGGTCTCCACTGATTGGCTGCACCCCACGCGCCACATCCCCACTCTGGCTCATTACACTCGGCGGTAGGGTGAAGTCGTATTCCGTTCCATACATCCGCCTTTTCGTTAAGCTGCAACGCAGGATTGCGTCATGCTTCCCGACAAGATTAATCCTGTATATGAATTTCCAGTGACTCATGTCTCTCAAAATATCCTAACTGACGAAAACTCCGTAAAATTCCGCAATCACATAATTTTCTATGATATTGTCGTTCGTAATAATTTGCTTGATAGCGTTTTCTAAGACATAGAAAACCTATCTGAATGCTAATAATTTTTATAAAATGCTCCGAAAATACCTTAATAATAATTATAATAAATTAATAATAATAATAAATTAACATGAAAAATTCTCTTGGCTGAACAATTTGCCGCGTAAATAAATATAGAATGGCTTCCTACTGACTTATGCCAGTGGCTTAAAAACCCCTCGAAAAACACGTTACAGTACCACTGTGGACTCGTTATGCGTCTTGCAATGTAAACGGGACATACGGTACACGCTAATGTAACATCTAATCTCTTGATGGGGCGCTAGGACTGCTTATGCGGCGCGTCGACACCCTCAGCCAGGCCATGGGGTGCTACTTCTCTTATCCACCAAATGCCTGATTGCCCTCACGAAGCTTGAATGCACTCCCGTTCACGTAAGATTTCAATATTTCTAGTTGAAATCATTGTTGATTCATTTAAGGGCTTTGCAACATCGTGGCCATGTAGCCCCGTGTACTTGGGTGAGTGTGGAATCTGTCAAATAACCTGTGTCAACGTGTTCGCTGTATAATAATTGTGACGACTGACACGTACTGTACCCATGTGAGTAATCTCCATGGAAAATATGCTTCCGCCTCCAGCTAGCGTCAGGTCTCAGGCGTGTACCGTTCCCCCATTGAGCAGTTGCATATTTTGGATTTGAGACTAAAAGGTATCAACTCTACAATGATAAGGCACAACTCCATTCTAAAGATTTTAATTCAGTACTAAAATCATGGCTTCAAACATATAAAAACAATCCCAACAAACATAAAACAAAATCAAACAAAATTACTTCCACAATCCACTAATATTAACATAATATCATCATAATAAACTCATATCATAACTCAAACCTTTACCCTTATATTGATTTCACACTTCACTCTAGTGCGCTGATGCACATACAACTTCCATAAACAAAACTGTACTTTTACTCTTCCGTCATCTAATGTGACTTCTTTAATTTCACAAAATTACTTGTTCCTTAAACCTCATCTTACTTTGACAATTATGTGTACCGTGTGTGTTTGGTCTCTCTCTTCCCACCAAATGCTTATCATGCATTAGCCTATTCAGGGGTTGCACATCAAATCTACGTGCAACTCCAGAATTATGTAAATAACCCCTACACTTCTCTCTATTTATATAGTTCCACTGCATGCCGTTGTGATTTCATCTTCAAAACTTTCGTTATCGCTGTGTCGGATGGTATTATTAAGCTACCCTTGCGAGCGTAGCCTGTGGCGTCAAGTGCCCAACTTCTGAAATCCGTGTCAGTGACAGTAAAAATGCAACTTCCAACCATTCGTTAGATTGCTAAAATCTTTAATCATCAGGGTGATCTATAATTACCAATGTGTTCTTAAACCACATGACTTCATTACTCAATATAACAATGTTTCCTTTCATGTTACTAACAGGGTCTTAAATCTGCCCTTTTCTTAAACCTTAACTTTCACGGTTCGCTTGACAGCTCAGCCCCCTTCCGAGCGGCTTGTATACAATGGAGTGGAGTGAGGTTACCGCAGTAAACCGTCCCCCGCCTTCCTGACTCATGGCTTATATCTCCCCAAGCAGTAGTACGATTTTAAAGACAATACCGTGGTCACAATGACGCACATATCCCAATGGATTTAAACTGAATGGAATGCAAATAGGTACTGGATGAGCTTAACATTTATTCCTTCCCTGGGGATATAATAATAACTGGCACCAATAGGTCCATTTCAACATGAAGGCACGAGATTCATAAAAACATTGGTCGATCTGGATCAGGGGCGGTCGCAGCCAGAATTTTTTGGGGGGGCCCTAAGCCTATAAAGAGGGGGGAGTGGGTCATCTGTCCTATTTTTATATATATTAAATTTTTACTGGTAGCATGACGCATAATATCATAAGGACTGAAATTCGTATAATAACCTATAAGTTTTATACAAACCGAGGAGAGAGTCAATTAGACTCTAGAGAGAAAACACACATAATAAAATTTAAATCTATTTATTGTAGGTATCTGATCAAAGAACAAAATCCAATCGCCTTGTCTTCATTTTGGCAAACTGATCAATCACTTTCTCCACACTGACTTTCGTTGACCGATGGCAATGTAACAGAGCCAGTCCGGTTAGCCTTTCTTCCGACATTCGGGACCGTAGCCAGTCCTTAAGCCTTCGCAATGTCGAAAACGAGCGCTCGGGAGTGGCGTTACTCACAGGCAACGTCGCCAAAACCTGCAGGAGAGTTTTGACTGTAGGTGTCAAGCTTTGAGAAGCAGCTACCATTGACTCAATTGCAGTGGATGGCAATTTCTTCCCTGCCGACTTGAGTCTCAACCATCGCTGTCTCCATACAGCATACTCTCCGTGCAAGTGGCGCCCGTCGGAAATTAGCAAAGGCTGATACTTGATACAAAGAGCCTCCAAACTTTGCGCCACTGTTGGGTCTTCAGCCGGTTTGTCAATGCAGATTGCAGGCATCAACATATGTAGGTCGAATGCGGCCAAAGATTCATTTGGAAATCGTTCTTTGAGTTCCTGCACCACATGCTCGATCAGCGGAATGAAGACAGTTCGGCGGTAGAACTCTTCGGGTGTGTCAGTGTCAGCCAGAACGTTGGACCTCTTCCTCGTGCCTGCTCTTCGGGGCAACGCCACCTCAAACTCCAGTTCATCGGCAAAAGTTTTCACTCGGTTAAATATTGTCTCGAAGTACGGTTCAGCATTCTCACGTGCAATCGAAAGCGCCTCGATGGTGTCCATGACACCCGTGGAAGCCGCCACCAAGTCCAGTGAGACGTCTTGAAGAAGAAGGCTCAAAGGCCGGGTTTTACTTAGGACGTCGCACAGACACAACATTGAAACCACAAATTGCGTATCACACAATAATTGAATGAGGGATTCGGCTGCACTCGATGTGACGCTGTCCTCCCATTCTGCTATGATTTCTAATGCTCGAATTATCTTAACTAGGAGTCTCTCGAACTGCAAATGGCCATCATGTTTTTCACTCCACCTCGTTTCACACAGTTTGCCAAAGTCTTCGCCCAAAACTGACAAAAAAAACTTTGTATCTTTTAGGAGATGATCTAGCAAAGTTAATTGTACTTTTCATCAATGCTGTACCATTACGAGTGGGCACTACTTATGAAGTTTTCGCTAGGCTGCTGTTAAGGGCGTGATTGTAGCATGGACACCTAGAACCACAAGGTGCCGCTTTCAAAAGTTCCTGTACTGCACCTTTCGTTTCCGATGACATCACCGAACAGTTATCCGTTCCTACCCCAACACAAAGCTTAAGATCGAGTGAGAGCTTTGTAGTGAAATCTTGTACAACGTGACCAAGAGCAAAGCCTGACAATTTTGGTTCCCCACCTTGAATATCATCCTCCCTAATAGACTCGTAGGCGTCCGCAAATGTCAAAAAAACTTCGTGCACCTTCTCTTCGTAGACGTATAATTAGTTAGTTATTGTTGTTTTAAGGGGCGGAACTACGAGGTCATCTGCCCCTTCGTAGACGTAGCGAAGTGACAATGCAAGCTGTTCTTTTATGGAAATGTCTGATGTCTCATCGAACATGACGGAAAACATGCCTGCTTCTTTAACCTTCCGAACAATGTCTTCTTGGATTTCCTCACTACAGCACTTAATCAGTTCATTTTGTGTTCTAATACTAATATACGTAGCCCGTGCTGATGCATTTTCAAGGTGGCTACGAAGAGTTTCGTCGCCGCTTTCGACTCGAAACCGAAGGAGTTCGCGGAAGTTTCCTTCATTTTCTAAGGGGTCTGGAGAGCTGGTCTCACTCTCACAGGCAGGTCCAGGGGGACTATCGGCTTTCTCTAGTTTAAGAAGAGGTCCATAATCCCTGTGGCCACGTAGAGGGATGTTTTGACGGCCCAAAAATATAATGGTTTTCACAATTGGGCAAAGTCTAGCGCGATTTTCTTGGACCTGTTGTAATCGCTTTGTAGACAATTGATTGATTACCTCTTCATCGGGGTTGTGAAATGTAAGGAGAAAATTTTGAGCTAACTCAACGGAATCGCGATGATACTTCGTTCCTTCGTGGGTTCGGAGATGCCCATCTTTACCGGTCAGCTTGGCGAACGACCTGAGTGGTGAACGAACCAAAGCTCCCAGCTTTGTGTTAGACTGGTTTTTACCTGTTTCTCCAGCAAAATGGACGCAGTACTTGCAGAACAAGCCCTTTTCAACGTCCGATAAAACCAGCCAAGGATAGTTTTCTAGGTGATTTCGCCCGGGAGAGCGATTCACCAACTTTCCTTCTTTCATGTGGGATGACGTTGGAAAAACGTAAGCTCGAGGAGGAGTCCATGGATCTTCTAGAAGAAGTCGTTTGGTTCCTTTTGAAACGTCTTGAAGTTTCGATAAGTACACACCGATGTCGGCTTTGTCTCCAGCAAGATGAAGAGAAAATGTGTTAGAGATGATTGTACCCGATCCTCCTGAAGTCGAGGGAGAAGAAGCCGCACGGATGTCCACGTCTACGGGAGTGCAGTCCTAGACAAAAGAAAAAAAACTATAGCGCTAAATTTACAAAGCACCATCATCAGTTTAAAAATTTGTAAAACTTCACATTAAAATATACAGAGATGAATATGAATTGATGAATTAAGCTTTTTCCTGAATCTGGTCCAGGTTATTTTATATGCTAGGCATGCTTTTAAGCTCAGCTCAGCCTTCCCACCGTACCCTATCCCTCCTATCCACCCACCGAAATACCACCAAACCTCAAACCGCGCCAAGTACACTGACCGGCACGAAAAACGCAACGCTACAATTTCTCACAAAAACTGAAATTTCTTGTAAATTTATGACACTTTTAAGACACTAATCTACTATATGATGATGAAATATTGTAGTACGGTCCCATGTAGGTGTCTAACAATGAAAAGAAAAGACAATTATAATCAAATTTAATAAATTAAGCCAGAGATGCACACTTCAAGGAAAGAGCGCCTAAAGATTAGGAAATTATGATTAAGCTGTTTTGATTTTATACACTTCACAGGCCTCTGAGACGATCTCGGAGACCTCTGTTCGCATCTTCAAAAGCGTGTATTGCCACCTCTTGCACCAATAACGGCATTCAACCTTTCAGGCATGTTCCTGATTAATGCTGTAATGTCCTGTTGAGGAATCATCTGTAGGGTCTGTGGATAGCGCTGACGGGCTCTTCTCCCCCAGTCGATCCCAAACGTGTTCAATAGGATTCAAATCAGGGCTTCGAGCTTGCCAAGCCATTGCCTTAATCCCTTCTTCACCCAAGAACTCTCCGACAACTCTCGCAACATGTGGGCGTGCATTGTCTTGCATTAGTGTGAAATCATCACCAATAAATTGAGCGAAAGGCACAACATGCTCCAGAAGGATTTCCTCCACATACCGATGTGCGGTATGGCTCCCATGCTCCACGAAGACCAAATCCGTCCTTCCAGCCGTAGTGATTCCTGCCCACACCATCACAGAACCACCCTGAAAAGGCGTCTTGGATGAGAATGTGCAAGGGGAATACCTTTCCCCTGGCCTTCTCCAGACCCTCTCTCTTCCGTCAGGTGATCGGAGGCCAAATCGCGACTCATCGGTGAACAACACTTGTTCCCATTGTTGTACTGTCCAGCCATGATGTTCCCTTGCAAAATGTAGTCGAGCTGTGCGATGTTCTCTGGTGAGTTCTGGGCCTGTAGCTGGTCTTCTGGATTGAAGATTGGCTTCTTCCAATCTTCTTCGGATGGTTCTCTCACTAACATTGATCCCTCGAATTTGATGGAGTCGATTTCGTGCTTCAATGGCAGTGGTGTGACAGTCGCGGAGAATTTGAAGTTGTAAGATGCGGTCATCTCTCTCCGATGTTGCTTTTCTCGGGCCTGTTCCTGGCCTACTTGCAAAGCCTCCAGTTTCCCTGTACCTTCGTACGGTTCTGGAAATCGTGGACGGTGTAGTTCTCAACATTTATGCAACGTAATGCATGCTGCGACCATCTTCCACCAAAGCAACAGCTTTTGCAGATTGTTCAGGGCTTAACAGCATGTTTACTCCAGAAAGCTGATTACGGTAATTACAGAAAGGTCCTACAAACACGTGTGATTGAAAAGGGAACAATACCAAGTACAACAATAAGCATTATAAGAGCGGGAACACATTATTGGCATCATATCCAGAGATGTGTTTTCCAGGTTGCGCGGGAAAAAACAATTGAGGCTAGTGCAATCAACAATCGACACTTCATTGTTTGCTCGAAAAGCAATTAGCAACGACAATAACATGCCCCGTCTAAAACATTAGGTTCAAGTGCTTCACTTTGATTAAATACATAATCACACAATGATTACACATCATTTATTGTGTGTTGCGTTTTTCGTGCCGGTCAGTGTGTATAAAAATACTGCCAGCGCCAGCAATAATACTTAGTGTCAGGAAAAAAAGCACCAATCTTCACCCGGTCATAGTGTAACACATGCAAGTTAAGTGCAAAACATTAACTTGAATCTGATTAAAATAAAAAATGCGCAGTTTCCCTCCAAGCACATGTTTTAACAAACACAAGTAGACACTTACCTTCGCTACAGGCAGTGGCAGTGACGATGATGATGATGCGTCGCCATCGTCGTTGTCTTTTGGAGCTCGAAGCACGAATGTATCGCAGTCGCCAGCCTGACGACGAAAGAACGAACTGATAGAAGCCTGTGTCTTCACTTTCTTCGCCGTTGTTTGACCCGTACCCGAAGCCGAAGCATAGACGCTCTATACAGACCAAAATGCAGTTAAAAACAAGAAGATGTTACGAGACACCCTCACCTTACCGTAAAAGAAACGTAGGCTATTAAATACGATGATTTGATGATTTCAGCGTAAGAAAGGCCTTAATAACTGTTGGTGTGATTTTTGACAAAATCAGAGAATGAAAATTCAAATAAAACTTACCCGTTTCGCATGGCTTCCACTTCCAGCATTTCTTCCCTCCATCATGAATTTACGTCCTATCTGAACGAGGAGCTCAGTGCAACTGCTCTAATAGGGATCACTACTCGAGAAGCTCGACACAGATCACAGCAACGGGCATTGCGCCTCGCACATGCGCATTACCTCCTCGCTCCCCCGTGGCTACCCTACCCCTACAGGCTTGACCAGCTACCCTCCGTGACGAACCACAATGCCCGGTGCTGCCCTCTTGCCGACGAGTTTGGCAGTAGGAATCCCTATTTAAGCGGAAATTTCATAGAACCCTTGACTGTGACGTTGCCATATCGCTTATTCGGCCGGAAGACAAAACAAAAACCTTTGTCCAGTCGAAGACACGTGACACAAGACACACGAATGCACCTTATGCTGATAAGGGCTGGCCGGCCGGACGCCGGGGCCAGGCTCGGGCTCCGTCATAGGAGAAACATTTTTGGTACACTGGATGCGTCATTGCGTCGCTTCTCTCCCGCAAGTATACACTATAAGCGTTTGGCGTTTGATCGAAAAATGTCAAAATTGGAACTGTCAAATCAAACCTTTGTACTCTTCCCTCTCTCTCCTCTGCCTTTCTCTTTCTCATTTCCTTTTTTCCCCTCTATTTTTGAAGACCGTTTGGGGGGGGGGGGCATGCCCCCCCTGCCCCCCCCCCTTGGGACCGCCCCTGATCTGGATAACCGGTATCTTAATAAATGATGCGGTCAGCCACATGCTGCCGGCCATAAGATTCGCTTCAAAAGAGCCGAATCACTCAATAATAAGTTCTCGGGCGATCAGATAGGGTGCAGAGGTGTCCATTGTTCTCCTCTCACCTATCACAGGATTCGAACCCGGACCATGCCATATCCATCATCAGAGTTAGGGTCCAATCACTAAATACACACTGGCACAAAGTACATATCTCAGTATGCCCACGGCTATACGAGATTTCATACGTCGAATAGATTACCTGGTTCCCTGACCTGATATTATGATCTCGTCCTTTGATTATTAAGAGAAATCTATCAATTACTCTATAAGGTTTTACACAAGCTGCAAATTCAATTCACTAGAAAGCTCTTCCATTTCCTTGCATAATTATATTCCCATTAACACAATATATTCTGATATTAAACTCTTTTCTCATCCCTTAATGTAATCTTACTGCTTAGATCGATAAGTCTTCCAATTAGCGTAAATATTTCTCGTTTACAACATTTTACCTGATGTATTCATTCCTACCTTTTATTATTTATTATTATTATTATTATTATTATTCTTACTGTCATAAATTACCATAATCCGACACAACATAACCATCTTAAAAATCGAACATCCGTGTTCGTTACGTTAAGTTTGCATAACAGATTTGCCATTTTATTAATAGTGGTAACGATTAATCCACTCACTACCGACAGCAGTGGCTATGCTCGCTAAAAGCGCAGCGTTAGGTCATGGGGCCAAGCTCTCTGCTGACTCGGTAGACGCGTGGGTTCGAGCCCCACCGTCGGCCGTCCTTGAAATGGTTTTCCGTGGTTTCCCATTTTCAACACCAGGCAAATGCTGGAACGGTACCTTCTGACAGGCCACGGCCGATTCCTTCCACATCCTTGCCCAGTTTCATTCATCTTCATCCATTCCATCCATCATCCCGGCGCGCAGGTCGCCCACTAGAAAGACCTGCACTCGGCCTCTCAGGAGGTCACACGAAAAAAAAACCACTCACTGATGTATAACAACATCTCAACTCTACTAAAATCAACACAACAATAATTAAACCTGGAGGGTCTATCTCCTACTACTGATTCTTACTGGCATATTTATAATTCTGAAATCACATTACATGCAGTGGGCTATACTTCTATATAATCATAATATGTGGGGTACTCACAAATCGGCTTATCCTGGTGGCTCCAACCACTCATATTCTCCAATGTCGCCTGCCATTTGCAGAGTTAGCGCGACATTTGCATACTGAATATACACATTTTATAATACATTTCTTTCACCAAGCATACGGCACCTTCCATTTCTATGATGAAGCTATTGCTTCCAAAACACATGACACTTTATGACACTTATTATACCATTAATTTAAAAGATATTTCACATATGATTTCTACATAACACACGTCACTTTTTACACTTTTCATTGGTTGAAATTCCCTGGCAAAATATCAGAATTACAGGTATTGACGGCATACTCCATGCTCCTACCAACTCCTGATTGAAAGTCTGGATCATCTGCCTACGGGTTCACCAACAGTCTATCAATTATCCTACGATAAACTTCCTGTTTTGCATAAAGATGCTTACTTTCGTCCTGAGCGTTACTATTTGGTATTCTTAAGACATTTCACCAAATGCATCACAAAGTTTCTCCCAGCGCAGTCCGGCGTAATAAGACATGTATAACCAATCCATATATTATACACTGCGCTTAACATTGTACATCGTCTATACACAAATTATTACTTTCAATGTTCTGCAACTTATATCACACGGCACTTCCTATGTGAACGTTGACAATTGCTCGTACTGCTGACTGCACCTGCAGCACGACTGTCCTTAATAAAAGCCTTCTAATAGTTTTACCGCACGGCTTCCCAAGTTGAAGTCCGGGCCTCCTTCCTTGTCTTCGGTAATACGCATTTCACACAATAAAGTTCGTTGATTACCGTACTTATTATTACTTCATGACCATGCATGATTATATTATCACTTGGTGCATTACACTGCACGGCGAATATAATGATTAACACTAAAGTGTTCAAGTCTTTGTGTGAGCGTCCTTCCCTGAGCCAGAGCGACATACGTTCCGCGCTCGAGTCTATTCAAAAACTGACCTCCTGACTGGGTCCACACCCTTATATCCGTTTCACACGAAAAAGTAGACCTAGAATTCCCGCGCTATATCATCTCCTCTCCCAGGATGATTCTGGTCTCGAAACAATGCTCATCGGGTTCCTTTTTCTTCACCGGTCCCAAAACTATCTGCGTGCTGAAGGATCGATCGGCCAATTAATTAATATTAATTGCTTTTTCCATGGCGTGGGGACGCGGTTTCCAGTGGAAATCCCCGGTGACATAGTCAAACCATGCCGCGAACACCCCTAGTCCTGTGTTCTTACGCACTCCATTAAATATGCCTTGATTTCGCAGTTTAATGGCTCTAAAATTAGCCTCCTGGCTAAAGATTCACCTGTGTGCAACTCTCATGTCATTGCGTTGCTCCAATCACGAGTAATCAATGATTTTCCTTGGGATCTCTCCCCTCCCTTCTTGGTTTTATTCTCAAACGGGGAAGAACTGGGTCATTATTCAACCCCCCGACCTCTTGCAGACGACTTAAGTAGGTCAACGAGATTGACAGGGCTCCATGAGTCTCCTCCCACAATTCTGGGACTATTATTAAACTGTCAAACTCTGCACTTCTGTGTTTCAAGTCCAGCATAGCCTACTCCATGTAGTCCACTAATGCTGTATTCCGCTCATTTTCCCTGCATTATTTCACTAAATAATGTCCGTATCAACTGATATCACACCAGTGATTAAACATATACTTTCCTCTGGGGGTTTTTACAACGAAACTCCCTCAACAGATCTCGGGTTCGTTCCCTGGTGGAACCTTCCTTCTGAGATCACAGTCTCTGAGATCCACTTTCGATACCAGTCAGCATGACCCCCTCGGGTTCAGTACCCAGGCGGCGTTTACGTTCTCATAATCCTACCGTTCAGCCCCGCCCAACTAGTTGTATAAGGCGTAGGATCAATCGCATGCCAAAATTTTGAAATCGCCTGGGATTCTGTTGACCGTCGCGTCTTAACTACTTACGGCTGTGAAACATGGACCACCAACAGTAGACACATAATCTGCTTGGAGAAATATCACCAACGTTGTTTGAGGAGAATTTTGAGAATGACATGGCAAGACCGGCGTACTAACATCAGAATCCTCGAAGACGCCAATGCTACAAGCATCGAGGCCACAATAATCAAACATCAATTTCGATGGACTGGTCATGTTGTCCGTATGCCCGACTCTCGTCTCCATAAGCAAATCTTGTATGCTCAACTTACGAATGGACACCGTACTCAGGAAGGACAGCGCAAAAGATACAAAGATGCCCTGAAATATAACATGCAGAAATGTATGATCAATACCGAAAACTGGGAGACCACAGCTTCTAACCAACAAGCATGGCGTCGGCTTGTTCACGGAGGTCCACACCACTTTGAACACGAACGTCGAAGGCATGCAGTTGATATGCGACAGGCAAGGAAACAACGAATGACCACTCAAGGGAACAATCTTCAGCGAGTTGTGGGTGAAATATATGTTTATGAACATTGTGGAAGAGTTTGCGGCTCCAGAATGCTCCCAAAGAAGACAACATACTCGTTAGCGAGTGATAGCCTATCATCATGTAAAAGATCCATCCACAGACTAAACTTGTGTGAAGCTAAATTGTTAGGATACATTTCGTCGGAACGCTCTATCAATGTTCGAACGTTCACCACTACTGTCGACCAAAATATTATGTGCACTCGAATTTCATGGTTGTTTGAGAAGTAACCAATAGACCTACATAAAATCCAATAACATCATCATTTTCGCATCATGGTGTGCTTCACTCGGAAGTGATGGGCTCCTTCTCGGCAACGCTGTACAGCTTTCCCCGTATTGGCTAGCTGCGGAACCATGTCTTATTTCCCGTACAAATACAAACCGATATAAAATAAGTGAATTAATTTACGTATTTCACAGTCTTACGGCATAACCTTTTGATGTATATGGATTACAACGCGACCAAGAACTACATTTTCCAACCACCCCGAATCGAGAAAAAGTTACCTTACAAAAATGATAACAACTTTGTTTCTTGACACACAAATTTTTAAAATTAATAAACCAGTTATAAAACATTCCAATGTATATGGTGTTAAAATTTGGATTCGATCTGATGACGGGGTTTTGAGATAATAATTCTTAAATGTGACACATGGTTGAAACACACTTAA
Organism: Meconema thalassinum; assembly: GCA_946902985.2. NCBI lineage: Eukaryota > Metazoa > Arthropoda > Insecta > Orthoptera > Tettigoniidae > Meconema > Meconema thalassinum. The sequence continues at coordinate 959,228,569 of OX336388.2, read as the reverse complement.
AAATGGGTACTTTTTGTGTTCCAACTGCGATAAGAAATATTAAAATTCGAAACCTACATGAACTAACGTACAATAGAACGACGAAAATGATGTTATTGGATTTTATGTACAGTAGGTCTATTGGTTACTTCACAAACAACCTTTAAACTCGAGTGCACATGCTACTTTGGTCGACAGTAGGTATCATTGATATCTGGTGGCGAAAGTTGGAACTACTTGAAATTGAACGGAACTTGTAGCTCACCCTAAGGGTGTCCGCTGGAAGCAGCTACAGACTCAGGCGAGCTGAACATGTCCTCGGACACTCCGGGCACTAAAAGCCATACAATAAATAATACAAATAATAATAATAATCATCATCACTCAGTTGTGTGTATTATTAACGAGGGCTAGAAACAGTTAGGAGGCGGCCATGACCGTAAGTTAGGTATCATCCCGGCATTTGCCTTGAGTAGAAGTGGGAAACCTCGGCAAACCACTACCAAGACAGCTAAGGTGAGAATCGAACACACCTCTTCTCAAAGCTGAGTGTACCCCGTTCCAACCCTCAGACAAGAATTACATATCTTGCCAGAGCCTGGAATCAAATCTGCACCTCCAGGGCGAGAGCCAAGAATGCTATCAGCTACACCACGAGACGAGGTGGTCCCCTTTAATGTCAAGTGCGACTAGGAGATGACGAGGTAATTGTTGATTTGAGGGGTGAGAACATCAATGTCATGTGTACTTACTCGCCTTTTATTTTGCAACAAGTCTCTAGATCAAGTGAATTCTAAAGTCTGTTCGCGGAGTCGAGATAGTGGAAGTAAACACAGTTGTACACGTGATTGCAGGGCTGACGCAAGGGGTGCATAGAGCTGTGCCTGTTGAACGTGCGCCAACTTAAGTGCTGTGTATAGCCCACAAGTGAAGCGGGCTGACTTATCGGTTACATGCTACAGCGCGGTTTATTTATTGTTCGTTTATATATTTAATTAATTAATGTATTAATTAATTAGTTCTTAACAGCTCATGACAGACAACAGTACACAGTGCAGCACAGCACTAAGTGCAACAAGTCTTGTCTTTTCTAGGGCTACGGCATGACTAATGACCTCGGAGCTTCTTGGCTACCCCTGTCCGGCAGAGCCGATGACGTGAACTGGGCGTGTTTCCCTGTCCAGGTAGCCAGGGGCACTGTCTCGACTCGGCGAATAGACTTTAGTGGCCATTTAACAAAAAGATTCCAGAAGGAGGAATTAAACACTTTCTCACAGGCTTTGGAGATTACTTGGCTGGAAGCTGCTGTTTATTTCACTTTGTTTATTGTTTGTTGTTATTGGTTCACTTTGGGGTTTGTAACATCGAGGTCGCTTAGTTCCATGTAGTTGGGTGCGTGTGCGTGTGTCGTTGTAGGATCTGTCATACAGTATAACCTGTGTTATTTGCCTGGAGTGATGCCACTTCAGATGATCTCTGTCGTCAATATTGTTTGAGTCTTCAGTCCTTTGACTGGTTTGATGCAGCCTTCCATACCTCCCTGTCCTGAGCTAATCGCTTCATCTCTACATAGCTACCACACCCTCAAGCAAGCTTGTAGTTTAACGTGACCGTTAATCGCGAGATCATGAGCCACGGGACCTCCTTTTTACGTGGAATCCGAACCACAGGACATGGCATTTCACTTCGAAAATCTCACATGCATTGACCGGGAATTGAACCCGGACCGCCTTGGTGAGAGGCATACAGCTAGACCGCTGAGCCACCACGCCTACCACACCCTACATCCAAGGTAATCTGTTTAACATATTCTAACCTTGGTCTACCCCTACAGTTCTTGTCTTCAACCCTTCCTTAGGGGCAAATGACCTCGCTGTTCCGACCCCCAAAACTCCAATGACTAACTAACTAACTACGACCCATCCTTTCATAACTAACTTTGCTATTCCTGTTATCGCCTGTACGTGCTTGGATCTTCCAATTACGGTCGTAGAGTAAGCGTGGCTGAACCTTCTCCGCTTCCCTGTTCGGTAGGCTAGCCTATATCTTTGTACAGGGAGATTCTTTTGCTGGAGCGGGGCCTGCCACCGGCTACCGGGCGCGCCCGCCTTCCGCCATCCAACCGAGCTCATACCGCAGATTGCGCGCCGGTGGAAACCGTAACAAAGTACATTAATTAATGGTAAATTCACCAGCAAATCATGGTTAAAGAACTTACCTATCCACAGGAGATGCTGAGAGTGTTCTCCTTCAGCTGACGGACAGGCGTTGTATCGTGTAAATAAATTAGCGTTTACACGTTGTAATTCCCTTCTGTTGTGAGGGATATCTGCTGCCGTATATTGTTCTCCAGCTCCATCAAGATACGGGTAATTGATCTGTACACTTTGTATTTTAAATTAACCCACAATTGAACATCAAACGGGCTTAGGTCCGTGCTTCGATTAATTACAGTTGACACGCAGGGTGGTACAGGAGTAGCTACATAATGTATCGATGTAACTTCCAAAGTTACTGTCTGTCAGCTGAAGGAGAACATTTTTAGTATCTTCTGTGAAAAGATACTGGTGACGAGGTCATCCAGATTCCCAAGAAATAAAAAAAACATCTGTGCTCCTTTAATTAAATCTTGCAGCTGTTGTTTATGCTATCTTCTTATCTGTATCCTGACACCACACACCCTCGTTGATGAAAGTTTAGTGACATAATGACTTTAATGACCCTGGTTAGCTCGCCTCCGCCTCGCGCAACCCTGCGGCCCGAGCTCGGTTGGCTGGTGGAAGGCGCGTGCACTCGGTAGTCGGCCACCGGTCCCACTCCAGCAAAAGAATCTCACTGTATAATACGGTAAGGTGAATGCTTCACAAAACTCAATCTCCTAAACCAGAGGGAGTTAGAAGGTGTGGTTTGTACCAAAATCTTCCAAATCGTCTCAATAGTACAGTTTTATCTTGCATTTCTTGAAAAGTCAACGGAAATATATGTTTGTGTTTATAAAATGATATTAAGCAAATAAACAAGACGATAGCCCCTGGCAGAACTGTCGCGCGTAAAACCCGCATAGCAATGGGGCTGGGCGGGTAGTCTGTACACATGGGGCGCACACAATCCATTAAAATATGCGAGAGTTCTTGCATGGGTCCGCTAGTTTCAACATAACAGATATCCCCAGATGTTGTTGAACACGTTCTAGCAACTGTCTTTATTTATTTATTCTTGTCAAACGCACTTACAATGTATGAAGTTAATATGGACAATAATGCATAATATTTACATGAACATGTTTACATTACTTGACAGTTCAATTACACTGCTGCCACCCAGAAGTTAGCAACCTCTATTGCATTTGGTGTTGCACGTACCAAGTCTTCCAATGCAGTGGCGGCTGGTGATTTTTCACTTGGTGGTGCCAGCAAATTAAAAATTTGCAATAAAATCATTCAAAGTTGCAAGTACGGATAGTGCATATTTTATGCAATAAGTTATATGTTTAACATTATTTAACTGTGCTATTGTAGAAGACGTTTTAATTGAAGTGTCAGCTGAAGCGAATTTAGAAATTGCGTAACTACTACAAATATTTTAATCTCGGGATTTTTTGCCAACACAAAAGATCCTCCTTTCTCTACTAGAAGGCGCTATAGTGTCAAGGAGCTTAGATATCTAACCTCCTTGACTTTCATAGCCCTCCAAGGAACAACGAAAATTTGATATGCAAGCTGCCCTCTGGGTCCAAACAACAAAGCTTGCACCTGGCACCGAGGCCATACGATATTATATCATACACATATTTTGATCCATATGCATTTTAAATAAAAACCCTTTTTAAAAATATAATTGAACAAACCTCTCAGAAAAATCATTTAAAGAAAACAACATTTATACTAGGCCTACTCACCAAAAATATTTGTTCCAAAACCTCGATTGACACCTTCATTTGAATTAATAAGAGCGGTGCTGAAAGTCCATTCTTCGTTCTTTCTTGTTGGCAAATACGTCTATCACCTTTGAATTGAAGTTCTCAATCTTGTTCACAAATGATTTCTCACACGACAACATTCCTAAGGCACTTAATCTCTCTTCCTTCATTGTGTTCCGAAGAAAGGTCTTCATCCATTTGAGCATTGAGAAACACCGCTCCGCTTCCGATGTTGAGAGAGACATTGTGATCAGCAACTTCAAGATTTTGATTGTCTCTTCAAAAGTATCACATAGCTCATCTTCCAGAATCAACGAAAGAAATGGAATGGCACCAGAGACCGCTCTCAATTCAGGCCTAGCATAGAATACTTGCAGCTCACCCTTCAACTTTCTTTTATCAAGAAATGTATATACGCTCGTCATTTCGTCAAGATACTGGTCTGGGAAGCTTTTGATATAATTGTCAAAATATTGAACTGCAAATAGGTTGGTAGCTGTGAGGTGTCCAGTGAACTGAAAGCGAATGTTTATCTCTGAAAGGATAGCATCACATACTTCCAGAGCGTCCCTTTTTCTACAGTCCTCACCAATTTGGGGTCTTTTAGAAGGTAAGGATTCGCCTCTTTCGATAAAAGTCTCGTTCATTATTTCATCAATATTGTCCCTGATTGCCTGTATGATACCTTCAAAATGCTGAATGTCTTGTTTCACTTTAATTGGGTTAGTAATTCTCTTTTGCAGCTGATTAAAAATTATGTCAACATGAGGCATTATCTTATTGAAAAATGTTAGCCAGAAAATGAAATTCTTGTCATTAAGCCTTTGCTTGTAGGCTCCAGCTTTTTCAATGGTGGAAGGTAACTTAATGCACTCATTGCTTTCGATGGAGTCCATAACTTTGACGAGGTCTTCTCTATTTTCATAAATATCTTTCACAGCACGCGAATGGTAATTCCATCGTGTGAGTGATACTCGAGGCAAACTTTTCTCTATGATCTCGCGCAACACTTTCGATCTTTGGGGCGAATGCGAAAAAAGAGAACAAATTCCTGTGAGATGAGCGAAAAAGATGCGAGTCTGTCGATTAACGGAGGCTGCTGTAGACATTATGAGATTAAGTTGGTGCGCATAGCAATGAATAAAATTTGCATTAGGGTACTTATCCTTGATTAACTTTTTCACACCATTTAATCCACCACTCATAACGGATGCTCCGTCATAACTTTGGGCAATCAATTTCCGGGGTTGATCACCCACTAAGGGGTCGATTTCACTTAAAATGCTGACTGCAATGGCATGAGCATTTTGGCCTTCGGGATTAATAAAGTTCCAAAATATTTCTACTGGTCTTCCTTCAACAATGTAGCGCAAAACAATAACCAATTGAAAATTGCAAGACACATCAGTTGTTTCATCAGCGATTATTGCTATATTGTCAGCCTTTTTTATTTCTTTGGACACTTCGTCGTGATACACCTGGAGCATGCATTCGAGCAGTTCGTTTTGAATAGTCTTGGAGATGCCTTTAAACACAGACGACTGGCTGAGATGAACTTTCAAGTCCTTATCCAATTCAGCACTAAACAGAATCAATTCGCGAAATACGCCTTTGTTTTCGGATGTTTCTGTTTCATCATGTCCCCTAAGGGCTAATTCCAAGGCACCACAAAAGCGGATACAGTTTATAATTAAATTTAAGACATACCTATTCTTATCTACTTGTTTGTTGTGAGTGATAATAGTTTGTCAGTACTGACTATCCAACCTGCTCTGAATGTTCGTTTTTCCCAGAAATGAGAGGCTTAAAACATTATCCATATGCCGCTTTGATGATTCATGGACTTTAATTTTAGACCATATGTGCCCTATATCCCTAATACCAGTCTTACTCCAACTCCCATCACCGCCGAACAACACACAAGGAAAACAGAAGAATGCATTGTCTTCTTCGGAACCACAAATCCATTTGTTTTTGCTATAAATCTCCGGATTGAATTTGCGGCATCGATTTTTTGACTGTTGCTGGAGATTTAAATTTGGAAGTGGCCTACCCAGATTTTTAATGTCTATTTTTTTCAGTGAGGGTCCTATTGCTAAATGGAGATAGTAACAACTCGCTCATTTTATTCATTGTTACACTTCCGAAAGGTGACACAGAGCTCATTGTAAATCCTACGGCTTCGTACGTCGCGCTCGAGCTGTGTGATCTTCAATCATGAAACAAATCAAATTTTAATAAGGAACCTAGCTTGCGTAATATAACGATTCAAAAAGCACACTTAGATTAAAACGTTTTTATATGGTCAATGCCGCATGATACACAATGCTATGCAAGATTAAGTAACATGCCTATATAAGAATAAATAGGCATGACTATTGCAAACACACACGCGTGCACAGCCTCTTTGTCGCAATTTCAGTTGCAGTCTCGAAATAAATAGATGAGATGAAATTAACACGATGTCCTACCTATAAGACAACCTTACTTATCGCACATACAGATAGATTGCATCTAATATAAATGAACACAAAAGCTATTTAACGACGGACACTATTCATACACATTTGCAGTCAAACTTGAGAATTTGTGTTTACGCTTGGGACGTGAGACTGTGCCGCCAAATTAAACTAACGAAACACAGTAAAACTCGTTGAAAAATTCCGAATTTTTACGTTACAAAGAGAGAACAAATAATCCCCGTCATCAATATGCGCCTAAAAAGTTGCTAAATGTCAAACAATAAAGAACTAATACTATTTTGTAGTTTGAATTTATTTAATAGTCAGACACAGTGATATATCGTCAAGCTGGTACCACTGGAGGTGTGCTGCCATATGCTGTACTCTAGTGGTTGAAAGATAAAGCAGTTCAGCAGTTCTAACGTGTATGTAATTTGTGCTTGTAGCCTACCTGTGACGTGCTGCTATCTCGTGGATAGAATTGAAGCTCCGCGTCACGGGGCCGTTGGCTCTACCTCAGGGTAATATGCGTCTCAACACAACACACTCACACTCAAGCCAAACTAGTCCTTATTGCAGTTCAGTGTCTGATGCGGTCTGATGTTCTTAGGTAGTGCCGGTTGGGTCTGGCTCAGTAATTCAATAAAGCGCCACCAGAACGCATGTCAGTATACGCGCTCGTTCAAATAAATGCAGAATATGCATACAATTTCCTCAAAATGTAAATGTAATATAAACTGTTCTTGAGAGGGAAAAGTCACATATTATCTTTTCATTACATTGGTGGTGCCATGGCACACGGGCACCACCTCAGGAGCCGCCCCTGTTCCAATGTGCAAGTTGTTGGGCAGTGGCTACACTGGAGCAGGTGGGAAGAAGTTGCTGGGGTTTCCTAGGCGCGGAAGCCGAGAGCGGAACGCGGAGAGCGGAGTCGGTTCTCCGCTCGTGAGTCATCAGCTAGCTGAATTGGGTTTTCCTAGACGCGGAGTTGTCCTCTGGCGGAGAGCCGAACGGTTGCTCATTTGTATACTAGGAGTGATAAGGTGAGGTCGATATGGACGTGGAATCTAGACTTTCTATTTTATTACACTTGGAAGAGGAGGAGGAGGAAGAAATGGAGGAGGTAGAATTTCTACTGGATTTAGTGAAGGATCGAAAATGTGCAAGTGGCATATTTAAAACGCGAAAAAATGAGGGGTGTTTAAAATTCTTATAAATAACCATTTCATTGATGAAATTAGATTCAAACAGTACTTTCGATTGACCAAAAACGAGTTCTATGATCTATACCAAGAAATAAAAGATGTAGAAGAACCGAAATCGCAGGTAATAACAGAAAGCAGTAAACCGTCACACACTCATGGTGCACATACTTTATACTAAACACACAAGGGACACAATTGAATAAAACTTTACACAACTTGTACAGACATCCAGTCGCTCCACCAGGCGACAGCGGACTCGTCTGCTCTCGGAGCAGAGGAACGAGAAGGAGTGAGTTCCGCTCGTCAAGCGGTGGTCCACTCCGCTTCTACAGGGTGGCGCACGAAATGTCATACACTGGAAATTGTTTATAGAATATTTAATATACAACAAATTTAATAAAGAATGCCATTACATCATTCACTGAAATGTGCATGATTAGTCAGTATGCAGGATATGTTCAATATGCCCACCTTCTCGGCGTACAACAGCTTCGAGACGAACCTGCAAGTTTGTGACCACTCTACGGGACAATATCCTCACTCAACCCTCGGAAGAAAGTCACAATGGCCGCTTTCAATTGCAGTACATTTTCTGGTTTCTGGCGGTAGATTGTCTCCTTCAAATATCCCCACACGAAGAAGTTGCAGGGATTAATATCGGGGCTATGTGGTGGCCAGATTGAGCCACTCCGAAAACGTTCGGGATATCAATGGGACATCACACGGGGCCAGAAATGTTCTTGCAGGGAGTCCAGAACAACATTTGCTGTGTGCGGACGAGCTCCATCTTGCATGAACCACTGAGTCTCTATTGGTAGTCGTTTTACAAAGAGTTGTGGAAGGAAACTGTTTTGCAACATGTCCATATAACGCGCACTGTTGACCGTGTCATTGATAAAGATTGGCCCAATAATTCCATGACTGGAAATTGCAGCCCACGCACACACTTTAACACCTTGACTTTCAACCTCGTGCACAATAGCAGGCCGCTCTTTCGCCCAAAACCGGACATTCTGTTTGTTCACAGCACCGTTGAGATAAACGTGTGCCTCATCACTGAAACATTTGTTGTGCAGTACGGAATCACCTTCTGCAATAGCCCATGCAGCAAACTGTACTCGCAGTTGCTTGTCAAGCGCCGTTAGTTTATGACCTGTTGTCATTTTGTTTGGGAATTGGTCAAGCTCAGACAGCAGTATTATCTGAATTGACCCACAAGAGATGCCCAGCTGAACACAGGCAATTCTGGTGGATTTGGAGTGGCTCCGAGCGACAGCCGCTCTCACAGCAGCAAAATTATCCGGTAAGCGGACTGGCTCGAGACGGGTTCGTTTTCTCTCCAGTATATTGCCTTCTGTTTTAAATTGGCCGTCTGCCGGCAGGGAGACCACCGGGTACGAAAATGAACACGAAACATTTCCGAGTCCGAGTTACACTCATTGTGTCCGCATTAAACAACACTGTTTTCACCTTCTGATCGCGCGTCAACCTCCCTTTGTGTCCGCCATGCTGTATAACTGGAAGCCGGTACGCATGCGCGACATGTGCTGCTGTCTGTCGAATCACGCATGAAATGAGGTTTCGATGTATGACATTTCGTGCGCCACCCTGTAGGAAAACAGTACCATTAAAATTACATATGACCGGAGGAGAGCCGACTCCACTCTCATCTTCCGCGCCTAGGAAAACCCAGCTTTACAGCACATTTACACAGCGGCGACTCCACACTGAAACCCCATTTCATTAAATTAATCTTGCATTAATTTATTAACTCTTGTCCGTAGTCTGTTGAGCGAACTCCGTGTGATCCATTTCTCTGTGTAGCCTGCGGGTAACTTTACACATGGTGAGTACCAAACCTCAGGGCTGTTAAACCTTGCGCGCCATAGAGCAGTTCGGGAATGCTGTGGTGTCCCGACAAGAGCCTCTTCCTTGTATTTAGTCGGGGGTTTGCTGGGTGGCATCCATATCAGTAGCGATTCCTTCATATAGGACGTGAGGATCATTCTACAGTCAGCTCTCAGCTGTAAAGGTTTTCAACAATTAAATTGATTGTTTTGTAAAATAGTCTTTGGGGCTACCTGGCGCGCCCTCTCGATAAGCTCCGTCTCATGGTCACTGTCAGTACTTGTAACTAGTTCTAAATTTCACCCCTAGATGGGTGAAGTGTGACCTTCACCGCCCGGAGTGGAAAGCCGAGGAAGTAAGCATTGCATCCTCAAAGCACGTTTTTATAGCTTTAGAAATGTATGGGAGCCCTTGATCGGGAAGGGTCAGGTTTGGTCTGTTTAATGGCGCTCTGAGGACGTCGACTGAGATCCTCAAGTCTCGCTATTGGTTGAATTGAAACCAACACTACGGACTTATTGGTTACGATTTCGCGCGGTAAGAATGGATGGTCTGTTTTCAGCGTGTGCACATCTTAGGAGTGGTATTCGATTTTATTGTATTGTGTAATATGTTCTTAATAGTGATGTGCGGCTTTTATTTTATTTTTTATTTTTAGCGTATGGCTTATAGTGCCGGGAGTGTTTGAGGACATGTTCGGCTCTCCAGAGGTAGTAACTGCTTCTATGCGGACACCTATGGGGTGAGCTACAAGTACCGTCGCGTGTGGAGTGTTGTCTGTGGAGGTAAGTGTGAATGTAAGGACTAGGGATTGGAAGGTAGCGGCTGTGGCCTATAGTTAGGGTCCAACCCCGTCATTTGCCTGGAAGGAAGATGGGAAACCACAGTAAACCATCTTCAATGTTGCCGGCTGGGGGATTCGAACCTCCTCGCCTCCCGGATGTGAGCGGCTTCCTGCAGCCACGCCGTAACAACCACGGCTAACTCACCCGGTAAATAATAATTAATAATTAATATTAGACTGAGTCTAATGTCTCAATTTAGCCCACGTATAATAATTATCTAAGTTAAGCCTATCAAATTACGTCCTACACATTAAAAAAAATCTGCAGTCGCCACTGATCCATATAAAGGATGTGCTTGATAAGCTTGCGCCAGCTTACCACGGTGGGTGAGTGGATAGCGTGTCGGTCTACCAACCCCAAGATTGCAGGTTCGCTCCTGGCCGTGGTAAGGGATTTTTGAAAGGCGGCAAAAATACGATACGCATTTCATACGATGTTGGCATGTCAAAGAACCCATTTGAATTCAGTAGGCCGAGTTCATAGTGGCAAAATTAATCTCGGGAGTTTCTACCAACACAAAGTTCCTCATTTCTCTACTAGAAAGCGCTATAGTGTTCAAGGAGCTTAGATATCTAACATCAAACCACCTTGAATTTCATTGTCAAGGAACAACGAATTCGACATGCAATCTACCCTCTGGGTGTCAAATAACAAAGCTTGCACCCGGCACCCGAGGCCATACGATATTATTATAGCTTGCTCCTTTTTCTCCTCACTTTTTGCCGCTTCCTCCCTACGGATGTCAGCACTGTCAGGAGGTGCAGTCCAGCAAGGCTGTAGACCTTGTCCAGCTCTTGATGAAGCAGTAACGTGTCCACTTGCTACTGGTCGCACGCTGACGAACGAGTTACTGGATTATAATCTGTCGGATAGGATTCGCTCCCACACACTCAAGATTTATATCGCGATTGTGTATCGCCATCACTGAGTTCATCATTTCTTAATAGCTCTTCGTATTCTATTTGCCACTTTATGAAGGCGGTTAACTTTAGACAGCTCAATAGTCAAGTGGGTAGATTGTAGGAGTTTTCGCACATAAACAAGGATCTATTCATGAAAGCAAAACAAAACAAGCTACAGTATTAGAGAAAATGATTGTCTCTCCGAATAGTTTGTCATCTACTCCTACATCATCATGAAACTTGATGGCTCTATATGGGGAGCTTCTGCGTCCGTTCTTCGATCATCTGCGATGGGACTGGAATATTCAACAGTAGAGTGTGGTTCTTCAGTGTGGTTGCTTCGCTTGTATAAGTTCTATCCGCAGGTTATAGCCTTCTTGAATCATGTTATGTTGGTGTGAAGAACAGGGATACATCTTAACACGCCTACAAGAAATGTTGAAACTGATATAATTTCTATCAAAAGGGGAATTTTCCAAGGAGATTCATTGATCACTTTATGGTTTTTGTTATCGATGAACCCTCTGTCTATTCAACTTGATCCTACTGGCTGTGACTTCACCATCAGAGTTAGAAATAAGGCTTAGTATAATCTCAGCCACCTTCTGTGTATGGACGACGTGAAGTTGTATGCCTCGACGCTTGTCCAACTAGAACAGCTAATGAAAATGGTCGAGAGGTAGGTTGGTTGGTTGGTTGATTCCTTAGTTTAGGGGCTGCGACAACGTGGTCATGTAGCCCCGTGTACTTTGGGTGGGTGTAGAGCCCAAGGTTGCAGGTTCGAAACCTGGCGCAGTCGGCTGGCATTTGAGGGTGCGCAAATGCGAGGGAGCCGTGTCAGTACATTTACTGGCACGTTAAAGATCCCCTTCGGGGCAAAATTCCGGCACCCCGGCGTCTCTAAAAGCCAGTGTAGTTAAAAGGGACGTAAAACCAATAACATTATTTAGAATTTGTCTGATAATTGGTGTTCATTGTGATGGCTGTATTAGTGTGTGTTATCTGTGATTCATGTAGAAGGACTGCAGACGATCAATTTTTCAAGTAGTTCTTACTTTTGCTACCGTCCACGACATCTAGCTGCAGGCTTGGCTACTAGATTCCATCCCAGCCAGCACCTGGTGGCGAACGTTGGAACTAATATAGCGTTATCAAACTAACCTACAATTTTGGATTCCACAAGTGTAGTTAGGGGAAGGTTCTTTTTCATGCCATAAGTCTGTGACATGGGACCATTGCACCTGCTTTACGCTTTAACGCTCTTAAAAAATCCGTAGACTTCGGCCGGGTTTGAAGCCTCAAAGGTCGAGAGGTCCTCAGGAGACATACGAATGGAATTTGGACTCGATAAGTGTCGAGCACTCAAGGAATCTCGTATGAACTGGAAAATGGAGAGCAAGTTAAGGCGATGCCAGCGGAAATATTTAGGTATTAAACGAGCGAGACGGATTGATCATGCGGCAATCAAACAAGAGATGACAGATTAATTTGTCACTAGAGTTAGGCCGATTCTGAAAACTAGCTTTAAGAACAAAAACTTGGTCAAAGCTGTTAATTCGCTTGCAATTTGATTGCTCTGCTATTCATTTGGTATCATAAAGTGGAGCAAAACTGGCATCAAGGGTCTTGCACGGAGGCTGAAAACGCTAATAACGAAAACGCCTAATCATCATTCCAGGTCATCGGTGCAGAGGATGATTCTGCCAAGAGGCGGTCGTGGTTTCCTTGATATCGGGTATCAATTGTCACGTCTGTTGTCTATTGTATGAGATTTGCTGATGACATCGTCATCTTAGCCGACACACCAGAGAATTTGCACGAGTTTTAAAATAGTACGGATTCTGTCTTCAGGAATGAATTTAGGATGAAAATTAATAAATGTAAGACAAAAATATTGGAATGCTGTCGAAATTAATCAGAAACCTCTATGGATGTCGATTTGGCAGGTGAAAAGCTAAAGGAAGTAAGAGACTTCTGTTACTTAGGAAGCATAATAGCCAGTGATGGACGAAGCAAAGAGGATATAAAAAGTAGGTTAGCACACGCAAGGAAAGCATTTCTACAGAAAAGGAATCTGTTGACATCGAATATAGATTTAGGTATTACGAAGTCATTTTTGAAGGCCTTTGTCTGGAGCGTGGCACTCTATGGAAGTGAAACTTGGACTGTTGGTGCAGCAGAAAAGAGGAGAATTAGAGCGTTTAAAATGTGGTGTTACAGGAGAACGATGGAGATGGAGAAAGGGTTACGAATGAAGAGGTATTAAGACGAGTGGGAGAGGAGAGATGTTTTTGACGACTGGTACTGAAGAGAAGAGATAGGTTGGTATGACACATACTAAGACACCCAGTAATAGCAAACTTAGTTATAGAAAGAAGGGTCGAGGATAAGAACTGTAGGGGTAGACCAAGGTTAGAATATGTTAAACAGATTACCTCGGTTGTAGGGTGAGGTAGCTATAAAGAGATGAAACGATTAGCTCAGGACAGAGAAACATGGAGTGCTGCCTCAAACCAGTCGAAAGACTGCAGACTCAGACAACAACAATTGTCACGTCAGGTGAGTAGTCTAAGAGAGTATTTTCGTTGAAGTAATTCTAACCTCCACAAAGCCATCTGTGATGCTGATGATTTCACACGATTGGTCTTGAGTGAACAACAAATTTTTAGCCTACTTTTCACATTTTGCAAAAATGAGGAAAAAGTAGACTTATGAGATCGATCAGGGCAAATATGTGTCTGTCTGTCTGGCTGGCTGGCTGTGTGTGTGTGTGTGTCCCCTATCAACTACTAAACGGTTGCAGCAATCGAAACAAAATGTTGTAGGAGTAAAGATCTGTATCTGAATATCTCAATGCCGTATTTGAAAATGATGGCAGTGCTACCAAGTGCTGAAAAATCGTAATTAAAATTTGAGTTTCATGTTGGATATCTTAAAAGGTATGAATGGGAGCTATTTCAAAATTGGCACACGTATAGGTAATAATATTTCAGTAGGCCATACATGGCAGTGTTGCCAAGATGATTATAAGCCTGCTGATAAGTCCAATTTTCAAATGCATATAACTTCTACACTATCAATTGGAATTCAACCAAATTTCGTATGTGCTATGTGTACATAAACAGATGTGACTGAGCGTATTCTTAAGAGCCACCAGGGCTGCCAATTGTTAATAAATGCTCACAATTTATTTTATCCAAATGGCATTATATCCGAACGTATGCAAGCCGACAGCTTTAAACTATGTACACGTATAGTACCTGACATTCTATATTGATTTGGAGTAACTTATATACGTCAGTGCTGCCAACATGATTGTAAGGCTGCTGTTAGGTCCAATTTTAAAATGCATGTAACTTCTATACTAACTAATGGATTTCATTCAAAATTGGCACAACAATAGATCATATTATTTCAGATTATTTCTGACCAATACATGCATTACATTGTTGCCAACATGATTTTACGCGCGCTGTTAGATCCAATGTTTAAATGCATGTAACGTCCATACTATCCATTGGATTTCAACCGAATTTTGTATTCTGTACCTTAAGAGATGGAACTAAGAATATATTCAGTCACCAGGGCTGCCAACTGTAGTGCTCTATTGGGCTACGTTATGCCAGGTATACAGTATATCGATCTAATTAGAAATTTTGATGTTACCAACTTACTTTCGCCATTATTCTAGATGGATCCATATAGATTAATCACTGGCATGAATCTTAAGCTTTAAGAAAAGTGGGCTCTTTAGTTCGTCACGGAACTTCTTGTTAATTATATAAACGATGATCTTCAGAAACAGAATGCGTGAATGGCGAAATAGCTGCACGGAAGCATCCGCACGAATTAAGTCAAGCCCATGTCGACATTATTGCGTCGAACCTTAGGCTGACTGCAGGGCAGAACCTCCCCGAAACTGAAGGATTGATGGTAGCAATACAGTACAAGACTCATTCCAATACGTAATTATTTTATGTTCATTGTTGAAGATGGAATTCTTCAAGATGATAGGTATCACCTGTGTGGGAGACTATCATCATAAACTAAATTATTTCAGTAGTATAGATCCCTCCTGCGGCGCTCACAAGCGACCTATCGTGCCAAATGACCATTCAAATGAAAGAGAATAGACATTAGCAGTGCCAAATTGCACTCTAATTTCATAAATATCTATTATTTCTATAAAAAAAATGACTTAAAATGTACGAATGTGCGATTTACAGATACTGTTGCTGTAGGAAAATACGCTCCATAATTGCTGTCCACTTCATATTTTGGCCGCTGTGACGCCTGTTTCATGCCATTTTATCATTATGAGGTCTTTCCTTTATCATGTTGCATGGATTTCAGAAACAGTAAATCAAAGGAATGAGTACTCAAATCGTATAATTTCATAAATATTGAATAACCGGTGAGTGTTACGATGATCCAATTTTCAGTGATTGCCTTCTTAAGTTAGGGAACGTAGAACTTGGAATTCTAACTGAAATGTTAATAGTGTTCTATAATCATTTGGTTGAGCGTTCCTCCGTGGCTAAGGCGGCAGCACGCCGGCCTCTCACCGCTGGGTCCGTGGTTCAAATCCCGGTCACTCCATGTGAGATCTGTGCTGGACAAAACGAAGGCAGACAGGTTTTTCTCCGGGTACTCGTACTCCGGTTTTCCCTGTCACAATTTCATTCCAGCAACACTCTCCACTATAATTTCATTTCATCAGTCATTCATTTAATCATTGCCCCAGAGGAGTGCGTCAGGCCTCGGCAGCCGGCACAGTTCATATCCTCGCCGCTAGATGGGGGCTTCATTCATTCCATTCCTGACCCGGTCGGAGACTGGAATCAGGCTGTGGATTTTTCAATCATTTGGTTGAAATAAAAACATAACAACCTTTCTCCTTAAGTCACTCATTACAAATCTAGTGTGGTTTATGAAAATGCAAGATTTCTTGCACGGGTCCGCTAGTCTGGATGTACAATTTTACCTGGTGCAGATACAGACGAAGGCATGACGCAGTGGCTAAAATCTTGCACCAAGAACTGGTTGACAACTGTCAGCTTCTGAGACGTCAATAAGGTCCATACTATCAGTAGCCTACCTCCCAGAGCGCATCACGGAAAATGAAAGTTATTGTATTTATTGGGATCGTACACCAGTTGCTCTCATACCCTTCATAGTCTGTATTCAAACTATTAGAAATGCAATCCGACCAGGAATTTTGGCTGTACGAGTAGCAGCTAATATTGACCGAGCGCACAGTCTGCCATAACAGACCAGCTATTGTAGTCATCAATAACAAAGTTAAGGAAGCCATCCTGGAAGATGTAACGTATTGGTGTGAAAATAAGCCGCCCCCTCATATAAGCCACACCCTTAATATTCGAAGAGGAAAAAGAGGCAAAAGTTTATGCCCGAAAATAAGCCGCATCCGAATTAAGGGAATACACATTTATTTTCTTGTGCGCGCGTATCCAGTTCAGCCGGTGGTAGGCGCGCACTTTCACAGTTTTACTAAACATGTTCAATAATGCGTACTTACAGTGCGCATAGGCGATGCTGAAAATGTCCTCCCTCTCTTGTAACACACTCCTGACATTTTCTGATGAAATAATGTCTGTCAACTCTTTTATTATTTACGGAGCCTATTTCGTTGAATCGTTTAGCAAGCCTCCTAATTGTACTGGCATTAGGCACAGGCCTTCTGGAAACTTGATTCGAAATTTTCGTCTCGTTTCAGAACAAGATTTTCTGCTTTTCATGTACGAATATGGATATACACACGTTCGCGCAATGTGAATTGGTGTCTAGGCATGACCAATAATCACAGTTAACACAATACTCACTAAACGTGCAACAGTAACGTCTAAGCTTTGCAGATACACGTCCAAATGAATGACAAAACACGTGTGAACTAACGGTATGAGTCAGCGGAGCGCGCCACCACTGGCTGAACCGCGTACGCGCGCCCGCGATCTGCGCCATTCGCAGCCGGCTTAGCTTGCCGTGTTTATCGGGACGCACATACACTGACCGGCAAAAAAGTGGAACAGTTAAAAAAAGTAATATAAATAGTATAAATCTAGCCTTGAAAAAGATTTAATCACATTTTAAAAGCTTTTCATGCATTAGAACAAACATCTGAAACATCCGTGAATAGAAATTGATAATATGACATTTCTTAGGATGGTTTATTACCACCAATTACCCCCAATCCTCGATGAGCCTATCATAATGGTTTTATGGCGGGAAGCGGACTGGAAGCGTTTAAGGTTTATGAGTGTTGCAGCTCGCTTATTGTTGTTCTAGGGATAACAACTGGCACTTGTTGAACACGTGTGAACCATTGT
Source organism: Meconema thalassinum (assembly GCA_946902985.2). NCBI lineage: Eukaryota > Metazoa > Arthropoda > Insecta > Orthoptera > Tettigoniidae > Meconema > Meconema thalassinum. The sequence goes on along the minus strand of OX336388.2, from coordinate 959,211,062 downwards.
CACACATTTTAGCAAGTTATCCATTTGCAGTTCACACTAAAACATGCCTCTTAGCCGTGAAGAAGCTGCACAGGCAGTTGCATTGGTGGAGGATGGCCGCAGCTTCCGTTATGTTGCTGAGGTCATTGGATCATCTCTCGGTAGCATACATCGTGCAGTGCAACGTTACAGAGAGCTCCGAACATACGACAGGAGACGAGGGTCAGGCCGTAGAAGAAGCACAAGTGCCAGGGATGACAGATTTCTCACCCTCCAAGTTCTGCGTGATCGGCATACCACAGCAGTTCAGGCACGAAATCAACTGGAAAATGTCAGAACTGTGAGAGTGAGTGAGCGAACAGTAAGATGAAGATTTGAAGAAGCTCATCTTTCGTCCAGGAGACCTGCACGTGGACCCGCACTCGAACGACATCACAGAGAGGCGCGTCTTCGCTTCGCAAGGCAGCATCTGGGATGGACCCACGAGCAGTGGGCCTCTGTTCTCTCACTGACGAGAGTCGCTTTAACCTTAGATCTCCTGATGGAAGAGAAAGAGTGTGGAGAAGGCGCGGGGAGAGGTACAGCCCTGTTGCTTTCTCCTCCAGGACTCCATTTGGAGGTGGCTCGGTTATGGTGTGGGGTGGCATCAACGTTATGGCCCGCACTGAGTTGGTGTGCATCGATCACGGGACGCTCAATTCCCAAAGGTACATCGAAGAGATCCTGATGAACCATGTGATGCCCTTTGCGCCATTCATTGGTCAGAATTTCATGATGATGCAGGATAATGCCCGCCCTCATACTGCTCGCTGTGTTGTACAATATCTGCAGGAAGTGGAGATTCAAACCCTGGACTGGCCAGCTCGTAGTCCTGACTTGAACCCCATCGAACATGTATGGGATACGCTTGGAAGGAACGTCAGACAGCATGACCACACCACCTTGGCACAACTGAGAACATCGCTGCTGGAGGAATGGGATCGCATCCCGGCAGATGCCATTCGACGAGTTGTGAACAGTATGTCTGAGCGTTTACAAGCTGTCATAGACGCTAAAGGTGGAAACACCCGTTTTTAGTGACCAGTGTTCTCTTGCAGTGCAGTGCAAACATTAATACTGTTTTGTTTGGCAATACGTTTGATAAACACCAGTCCAAAAGAGCATTACTAAAAAATAGAAAATTGTAAGATTTGCAAAATGTAACGAAATTTGTGAGTTAAAGCGTGTTGTAAAACATGATTCGGTATTTTCTGTTGCCAACCATCTACATTTACATGAATAATGCAAATATTGGAAAACCGATACATTTTAGTGGAATGAATTAAGAAATTACATAAAAAATTAAAGTGTTCCACTTTTTTTGCCGGTCAGTGTAGGTAATGACCCTGTACTTACCAATATGTAAGCATTTTTTCTGACATCCACTTTCTCTTCCAGCCTCTCTGTTTGTTGTGCTTTTGGTATAACGCACAAGTTTGAAGGCTGCATCATAAGCACGCCGAATTCCTTTGCTTGATGAAGCTTTTCGCTCTACTCGTAAATGATCGATCATTTTGGCGTAAAACAAGCTTTCTTACAGATCGAGACTGAGCTACTGCCGATAATTCAAGCTTACGAAACAACACCGTGTTACCGAATAACAATGTCACCGCCAAAACGAAAGTTCGCATTGTTGTCATTAAATGTCGCTAGTTTCTCTTACAGACTGTATTGTCGCTTTTTTGCTGTGTTCTTGCTAATTAGCATTCCTTTTTAAACATTACATGACATGGCCGATAACCTAGACGTTAGACCCCTTAAAACAATAATTATCATTATCATAGTATATGACATATAAAAGTGTAGGTAGCGAATATAAGCCGCACCCAGATTATTTTACCCAAATAATTTTAATAAAAAGGTCGGCTTATTTTCGGGCCAATTAGCAGTTCCCAATAGCAACAACTTAAAAGCAAAGCACGACGAAAATATCTCCAAATATAAAGACCTAGTGGAGTCGATCAGGAAGCAATGGCAGATTGGAAAGTTGATTAACATTCCAATTGTTCTATTAAGCACTGGCGTTGAACCAAGGTGTCTACCGCAGGGGTTGAAAGAACTTGATGTTGACACCAATTTTACAAGAATCCAAAATGCAGTCATCATTGCGACAACTAGTTTAGTTCGAAAATTCATGGACTAGTGAAAATAGTTTTAAAAAGGCGGTGATTAATCCCTGATTACCGGGTGAGTTAGCCGTGGTGGTTACGGCATGACTGATGGCAGTCGCTCACATCCGGGAGGCGAGGAGGTTCGAATCCCCCCGCCGGCAACCTTGAAGATGGTCTTCTGTGGTTTCCCATCTTCCTTCCAGGCAAATGCCGGGGTTGGTCCCTAACTATAGGCCACAGCCGCTACCTTCCAACTCCTCGTCCTTACAATCCAACTTCCCTCCTTCCCTCCCCAACGGTACTTGTAGCTCACCCATTGGGTGTCCGTCTCGAAGCAGCTACAAAACTGGCGAGCCGAACATGTCCTCGGACACTCCCGGCACTAAAAGCCATACGCTAAAAAAAAACTGATTTATTATAATTTGTGTAGTTGCCATATATTTGACATAATGTTCTGAGAGTGAAGTAATAATAGTAATAATAATTTGTTTTCGTTTTGTAGTCAGTTTACCTTCCAGATAGGCTTTTCCCACGGACTCAGCGAGGGATCCCACCTTTACCCCCTCTACGGGCAGTGTCTCTGAGCTTAAGAGGGGGCGAAACTTGGGTCGGAAATCGCCTTTTATTTCCAGAAATTGCCACCTGAGAGGTGAGCGCTATTGTCGCGTAATCTGCATTACCGACCATGCTACAGAGGGGAGCGCGTATGGTGGCTGGTGAGAGAGAGCGTTTAGGACATAAAGAGACAGAGACACTCACTGCGATGTCGCCAGACTGCTCGTCCCGCAGTGTTGCTAAATGCTATGAAGCAAGTCAGTAACTATTCAACCTCCACTCAGCCGACTTCTCAGTCTTTCGGCAGGACTTACGCAACCTGCCCAAGGGGATGTTGCGATGCTGTCAATCGTCGCTTCGTCCGTAATTCTAAACGACTGCTATTCGGAACGTATTGTGTTTTTCTTGCAACATAAGATTTCACGTGCGCCCACAATTGGGTTGTACCAAAACTACACAATGTCCACGCAGGGCCGTGACGATAGAGAGTGATCTTGGGCCCCACGGTATTGACTGCCACCCCACATTTGAGTTCTTTCCGTGAAATCCTAATATTCATGTTTTTTCTTAAAATAAATTAAAATTTCAATATTTGGTTATGTGAAATTATATCGGAAAGGGAAGCTATTCAACTTATTGAATTTTCACCAACCAGGCCTTTTGCGCAGTGCCGGATTTCTGCCTAGGCCTACAAGGCCCCGGCCTAGGGGCCCAGCCAGCCTAGGGGCCCCGGTGGGGGAATTTTATCTGCTTATGAGGAGTTAAGTAAAAAGTTTGACTTTCTTACGAAACTACATCGTTTGGAATCTAAAGACATTCGTGAAGGAGCCAGAAACCTTATAACTTTTTATCCGGGGGACTTGGATAGGACTTTGGAAAACGAGTGTCTGCACCTGCAAGCTCATTTGTCGTCGAATGATGAAGTTATGGAGTTATCGTCACTGAAGCTATACACATATCGAAAAAAGGCTTTTGACATTTATCCAAACGAAGGAATTGCGCTTCGAATGCTGTTGTGTACACCATCGTCAAACTGCTCAGTAGAACGGTCGATTTCAGCGCTTAAGAGAGTAAAGGATTGCTTAAGATCTAACATAGGAGAGACCAGGCTCAATTCACTCTCTGAATTGTACATAGAGTCAGAAATAATGCAGTCAATTGACTATGATGACGTCATTCATTCTTTTGCACAGAAGAATGTTTGTCGTTTGATTCTATACATTTTATAGAATAACGTAACAATAGTAACATAGACTGTATTATTCTCATGTTTATTAGAGTCATTAAAGTCGATTAAAAATTATATGTTCTGTACTAGTGCATTAATTTGCTAAATTTCCAAAATAGCTTCGAGATGGTGGGGGGCCCAAATGTCAAGTGCCTAGGGGCCCTGGATCTCTAAGTCCGGGCCTGCTTTTTCGGGGACATAATCTCATTTTATATTCATTCGTGAATTTTGTACTTTTAAATTTCGTAGCGTGCTTACATTTTCTAAGTTGCCTTTAGCACTGTAACGCTTGAAATTTTACCTGCTGCCAATAGACTACAGTATATACCTAGGTAAATAACAGTTCTTTAGAAATAACTGAAATTGGACCCAAAGTTTTCGCTCTACAACGGCCCAAGAATCACCATTGTTTTAAAGTTTACTCACTTTACCTTTCAAGAGTTTGCTTGGACTTATTTAAAAGACTGATATAGCAATTAAGAAGCCGTAGTTTTCTCTTTCGGGCCCCAGGGCTGTAGCCCCCATTTGCCCCTCCTTCTCGTCTGACCTGTGTCCGCGTTGTCTTGCTATTTCATCAATTTCGTACGTACAATGAGCGGATTTGTGAAGTAACAATTCCACTCTGCTTTGTGATGGGTTGTGGGGAATATCATTAGAAGACAACCACTCGATAATGTAAGCCTCTCTGTTATTCGAGGTCGGAGCTTTGTTAATTTGCACTGAGAAAATGCTCACATTGTCCATAATAACTGTATGTGGACGGAGGTCTGGCAGTAATTATTCAGTAAACCTTAGTTTAAAACGAGCGTTTCTCTCCTGAACGGCATGGTCAGATTTCTGAGAGTTCGATACTTGGTCGCGTAGATTACTATTGTAATCAAGGTTCATTTGTTTTATATCTACGAATACAATACACTAGATTTTCGTACATTCTGTTCTGTACCTTTCCAAGAAGTTCTTCCCATTACAATCACCGTGAAATATTACATCAATTGCCATTATATAGCGTGCCAGTGGTGTACCAAATAGTCAAATATATTCCACTCGACTATTTGCGGAACTACGCTTGAACTCACGGGTAGAGCCCTCCGCGGATAAACAAAGCGTTATCCGCATCCGCACGACTGCTATCCGCATCCGTCCCGCATCCGCATGTTTGTTGTCCGAATCTACTGGCATTACTATAATATTTTTAATTAGATAAAGCATAACGCATTAAAGCAACACATTTACACATTTGAGAAGAAAGTCGTTTCTTTAGGCTTTGTATGTCAAGTTCTATGTTTGAAATGAATGTTTCACAGCCAGAATTGCAACCCTTTTCAGTTCGGAGTGTTAATTATGCTTAATGACTTAATTTGAATGATATTAGCTTAAGTAATCATCTTACATTTCTCATGAAAATAACATAACGGAAAAAAATATGTCATCTCATAGACATCCGGGTCCTAGTAATGAAATTCAACAAGTTCGGATTGGATTCTAAAAGCTATCCGCAAATTTACTCGAAACATTATCCGCAGCTTATCCGCTATCCGCACAGCCATGCAAACTATATATGTGTGGAGAAAATGTTGCGGATATCCGCATCCGCGTAGGGCTTTACTCATGGGCGCCCGTAGGGGAGGGGAAAAAAGGGGCCATGGGCCCCGTCTGGAATCCAGAGAATATTTCGACTGTTCATTGTCACACCAGTTTATTTCATAAATTGAGGATACTGATAGTTAACTGATTTAGATGTAGGGATAATTCCACAGTTTTAATTAACTAAGTAATTTGTGATTATTTGAAAATATCTCCAGTTATTTACAAAATCGACGAACTGGATTAACATTACTATTTTAATGAACTGCTCGATTTTTATTTTACTTGTTCTTAAGAAATGAACATAATGACGATGATTCACAAAAGAAAGAAAAAAAACTCCCATTCATGCCATGAAGATATGTACCGGACGGTTTTAGAGCAGTCAAATAATGAATAACACGAAGCAAGTAAGAAATGAAACTAAATCGCGGGGCGGAGGTACGTATCATCATCAGCTAGTGACAGGTAGGTAAAGAAATGAAAAATACAACTTGCCTCCCTCCCCCCGGAAAGAAATCCTGCGGGTGCCCATGCTTGTATAGCAATGTATAGAATTGGGCAACTGAATATATTAAGGAACACTTAATTGTAGAAAAATACTCATCTGTTCGCAAATATTTCATGTTTTTACTCAATACGGGAAACTGCCAAATTTCTTTCAAATTTAGAATTAGATAAGTTTTCATGTTGTGTCAAAATATTTGGTATTTCATGTATTTGTCATGGAGGAAAGAAAAAGAGAATTTGCCCAGAGCTCGTGCCAGTGAAGCAAAGCGCTGAGTCCAAAGTGGGCGTAACCTAGTGTTCTGTGACTTGTATGCGCTAGAGCATTGTGCATAGTTATTTCGGAGTTTTTTTTTCTTCCTAATAATGGCGTGTAGTGCCTATGGTGGTACGAATCGACAGAACAGAACAGACCAGGAAGCATAAAAATATAGTAGGCCTATTATTTACCATACTTGAAAGTTACAATATAAATTGAAGTTGAACCGTTGTAAGTTGTATCCATGCAATTCTGTTGCAGGTTGAGTTTATTAATGTTATATTATATCTCAGGACAGGAAATCATGGAGTGCTGCATCAAACCAGTCGAAAGACTGAAGACTCAAACAACAAAACATTATATTGCACTAGCCAGCGCAGCGAAGGCATCTCCTTCCGGTTCTTTCCTCTATGGTATTTGTCTATGATTAGTATATTCATCACACTCCATCCTTCTTATAAAATCGAAAATCAAAATTTTAAACCAAAAAAAGAACAAATGAAATACCCATTAAAATTGGCCTACGATTGTAATCCACGCGACTACTGACGTTGCATTTCGAGCCGACCGTCCTAACCAAAACTTCCAGTCCTCCGGAATCGTCGCTCATTTTCCAGCACATTGACCTTGTATAGTTTTGACTTACATTACGCTTCATCAAGGTAATAAATGCAGTAACTTATGTCCCTGATTCACCGATCTCGTACATTACGGTACCGGTACCCTGAAAAATACAGTTCTCGCCGCTATGATGTCACTCCTTTCCATGAGTAGCTTTTTCTCGTCATGAGTTTCCTCATATTTTTAGTGCTACGCTTATCTTATACTGTACTGTAGGTTTATAATTAGTTAAAATATAAGAAACTACCAGAGTATTAGTGTAGGACAATACTGTGAAAACACAATAGATATGATTTTTATACAGGGTACTTTTTCGGTCTAGCGACATAGCAGCGCAGCGGCAAAATGCATGCGTAGCCGGGTTACTCATTGCGAGAGATATAGCGCTGCTATGTTGCTACATGGACAGGGGTAGATGACCACGCAGTTCCGCCCCTTAAAAACAACAATAACGAACTTGCTAGATGGATAAAAAAGGACCCTGTACTTTTAATTAATGTGTATGATAAAAATGTTTCACAATTAATTATACTTAAACTCGTTGAATTAATAACACTGTATACAGAAGATTAACCTACTAACAGTTCGTTTAAAAACGAAAGTAACACAGTAGAATCCTATTCAATGAACACAATACATCAGCTGTAAGTCTTGTTCTCAGCGCTAAAAATAACTCGTCACTCTGCCTTACCGACCCATTACGCCTGCGCTCTTGCGGCTAAGTAGCGAACTTCTACGGCAGCGGCATTACGACTGAAAGTGTAGGGCACTAAAAACTGCTTGTTTTATAGAAACACGCAGGAGAAAAGCAAGATTCATCTCTATAGAAGCATTCTTAAACAAATACCCTTTACAACCATGTAACTTTTCATCACTTTTGACAGTCACATTGATGTTTAATTTCTGAAGTAAAATCGGTGAAAAAAGGCCTTGCCTTATGGGAAAACTGCTTCTCAGTTTCAATTATACAAAATGTTATTATCAATGAAATCTCATTTGAGAAGTTTAATACGTGCTATTGAAGGTATTTACGTGATTTGAAAGTGAAGTTTTGTTTAATTTCGGCCATTGACCTATTTAAAACGTAGATTTTAACTCTCTCTCAATGCTATAAGCAGAGCCTGCCTCGAGCGGCCGGCCGGCTGACTTTAGCGCCCTCTTAACATCGGGTTAGGGGACTAGTGCCTCGCCCAGGCGGCTTCACCTGCAAAGCGAACAGGGGGGCCTCATGAGGGATGGGACGGAATGGGAAGAATGGGAGGGATAGACAAGGAAGGAGGTGGCCGTGGCCTGACGGTAGGTACCATCCCGGCATTTGCCCGAAGACGAAGTGAGAAACCACGGATAATAATAATAATAATAATAATAATGATAATAACAATTAGAAAACGCAGAGCAAAATTTACACTCACTTACACAGGATGGCCACCTCCAGATTGCCACAAAGAAACCACTTGGTATCATAACACAGAGTAAATGCGGCACAGAATGGCTTAGAGAGGTACAGAGAGACTAACAAGTAATAAGAATAGTAAATTTCGAAGACCGAACTGAGTGCCAGACGAAAATCGCGAATGTTAAGTTTGAACCAAAATTATTACGACAACCTGGAAAAAAAGTGGACGGATGAGAGGAAGAGGAAGCATTCCTCGAGAATTAAGAGATTTTGGGAGAGCGGAGGAGACACGCCTCCAAATGACATCATGTTATCAAGTTCAATCGCTCTCCTGTAGGGGAATTTTCGCTTAAATAAATAATAATAATAATAATAATAATAATAATAATAATAATAATATGGTATAGGTTTTTCATTTTTATCTAATGCAACTTGAGAGACGTGGGAGTGCCAGAATGTCACCCTGAAGGCTACATTTTCTTGCCAGTAATTGTACTGGCACGGTTCTCACGCATTTAAACACATTCAAACACAAACGAAAGGTGCAATGATTCGTTCCCGTAATGTTGGGCACAGTGCTACCCGTTACGCCACTCAGTCAGCTACGAACAGACTTGTGCAATCCATCACTAAGAGGGCTGAACAGACTATCTGGGACGGAATGCTGAGCTGTGGACAGGTGTCTAGGAACGACCAGTAGCCAGAACAATGCCTTGAAACAGTTGCTATAATTGCTGAGTGTGACAGAGCGCTACGCGTCCTAATTATTTCTAGCGCAGACCTTTCTTTAGTACAAGGCCTTGATGATTAACAGATGAAGTAAGCTCATGAATTACAGATGCTGGGTTGTTTGGTTCAATTAATCTATCGATTGGTCGAACGATTAATTGATTACATGAACGATTCTCTGCATCAGTATTTGTTATTTATCGGGACAAACTTCTGGGACATAAGTGTAGCTTAGCTGTGAGACGTTGCATTAGAATTGAAGCTTGCTAACCATTTTTGTGATGCCCATGGAGCGAATCGTGGTTGGTTCCTTAGTTGAATCGATTATTTCAGAAAGCAGTCAAGTGCCAAAAAATGAAAAAATGAGTTAATGGCAGAATATGTTACTAGGAGGGTATACGCACATTTGAGTGCTGAAACCAAGCTAGAAACGTCCTCCTATAATGGTCAGGCATTACGTTGAATTTCTTATTCAGTTCAGAAGCAAGTTCATTGACAGCGCTTGGCTGGTTTCTGGAGTAAACTACTGGTACATTTTGTGATGCGCCACACATTGCCGGTTGGCGCTGCTGCTCTGAATCCAGAATCTCTACTGGAAAGAGACCTTGCTCCTGACTTACCCACCCAGATGGACTACGCTCCAGAAAAAGTAAGTTTATACATATGATTTATTAGGCATACGTACCAAATTATTAGTTCGAGTTACAAGTAACAATATTCTTTGGTTCAAAAGCGTATAAAAATTCTAAAATATTATATTGTGGCCTGAATATATCTGTACACTGTTGGTCTGAGCCCTACGTTATTCTTTGTTACTGATTGTTATAGGTGCACATCAATATCAATAAGATACCATACCTAAATGCCCTAAAACCTTACCTGATGGGATACGAACACTTTTATGACAGCATTTTACAATGGCCCATTGCAGAGACAGAATGTGCTGTGGAGTTTGTTTAAGAGGATTGATTACCTCCTGTCATAATGAGCAGGCATGGCTGATTTCATCCTTTTAATAATTATATTTGTATCAGCAATGTAGTCCAAACCTAATATTAAAATATATTTTTTTCCACAAATATGTGTTATGACGAAATCCTTTCAAAATCCAAGAATTATCCCATAAAAATATGTTTGCAACACTCGTTTATTGCAGAAAGCAGTTAAGTGGGAAATTTTTCGGATTTTTTTACAGCAAAGATGATAAGCACTACATATTTTTCCTCGGATAAAAAATATTTAAAGACACAGGGAGCCCGAGAATGTTCTCCGCAGTGGCTTCGTGCAGCTGCGGGTGGTTGCGTCGCCAGTTTAGTTGGCAGCACGGTGTCCTTGATAGGGTGAAGGCAACATGTGTGGGCTGTAGGCTGTCGAATTCGTCAGTGCGTATAGTTAGATTATTGGAGAAGTGCTACAGTATGTTATGAATGGCTGTGGTGAGTAGCCTATAAAGTTTACTGTTCGTTTGTTTTGATACAAGTGACTGCCGTGCTGCCAACGTAACTGGTGATGTAATCACTTGCAGCAGCTTGTAGGCACTGCGGATAACATTCCCGGACTCCCTGTATAATAATTTCTAGTTAAAATATTAAAACAACTACCAAAACATTTAGTCTGATGCTAGACAGTTTTTGTCATTTTTCCACAATTGAAAGACTTGGCGCTTGACTGGTTTCTGAAATAATCGATTCAGATTAGAGGCTGCGACAACGCATCATGTAGCATGTAGCCCCGTGTACTTTGGGTGTGTGTAGAATGTCTGATAACCGGTATTAATTGTGATGACTGTATTAGTGTGTGTTATCTGTTTTTAAATTAAGTAAGGAATGCATACGATAATTTCAAGTAGTTCCTACTTTCGCTACCAAATACGACCGTCCACGACACCTAGCTGTGAACTTGGCTACTACTAGATGTCATCGCAACCAGCACCTGGTGATGAACGTTGGAACTTATTAGCATTAATCAAACCTAACCTACAAATTTTGCTTCACACAAGTTTAGTTAATGGAAGGTTCTTTTACATGCCATAAATCTATGACATGGGCCCGCCGGCTATACTTCCCCTCCGAAGGAGCGAATCCTGATCAAGGCATATTGTTCTTACTGAGACCTTTCCTCCCTCATTCTGCACTTTTCACATCATTAAGTGCTCCAAAATGTCCAAAATCTTCAACATTAAAGGAAATTGTTTTAGTGCAATATTAATCTATGGACTTTCAGCATTCTAACAGTACATTTATTTTTTCATATCTCATTCTTGAGTCTACTTTCTTTATACTTTCCCACAATCGTGCGTCCTGTTAGTAAACTCACCAAGAGGTTTCCCCATTTTCAACAGCAGGCAAATGCTGGGACGGTACCTTCTGACAGGCCACGGCCGCGTCCTTCCACACCCTTGCCCAGTTTCACTCATCTTCATCCATTCCATCTCTCATCCCGGAGCACAGGTCGCCCACGGGCGTTGACTAGAAAGACCTGCACTCGACCTCTCAGGAGGCCACACGACAAAAAGAAACCCCGCCAAAGTACATTATTGTTTTAATTAGACGATGGAAACAAAAAAAACTTTTAAGAAAGAGGTTGCAAAGGAACATGGAACAACAGCAAAATGGATGCTAGTGCTTCAAATGGAAGAAGGGAAATCGTATGGTAATGGCTTATTCTAAAAACCGGAAAAATGTCCGATTCCAATATCATGCTAAATTTTTAAAATTTAACGTTCAACCAGCGTGGTTTACACAGACATTAAAGGATCTTAATGAAGCCGACATTGACATTACAGATACATATAATAGGAATTTATTTAGGGACAAAATTTAAAAAGTGATCTTCAGGGAGGAACAAGAAAGACAACGAAAGCAGCCACGGAACATTGAACAGCTCCGAAAGCAGAGATCAGAGAGGATGAAGCGAATGTGGGCAGAGAGAAAATAGACATGTGGCAAGATTTGAAGTATTGATTTTACGTGCTCTGTGATAGTGCAATTAGATTAAATAATAAGTAATAATAATGAAAAAATCCACAGCCTGCTTCCAGTCTCCGACCGGGTCAGGAATGGAAAGAATGAAGCCCTCATCTAGCGGCGAGGATATGAATTGTGCCGGCTGCCGAAGCCTGACGCACTCCTCAGGGGAAATGATTAAATGAATGACAGATGAAATGAAATGATAGTGGAGAGTGTTGCTGGAATGAAATTTTGACAGGGAAAACCGGAGTACCCGGAGAAAAACCTGTCGGCCTCCGTTTCGTCCAGCACAGATCTCACATGGAGTGACCGGGATTTGAACCACGGACCCAGTGGTGAGAGGCCGGCGTGCTGCCGCCTAAGCCACGGAGGCCCACAATAAGTAATAATAATAATCTATCTATATATTTAAAACACTAAGCTGTTTTTTGTACACACGAGATTGTGAAAACGACTTAACCGATTGGCTTCGTAGAGCACTCTAACGAAAGCTCTTGGCCTCGAGATTTGCAGAGTGTCTCTAAAATAAACAAATATATTACGGTATATTTTTAAATTAATATAGAAAATAGCAGAATTCTTTCCCCTCACGCATGCGCACAATCCGCCTGGGGTCATGACAAAATGGCGGTGAGAAGTCCATTAAAATGTAAGTTATTTAATAAGCTTCCATGTAATTGAAAACATACATTAACCAAGTTCTGACAATAAAATATAATAACAGTATGAACGTATACGAATGTGCAACATTGATTTATTTGGATAATGAAATGGATTAGTTCCTTCAGACAGCGGCTTTTGAATATAATGAATAATTGCGTCTGCTTCTGAACATGAGTGCGCGAGTAGCTATGTGGTTAAGACGACTGACTGTGGTTCCAAGAAGCACAGGTTCGATCCCAGCCCTCGCCAGTATTTTTTATTTTTTTTACCACTGAAATATTGTTTAATCAAGGAGTATTAGTAAGGTTTTATGTCTGTTAAAGATACATATTTCTACATTCCCTCTAAATACGTTTTATTTCCGTTTTACCATTGCATTGCAGCATGTGATCAAAAGAGCAAACTGTTGCCCGCAGTACGCCGTTTAAATATCTGCAATCAGTTCCTACAACTGACAACAGATGGCAGTACATCGCCCATATAGTTCCAGTAACTGACAGCAGATGGCAGCACCATTGCATCGATATATTAAAAACACAAGACATAGCACGTTTTCACGTGATGGAAAATTATAAAGGAGGGGAATATTTAAGAAGGGAAATGTTGAGGAACATTAACCGACAATTGAATGTGTAGGCTAGGTTGTTTATGTACCTTAATATTGCAATTTCTTCCCAATGCTTCGCTGGTCAAGCTATTAGAGTCCTAGACTAAAAGTTATAATTATGCACCGTCGATATACTCTTAAATTATTAAAGAAAAAAGTAGTTTTCCAGGCACTCGCGCGTGTCCACAATTGCTTTCGCCATGAGAGACACTTGGCAAATATAATTCGTTTGAAGGGCTCCGACATCGTGGTCACTCAGCCCCGTGTACTTGGGTGTGTAGTAGGCTAGGTTGTTTATGTACCTTAATATTGCAATTTCTTCCCAATGCTTCGCTGGTCAAGTTATTAGAGTCCTAGACTAAAAGTTATAATTATGCACCGTCGATATACTCTTAAATTATTAAAGAAAAAAGTAGTTTTCCAGGCACTCGCGAGTGTCCACAATTGCTTTCGCCATGAGAGACACTTGGAAAATATAATTCGTTTGAAGGGCTCCGACATCGTGGTCACTCAGCCCCGTGTACTTGGGTGTGTACGTGTGAAATTTTCTCTGATAACCTGTGTTATTGTGATGGCTGCATTACTGTGTGTATTTGTAATTAAGGTGGTAAATGGCAAGGAGACGGCCAAGGCCTTAAGTTAGGAACCATCCCGGTATTTGCCTTAAGTGGAAGGGGGAAACCACGGAAAACCACATCCAAGATTGTCGAGGTGGGAATTAAACCTTCTTCTTCTTAGTTATACCTCAAGAGACTGAATGTGCCCCGTTTTTGCCCTCAGACCAGAATTAAATTTCTTGGCAGAGCAGGAAATGTAACCCGGGTCTCCGGGGCGATAGACCAGAATTGGTGGGCCTCCATGTGTTAATACGATTTTTGACATGCACGGGACATAGAATTCAAAAACTGCCTCCTTTAGGGTGACTGTCGAAGTGAGTATTGAGTATAGGCCTATGGTCATTCCAGTAGTTGGTGAAGTGATTCTATGTTCCCCTTCAAAATGTACTGCCATAACCTATAACAGGTGATGGAAATTGCTTATTTAGAGCAGTTTCGTACTGTTTATAACAAAATGAAGAACGTCATTCTGAGCTGCGTTTTCAAGCTATTGCAAAAAATTTCGCTGGCAGGAACAATTATAAGGAATTTATTTTAAGCGATCAGTCTCATCGCATTCTCCTCACCAACCAACTTGAGTATGACAGTCTCTGGACGGTCATGTTGAACTTCATTGTATAAGACAATTGTTTAATGATTATTTGTTTAGAGTACTGAGTCTAACTACGCAGTTGATTTCGGCAATGGAAGTATTATTTGCCATTTAATATTTAGCGGCTCCGTTATTGCAGGAACTATAGTGTTATCGAATAATACGAAGCCACATTTAAAATCCAATATAAATAGGCCATTTCAGAAACAATTCCAGATATTATGCAGTACATTGTACTGTAAGGTCTTTGACGATCAAATGTAAACTTTGTTCTACATTGTATTTCTCTTGCGTAAAATCTATGCGTGGTTACTTTGGTCTTTACTGTTGTGAGGGTAAAATTGATCTGCTGGAATATAAAATATTTGCCAAGCTGCAACAATGTAATGATATTAATTTAAAAGTCATTGAACTTATATCCAGTAGTTCAAACACATACATCAGCGTTAACAGATTGGATACTGAAGATGAAAGCCAGCTACTTCATTTCCCTATTATTTAATTTTTCAATTCCTTGGAATTAAGTGATTCGCCTCCACATACTCCGAACGTTTGAGCCGTAGTTATGCTCCTTAGAAATCTGAACGTTTCCCAAGGACTCATATTAATATATTAATTGTAAGAAATACGTAAGAAATTGCTTGGATTCGGATATAATAGGTGCAGTAATATTAGGCAGAGAGCTCAAATCCTACGACTTGATTTAACACCTTCCGATAAAACACTTGCAGGTACAGTACATTTTCTTTTAATAGGCAACAATGTCCTATTCGCTCGGCCTACTTTATCACAATCAATCAAGCTCAAAGAGAAACTCTTGAACGTATTGGGCTATTTACCTCATCACGTTTTCAGTCATGACCAGCAGGATAGTGAAGGTACAAAAAAGGTCCTGTATGGGCTGGTAAAGAATAAGAGGCGGAAGGATCCTACGGATTATGTTAGAATGGTGATCAAAAGGGGAAAAGAGATAGAAAATAGGGAAGAACTGAAGAAAATGTGGAAAGAATATTTTGAAGAACTCCGGAACCAAAATATAAACCACGGCGAGGAGGAAGAAATCGGGGAAGAGGTACAGTAGATGAACTGCAAACAGAAAAGGACTTAACATGGAAAGACGTGGAAGATGCAGTGAGGAAGATGAAAGGAGGGAAGGCACCGGGTGTGGATGAGTTGAGTGTGGAGTTGGTGAGAGCAGCAGCAGAGGTGGGGATACAATGGTTGTACCGAATGATGAAGACAGCATGGAAGGAAAGGAAGACCCCAGAGGGCTGGAAAAAGGGAATAATTTTCCCGATCTTCAAGGAAGGTAGTAGAACAGAATGCAGAAACTATCGGGGAATAACACTGATGAGTCATTGTGCAAAGTTGTTTGAGAAAGTTTTGGAAAGGAGAATTAGGACAAGGATAGAAGGAGGGATGAGGGAAGAACAATCTGGCTTCAGAGCAGGAAGGTCCACAGTGGATTTGATTTTTGCTATAAGGCAGTTACAAGAACAGCACTATGAGTATGGAACAGATCTACTGATGGCCTTCCTGAACATTGAGAAAGCATATGACAGTGTATGCAGAAACAAAGTATGGAAGTCCCTGGAGGATAGAGGAATAGAAAAATGGACTATAAGGAGGATAAAGGAGATGTACAAGGGAAGCGTGAGCTGTGTGAAAGTGGGAGGAGAGAGATCGGACTGGTTGGAACAGAGAAACGGCCTGAAACAAGGAAGTGCACTGTCACCGTTACTTTTCATTGTGGTGATGGATGACATAATGACCCGAGTGGCACAAGTAATTGGGGAAGGAAATATGAAAGCAATGGTGCTTGCAGATGATTTGATGATTTGGGGAAACAAGGAGGAGGAGGTACAGGAACAGTTGGACGTGTGGGAAGGAATAATACAAGGTTATGGGATGAAATTTAGCATAAATAAGAGTGAGATGGTGATCACAACAAGGAAGAAGGAAAGAACCACAACAGGAATAACAATTGGTGGGGAACAGCTGAAGGAAGTGGAGAGTTTCAAGTATCTGGGTAGCCTGATGCAAGAGAATGGAAGAAACGATAGAGAAATAAATGAGCGGGGGGAGACAGGCAGAAGCATTCCGGAGGAGTGTGAGAAGCATGTTATGGAGCAAGGATGTCCCTCAGAACAGCAAAAAGATCATATATCGGACGTACTATGTCCCTATCCTGACGTATGCCTTGGAGGCCTGGGTTATGAAAGGAAGGGTGAAGAGCAAAATACAGGCCAGTGAGATGAGGTTCTTGAGAAGCAGTATTGGAGCTACAAAGAGGGACAGAATAAGAAATGAGAGGACCAGAGAATTAATGAAGGAGGAACCATTACAGGATGGTATAGAGAAATCTAGACTTAGATGGTATGGACATGTAAAACGAATGGAGGAGAAGAGGATACCCAGGAGGATAGACGAGACGAAGTGGGAAGGAAAGAGACCAAGAGGGAGACCGAGAGACAGGTGGCTGAAGGGGGTGGAAGAAAGCGTGAAGAAGAGAGGAGAAGACTGGACAAGGGTGGAGGCTGAGAGATGGTGGGAAGACAGAAGACGTTGGAGAGGCTTGTGTTCCAAACAGACCCGGCCAGTGGCTGGAAACTGTGCAATATGAAGATGACCTCATCACGTTTTCAGTCATGACCAGCAATATGTTGCAATGCTGAGAGTGCTATCTTTTGACGCCCTTAAAGTTTCAATAGTGCTAAAAAGTAATCGTACAAAGAATGTAACTTATATAAGAAGCTTCTTCAGTAATTTTGTTTTCCATTGTCCGTCATGTTTTGACGGGTTTCATCTAGTATATTATAATATACCGACATCGGCTAAAATACGCAAAATATCGAAGTTGTACTAGAAAACCATGCGCAGCTCATTTTGCATAACTCCCGTCCATTGCGAGAAACAATACTCGGTAGAGACCCGTAGTTTTCCCCGTTTTCCACCATTGGTGAATGCTGAGATTGTACCTTATTTCAAGTCCCAGAGCACCTACCCCATCCCCAAACCTTGTAATTCCCGTCACACACTGCTACAATGCGGCTTCGGTGGCGTAGTTGGTAGCATGCTGAACTGCTGTGCCCAAGAGAGCGGGTTCAAACCCAGCCGA
The DNA here is from genome assembly GCA_946902985.2 of Meconema thalassinum. Lineage (NCBI taxonomy): Eukaryota > Metazoa > Arthropoda > Insecta > Orthoptera > Tettigoniidae > Meconema > Meconema thalassinum. The sequence goes on along the minus strand of OX336388.2, from coordinate 959,193,488 downwards.
AGTCGTCACATTTTTTAAGAGCGTTAAAATCCTTCAGTATGCCTTCCTTCTGAGGGGAAGTATAGCCGGCGGTCCCATGTCATAGATTTATGGCATGTAAAAGATCCCTCCACTAACTAAACTTGTGTGAAGCTAAATTTCTAAGTTAGATTCCGTTGGAACGCTCTATCAAAGTTCCAACGTTCACCACTTGGTATCATTTGGTAGCGAAAGTTGGAACTACTTGAAATTAAACCGAACTTGTAGCTCACCTTATGGGTGACCGCTTGAAGCAGCTACAGCCTCTGGCGACCCGAACATGTCCTCGGACACTTCCGGCACTAAAAGACATACGATAAATAAACTAATAACTGCTACAATCACCACAGACGAGTAGGTTATCAGACAAATGGAACATGCACGCAAGTACACGGAGCTGATTACCAAGATGTCCCAATCCTCTGAAATCAATTAACAACAACAAAAGTTTTAAGTTAGTATTAGTTGCAGTATTTATTTCACATTCATTCATTTTAATTATCAATGGGGAAGATGACCTAGATGTTCCAGGACTACCCTTGGGGTAGTTGGATGGCAAACATTCAGCCGTTAAGATCAGTCACAATATAGCAATTAGTGAGATCACACACATCAGGTGGTTGTGCTGGCAGGCATACATAGCACCTGTCCAGTGCTCATGTGGCAACACCGCATGGACGAGCAGGTGCTCCATGACTCCTTGGGCCATCTCCTCATCTCGCTCTAGCACTTGTTCGGGACCAACCCTTTATTGATACAGCGTTCCGCAATGATCATCATGGGTTACTTATGGGTAAAGCACTGCGCGGATGTGGATATCCGCAAACATTTTCGCCGTGCGGATATAGTTTGCATGGCTGTGCGGATAGCGGATGATCTGCGGATAATGATTGGAGTGAATCTGCGGATAGTTTTTAGAATACAATCCGAACTTGTTGAATATCATTACTAGGACCCAGATGTTTATGACATAATTATATTTTTCCGTTATGTTTTTCTCATGACAAATGTAAGATGATGATTTACGCTAATCTCATTCAAATTATGTCATTAAGCATAATTAACACTCCGAACTGAAAAGCGTTGCAATTCTGGCTGATTAACATGCATTTTAAACATAGCACATGACATACATAACATAGGGGGACGACTTTCGCCTCAAATGTCCAAATGTGTTGCTTTACAACTTTATGTTCGACGATGTCGATATGTAAATATTTTATGCCAGAAAACTGTCTCATAATGGGTGTCATTAAAGTACTACTTTTCATTATAACACTGTTTTTCCAACCAATCAGAGATCAATATTTTAATTCATTGACCAATTAGGTAAGCATAGCGTCTGACAGGCACTGAAAATCCAACATGTCGGACATGATTTGAAAGTTGGATCAACCAATGTAGTAACAATGCATAAACAAACTGGGCTATATTGCAAAAGAATTAGCACTGTACCATAATATCCGCAACTCCAATTTCTACAAATTCGTAAGATTTTGCCGACTATTTTAGTGAATGCAGTTGTTGACAAAAACACACCATACCGTCATGGAGCAAGCAGGCATATGACATTAGTTCCACGGAAATTATAATCCAGCTCCCTCTTCAGTAAATGGATTTCTTATGCGAAACTCTTCCGCCAGGTACCGTTACTGTTCTATTTGGGACTAAATTGATTTGCCTTCCGTTGACATTCTATACGCATCGAATTTGAAGTATAACTAGTTCATAATACGATACATTTTAATTTTAAAGCGTTTGTAACGGCCTATTTTTTTATTTGACCAAAATAACAAAATGATCATACATAGTACCTGTGCGCTATCTGTTGGTGCAACTACAGGATAAACAATATTTCAAAGCTTTGGGATCCGTTATTGGGTAGAGATCAAATGCTGAGCTCACACAATTCCCAAGAAGAAGAAGTCAACCGACAGAATCTCGACAGATATTTATGAATATTCATGTTAGAACATATAATTTCTCTATAGTATATAAGAATGAAAGTTTGTCTGTTTTTTCTGCATTTTCACGGAAGATTGAGTTATTAACGCGTTTCAGACTGGTTTATGCCGGTTACGCGCAAAAACAAAATTTTTGTCTGTCTGTCTATCTGTGTGCAATTTTGCACGCGCATCACTCGAGAACGGCTGAGTGGATAAACGTAAAATTCGGTACAGATGTCCATCAGAGGCACGAAAGTAATCATTGATATAACTCTTCTCCATAGCTCTAATAAAAGAGGGCCTACCCCTCTTAAAATGCATGCTGAAAAGGGCGTAGAAAGACGAGACAAAGCTCATTTTCAGCCTCTCAGTGTGAGAAACAAAACTCGGGAACCCTACGGGCCCCGAAAACCACATTTTAAGGTCCTAAAACCAACAGTTTTTGAGATATACCCAGAAAACTAATTTCATTTATTAAACTACTAGCAGAAGTACCCGTTCTTCGAACGGTGTTCATTGTTAACACCAGACATTATCAATTGAGCTACTGTTGCAATGGTTAGCGGTTTGTCATTCCTTCAAGTTTATCAGAACGAAGTTACTTTTCTGGGAATATCATACACACTGTTAATTTAAGGCCCTTAAAATGTAGTTTTCGGAGACCCTTTATAGATTCCCAAATTTTGTGTCTCACATTGAGAAGCGCAACCATATGCTTTGGTCGTCCTTCTAGGATAATTTTTATATTTCGCCTATTTTATCATGTATTGAGAAGTTTTTCTCTATATCCAACCTTCCACTGTATGAAAAGTACAGTGAAGAGTTTTATAAATGATTGGTGTATTGACTCTCATGGTTACCATACCTAATTTTACGATGCACCAAGCATCCGAACACGAGGTATAGGCGTACATAAAGATACACAGAAAGACAGACAGACAATTCTAAAGTCTACAACATATTACCCAGATATCTAAATATGGGTATATCTACCTCACAGTATCAAACGAAATCATCCTTACGATGAACCCGTATGTCGACAAAAAATAAAATGTGCTCTCAGACTAAATTGACCTAACGTGTACTTCCTGACGTGAAATAGAATTGAAAGCCTTGTAGACGAAACGCAATACACGTCACATAAAAACTGACCCTCTACGTTGTGCTAGGTGCCCACACACAGGAAGACCTCTTTCATAAATTATTAAGTCTTGTGGTGCATGAACATTCAGGTTCTTTAGCCTCAAATTGCCCAAATTCCTACAAGCCGCAAAAAATGCTGGTTCAATTCAGGAATTTTTGGAAATAATGTTGCTGTACTTCTGTACTATATGTCGAACGTGAAAATTGCATGAAAATGTTCTAGGTTACCCCTTGACCCCCTTAATTGCATTGGTGAATTATACAGTCTACGTTAGTTCCGTGATAACCTCATAGCCATTTGCAAACTTTCACATAAATGTAATAAATGGAGTGACAATGCTTCTTACAGAAATAGAAGGAAAGTTGTATGCCACCCCTTGAGATAATGTTCTCATGGTTACCGATTTGCATTCCTTCATTAGTTTGTTAAATTAAATTAAATTAGTTTTCTGGGAATATTTCAGGAACTGTTGGATTTAGAGCCTTATAATGTAGTTTCCGAGGACCTTTTAGGGCCCCCGAGTTTTGTTTCTGGCACCGAGGGGATTTGTCTCGTCGTTGTACGCCATAATATAATACTAATAATAATATAATATAGGGAGAAATTATAACACCTATTTTTTAAATTATTAATGCAGCCAATGGCCATGTACTTTTCTTTTCAGGACGGGTCAGGGAAGGGATATTATCAGAGAAAGAAGCATTCACATCACGCATGAGCAAAATGGAAATGGCCTACCATTTAACTAAGGACATCTATAAGAAAAGGTCAATATCCTTCAATGCAAAACTAAAACATTACTGCAGTGTCATCCGTCCGGAGGTCTTCCATGCTTCTGAATGCCTCACGATGAACAAAAAAGGTTTGGTCGAGAAACTGGAGGCCAAAGAAAGGAAAATTTTGAGAAAGATATTGGGTTCCATCAAAGACAATGGGGAATACAGAAGACGGCATAACCATGAACTATATACTCATGTGGGGAAGATAAGTAACGTCATCCGGAAGAGAAGGATACCATTTTTTGGGCATGTGAAACGAATGAGCCCAGCGAGACTGACCAACCGCAACATAACTTACTTTCAGGAGAGGAAAACAAAATGGGCCTGGTTCATAGAACTGGATAAAGATCTGAAAGAAGTGGGGATTTCACCAACAGACAATCAGGAGCGCGCCCCACTCAAAAGGAAACTTCAAGCTAGCAAAGGTTTCCAAGAAAAACCGAAGCTGAAAACGGGAAAGATTTGGACCCAGGAACGGAAGGAAGTCCACCAAGAACGAATGCGGACGTACCGAGCAAACATCAAAGCCAGTAGGACACAGTTGGAATGACGCGATCCATAGATGGCCTATACGAAATGAATGAATGAATAATATGGGGATAGGAATATAATAGACCTGCCGTACCACACCCGCAGGGGTGAATCGCGTGAAAAATTCTAGAGAACCCCTTGATCCCCATAAGCGCATTATACGTATTGATGAATTTTACGGCTTAATTTGGTTCCGTGATAACCTTCTAGCCGTTTGCAAACTTTCACACTAATGTAATTAATGGAATTGCTTTGCGTCTTACAGCAATAGATGGACCTCTGAGAATCTGTTTTAATGGTTACTGGCTTGTATTCGTTCATTAGTTTATTAAATGAAATTCGTTTTCTGGGAATATCTCAAAAACGGATAGTCTTAGGGCCTTAAAATGTGGTTTTCGGGGACCCGAGTTTTGTCTCTCACATTGAGGGGCTGAAAATGAGCTTTTCTCGTCCTTCTACGCCTATTTCAGCATGTATTTTAAGGGGGTAGCCCCCCTTTTATGAGAGGTACGGAGAAGAGTTACATCAATGATAAGTGTCGTGCCTCTGATGGATATCTGTACCAAATGTTACGTTGGTACACCCAGCCGTTCTCGAGTTATAAGGGAACAAAGTTGTCCACAGAAAAACAAACAGACAGACAGACAGACAGACAGACAAAAACATTATTTTCGCGCGCATCCATATTAAAACAGTCTGAAACGCGTAAACAACTCAAATTTCCGTAGAAATTCAGAGAAAAACAGACAAACTTTCATTTATATAGAGAGAGAGATATACTGCACCGCTCGGTGATGACCGTGTTTTATTGCACAAATTTAGGTTCTACTCGCTAACCGTTGGAGATATACGAAAAGTAATAAGGACCTTTCGGATAGAAAATTAAATGTTAAAGCTCGTGTTTGCCATCAAACGTTTGCTATTTCTTAGCGTTCTCTTTTTATTTGAAATAGAAATATGAAATTTTGAAACCGAAGGGTGTAGTGACGTCACAAATGTCGGTTTTACTCGCTAACCGTTGGAGATACACGAAAAGTGATAAGGACCTCTCGGATAGGAAATTAAATTTCAAAGCTCGCATGTGCCATCGAAGGTTTGCTATTTCCTACCGTTCTCTTTTTATTTGATATGGAAATATGAAATTTTGAAACCAAAGGGTGTAGTGACGTCACTAAAATGGTCGCCATTTCTTAACAGTACAACATTTCGAAATCAAAAGTACCCTATATGTAAACCTGGTAAATCAGCTACATCCATGCAAAATTTCATTTAAATCGGACCAGTGGTTCTTGCGTTATTGAGTAACACACAGACAGACAGACAGACAGACAGACAGAAAGACAGACACACACCATCTCATTTTTAGCCTACTTTTCTCATTTTGCAAAAATGAGGAAAAACTAGACTTATGAGATCGATCCGGGAAAATGTGTGTCTGTCTGTCTGTCTGTCCTTCTGTCTGTCAGTCTGGCTGGCTGTGTGTGTCCCCCCCCCCTATCAACTACTAAACGGCTGCAGAAATCAAAACCAAATTTAGTATGAGTAAAGATGTGCACCGGAATATCTCACGTCCAAATTTGAAAATGATGTCAGTGCTACCAACTGCTGAAAAAACGCACTAGAAATTTGAGCTCCATGTTGGATATCTTGGAAGGTATGCATGGGAGCTATTCCAAAATTGGCACACATGTAGATAAGACTATTTCAGTTTAATTTCCAGGAGGCCAACGATGACAGTGTTGCCAAAATAATTTTAAGCCTTCTGATAGGTCCAATGTTTAAATGAATATAACTTCTACACTATAAATTGGATTTTAACCAAATTTTGTATGTAATATCTATACCTAAACAGATATGACTGAGCGTATTCCTAAGAGCCACCAGGGCTGCCAACTGTTAATAATTGCTCTCTCTCTATTTATTTATTTTTATCCAAATACCAATATATCAGAAAGTATGCAAGCCAACAGCTTTAAACTATGCACACGTATATTCTGACATTTTAGATTAATTTGGAGTAACTTATAATCGTCAATTCTACCAACATGATTATAAGCCTGCTGGTAGTACCAATTTTTAAATACATGTAACTTCTATACTATCAGTTGGATTTCAACCAAATTTCGTATGTGCTATGTGTACCATAACAGATATGACTATAAGTATTGTTAAGAGCAATCAGGGCTGCCAACTGTTAATAAATGCTGTCTATATTGTTTTTAACCTAATATCAATATATCAGAAAGTATGCAAGCCAACAACTCTATACTTTGCATACGTGTAGCACCTGACATTCTAGATTAATTTGGAGTAATTAATACAAGGCAGTGCTGCCAACATGATTCTATGCCTGCTGATATGTCCAATTTTAAAATACATGTAACTTCTATACTAACAAATGGATTTCATCCAAAATTGGCACAACAAGATATCATAATATTTCAGATTATTTCTGACCAGCACACGCATGACATTGTTGGCAACATGCTTTTACGCGTGCTGATAGATCCAGTGTCTAACTGCATGTAACGTCCATTGGACTTCAACGAAAATTTGTATTCTGTACCTTAAGAGATGGAACTAAAAATATATTCAGTCACCAGGGCTGCCAACTGTAGTGCTCTATTAGGCTGCATTATACCAGGTATATTTTGAACTAATTAGATATTTCGATATTACCAACTTAATTTCGTCATTATTCTAGATAGGTTCATATTCTGTAGAATAATCATTGGCATGAAAAGTAGGCTGTATAGTTCTTCACGGAACTTCTTGTTATATATTAGTATGATTGAAAGAATGCAAGCCGGTAACCATGGCAACACAATCTCAGAAGTCCATCTATTTCTGTAAGACGCAATGCCATTCAATTTATTACATTACTGTGAACGTTCGCAAACGGCTATAAGGTTATCACGGAACCAACTTAAGCTGTAAAATTCATCAATACGTATATAATGCGCTTAAGGGGGTCAAGGGGTACTCTTGAATTTTTCACGTGATTTACACGGGCGGGTGTGGTACTAAAGGTCTATTATATCCCAATCGCTATATTATTAAATTATTATTATGATTATTATTATATTATGGCGTACAAGGACGAGACAAAAATCATTTTCAGCCCCTCGGTGACTCGGAGGCTACTACGTTTTAAGTCTCTAAAACCACGTTTCTGAGGTATTCCCAGAAAACTAATTTCATTTAATAAACTAATAAATAGATAAGGAGTACAGAAGAACACCAAATCAGGAACTATATAGATATACTGAGAAAATCACAGATGTGGCCAGGAAGGGACGTCTGGCTGTCTACGGACATGTCTCATGGATGAACCCAACAAGCCTAACCAACCGGCTTCTCAACTACTGGGGGAATAGAAAGAGCGTGACACCGTCGCTAACAGTAGTTAACAAGGATATCCAAGACTGAAGAAAATGGAAAGTGATATTAGAAGCCGATCACACCTCAGAAAGATACTTAAACAGAAGAGTTTTCAGGACAGACCACCCTGTAAGAATAGCGGCATCGTCTGGATAAAAGAGAGAAAGGAGAAACATAGCCAGAGAATGCGCGATTATTGGGCAAACATCAAGTCCTTCGCCATGCTGAAATGTTGAACGTCATGGTCCTTAGCTGGTCCATCCGAAAGAAGAACAATAAGAAACTAATGAAGTAATGCAAGCCGGTAACCATTCCAACAGTATCACACGAGGTGACATCCAACTTTCCATCTATTTCTGTAAGAAGCAATGCCACTCAATTTTTTAATTTCTGTGGAAGTTTGCAAATGGCTATAAGGTCATCGTGGAATCAAACATAGACTCTAAAATTCAACAATGCGATTAAGGGGGTCAAGGGGTACCCTCGAATTTTTACACGTGACTTACGCGTGCGATATGTTGTACAGAAGGTCTATTATATATCCAAACAGCAACATTATTTTCAAAAATTCCTGGATTGAAATAGTGTTTTTTGCAGCTTTTGGGAATTTGGGCCATTGGAGGCTAAAAATCGCGAATGTTCATGCACCACAAGCCTTTATAATTTATTAAAAGGGTCTTCTTGAGGATGGGGACTTTCCACAACGGTGAGGGTCAGTTTTAGTTTCGTCTACGAGGTTTTCTATTTGATTTTCACGTCAGGAAGTACACGTTAGGTGAATTTAGTTTGAGAGCACATTTTAACTAATCATATTTCTGTCGACAAACGGGTTCATCATAAAGATGATTTTGTTTGATACTGTATGGTTGATATATCTTTATGTTTATGTACGCCTATAATTCATGTTCTGGTGCTTGGAGCATCGTAAAATTAGGTATTGTAACCATGAGTCAATACACCAATCATTTAGAAAACTCTTCAACGTACTTCACATAGAAGGGTGGGTATAAGGAACAACTTTTCAAAATACATGTTAAAATAGGCGAGAAATAAAAATTATCCAGAAGGACGACCAAAGCATATGTTGCGCTTCTCAATGTGTGACACAAAACTAGGGAGTCTATAAAGGTTCTCCGAAAACCACATTTTATGGTCCTTCAATTAACAGTGTCTGCGACATACCCAGAAAACTAACTTTGTTCTGATAAACTTATGAAGGAATGAAAAGCCCCTAACCATTGCAACAGTAGCTCAATTGATAACGTCTGGTTATTAATACCGAAGACCGTTCGAAGAGCGGGTTCTTCTGCTAGTAAAGTTACAATTATCGTCGAACATAAACAGTCGTATGCAACTCGCCTATAATGGTAATTAAGACATTCGTATGGAAATTACAAAACTCTCTTCGCTCGTTACAAAAACATGCTCGTGTCTTAATTATTGCCATTATTGGCTCGTTGCATAATGTACTATTATCTAACTAAAAATAGTATTGTAATGCCAGTTCTAATAACAATCGTGCGGATACGAATAAAGTCATGCGGATGCGGGGCGGATGCGGATAACTTTTTGCTTGTCCGCGCAGGGCTCTGCGTATGGGTTATTATTATTATTATTGGAGATAGACCTACTTAGATTTCACAGTATATTCTTGATATGGTAACAGAGATGTGCAAATTATTAGACTGGATGCAAATTTTCCAGTATTTTTTTGCCTATTTTCATTTATGTAAAAAATTGGCTTATGAGATCACCTTTTGTCCGTGTGTCTGTGTGTGCGTATGTGATGGTGTGTGTCTCCCCCTAATGACTTCTAAACGGCTGGAGCGATTTCAATGAAACTCGGTAAGTTCATAGCACTATTCCGGACGACCCCGACCGTGCCCATGAAATTTTGTTACGTCTCACCAATCCAAAATGGCGCCTGTGTGAAATATTTCACCAGCATTCAATATCTCTGAAACTATTACCGATATCACTCTGGAATATTTTACGGTGATAAAGGGAACTACTAGAAGTTCATCTATGAGACGTTCAAATACCTGGTAACTACAAAACCAACATGGTGGCCAAGCGAAATTTAAACTTTAAAATAGACGTTTCTTGCGATTTAACCATCCAAACGTAATGAAACTTGGTACAGCAAATGTTTATACAAGTTGTAATGCACTGGCGTCTAATTTAGTTCAATTGTTTACAGAACCTCAAAATGGCGGCTGTGCGAAATACTTCACTGGCATTCTATATGTCTGAAACTATTACAGATCTCACCCTGAAATTTTGTACGGATATACAGGGAACTACTTGAAGTTCATCTATAAGACATTCATAAACCGGTAAACTACAAAACGAATATGGCGGCCAAGCGAATTAAAAATTTTAATTAGAGTTTTCTGGCTATTTAATGATCCAAACGCAATGAAACTTGGTACAGGAAATGTTTATACACATTGTAATGCACTGGTCTAATTTACTGTAGTTCAATTGTTTACACAACCTCAAGATAGCGGATGTGCGAATTTTAAAATTATTTTTTTGTTTCTTGTGTCGTAATCATGCAATCGAAGTGAAAGTTTGAAGCTACATAGTAATTTTCCTTTAATGGTACATAACTCTATGGCTTTTTTTTAATGTTCATAGGGGCTATGAACATACGTTCACCCATAAGACTTTCAATATACTGGTTATCACAACTCCAACGCGAAATATAAATATTCACATGGACGATTTTCGCAATTTAAGCATCCGAGTGCAGTAAAACTTGGTAGAGTAAATCCTTATGCAAATGTGAATCCACTGGCATCTAACTTTTTCAATTGTTTCCATAACCACAAGATGGCAGCTGCGCAAAATTTTAAAATCTCGTTTTTACTTCTTGTGTCCTAATCATGCGATTGAAGTTTGAATACTACACGTACAAAATAATCTTCAAGTAACAGTACATAACTCTAGGACCTATATATATATATATATATATATATATATATGTATGTATATATTGAACCCAACGGGGTTAGGCTGACTGGAGTCGAACGTGGATCTCTGAGATAGATGAGCCCAGAATAGAGATTCCAGCAAGGAACGAACACGAGATATTTTGAGGGAGTTTAAGCTATAAAAACCCCTACAGAAAATACATATTAAATCACTGTTGTGATATGAACTAAGTCTAACATTATTTGTTAATATAATGCAGGGAATAATAGCAGAATACTGCATTATTGGGCTGTATGAGGCATACAATTCTGGACTGAATGCAGAAAGTTTGAGCGCTTGACACTTGTTAAATTACTCTAGAATGTAGGCGTGGTTTCTTGGAGCCGTGCCACTCAATGTGACCTACTTATGCCGTCTGGAGCAGGTCAGGAGGGTAATATATGGTCAAGTTATTCCCCGTTAGAGAATAGAGAGGCCAGGGGAATGAGGAGATACCAGAGCAATTTAATGATTACTCGTGATTGGAGTAACTCAGAGACATGAGGATTGCACCTATGTGAATGTATAGCCGGGAGGCTAATTATCAAGCCATTAAACATTGAAATCGAGGCAGATTTAATGGAACGCGCAGTGACACAGTAGATCTGAGGTTAGCGGCGAGATCTGACCATGTCTTCGGGGATTTACCTATGACACCGCGTGGGCAAGCGCTGGCAAAGGCAATTAATATTAATTAATTGGCCGATCGATCCTCGAGCACGCATACAGATCTGTGATCTGCGAGGAAAAAGGAACCATATAAGCGTTATTTCAAGACCAGAATCATACTGAGAGAGAAGATGACGCTGCAGGGAAATTTTCGGTCTACTTTTTCTCTCCAAACGAATATAAGGGCTGGGGGAAAGGACAGAGGTAGTCAGTTGAACCATACTTGAGCGCAGAGAGCACGTCACCCGAGCTCAGGGGGCGCGCGGACTTTAACAGTTTAAGTGCAGCAACATAATAATCGTGCATTAAGGCATGAATTAATAACGATTAATGTAGTCAGTTGAACCGCAGTCTAGTGCGAAGTGCACGTTACCGAATTCAGAGAAGGGACGCGCGGACTTTAACACGAAGAGCCATGCAGTAAGGCATTTATTAATCACAATTATTAAGGACAGTCGTACCATACTTTTATAGTCGGCATGACGAGGGACTACTATCGAGCATGCAGGAAATGTACCGTGTGATATATAAGGTAGGACAATTGAAGGTGGTAATCTGTACAAGTACAATGTACAATGGTTGAGCGCAGTATGTAAACTATTGGTTAGACATATCATAGGATGTCGGATTGCGAAGATATAAACTTTATTATGCGATTGGTGAAATTTCGCAGGGATACCACTGTAATAAATGCTCAGGACGATATGCAAACATATTTATGCGATATCCGGAAATTTTTCTAAGGATAGAAATTGATAGACAGATTGGGGGACCGATAGGAATCCTTAGGCAGAGAATCGAGACTTTCAGACGAGATGCGGGAGAGAATTGGAGGAGAGATCTTCAACGTCTGCATTTCTGATATTCTGCCAGGAAAAGTCAACCATTAAGAAATGTACATAGTGATCGCGTGATTGTAGTAATGATCATTTAAATATATGTAAAATTAATAGTGTAATAAGTGATATAACGTGTTGTGTGAATAAGGAAGCAACAGCTTCAACATGGAAGAGCAAAGTGCCGTGTGTTTTGTAAGGCAAAAGTTATGTAAAATGTATGTAGAAAGTGTAAGAATGCCTTGCTAATTTGCAAATGATGGCGGGCATTACTGGAAGAAATGGGTGGTTGGAGCCACCAGAATAACCAATGTAAGTACCCAAAAACCATGATTTTGTAGCAATTATAGTCCACTGTATGTTGAGTGATTTCTAAAGTTATAGAATATGCCAATAAGAGTCAATTTTAGGAGGTAGAACCTCAAGATATTATTGTTGTGTTGATTTTAGTCAAGTTGAGATGTCTTTGTACATCATTGAGTGGATAAATCGTTACCACTATTGTAAAATGGCAATTCAGTTATATAGAAACTTAACGTAACGAACACGGATGTTCGGTTATTGAAAAGGGTTACGTTGTGTCGGTTATGGTAATGTAGGTCAGTAATAATAATAATAAGAAGAATGAATGAACACACATCAGGGAAAAATGGTTGTAAGCAAAATATATATGCTAATTGGAATATTTGTCTATCCAAGCAGTAATATTGTACGTGTTGGGCTAAGCAAAGCAATTTAATATCAGAGTATATTATGATAATGGAAATAAATATGCAAGAATCTAGGAAATGGAAGAGTTTAATAGAGAATTGAATTTGCAGCTTGTGAATAAGCTTGTAAGAGTAATTGATAGATTTATCTTACTAATTAAAGGACGGGATCATAGCACCATGGTCAGGGGAGCCAGGTAGTCTAATCGACGTGTGAAATCTCGTATAGCCTAGGGCATACAGAGATATTTATTATTGCCAGAGCGTAATTAGTGACTGACCCTAGCTCTGTGGATTCCGGGTTCGAATCCAGTGGTGTATGGGAGGATAACAATGGAAACCTCAGCATGACACCTGATATCGACCGAGAACTAGCTATTGGATAAATTCAGCTCCTGGGGGCGAATTTTGGCGGCAGGATGTGCCTGACCGTGACATTTAATAAGATGCCGCCTAGCCAATTCGACCAGTGAATGATGAATCTCGTTCCTTCATATAATGTAAATGGACCTGTTGAGGCCAGTTATTAATATCCTAAGGTTACGAATAAATGATTAAACAAGTCCATCACCTATCTTGCATACAGTTTAGTTTAAATCATATGGGATGTGTAGGTCAATTAGACTGCACTATTGTATTTAAATCCACAAGTTACTGCTTGGAGATAAAGAGAGAGGGGAGTTAGGAAGGGACAGAGCACGTGTTTTGTGACCGCCCGACTCATTTCCATTATATACAAGAAGAACCGAAGGGGAGATGTTAAACGACCCTTGGAGCTTGACATTTAGAGTGGAAAGGCGTTGAAACCCTGTGTGTAATAAAAGATCCCTTGTTGTATTGTATAATGAATTTGTGTGGTTTGAAACACATTGTTAATTAAGGATCGTTCTGATAACTTAATACTTGGCAAACTTATGAGTTGTTGAAAGTTGCATTTTTACTGACATTGTCACTTCGTTCTGAAGGCGGACACTAGATGCCATAGGCTATGCCCACGCAAGGGTAGCATAATATACCATCCGACACAGCGGTAACGGAATCTTTGAAATTGAACTCACAACGGCATACAGTGGAACTGTAGAAAGTGGAACTGCATAACAGTAGAAATGCAGAAAGGGGTATAATCACAAGTAACAGTGGAGTTGCAAGTAAATATGATGTGCAACCCATAAATTGGTTAATGCATGGTAAAGCATTTTGGTGGGAAGAGAGATACAAAACACAATTGTACGCATAATGTAAATTAGGATGTGTTGAGAGTAAACAATTAAGATTGTGAAATTAAAGAGGTCACAATAGGTGACATAAGATTATAAGTACAGTTTATGTGTAGTTTACCTGTGCATCAGCGCACGTGAGAATCAATTTGATGTTAATCTCATGGTAAATGAATGAATAATCATTTGGATTTGCAATGGTAAAGTGCGAATGTTAGTGGATTGTAGGAATAATTTTGCATTGTTTGTGTTACATTGTTGGGATTGTGTTTTTGTTTGTTTGAAGCCATGATTTAGAGCTTAATTAAAGTCTTTAGAATAGAGTTGTGCTTTATTATTGTAGAGTTGATACCTTTTAGTCTCAGATCAAAAATATGCAACTGCTCAGTGGGTGAACGGTACACGCCTGAGGACTGATGCTGGCTGGAGGCAATAGCATGTTTTACATGGAAATTACTCACATGGGTACAATATATATATATATATAAATATATAAATCCAGCATGGCGACCATCCGAAATATTTAGTCGGTACTCAATATCTACGAATCTATTACAGCAATCAAACTGAAATTTTGTACGTTGATAGAGGCAATTAACATAAGTATGATATATGAAAATAGGCTGTATAGTTCTTCACGGAACTACTAGTTTCCTTTTATGACTTAAGGCAGTAAAAATGTTTGCGTGGCATTTTTTTAAATTATTAACCAATGGTCTTCATTAAATTCTCTCTTAGGAACCTGGCATTAAAATTATTTTTGTAGAATTTCCACTGGTTTAGGAGCTTTGCTAGAGCAGAATGTCACATGTTAGTTTTATTACGTTATTCTAGTATTCTTGTGAATTTAGTGCAGACGGATTCAAAGTCTTTTATTACTGATGATACGCTCTTGAATTTTTCAAAAATTCGTGGACCATGGACTGAAATCACCTGATTTAGAGAGTACATTCCAATGTCAATGAAAATAGGGAAAACGGACCCAGTTCAGGTATCCCTCAGAATTTCAATTTCGAAAATATCTCCACGTAATTCCTTATAGGGAAAGTTGTAAGTCCTTAGGGGAAAATATAACACTAAGTAGGGTAATACAAATAAAATAAAATGAATTTGAATGCAAAATTGTGTCTGATTAAAATCCATTAATTTAGTCTAATAATTCGCACACCTCTCTAAAATATTACCCTTTGAGCCCTTCCTGGTGAAATATTCATCGGTTTGTAGTCGCTAAATAATGCGACATTTTCCGGTTATCCAAAATTTAGTTTTAATACAAATGTCTAACGCTATCAGCGACAATTTGTCAAATTACTGGCTACACACCCCTGTTTTGCAAAGAAGCATTGATTAATTTTAGGTGTTAGGCAATTTTTAACCGAGAATTATGGTGTTTAAAGTCAGTGTTGCCTTAGTAATCGAAATTTAATGTGTTTCAGTCGGTCAATCTATTTGTATCTAATGTGGGTGCTTTCCTAATCCTCAAAAAATGTACATGAGATTTATAAATACACTTGGATGACCAGTTTCGATCGTTCAGTTCAGTTCAGTGCAGTCAGTGACGTGAGTAGCTGTTCCCAACCAATCCACAAACCACTCAAGCAGCTAAGTTCACAATCCAATCAAACCTGACAATTCAACAGCAATCACATAGTTAGTTATTGGAGTTTCAAGGGGTGGGAAAGCTATATTATCTTCTCCCAATCACATAATCACACCAATCAAGCAAATGTGAAGATCATTCACCACTTTCAGTATAGTCTATTAACAACAACAAAATCATATATAGGCTTATCTAACAAATATTGACTAGTTGTGTTACTGCAACTAAATAAGTGTACATATTGTAAATACTATCACCCATAGGCCTACTTGTAGAAATATACTTAATAGCCTAAGGGCCGTTTTCACCAACGTCAATTATCTCTTAATTCGTCAATAAAAGTTATTTGACTTAGCACGAGCATTTCACCAAAGAGAAACGTTCGTTAACTTACCACTAACAAGGAATTACGTTAAATGGCCAAATCTGACCACTCAACTCTCTGAAGCATCTTTTAAAGTGGTGTGAAACAGCTGAACTGTGCCTTGCGCATTCCACAATGGTGGTTTGTTTCGGAGTTTCACACAAACTTTCATCCATATGAATATAAAATATATTTATGACAATTAAATTATAAAAGATCACACACATTGCTAAGTTTTAATACCAAGAAAGACGAATACAGAAATTTTAAAAAGTAAAATATCCGAAGGGGGATTCGAACTCCTTCCAGCGCTGCATAATAAATTGAAAATCTTCACCTTAACTACTTACGCCACGAAAACAATTGGGAAGCAAGTCCTATTAAGCTATCTATTCACACAACTGCCAGTTCTCCTAAATAATTTGTTCATATCATTTTAAGCTTTTGCCACGAATAAGGTCTTCTGTATTTCCCTTCCTTTACAATTATGTTCCAGAAAGTCTCCAGGAAGCATCGCAAACAACAATCAGTGCTAGACGCTTCTTATTCTGTCCGCCATGTTTCTCCAAGATGAAACCGAGTCCACGCATGCGCGAGAGCCGTAAATCTTATTTAAGTAATTGCGAACCCGAATGGCCTCGAGAAATGCATCGAAGATAATCACGCATTAAATCTCGTATTTAAGTTAAATGTGAATTAACTAAATAATCGTTAGTGAAGAAATGGTAAAAACGGCCCTAAGTGTAAAGGATCTGATGATGATCGCTTGACGATCGAAACTTGTTATCAAAGTGTATTTATTAATGTCATGTGATTTATTTTCAGGATATGAAAGCACCCAATACAATTGGGCACAGTCGTGTTAACCGACTGAAATACATTAAATTTCGATTTTCAATGGAGGACTTATACAATATTTCCTTGGAGACGGTATTAGCGCACTCTTTTATTGTCCGATGTACTATGGTCTATATTTGCTTTCGGTCATAACTAAAATCACTGCAAAACTCAAATATATATATTTTTTGTTGTTGAAAAAGGAACAAGTTATAAAGCAACGCTACGGATGGGTTTGTTTTGAAGTCCAAATAAATTACAAACAGTGAATCGTATTGTTAACAGAAAGAATGAAGTAAAGCCTGCGCGCTATTTACTCACACTGAAGCTACTCATTTATCTTAGCACACAAATACGAGAACGCCCGCATATGTATAAACCACCCGCCCGGCTTTACTGTTATGCGGGCTAGACGCGACACAGTTCTGGCAGGGACTGTAGTCTTCTTTATTTTTTAACGCACTTTTTAAACAAATTGTCGATATTTGTGAAATCAGAGAGGAATTCGTCTCTGCTGCGGACAATTCTCTTTCTTTTGAATGGTCATTTGTTACAATCGGTTACTTGTTGAGCCCCAAATGTATAGACCACCCACCTGATTTTACAGTTATGTGGGCTTGACGAAATACAGTTCTGGCCGGGGCTATCGTTTTCTTTACATGTTTAAACGCACTTTATAAACGAATAAATATATTTCCGTTGACTTATCAAGAAATGCAAGTACTATTGAGGCGATTTAGAGGATTTTGGTACAAATCGCATTTTCTAACTTCCTCTGGTTTAAAGTGCTCGGGTTTTGTGAAACATACACCTTACCATTTTATACTGTACATATGATTTGTTGAAGATTGCGCAAAAAAATGTAAATGTCGATATCTCCTAAAGTAGGTTATAGATAAATAATTGCACAATATAAATGACATTTTAATCTACTTGAGGTGAATGGAAAATTCATTCTGGAACGTCAACTGATTAATTCATAAAATACAGTAGTTGTTTGTAAAATGTAGTTTTTTACTACAAACTGTAACGTAAAAAGTGACAGTCAGTCTGAAAGACTAGACTTGGTATCATTTTAAATGCTACAAATGCTGAAAAATGCTAGAAAGGATGGAGGCTTCTCGCCTCGCTCGAAGCCAAAGACTCTTGACATGTTAGAAAATTATCTGCATAATATTTATCTTGCTTGTCTTGTTTCAAATTACTCGCGAACGGCAAGTGCAAACCAAGGGCAAACCAAGATCAAGCGCGCGGGATGCCGCACGCTCACCAGAGCACGTGGGGACGTGCCCCTTCCATCCAGTCTCAAAACATTTATAGTGGGCGATATATTGAAGATAGAGATATGCTCTCGCGGACTTTTTTGTAGAACTTTTCATGCTGACCAATTCTTACGCTCATAGTATACTGATATTTTTAACGGTTTGCCCAGCGTTAGCTTAAGAAAGGACGGACGCCAAGTTTGTTTTCGACTTTTTCAATGAAATTGTTACTGCCTGGCTTCCTTTGATCATACATAAATTATTTTCTACAGAATCTTTCCTGAAGATATCCTTTACAGAATGGTGAAAACCGCATCAAAATCTATCCAGTGGTTCTCGAGATTACCCGTGACATCCAAGAATCGGGGATTTTTGTCTTATACTAACGAAATAGGGATTGTCGGGGGAACACATGCACCAAACGGTACTATGCCGTCGCACACCTCAGTGCATCTGGGTACATTTCGTCCCGTCACCGTAACGTAACGCCAGACCCCAGCGTAACGACGAATTCGACAAGATCATTTAAAATGATAAAAACACATATAGTGATTGTTGTTGTAAATTCAGTTGAGGGGCATAGCCATCAGCCCCGTATAGTTGGGTGTGGATTGAACTTGTCTGGTAACCTGCATCCCCGTGATGACTGTGGTAGTGTGCACATTCCGTACAGTGAACTTTGCATGTACAGTAAGTTAGGTACTGTATATGTTGACGTGGATTTTTTTATAGAACTTTTTTATTGTGAACAATATTCTTATACCGATTCCTGGCTCTGCCAAGAAATTTAGTTCTGACCTGAGGGCTGGAACGGAGTACACTCAGCCTCGTGAGGCAAAACTGAGAAGATGCGGGTTCCATTCCTACCTCAGTCATCCTGGAAGTGGTTTTCCGTGGTTTCCCACTTCTACTGAAGGCAAATGCCGGGATGGTACCTAACTTAAGGCCACGATCGCTTCCTACCCAAATCGTACCTGAATTACAAATATACACACTAGTACAGACAGGTTATCAGACGAATTCTACACTCATCCAACCAAGTACACGGGTCTACATGACCACGATGTTCAAAGCCATAAAGAAACAACAACAACAACTTACTGTATATCAGTGATATGTAGACTATTTAAATAGGTTAGCCTACTTATGATAAGAAAGGCACATGGATGGCTGAGGAATATTCCTACTAGTAGAAAGTTTAATCATCTAAAACTCCGATAAGGAATTCTACACCGGATATTTGACACCTTGTAGCAGCTTTGGGGGCGTAGACGGTAGCATGCTGACCTGCCATGCCCAAGATCGCGGGTTCAAACCCAGTCGAAGTTATCGGTTTTTAAAGAGCGTTAACATCCTTCAGTAACCTATGCCTTCCTTCGTAGGGGAAGTAAAACCGGCGGGCCCATGTCATACATTTATGGCATAAAAAAGAACCCACCATTACAATTGGTAGTGTGTAGCTAAATTTGCAAGTTATTTGGTTCAGAAGCGCTCTATCAAGTTCCAACGTTCGCCACTGGGTGTCATTGACAGTGGCGTCTGGTAGCCAAAGTTGGATCTACTTGAAATTGAACTTGCCCAGTTTCATCCATCTTCATTCATTTCATATCTCATCAAACTCTTCTCATGAGGTTGGCGTCGGGAAGGGCATCCGGCTGTAAAAACCATCCGCCACATTGAACCCTTTATCCACAGGCTGTATAAAGGATTCTAATAAATTATTCATAATCTTTTGATACATTTCTACAGACAGCAGATATGAGAGCCAGACGGTGTTGGGAAATATTGAGAAATCAGTGGCCGAGAGGACACAATGGTTTAAGCTCCTGTGGTATTTTAGGAAGTAGCATAATATTCATGACACATAGGACAGGTGCAACTTTTAGCGCGGAGACGGCTTGGGTACGCACAATATGGCCTGTTGCTATGAGTGTTGGCGCCAAGAAGAAAATCGAATGCTACGATATAATTGGTCAATCTTCATGTTAACCACTCCCTGTGGCAGAAATACAAGTAAAAGCGCGCAAAGATCTACAAGAGTCTGAACCAATAATATCAAGACGCCCTGTTTGAGCGGCAACTCGGCTTGGTAACGCACCCTGGTAAATTAACGCGGGAGTTATCTACGGATTAATTCCACGATCGATTCGAGCCAGCTACAGCATAATCGTAACCTCCACACTGCTACGAACTCAATGATACCGATCGCATGCTAGTCTGATAATTATTATGGAATATTTTTCCACAAATCCCCTTCCACACTTACCCTAGCCAGTTTCATTTATAATGATCAGAGAGATCACCTTTTTTGTGCGTCTGAGGACGTAACATTGACTTTTATTTGTGCGTCTGAGGACGAAACGTTGATTTTTATTTGAGCTTTTGAGGAAGTAAGGCCATTACTCAGGTGTCCGAGAACACAAGGCATACTCTGCATAGTTTTTCATGTATTTGAACATGGAACATTTTCGTCAAGTTATAAGTGTAACTTCAGTGATTTATTTGTAGTCCCAGTACTACCAGATAGGACCAGTTCATCGAAATAATTCACCAATAGACTGTCAAGGAATTTAGTACTTGATCGGTGAATATAATAGGAAATATATCGTGAGTGTATCTGACAAACTTTATTTAATTCAGCACGGGATGAAGTCTAAGAACGAGGCCGGATCTTG
The DNA here is from genome assembly GCA_946902985.2 of Meconema thalassinum. Lineage (NCBI taxonomy): Eukaryota > Metazoa > Arthropoda > Insecta > Orthoptera > Tettigoniidae > Meconema > Meconema thalassinum. The sequence goes on along the minus strand of OX336388.2, from coordinate 959,172,543 downwards.
GAACCAGCAGGACATTTGCCAGAAGATGTCGATGACGAGCTAAGCATTTTAAAGGAGTGATGGCTGAAGATGTTTCCTTGACGCTGTTTAAAGGATTGAGTACAAATGAATTTATTTATTTATTTATTAAATCAGCTATGGTATTATGGGACATATTTTTTGTAGATATTTGTTTGCTTGTTTGGTAATGTAGATTCTTAGTTCTTGTTTTCTGACACATTAAGTATGGGACAAGCCGAGCGCTTTGTATTTTGTAAATATTGTGATTTTTGTTTGGTTCAACTATACGGGGCGACGCGCAGCTCGTGCTCGCATTCGCTTGCATAAATCGCGGTCAAGCATTATGATTCGGAGATATGCCTTATAACAAAAATGGAACTGAATTAATTTTGATATTAAAAATAGAATTTGGAGGGTAAAGATTATTTGTGAGCAGAATTTTATGACGGATCAGGATTATTTTGATAGTTGCTTTCCCAGCAGATCTGAACGGGATGGCACTTTGCACCCGAGTTTTTGTTGTGTATTTTTTTTAAATGTGTCTATGGACGCAATATTGGTTGATCTGTTTTGAGCCGACCCAGTGGTATGTTTATGATTGAGTCAGTCCAAGCTTTATGGTGCGTAGTGTGATTTTATGATGTGTTAGCGAGAATATATCATTGTGATTATTCTGACTTGCTCCACAGCAGCCCAGTTCATAACCTCGCGAGGCTGGACTCGTGGTTTATTTTGTGTTTTCTTGCCATCCAAGCGGATGAGTGAGATATGTTTGCGTTTCCAGATGGAAATAGCACCTGCTTGAAGGACTGAGAGAGATAGTTGAGGCAGCGATGGTTCATACAAGAGAGGCGCGCTCAAATCAGATAACGCGACTTGTCATTAGTAACAGGCCTGAGTCCTGTACTTCAAATTAAGACGTTGTTTAAAATTCACAAAGACTGATCGGTTATAATGTGTATTTGATTGATTAAATGGGTGCTGTCCATAGTTGTAAGGTAGCTCCCGAAACTCCTGTTTGTCTGGCGTTTTATAAAAATGTAAACACAGTTTTCAGCCGTTAGGCTTGTATTTTGTTGCTGTTGCTTCATTTCTTGTGTTATTATTTTACGCGTTCAATGACCCCGTGTGGCATTAGGATGCGCGAGGCTGGGTTCCCAATTTGTGATGCGAGCGTTTTGGCCTATTTTGGCATGCTCTTTTTATTTTGTGTGCGTTGGCACCAGCTAGAATCTCAGGGAGATTCGTCATCTTCTTGTATTATTAGATCTTGCATGTGTCAGTAGTAATTATAGTGTGTTAATTAAGGGTGGGTCCCATAGCCGTAGTGTGATTTAAAAAATGCAACTCCGTGAGCAACATGACTGTTTCAGTTGTAAACGGACTCGCATCAGTACTCATTTTCTTATTAACGAGCAGTACACCACGCATTATATAACTTCTTGACCAGGAAAAATGGACTTGCATCCATATGTTGTGACGAGCGAGTTCTTACCGCTCAATTTTATGTTATGATTTATCATTTGTGTGAAGCTGTAATCACATTGTTTTTGTTGGTGGAGCGAGTCTTACCGCTCTGTAATATTTATTTCTTAAGGGGGGTGAAAGTCAGGGGGATTTCTTTTTATTTATTATTATTAAATATCTTTTATTCTACTTGTTATTCATTTTATTTCTTGTATAGCCTCTGTCGTGGACCTTTCTATTCATTAGAGCATGTTGTTTTTAAGCGAACTTTGCTGTGTAATGCAGTCAGGACTGAACACGACCCCGTAGATGAATCTTAAGAAAACCATGCTTTATTGAAGGGTGCATAGACAAGCTGGCACAGCCAACGTGGGGCCTTTCGCTGTTTAAGCTTTTCTAGCGGATCATAGACAAGCTGGCGTGCCAAGTTGGGGCTAGTTCGTTGCTAGTTACCGCTGGAACACATTGGATAGTCAGCATAGATCTAGTAGATCAAGCTGTCGCGAAAATGTGGTATTTCACTGATATATGGGACTGTTTGAAATCACCGGAAGTGATATTTTGTTAATGTAAATACGGCGAAGAGAAATACCGCCAAGAAATTGGAATATACAGTAGAATCAGAAGTTTGCAAGTTAAATACGATTCACGTTTTGTTTATTGATGTAATTAGTAAAGTAGTGCACCTGAAATCGGGCGCCCATTGATTAGATGTAAAATTAGATTTGTTTAGAAAGTCAAACTCATGAATATGTTAGGAGACTGGTAGCCTTAAATGACAATTAATACTTTGTTAATTAGTCAGTGTTAACATCAGATCTGGATAGTACTTTTATGACTGAATATGTGCGGGGTTAAAATTATTAAGTAAAATTAGAACCATTCAGTGATGCAGATTGATTTGCGGGAGTAAGGGAATAAGGTTAAATGAACTGAAAGTGGTCAAATGAAGTAAATGTATGTCAAGAATTATATATGTGTGTGTCAGGGAGACATTTGCATGTCATTCTCCTGTTTTCTCAGTGATATATATTTTGTGTGTGATAATGGCAACAGTAGCGGAGATCCAGGCGATCATTGAAAGTGCCACGGCAATAACCCAGAAACTATTAAAGGAACAGAGTGAAAATTTAGACATTAAATTAGCGGAACAAAATGAGTCATTCCAGACTCAAATGAATGACACTATAAAAACACAATTATCTGAACAGAATGCACAATTATCTGAACAGAATGAGTCATTAGAAATTAAATTAATTGAACAGGGTAACTCATTACAAGCGCAAGTAAATGACTATATAAACCAACAATTAGAAGCGCAAGAAAGTAGAAATATGAGTCAGTTAGCCACATTATCTGCAGAGATGAAAGAGTACCACTACACAGCAGATGGTTCAATTCGCGCTTGATATAAGTAAGAATAACGACAAACAGCTAGGTCAGATAATAAAATTAAATGATTTGGACGAAACTGTACTGGCAAAACTAGCTCAGATAGAATTATCATGCACGGTAAATAACAGTGAGGTTAAAACGGCACAAGATGGTCTTGAAAAGCAGTTTGATAAAATGGAGGAGGATTCTACGTTTATCCACGGACAATTGTCAGCAGTAAATGAAAGTATTACGGGCCTGATAAAGGACATGGATAAATTAGAAATACAATCAGCAGAGCGATGGCGAAACATAGAATCGGACCAGGGTAATTTTTGAGAGTACAATAGATGAGAATAATCTACGTCTAGAAGACAGGCCTCAGAAGATAGAATCGAATCAGGAGGACACGAAACAGCAGATGGAAGAAAAACTGGGAGCGATTAAAGATAGCATCAGAAAGGATTGGCGTAAGATGAGCAGCGACTCTAAAGAAGAACGGTTAACGATCATAAAGACCATAGGTGATAATCATACGCGCATTAAAGCACTTGCGGAAGAAATCAAGAGTAAATTGAAGGAACAGTCGGACAGAATCATAAAGGCAGAATTGCGTTCGCTGGAACAGAACACGTTATTTCAGACAGAGCACGCTAAAGATAAGGAAGTTGACTCAGCAAGCCAGGGGGCAATTAGCGCGGCGAGTAGCCACGGCCTGACAGGCAGCCCATTAACGACTAACACAGAGGGATTTCACAACAACGTTGGGGGAACCTCTACTCCTCAGCATGGCTATCAGCACTCTCAAGTCGTACAAGTAATTCGATCAAATGAATTTAAACCAAATAAATTCACAGAAAATTCTGGTGTCACACCGAAGGCGTATCTTAAGGAGATGGATGACTATTTTAATGACAATAATATACCGCCCGCGCGTCGTTTAAGACTGATGGAACGATTTCTTTCAGGAAATGTACTTACGTGGTTCTTGAGCTTCAAGTATACTTTCGGAGGGATGGATGAGTTCAAGGATGCGTTTCTTAGAAAGTATTGGTCGGCTTCTCTACAACAAAGCCTTAGAATGGAACTTTATTCGAGAAAATATCAGTCAACTCAGCAGACGAAATACTCAGATTTCTTTTCGTTACAATTGTTGAAATTTCGGGATCTGGATCATCCTTTAGAAGAATCGGATCTGGTTATGACGATTGCACGGCAGTTGCCAGTCAATGTTCAGCAGGTGTTAGTGGCAGCAAACGTGGACACAGCGGTTCGAGCCGAACAAATCTTACGTCAGATTGACGAGACAACATCTCACTTGCAGCAGAGAGGGGGACGACAGCTGGAACTTGTAAACACAACGGAGGTGGTTAAACCCACTCAAGTACACACCAGGTCGCAGGCCACAAATACAAGTGTGTCAACAACACCAAGACGAGGTCAGGAGGGCGACGAAAATAGGTCACACCAGCGACATGATAATAATAATGATAGGCAGACCCAGGGCAATAATAGGTATCAACAGCGAGGGTACCAACAATGGAGAAATAATAGGAGAATTGAGGGACCCTACAGACGGTACGAAAATAACAATAATGAGAATCGACAGTGGCGTGAAAGGAGATACCAGAACCAGGGGGACTATCAAAATTATAGGAAAGAATGGAACGACAGGCACACCGAATCACAGCGTTATATGGAATACTTACACGCTAATGGAGGGGACGAACAAAAACATTGGGAACAAGCAATTAATAGGAGGTCGAATCGTGACACCTTTAAGGAAGAAATTGAAGAGTAAGCAAATATATCAGCTAGCCAGGAAGACGAACGAAACTTGCCAGTACGGAGTATGAGAGAACGTAGCCCGGTAGGGAAGAGAAACACCGGTGCGATACGAAAAACAAGACAATACTATAAGGCATCCAACGTTTAGAATGAAGCACTGGTTAGATAGGGGTATTCTTCTCTCTTTCTGTTGCACGCGAGACATGTCATTTTCTAGCACTCCACTGTTGCCATATCAGTCGAAAACTTTTCATTGTCGAAAAAATAGCATATTCGGGTAGAACTATGTTTTGCCGATCTTTTTTGGTCCTGTATTAGAACTACGTAAACTTGATAGAAATGCTAGAAAAATTAGATATCCATAGTTTCTTAAAAAACTATAAACTGAGTTCCCATTTTAGTAAAATCGACCTTATATCATGTTGCATTGACTTTGTGATGCCTATTTTTCACACACGTGTGGCTAAATGTGCCGTCTTGATGATGGATTATTGAAATATTTTATACTGGCCATATTACAATTTTCATGTAGGTAAAACTTCTGAATATTCTCTCATAACCGCATAGCAGCATTGAAAAAATTCGTATGCTGCCAACTTTTCTATTTTTAAAGATAACCATGTCATGTCAGTTTGAGAGTTGTAGAGGAATGTTGGAAGAGGTTTTCTACCTGCCTACCCAGAGTGTAGGTTTAATTGTTTACACAGGTCGGGCTGTTCATTGACCGCGGATTATAAACATGAAGTTTCGAAGGGCAGCGGGGTGCCGCTTGCTACTCACAGCTTTATTAACGTGCCATTCGAGCTTGTATTTCAGTAGTTTGGCTGTCTCTATCTTGAGTGTGTGTGCAGCAGTTCTGTCAGATTTAACGTGTTGTATTTTACGTATTTCACGTACAACAATGGATAGTTTTGTGAAAAGAAAGCGCGGTCAAGTGCTCAGAAGGAGGGAAAAACAGGTCGTAATTAATGTGTTCAGTTATTTTAAGAACCTTAAACCCAACGAAAGTATAAATCATGAAAGGTAAGCCAATGAGGAGTATTTTCTTTAATAACGTACTTCAACTTTAACTGCAGTCGAAACTTCACACATTTCCTTGTGCTTGTACTATATTTATTTTATTTTGATTGTTTTCTTTATGTCATATTCAGCATACGTTATAGTTAATTTAATTTAATTTCGTTATATGTGTTATGTTAGCCTACTATTAGTATTATTATACAGTGCTTAATTCAAGTCTTCGTCACTGCACAATCGCTGAATGTGCAGAAAGTGTACGCGAAGTGCTTTGTACTGTTTCCTGTCATGGAGTGGCAATCCTGTCGTAACGCGCCATAAGACCAATGCTTCATTCTAAACGTTGGATGTCCTATAGAAGAAGATGACAGCGAGGAGGAGAAGAAGAGGATGGTAGCAGAATGGAGGAGAAGAAGGAGATGGCAGCACGGAGAAATGGAGTGGACCCTTCTGTATTGTACGTAATCTTGGTAACAACGCATACAGAGTGAAAGAATTGAGTACAGGTACAATGTCTGTCTACAATGTGGCGAATGTAAAAGTGTATTTTACTAGCGAAACTTGGGAACGCAGAAATAACGCTGCAAATTGAATATATGGAAGTACTTTTGCACATCCAACTATACGGGGGTCAATGAGTAAGTCAGTTGAACGAGGAAGTTGGGAGCAGCCTGTTGTTGTCAAACACTAATGAGCTCTGACGATCATGACACAGCGAGAGAACGAGCGAGAGAGATAAGGATACTGGACAGGAGAGAGAATAGCCTTAGGCGATCAGACAAGCAGGCAGGCTTGGAATGTCTGAATGAATGAGGGGGCAGGAAGTAAACACGAGTGCGTGTCGACACTCCAACGACAGTGGCTGCTAGACTAAACTTATGAGAGGGAGATTTCTCTAGGATTGGCAGAAATGGATTACAAATGTTTTGTGTTTTAAAAAAATCGACTATATGCTATGTTCGATTTTTTCCATGCAGGAGGATTGTGAACCCTTTATCCACAGGCTGTATAAAGGATTCTAATAAATTATTCATCATCTTTTGATACATTTCTACAGACAGCATATATGAGAGCCAGACGGTGTTGGGAAATATTGAGAAATCAGTGGCCGAGAGGACACAATGGTTTAAGCTCCTGTGGTATTTTAGGAAGTAGCATAATATTCATGACACATAGGACAGGTGCAACTTTCAGCGTGGAGACGGCTTGGGTACGCACAATATGGCCTGTTGCTATGAGTGTAGGCGCCAAGAAGAAAATCGAATGCTACGATGTAATTGGTCAATCTTCATGTTAACCACTCCCTGTGGCAGAAATACAAGTAAAAGCGCGCAAAGATCTACAAGAGTCTGAACCAATAATATCAAGACGCCCTGTTTGAGCGGCAACTCGGCTTGGTAACGCACCCTGGTAAATTAACGTGGGAGTTATCTACGGATTAATTCCACGATCGATTCGAGCCAGCTACAGGATAATCGTAACCTCCACACTGCTACGAACTCAATGATACCGATCGCATGCTAGTCTGATAATTATTATGGAATATTTTTCCATAAATCCCCTTCCACATCTACCCTAGCCAGTTTCATTTATAATGATCCAGAAAGCTTCGAGAGATCACCTTTTTTTGTGCGTCTGAGGACGTAACATTGACTTTTATTTGTGCGTCTGAGGACGAAACGTTGATTTTTATTTGAGCTTTTGAGGAAGTAAGGCCGTTACTCAGGTGTCCGAGGACACAAGGCATACTCTGCATAGTTTTTCATGTATTTGAACATGGAACATTTTCGTCAAGTTATAAGTGTAACTTCAGTGATTTATGTGTAGTCCCAGTACTACCAGATAGGACCAGTTCATCGAAATAATTCACCAATAGACTGTCAAGGAATTTAGTACTTGATCGGTGAATTTAATAGGAAATATATCGTGAGTGTATCTGACAAACTTTATTTAATTCAGCACGAAATGACGTCTAAGAACGAGGCCGGATCTTGGAACCAGCAGGACATTTGCCAGAAGATGTCGATGACGAGCTAAACATTTTAAAGGAGTGATGGCTGCAGATGTTTCCTTGACGCTGTTTAAAGGATTGAGTACAAATGAATTTATTTATTTATTAAATCAGCTATGGTATTATGGGACATATTTTTGTAGATATTTGTTTGCTTGTTTGGTAATGTAGATTCTTAGTTCTTGTTTTCTGACACATTAAGTATGGGACAAGCCGAGCGCTTTGTATTTTGTAAATATTGTGATTTTTGTTTGGTTCAACTATACGGGGTGACGCGCAGCTCGTGCTCGCATTCGCTTGCGTAAATCGCGGTCAAGCATTATGATTCGGAGGTATGCCTTATAACAAAAATGGAACTGAATTAATTTTGATATTAAAAATAGAATTTGGAGGGTAAAGATTATTTGTGAGCAGAATTTTATGACGGATCAGGATTATTTTGATAGTTGCTTTCCCAGCAGATCTGAACGGGATGGCACTTTGCACCCGAGTTTTTGTTGTGTATTTTTTTAAATGTGTCTATGGATGCAATATTGGTTGATCTGTTTTGAGCCGACCCAGTGGTATGTTTATGATTGAGTCAGTCCAAGCTTTATGGTGCGTAGTGTGATTTTATGATGTGTTAGCGAGAATATATCATTGTGATTATTCTGACTTGCTCCACAGCAGCCCAGTTCATAACCTCGCGAGGCTGGACTCGTGGTTTATTTGAGTCGTCAAGTTGCAAAACTCGTTATGTCCATATTTTTCTCAAACTGAGTTATGGCCACCATTGTATGCAGCTCATCAAAATACACATTTCAGTATTGCAATACGTGAGCAAAGTCCATTTAGTCCATATGTTTAAAGGTGACAAAGAATTGGAACTGGTGCAGAAGTCGTTATGTCCAGAGTGTGTTATGCTGCAAAGCCCGTTATGTCCCAGACGACGAAAGATTTGCAAAACTCGTTATGCCCCATCATAAAATGCAAAGAGCATGGAATGACTGCTGCAAAAGTCGTTTTGTCCCACTTTCGAAAGGATTTTGTTTTAATTAGTTCTGTTTAATACTTTTATGCAAACACTTTGGAATCTGGTAAGATATTGAAGTTTTGCCGTTGGTTAACCAGTATGTAGTTGTAATATTTACTGCCAATCTTTGTTTACAGTGTAAATTTAGTAAGTTATCAGACACTGTTTTCTGTGCTTTTGACAATGCACAAAATTCAAGGATTGTGCAGAAGGTACATGGAGACTTGCGAAGTAACTGTTGAACGACGTGGAGGTGACCGCAAATTTGAGGAATATTCTGAGAGAAAGCAAGCTGTAAAGAAATATATTGAATCTATCCAGGTACTTGAAGCACATTATTTCCGCAGCAAGAACATAACTCGACAGTATCTTCCCAGTGAGTTAAGTACTAAAGCTCTATGGCTACAGTATCAAGAGTCACACGGCGAAACTATACATGTAAAGTACGATTATTTTCGTAATATCTTTGATAATGACTATAATATTGGTTTCGGGTCACCTGCCACCGAGCGCTGTTCCATGTGCCTTTCCCTTTTAGAAGGCATCAAATCTTGTCCTGAGGCGGAATTGAAGCAAAACCTAAATACTGAACTAAACGTTCATAAGAGGAAAGCAGATGCATTCTATGAGCATGTGCGGCAGGAAATTGATGTTGAAATAACTTTCTCCGATTGTCAAAAGAATCATCCCATCCCCAATAGTCCTGACCAGGCGGCATACTTTTTATGCCAGCTGTACATTTACAACTTCTCTATTTGTGAGGGGGGTTCTAAAGTGCCTCAGGGGAGAAACAAAACATTTGCCTATGTATGGCTTGAGAATTTATACAAGAAGGGGTCAAATGAAATTGCATCTACACTTTACCACAGGTTAACATCTACCGACTTGGCAAATTACCATTCCATCAAGCTGGTCGCCGATGGTTGTGGAGACCAAAACAAAAATAAAATCATAAATGGAATGCTTGCCAAGTTCTTGGCTGCAGATTGTCCTCCTTCGATAAGAAAGATAACTCTGCTGTTTCCTGTGGTAGGGCATTCGTTTATCCCTCCTGATAGGGTTTTTGGACGAATCGAGACCGATATTAAGAAGCATACAACACTTCTTATGGATGAAGAGTATGTTAACATCTTTAAAGCTCATGCTACTGTGATTCGAGTGGGAAACAGCTGTCCTGTGATGAACTGGAAACAGGCAGCGTCTCACATACTGAGGGAACCGGGTAACTGGCATTTCAAACTTCAACCTTGTAAGAGGATCGTACTTACACGAACAAAATCAGGCAACTGTGTTATAAGAGGTGAAGTAAACTACAACAGCGATTGTGGTGAAGCGAAAAGCATATTGAAGCGTGGAGAATCCTTATCTGCTATAGTGCCTGTACCAGTGGAGGAAGGGATTCCTCTTAAGAAAGAGAAGCTCAACGACCTGAATACACTGCTGACCAAACATTATAGGAAAGAGTGGGTAAGGAACGATGACCTCATGTTCTTCAAGACACTGTTCGACCAGCAGTAAACTTTAAACAATGAAGACGTACCAGACAATGACTCTGATGTGGGAGATTTTGTAGAGGATAATAATGGATTGTTAATATATAACTGTGCAAAATGTTAAAGAACTTACAAAACTTTTTGAATGAACGATAATTTCTTGATGTAGTCTTATCATAAAGTCAAATCAAAACAGATTATACCCTAACCTTAAAATTATTTCCATTCATGCTATTTTCATGGTGTAATTCTTTTAAATATAGCTAATAAAACATGTTCACCATAAATCTGCACACGCTATTCCATATACTGCTGCAAATACCTTCATCTCCATAAAACTGCTGCAAAACTCGTTATGTCCAAATATTTTTTGCAAATAACAAGGGATTTATAAGTTATATTTTTTGGAGATTTTGCGGTATGATGAAGATGAACCTTTACAGTTTAATTACAAAATATCAACCTCCTATCTTTGTTCCATAACAAATGACAGTTTTTTGCCCTTCCTGAAAAATTTGTTTGTCTGGACATAACGGGTTTTGCAACTTGACGACTCATTTTGTGTTTTCTTGCCATCCAAGCGGATGAGTGAGATATGTTTGCGTTTCCAGATGGAAATAGCACCTGCTTGAAGGACTGAGAGAGATAGTTGGAAAAAGGAAAGGAAGATTGTAGTTTTACGTGACCGTGAATCTTGTGATTATGAGCCACGGGACCTCCTTTTTACGTGGAATCCGAACCACAGGACATGGCATTTCACTTCGAAAATCTCACATGCATTGACCGGGAATCGAACCCGGACCGCCTTGGTGAGAGGCATACAGCTAGACCGCTGAGCCACCACGCCCCTAGAGATAGTTGAGGCAGCGATGATTCATACAAGAGGGGCGCGCTCAAATCAGATAACGCGACTTGTCATTAGTAACAGGCCTGAGTTTTGTACTTCAAATTAAGACGTTGTTTAAAATTCACAAATACTGATCGGTTATAATGTGTATTTGATTGATTAAATGGGTGCTGTCCATAGTTGTAAGGTAGCTCCCGAAACCCCTGTTTGTCTGGCGTTTTATAATAATGTAAACATAGTTTTCAGCCGTTAGGCTTGTATTTTGTTGCTGTTGCTTCATTTCTTGTGTGTTTATTTTACGCGTTCAATGACCCCGTGTGGCATTAGGATGCGCGAGGCTGGGTTCCCAATTTGTGATGCGAGCGTTTTGGCCTATTTTGGCATGCTCTTTTTATTTTGTGAGCGTTGGCACCAGCTAGAATCTCAGGGAGATTCGTCATCTTCTTGTATTATTAGATCTTGCATGTGTCAGTAGTAATTATAGTGTGTTAATTAAGGGTGGGTCCCATAGCCGTAGTGTGATTTAAAACATGCAACTCCGTGAGCAACATGACTGTTTCAGTTGTAAACGGACTCGCATCAGTACTCATTTTCTTATTAACGAGCAGTGCACCACGCATTATATAACTTCTTGACCAGGAAAAGTGGACTTGCATCCATATGTTGTGACGAGAGAGTTCTTACCGCTCAATTTTATGTTATGATTTATCACTTGTGTGAAGCTGTATTCACATTGTTTTTGTTGGTGGAGCGAGTCTTACCGCTCAGTAATATTTATTTCTTAAGGGGGGTGAAATTCAGGGGGATTTCTTTTTATTTATTATTATTATTATTATTATTATTATTATTATGCACGTAATTTTCAGTCATTAAATATCTTTTATTCTACTTGTTATTCATTTTATTTCTTGTATAGCCTCTGTCATGGACCTTTCTATTCATTAGAGCATGTTGTTTTTAAGCGAACTTTGCTGTGTAATGCAGTCAGGACTGAACACGACCCCGTAGATGAATCTTGAGAAAACCATGCTTTATTGAAGGGTGCAACATATAGGCTAATTCCATCGCATCTCATCCCCGACCCCGTTGGAAACGGGATTAATCAGGGGTAGACATACATCTTACATAGCTGACACCTTGTACCTTTTGTAATATGGAATGCGTAACTGTTTCTTTTGTGTATTAGTCTCGCACCAAGGTGGGCCGGGTTCGATTCCTGGTCAATGCATGTGAGATTTTCGAAGTGAAATGCTGTGTCCTGTGGTTTGGATTCCGGGTAAAAAAAGAAGATCCCGTGGCTCATGATCGCACGATTAACGGTTTTGTTTCTTTTGTAGTTTTTCTAAGTGATTTATAATATGTGACAGAAGAATGTAGTAAAATATGGAGAGTTGGAAAGCCTATTTGTGTCCCCGAAGTCTATGCCTCTACCTGAGGAATGCTAATATTGTGTTAATATTATGAAGAAAAATTTAAGTCTGTTACTTTCACCTGAAATGTACTTACTTGGCCATCAATTGTGCTGATCTTTGAAAAGAAAAACTTCCATTTATGCCGCACAATTCACGCAGAGCCACTTTATAAGGATGTTACAAAGCGCCTGTGTTTATTATAACAATACAGGACTTCAAACCCTACCGCCGCGAGTCGCTTGTTATGGCAAGTGGTATGCAGTACAGATCTACACCAAAGTATGTCAAATATATATTTAAAAAAAAACTGAAGTTATTTCCGACGGGAGAATTCTAAATCTGTCTTACTAAAAATAGGCTAGGAAAAATAATGTGGTAATTATATTCATTATGTAAGCAAGTTTGATATGTTATTGTTGCTATTGTTTTTGTTGTTGTTGTTGTTGTTTGAATCTTCGTTTTTTTTACTGGTTTGATGCAGCTCTCCATACCCTCCCAGTCCTGACATAATCGTTCATCACTACATTGCCACCACACCTTACATCCGAGGCAATCTGTTTAACATATTCAAACCTTCGTCTACCTCTACAGTTCTTGTCATCGACCCTTTCTTCCATAACTAAGTTTGCTATTCCTGGGTGTCTTAGTATGTGTCTGGCTGCGAGGCTTAGCGGTAACGTTCTTGCATGCTATGCCCAAGGTTATAGGATCAAATCTTGGTGCTAGTTGGCATTTGAGGGCACACAAATGCGAAGGAGCCGTTTCAGTAGAATTATTGGCACGTTAAAGATTCCCTTTGGGACAAAATTCCGGCACACTCGCGTCTCTAAAATGCCACAGTTGTGTAATGGGACGTAAAACCAATATCTTTAGATTATTAGAATGTGCCCTACGATCCTATCTCGTCTCTTCATTAGCAGTCGCCAGAAACATCTCTCCTCTCCGACTCGTCTTAATTGTCTACCTATTCACTTGTTACTCTCTCTACCACACCTTGCAACCGAAGCAATCTGTGTAGCATATTCTAACCTTCATCTACCTTTATAGTTCTTATCCTCGACCCTTTCTCCCTTAACTGAGTTTACTATTCCTGGGTGTCTTAGAATGTCTCCACCCTTCTGATCTTCATCATTCTCCTGTAACATTTCAAATGCTTCTATTCTCCGCTTTTCTGCTGTGCCAACAGTCCAAGTTTCAGTTCCATACAGTGCCAAGCTCCAGACAAAGATGACTTTCTAATTCCTAAATCTGTATTTGATGTGAACAAATTTCTTTCCTGTAGAATATTATTCTTGCCCAAGCCAATCAATTTTTTGTGTACTCTGTGCTTCGTCCATCACTAGTTATTTTGCTTCCCAAGTAGCAAAAGTCCCCTATATACTGACCGACCGGAGTGACTTAACGTATTAACGCGCAAGAGCACTGGACTTATATCCTCAGCCACTTCACATATAAAAATAAATCAGCAAGACGAACCGTGAATGAAGCCTCCGTGGCTTAGGCAGCAGAACGCCGGCCTCTCACCACTGGGTCCGAGGTTCAAATCCCGGCCACTCCATGTGAGATTTGTGCTGGACAAAGTGGAGGCAGACTGGTTTTTCTCAGGGTACTACGGTTTTCCCTGTCACAATTTCATTCCAGCAACACTCTCTACTATCATTTCATTTCAACTGTCATTCATTCAATCATTGCCCCCAGGGGAGTGCGACAGGCTCCGGCAGCAGGCATAGTTCATATATTCGCCGCTAGATGGGGGTTTCATTCATTCAATTCCCTGACCCGGTCGGTCGACTGGAAGCAGGCTGTGGATTTTTTTTAAGACGAACCATGAAGAACATAACAGTCTACCTCCCCCCTCTCACCCCCCCCCCCCCTTTAATTTAGGTACCATCCCAGCATTCGTCGGGAGTTAGAAGTGGGAAAACTACTTCCAGGATGGCTGAGATAGGAAACGAACCCACCTTTTCCCAGTTCTGCCTTTCGAGGCTGATTGAACCCCGATCCAGCCCTCCAGACCAGATTTACATTTCTTGGAAGAGTCAGGAATGGAACCCAGACCTCCACAGTGACAGCCAAGCCACTACGCTACGAAGTAGGTTGGTTGGTTCCTCAGTTTAGGGGCTGCGACAACGCGGTCATGTAGCCCCGTGTACTTCGTGTGTGTGTAGAATCTGTCTGATAACCGGTGTTAATTGTGATGGCTGTATTAGTGGTTTTTTTTTAAATTTAAGTACAGACTGTAACTTAGAAATTTTCAAACAGTTCCTACTTTTGCCGCCAAACTCCACCGTCAACGACTACTAGGCCTAGTTCTGAACTTAGCTACTAGAGGCCACCGCGGTCGGCTCTTGGCAACGAACGTAGAAACCTAAGAGCGATGTTTACATTCTTAACCTATCCAATTTAGCTTCACACAGGTGTAATTAGTGGAAGGTTCTTTAGCATGCCATAAATCTATGACATGGGACCGCCGGCTTTACTTCCTCTCCGAAGGAAGGCAAACTGAGGGATTTATAACGCTCTTAAAAAAATCCGACGGCTTTGGCCGGGTTTGAACCCGCTATTTTGGGCATAGAAGCTCAGCATGCTACCAACTACGCCACCGAAGCCACCGCTACGAAGTAGGCAAACTTTGTGAGTGGAAAGTTGGCGAACCCGAGACCTCTCGATAGTAAGACAGGTGCGCACATACTGCAGTCCCCACCAGCAAGGGCAAACAATATTGAGGTCAGATGTAGTTGAACATGTAAATACTAGTCCTTGCACCGTGACACGTTCTGACAACCTGTATCTTTTAATTCGTGGGCAGTGAACACGGGGTCCTGAGCTGCGTCCAGCATTGCTATCACTCATGTTTGATAGGATTATTCAATGGTTTTGAAACTCCAGGTAATATAGCCTATGTATATTGATTACTGCCACATATATATTTGACTGCCTTGCATACATTAATGAAATTATTGCACCAAATTGCCATACATATCAATGCAACGAAGGATATTAATTAATAGAACGTAATCATCGACCAACCATTCTCCACAGTTAAACAAAATCTTGTTATATAACTAGAATAATAATTATATTATCATGGAGATGCATGTGCAACGAATTCTTGTCAGACGTAATTTAAGAATGGCGAGGTGTATGAAACACAAATCCCCCTTCCGTCCAACCTTAACTTGAACTAACGGAACTTAACGGAACGAAAGTTCACAGACGAAATGAAGAAAAGCTGAGTTGCACTTCCAGGGAAACTCCAAACACAATCACTCTTCTCTGGAGTCTTAACTCAACACGACTCGACAGTTTGCTGCTGGCTGTATCTGGGGCAATAGGCTCACCCGCTAGCTAGGCTGTAACTGGGGTGATAGGCTCGCTCCTAGCTAGCTCGCAAACTGTCGCCTCAGTAATTGAATGGAGATTGTTGGAAGAAATGGAAACGTAAGAACACTTGTAGTGGGCGATGTATTGAAGATAGAGATGTGCTCTCGCGGACTTTTTTGTAGACCTTTTCAAGCTGAACAATTCTTACACTCATAGTATATAGATATCGTTAACGTTTTGCCCAGCGTAAGCTTAAAAAGCGCACGAGCGCCAGGTTTTTGTTTCGACTTTTTCACTGAAATCGTTACTGCTTGGCTTCCTTTGATCACAAATAAATTATATTCTACAGAAACCTTCCTCGAGATATCCTTTACAGATTGGTGAAAACCGCATCAAATTCCATCCAGTGGTTCTCGAGATTTCCCGTGATATCCACGAATGTGGGACTTCGTTTTATACTAAGTAGAGATACGCTAAGGTTGAGCTTGAGTTTCACAAAACTCAAGCTCCTAAACCAGAGGGAGTTAGAAGGCGAGGTTTGTATCAAAATCTTCCAAAATATCTCAATATTACAGGGAAAATCTTGCATTTCTTGAAAAGGCAACGGAAACATATATATTTGTTTATATAGGGCTTAAACAAACAAACAAACAAACAAGACTATAGCCCCTGCCAGAACTGTATCACGTACAGCCCGCATAACACTAGCGCAGAGCGGGTAGTCTGTACACATGGGGCGCACACAACCCATTATGCGAGAGTTCTCGCACGGGTCCGCTTGTTTAATAATATAATGATACAACACAAAGACAAATAAATTTCAAGGACATTACTTTGAATACCACGCTCATTCACTATCTTGAATATAAAAAATAAAAATCGATAATTCACATTTTGAAAACGATTGGAATAAAGTACAGGGATTGGAGGGTGTTCTACAATCTATACAGAAACCAGACAGCAGTCATTCAAGCTGTAGGACATGAGAGAGAAGATGGTATTCAGAAAGGTGTAAGGCAAAGCTGCAACGTATCACCCATACTTTTCAATCTTTACATTGAACAAGCAATGAAGGAAATTCGAGACAAATTTAAAGTGGGAGTGAAGATTCAAAGAGAAATAGTTTCAACTCGGAGATTTGCTGATGACATCGTCATCTTGGCCGACACGCCAGAGGATTTGGATGAGCTTTTCAGTGGTATGGACTCTGTCTTGAGGAAATAATTCATGATGAAAATTAATAAATGTAAAACATAACAAGAAGTTCCGTGACGAACTAAAGAGCCTACTTTTCTTAAAATTAAGATACATGGCATTGATTAATCTCCAGTACTGTATATGAACCTATCTAGAATAATGACGAAATTAAGTTGGTAATATCGAAATGTCTAATTAGTGCGAAATACTGTATACCTGGAATAATATAGCCTAATAGAGCACTACGGTTGGCAGCTCTGGTGACTGAATATATTCTTAGTTCCATCTCTTAAGGTACAGAATACAAAATTTGGTTGAAGTCCAATGGATAGCATGGACGTTACATGCAGTTAGACATTGGATCTATCAGCGCGCGTAAAAGCATGTTGGCAACAATGTCATGCGCGTGCTGGTCAGAAATAATCTGAAATATTATGATATTTTGTTGTGCCATTTTTGGTTGAAATCCATTTGTTAGTACAGATGTTACATTATTTATTTGTTATGTATATCTAATTTGCCACCAGGGGACACACCCCCAATTGCAAATAAATGAATGAATGAATGAATGAATGAATGAATGAATGAATGTATTTGAAAATTGGACCTATCAGCAGGCAGCACTGACTTATTTTAATATCTCCAAATTAATCTAGAAAGTGCAAAGTGTAGAGCTGTTGGCTTGCATAATTTCTGATATATTGATATTAGGGTAAATAAAAATATAGACAGCATTTATTAACAGTTGGCAGCCCTGATTGCTCTTAAGAGTACTTATAGCCATATCTGTTATGTTACACATAACACATACGAAATTTAGTTAAAATCCAACTGATAGTATAGAAGTTACATGTATTTAAAAATTGGTCCTAACAGCAGACTTAGAATCATGTTGGTAGAATTGACGTATATAAGTTACTCCAAATTAATCTAAAATGTCAGGTACTATACGTGTGCATAGTTTAAAGCTGCCAGCTTGCATACTTTCTGATATATTGGTATTTGGATTTTAAAAATAGAGAGAGCAATTATTAACAGTTGGCAGCACTGGTGGCTCTTAAGACTACACTCAGTCATATCTGTTTAAGTACACATATTACATACAAAATTTGGTTGAAATCCAATTGATAGTTTAGAAGTTATATGCATTTAAAACTTAGACTTATCAGATAGCTTAAAATTATTTTGGCTACACTGTCATGTATGGCCTCCTGGAAATTAAACTGAAATAGTATTATCTACATGTGTGCTAATTTTGGAATTGCTCCCATGCATATCTTCTAAGATGTTCAACATGGAGCTCAAATATCTAGTGCGTTTTTTCAGCAGTTGGTAGCACTGACATCATTTTCAAATACGGGCTTGAGATATCCCGGTATACATCTTTACTCATACTAAATTTGGTTTCGATTGCTGAAGCCGTTTAGGAGACAGACAGACAGACAGAAGGACCGACAGACAGACACACAGGTTTCCGGATCGATCTCATAAGTCTACTTTTTCCTCATTTTTGTAAAATGTGAAAAGCAGGCTAAATATTGTAATGCAGCCGATATAAATCAGAAACCTCTATGGACATCGAATTGGCAGGTGAAAAGCTGAAGGAAGTAGGAGACTTCTGTCACTTAGGAAGCAAAATAACCAGTGATGGACGAAGCAAAGAGGGCATAAAATGTAGGTTGGCTCAGGCAAGGAAAGCATTTCTACAAAATAGGAATCTGTTGACTTCGAATATAGATTTAGGTATTAGGAAGTCATTTTTGAAAGCCGTTGTCTGGAGTGTGGCACTCTGTGGAAGTGAAAGTTGGACTATTGGTGCAGCTGAAAAGAGGAGAATTGAAGCGTTTGAAATGTGGTGTTACAGGAAAATGATGAAGATCAGATGGGTAGATAGAGTTACAAACGAAGAGGTATTAAGATGAGTGGGAGAGGAGAGATGTTTCTGGCGACTGCTAATGAAAAGAAGAGATAGGTTGGTAGGACATATACTAAGACACTCAGGAATAGCAAACTTAGTTATGGAAAGAAGGGTCGAGGACAAGAACTGTAGGGGTAGGCCAAGGTTAAAATATGTTAAACAGATTGCCTCGGATGTAGGGTGTGGTAGCTATGTAGAGATGAAACGATTAGCTCAGGACAGGGAGGCATGGAGGGCTGCGTCAAACCAGGGAGAATACTGAAGACTCAAACAAAACAATTCACTTCCTACTTAACTTGCAGTTGCGAAACCTGGTATGGTATCGCGTAAGAGTTTTTTTTTGTACTGATGGCACAAGTCCATCAACTTAATACATTCAAGATGGTGGCTATGCGTGCTATTGGCATTTGAATACTCATGTTTCCGAAATGCATGAGTGACATTACTTAAGTCTCCAGCCCACACTCCTGCTTTTATTACAATCAATAAAATGACCAACAATGTGTAACTATCATCATACCATAGAGATTTGAATTTTCAAACGAAAACTTTTGAATTGGCGTTGTTTTTATCACCACATGATTTTTCCAGTGAAAGTAATGGCCTAGGCCTACCTTCGTTAAGTAAATCCCTCTTGTCTTCATCTTTTCTACGTGAAAATGGAGTTTCCAATAATCTGCACACTAACTAATTTGCAGGATTCATTATTGCTAATTGTAATTACACTAACAAACAACATAGGCTATTACACACGCAACACGTCGTTATCTAGTATACGAACTGCACGTGCAGCGAGTACAGTACCGGTAACTGTTGTAGTATAAGATTGCTTGGAATGAGAACAATGTCGATGAGCAATTACTGGTGAAAGACGACACACTTGCTGGCTGAATTCGTATCACGGAACTCCTGTTGCCATGGTTACCGCTGACTTCCGTTCCCCCTCCGGCCATACTCCATCACAAATGCAGGGACGTTCTTGTCAGCACAATCCTGACGCATCAGGCAAGTTGAGCAACGCGGCAGTAAATTCGCCACCGCACCAACGTGCCGTGTCGTGCCATTTGAAGGTTGACGTTCATGCCTTAATTGGTAAGATCTAATGCAGTAAAAATCATGTTTAAAAATCCTAATAAATGTCAAAAAATTCATTTCTAAATCATTACTTTTTAGTAAAAAGAAAAAAAAGCAGGTGACGCGGCGATTCAAACGCTTCAATGGAGAACCACCGCCGCTGTAAATCTAGATATTGTTGGTTGTTTGAGCAACTACCGCAAATGTTTATGAAAATGGAGTATTATATAAGAAACTCTAGTTATACAACTTTCAAACCACCGGACTCAAAATTACGAATCACCACCATCTTGAATGCATAAAGCAAAAAATTGATAATTTCATCTAAAATCTTTCATGTTCGAAGCTTGACAAGTAGGTAAGAGTTTCACATTGCAGACGGTATACTTTTACCGCCTTGATACTTTCAAGGAGGCGTCCTTGCGTATATTCAAAACGATAAAATCACTCAATCAGGATGTAACTAAGCAACTGGCACGAAAGTGAGTAAAATAAATCCTATGCAAGAGACATCGCTTGCTCAAGACTATCTGAATACCTAATGTTAAATGCATAAAATATTAAAATCAGCAAACATATGATCGAATTGGACGAAGGGAAGAAAATTTACAAGCACGTAATATTTATAAGACACTTATTGCTCTAAAGTCACATCTTAGTGTAAGTCCCTGGATTATAAATGGTCATTTATTAAATCCCTAATGTAGTGAGTGATTTAAGCTATCAAGTAAACACATAGCTGATTCATTAATTATTTTTAGAATTTCGTCCAAATGAGCACGTCTCATGTCCGTCCGTTTAACACCACCACTTGTATAGTTGATTTCGATTTCGAGCGCACGGGGAAGACGAAGCTACTGTAGCCCACTGTAAGCATGGCAATAGTTCGCATTCGTACGTTAGGCCGCATTGGAATTGTAACATTGCTTCAGGAGGGATTCCGACAAGTGGATGTTGCTACTCGTGTTGGAGTGAGTCAAAGTGATGTCTCGAGAGTGGGGAAAAAGTTCAGGGAGACCCAAACAGTTGCTGATTGACCAAGAACTGGACGCCCCCGCAAAACTAATCGCAGGGAGGAGCGATATATGTTGGTTTCAGCACGTCGTAGTCCCTTTGGTACAGCCACGTCCTTCCGTCAGGATCTTTGAAGGGCCACTGGAGTGAATGTGTCCGGTCAGACAGTGCGCAATCGGCTGCATGAAGATGGGCCGAAACCTCTTCTGAAGCCACAGCATAAGGCAGCTCGTGTAAGAAGAGCAACAACTCATCGGACATGGCAGCAAGAATATTGGAAGCGTACTCTCTTTACGGATGAGGTCTCCATTGGTTTGCACCCATACAGTTGTAGCATTCGAGTGTGGCGACGAGTGGGTGAGGGACTTCACGAGCCCTTCATCCAGGAACTCCACCAACAGCAAGGAGGTTCAGTCATGTCTTGGGGTGGAATCATGTTTGGTCGACGTACGCCTCTAATTCCTATCCACGGTAACATGACTGGTCTGGTGTACAGAGACAAAATCCTTGAACCTGTCGTTACAGGATTCGCTGCCGCAATGGATGCGGGCTTTACAAATAATGCTCGTGCCCATCGAGCTAGGGTGGTCAATCAGTTTCTTCAGATGCATGTCATACAGAGAATGGAGTGGCCTGCCTATTCAGCGGACATGAACTGTATTGAACATGCATGGAAAGAGCTCAAGAGGGCCATTACGCATCGTCCCAATCCTCCAACAAACATTCAGCAGCTGATTGAAGCTGCTGTATAAGAGTGGGATAATCTGCCCCAAACCACGTTGGATTCGTTGGTGCTCAGTATGCCTCGTCATCTACAAGCATGCCTTAGAGCTCGTGAAGGTCATGCACGGTATCGATATGCCCTAACATGAAAAGGGCGTTTATGTGTTCAGTCGCACATTATCACTTTTGTTATTCATTGTGTGTTTCTGTGTCTTTTGTATATTATGTGATTACTGATTACATACACATAGCAAAATAAACACGTCACTAAATCCTAATATGCAAAACGTTTTTGAGTACTGTGTGTTAATTTGACATATCTTGACGTTTTGGGTTACAAACACAGACATATACAGTATATATTTAGTTATTTAATGTATTTAATTAGTTAATTCTTTAATGCACGTATTTAACGTAGTTTTGCTATCAACACGTTTTTGATTATTTTTTGATACTGTTGCAGTCTCTTATACTTTTTACTGTAACCATCGCGACATTTTGTTAAAGAAATATGTCCTCTTGTCTCGTATATGCTTAATTGTTAAAGAATAATGTAACTTATATTTAAGGGTTCATTTCCCGTCATCTATAACATCCAATTCATTACGAGTTAATAATGATTGTTTTCCCTCTGAGTGCTACTCAATTCTTCATGTACTTCCGGTTAACATACGTTTGAAGGGAAGCAGAGCGTGCATTGCCCTCTTAGACTGTGCGCCCCAGTATAAATACGACGTGTCGCGACGTATCGCGCGGATTGTTGGCCAGATGGACGAATGTGTCGCCTCTTGCCTGCCCACAGGGTTCCGCTTCCGTGGAGGAAGTGGCGCCAGCCCCGTCGCGGCGCCGACCAGCCGAGCAACCCGCTACCGGGCGACCGACAAGCGCCTAGAGTCTTTGTGCAGGTGTAAGTCCACACGGATATAATTTTAACAACACAGTAGCATTGAAAACAATTGCAAATTATTGATTAATATTAGATAATAATAAAAATAATAATAATAACTAGTTGAAACCCGTCAAAACATGACGGTCAATGGGAAAACATTTACTGAAGAATTTCCTTATATACATTCTTTGTACGATTATTTTTTGGCTCTATTGACACTTTAAGGGCGTCAAATGATTTGCAAAATACTGCTGGCCATGACTGAAAACTTGATGAGGCAAATTGAGACCTACAGTACACGTTCCAGAGGTTCCCCTTGAGCTTTATTGATTGTGATAAAGTATGCCAAGTGAATTGGAAAAGGCTGCCTCTTAAAAGAAAATGATAGTGTTTTATCGTATGGTGTTAAATCAAGTCGAAGAATTAGACCTCTCTGCCTAATTTTAACTGCACTTATTATGTCCAAATCCAAGCAATATGGTTGCATTTAGGAGCCTTTGAGAAACGTTCAGATTTCTAAGGAGCATAACTATGGGTCAAGCTTTTGAGGTATGTAGAGGCAATTCATTTAATTCCCAGGCGCAAGAACCGTCGCTTATAATTTTGGAATATAACGAAGAAATGCGATGATGTGCAATTCCATACATTGTAGAAAAATATTGACTGTATGCAAGTGGCACAGTAACATTGGCATCAAATGAAACGAAGGACATAGCATTGTTGTACTGCCGATTATTCCTTGAGATATCATCTCCAGTGAAAAATTGTTGCAGCCTGTTTATATTTAGTCAGAGCAATTTTACCATTACAACAGCAATAAACCAAGCGTAGATTTATCGCTGTTTACAATTGTTCGTCAAGGACCCTACACTGTACGGCATAATATCTGGAATTGTTTCTGAAATGGCAGTTTCATATTGGATTTTAAAAGTGGCTTGGTATTTTTCTCCGATTTCCCACTTTTTTGTGGCTAATGTTCTATTTCGTCAAATGGGTTTATTTATAGTAGCATTTCTCCCCAAATTAACGTCATATTCAATAACACTATAGTGGCCTGCATCAACGCAGCCGCCAAATATTAAATGGCAAATAATACTTCCATTGCCAAAATCAACAGCGTGGTTAGACTGATTGTTATACACTCTAAACAAATATTCAATAAACAATAATATTCACTTGTACAATGAAGGTCAGAAACGTCCATTCCCAAGTTGGTTGCTGATGAGAATGCGATGAGACTTCTTCTTCTTCTTCTTCTTCGGCTTTTTCCCAATTAATTGGGGTCGCCGGAGCCAACCAGGCTCATTTTGGTTTTGGCCGGGGATTTAAGGCCGGATGCCCTTCCTGACGCCACGTGATTTTTCAGGTGAAAATTCCACCCCGCTGTCACCGGGATTCGAACCCCGGCCGTCCGGGTGAAAGACGAGCAGCTAAGCCACTGCGCCATCACGCTCCCCGAGAATGCGATGAGACTGATCGCCAATAATAAAATCCTTATAATTATCCCTGCCAGCAACAATTTTTGGAATTTGCTTGCAAACGCAGCTCAGGATGGCGTTCTTCATTTTGAAATTAACAGTACGAAACTGCTCTAAAAAGCAATTTCCATCACCTGTTGTAGGTACAATCCTTTGCATTTCCATTACAGTAAATTATGCAAGGGAGCATAATCACTTCGCCAACTGCTGGAATGAGCATAGACTCACTTCGCCAGCCACCGTAATGGAGAGAGTTTTAGAATTATATGTTCAGTGCTTGTCAAAAATCGTATTAACACTGGGAAGCCCACTCTTAAGGCTACATTCTGAGCTATCGCCCCACATTCCGAGTTAGATCCCTGCTCTGCCGGGAAATTTAATTCTGGTCTGAGGGCTGGAATGGGGCGCACTCTTGAGGCAAAACTAAGAAGAGCAAGGTTCGATTCCCATCTCAATAATCTTGAATGTGATTTTCCGTGGTTTCCCACTTCCACTCCAGGCAAATACCGGGCTAGTTCCTAACTAAAAGCCTCTGTCGTCTACTCCCATTTGCCCACTATAATTGCAAATGCACACATCAATACAGCCACCACAATAACACAGGTTATCAGAGAAAATTTTACACTCACACACCAAAGTAGGCGGGGCTGAGTGATCACGATGTCAATTATCAATACAGACATCAAAATGACACAGGTTATCAGAAAAAATACACTCACAGACCAAAGTAGACGGGGCTGAGTGACCACGATGTCTGAGTTCATCAAATAAATTATTTTCGCCAATTGTCTCTCATGACGAAAGCGATTGTGGCCATTTTTATTTAATAATTTAAAAGTATATGCCGACGTAAATCGTGGAGAATTCCTTACTTTAAGGAAATAATCAGAGTAAAATATGTTTAGACAATGTAATACCAATTGCAAGAAAGAATAATTGGGAAATAACAAGTAGTTCCGTGAAGAGCTAAAGCCTATTTTCATATATCCTACTTATGTTAATTGCCACTATCAACATACAAAATTTCAGTTTGATTGCTGTAATAGATTCGTAGATATTGAGAACCGTGTCAGTAGATTTACTGGCTCATTAAAGATCATCTTCGGGGCAAAATTCTGGCACACTGGCGTCTCTAAAAGTCAGAGAAGTTAAATGGGACGTAAAACCACTAACATAATTATTATCATATTAGGGCATATAAATAGGTCTTTATATTTGCTTGGCAAGGACATTCTCACTCACGCTCTCCGCCAGTGACGGCTCAGTTACCGGCTGCCACGCGCACATATGTACGGCAGAATACAGAGCTTAAAATCAGTATCATACATTTTTACTCACCATGTTTACAGTGATTATGTGTAGTGCTGTGATGCCTTATGTGAAATGTTCGTTACCGGTACTTGAGCGCGTATATCTGCACAATACGTACATAAAGTGCAGGAAATCGTGCGCTAGAACAAGACAAATATGACAATAAAACAACTGGCTAAGAGATTCAAACGTACAGGTTCAGTAAACAATAAAAATAGACGTAAAGGTCGTTAGGCCTATTTCCTTACTGAAGCTAAATTAACCGGAGTAACCGGGAACTTCATAAGGAGATGCTGATTATGTTTAGCAGCGGATGGGGAACATTTTCAGCATCTACTGTAAACATGGTGAGTAACAAGAAGTTCCGTGACGAACTAAAAAGCATACTTCTTTTAAAATTTAAGAATCATGCCAATGATTAATCTATATTATGGATCTATCTAGAATAATGACGAAATTAAGTCGGTAATATCGAAATTTCTAATTAGTTCGAAATACTGTATACCTGGCATAACGTAGCCTAATAGAGAACTACAGTTGGGAGCCCTGGTGACTGAATATATTCTTAGTTCCATCTCTTAAGTTACAGAATACAAAATTTGGTTGAAGTCCAATGGATAGCATGGCGGTTATATGCAGTTAAACATTGGATCTAACAGCGCGTAAAATCATGTTGGCAACATACATGTATTGGTCAGAAATAATCTGAAATAATATGATCTATTGTTGTGTCAATTTTGAATGAAATCCATTAGTTAGTATAGAAGTTACATGCATTTTAAAATTAGACCTATCATCAGGCATGTTGGCAGCACTGGCGTAGGCCTATGTTAGTTACTTCAAATTAATTTAGAATG
Organism: Meconema thalassinum; assembly: GCA_946902985.2. Classification (NCBI taxonomy): domain Eukaryota; kingdom Metazoa; phylum Arthropoda; class Insecta; order Orthoptera; family Tettigoniidae; genus Meconema; species Meconema thalassinum. Next base: position 959,146,337 of record OX336388.2, on the reverse strand, counting down.
CCAGGTACTATACGTGTGCAAAGTTTAGAGCTATTGGCTTGCATACTTTCTGATATATTGATATTAGGGTAACAAAAATAGAGACAGTATTTATTAACAGTTGGCAGCCCTGGTAACTCTTAAGAATCGGCATAGTCATATATCTGTTATGGTACACATAGCACACACAAAATTTGGTTGAAATCCAAATGATAGTATAGAAGTTACATGTATTTAAAGTTGGATCTCTCAGTAGGCTTAGAATCATGTTGGTAGCACTGACGTATATAAGTTACTCCAAATTAATATAGAATGCCAGGTACTATACGTGTGTATAGTTTAGAGCTGTCGGCTTGCATACTTTCTGATATTTGGGTATTTGGATTTAAAAAATTGAGAGCATTTATTAACAGATGGCAGCCCTGGTGGCTCTTAAGAATAAGCTCAGCAATATCTGTTTATGTACACATAGCACATACGAAATTTGGTTGAAATCCAATTGATAGTGAAGAAGTTATATGCATTTAAAGTTTGGACCTATCAGCAGGCTTATAATAATTTTGGCAACAATGCCATGTATGGCCTCCTGGAAATTAAACTGCAATATTATTATCTATACGTGTGCCAATTTTGAAATAGCTCCCATTCATACCTTCCAAGTTATCCAACATGGAGCTCAAATTTCAATTGCGATTTTTCAGCAGTTGGTAGCACTGACATCATTTTCAAATATGGACGTGAGATATTCAAGTATAGATCTTTACTGCTACCAAATTTTGTTTCGATTGCTGCAGCCATTTAGGAGTTGATAGGGGGGACACACACACACAGCCAGACAGACAGACAGAAGGACAGACAGACATACACACATTTGCCCGATCTCATAAGTCTACTTTTTCCTCATTTTTGCAAAATGTGAAAAGTAGGCTAAAAATGCATGATACTGATTGTAAGCAACGTACTCTGCCGTACATATACACGCGCGGCAGCCGGCATCCGAGCCGTCACTGGCGGAGCGCGTGAGCGAGAATGTCCTTGCCAAGCAAATATAAAGACCCTGTACTTGTTTCCTCGCCTAATGTAATTGGACACAAACATTTGTGTTGACCGACTGAAAAGCTTTCTTATTAGAACTGAGAAACACTGAAAAATGGCTTCTATCACTTCAACGTTATTAGTTATTAGATTACGTTTATTCATATTTGGCATATACGGTAAAAAGAATAGAAGCAATGCATAACATTATGTTCATGAACTTATTATTTATAATGTCATTATTTAACTTACTCAGTAATTGACATCTCATTAGGGGTAGATGACCTAAATATTCCGCCCCTTAAAAATAAAAAAATCTGCTCCAACAACATCCATCGCCACCCATCAGGTACTCGCAAGTTCTTATGAATAATAAAGGTGGTACGTATTCCAGGTGGTAACTTTTAGAAGAATGTGCAGGTGTTTGGAAGGTGCATCCGCTACAGATAGCCCCATGTTCTGTGACAACAAAGCTATAATTTGTCGTAATAGCTGTTTGTATTTCTAAAATATATACTTTTCGTCAAAACTCTGGCTAAAGATGTGCCGGAAGTCCTGTCATTTGCTAAATAGTGTGGTTTCCCTTTCTCCTTTCATTATCATCCTTTCTGTCATCCCCTTTCTTTCTTTCTTTCTTTCTTTCTTTCATTCTTTCATTCTTTCTAGTTGTTGTTGATTCACTTAGGGGCGTTGTGCCATCGTGGTCATTTATCCCCGTTTACTTGGATGTGGAAGCGTGATAGTGCAGTGGCGTAGTTGCTTGTCGTTCACACGGGCGGCCGGGGTTCGAACCCCGGTGACAGTGGGGTGGAATTTTCACCTGAAAAAAAAACGTGGCGTCAGGAAGGGCATCCGGCCTTAAATCCCCGGCCAAAACCAAAATGAGCCTGGTTGGCTCCGGTGACCCCAATTAATTGGGAAAAACCGAAGAAAGTTGGATGTGTGGAAAGTTTGCCTGATAATTATGGTGTTTGAAGCCATTTTCAGTGTTGCCTTAGTAAACGAAAGTTTGATGATTTTCAGTCGGTCAACACGATTGTACCCAAAAAATTAAAAATTGAAATTTTGTAGCCTAAGTGTAATGGATCTGCTGATGATCGCTTGACGATCGAAACTGGTCATCCAAGTGTATTTATTAATCTAATGTATTTTTAGCCTATTTTCAATTTTGAAAAAAAAAATAGGCTTATGAGATCACCTTTTGTCCGTGTGTGTGTGCGTGTGTGCGTGTGTGCGTGTGTGTGTGTGTATGTGATTCGTGTGTGTGTGTCCCCCTAATAAAATCTAAACGGCAAGAACGATTTCAATGAAACTCGGAAAGTTCATAGCACTGTTCCCGGCGACCTCGACCGTGCCCTTCAAATTTTGTTACGACTCACCAATCCAACATGGCGACTGTGCGAAATATTTCACCAGCATTCAATATCTCCGAAACTATTACCGATATTACCCTGACATTTTCTATGGTGATAGAGGGAACTACTATAAGTTCACTTATGTGACTTTTGAAAACCTGGTAACTACAAAACCAACATGGAGGCCAAGCGAATTTGCGACTTTTAAATAGACGTTTCTCGCGAGTTGACCAACCAAACGCAATGAAACTTGGTACAGTATATGTTTATATACATTGTAATGCACCGACATCTAACTTCGTTCAATTGTTTACATAATCACAAGATGGCGGATGTGCGAAATATTTCACCGGCATTCTATATCTCTGAAACTATCAGCGGTATCTCCCTAAAAGTTTGTACGGAGATAAAGGGCACTACTGGAAGTCCATCTATAAGATTTTCAAACACCGGTTAACTACAAAACGAACATGGCGGCCAAGCGAATTTGAACATTTCAAATAGACCTTTCTCGCGATTTAATGTTCCAAGCGCACTGAAACCTGGTACAGGAAATATTTATACACAGTGTAATCCACTGGTATCTAATTTAGTTCAATTGTTTACATAACCTCATGATGGCGGCAGTGCGAATTTTAAAATTAAGTTTTTATTTCTTGTGATGTAGTCATGCGATCGAAGTGAAAGTTTGAATAATGAACCTACGCAATAATTTTCCTTTAATGGTACATGACTCTATGGCCTATACATTTAACAATCCAACATGGCGACCATCCGAAATATTTAGACGATACTGAATATCTACGAATCTATTTTAGCAATCAAACTGCATTTTTTTAATGTCCATACGGGCTATGAACTTAAGTTCACCTATAGGACTTTAAATAACCTGGTGATCACAAATCCAACATGGCGGTGACGCGAATTATAAACATTCACATGGACGTTTCTCGCAATTTAACCATCCGCGTGCAGTGAAACTTGGTACAGTAAATCTTTATCCGAATGTTAATCCACTGGCATCTAATTTATTTCAATTGTTTCCATAACCTCAAGATGGCAGTTGTGAAAAAATGTTTAATCTCCTTGTTTTTTCTTGTGTCCTAATTATGCGATTGAAGTTTGAATACTACACGTTCACAATAATCTGCATGTAACAGTACATAACTCTAGGACCTACATATATAAAATCCAACATGGCGACCATCCGAAATATTTAGTCGGTTCTCAATATCTACGAATCTATTACAGCAATCAAACTGAAATTGTGTATGTTGATAGTGGCAATTAACATAAGTAGGATATATGAAAATAGGCTGTATAGTTCTTCACGGAACTACTTGTTTTCTTTTCAGGATTAGGGAATAACCCACCTCATTTGCGTACAATCGTGTTGACCGACTGAAAAACATCATACTTTCGTTTGCCTGATAACCTGTGTTATTGATGTGTCTGTAGTAATGTGTATATTTGTGCAAATGAGGCTTGGGAAGGAATCGGCCATGGCTTTAATTTATGAACATCGTGGCATTTGCCTGGAGTGGAAATGGGAAACGACGGCGGAAAACCACTTCCAAGATGGCTGAGGTAGGAATCTTCTCAGTTTTGTCTCACGAGGCTGAGTGTACCCAGTTACAACCCCTAGACAACAATTAAATTTATTGGAAGAGCCGGATATCGAACTCAGATCTCTAGGGCGAGACAACAATGCCAGCCGGTACACCACGAGGTGGTCATTTGTAATTGAGACTAAGATTGGGGAAGGAGATGGCCTTACAAGGGAAGTATCAGGTAAGACAGGTCGAAACCTATCTTGAAACTGTGTGAACGCAATCGTTGTACTATAAGAGGACAACGTGCGGAAAATCAGCTGCCAGATTGAACTGCAAGGCTCCGAGATCATGTGGCGAATCTCTCAAAGACTATAAATCAATGGGAAGTAGCAAGGACCGTACATTTTGGAATGGACAGCCCTCACCGTCCAATCACTCAAGGCCAGTGGGAAGGAGCAAGCAAATATCACCTTAAAATGACGAAATATGGCTCAAAAAATGACAAAATATGACCTGATAATTACTGATTTAAATATGGCAGTTTTATTAATTATAAATCCAACCGACAATCCCTTCGAAATTAAGTTGTCAACTAAATTCTTTATTCCGATGTTCATATTATTTTTCTGAATATACAGTACATGTTTAAGTGGTTATTTACAGTCGATTTCTGTAAACACTAGTTTCCGTTCAGTAAGTTGATTGCACACCTACAGCTGCCGTTAAATTACCGAAATATGACGTTCTTACCAAAAATGCTCAAAATGTGACCTAATGGTAAAAAATGTTCGAAATATGCATTTATATGACAGTCAGCATATACGCCCCGCCACGCGACTACTCCGAGTGCCACAGGGATGTCCAGTTCCGTGAGCCGTCATGCCTGTGTACCAGGATGTCAGATACGATCTCAGAGCCTTGCAGTTCAATCTGGCAGCTGATTTTCCGAACGTTATCCTCTTATAGTACAACGATTGCGTTCACAAAGTTTCAAGATAGGTTTCGACCTGTCTTACCTGATACTTCCCTTGTTAGTATTAATTTAGGTAGGCCTAGCGATTAGGAGTTAGTAAACCGATTCACTTGAAACACTTGAAATTAGACGAATCAGGAATTTTGTTCCATTCAATGACACTAGATGGTGCAAGAGCTCATATGTATAACCCTTATTATTCCCGTTTTCAACGGAGCCTAGGTTGAATTGAAAGTCTATGTGGCGGGTGTTTTAACGACAGGATGCCCTTCCTGACGCCAATCTCATGAGAGGAGTTTATGAGAGATGAAATGAATTAAGATGAATAAAACTGGGCAAGAATGTGGAAGGAAGCGGCCATGGCCTGTCAGAAGGTGCCGTCCCTGCATTTGTCAGCAGTTAAAAATGAGAAATCACGGAACATCCATTTCAAGAATGGCCAACGGTGTGTTCGAACCCAAGTCTATGGAGGTTTCAGATAGCCCCATGAACTAGTGCTGCACGTTAGCGAGCGTAGCTACCGCTGCGCTACAACTCATATCTCCATAATACAGGGCTGTGTAAATTATTACTAGGGCTCGGAAGACCTGAATATGCAAGCAAATATGACCTTAAAATTACGAAATATGGCTCAAAAATGACAAAATATGACCTGATAATTACTGATTTAAATATAGCAGTTTTTTAAATTATAAATCCAAGCGACAATCCCTTCGAGATTAAGTTGATAACTAAATTCTTTATTCCTATTTTCATATTAATTTTCTGAATATGCAGGGTCTTTCATATAAAGTAAGAACGCCAAGCGACGGTTTTGTTATCCGTTGCTACGGTGGCCTGGCCGAGCTTGTGGTGCGCCGTAGCCCGCTGCTTTAAGCGTGTGTACAATTCTATATGAAATATTGCCTTATAAAAGATGCTGGAAGTGGCGTCCTTCCTGGGTTATAAAGGCATTGTATCTGGTAACCATATTCTGGCTGACGCGAGTGAGTTCTACCTTTGTAATGTTTCTGATCTTTTATTTTAAGTTTCTTGAGCAATGAGCCAGTAGTGTCAAACTTATTTTCAATTACGTGAATCTGTGCTAGTGAAGGTGGCACTTCATCAGGAAATTGCTGAACAAATGCATCACGTACCCACCGAGCCGACACGTACTTAAGATATGTTTTACATACAAAAATACGATGTTGTAATGATAACTGTCTCACCATATTAGGATTTGAGGTTCCGACTGGCGACTAAACACCTGCACGCTTATTACAAGGACAAGTATATACTATGCGCGCGCCTTTAATAGATTAGCAGGGGACCGTGGCCCGCCACAAGCTCGGCCAAGGCCACTGCAGCAGCGGATAACAAAACTGCCGCTCGCCGTTTTTACTTTATATGAAAGACCATGTACAGTACATGTTTAAATGGATATTTACGGTCTATTTCTGTAAACACTAGTTCCCGTTCGGTAAGTTGAGGATGATTTTACAACTACAGCTGCCGTAAAATTACCGAAATATGACGTTCTTACAAAAAAATGCTTAAAATATGACCCAATGGTAAAAAATGTTCGAAATATGCATTTATATGACAAATAAAAATCACTGTATTGTGACGATAATCACTTGATTTGCACCAGAAACCAATCGGACATGAAAATAGAGCCAAAGAAAACAATATTATTTTTCCTAAACTACAGAGCCCTAATTATTTTACACTCTAATAAAGAATTTAAATGTCACAATTTCTTATTGAAAATCCTTTTATTTTAATGTTTTCTCCTCAATGGAGTTACAACATTTCCCAGAAGGAATTGTATCTTTAAACTATCAGAATTGGGGATTCCGAGGGACTCGTGAGCTGGGTCCGTTATGGTTTTTTTCATTGACTTCGGCATGTACCCAGATGACTTCAATCCATGGTCCATGAACCTTCGATTTGTTCATGAGCAGCTCATCAGTAAATAAAAAGGATTTTGTGTCTCTCTGCTCTAAATTAACATGAAAACTGGAATGAAATAGTCAAAACAAAACGTGTGACATTCTGCATTGGCAGTTTAAATTTTAGCAGAAATAATAAAAATAATTATACTGCCAGTTTCTTGATCAATTATAGGTTAGCGGTCAGTATAATAACCACCTACCAAAAGGACAATTTATATTGTAAGAGATGCAGATGGTTGAATCTCTCACTCATATTTCAACTAATTCTTGTAGAAGTGTTAATGTTTCTGTAAACCAAATATTATTAGTTTGTCTCCTTGACCTAGGGTGCTAGTTAAATGGTTTATTAAAAACAATATAAATAAAAAGTAAAACATAAACAAGATGTTCAGTAAAGAACATATAGCCTACTTTCTCCTAAATGCATGGGTATTGTTATAACTCTTTATCCTTTTCAAGGAGTTAATTGAATGTTGGTTGTAGTAGCTTGTTGAAATACAACGTGCTATACGGATATTAAACATGAATATGAGGTGCCCTTTGCTAGTGCTACATCTGTACAAAATTTCATTCAATTCGGTTTCACCGTGTTTGAATTGATATGGGGAATCGATTTGCACACATACATGGCCGCTATCTGCAAACTAATGAACTGAAGACCTTGTAGTTCAGTCAAAAGATGCTGCCCACAAAAAGGTATGTTGTTGCAAAATTTAGTAGAGATCAAATGATTAGGTTGGTCGTAATTTGATTTAAGCTTTTAATATTTGGGTGGCCACCATTACGTTTCCGTCAAATTGGTGGCGATATACAACATGACACTGAGGTGTCCTTTGCTAGTGCTACCTCTGTACCTGATTTCGTTCAATTCGGGTTTCTCGTGTTTGAATTGATATGGGGAATCTATTTGCACACATACATGGCCGCCATACGCAAACTATTGGACTGATGACCTTGTAGCTCGGTCAAAGAACGCTTCTCACATAAAGGTATGTTCTTACAAAATTTGGTAGATATTTGATGATTAGGTTGGTCGTAATTTGATTCAAGATTTTTACATTTGGGTGTCCACCATTACGATTCCGTCAAGATGACGGCGATATAAAACATGCTAGTGCTATATCTGTAACAAATTTCGTTCAATTCAGTTTCACCGTGTGTGAAAAGATAGGCGGAATCGATTTGCACACTTACATGGCCGCCATCCATAAATGATTGGGCTGATGACCTTGCAGTTTGGTCAAAGGATTCTTTATACATAATGTTGCAAAATTTGGTAGAGATCAGATGATTATGTTGGACGAAATTTGATTCTAGCTTTTAACATTTGGGTGGCCGCCATTACGTTTTAGTCAAGATGGCGGTGATATAAAACATAACACTGTAGTGCCCATTGCTAGTGCTACCTCTGTACCAAATTTTGTTCAATTCGGTTTCACCGTATTTGAATTTATAGGGGGAATTGATTTGCACACATTCATGGCCGCCATCAGCAAACTATTGGGCTGAGGACCTTGTAGTTTAGTCAAAAGACTCTCGCCATACAAATATATGTTGTTGCAAAATTTGGTAGAGATCGAATGATTAGATTAGACGTAATTTGATTTAAGCTTTGCACATTTGGGTGGCCACCATTACGTTTCCGTCAAGATGGCGGCGATATGAAACATGGCACTGAGGTGCCCTTGACTAGTTCTACCTCTGTACCAAATTTCATTGAATTCGGTTTCACCGTGTTCGAATTGATACGGGGGACAGAAATTCAGAGTACACACACTTACACACACACACACACACACACAGACTCACACACTCACACACAGACAGACACACATTTTTTCGCCCTGTGTATATCTCATAAGTCTCCTTTCATTTTTTGCAAAAATCGAAAGTAGGCTAAAAATTGTACCGGTATAAAAATAATGCACTTTTTATTAGCCTACTTTCGATTTTTGCAAAAAATGAAAGTAGACTTATGAGATCACTACAGGGCGAAAAAAAAGTGTGTCTGTCTGTGTGTGTGTGTGTATGTGTGTGAGTCTGTGTGTGTGTGTGTGTGTGTGAGTGAGTGAGTGTGTGTACTCTGAATGTCTGCCCCCCCTATCAATTCAAACACGGTGAGCGCAAATTGAACGAAACTTGGTACAAAGGTAGCACTAGCAAAGGACACCTCAGTGTCATGTTTTATATCGCCGCCATCTTGACGGAAACGTAATGGCGGCCACACAAATGTTCAAAGCTTAAATCAAATTACGACTAACCTAATCATCCGATCTCTACCAAATTTTGCAACAACATACCTTTATGGAGGAAGCATCCTTTGACAAATCTAATAGGTCATTAGCCTAATAGTTTGCGGATGGCGGCCATCTTTGTGTCAAAATCGATTACCCCTATTAATTCGAACACAGTGAAACCGAATGGAATGAAATTTGGTACAGAGGTAGCAGTAGCAACGGGCACCTCAGTGTCATGTTTTATATCGCCGCCATCTTGACGGAAACGTAATGGCGGCCACACAAATATTCATAGCTTAAATCAAATTACGATTAACCTAATCATCCGATCTCTACCAAATTTTGCATCAACATACCATTATGGAGGGAGCATCCTTTGACCAATCTAATAGGTCATTAGCCTAATATTTTGCGGATGGGGGCCATCTTTGTGTGAAAATCGATTCCCCATATTAATTCGAACACGATGAAACCGAATGGAACGAAATTTGATACAGAGGTAGCACTAGAAAAGGCCACCTCAGTGTCATGTTTTATATCACCGTCATCTTGACGGAAACGTAATCGCGGCCACCCAAATGTTAAAGGCTAAAATGTAATTACGACCAACCTAATAATCTAGTCTCTACCAAATTTTGCAACAACAAATCTTTATGTGGGAATCATATTCTGACCAAACTGCTAGATCATCAGCCCAATAGTTTGCAGATGGTGGCCAAGTATGTGTGCAAATCGATTCCCCCTATCAATTCAAACACGGTGAAACCGAATTGAACGAAATTTGGTACAGAGGTAGCACTAGCAAAAGGCACCTCAGTGTCATGTTTTATATCGCCGCCATCTTGACGGAAACGGAATGACGGCCACCCAAATGTTAAAAGCTTAAATCAAATTTCGACCATCCTAATAATTTGATCTCCACCGGATTTTGCAACAACATGCCTTTTTGTGGAAAGCATCTTATGACTGACTACAAGGTCATCAGCCCAATAGTTTGCAAATAGCGGCCATGTATGTGTGCAAATCCATTCCCCAGATCAATTCAAACACGGTGAAACCGAATTGAATGTTGTTTTTTTACAGAAGTAGCACTAGCAAAGGGCACCTCATATTCATGTTTAATATCAGTATAGCACGTTGCATTTCAACAAGCTACTACAACCAACATTCAATTATACTCCTTGAAAAGGACAAAGAGTTATAACAATACCCATGCTTTTAGGAGAAAGTAGGCTATATGTTCTTTACTGAACATCTTGTTTTTATTATCCTAGTTGTCTCTACTTTTTTAATGTTAACTGTTTACTATTTTTAATTGTTTAATAATGCTTAATATGCATCTAAATTTTGAAAATAAATAAGCTTATAAAAATGAAATTTCTAGTAATTTATCTAACTTAATTGCAAAATTATAAATGTAATTATGAGCATTAAAATGTTAACGAAAACAAAAATTAAAATTTAATAATAATTAGACTAAAATAATTAAATGTAAATAAATACAAATACAGTATATTTACTACTGTACTATTTGCTCTATAAAGGGGTTAAAAGAAAATAGAGTTAAGGCTATTGGGTAACTATTATATACACTGCCGGCAAAGAAAGAAACCCTAACACTTCGGAAATTGTAAGTTGTCGTCGAAAAGTGTTTCATAATTACGTTCACTATCATGGTTTTCATTTACTATAATCCCCACGGTAAAGGATCATATTTTGTTCATTTGGGAACAAGAATATGAAAATGAATGGTTCATAAAAGGATTCCCTCACTTAGAGTTGGATTTGGAATTTTATGGCGGTATCTGCGGTGTAAGGCAAGGCTGCAACTTATCATCCATACTTTTCAATCTTTGCATTGAACAACCAATGAAGGAAATTTGAGACAAATTTTAAGTGGGAGTGAAGATTCAAGGAGAAATAATTTCACCTGTGAGATTTACCGATGACATCGTCATCTTGGCCGACACGCCTGAAGATTTGAATGAGTTTTTGAATGGTATGGACTCCGTCTTGAGGAAAGAATTCATGATGAAAATTAATAAATGTAAAACAAATACAGTATATTGGAATGCAGCCGAAAACAAATCAGAAACCTCTATGGACATCAAATTGGCAGGTGCAGTAGGAGACTTCTGTTACTTAGGAAGCAAAATAATCAGTGATGGACGACGCAATGAGGATATAAAAAGTATGTTGGCTCAGGCAAGGAAAGCATTTCTACAAAAAAGGAATCAGTTGATATCGAATATAGATTTAGGTATTAGGAAGTAATTTTTGAAAGCCATTATCTGCAGCGTGATGCTGTAAGTAAGTGAAACTTGGACTATTGGTGCAGCAGAAAAGAGGAGAATTGAAGCGTTTGAAATGTCGTGTTACAGGAGAATGATGAAGATCAGATGGGTAGATAGGGTTACAAACGAAAAGGTGGGAGAGGAGAGATGTTTCTGGTGACTGCTAATGAAGAGAAGAGATAGGTTGGTAGGAGACATATAAGACACCCAGGAATAGCAAGCTTAGTTATGGAAGGAAGGGTCATGGACCAAGGGGTGGACCAAGGTTAGAATATGTTAAACAGATTGCCTCAGATGTAGGGTGTGGTAGCTATGTAGAGATGAAACGATTAGCTCAGGACAAGGAGGCTTGGAAAGCTTCATCAAACCAGTCAAAAGACTTAAGACTCAAACAACAACATCTGCATTATCTTTACATCTTCGTGCTTCCGCTATTATTGGGATGTGAGAATTGCGGGTCGTTGTGACATTGCACTTATCTAATGAGTTGTATTTCCTAGAGCAGCGGTTCCCAACCCGACTCGCGAACCCCTTCTACCGTACAACGATCTGAGTTGCGTTAACCACTGACTTTTAAAACTGTTCCGTAGTGGGGTCTCGGTACTGTTGTTAGTATTGCTAGAACACAAAGAAGCTGGCAGACTAAATTGCCATTGTAGCTAAATCAAATGCATTCTTAACGTTGTTACATAATGTAAATCAGGCATTCGCGATAAATATCCATTTATTGTGGAAATAATGTGATAATGTTACGCATATGTAACGAGGGGCATTACAGTGTTAATTTAATTTTAAAATAATAATAATAATAATAATGATAATAAATGAGCCTTCATGGCTTAGGTGGCAGAGCGCCTGCCTCACACCGCTGGGTCCATGGTTCAAATCCCCGTCACTCCATGTGAGATCTGTGCTGGACAAAGCGGAGGCAGACAGGTCTCTCTTCGGGTATTCCGGTTTTCCCTGTCACAATTTCATTCCAGCAACACTCTCCACTATCTTCTATTTCATTTCATCTGTCATTCATTCAATCATTGCCCAGGGGAGTGGGACAGGCGTCGGCAGCCGGCACAGTTCATATCCTAGCCGCTAGATGGGAGCTTCATTCATTCCATTACCTGACCCAGTCGGTCGACTGGAAGCAGGCTGTGGTTTTTCATTTTCATTTTCAATAATAATAATAATAATAATAATAATAATAAAATGACAATGCCACAGAAATTAAGGAAACTAATAGGGCTAACCTCGAAACCCGCCATAATGGAAAAGTGTTTGGCGAACCCTTGCAATATTTTACGAACTCCCTGGGAGTTCGCGAACCTCAGGTGGGAAAGCATGCCCTAGAGCATCGGAAAGTTTGGTTGCAGTATACTGTAGATGCATTTAAGCGCTGCAGATTCTGCAAGAGCTGTTGCATTAGTTGACGATGGACGCAGTTCCTGAAAATTACCAATAATCAAAGAACTGAAAGAAGTGAAAAATAATCTTTCATGAAGTTGCAGTTCATCTTCCTTGCATTTAAGTTTCAAAATATTGCAAGTACAAATAATTTTGTGTTTATTCTTTTATTTAATATTTTTAATTCGCTTATCCTCCCAGCTTGGCTTTACCCTCGGACTCGGCGACGGATCATTCATCTACCGTCGCAAGGACGGTGTTTGGGAACTGGACACCCTTTGTCAGCATAAACAACTGGGGATGGTGACAGGCCGATCGCTCAGGCGACCGCTAACTTGGGTCTAATTAAGGAAGGGTCAGGTAAGGGATTTTGGAAGGAAGTCGGCCATGGACCTATTGAATGTAACCATCTCGGCATTTGCCTGGTGGTGAAATGGGAAACCACGAAGACAATTTTCAGGACGGACGAGGAGAAATTCAAACCCACGCTCTCCCGATACCAGCGAGTGGTTATCGTGTCGGACTTCTAACCCCCAAGCTAGCAGGTTCGCTCCTGGCCGTGGTAAGTGTTTTTTTGATGGACGACAAAAATCACGGTATGCATGTCATACGTTGTTGGCATGTTAATGAACCCATTTGAATTAAGTAGGCCGTGTTCATAATGGAAAAATTAATCTCGAGATTTTCCGCCAACACAAAAGAAGTTCCTCCTTCCTCTACTAGAAAGCGCTTTATCAAGGGGCTTAAATATCTAACCTCCTTGACTTTCATAGCGTTCCAAGGAACTACTAAATTCGACAAGCAATCTGCCCTCTGGGCGCAAATAACAAAGCTTGCACCCGGCATCCGAGGCCATACGATATTATCATTACAGCGCTCTCGGCCACCGTGGCGGGTGGACCTAACTCATTCTTTCCAAAACCACCTTAGGTATTATTTAGGAGCAGGAAATAACTTTCCATACAATAAAATTATTTTAAAAAAAAAATCTTGCCCTGCACCCAACGATCGATGATATTTGCAATAATTGAATATTGTATGGTGCGTAGTATCAATAAATGACGATGATGATAATTGTTGTTTTAAGGGGCCTAACATCTAGGTTATCGACCCCAAATGGTCTGGGTGATAGCCAAAATGACAATGAAATGGAAACCATAACGAAAATTAAGCTGGACTGAAAATACTTACAAAATGGAACTCAGATTGAAAGGACTCACAAAATGTAGAGTGGAAATACTTACAAAAGGTACCGGTGATTTAGAAGGAAAATAATCACAAAAGGAATTTAGATTGAAAGATATGCACAAAATGTAGTTTACGTTTAAAATACTTACAAAATGCAATATAAATTCGAAATACTCAACAAAATGCAATTGAAATTCAAAATACTTACAAAATGCAATTGAAATTAAAAATACTAATACTTACAAAATGTAATTTACATTCAGAATACTCACGATATGTGGAAGCTCGCGATTCAAAATACTGTACTTACAAAATGCAATTTAGATTGAAAATACTTACAAAATGCGGTTGAGATTTAAAATACTCATCAAATATAATTTAGAGACAATGGGAGCCAATTCATAAAAAGGGGCGGGAATCTTAAAGAGAAAAGGAACTATAAAGAAAAAGAAGGCTGATCTCTAGAAGAATGAGGGATCAGGAAAGATGAGAGAAGGACCAATTAAGGCGGGAAAAGAAGAGACCCCCTAGGCCTCGGATACCTTAATATCGTCGGGGCGGAAGAGAACAAGAGTTGCCCAAGAGAGGTCGACAGGAAAGAAGACGGAGAGGAGCCCGGCGCAAGTAAGTGGAAGCAATGCCGGACTCAACTGGGGTCCCGTGGTCGCCAAACCACGTCCCACGTGATGTGAGAACCTGGGGGGGGATCAATAAATATACCTTAGTAGATCGGAGAGAGTTCTGAGGTAAATTAATATCCATCAATCAATCACCTCACACAGAAGGAATAAAATTGGTCGGAACGGAGTCCTACTGATTACGTCATTGTGAATGCCATACGTCAGCGAGGCTGGGTAAATGAGGCCGGTATTACCGGCTGAAAGCTCACAATGTCTCCCACAGCTGTGCTCCAGACGCTAGCCGGCGCCGGGCGCCGCTCTTGGCGACGCTACATTCTTCCCGACAGACGCCCACATTCTCCTTTCATCTCGACCAGCTGTCAGGAGTCGTACAGCATTATCCACAGTCCCAGCCAAGATCGCGTTATTAGGCATTAGCCACTCACCTCACATTTATATCTTTCGTCCTTTCTCTTTGAGACTGGTAATTGGTTAGCAGGCACACAGGGCGTCCCAACATTCGTTTTACAAAACCAATGATTGTCATCCTCTACTTTTGCCGAACAGCAGGGGGCAGAAACTTGTAATTATAGAGATACAAGATAGAGAGGCTCGGAAACTGTTGGAGATAGGTAAGATTAAAATAGGATGGTTATACTGAGTACGAAGACGAACCGTTGTGGCTCGATGCTTTCGATGTCTATCTTATGGATATTATGCACGAACTGCAAAGGCGCGGACAGAAGTAAGCTTTGCTTTAGGTGCGGAGAAGCTGGGCATAAAGCAGTACGCTGAAAAGTAAATCCACGATGCATACTTTGTACACACAAGGATGTTAAAGATGCGAAACGAATCCATGTTTTTGGCTCAGGCGAGTGCATCGTGTTTCGTGAAGCTCTTGAAAAGGCCAAACATAGTGGAAAATGATGCAGATTGTAAATATGCACAGGAGTCAAACTGCCAATGTCCTATTGGCACAGATGACCTACGAGATTGCAGCAGACATCCTTATTCTCAGCGAACAGTAGACTCTATCAGGACAGAGATCACTCAGGTTGGTGAAGAAGAAGCATAAGAGGCTTCAAGTACGACGCCGCCCTGAAGTAATGCGAGAGCGGTTCCGGGGCGGTCACAAGTCGTCAGAGAAGCGTATGTGGTTTTTAGCCGGTAATAATAAAGCAATGGCAAACTACCTCACTCCTCTTCTTGCTTAGAACGCCTCAATATAGAGCTGCCTTGGGTTTTTGTGGGTATCTACTCACATAACGTAACGGCGGTGCTTTTGAGGATCCAACCAGCCTTCGGGCTGACTACCTAACAGACAGACAATCCCACACTATTGTGGACTTCAGACTCCCACAAGCGTCTCAGGCAAGAATTTCCTCATTACCTTAAAAAAAACTCTACTTTTCACATTTTTCAAAACTGATCAAAAAGCAGATTTTTGAGACCAATCCAGGCAAATGTGTATGTGTCTGTCCTTCTGTCTTTGTGTGTCCCCTCTATCAACTCCCAATCGGCTGCCAACAGTAATTGATAAATGCTCTATAAAATTTTAAACCCTAGTCTCAGTAGATCAGAAAGTATGCAGGTATTTTCGATTATTTCCTACCGCAGTAATTGCTGATATTAAACAGACGAACCGACAGATTCTAAGTAACATGATCTTCAGAGTCCATGATGAACTCACCAAACCAATCAAAATCTTTCGCTTAAAAACTGTCACCTATGGCCTTAAGTTATCAGCTTTCCAAGCTATTCGCTCTTTAAAACAATTAGCAGATCAAGTTGGTTCATTGTTTCATCCCAAGGCCTCTGAAGTCTTAAAACAATCTTTTTATGTGCATGATTTTCTTCACTCGTTTATAAACATATCTGATACTCTCCAAGTTTCTTAAGACTTGAAAGCTTTGCTTAAAGGATGTGGGTTTCCAATCCACAGATGGAATACCAACTCGGACGAATTTTTGTCTTGCTCTTCGAACACCAAGCCTGTTGATATCGCAGTTGAGCTTTTTCAAAATGAGGGCACTACCAAAGTTTTAGGGGTTCATTGGTGACCTAGAGATTTTCTTCAACCAAGTCCATTATTCTGGTAAACATACTCAAACAAAAAGACAGACTCTCTCTGAAATAACGAAAATCTTTAATCCTCTTCAATTTCTAGCTCGTGTTATAATTACCGCCAAAATCTTTATCCAAGGACTTTGGTCTTTGAAATCTGACTGAAATGATGCTGAAATGATGACAAATGATCATCTACAATAATTAATTTCTTACTGATTTTAACTAGGTGCCTCTCTCTGTCCCAAATAAGACACTTATATTGCCACCTGTTTCGACCAGATTTTTGTTGTTGATAATTCATTTGAGGGGCTCAGGATATCATGCTCATCAGCCCCGTATAGTTGGGTGTGTGTGGGAGCTGTATGATAACCTGTACTGTTGTAATAATTGTAGTAGTGTGCGTAACTGTATCAGAGACAGGGTGGGGTAGGTACCCCAAGACTTGAAGTAAGGTATCCTGGAATTTGACTGGAGGAAGTGTGGAAAAAAAACGGGAAAAACCACACTCAGGATAGACGATGACAGCACCGGGATTCGAACCTACCATATCCGGACTTGATGCAGATGCCCACGTGGCCGTGGTGCACGATTTAACCAAGCACGAGTACGCCGCGGGACTCTACCGGATCTATTACCATTCTGCTACCAAAGATGAAAGGAATATTGCTCATAATTATAGAGGAAACAAGATGTTCGGGAAAGAACATATAGCCTACTTTCTCCGAAATGTATGGGTATAGTTATAACTCTCTGTCCTTATCATCTCCTAATTTCTTCCTATTTGAAGTGCAAATTGGCACACAGGATTTGAACAGTGGCGTTCAAACCATAGTTTATAATTTACCCCAGCATTTTGCAATTTCATCAGCAAACACTCCAAACACCGACTACTTACAATAATTGAAACTTCGTTGCTCTAATAAGGCCCATCTACAATGCGCAGTCGGCAGTCCGTAGTTGGTAGTCCTCGGTCGGCAGTCGCGATCGACTCCGTGTATACTATAGGCACCATACACAACATGAAGTTGCAGTTGGTAGCTGGCAGTTGGCAGTCGAGAATTTTATCCTTGACTGCCAACTACCCGACTGCAGCAATGTAATAGCCAATCAGAGCAGATCAGAAACTGACGTCACGTTGTTGTTCTGTGTCGTGTACGAATGATATAGAACTAAGTGAAGTAACTTCGCAACCCGTTAATTTATAGGCTAATCTTAAATACACGGTATAACAAAATAATCCATCTCCAAATCATCCATATTGCAAGTTTTGAGATTATCAACAACGCCTCTGTGCACAAGGAATAAACGAATGTTACTGTATTATTACTCCTAGCAGTCGTTAAGACTGGGTTCACTAACTGGCCGGTATAGAGCGCTGCTCGAATCTATAGTTTCTGCATAGTACAACTGAAGGCTGGAAGATGTCACTCCAGTGGAGAATGTCGTTTTTTTTAATAAATAATTTCCATTGCAAAAAGCACCATATAAAGCTTTATTTTATAACGTCTCAGTACTCAAGAAACAATAAATATAAAAACTAGTCGTGATATCTAGTTGTGAAATATCGAACAATATAATCCTAACAGAGCGAGTGCATTCTAGCGGCCAGAAGAAGAAACTTTTCAATAAAATCTGTTACCTTTTTGTCAGCTAGATGTCTCGATTAAATCTGCTGGCGAATTATGTTTTAATTAAGTATATGTTTTGCACCGTAATATGCACAATATAACGCTTAATTTTAAACGTCTGAGTCATTACAAAGCAACAAATATGTAAAATGTCAAGCAAAAAACATATCTCTGATGGGGTTTGAACCATAGACATATGAATGACAGACTAACGCTTTACCACGGAGCCATTTGTGCCAACGAACATTGATCTATATAAAATGACTTACATAGAACTTGTTAGCAAATAATGATTTATACTAAACGATTTCATCACTGAAGTATATTATTTATATATAAAGCATTTCATACAAAGTTTATTTATTTTGTTTCAGTACGCTATATTGCATGCAATACTCAAATTAGTGAAATATAAGTCAGGCACAAGATATCCGCTGCCATCTTGTCTTATTAATGAATCAGCTGAGCTTTTTAAAATCACGTCTGCACTATAGTATTACAAAATAAACTTTTAATTTCGTACGTGCCTCTTCCTTTAGAACAGTTAAAACGATTCTCGGCTCGATAATCGGAACTGGTGGGTCCCATGATATGGATTATAAAGTTTGCATAATTCGCACGGCCGCCATCCTGAAATGGTATGGCGGACGACCTTGTAGTTTGGTCACAAGACGCATCCTATACGAAGGTATGTTGTTACCAAATTTGGTAGAGATTGGATGATTTGGTTAGTCGTTATTTGATTTTACGTTTTGAACGTTTGAGTGGCCGCCATTCAGTTTTAGTAAAGATGGCAGCGATATAAAACATGACACTGAGGTGTCCTTTGCTAGTGCTACCTTTGTACCAAATTTCGTTCAATTCGCATTCACCGTGTTCGAATTGATAGGGGGGGACAGACATTCAGAGTACACACACTCACACACACACACACAGACTCACACACACACATACACACACACAGACAGACACACTTTTTTCGCCCTGTGTTGATCTCATAAGTCTACTTTCATTTTTTGAAAAAATCGAAAGTAGGCTAAAAACCGGATATTTGTGAATCTCGGATATAGGCTACTTCCTACTCCCGTTAAACTGCGGCTTCGGTGGCGTAGTCGGTAGCATGCTGAGCTTCTATGCCCAAGATAGCGGGTTCAAACCCGGCCGAAGCCGTCGGATTTTTTAAGAGCGTTAAAAATCCCTCAGTCACGGCCGACTGAATGCGCTCATACCGGCCTAGACAATGATACCTTTTTCATGAAATCTTGTTAGTTACTCAACTGCTCACACAGCGCTGTTCACCAAGCATTGCACGACTAAGACTTCTTTCTACTTAGTGTATAACAAAGTCCCCGATTCTTGGATATCACGGGTAATCTCGAGAACCACTGGATGGATTTTGATGCGGCTTTCACCATTCTGTACAGGTAATATCGAGGAAGATTTCTGTAGAAAATAATTTATTTATGATCAAAGGGAGCCAAGCAGTAACGATTTTAGATTTCAGTGAATAGGTCGAAGAAAGAACTTGACGTCCGTGCGCTTTTTAAGCTTACGCTGGACAAACCGTTAAAAATATCAATATACTATGAGTGTAAGAATTGTTCAGCATGAAAAATTGTACAAAAAAGTCCGCGTGAGCATATCTCTATCTTCGATACATCGCCCACTATAAGTGTTTTTAGTTTGGACGGGAGGGGATTTGGCTTGCACCTCGCCATTCTTAAATTACGTCTGACAGGAATTCCTTGCACATTCATAACTTTTCCCGGGCGAAGCCGGGGCGGGTTGCTAGTGACACTATTATATTATCATTATAATTCCCACAATATCAAAATGCAAATTATAACACAAAATAAAATAGCGTGCTAATAAATCTAAGAGAAATTAGACATACCTTGTACACAGTTGAATTCGATCAGAATCACTCGGTTTTCATTAAAGTTTATGCATTTTTCTGCTGAACGGTTTGGAAGTTCGGCAACAGGAAACTAGGACTGTTAATTACTTAAAATATTCATTTTTGTATTTTTGTACTATTTGTGTTCATGATTTCATTACATTGTCAGAATTACCGACAGTAGTGGCTACGCTGGCTAAAGCGCAGCGTTAGGCCATGGGGCCAAGCACTCTGCTGACTCTGTAGACGCGTGTGTTCGAGCCCCACCGTCGGTCGTCCTTGAAATGATTTTCCGTGGTTTCCCATTTTTCAACACCAGGCAAATGCTGGGACGGTACCTTCTAACAGGCCACGGCCGCTTCCTTCCACATCCTTGCCCAGTTTCATTCATCTTCATCCATTCCATCTCTCATCCTGACGCGCAGGTCGCCCACGGGCGTCGACTAGAAAGACCTGCACTCGGCCTCTCAGGAGGCCACACGAAAAAAATGTCAGAATTAATGCTTTAATTAGTAGGGTATACTATTCAGTGTACCTATTATAAATAAAATCCGTGAGGTTTCTCACCTCCCCATATTACGAAACCCGGTTGCCTATTACGGGGAAAGTGCACTTTTAAAGTTAACAATAATATCAGAGGGTATTACAACATCAAACGTGCCCATATTTGTAATATACATAGTATATCGCCTGAGGTTTACATTGGTGAGAAAACCAAAATTATTCCGTTCCTTCTTATGTCTAATGTGAGCCCTATAAAAAAACTCCCCATATTTGGCGACTTTCCTCTACCCATTTTTAGAAGATACCTTATGCACTGGACAGCTGAATCCGTGATTAATTGTATAGGTAGCTTCGTAAGTCTCAGAACTCAGGAAGTCCTTTCTAGCAGCGTTACTAGCAGCTTTCAAAGTTTCAAGGTAAGAATGAAAATATTCCTCTAGCCAGTTTAGGCGACTGACATTTAATGAGAAAAAATGCCCTTTATCTGGATTTCTAGACTGAATATGATGGTATGTGATGCTTACGTCATGCATAGCGAACCATTTATTAACGTTTTTCAAAAAAAAATGGTTGCTTCTGCGTCCATGAATGTGTACGCTTCCGGGTGCATGCCTATATTTTCTTTCAGTGTACTAATGGCACCAATAACTTCTGACGAGAACACTTCCTTGGCACGCCGAACATTCATTTTTTCAAATTTAGTGGGTTCGATGTGTTTTTTAGTGAGGTGCCTGACCGGTTTGACGATCTTACCCTTTTGCATTGTGTATAGTAATGACAAGTATTTCCCTGAAATTATTCCAGTACCATCAGTCATCTCTCGTTACAGAAACTGCGTTCTAATGTTGTTGTTTTTAGAATGTGTCAATGATCAAAACTAGGGAATACATTCCTAGACTCGTCGTATGGGTGATTGACCATTGGTTGCAAATTCCCTCCCCCTAAATGCCTCATCATTGTAGTGTTAGTTTTGTGATTATCAGAGACAGTTATTATAATTATGAAACCGCATTGTTCAACCTCGAGAATAACGTCCAGCAGGAGTTTATGTAAGTCCCGTCCTGACAGCTGCTTCGTGAAAAAGAAGGCACACGGTATCTGATAATTTGTCGAAAGATCTCTTAGCACAAAACACAACACACGATTAGCTGCTACTTGTTCCCGGCTGTAATTTTGATCCTCTCTTTCCTTTTAATGAGACGGTGCTGGAGTAGTGTCCTTGTACCCGAAGAAGGTGCAAGGTATGTCTAATTTCTCTTAGATTTATTAGCACGCTATTTTATTTTGTGATATAATTTTAATTTTGATAATGCGGAAATTATAATGATAATAATTATATAGTGTCACTAGCAACCTGCCCCGGCTTCGCCCGGGAACAGTTATGAATGTGCAAGGAATTCCTGTCAGACGTAATTTAAGAATGGCGAGGTGCAAGCCAAATGCCCCTCCCGTCCAAACTAAAAACACTTATAGTGGGCGATGTATCGAAGATAGAGATATGCTCTCGGGGACTTTTTTGTAGAATTTCTCACGCTGAACAATTCTTACACTCATAATATAATGATATTTTTAACGGTTCGTCCAGCGTAAGCTTAAAAAGCGCACGGACGCCAGGCTATTTTTTCGACCTTTTCACTGAAATCGTTACTGCTTGGCTCCCTTTGGTCATAAATAAATTATTTTCTACACAAATCTTCCTCGAGATCACCTTTACAGAATGGTGAAAGCAGCATCAAAATCCATCCAGTGGTTCTTGAGATTACACATTTAATATACGTACTGTACAGCTGATTCCTTATCGCGCCTATAATTGGAGAGGAGTGCGCTCTACCGGCAACGAGTAGAAACTTTCCAATTACATGTTATACATGGGTTCTGACTGGGAATGTCAAGGCCGGTATAGAGCGCAGCTCGTATTCAGTCGGCCGTGCCTCAGTATGCCTTCCTTCGGAGGGGAAGTAAAGCCGGCGGTCCCATGTCATAGATTTATAGCATGTTAAAGATCCTTCCACTAATTGCACCTGTGTGAAGCTAAATTGGATAGGTTAAGAATGTAAACAACGCTCTTAGGTTTCTATGTTCGTTGCCAAGAGCCGACTGCGGTGGCGTCTAGTAGCTCAGTTCTGAACTTGGCCTAGTAGTCGTTGCGCTTGGCGGCAAAAGTAGGAACTATTTGAAAAATTCTTAGTTGCAGTACTTAAATTAACAAACAGATAACACACACTAATACAGTCATCACAATTAACACCGGTTATCAGACAGATTCTACACACACCCAAAGTACACGGGGCTACATGACCGCGTTGTCGCAGCCCCTAAACTTAAGAACCAACCAACCAATCCCATTAAACTCCGCAATTCCTTGAGATTTCAATCTCACGTATACCACTGTTGTTCTCACTCCCTCTATCAATATCTAAACACATAGCCTACGTGTCTTCTTGAGCACGGTGCATTGAGATCAAGTTTACCACGAGACCGATGCAAATGTTAAGAAAGATTTTTCTGTTGAAAAGCTCTTCAACAGTCTCTTCAAAACTTTCGAACAAGCAAATGTTCCACTTGAGAATGTTATTGGTTTTGGAGCAGTTGACTGTTAGGCTATGTGGGTCCACAATTCTATGACGGGCAGATTCTGAAACTCGTCTGGGAATTGCAGTGGTCAAGTGTGTGTCATCCTGCTGGTATATGCGTGGGAGAGGTGTGTAAATAAATATATTTCAAGAGCTTCTGAAGAGGTTGCAATAAACATACTGTATATGGGGTTTTCACACTTGGCGTCACAAAATAGCGAAGTTCAATTAGTTTTAGACGAAGTAATCATAATAATAATAATAATAATATTAATAATAATGCGAAATTAAGGCACTATAACGCTGTAATCAGGCCCGAGGTCCTCTATACAGCTGAAACCCTAACCATCAAAGGGGCAAAACTGATACAGGAACTAGAGGTCAGGGAAAGAATTATCTTAAGGAAGATCTTAGGCCCAAGGATTATAAATGGAGAAAGGTATCACAGGCCCAACGATGATCTACACCTAAAGCAAGAACCTCTAACGGACACAATCATCAAGAGACGCCTGCAATTCTACGGACACCTTGAGAGGATGGACGAGTCAAGATTGACCAGTGTAATCCACAGAGCCAGCTCCAGCAAGAAAACAACATCACTGTGGTATCAGCAAGTCAAACAAGATCTGCAAACCTTTATCATCTCTGAATCCGTTTTACAAGACAGACAAGCTTTCCGGAAATGTTAAGAGAAGACCCACAGATTAAACTTAAGAAAGGGCAGAAGCAGCTAAACAACTACAGAGTCAGAAATTGAAGGAGATATGAGCTAGGAAGAAGACTCTTAAGAATGTGAAACCAATCCCAACTCATCAAGCTGAAAACCATTTGGGTTAACCTACGTACTCCATAGTTGGCTCATTCGATAATAATAATAATAATAATAATTACCGTTCTGGCCCATGAAAGACTGTATGAAATTGCCGGGCTCCAAATATCATCTGAAAAATTAACAATACATGGAAGGATTTACTCGTTATGTAGATGGGAATACTCTAAAGACAAAATTTGGCAAAATTCATCAAGTAAATGGATGGATGGGCTGCTTCGGTGGCGAAGTTGGTAGCATGCTGAGCTTCTATTCCCAAGATCGCGGGTTCAAACCCGGCCAAAGTCGTCGGATTTTTTAAGAGCGTTAAAAATCCCTCAGTATGCCTTCCTTCGGCGTGAATGTCAATGCTTTATGGCATGAAAAAGACCCTTGCACTAAAAAACACTTGTAGAAGCTAAAATTTGTAGGTTAGTTTGATAACGCTATATTAGGTCCAACGCTCGCCGCCAGGTGATGGCTGCAATGGCATCTTAGAGCCAAGTCAGCAGCTAGGTGTCGTGGACGGTAGAAATTGGTAGCAAAAGTAGGATATAATTGAAAAATTGATCGTCTGCAGTCCTTCTATCTTAATCACAGATAACACACTTTAATACAGCCATCACAATAACACCAGTTATCAGACAAATTCTACACACACCCAAAGCACACGGAGTTACATGACCGCGTTGTCGAAGCCCCTAAACTAAGGAACCAACCAACCAACCAAATGGATGGATGCTTGTAGTTTAATGTGACCGTTAGTCTTGTAATCATGAGCCACGGGATCTCCTTTTTACGTGGAATCCGAACCACAGGACATGGCATTTCACTTCGAAAAGCCCACATGCATTGATCGGGAATCGAACCCGATCCACCTTGGTGAGAGGCGAATAGCTTGACCGCTGCGCCACCACGCCCACTCATCAAGTAAATAAATTCAAGTACTTAGAAGAAGTAATTCAGCCATCAGGATTGAATCGTGAGGCAAACAAAGGGAGAATTTCAAAATTACAGAAGGCCTATAGAATTATCTGGAACAGATATAACAAAATATCAATATTAAATAACGCAAAATCAAGACACTGCACTGCAGTGGATTTTACACACCTATATTTTCTTGCATAATGTTACTGTACAGGTACGTTACATGTGGGCCTATTTAAATATTGAATTTATTAGCATGCGTAAAATCAGGTTGGCGACACTGACATAGCCTAAATGGCATGCTCAAACTTAAATTGAAATATTATGTTCTATATATGTTCCAATTTTGAAAGAATTTAATTTATTAGTATGAAAGTTACAGTACATGTGATTCAACATTAAACCGTAGAATCATTTTGGCAGCACTGCCGTATATCGGTTACTGAAAATTAACCTACATTTGCAGGTGCTATGCGTATGCAAAGTTTATAACTGTTGGCCTGCATAATTTCTGATATATTGAGATTGGGATAAAACATAATAGAGTGCATTTTTCAACAGTTGGCAGCCCCTTTGACACTAAAAAAAAAAATGCATATTCATATCTGCTCCGGTTCGCAAATCCCATACCAAATTTGGCTGTAATCCAATAGAGAGTATGGAAGTTACATGTATTTAAAGATTGGACCTATCAGCAGGCATAGAATCACGTTGGCAACACTCTCATGTATGGGCTCCTGTAAATTAGTCTGATGTAATATTATCTATATGTGTGTCAATTTGGGAACAATTCCCATGCATATCTTTCTCTGGCCTTGCAGCACTGTATATGGCCTATACAGTGAGAGCCTTATCCATAGAAAGGAGCCTCGCTGGGACCGTGTGACGGATAGAGAGCGTTGAGTCAGTGCCATGTGACTAGCATCTACCGTTACACAACAGCAGGTCGGAAAGCCTCAGATGAGGTCATAAATTGATTACATTCCCAGTTGGCAAGATACCTTAATAAAGGGGAAATAGAATCGCCTATCTTCACAATGTTAATTTATAGGTACATTTTCTTGAAAACCATGATAGCTACATAACTCAAATGTTTACAGCGTATGAACATAGGCATTGTGCGTCTACTGAAATGATAATATATTTTTAGTGGGAATAATGAGGGAGATATATAGGCTATATATATTTTTTTTTACTTAAGAATTTTTTTACCTCAATTTTTCGGTACATTATCACCATTATATTTTTTTCTAAATTACATATCAATACGAAATTATTTCAATGTATGTAAAACACTCTAATGAACTGCTTCCTAAAGTTTCTTGGTTCTAGGTTAAACAGAAGCTGAGAAAATATTCCCTAAATACAAGAAAAGGGAACTTACGGGAAATTGAGTTCAAAGTCAAAACAAGCCTGCTCCATAGTTTGGATCATCTTCATCCCCTCTGAAGGCATCTTGTAGACTTCTATTGGCACCCCTTGTGGTCTGCCTTGCTTTCTTGGCAAATCTTTTCAGCATTATCTGCATTTCTTAGCCTAACTTGATCTAGAGGCAACATGGCGTGCACTGTTTGGTTGCCAGAACGCAATCCCGATATCTCTAGAACTTGACATTTGGTGATATTCCTCTGGTTAAAAGATCGTAGACACCAAAATGGAGTGTGCTAATACATACAAAGACTGTTTTAGGTAGACGATTCCATATTATACTATGGATACACTCGTTAGGATTCCGGGTTCTCCCGCGAAGGCATTTCATTAGGTAATATTTATCAGCCAAGTCAGTGAAGATAAGTTAGATCTCATCCATTATTACTGCTGGTAAACTATGGTGATGGTTGTAGGTCTTCCAACTTATTTTCCCCTTATTATATTTACGCCAGCTGTTTTCTCCTCCAGGACATAATCCATGTTGGGGAGCCTCATTTGTGGAGGCAATGTGATAATACAGAGCCAACACAGTTTTCGGCATAGCTTCCACGTTGGCTGTATTTTGTCTGATGGCTAGCCCATACTGCATCAGTCAGCCTCCATTTTCCATCTAATGTCTTTCCATCGCCTAGTTTCTTTCTCTTTGAAGCTGTCTTCATTCTTCTAAGTCTAGTCCCCGTTCCTTTTTGCACGTGTCCCACGCACTCAAGCTTATGTCAACATTCCCATAAGGTTTTCAATATTATATCTCTTACACCAAATACATGTCCCAATGGAAGATGGGAGGTTTGAAAATCGCAGAGAAACGTTTGACAGATAGTTAGTTATTGTTGTTTTAAGGGGCGGAACTACGAGGTCATCTGCCCCCGTTTGACTGATATACAGTCCTACATGGCAGATGGCGAATGGAATAACGCCACACTCCGTCTCAGATATATGCAAATTTAATATAGTTATAATCATAATACAGCAATGTGCAATACACCATTTTAAAGGGGAAGCTTCAGGGAATAAATATTGATAATTAAAAAAATCTACATTTTCATGAAAAACCTATTCTATTTCCCCTTAAGAGAGTTAAGACTTGTGGTGAAGTACTGTAGCCTATCTCATATTCCGTGAGCATGGCTAGGCATACAGTAGAACAAGGCATCGAAATATTATCTTCTCAAGAAGAAGTATTCCAGTAAAATGTGTTAATACGTTTCAGTTCAGTGCGTTTTCTTTTACTTCTGGGTGAATCTCAAACAAATTGTATACAGATACAATACGCGTACTCTGGAGGCGCTCGAGAACGAAATAACTGCACCGATACGAAATATCAGTGAGGATGAATTACAGCGAGTGTACCAAAACTTCCCACGTTGGTGTAATGTGTGTTTATAAAATGAAGGACAGCATTTCCAGCAACTACTCTGAAATTCATGTAAGCAATGTAGATTATTGAATTCGTTAATAAGTGTAAATGAATTGAACTAGTTGGGTGCTACGCTGCTGCTAGCACCAGTGCCTTGCTCGATAGGTGGCTAGCCACAGTGCCCTTCTCGTCACACGGCGTCAGCGAGGTTCCGGTGTGTAGAGATAGCTCTCACTGTTAAATAACATAGAGAAAAACTTCGCGAATGGTCGATTTTTACGAGTACTTTAGTATTACATGACTATTCCCACATATCTGAAAATCTAGAATAAAACAAGTAGTTCCGTGATGAACTAAAGGACCTACTTTTCTTAAAATTATGGAGACCATTTATCAACAGTTGGCAGACTCTAAATATATTCCTAGTTCCATCTCTTTAGGTACACAATGCACTTGCAAAATTTGGTTGAGGTCCAACAGATAGTATGCACGTTACATGTATTTAAATATTGAATTTATCAGCATGCGTGAAATCAGGTTGGCGACACTGACATAAATGGGATGCTCAAACTTTAAAATATTGTGATCTATATAAGTGCCAATTTTGAAAAAAAAAACATGTATTAGTATGGAAGTTAGAAGTGATTCAACATTAAACCTATCAGCACGCGTAAAATCATGTTGGCAGCACTGTCGTATATCGGTTAATAAAAATTAACCTACATTTGCAGGTACTATTGTATGCAAAGTTTAGAACTGTTGGCCTGCATACTTTCTGATATATAGAGATTAGTGTAAAAATGTATAGAGTGCATTTTTCAACAGTTGGAAGCCCTGTTGACACAAAAAAAAAGCATATTCATATCTGCTCCGGTGCGCAAATCACCAAATTTGGTTGAAATCCAATAGATACCGTAGTATGGATGTTACATACATTTAAAGATTGGACCTATCATCAGGCATACAATCATGTTGGCAACACTCTCATGTATGGGCTCCTGTAAATTCGTCTGATGTAATATTATCTATATGTGTGTCAATTTTGGAACAATTCCCATGCATATCTTCCGAGATATATAACATTTACCTCAATTTTCAATTGTGATTTTTAGCAGAATGTCATTTTCAAATATGGCCTTGTGATATTCATTCGTAGGTGTTTACTCATACCACATTTGGTTTCGATAGCTGCAGCCGTTTAGGAGTTGATAGAGGGGGGCACACAGACAGACAGACAGACAGACAGAAGGACAGACAGACGGACACACATTTGCCCGGATAAATCTCATAAGTGTAATGTTTCCTAATTTTTACAAAATTTGAAAAGTGGGCTAAAAATTAAAAACTTACCTCATCATTTTGGATGCACGACATTCCTGTTGGTTAGCAAGGTCCACCAATCGGTCTTTAGCAGGATTGAGAGCACTGGAACTGTGATTACTCGTCTTTTTATGTGGGTATCCAACAGCGTTGCAATGGAACATACAGTAGAGTATTTCATTGTCTTCAGTGTATTTAAAGTAAAGCTGGTAATAAGCGACGTTCGGTAAATCGATTAATAATCGATTAATCGAATAATTTTATATTTATCGAACACGATTGACCGATTAACTGACTAACCGGGCAGTCGATTAATCGACTAACAGTCAAATGGATAAATCGGCTAACTGAAGAATCGATTTCTGCTAATCGATTAATTGATTAAGGAAAGGAAGATTGTAGTTTTACGTGACCGTGAATCTTGTGATTATGAGACACGGGACCTCCTTTTTACGTGGAATCCGATCCACAGGATATGGCATTTCACTTTGAAAATCTCACATGCATTGACCGGGAATCGAACCCAGTCCACCTTGGTGAGAGGCCAACAGCTTTACCGCTGCGCCACCACGCCCCCTATTAATTGATTAGTAGCAGTAGAAACGAGATATGAAAATAAATTATGACAATAGTTTTAAATTATAGGTCGTCGCTTAAGTTAATTCCGCTTATTTTCGGAATGATGTAGGATAGGAATCTATAGGCCTAAACTTTACCTTTCGCGTAAATATACAACGTTGTCTTCTTTGTTGGTTGGTTGGTTCCCCAGTTTAGGGGCTGTGACAACGCAGTCATGTAGGCCCGTGTACTTTGGGTGTGTGTAGAATCTGTCTGATAACCGGTGTTAATTGTGATGACTGTATTAGTGTGTGTTATCTGTTTTAATTCAAGTAAGGACTTCAGCAATTGAATTTTTTCAAGTAGTTCTTACTTTTGAAGCCAAACGCCACCGTCAACGACCATCTAGTTCAGAATTTAGTTACCAGATGCCACCGCAGTCGGCTCTTGACGACGAAAGTAGGAACCTAAGAACGTTAGTCAAATGTTTAACCTATATATAATTTAGCTTCACACAGGTGTAATTAGGGGAAGGTTTCTTTAACATGCCATAAATCTATGACATGGGACCGCCGGCTTTACTTCTCCTCCGAAGGAAGACATACTGAGGGATTTTTAACGTTCTTAAAAAATCCGACGACTTCGGCCGGATTTGAACCCGCGATCTGTCTTCTTTGTTTATGTTAACAATAACCAAATAGGTGTCAATGACAGTAGAAGGGCAAATATGAATCAAATTGGAAGGGGTTTCGAAAAAAAGGGAAAACTAAGAGTTTTAAGCAAATATTTGGAATCGACAAAACAATGAATCGATTATTCGAGCAGATTAAACGATTTAATGACTAATCGATTAATTTATTAAGCGCAAATCTATTAGTCGTTATTTGTCGAAATTAGTCGATTTTTGTGCTTCGATTAATCGATTGATCGATATCTTGAATTAATCGATTAAAAGTAACAGCCCTGATTAATAGCTCACGTTCATTTCACCCAACATTGAACAATCGCAATTCCCGATCCACTTTCCGACGGCTTTACCAGTTCGGGAATAACAGTGTTCACACTGGGTATTATTTCGGACACTGACACTGAGAATGAACTTGGCGAGTGTTGCTAGATCGAAAATATGTAATGTGTCAATCAGGAAATTAATAAGATCCCATTGCGATACGGCCAAATTCGCAGGAGAAGAATTCTGTGATAGTTGGTCTTTCCATTAGAATGACTACTTCGTGTGGCTGATTAATGAGGTGCCTGAAATTTACTGTGCAGTACTATATTGCAAGAGTTTCTGGAGAACTTCTATTGCATCATAAGGCTGAGGCCGTTTTGTGGTTCAGGCGGTTAGACGCCGGCCTTTCGCCGCTACATCCCGACTTCAAATCTCAATCGGTACATGTGAAAAATGAAGGGAGACTGGTTTTCTCCGGAATCTGGGTATCCCCTGTCAGTTAAATTCTTTCTCCTTTATAATTAACTATCAACCCGCCCCGGCTTCACCCGGGATCTTTAACGGTTTACTCAGCGTAAGCTCAAAAATGTCCTCTCGGCACGCCGGAAGGCGGAGGTAGATTTCACCGGACAAACTTGGGGATAGGCGAAAATAGGCAGAATATGCAGGTTTTCGTAGAAGGATCAGCCCTCATTTATTGCGTGAAAGTATTTTATAATTGGAGATTAATTAAATTTGTTTTTCGTCATTTTATGCATATTTTAAACATGTTTTTGTCTTATGATGACGGTAACCTTCTTGTCATTTGGAGTCCATTTTTATACTTGTGGTCACACTGTCCTTATGCAAGGTTTCGACACTGATGTGTAACTATGTAACGGTCTGTTACTTCTTCACGCAAAATTATATCTCCCGCAGATATTGGTTGGTTCCTCAGTTTAGGGGCTGCGACAACGCGGTCATGTAACCCCGTGTACTTTGGGTGAGTGTAGAATCTGTCTGATAAACGGCGTGAATTGTGATGGCTGTATTAGTCTGTAATTCAGGTAAGGAATGCAGACGCTCAATTTCAAGCAGTAGTTCCTAATGTTGCTACCAGATACTACCGTCAACGACACCTAGCTGTGAACTTGGCTACTAGATGCCACCGCAATCAGCAACTCGCAACGAACGTTGGAACCTCCCCTCCAAAGGAAAGCATACTGAGGGATTTTTAGCGCTCTTAGAAAATCCGAAGACTTTGGCTGGCTTTGAACCCGTGACCTTGGGCATAGAAGTTCAGCATGCTACCAGTTACGTCACCGAAGCCGCTTCACACTTAGTCAGATGGAAATCTGAATCTGATCTCGCGCAAGTGCGTTGTCATGGCAACGTCTGATGGCTCATCCCTCATCAATTTAGTAGTGTTGCCATGGCAACCACTGATAGCTCTTGGCATTTTCTTATAATTCCGAAATCATTTTTCTCATCCCTTGGCGTAATGGTGGGTCATATCAAAAATTATTTCAGACAAAAGTTTTAGGTAATTATTTTGGGGAATATTGTCCATTTTGTACGGTTTTGAAATTGTGCCTATTAAGAGAGATATGATTAATGTTTCCCGAAAAACCCACTTTTTCCCACCCCTTTGGTCAATGGTTGGTGCTATAAAAATACTCTTCAAACATGAATTTTTGAGCTTTATCCGACACATAGTATGAACTTTGAACAGATTCGATATTTCACATATTAAGAGAGTTATAGTAATATTTCATTTTTTCGAAAAAAGTCCCCTATTTTCATCCCCTTCGGCCGATTTAGCCCAGTAACGAACTCGACCGAGATTTTACGGGTATACATATTCGGTAAAACATTCAAAGTGATTGGTGCAAAATTACGGCAGTTATCGTGTCCACAAGAAACTGATATACATATATATATATATATATATATACATAAATTATATATAAACTTTTGAACTGACGGTGGTTTTGGGGTCTGGGGGATGTGAAACGTGAAGATATGTCGAAATTTTCCGGAAATCGATACATGGTACCCATTGCAATAGTTAGCTTTCTAATGAAATCTCCCTAAAATACTACCATCAACGACATCTAGCTGTGAACTTGGCTACTAGATGCCACCGGAACCATCAACTCGCAACGAACGTTGGAACTTCCCCTCCGTAGGAAAGCAAACTCAGTTTTTTTAGCGCTCTTAGTAAATCCGACTTCAGCCGGGTTTGAACCCGCGACCTTGGGCATAGAAGTTCAGCATGCTACCAGTTCCGATACCGAAGTCGCTTCCCACAGACAGATGGAAAACTGAATGTTATCTCGTGCAGTGGCGTTGTCATATCAACTGCTGATGGCTCATCCCTTATCAATTAAAAGTAAAGTTGTCATGGCAACCTCTCTTGGCACTTTCTTATAATTTAAATCATTTTGCTCACCCCGTGGCGTAATGGTGGGTTATATCAAAAATTCTTTCAGACAAAAGTTTTAGGTAATTATTGGAGGAAACCCGCTTTTTCCCACCCCTTTGGTCAATGGTTGGTGCTATAAAAATACTCTTCAAACATGAATTTTTGAGCTTTATCCGACACATAGTATGAACTTTGAACAGATCCGATATTTCACATATTAAGAGAGTTATAGTAATATTTCATTTTTTCGAAAAAAGTCCCCATTTTCATCCCCTTCGACCGATTTAGCCCAGTAACGAACTCGACCGAGATTTTACGGGTATACATATTCAGTAAAAAATTCAAAGTGATTGGTGCAAAATTACGGCAGTTATCGTGTCCACAAGAAACTGATATACATATATATATATATATATATTGAACCCTTGCAAAGAAGCATATGAGACTCAGTTTTGGGGGGTGTATCGGTTCATATCGTAAGTTGTTGTCAAAGCGCTTCATTAACTTGCAGGGTAACATATAACAAAATAACATGCAGGAAAGAGTGAAGCCAGGGTTAAAACAAATGAATTTAATAAACAAATCACCATATTTACACTCAACAATTAACAAAATAAAACTCCCATCTGACTCCCACTTAATAAAAATGCCAAAAACTAGGCCAAAATCTCTGGAGAGATTAATTACATGGACCAAGTGTCCCTAAAGAAAATAACAAAAGTGACTATGTATGTGCGTATGTCGTTCTACATGCATCACGATGTGTACAAACGAATGCGTGATTCGTCATCATCCAGAATAATCATTTAGATAACGAATCCACATTTCTTAGAGCTAGACCGACACGGGGGAACACAACTACAATACTTAAAAACTAAACCGACACTTCCTGGACCTAATATAAACAACACAATAATTTCCGTGTGAAATTGGAATCAAACTGCCGTAGCAACATTTACTGCCTAAAAACTTAGGACTTCTCACACAAATCAACACAAGTACATTAACACGTGACCAATAAGAAAAAAATACACATATGACCGCCGTCAAATTTACAAGTACTCTACCACTACACCAGACAGGTGTCACTAAAATTACATGAATCGAGTCATAAACAAACAATAGGCTCACGGCCAACATTTACGTTATTAATACAATATTTTACCCATACAACGTACAAGAAGCCGTTACACACATGGCGAACTCCCAATTAAATTATGGCTTAAAAATAACCATCACAATGAACAGGTTTGCTACATGAAAGCTTACGGGGCCAGTCCGACAATCAAGACTGCCTATCAAAATAAGTCACAGGCAAAACGGGCGATTTGTGGAACTCTGCATATCTGTCAACCCACGTGTCAATAACCTCGACCTCCCAGGACATGGGGTCGAATCTCGAAGAAGTGTGCCCCAAAGCACAATAATACGTGTGTGTGTGTCAGAATAATATGGACAAGAAACAGCGGTCTCCCTAGAGCACCCTGTCTTTCCATCAAAAATACAACAGCAGCAAAAATATGAGGGCGGTAGGACCTCTACCCCCTCCTCACATAGAATCAACACCCACTTGTCACAGTAACACACACAAAATCACACGTATGGGTTTTGACAGACCATGAAATAAAAAGACATAAATATATTCCACTCGCTGGCGCCACCGTTCTATGCCGTGACTAGTTAACCTGAAAAGGACTCAAAAAAAATCTATAAAAATTAGAACGAAGGTGTTCTACAAATTACATTTTAAGTTGGTGCGCTTGGCAACCCTAATATGAATAATAACCTGTTCAGAAAATATCTTACAGTAATTACCTCCCTTTTCCTATCACAAATATTAACGTTAATAAAGCACCATTTATCGAATGCAACGGGTTTCGCATTTGCATGGATAAAAATCACGTACGCACGCCGCGCACATTAAATATGACTCCCAAAGAAAAACAAATATACAACAAACACTTTGGCCACGCGCCAACGGACATTTAAAACATTAGTGCCGGCGCAAGGAAAACTCTAAAACAACAAGAAAAGAAACATGACTATTTACAAAAGTTCCCCGGCCAAATCTAACTACATAATTGAAATAATTCAATTGTTGTACATCACCGATCAGCTTGTAGAACTTAGGACATCCTTCTCAGCCCATTTCCCTATGGACAGATTAACACTCCATCGTGGTCGTCTGCGTTGAATCGTTGAAGATCATCCCAACTCCAAACCACGTGTTGAGCATCTTGGTATCGACTCCTTGGCAGAAAAGTTCAATGTTAATTATTTGACCTAGCTATAATCGCTTGCAGGTTACTCAATTCGCCCACAAATTGTCCTAATGCGATTAATTGCGAAGACTTGCCCTAGACATGTCGCACACACGCATAATAAACACATAAAAAATACACTGAAATTTGTACATAAAATATACACGTCGAGACCACGTCACTGGCTCGATAATAAGTTTAAAATCTTGACTGCACAGGCAGTCGCTATCTTGCTCGGTATTTCCGTACTGTACTGTTGACCTTCGCTCTGGTGAGCGCTAATTAGGCTGTTACAAGACTTGCCCCTCAGAGCTGAAATAGTCGTCTTTAAGAAAATGTTACATGTCACCACGCACACTGCGTGAAATATTAGCTCACAAAAATAAAGTTGACTTCAGATAAAATGTACTAGAGCATTATAATTCGTTATTACGACTGATGTGAATTTAGCTCCTCAGAGCTCACAAATAAAATAACTTCAACTAATTCAGAGCGTTAAAATCGCTATACAAACGGGCGTGAAGTCAGCCTCTCAAGGCTCCAAACGAATGACTTCGAGTAGCGTCATGCCAAACTATTCATTAGAAACTGACAGGGGACGGAGGAGTGGGGTGGAATTGGATAAAAATTTCCAGAGTTTTTATCTCACAAATATGGGACTAGTGTCAATCTTCTTCAAATAAATCAAACGTCTCAATGCACTCGTGCGGAGATCAGTCCGATCGACGGTTCTTTAGATAATCAATTCCGCGGGCTTTTTACTACTGACGCTGTCCATCGCGTGATCATGGCTTGGTCTCTCGTGATTGGCTGATTCAATCGTAGGTTCGTTGCAAGTGACTCGTGATCATTCCTTTATGCTTCCAATTCTGGTGCAAGTAGTTGCTCAATTTGGCCTTGAACCCGGCTAAATCTGACCGTCCCCCAAGAATAGCTACCAGCTCTGCTCCTGTTGCAATCATTATGAAACGCTAGCCTCCCTTTTATCCATGTCCACTTCCTCAAGTACTGCCTGGGCGGCAGTAATAATAATAATAAATATGAATACTTATTTATCGAAGATCAATAAGGGTTCATTTATCCTCAGCAAGGTTTTGAAATTCGAAGCAAATGATTGATTTGGATTTCAAAAACAAAATCCACTGTAGTAACAACACATCTCTTTAATACCTCGCTCAGCTGTTCGTGTGTACACCCCTCTGACTCAATTAGTGTGCGCTCTTTCTCTCCGGAATGTCATTCATACTTCCTCACTAGGTCTCCCCCTTCTCCTCACGTGATTGCCACCCCTGTCGTCTCAGCTGCTTGTTGTTTACAAACAAAGTGCGTACTCTGGCGCTCCACGTATATTTGAGTGTTGGCTCTCAAAATAAAATTTTTGCAATACAGATTCTGCACACATCATCATTCCTAGTCATCAAATGGTTCCCTTCTGTAGTAAGGTTTTAAATTGGCGCTATTAAAAACAGATTTTGCACCAGTGCTCACTTCTTCAAGCCTGTAGGCATTGTTACCCAGATTCTTAATTACCCGGAACGGGCCAATACTTTTTGGACAGAATTTTGCGAAGACTTTGTTCTTAGGGTCGGATATCGGTGGTCTACGAACCAGCACTAACTCTTGTTCTTGTAACTCCCGGTGAAACTTCCTTCCTCGGTACCGTCTCAGCCTTCGGTCCGCTTGGTTCCTCATGTGCTCTCTCGTTCGCTGGATTCGCAACTCATGCGCTAATAGTGGATCCCTTGGGCATGGAATAATCTTGTCCCAAGTCCTTTCTGGCAACCTGTTGTGGTGTACAATCAGTGGCACTTGACCCGTCGACTCGTGCTTAGTGGTGTTCATGCACATCTCAATTTCCCCTACTTTGTCAACCCATTTATTATGATCGTTAGGAATCATTACTCTGTAGTACTTGGCAACACAGCGAATTGTTATTTCGCTCGGATTTCCACAAGGATGACGAATGCTTGAAAATACGTGTTTTATTCCTAGGCTCTCCAAACCTTGCCTAAAAACATTGCTCGTGAAATAGGTACCATTATCTGATAAAATGGATTCCGGCTTCCCAAGCATCGGAATAACTTTGTTCTGAATTCGACTAAGGACTTGTTTTGATGTCGTCTTCTGGATTGGACATAGCACGACCATCTTTGAAAATACATCGACACACACCAGAAGGTGTCGGCATCCACGCTTCCCTTTTACTAAAGGACCAAAGCAATCGATAGCGAGCATCTCGCATGGTTTTTGAGGTAATAGTGGTCTTGGAGGTTGTTTCAAAATAAAGTTGTTCGGTTTCGTGCGCTGGCATGCGTCACAAGTTCTAATTACTTCAACAATGGTGAATCGCATCTTAGGCCAAGTGAAAGTCTCCCCTATCGTAGCTTCAGTCTTATCCGTGCCGATATGTGCTAGGCTCTCGTGAACATGCCAAGTCAATCCCCTCTGTAGTGATGCTGGAACTAGGATTCGCAGTTTAGTATGATGCTCATCCACGTACTTATGTAACAAGTTATTTAAGTAGTGAAATCTCGCTTCTTTAGCACGGGCTTCTCGGTACTCAGGTGAATTTGGTGGTAATTCCTTCCTATAGAACTTTATCATCATCATCATCCATGGGTCTGCTTCTTGCTCCTTCCGAATATCCTTCAATCTTGCCAAAAACTCACGAGCCTTAGGTGTCAATATAATATTGTGAACTTCCGCTGTTACTTCGTTTCCGTCCTCAGGATTTCTACTCAAGGCATCTGGTATGACGTTCATCCTTCCAGGGCAATGCTCTATCGTGATGTCAAACTGCTGTATGTAGATGGACCAGCGCGTAACTCTCTCACTTGCCATTGTTGTCTTGAATAAAATTGTCAGTGCATGGTGGTCGGTTCTAACAATGATGGAATAACCCAAGATCATCTTACGCCACTGTTGAAGAGAATATAAAATTGCTAGCAGCTCATGTTCCGTCACGGTGTAGTTCCTCTCATGTTTCCTTAATTTACGACTCGTAAATGCCAAATAAGATTTCTTCTTGGGTTCTTCAGCGTCCTCTTGGTACAGCATAGCACCGATTCCAATCAATGAAGCATCTGCTTGAATAATAAATCGCTTCTCAAAATCCGGATATCCAAGTTTCACACAGTTTTCCAATAAATCCTTCGTGGCTCTAAAAGACCTGTCGCACTCCTCGTTCCACGACCATCGATTTGCCTTCTTCAACATCTCCTGCATAGGTGCTACTGTTTCTGTGTAACCAGGGCAATTTTCTTTGAAGAAGCCTGTCACTCCCAAAAACGCTCTCACATGTTTGACTTTAGTAGGTGTGGGAAATTTCTTAATAGCGTCAATCTTGGCTGGATTAGGCCGCACGCCCTCGACATCAATTATATGCCCCAAATATAAAATCTCGCTCTGGCAAAAATGTGATTTCTTTAGGTTAATTTTGAAGTTCATGGTTCTCAAGTTGTCCAGAAGTTTATTTAAATTTATCAGGTGTTCTTCCATTGTTTCAGATGCAATTAATATGTCGTCAACATATCTTGTGGTGAAGCTCTTGACCTCCTCAGTCAGATTCCTATCTAGTGCTCTTATCAGTGCACATCCCGCTGTTTTCACGCCAAAGGGCATTCGACACCAGATATAACTTTGATTATCGAATAAAAATCCCGTCAACAGTTGGGATTTTCCTTCAAGTTCAAGATGGTGGAAACTATTCGTCAAATCGACACTTGAGTATATCTTCTTCCCACGGAAGCCTTTCAAAACATCTTTGACCCTAGGTGCTTGGTCATGCTCAACTAGCAGTTTACTGTTCAAAACTCGCGCGTCTAGGCAGAGCCTAATTGATCCATTTGGC
The DNA here is from genome assembly GCA_946902985.2 of Meconema thalassinum. Classification (NCBI taxonomy): domain Eukaryota; kingdom Metazoa; phylum Arthropoda; class Insecta; order Orthoptera; family Tettigoniidae; genus Meconema; species Meconema thalassinum. Next base: position 959,107,234 of record OX336388.2, on the reverse strand, counting down.
TTGACCACAGCCAATATTGCGTTGAGGTAAGGGGTTGCCGCTTTCCTTATCATGCCAGGCTCTAATAAGTTAGTAATAATGTCCTTCACCTGAGAAAAATGTTTCTCTGGGATCGGGTACAATTTACTTTTAAATGGGGTCCAGTCTGTGACTTGCACGGCATATTGAAAATTTAAAACTTTTCCAGGTATGGTATCAAAAGCTCCTTTATGTAATCTTAAAATTTCTTCCAATTTTCTTCTATCGGGTTCCCCTACGATGGCCTCCTTAAGTCGCTCCTGAAGTAGAATTTCAAATTTAGTTCCGCTAATTTCTTCTTCCGCCAAATGTACCCAAAGCTCCTGCGAAATATCTCGGCTGTCAATTTCTACCACTGCTGTCTGGCTGACTCGCTCCCCCGTCAAGTTCTTATCTCCGGCCTCATTAGTGCATTCTTCAACGACCCAAGTATTTGCCTCTCTCTCCAACGGACTCTCTTCCATGTTTAAACCCACATGATTCAACCCCTCTACTTGTTTGAAACTTACAGTGTTGTTATGTAAGTCAATTACAGCATGAAAATCGAAGATGAAGTTGGCTCCTAAAATTATGTTGTAGTTCATCTTCGGAATGACAATGAATGTTTGCGAAAAAGTATGGTTCAATATTTCCAGATCTAAAAATGCTTGCTGTTTACAATTTATAATTTTGTCAGAAATAACACCTCTGACTTTCATTAGCGGTACCGGCATAATTGGAACAGTTTGTTTTCTACCAATTTCCTTTATCAAAACTTCAGTGACTAAGCTCACCTGGCTACCTGTATCAATCAAACATCTCACCCTCATGCCTCCAATATGCGCGTAAATAATTGGTAGTTGTCTGATAACATTTTCACGGTTCTTCACCACTTCCTCCAGGCAGTCGTCCGGGAATGCTACCCAATCTTCTATATTGGCCACTATCATCTCTTCTCGCTCCCTGGCAACCTCCATTTTCAGACTATCATTTTTCAGTTCATTTGGAGTTTTTTTTATCCCGGGACCCATTTGTTGTGTTTCGCCGGTTGTCATCCTGTCGTTCCTGTTGCCTCAATAAACTCTCCGCCCCCTCTCCTTGATGATTGTCTGGGCTCTGTCTGTTTGCCATGGCACGCCCCCACTCCTCCTTCTCCGCTTCTTCGGTACTTAATTGATCCAAGTATTTTCGTGACTCAATATATCGCTCGTCCCAGTTTTTCCGATAATCTCCCCTATTTTCATGGCGATAGTTCCTGCCGTTATTCCATCTACCATCTCCATTTCTTTGGTAAGGTCTACCTTGTCTCTGGTTTCCCCTCCAATTTGTATATTCCCGCTGGTACGTCCATTGATTGTTCTGATTTTGATTGTTCTGATTGTATCTCCCGCGGTTATTCTGATAGTTTTGATTATTATTGTTGAACTGGTTTCGGCCGTCAAAATCTTGCCTTCTCGGTGTGAATTGTGTCCCTGTGGACTGAGTCTTGGTTTGGTTCCCCTGGCTGTGGTTATTTTGGAGTCCCTGAAGTACCTCTGCCGTGTTGACACATTCCATATTCCTCCTTCCTGTCTGTGGGCTCACCATACTCGTCTCGTCTAAATGTCTGAGTAATTCTTCGGCATGAACTGCGGTTTGAATGTTTCCTGCGACTAATAGTTGTTGGATGTGCATTGGGAGTTGTTTCCCGATGGTTAGAACCATATTTTGCTCGCTAGGTGGGTCGTCAAAATCTCTGAATTTTACCAACTGCTGGCTGAAGAATTCTGAAAACCGGGTTGGATGCGTACTATGATATTTTCGCGTGTACAGGTCCATTCTCAACCCTTGCTGTAAAGAAGGGCTCCAAAACTTCTTTAAAAATGCTTCGCTGAATTGAGCCATGTCTGTGAAAGTATACTTAAAGCTTAAAAACCAGGTTAGGCTTGGTCCTTCTAAAAATTTCTCCACTAGTCTTAATTGTTTCTCAGGGCCGATGTGCTGGTCATTAAAGTAATCAGTTAACTGTCGTAGAAATGCTTTGGGAGTGGTTCCTGAATGTTCCTTAAATTTATCGGGCTTGAAATCATTACCCCGAATGACTTGGATGACTTGGGCGGGTGCCAAGTTCGGTTGTGGTGTAGAAGTCTCTCCCCTGTATTGCTGGAATGCGTTACTCGTTAGTCTGGGACTTTGACCCCGGCTGGTATCCTCAGCCAACTTCAAGCCTGCAGGACTTCCAATACTTCCCTGCTTCTCCGGTATATTTTCTGCCAAAAATAATGTCGCATTCTCTATAGATCTAATCTCGTTTTTGATGATTAAATCTGAGTGTTCCTGTAATTTTGATTTTACATTTTCCTCCAATGCCTGCATTCGCTTTAAAACTGTCAGCCTGTCTTCCTTATTTGCGTGAGCCTGCTGGTTCCAATCTCGCCGGATCCTACTTTTCAAGCTGTTAATTTTCTCCTCGTTCCTTTCCTGATTTTTCTCTAGCTGTTCACGTATCTGTTCTTGTGTTTTGACTAGTTGTTCCCCAACCTCTTCTCTCATGACCTCTTGTGTTTTTATTAATTGTTCCCCGACTTCTTCTCTGATGACCTCTTGTGTTTTTATTAGTTGGCCCTCTAAGTCCTCACGCAAGTGCATCCGTTCGGTTTCGGCCTTAACCTCGACTTTATCAATTTCTTTTATTAATTCCAGCGCGTTGCTGTCTACCGAATTAATTTGTTGCTGCAATTTCTCTTGGGTTTTCTTCATTCCCGCGGTGTTATTGACACATGCTGCCTCTATCTGCTTGAGTTTATCTGCCACCATCTCGTCAAATTGTACTAATTTGTTATCAAACTTCGCCTCCAACTTCTTAATTTCGCCTAACTGTTTGACGTTGTTCTCCGCAACCTCGCCTGCCAGTTTCTCTACCTTTTTAACGCTCTGATTAATGTCATTAGTGATCTTTCCTAATTGTTCGGTTTGTGTTACCGCCTGTTGTGATAATTTATGATTTAGTTCATTTAATTGTTTGTCCGTGTCTAATTTCTGGACTTCTAATTGGACCGAAATACTACCGCTCATGTCATGTAATTGTTTTTCACAGTCTATCTTCTGCGCTTGTAACTGGACCGTAATGCCACTTAATTGTTCTTTTAATTGTTTATCATTATGCTCACGCTGAGCTCCTAATTGTTCTTTTAATTGTTTTTCCGTCTTCACGGACATCTGTTCTAACAATGCTTTAAATTCATCAACACTCGCCATTTCACACACAAATATATTCAGAGAAAACAGGGTCATGGACCAAGATTTCAGTCATATACACGCATACATGTCATAACATTTAAATATTACTGGCTCTACTTTAATGAAAATTTCAGTAACAACATTTACTGAATAAAATTACACTTATACCCAAACAACAAAATAACCCCTAGTGATCTGCTTTTAAATTCCTAACCAACAGAATTTACGAAAAACACCAATTAACCGAAGTCAATTAAATGTCAAATATAAGGCAACACCTTCCTGCTTTGACTGAGTACAATAATAATGCAAATTTTCTAATTTTAATGCCGGGCGCCAGAACAGGTTTATAACAAATACAATATCAAATTCTAACCTTGTTCAATATCTCTAACTTTAGGAACTCAGTGATTTTACTAATGCACATGGCGGTACAACATCGCCTCAATTTACTGAATTTACATGTCCGCTTGACCTGGCATCATTTCTCAACGAAATAAATATGAGATCAGCGAAGCAACAACAACTACAATCTCCACTTGGGCAGCCATTTTTGTTTTATGAACCCTTGCAAAGAAGCATATGAGACTCAGTTTCGGGGGGTGTATCGGTTCATATCGTAAGTTGTAGTCAAAGCGCTTCATTAACTTGCAGGGTAACATATAACAAAATAACATGCAGGAAAGAGTGAAGCCAAGGTTAAAACAAATGAATTTAATAAACAAATCACCATATTTACACTCAACAATTAACAAAATAAAACTCCCATCTGACTCCCACTTAATAAAAATGCCAAAAACTAGGCCAAAATCTCTGGAGAGATTAATTACATGGACCAAGTGTCCCTAAAGAAAATAACAAAAGTGACTATGTATGTGCGTATGTCGTTCTACATGCATCACGATGTGTACAAACGAATGCGTGATTCGTCATCATCCAGAATAATCATTCAGATAACGAATCCACATTTCTTAGAGCTAGACCGACACGGGGGAACACAACTACAATACTTAAAAACTAAACTGACACTTCCTAGACCTAATATAAACAACACAATAATTTCCGTGTGAAATTGGAATCAAACTGCCGTAGCAACATTTACTGCCTAAAAACTTAGGACTTCTCACACAAATCAACACAAGTACATTAACACGTGACCAATGAGAAAAAAATACATATATGACCGCCGTCAAATTTACAAGTACTCTACCACTACACCAGACAGGTGTCACTAAAATTACATGAATCGAGTCATAAACAAACAATAGGCTCACGGCCAACATTTACGTTATTAATACAATATTTTACCCATACAACGTACAAGAAGCCGTTACACACATGGCGAACTCCCAATTAAATTATGGCTTAAAAATAACCATCACAATGAACAGGTTTGCTACATTAAAGCTTACGGGGCCAGTCGGACAATCAGGACTGCCTATCAAAATAAGTCACAGGCAAAACGGGCGATTTGTGGAACTCTGCATATCTGTCAACCCACGTGTCAATAACCTCGACCTCCCAGGACATGGGGTCGAATCTCGAAGAAGTGTGCCCCAAAGCACAATAATACGTGTGTGTGTGTCAGAATAATATGGACAAGAAACAGCGGTCTCCCTAGAGCACCCTGTCTTTCCATCAAAAATACAACAGCAGCAAAAATATGAGGGCGGTAGGACCTCTAACCCCTCCTCACGTAGAATCAACACACACTTGACACAGTAACACACACAAAATCACACGTATGGGTTTTGACAGACCATGAAATAAAAAGACATAAATATATTCCACTCGCTGGCGCCACCGTTCTATGCCGTGACTAGTTAACCTGAAAAGGACTCAAAAAAATCTATAAAAATTAGAACGAAGGTGTTCTACAAATTACATTTTAAGTTGGTGCGCTTGGCAACCCTAATATGAATAATAACCTGTTCAGCAAATATCTTACAGTAATTACCTCCCTTTTCCTATCACAAATATTAACGTTAATAAAGCACCATTTATCGAATGTAACGGGTTTCGCATTTGCATGGATAAAAATCACGTACGCACGCCGCGCACATTAAATATGACTCCCAAAGAAAAACAAATATACAACAAACACTTTGACCACGCGCCAACGGACATTTAAAACATTAGTGCCGGCGCAAGGAAAACTCTAAAACAACAAGAAAAGAAACATGACTATTTACAAAAGTTCCCCGGCCAAATCTAACTACATAATTGAAATAATTCAATTGTTGTACATCACCGATCAGCTTGTAGAACTTAGGACATCCTTCTCAGCCCATTTCCCTATGGACAGATTAACACTCCATCGTGGTCGTCTGCGTTGAATCGTTGAAGATCATCCCAACTCCAAACCACGTGTTGAGCATCTTGGTATCGACTCCTTGGCAGAAAAGTTCAATGTTAATTATTTGACCTAGCTATAATCGCTTGCAGGTTACTCAATTCGCCCACAAATTGTCCTAATGCGATTAATTGCGAAGACTTGCCCTAGACATGTCGCACACACGCATAATAAACACATAAAAAATACACTGAAATTTGTACATAAAATATACACGTCGAGACCACGTCACTGGCTCGATAATAAGTTTAAAATCTTGACTGCACAGGCAGTCGCTATCTTGCTCGGTATTTCCGTACTGTACTGTTGACCTTCGCTCTGGTGAGCGCTAATTAGGCTGTTACAAGACTTGCCCCTCAGAGCTGAAATAGTCGTCTTTAAGAAAATGTTACATGTCACCACGCACACTGCGTGAAATATTAGCTCACAAAAATAAAGTTGACTTCAGATAAAATGTACTAGAGTGTTATAATTCGTTATTACGACTGATGTGAATTTAGCTCCTCAGAGCTCACAAATAAAATAACTTCAACTAATTCAGAGCGTTAAAATCGCTATACAAACGGGCGTGAAGTTAGCCTCTCAAGGCTCCAAAACGAATGACTTCGAGTATCGTCATGCCAAACTGTTTATTAGAAACTGACAGGGGACGGAGGAGTGGGGTGGAATTGGATAAAAATTTCCAGAGTTTTTATCTCACAAATATGGGACTAGTGTCAATCTTCTTCAAATAAATCAAACGTCTCAATGCACTCGTGCGGAGATCAGTCTGATCGGCGGTTCTTTAGATAATCAATTCCGCGGGCTTTTTACTACTGACGCTGTCCATCGCGTGATCATGGCTTGGTCTCTCGTGATTGGCTGATGGTTATGTGGAGAACAGCCCAGATTCATCAACATAAACGGGAGGACAGCATCAGGCTTAAGGCCTGGACAAAATAACTTCCTTAAGAGAAGATTAGACTGAAAGGATTGGGCTAAGGAAATGCGGCCTGGTTCTTTCAATGCTAGACTGAACATTGAGAGTAAATACAATACTTTTATTTTTAGGGTGAAACTTGCAAACACATTAATAAAGCCTTAATTAAAAAATTAGTTATGCTGGCCCGCCTGGAGCAATTTAAAATGTTCATTAATTTTATTTAGGTTGGCACAGCCATGTGCTATTATTCAAAAGTTCATTCTGCTTGATGCACACACAAATTTAATATTCTTGCACTTGCTAGCAAACACTTAAAACGAAGATGATTAAGATAATAATAAAAAAGGCACAAACTTATCTTTAGTAGCGATGACTAGAAGCATGCTGACGGAGACTGCCGTGGCCAACACTAGATTTTTTGGTAGTAGAATTTGAAATGTCCAGCATCAGGAAAATAACTTCGCCAGGGCGACCAGCGCTGTACATTGGCTAACATCGTTAGGTTTTGATGCTATTTCTTGAATGCCAAATAACATGGCATTTAGAACTGCGATTTGATGCAGCTTCTTGCGGTTTGGAGTAAAAACGTAGAATGCACTTTCTCAGTGCTGAAGCTCTCTGCTGTTGCGGTTCCTGGTAGTTTCACTCATAAATGCAGATTAGGCCTGAAGTTTAGAAGGCCCCGGAGAAGGGCGGAAGGCACGAATGCCTCTCGCTAGTTGAAGAAGACCGTAGAAGGTTTGAAGAAGGAATGCTGATGGAGAGCAAAACGCCGCCACTTAAATAATAACATCATAGAAACGTCTGGAAGCCAGGCTGGCGGGCGATGATTGGCCAGGGCAAGCTGTGACGTCAGTCATACAGGAAGGCAGCAAGCAAGTCGACACCCTTTTCAGTATGCGAGCGTAAGCTGGAGGCGCATGACCTATTAACACGCTGAGGTAAGAGTCTTAGATATATATATAGAGAGAGTAAACACTAGTAATAAACATTATAATGTTAACAGAAATGAATAAGTACATATTGCTCGTTCGGTGGTCTCAAAAGCATTTAACTGACAAATGCGGCACGAAAGAAAACCGCACTATAAACATCACGAAAGTGATCATGCTCCGAGACCCCCGAAAGAAAACAATCAAAGAATCAGTTACAAAAACGTGAACAACAATAAAGAAGATGACACTAAGCCTCAACAGGCAAGATAGCAACCATAGAAATTGGTCTAGTATAGACACCCTTACTAGTGAGAACATCTACAACTCTCACATGATTATCCCGCCCCAAATGGCAGTGAGTTACCCTACCAATATTCCATACGAGAGGGGGACTTGGATCTCGCAAAAGAACCAGCTGATTCAATCGTAGGTTCGTTGCAAGTGACTCGTGATCATTCCTTTATGCTTCCAATTCTGGTGCAAGTAGTTGCTCAATTTGGCCTTGAACCCGGCTAAATCTGACCGTCCCCCAAGAATAGCTACCAGCTCTGCTCCTGTTGCAATAATTTCGAAACTCTAGCCTCCCTTTTATCCAGGTACACTTCCTCAAGTACTGCCTGGGCTGCAGTAATAATAATAATAAATATGAATACTTATTTATCGAAGATCAATAAGGGTTCAATATATACATAAATTATATATAAACTTTTGAACTGACGGTGGTTTTGGGGTCTGGGGGATGTGAAACGCGAAGATATGTTGAAATTTTCCGGAAGTCGAAACATGGGACCCATTGCAATAGTTAGCTTTCTAATGAAATCTACCTAAAAGGCGGTTTTATTTTCGATATCAACGACCTATATCTGTTTTCCGTCTCGGCATGATGGGTTACAATCACTGATTGGACTATTAATTATATTATCATGGAGATAGCATGTGCAATGAATTCTTGCCAGACGTAATTTAAGAATGGCGAGGAGCATGAAACACAAATCCGCCCCTCCGTCCAATCTAATCGTGACTGTATTTTGCGGAACGAAAGCTGTAACTGGGGTGATAGGCTCGCTCGCTAGCTATCTCGTAAACTGTCTCCGAAGCCAGTAATTGAATGGGGATTGTTGGAAGAAATGAAAACGTAAAAACACTTATAGTGGGCGATGTATTGAAGATAGAGATATGCTGCCGCGGACATTGTAGAACTTATCTCGCTGAACAATTCTTACACGCATAATATATAGCCTATATATTTTTAACGGTTTACGGTTTACCAGCGTAAGGTTAAAAGGCGCACGGACGGTAGGTGTTTTTCTTTCAACTCGATTCACTGAAATCGTTACTGCTCGGCTTTCTTTGGTCTTAAAGGAATTATTTCCTACAGAAACCTTTCTCGAGAAATTCTATACAGAATGGTGAAACACGCATCAAAATCCATCCAGTTGTCCTCGAGATTACCCGTTTCATCCAAGAATCGGGAACTTTGTTTTATACTAACGTAAGTAGAGACTGGCTGCGTGGCTCAGCGGTAACGTTCTTGCATGCTGTTCCCAAGGTTGCAGGATCGGAAACCTGGCGCAGCCAGTTGGCATTGAAGGGTGCGCAAATGTGAGGGAACCGTGTCAGTAGATTTACTAGCACGTTAACGATCCCCTTCGGGGCAACATTCTGGCACCCCGGCGTCTCTAAAAGCCACAGTAGTTAAAAGGGATGTAAAACAAATAACATTATTATTATACTAACAGTAAGTAGAGATTTATCCTCGTGCTGGAGGTGTGCGACAGGCCTCGCTAGCCAGCGCTAGATAGGGCAGCATCACTGAACTGACTCTTGGATGGAATCTGGCTAGTAGTTATAAGTAGTCTATTATTATTATTCATGGAGGTTGTAAATTGTTCTCCTGGCGTGTTTCTAATGGCTGAAGTGAAGCCTGTCGGGTCGGTTTTACGACCTGCACTGTTGTTAGGAGGATTAGTGGCAACAGATGTCCCAACCTTTTCCACTTCGAAACTCACACTTGTTCTTGAGTTGACGCTTGGGACATGAAAGCCTAAGGGCCGTTTTCACCAAATCTTACTAACGATTAGTTAGTTAATTCCTATTTAACTTAAATACGATAGTTAATGCCTGATTATCGACGATGTATTTCACGAGACCATTCGGATCCGTAATTACTTTGAATACGCTTTACAACTCTCGCGCATGCGTAGACTCGGTTTCAAATGGAAATATGGCCGACAGAACAAGAAGCGAGTCGCCTCCGTGGTGTAGTGGTCAGCTTAATTAGCTGCTACCCCGGATGTCCAAGGTTCGATTCCCGCCTCTGCCACGAAATTTGAAAAGTGGTATGAGGACTGGAACGGGGTCTACTCATCCTCGAGTGGTCCAAATGAGTAGAGGAGGTTCGATTCCCACCTCAGCCATCCTCGAAGTGGTTTTCCGTGGTTTCACACGTCGGGCAAATGCCGGGATGGTACCTAACGTAAGGCCATGGCCGCCTCGTTCCCTCTTCCTTGCCTAACCCTGCCACTCTTCCCATCCCTTCATAAGGACCCTGTTCCTTTTACAGGTGAGGCCGCCTGGGCGAAGTGCTAGTCACACTCCCCAGTTGTATCCCCCGACCCAGAGTCTCAAGCTCCCGGACACTGTCCTCAGTGGCGGTAGAGGCGGGATCCCTGGCTTAGTCCGTGGGAAAAGAGAACCCTTGAGGGTAAAACGATAACGGAAATAAACAGAACAAGAAACGTGCATCACTGACCGTCGTTTATGATGCTTCCTTGATATTTTTGGGAACATAATTATACAGGAAGGGAAATGCAGAAGACCTTATTCATGTCGAAAACTTAAAATAATATGAACGAAGTATTTAGTAGAACTGGCAGTTGTGTGTGAGATAAGTTTGTAGATCTCCAGCTGGTTGTCTAGGTGAGAAATGATCAACCTATCAAATTTATATTTGTTGCTATGATACTTGAGTGAGAATCGACTTGTTTCGACTCCACGCAGGTTCTCCTCGCGTCTGAGTTATTATATATTCAAAAGAATGAAGACTTTGAATGGTAGATGTTTATTGGTTAACCAACACCAAGTACTTTACAATATATACAATGACATGAAGCCTAGCTTGCTTGCATCTGGCAGAGCGTATTTAGCTAGCAGTATGTTTGTTGAAGAGGTCGGAGCGACCATTACATTACCTTAAATATTAAGTTAGTTTGGTTGGGAGTTGAGCTGAACACAATCGAAGTTTACTTCGGTCATCCGAATAGAGTTCACCAATAAGGAATACATCTAATAAGTTAATAAACATTCATTTCATCTGTCATTCATTTAATCATTGCCCCAGAGGAGTGCGACAGGCTTCGGCAGCCGGCACAGTTCATATCCTCGCCACTAGTTGGGGGCTTCATTCATTCCATTCCTGACCCGGTCGGAGACTGGAAGCAGGCTGTGGATTTTCATTTTTCAGGAAATAAGACTGTGGAAGGAGAGAGCAGCAGCCAATGACGATATGTCTTATGGGGCGCAGGCTTGGGGCGTATTCTACTAGGGCCTGTCTGATTTACTCGGAAACTCTGATTCTAAGAAAATATGAGTGGACAAGGAGAGCCAGGCTGCTTCTCAGGGTGGTTTACCAATTCCTAGCACCAGTCTGACTTTCCTAGAACTCGCTATCAAAGCTATGTTTTGAGAGTAAAAATATGTGTCCTCTCAAACTGTACTACATGACTTTAGTTTCAGTGAGCTGTGTCATATCTTGGGCTTGGCTCTTGCTACCTGCTTGGGGCGAGGCCAGTAATTGCTCAAAGAAGTATGTTCTGTATATTTGAAGTTTTAACAGAATACAATCCTTGGGTTTCCGGCGAATAATAATAATAATAATAATAATAACAAAATGACATTTAAAACCCAAAATTAGTGGAAGACACATGTTGGTTATGAATAGTAAGTGAGTCGCTGGGCAGGGTAGGCGGACGACCGGGCAAAGCGGGTGACCCGGGCAAAGCGAATATGTAACAGTTAAGGAAAATCACGACATATGTCACCGAGTTGCTTCTGCAGGAAGCACTGCCATCTACTGGCCGGACGTTTGTTTTAGACGATTGTCCTTGATCGTGAAGTCTGTGGGTGAGCCTGCACACAGTCACTCTCTCACCCTATCGCTTCACACTTGTCACCACCGATCTGATGTAATGGAATTCCAGACTTGAGCACGTGGTGACACCGCCTTGGAGACAGTACAGTCCACGTTGAAGTATTGTGTGACGCGGAAGTACACTTTACGAAGTTACGAATAAAACGTCATTATATTTGCCAATGACTGTACTTCAGTAGTAGTGTCAGACAGTTTTATCAATCATCGGACCGCTTGGGGCAGCTGATAACAACATAGGTACTGTAGTAACTCGCCTCCAGGCTTCCATTAAGATTTTTCACTCGTCTAAAACAAACGTCCGGCCTGTACTGGAGATATAAGAATCAGTAGTACAAAGACTACAGTGGTTGACAGTGTGAGACTAGAAGCATTTGCAGATTTTTATAGCATTTCTTAAAATTTATCAAGGTAAGAAACACAATATTATTCATAGATTGGTATAACTATTTTGAAAGTGATTACATTGTGTTTTAGTGTTGTTCCAACCCTCTTATTTACACTACTTTTAAGCGATCAGTCACGATTTCCATAATGGCGCACAGCTGGGCAAAGTGAATAGGGCAAAGCGGATATTTATTCACTTTGCCCGTTTGGGTTAATGTTGTTGAATACTTCGTTCACTAATTACTTAATAGTGACTAATAATGTATTATGTTGTTAGGAATACTTATCAAAGATTTTGCGTTCCCACGTGGTAAAATGTTACAGAATTGGCGACATGGTGTCTACGAATCCACTTAAGAATGTGTCTACCTCGTGAGAAGAGAACGATAAGACTGAAGGTGACGAAATAAGGCTGAACAGATGTTTTGACAGAGATGGGAAGGTATTGCAAACAAGTCTCGTTTCGCAATGAGTCCTTAGGGGTGTACAATTATCTCTCTCTCAGAGTCTGTCAGATACCACGTCACCAGTTGAGGGTTGAATACCCTGAAATAAGTACTGAAGTATATCAATATAATCAGAATATTGTAATATTCGCTTACAGATGGTTTACAATTTCAAACGAAGCAGTGATCAGGGCAGCTGGTGCGAAGAAACAATGAAGCAAGCTCCGGAGGATTGTAGGACAAATCCTATTAACTCCGTTGCTTTAGTTATATCAGGTGAACTGTGAACGTTATAAAACATATTGAAAAACAAATGTGGATCCCATTTATATGCAATGTTGAGTTTCTGTCAAATGTACACTTGCTTAGTATTAATACTCTCATGTCTTAAACAATGCATTCCGTTATTCACTTTGCCCGCATGTGAATATTCTCTTTGCCCGGCTATACGGGCAAAGTGAATAATTTGACATAATTACTTAATACTGAATTCTAATTAAGAATAGTTTCACAATTGATTCTGGCTTATACAGCAATTAAATGGGATTATAACAATGAACAACTACAGTAAATTGCATGTCATTGTCGTACGTAATTACATAGACACACTCATATAAAGTTAGTTTATTCACTTTGCCCGGTCTTCCCCTACATGACGTGTGCACATTGTTTACTTACTTAATAGGACACGCTCTCCCCGTTGTCTTCGTAGCTTGAGTGGTTGCGTTGCAGACTCGGATTTCATTATGCCGAGCTGGAAGGAGTTCGAGTCTTACTTCCGATATGAAAATGAAAATCCACAGCCTGCTTTCAGTCGACCAACCGGGTCAGGGAATGGATTGAATGAAGCCCCCATCTAACGGTGAGGACATGAACTGTGCCGGCTGCCGAAGCATGTCGCACTCCCTTGGGGCAATGATTAAAGGAATGACAGATGAAATGAAATGATATTGGAGAGTGTTGCTGGAATGAAATTGTGACAGGGAAAACCGGAGAAAAGCCTGTCTGCCTCCACTTTGTCCAGCACAAATCTCACATGGACTGACCGGGATTTGAACCACGGACCCAGCGGTGAGAGGCCAGCGTGCTGCCGCCTAAGCCGCAGAGGCTCCCACTTTCGATATCTTTATTTAAATTACCGTATTCTTCCTTCTTGTTATTAGTAACATGTATGATCTTCTATAATCTCATTGTCATAAACTAGCCTATGTTATATTCATATGGATGAAAGTTCGTTGAAACTCGAAAACAAACGAATTCTTCCAACAATGCAATATGCGTGAGGTAGAGTTCAGCTGTTTCACTCCACATTAACGATGCTTTCAGGGAGTTGGTTGGTTGGTTGGTTCGTTAGTTTAGGGGCAGCGACAACGCGGTCATGTAGCCCCGTGTACTTTGGGTGCGTATAGAATCTGTCTGATATAATCGGTGTTTGTGATGGCTGTATTAGTGTGTGTTATCTGTTTTAATTCAAGTAAGCACTGCACACAATAATTTCAAGCAGTTCCTCCTTTTTCTACCAAATGCTACCGTTCACGACACCTAGCTTGCGGACTTGGCTACAAGATGTCATCACAGTCAGCACCTGGCGGCGTACGATGGAACTAATAGAGCGTTATCAATTCTAACCTATACATTTTGGCTTCACACAAGTGTATTTAGTGGAAGGTTCTTTTTCATGCCATAAATCTATGACATGGCACCGCCGGTTTAAGTCTACTTCCCCTCTGTAGGAACGCAAACTGAGGGATTTTAACGCTCTTAAAAAATCCGACAACTTCGGCCGAGTTTGAAACCGCGACCTTGGGCATAGAAGCTCAGCATGCTACCAACTACGCCACTGAAGCCGCCATTTAGGGAGTTGAGTGGCCAGATTGGCCATTTAAAGTATTTCATTGTTAGTGGTAAGTTAACGAGCGATTCTCTTTGATGAATGCGCGTGCAAAGGTAATTAACATTTAATGATGAATTAAGAGATAGCTGACGTTAGTGAAAACGGACCTAAGACTTTAAGGGAGACAGAAAATGGAAATTAATAAGTCACGTGTGGGTCGAAGCTCTATTATAAGTACAAGAACCCTCTGTAATACTTTCTCGGTGAACCACAAGACTCTTTTCCAAACGTTTCTTATACATGATCAAAATACACACATCAAAAATAGTTTTGCATATTGCCATGGGGCACAGTGAGGACAGACGTATTTATTAAGCAGTGTCCACGCCTTCTCTACACAATTGAGATCAGGAGAATAGGCAGGCCATTTTATTCTGTGAATACCATTCTCCTCATGAAAGGCATTATCGGGCAAGCGTTTACGTCCACGATAGTGGAATTTGGGCCGAAATAGTCAGCATAGCCTTTCACTACAGGTGCCAGGATAGTATTCCTATAAAGTAAGCCTGTTATACGCCTTGGGATGTACACGAGGGGTTCGGTGACCATACATGATGCCACCACCTCCTCCCTGTTGGTATTGGTCTCGAATGTATTGGTCGTGTATACGTCCACACTCGCACAGATCTATCCTCATTGACAAGGGCGAGTGTACACAACCGATGTAGGCTACACGAGTTAAGTTTGTCGCTTAACAGTCTTCTTTAGTGATGTACTAAGAATTTGTCGCTACTGCTAAGTCAGTAGGTCTCGTGGTTCTTACTTCTGATGAGTAGTATCTGCTTTCTATGAATGAGAACTCGTTGGTTAGTTTTGTAGATGTATTTATTAATCTTTGACAATCCAATATATACAAGTTAACACCAGACAGTCAACCTGTTCGGTCGCTGCTGTAACTGGAAGAGTGTGTGTGCTCCTCAGCGCAGGGCTTTTATACAGTTCCTTCACAAGGGGGGGGGGGGAACAATGTGCGCCATACAGAATATGGACTCACCCTTCACAAGGGGGAGGACAATGTGCGTCATACAGCATATGGACTCATGGTTCCTATAACAGGAATTCTATGAAGTGAACACTCATAAGCAGTGTGTCATTTCCTTGGTTCCGAGAATAAGAATTCTCTGAATTGAATACAAACGAACACTCATATGCAGTGTGTCATTTCCTTGGTTCCGAGAATAAGAATTCTCTGAATAAGGGCTTTTATACAAATCCTCCCCTCACAAGGGAGAGAGCCATGTGCGTCATTGATTCATGGTTCCGATAACAGGAATTCCATGAAGTGCACACTCATAGATAGTGGGGTGAACATACAGAATGACAGATACACATCTGCAGTAATAATAATCATAAGTCTTCGTTTAGAATGGGGTCTGGTGTTCGACCCTAGACGGAATACATAACTCCTCCACCCTTTGTTGATCGTTATCGTCCTCGGTAACAATTTTCTTAAATCTATTTTTTTACAGATTTAATACATTGATTTATCCTTGTTCTATATATTAACAGGATAACACAGAAAATAAGTATTATAATACTTGTGTTCACAGATACAAAAGTCTTCATTTTAGTATTCTATTCTTGAATGGGTTTTAAATCTAACTTCATTCCCTTCACATCGAGGTGGGATGAATGGAAATTTATTTCGGTCTTAACGTATGGATTACTTGGAGTTGTCAGGAGTGGAAACAGGTGCACGTAATTTGTAGGTTGCTGTTGCAAAGTTATGCCCATACTGGTAATAGGGCAAGACTCATTTGAGTAGATAACATATGATCCTGCTAATTTTATAGTTCTCTGAGATTCTGGGCAGGTTTGCAAGATTATTTGAGGAATTTTGCTAGAGAAAAGGCTATGCTTCTTATTTAGTGGTTGAAATAGTTGTACCTCGTTTTTTACAGTGGCAAATTGACATCTGGTAGTGCCCGTTAAATTACATGAAGTTATTCTAGTATTAAAGAGTATACATGCGTAATATTGAGTAATTTTTATACAAGGTGCGTTAGACCATCTTAAGGTAGGTCCTTGCAAGTAATATTTTTCCGGAGGGATTAATATTAGATTATTGCTAGGTACAGGAGAAATTTTATACAATGTATAAGTTTTAGCATCAGTGATTGGCATATATAATATTACAACCATTTCTTCGTTCATCATGAGAACTTGCGTTTTTGACAGTTTAAGGTTCTCAAATTGATGATACTGGTCAGTATGAATTATAGTTTTTGTTGGGTCGATTAGTTGTAAATGTTTTACAACATTTGTTAAATCCTTTTGGGAGAACATCTTGATATTTGTCATTTCATTAAATGACAAGCTAATAGTATCTTGCATCACTTGTATGATTTTATCTAATTTGTTCGTACACAAGAGCACATATTGTTGATGTTCCAGAAGGTTAATCTTGAAGTCTTCTTCTTGTAAAATACCTTTAATTACCTTCATATTATAGTTTACATGGTTCATTTCATTATAGAACTTTTGAGCAATGGAGTTACTGAATGATACTAATTTATTAATATGTTTAATTTCTTTGGCGTTACTTTGTTTTAATGCTTTTAATTGTTCCTGTAGATTGTCTAGATCATCTTGGTCTAGATTTCCTGATATGAATTTAATTATACTACCTAAATCATTTATAAGACCTCTCTTACTTCTAGGTGTAGCAGGCAGCAACTTATTTAATTCCTTTTTTGTTTCTTTAATTGATTCTCTTAATTCTGATATTAGATAAGGAAAAGTATTATTGCTTCGTGATACGAGACTCGAGATAGTGTCTTGGATATTAATATAAGATTCTTTTAAACTCGTTAAATTGAAATGAAACATGAACCGGTGATAATCGTTAATTATTAAGGCTGGTCCTAATGAGTCGGCATAGAATCCTTGTGTCTGGATAGGCTGTGTGATGATGGTGCCATATCCAGGGAGGAATCTGGAATAAGAAATTTTCTTTTTGGTTTAATGTCCCGAAAATTCCTTACATGAGTTTTACCGTTTCTCATTTTACAGTATACCCTGTTTTCTTCAATTTTGGTAATGATACCTTCGTTGTACAGGTTTTTTGATTTCTTGTTTCTAGTGAGGGGATCTAATACGTAGACAGTTTCATTAATTTGGTAATTATGATTGAAAGTGTCGGTGTTTGGTTTAGTATGACTCTCCTTTACAATTTTCAACTGATTTCCTTGTCTTTCAATGTATTCATTGATTTCGGGACATGGCGAGAAGACGTGGTCTAAAGCGTTATAGTATGGCCCATATAGAACGTTGAAAGGAGGTTGTTTAGTAGTGGAATGGATTGAAGAATTGTAATTCGTGATTATGCTGGTCACGAGCTCTGAGAGCGGAGTGAACTTATTGTGATCTCTGGAGATACGAAGTTTCTCTAGAAGGGTCGAATTCAGTCTTTCTACTGGAGAATTAGATGAAGAATTCAAAGGGGTAGTAGCGTGATATTCGATGTTCGTGGCTTTACAATATTCTTTTATGACATTGTTTTCGAACTCTCCTCCTTGGTCATGTGTGATTTTCCTTGGGAATCCATGGTGGGAAAAGTAAACCTGTAATTGGCTTAGTGTGGCCAGACCTGTACCATTTGGTAAAATGTAGGCTTGTCCATACTTTGAGAAAATGTCAATTATAGTTAATATGCGACTTTGCTCGAAGTGAAACGTGTCGATGTGAATTTGAGAGAAAGGGTGATCGGCGGTGATGGGACCTTGGTTTGATACCTCGTTAGGGTGTCTCTCGTATTTGTTTCTTTGACAGAGGTTACATTGATTGATGATTGTCCTAATTTGTTCTCTTAAATGAGGCCAGTAGCATTTGGTCTTAAGATTTTCGTAAGTTTCTACTATACCATTGTGGTTTTCAGAATGATAGTGTGAAATCAGCTGTCTCTGAGTTTCGGGGCTTTCAATGTCTTCCAAGAATTTGGATGACCTGATAATGATTAGTTCAGAAGTAAATAGCTTCTGGCATGCCCTGATGAATGGGATCTCGAGAGTGATGTCGTCAAAATAAGTAGCGTACTTGTTTGAAGTTACTATTATTTTGAGGAGGTGATTTGCTAAATCTTCCTGAAGATTCTTCTTTGTGACAATCATTATGTGTCTGGTACATTTTTTAAACAGGTTTTGTTTAAGTACCTTGGGATAATTACTATATTTTACAATAATATGATTGCGGTTTTGGTTTAAGTTCCGTTCAGATATTTTCAATGTGAATATGGGGTCTGCTTGGTTTGAATGGACAGTTTCATTATCCATATCATTTTGGTAGGTGTCATCTCCGGGGATGGCAATGATTGAAGCTGCTTCATCAGCCATGTTAATCTCTACTCTAGAGAGTGCGTCTGCGACATAGTTAGTTTTGTCTTTGACGTACTCAGACTCTCCTGGTTTTGTGTGGGGATATTCTTGAATGTTACCGTATGTAATGGAATTTATTTCCATTGGCTCAACTAAAATTGGTTCCTTAAACTCGTGTTTTAGTTGTCTCTCTGTGGGCTGTATGGCTTGGTGAGTTTTGGCATCTAAGAGATACATTTCACCATATTTAAAATTCAGAACATACTCTTCTTCCTTTTCGATATTGACGGGAATCTCAGTGTTAGCTGTATCTACCGTGGGTTGAAAATGATTCACTTGATTATGTGAAGAATGAAAGTGAAACAGTATGTCTGTGCTGTTGAGAGTGACTAGGTTCGAGGCGTAGTCAATCTTTGCCTCTAATTGAGCGAAATCTGCGCTACCTAAATTATTTAAGTCTTCGATTTTGATGGCTGGGCCAAGCGAAAATCCTGAGACTGTTCCTCTGTATCGTACTCATATTCATAGTACTGAGTGTCGTACTCTTTCGGGTAGTTTTGTATGTTGTACTCATCTACATACTCTAGTGATTGCTGTATGGGACCTAAAGCTTCCTGTTCGATGTCTTCTGAAGGTTCTAAGTGAGCATTCAGATTACCTCTATTGGTTGAAACACCGGACATCGGCTGTGGAAATCTTTGCTGGTTAGTGGGTGTGAAACGTCGGCCAATATTATTTAGAGTTGGGTAAGGACGATTCATGGAGTTAGGTGGCTTGAAAGGCTGTGTGTTCGGAGTTTGAGCGTGTCCGAAAATTGGTTGTGGTTTATCTTTAAAGAAGGGTCTGTGGGTTTGATTTTGCATGAAAGGTTGGTTAAATGGTTTCCTTGGTGGAGCGGGGTTAGAATTCGAGAATGGATTGTGTGCTGAGTGGCCTAGTGGTCGAGCTGTTGGAAACTTGCTAGGAGGTAGTTTTCCTCTTAGTTGGTCCATGTAATCTTCATGGGCACGATCGTTATCATAAGACCTGCATAACCTGAGGCAATGATTCAGGTCTGTAATCTGTGCATATCTTAAGTATGAACGGTAGGGTTCCAAAACTCCTGCTTTAAACGTGTTTAGGCTTAACTCTTCAAGTTCTCTTAATTTCAATTCCAAAATTTGATTTTGGTAATTGAGTTTGCATAAGCTTTTGCATTGCAAAGTCAATCCTTCTAATTTATCATGATAGTCATTGTATGATTCGTTTCATTTCTGGTAGCAATTAGAGATCTCCTGGATGAGAAGTCTCTCGTCTTTGACGTTACCGTATTTTCTTATGAGTTTATCTTTAAATTTTTCATAAGTACTGTTGGCTTCTAAGTCAAGAATGCTACATGCTTCACCTTTTAGTTTTGACTTTATGACGTTAAATAGGAAGTCATTTATTAATACTGAGTTTGTAGCTGACGCTATTCTCTTATGAGTGTTTAGAAACGATTCTGTTCTTGCTAAGAAATAGTCAAGACTGCAAGAATTAGTGCCGTTAAATTCAGGCAAAAGCTGTATCTGAGCATATTCGAATTTTGAAAGTAACTCGGTTTCAGGCATCTTGTTTGAATTTATAAAGACGGTTTTCAAAATTGTTTATAATAAATATTTAATTTGCTAGATTAAATTTTGTAACAGTGGTTACTTTTAAAAGTTAATTACTTACTTATAAGTTTTAATTATTAATCAAAATATATATGAAAGAGCCCCGGTTAGGTTTTCACAATAAAGTAAATAACTTATTATTATTAATAATCAAAATATATGTGAAAGAGCCCCGGTTAGGTTTTCACAATAAAAGAAATAACTTATTATTATTATTATTATTATTATTATTATTATTATTATTATTATTAATCAAAATATATGTGAAAGAGCCCCGGTTAGGTTTTCACAATAAAGGAAATAAGTTATTATTATTATTAATCTAAAATTAATGATATGTGGATATCTCGTTTAGATTCTCCACAATATGAACTAGTAAAATGATAAAATTAATTATATGTCTTCTGAAATGAGGATGATGATTGATGATGATAATAAATATTTAATTATTTTATTAATTCCTCTAATAGTGACAAGCGAAAGACCAGTATTGGCTGCACTAACTCACTTTTGTTAGGAAATGATATAACTTTATTATTATTTTTTGTTTTAATTGTTTAGTTACAATATTAATTCAAAAGTAAATAAAGAGTGTAAGGTCTGCTAATTAGAGCCCACTAAATTATTTCCTCTTGAAAGTACAAATATTTATTATTATATATTTATTATTTGTTTTTAGTTTATTAATTTTAATTCAAATCGAAATGACAAGGTAAACTCGACTAGTTAAAGTTAACCGTAATTTGTTTTCGTTTGAAAGGGAAAGAATGTATTATTTAGGTTTTATTATTATTATTGTTGCTCTCCCAATTTGTCACTTGAAATATTGAACCATGCTTTACTAATAATACTCTAGTTCACAAATAAGGTATTATTTGTAGTTTGACTTACAGACAAGAAAAGATGATCAGTGCTGGCTGCATCCTCTTGGAACTGCGGAGTCGGTTGGTTCTCTTGTGTCGTCGTGTGGTCGGAAAGCGCTTCTGGAGCGTTGTCGGCACGTACGGCGATGGCGGTCGGTTGTTGTGAAAGGCGTTTTCTTGGAGCGTGAGCTTCTTGGAACGTTTGTCGGCGAACTTCCTTCCTTCCGTTAAGTTAGCAAAGTTGGTTGTGGACGAAAGGCGTCTCTCTTGGTACTTTGTCAGTTCCACTTCTAACTTGCTTCCTTCAAGCTGGCGAAGTCGTTTGTGGACGAAAGGCCTCCCTGAGGTTGTCAGTACCACTCCTGGCTTGCTGGCTGATTCATAGAAACGATGACTGCATCTAGTACTGAAGATAGGTACCTTGGTGTCGCTAGTGTAGTGACGAAAGGCCTCCTTGTGAGGTTTGTCAGAACACTGTACCAACTTACTCGTAGATTACTGGCAAGGATAATCGTTACCTATCCCGGACTGGGCCCCCAGTTAAGTTTGTCGCTTAACAGTCTTCTTTAGTGATGTACTAAGAAGTTGTCGCTACTGCTAAGTCAGTAGGTCTCGTGGTTCTTACTTCTGATGAGTAGTATCTGCTTTCTATGAATGAGAACTCGTTGGTTAGTTTTGTAGATGTATTTATTAATCTTTGACAATCCAATATACACACATCAAAAAAAGTTTTGCATCACCTCGGTTCCCAGATCTCCGGCATATAGACGTTGACTGTGTATATTGTATCAAAGATACAGTCCCTTTGACTGTTCATTGATGTCACTAAAACTGCTCAAAGATGTATACAACCATGCATGAGCAGGGCCTATTAGACGGAGGGGGTACGACAGCCGATCAGTTCCAGTCATTCCACCAGGACGAAGGTACGCTGCTCATGTTGTCTGTAGTTCTACCATGCCTAGAAGGTCAATACCGCAGTTCGATCGCGTCCGCATTGTTACTTTGTGTCAAGAAGGGCTCTCAACAAGGGAAGTTTCCAGGCGTCTCAGAGTGAACCAAAGCGATGTTGTTCGGACATGGAGGAGGTACAGAGATACAGGAACTGTCGATGACAGGCCTCGCTCAGGCCGCCCAAGGGCTACTACTGTAGTGGATGACCGCTACTTACGGATTGCCGCTCGGAGGAACCCTGACAGCAATGCCACCATGTTGAATAATGCGTTTCGTTCAGCCACAGGACGTCGTGTTTCAACTCAAACTGTGCGCAATAGGCTGCATGATGCGCAACTTCACTCCCGACGTCCATGGCGAGGTCCAGCTTTGCAACCCCGACACCATGCAGCGCGGTACAGATGGGCCCAACAACATGCTGAATGGACCCCACGGAATTGGCATCACGTTCTCTTCACCGATGAGTGTCGCATATGCCTTCAACCAGACAATCGTCGGAGACGTGTTTGGAGGCACCCTGGTCAGGCTGAACGTCTTAGACACACTGTCCAGCGAGTGCAGCAAGGTGGTGGTTCCCTGATGTTTTGGGGTGGCATTATGTGGGGCCGACGTACGCCACTGGTGGTCATGGAAGGCTCCGAAACGGCTTTACGATACCTGAATGACATCCTCCGACCCATAGTGCAACCATATCGGCAGAATATTGGAGAGGCATTTGTCTTCATGGACGACAATTCTCGACCTCATCGTGCACATCTTGTGAATGCGTTCCTTCAAGATAACGACATCGCTCGACTACAGTGGCCAGCATGTTCGCCAGACATGAACCCTATCGAACATGCCTGGGATATGTTGAAAAGGGCTGTTTATGGACGTCTTGACCCACCAACCACTCTGAGAGATTTACGCCGAATTGTCGTTGAGGAGTGGGACAATTTGGACCAACAGTGTCTTGATGAACTTGTGGATAGTATGCCACGGCGAATACAGGCATGCATCAATGCAAGAGGACGTGCTACTGGGTATTAGAGGTAGTGGTGTGTACTGCAATCTGGACCACAAATGCTGAAAGTCTAGCTGTATGATGGTACAACATGCAATGTGTGGGTCTCATGAGCAATAAAACGAGCTGAAATGTTGTTTGTGTTGATCTCTATTCCCTTTGTATTTAACGGTTCCGGAACTCTTGGAACCGAGGTGATGCAAAACTTTTTTTGATGTGTGTATACAAGTTAACACCAGACAGTCAACCTGTTCGGTCGCTGCTGTAACTGGAAGAGTGTGTGTGCTCCTCAGCGCAGGGCTTTTATACAGTTCCTTCACAAGGGGGGGAACAATGTGCGCCATACAGAATATGGACTCACCCTTCACAAGGGGGAGGACAATGTGCGTCATACAGCATATGGACTCATGGTTCCTATAACAGGAATTCTATGAAGTGAACACTCATAAGCAGTGTGTCATTTCCTTGGTTCCGAGAATAAGAATTCTCTGAATTGAATACAAACGAACACTCATATGCAGTGTGTCATTTCCTTGGTTCCGAGAATAAGAATTCTCTGAATAGGGGCTTTTATACAAATCCTCCCTTCACAAGGGAGAGAGCCATGTGCGTCATTGATTCATGGTTCCGATAACAGGAATTCCATGAAGTGCACACTCATAGATAGTGGGGTGAACATACAGAATGACAGATACACATCTGCAGTAATAATAATCATAAGTCTTAGTTTAGAATGGGGTCTGGAGTTCGACCCTAGACGGAATACATAACTCACGCACGCAAAACGACTAATGGGTTTGAGACCACTAAGGCTCTTGGCCAGCAATATGCTAATATGTGTATATTGAAAGAAAACCGGGTGAGTTAGCCGTGGTCGTTACGGCGTGGCTGCAGGCAGTCGCTCACATCCGGGAGACGAGGAGGTTCGAATCCCCCCGCCGGCAAACTTGAAGATGGTTTTCTGTGGTTTTCCATCTTCCTTCCAGGCAAATGCCAGGGTCAGTCCCTAACTATAGGCCTTGTCCTTACAATCACACTTTCCTCCCCCCCAGACAAAACTTCACACGCAACGGTACATGTAGCTCATCCATTGGGTGTCCGCATAGAAGAAGCTACAAAATCTGGCCAGCCGAACATGTCCTCGGACACTCCCGGCACTTAACGGCATACGCTAAAAAAAAAAAAAAAAAAAAAAAAAAAAAAAAAAAAAAAAAAAAAAAACACGGTACAGTGGTGAAGCCACATTCGTGCAACTGGGTATTCTAAAGTTCATACCTTATAGTTTTTTGTAGATAAACTCCGGTCGTCGTGTTTTTCGCTCAGCAAAGATATCAATGATGCGTTCTTTGAAGATGTCATCCCTGGAAAGATATAAGGTGCGTTCAAAAAGTAACGAGCCGGAGGCTATAATGCGCAAACCGGTGACGACATCGGCTAATCGTGGCGTGTGTAACGAGGTGTGGTTCCGATCAGAGCGTGGACGGTCACAGCCCATCGCTAGAGGGCATCCGTGCAAGTCACGTGACGATACAAAGCGAGCAGCAGCATGCATCAATCGTCCAACCAAGACAAAGACAGTAGGCCATTCGACATCCTTCCTGGTGTGCTTGAAGACTGTGGGGCACACACTATCCGCAAGTGCAGTCGTTCCTTCATGATGGTGTGCACACTTCCGACGCTCAATCCGACCACGGTGGCTATGGCGTTCACTGTCACTCGGCGGTCCTGGGTAATGAGTGCTTCAACCAGCTGGACGTTGTCATCGGTAATGCAGGGGGGTGCCCCAGACCAGGCATCATCGGCTAACGGCACCCGTCCTTCCCTGAAGCGCTTGTGCCACGCCTTGACCCTTGCAAGGGACATGCAGTGTTCGCCGTACACTTGTGACATTCGGCGATGAATGTCCGTTCCCCGTACTCCTTTCGCTGTCAGAAACCGAACAACACCTCTTTGCTCTTCGTTTGATGCCTCCATGTCACTGTTTGCAATGAGACTGGCATCGTTGGACGATTGATAAATGCTGCTGCTCGCTTTGTATCGTCACGTGGCGTGCACGCGTGCCCTCTAGCGACGGGCTGTGACCCTCCATGCTCTGGTCGGAACCACACCTCGTTACACACGCCACGATTAGCCAATGTCGTCACCGGTTTGTGCATTACGGCCTCCGGCTCGTTACTTTTTGAACGCACCTGATAGTCCACCAAACTCTTCTCAGCCAGAATACTCAAATTGGTCAGTCTAGAATCTGACATGAAGGTCCTTAAAAATGTCTTAACTCTCTTCAATGCACTCTTACTTCGTTCACTCCAAGCAATAGAAACAGGAAAGGTAAGAATCAGTCGTATGAGTTGCACTGTTTCCTGATATATTTTTTTATAGGCCGTTGTTCAAAAAATATTCTCTGCATAGGACAACGAAGAAAATGGTCTTGATTTTGAATACATTATTAGGCCTAAATCACTACACTGATCCATGTTTTAAAACTCACAAACCAACATGCACGCGCTGATATACCGCCCGCTTCACGAATGCACTGTTGGAGCCTAGGCTCTCTGCTGACGCATTCAGCTATCGACCCTCCGCTTCCCGCATGCGCAATTGCCTTCTCTACCCACAGAGACTTGAGCCTGTTACAAAAGAGATTCACTGGCTGCTCAGTCCCGCGCTGAGAAGCTGGCGTCAATCCCACCATGGTTACGGAGAATAGCGAAAACTAGAGATTTAATTTGCCTATGCCAATGAAAAATAGGAAAATGTAAATATGTATATCCCTTGAGAATGAAATGGGTATTCGAAGGCTCAAGAGAACTTAGTAACAGAGGAAATAAATCAACGAATCATGATGGGTAACAGAGCATATTACGCCAACAGCAAACTGCTAAAATCATCTCTACTGTCAAGAAAAACAAAGATGACACTATACAATACTTTGATCAGATCTGTTGTTACGTATGGCGCAGAAACCTGGACCATGTCGTCAGTAGATGAAAATGCACTCCGTATCTTTGAAAGAAAGGTTTTACGGAGGATTTGTGGCCCAGTGAAAGAAGGAGAAGTGTGGACAATAAGATCTAATCGAGAGTTAGACACAATCCTTCAAGGTGAAGATATTGTAAGACTTGTAAAGGCAAGGAGGATTGCATGGTTGGGTCATGTAAAGCGGATGGGTAGTGAAAGGATTCAGAAGAAACTGTTACATGGGTAAATGGTAGGAATAAGGAAACGTGGAAAGCCAAGAAGGACCTGGATCCAAGATGTAGAGGACGATCTGAAGACTATGCAAATCAAGAGATGGTGGGAGAAAGTAGAAAGAAGAGATGAATGGAGAATCATCGTGAGGGAGACCAAAGCTCATCCTGGGCTGTTGCGCCGAGGAAGTAAGTAAGTAAGTATTCTAAGGCTCAAAGATTAGTAGGTTAGTAATTTTAGTTTTAAGGGGCGGAACTACGAGGTCATCTGCCCCAAGGCTCAAAGATTCCCCTCCAGCTTCGCCAATGATGCTTTATGATCTAAAAGGGGGTGTTGTCCCCTTTAACGTCGAGGCTATCAAGTCTGAAGATCTCACACACCGTGTTTTTAAAAACAGTGACGCCATTTTGGATATCTGCGGCCATTTCAAACGCGGAAAGTTACAGCAGTATCGCAACTGTAAATCCTTGAGGTAGGCAGTGGGAGGTTGCGTCCCACGTGCAGACTTGTGGTCCAGAAATACAAGTGATGTCGGTTTAATGAAGGAATGATCGTTAGCCTAGGCGGAATGTAATTAGCCGAGCCACAGTTAAAAGCAGATTAGCAGGCCGCTGGAGTGGAGGGGCTGGACCAATTGTCGCCAGCGCTTCCACAATAATGTATTGTTACGAGTAATCAAGAACGGTTACTAAAACAAAACAGTGTTTATATGCAGGGTGTTGTTGAAATACGGTAGTCTACTTGAAAAGGGTAAAACAAGACATTCAGATGGTAACCATATTACCATGTTGGTTCATAATGATAATTCTTTATTAAAGTCAGTGCGGGCCGCCAATAAGGTTGCGATGTTGCGCAACGATAAGTTTTTTATAATTAAGAAAATAATACTTTTGTAATAGTTTTTTGGTAGTCAGTTTACCCTCCAGTTAGACTTTTCCCACAGACTCAGCTAGGGATCCCACCTTTAACCCCTCTACGGGCTGTGTGCTGGAGCATGACATCAGGTCAGGGGATACAACTGGGGAGGCGGGACTAGCGCCTCACCCAGGCAGCCTCACCTGCAAAGCGAACAGGGGGCCTCATGAAGGATGGGACGGGATGGGAAGAATGGGAGGGATAGACAAGGAAGAGAGAAGGAGGCGGCCGTGGCCTGACAGTAGATACCATCCCGGCATTAACCAGAAGGTGAAGTGGGAAACCACGGAAAACCCCTTCGAGGATGGCTGAGGTGGTCATTTGGACCACCCGAGGCTGAGTAGACCCCGTTCCAGTAAATAAATAAATAAATAAATAAATAAATAAATCTATGTCTGCCTCTTTTTAATCCCGTTTCCAACGGGGTCGCGGATGAGATGCGATGAAATTCCACGTGACTGATGGTTTCTAAGGCCGGATATCCTTCCTGATGCCAACCTCATGAGAGGAGTTAATGAGAGATGAAATAAATGAAGATGAATGAAACTGGGCAAGGATGTGGAAGGAAGCGGCCGTGCCTGTCAGAAGGTACCATCGCAGCATTTTCCTCGCGTTGAAAATGGGAAATCACGGAAAAGCATTTCAAGGACGGCAAAGAGTGGGGCTTAAATTCACGTTTACCGAGTCCGCAAAGAGCTTGGCCACTTGGCCTAGCGCTGCGCTTTGGTGAACATAGTTACCGCTGTCGGTCAATTTAATCCGGAATGATTGCAATGTTCTCTGGACAGCGGCATTCGATATGAATGAGCAACATCAGTTTTACCGCACACGTGTATACAGTCTTCTCTTATATCAAGCAGTATTTTACCCTCCCCCCCCCCCCCCCTCACCGCCTTCTTAGTGAAAACTAAAGTGATGACTCGAATTTAATCAGCACCTGTCTTAAAACTCACTTAGGAAACTGTCACATCCATACGTTAAACCTAACATTCAAAGTTATAGAATTGCTAATATTGTCACACTTTTCAAATAGTTTTAACAACAAATTGTATATCCGCCTTAGCCAATACATAAACGAAAATAAATTATAATTACACTTGCTCCTGGTACATGTTTCGGGGATTAATTGCTTTTATCCCCTTCATCAGCCAAGACAAATATTCGAAGAAAGATATAAGATAGCGTAGCACTCAAAAAATAAATGGCTATTTAACTTAATATGGTGCACCATATAAGTAGGTCACAGGAAAATGTTGAGCAAAACTAAAAACATATATGTAACAGCGAAGATATTCAGCCATCAAAACACAGAGAATCAGTGGACAGTTAATTCGTAAATCCGCTCCAAAACACTGGTCGAAGAAATAGAATTTTCGAAAAACAAAATCCACAGTTGTAGCCCTTCAGGCAAGTAACTCAATGTTAAAATCATCCCTTAATGCCTGTTGAACACCATCAAGAAAATGAAAGCAAAATTCATGGGACACATACTCAGACATGACACTCTCCTCCAGGTCATTTTTGAAGGAAAATTTTTGGTGAAGAAATTAAGGGGACGACCAAGACAATCGTATCTCAAGAACATTGTCAAGGAAATGGAATGTGACTCGTATGTCAATATGAAGAGGACTGCTGAAGCCCGTAAGAAATTAGCCTTTAGAAGCTGATGAATGTCATAGACTAGACCTTCCATGAACCCTATTCCTTTTTTGGTGCATTTGTAATTAATGTTTGTTGTTTCTCGACTTTCCCAAACGTAAAGGACACACTAAACGTTTCTTACGAGGTACCGACATGATGACAAGCGGTAGACTGTTCACCGGAAACTCCACCTTATCTGGTCGATTAGATTAGCCGTTTGCCTTTTCTACCACAATGAGTGGTACTGTGAGTCAATGAAACTCACCCATATCTGGTCAATTAGATTATCAGTTCGGTTTTTCTAACACCACGAGCGCTAGTGTGAGTCAATACAGAGTTTCACTTAAGCCCTTATAATTACTTTCGATGTGAAGAGATTTCAACAAATCAAAAAAAAAAAAGCATCTGAGGGTATTAAACCAAGGAACACATTAAAGAAAGAATATGTTCGCGTAAATAAACTGCCAAACACACAGAGCGCATGCGTCGGTCAGTCAGAGAGCATGGAAAACAGAGATATCCTACCCAGCGCTGGCACTCCGATCACAAAATTCTAGTGACTGAATCTCAACAGATATTTATGAATATTTATGTTAAAACATATAGTAAAGTTATATTTATCGTCGAACATAAACAGTCGTATGCAACTCGCCTATAATGGTAATTAAGACACTCGTATGGAAATTATAAAACTCGCTTACGCTCGTTTTATAAACATACTCGTGTCTTAATTATTGCCATTATAGGCTCTTTGCATAATGTACTATAATTTGGCTAGGATTTGAATGAAAAAGGAAAAGAGTAAAGAAACAAGCGATTTTTGGCTGTTTTTCTAGAACTGCATCTAGCCCGGAAGTGATTTTCAAAATTTGCTTTTTCAGTTCGATAGAGTTTTCTAAGACTCACAATTTGAAACCATTTCGGTCCCTTTAGCCCTTCAACGTTTGGCACAATTGAGGAAATTGCTTAATTTTACGTTTTTGCTAAAATGAAATGTTTTCGACATTAATAATATATTACAGATCTTGGCTATATGAATTCAGGAAGCCCATTATAAATTCTAATTTTCAAAATATACTTGTAACTGTACCCGTATCGAAATATAGGGTACATAACATAATGAAGATATATTGTATAATTTTGTACTGATGAATGTACAGTACTCGTATTAATCTCTACTCTCTACTTAATATAAAACTAAGTCCCCTATTCTTGGATGTTACGGGTAATCTCGAGAACCACTGGATGGATTTTATGGCAGTTTTGGCCATTCTGTGAAGGATATCTCGAGGAAGGTTTCTGCAGAAAATAATTTATTTAGGATCAAAGGAAGCCAACCAGTAACGATTTCAGTGAAAAAGTCGAAAAAAAACCTGGCGTCCGTGCGCTTTTTAAGCTTACGCTGGGCAAACCGTTAAAAATACAGTATGTATTGTATACTATGAGTGTAAGAATTGTTCAGCATGAAAAGTTCTACAAAAAAAGTACGGGACAGAATATCTCAATCTGCAATACATCGCCCACTATCAGTGTTTTTACGTTCTCATTTCTTCTAACAATCTCCATTGAATTACTAGGTACGAGGTAGTTTACGAGCTAGCTGGCTGGCGGGCGAGCCATCACCCCAGACACTGTAGAGTCGTGTCGAGTTAAGACTTCAGAGAAGAGTGAATGTGTTTGGAGTTTCCCTGGAAGTGCAACTCGGCTTTTCTTTACTTCGCCTATGAACTTTTCGTTCTGCAGAATACACAGTCACGTTTAGATTTGTTGGAAGGGGATTTGTGATTCATGTATATCGTCATTCTTGAATTACGTCTGATAAGAATTTGTTGCACATGCTATCTCCATGATAATATAATTAATAGTCCAGTCAGTGATTTTAACCCATTATGCCGAGACGGAAAAAGGATATAGGTCGTAGATCATTAAAATGGGAAAGAATACGCTTATAACGTAACAATGAAACTGAGCAACAAAAAATATATCGTTTGTCACAAGAGAGAGAAAGAAAGAATTCACAAAGACAAAGGGAGTCATCCCCAAAGTTCCTATGACACAGGAAGAAATGTTCATGGTTTGTGATCCGATAAAGAGAATTCTGCTATGAATTATGATTCCTCCGTAAATTATATAAATCACTAGCGGACCCGTGCGAGAAATCTCGCATGTTCATAAACCACACTTTCCCCAATAGGTTTACAATGAGCGACTTAAGGAGAAAGTTTGTTATGATTTTATTTTAACCAAATGATTATAGAACACTATTTACATTTCAGTTAAAATTCCAAGTTCTACGTTTCCTAACTTAAGAAGGCAATCACTGAAAATTCGATCATCATAACACTCACCGGTTATTCGATATTTATGAAATTATACGATTTGAGTGCTCATTCCTATGATTTACTGTTTCTGAAATCCATGAAAAATGATAAAAGAAAGACCTCAGAATGTTAAAATGACATGAAACAGCCGTCACAGCGGCCAAAATGTGAAGTGGACAGCAATTATGGAGCATATTTTCCTACATCAACAGTAGCCTATCTGCAAATCGCACAATTTGTACATTTTTTAAAAGTAATTTTTTTAAAGAAATTATAGATATTTATGAAATTAGAGTGCAATTTGTCACTGCTTAATGTCTATTCTCTTTCATTTGAATGCTCATTTGTCACGATCGGTCGCTTGTGAGCTCCGCAGGAGGGATCTATACAACCGAAATAATATATACTAGCGGATCCGTGCAAGAAATCTCGCATGTTCAAAAACCACACTTTCCCCAGTAGGTTTATAATGAGACACTTAAGGAGAAAGGTTATGTTTTTATCTCAACCAAATAATTATAGAACACTATTTACATTTCAGAATAAAGGAAAGACCTCAGAATGTTAATATGACATGATACAGGCGTCACAGCAGCCCGTGGACAGCAATTATGGAGCGTATTTTCCTTCATCAACGGTGTTTACAAATCGCACACTTCGTACAATATTTTAAAAGTCACTTTTTAAAGAAAGTATTGATATTTATGGAATTAGAGTGCAATTCGTCACTGCTAATGTCTATTCTCTTGCATTTAAAAGCTCATTTTCACGATCGGTCGCTTTTGAGTGCCGCAGGAGGGATCCATACTACTGAAATTATATATATGATGATGCTTCAGTTTCCGGGCGAAGCCAGGGCGAGTTGCTAGTTATTAAATAAATCAATCGTTAATTAATTAATTCTGATTATCCTAATTGGTAAAATGTCCATGCAGCGCAAATACAATATGGGAATATTGAACATCTCCGGCTTAAAGCTGTCCCCTACAAGAGAGGCTATGAACACACTCGCCAGGTAGCTGCACGAAAAGGCTGGGCACTCGACCTTGTAGGAGCCGATCGCCTCATCTCATTAACGTTCTCCAATCTATTAAAAGCCAATCACTTGGCGCTGTAATGGTCCGACAGCCGCCCGGCTACATCAGATTAGCTCAATGTTTCATTAACTGGCCGGTTAATTTGTGAATATCACGCTCCTGCAGCTTCTGTATGTAATCTGCAACACATCAAACTCATTTTCGCCATAACCACTAATAGCGAGCATCCGTTCAGGAGAAAATGTATCTATCAAGGTCAGTTGTTATACCTATCAGAATCGATCTTGTAGTGAAGAAAGTACCTAACTTTAAACTGAACTGAAGGTAGTCTGTAAATATTTATTCTTCATTTTACCAGTGAGGAAATTATTTAGACTATAATCTAGCCAGAGTATCCCTCTCCCCCGAATTCCTGCCATGTATGTGAGTTACAATCTCATTTATTTATAAATATATATATGTAGTATTTCTTCAGCTTCGGTGGCGTAGTCGGTACTTAGCTGAACTGCTATGCCCAAGTTCGCGGGTACAAACCCAGCCGAAGCCGTTGGATATTTAAGAGATTTTTAAAATCCTTCAGTATGCCTTCCTTCGGAGGGGAAATAAAACCGGCGAGTCCATGTCATAGATAAAGAACCTACCGCTACAATATTGTAGGTTATTTGGTTTAAAAACGCTCTATTATCAAGTTCTAACGTTCGCTGCTGGATGATGGTGGCATCTAGTAGCCAAAGTTGGAACTACTTAAAATTGAACTTTCATTCATTTCATTTCTAATTAAATCCTCTCGTGAGGTTGGCGTCAGGAAGGGCATCCGGCCGTAAAAACCATCAGCCACGTGGAATTTCATCGCATCTCATCCCCGACCCCGTTGGAAATGGGATTATAAAGGGGCAGACATAGATTTATTTATTTATTTATGTATTTATTTATTTAGTAGAAGCCTCCGTGGCTTAGGCGGCAGCACGCCGGTCTCTCACCGCTGGGTCCTTGGTTCAAATCCCGGTCACTCCATGTGAGATCTGTGCTGAACAAAACGGAGGCAGACAGGTTTTTCTCCGGGTACTCCGGTTTTCCCTGTCAAATATGTAATTCCAGCAACACTCTCCACTATCATTTCATTTCATCTGTCATTCATTCAATCATTGCCTCAGAGAAGTGCGACAGGCTTTGGCAGCCGGCACAGTTCATATACTCGCCGCTAGATGGGGGCTTCATTCATTCCATCCCTGACCTGGTCGGTAGACTGGAAGCAGGCTGTGGATTTTCATTTTTCATTTAGTAACATCCTTGCACAACCAGAAATAAACCTTTACCTGCTTGTAACATTCACAGAGTACTGGTGTGCTTGACTGTGAATTATTAAAATAAACCAAATCTGAAAGCATTTACGCAGACATAAAATACAAAAGTATTAATTACTGATTTAGAACAGGCGGCTTCGGTGACGTAGTTGGCAGCATGCTGAGTTACTATGCCCGAGGTCACGGGTTCAAACCCAGCCGAAGCCGTCGGATTTTTTAAGAGCTTTAGAAATCCCTCAGTATGCCTTCCTTCGGAGGGAAAGTAAAGCCGGCGGTCCCATGTCATAGATTTATGGAATGTTTAAAACCTTCCACTAATTACACCTGTGTGAAGCTAAATTGAATAGGTTGAGAATGTAAACAACCCTCTTAGGTTTCTACGTTCGTTGCCAAGAGCCGACTGCGGTGGCGTCTAGTAGCTAAGTTCTGAACTAGGCCTAGTAGTCGTTGACGGTGGCGTTTGGCGGCAAAAGTAGAAACTATTTGAAAAATTCTAAGTTGCAGTCTGTACTTAAATTTTAAAAAAAACAGATACACACACTAATACAGCCATCACAATTAACTCCGGTTATCAGACAGATTCTACACACACCCAAAGAACACGGGGCTACATGACCGCGTTGTCGCAGCACCTAAAATGAGGAACCAACCAACCAACGGATTTAGAACATTAACTATTCAAAAATACTGTACAACAGATGATTAAAAAGACACAATATAGCTTGAGAATTAAATTCAAACGCGAATAAAGTAAAAGAAAATAGTAACATACTTGGCAGTCATAGGCTATAGATAGATTGATAGATACTACAACTTATGAACAGATCCCGTGGTGAACCCCAGGAGCCCAGTTCGTGTCCGATGTTAGTATGTGTGAATGTAATTAAAATCTAGCGCAGTGTATCGAAAACTATTCAGACTCAGTTACTGGTCTCTAATAACAGCTGTGAATAATTAACAGATATATCATTGGTTCATTTACTGTGGCAAAGTTATGGACAATTATTGTCTTAATCAACAGGGCAATGTAATTTCAGATGGAAGTGCTGATAATGGAAGCCACTACATTGTATTCGGTTGGCGCCATAAATTGTGTACACACGTTTTCCAAGAACTGTTAGCGTACGCTTGGTACTAATATCAGTAGTCTACCTACTACAATACGTATAGCAGAGGTCTATAACTGTTTTTCTAGAGCGCCTTCGGTGGCGTAGTTGGTAGCATGCTGAGCTTCTATGCCCAAGATCGCGGGATCAAACCCGGCAAAAATCGTCGGATTTTTAAGAGCGTTAAAATCCCTCAGTATGCCTTCCTTCGAAGGGGAAGTAAAGCCGGCGGTCCCATGTCATAGATTTATGGCATGAAAAAGAACCTTCCACTAACTACACTTGTGGAATTAAAGTTTGTAGGTTAGTTTGATAACGCTTTATTAGTTCCAACGTTCGACATTAGGTGCTTACTGCGATGGCATTTAGTAGCCACGTCTGCAGCTAGGTGTCGTGGACGGTAGCATTTGGTGGCAAAAGTAGGAACTACTTGAAAAAAATTAATCGTCTGCAGTCCTTCTACGTGAATCACTGTTAACACAGTAATACAGCCATCACAATTAACACCGGTTATCAGACAAATTCTACACACACCCAAAGTGCACGGGGCTTGACTGCCTTGTCGCAGCCCCTAAAATAAGGAAACCTCCAACCAACTGTTTCCTAGGGCCTTATTTGGGCTAAATAAACATTATTGAGCCACACGAACAATTTCATTAA
Organism: Meconema thalassinum; assembly: GCA_946902985.2. Taxonomy (NCBI): domain Eukaryota; kingdom Metazoa; phylum Arthropoda; class Insecta; order Orthoptera; family Tettigoniidae; genus Meconema; species Meconema thalassinum. Next base: position 959,071,994 of record OX336388.2, on the reverse strand, counting down.
TGGATTATTGCTAATTAAACTGATTAATATAATTTATATTTATTCTTCTTTTCGAATCGCCCACTTGGGTGTACGTCAGATCAATCACTTCTTATAGTAAAGCCATCATTACTTCCGACTTGACGTTTCAGTGTTACCCAAGAGTTATCTAGCGATCAGAAAGAAAATAACTTTAATTGGTCAATCACAGGCAGCCATTCAAATCGATATATCACGACAAATTGTGTTTCATTCACGATGTCGCGATTTATCGAACGAAACTCTATCCTAGCACTTATTTATCGTATGGCTGTTAGTGCCGCGAGAGTCCGAGGACATGTTCGGCTGGCCTGAGTCTGTAGCTGCTTCCAGCGGACACTCTTAGGGTTAGCTACAAGTTCTGTTCAATTTCAAGTAGTTCCAACTTTCGCTACCAGATATCAATGATACCTAGTGGTGAACGTTGGAACTTTGATAGAGCACTGAAACGTCAGGTCGGAAGTAATGATGGCTTTACTATAGATCCTTGTGCTCTCCTTTTCTCCCAATACTTCTTTATTCTGTCTGATCTCCTATTCCTTTCCTCTTCTGATATCTGCATCAGTTTTCAGGTGTCGACTCTGGCTTGGAACTTCTTAGTGTTGTCTTTGGCCACGGTTTTGGCTGTACCATTTATTAACATGAGTTATGTAATCTGGAGTACACGCAGGTCCTTTTCCACTTCTGTAAACCAATTAGGTTTAATCTTCTTTTTGGAAAAGAAGTCAAAGATTTGCTTGGCTATTCGGGCAGGATTCATTTCATAGTATGTGTCCTTAGAAATCAATCCTTCTTTTCCTTATGTTATCTGAAAGTCTCTCCGACTTGACAAACAGAGTGTGGTTCCTACTGAAAACTTGTACGTTATTTTGGACATCAGGACCAATGATCTTCCTCAAAATTTTCCTCTCTTTGATTTCCAAATTTTCCATTTGCCCTTTTATCCTCAAGACCAATCACTCTGCTGCAAATTTATTTATTTATTTAAGTTCATAGGCCTTTACTTTCCAGAAAATGCATCCACTCCTTCTTCAATTTGTAAATAAAAAACTATGACTTAACATCCCATTGAGGGCCTTGACCTACAAGTGGCCACTACATTACCATACCGGGGTTACTCCCTGTCCGATAGTTAGGCGTATTCAACTGTTCCCACGAGGCTGAGTGGACCCCATTACATCCCTCGCGTCAGTTCTGAAAGCCCTGACGAAGCAGGGAATCGAATCTGGGGCTCTTAGGAAAGATATTAGAGTGCTATTTCCAGACCTCGGAACCATCCTGTTCAATTTATTTATATTGACTAACATTAAAAATATTAACGTAGGGCCTACTGTATGTGTCTTTCTTAATGCATATACTCATTTCTTCATTCGTAAATATCGATCTTCAGAGAAATCACACAGTAACATTCTCTAGGTTACTGCTATTCCTAGTGAGCATTGAACTCGAGTACGGATTAATTGAGTCTTAGTTTAGGTGTTTGGTTTTACTGGTGTAGCGGATAGCATTCTTGACTATCACCCCAGACTCTCGGGTTTGATTTCCGACTCTGTCAATAAATTTATTTCTTGTCTGAGGGCTGGAACGAGGTACACTTAGCTGCTTGATACAAATCTCAAAAGAGGTGGGTTCGATTCCCACCTCAGCCATCCTGGAAGGGGTTTTCCGTGGTTTCCCACTTCTACTCCACTTAAGGCCACGGCTGCCTCCTTACCAAATCCTCATCTGAATTAAAAATACATACACACAATGACAGACATCACAATAGCACAGGTTATCAGACAAATTCCAAGTATTTACAGTATAACACATTGTTCAGGTTTATGGGAATACTTATTCACAGCAATTCACTTTTTCTTTTAATGTTCCATATTATACTGTAGCTTACCTTACAGCGGACCACCTCGTCTTGTAGTGGTTAGCATTCTTGGCTGTCACCCCGAAGGTCCGGGTTCGTTTCCCGACTCTGCCAGGAAATGTAATTCTGGTCTGAGGGCTGGTACACTCAACCTTGTGATTCAAAACTGAGTAGATGTGGTTTCGATTCCCACCTCAGCCATCCTGGAAATGGCTTTCCATGATTTATCACTTCTACTCCAGGCAAATAACGGGAGAGTTCCTAATTTAACAACAAGGCTGCCTCCTTCCCAATCCTCACCTGTATAACAAATACACACTATTGCAGCCATTACAATAACACTGGTTATTAGAAAAATTCTACATTACACATCAGTAGGGGAGCAGTGCCGATTCTGCCCCCCCTCCCACCACCACCACTACTCACAATGCGAGCCAATAACCCCCGAACCCGTGGTCGGAGATTTACGAATGAGGTGTCGTTGGACAACAAGGGAAATGTTTTTGTGGAATAAAAAGTCATGCCCAGCCTCCCACCGCCATTCATCTGTGACGTCATAGCCAGTCTCAAAGCAAGTCTATACTTGTAGAAAATGTCATGTGACAAGGTTAGGTTTAGTGAGCTGAGGTTAACTTAGGTAAGCTAGCTCTATCTCACTCCTAGTCAATGATTAACCTTAAAAGCACTCTAGAGTTCTTGGAATCTGTTCATGTAATTATTATTCTTGACAGTACTTTGGAAATTACACCCTGAAAAATATCAATCCCCTTGATTTTTTTTATTTTAACTGTTATTATTATTATTATTATTATTATTATTATTATTATTATTATTATTAGCCAAGTCACTTTACTTAAATTTAATGTACGTGTATTAGTTGATATGAAAGTCTCGACAACCAGCCATGCTTGCACCCACTTTTTGCTTTCACTTTTGCTCCCATATTAATGCCAACTCTTATAACTATAAGCAACAGCAAAATGTAAATGGAATAATATTTCTCATAATGTTCAAAACAAAAGTCCTGAGGTCTTGGGTTTGAATTCTCAACTATGGTTGTCAGCCAATGAGTTACACTACAGGAAACTTTTTATTTTTGTGTTGTGTTGCATGATAATTTGCCCATCTCGCGGTGTAGTGGCTAGTGGTTTTGGGTTTCAACTCGACTATGGCCAGAATTTATTTTTTGATCTGAGAGTTGGAAGGTTAGGTTAGGTGAAGTTAGGTTAGGTGAAACTAGGGGAGATTGTTTTAGAAAAACACCACATTTGCCCCTACTTTTTACTCACACATTTTGCTCCCACTTTGTGCACTCACTTTTGCTCGCTCTTTTTGCTCTCACTTTTTGCTCCCACTTTTGCTTTCACATTTGCTCCCACTTTCTGCTCCCATATTTGCTCACACTTGTTTGCTCCCACTTTTGCTTACACTTTTTGCTCCCACTTTTTGCTTCCATATTTGCTCTCATATTTGCTCCCACTTTTGCTTACACTCTTTGCTCCCACTTTTTTCTCTCACTTTTTGCTCCCACTTTTGCTTTCACATTTGCTCCCACACTTGCTCCTACTTTTTTTGCTCTCATATTTGCTCCCACTTTTGCTTAGACTAAACATTTTGCTCTCACTTTTTTTCTCTCATTTTTTGCTCCCACTTTTGCTTTCACATTTGATCCCATACTTGCTCCCACTTTTGCTTTCACATTTGCTCCCATACTTGCTCCTACTTTTTTATCCCACTTTTTGCTCCCAATTTTTGCTCCCACTTTTTGCTCCCACTTTTTGCTCCCACTTTTGCTTACACTTTTAGCTCCCACTTTTTGCTCCCATATTTGCTCCCTTTTATTTGCTCTCATATTTGCTCCCACTTTTGCTTACACTTTTTGCTCCCACTTTTTTCTCTCACTTTTTGCTCCCACTTTTGCTTTCACATTTGCTCCCATACTTGCTCCTACTTTTTTTTGCTCTCATATTTGCTCCCACTTTTGCTTACACTTTTTGCTCCCAGTTTTTTTCTCTCACTTTTTTTGCTCCCACTTTTGCTTTCACATATGCTCCCATACTTGCTCCCACTTTTGCTTTCATATTTGCTCCCATACTTGCACCTAGTTTTTTTTGCTCCCACTTTTTGCCCCCACTTTTTGCTTCCACTTTTTGCTCCCAATTTTTGCTCCCACTTTTTGCTCCCACTTTTTGGCTCCCACATTTTCACCCATATATGCTCGCACATTAAACTATTGTTCTTATTACCAAGTTGTCTTTACCAGAGCTTAGTCTATGCTTGACAGTTGATATGGAAGTATCTGTGACTAGGTATGGTAAGCCTCATTCATTATATAAAGGATATCCATATATTGTGAAATGGACCAATAAAAATGGAACTGTTATTTGGCGTCGTTCAAAACAACGTTCAAAACAATGTCGCAGTGAGCTAAAAAGTAAAAATAGTGAGGTTTTAAGTGTCAGGGATCATCAATGTAGTGTACTGCATGAAACACTGTTGCTGTCAACAGAAAATCATAACAATTTTAAAAAGCGTGGAAAAAGATCTACAACAAGTTTTGTTTTTAAAACTATATCACACTATCGTAAAGGCAAAGACTTGTATTAAGTATGCATTTATTGTCATAATCATGTATACTCTGCAATGTTAAATATTCTAACTTTGTAAAAAATAAAACAGCACTGTACCATTATTTACATTTATTTACAAACTTTATATACATTTTTTGGTTTCATCATAATATCTTTAAAGGCAATACTAAAAACTAAAACATTATTGTTCTATACACATATTTTTTCTTTCAGTCTATTGTCATCACTTATATTTTTCCATTATTCATTCACATTTGTTTTTTTTTTAATTTAATTAAAACGAACCATGCACCTATTGTTTTTAAAACCTTCATAAAGTAAGTGTACAGGTTGCACAGCATTATTGACTTCATCAAAAACACTCTCCGACATATCATTAAACCGTATAGGCAGAAATGTCTCAAAGTTTTCACATACACAAAGTACACGATCACCATATGCTGTTTTCAATTTCCGAATCTTGACAATGCGGAATGGAATATGCGTCGGCAATTCGCTGAGCTTCTTTGTCTCTAAGCCACACGATTGTTCCACAGCATTCAAAACATTCAATGTAGTAGTCTATAAACAAAACAAAAGCATATCTATTACACTCTAAAACAGCTTTAATAATATTGTGCAATTAGGGATTTTGCACTATGCATGGCTAATAAATTATACTAGTTATGCAAGAAATGCCCTAACTGTAGCGGATACTACTTTTCTGCATATAGCACAAGTGTTAAGTTCTAATGCGCACTTGACACATGCTATCATGTGTCCACAAGGCAAAAATACAACACCTAGTTCATCTTGAAAACAAATTTTACATAATTGTTGGTCACACTTTTGTAACTGTTCGTGTGACAAGTCTTTTTTTTTTCATCCTCATGTATTTGCTCCGAGTGTCTAACTCTAAAGGCACTTTTATCTCTTGTGCTGCAATCACGTTTTCTTTTCGAATAGTGTTCAAAAAATCCTGACCTTTAAGCAACACCATGTATCTACAGTTAGGTAACCAACGAGCGTGTTCCACAAAAGGGTCATCAGTCATTTGCCAATCCTTTAAAGCAAATCCACAATAAAAACATATTGTTTTATCCTCTTCACCAGTATAAAAATATCCAGATTCACTTAGCTGTTTGGTAAGATTCTAAACGTTTTTCAACAGAGCTGTACTCTGGGTGTGCTAGTGCTTTAGTCTTGCAAACTCCCAATTTTTCAAAAGCACACGCCAATTCAACACTGTCTATGGCATATGGACCACATATATCGACACTACCGTTGTTGGGTGGTAATACATTATTATTATTATTATTTATTTGTGATTCAGCAACATACGTAGCGGCCAATGGCCTTGTGGTTCGGTAAAATGGATACACTCGTAGGTTACCCACTTGTTTTCCAAGCATGTAAGGACAACAAGGAGACCATCGCAAATGGTCTCTAAATGGATCATCCCCTTCTTCCCAGTATGAAAGTTCAATACGACAAAACACACAGCGCACCACATATTCTCGGTTCAAGTAAAAAAAGAACGGCATTTGCAAGTTTGTGTGTCGACAAAAAGCCTACAGGCCAGGATTCAAATGTTAACCAACGATCATGTTCTGATTTTAAATCTAACCCACGTGGTAAACCAACTTGCTCACTTGTTGTATTTGGTACTAACGCCATGTGTTATAATAAAACTTTTTTTATTGCAAGTTTTTAACTTTGCACAAGAGCACAGAGTACTTTAAAGCATAATGTATGCTTGATCACTGTCTGTTCACTACGTTAATGGCGCATGACCACACCTAAAAACAAACAAAATAACCCATCACTCAATCAATCAATCAATACTTTTAATTAAACTTTAACGTTAATTGACATTAATATACCAAAACGCCATTAAAAATAAACTGTATGTTGGCACTAACAGTAACCCATGCACTTATTTTCTTTTTATAAAGCTTTAGTCACTTACACCCCCCTTTAACCAATATATAAACAAAAATTAATGTCATGTCAGTTTGTTCAGATTATCTTGTTCAAGCCTGTGGATATTTGTTGAGTCCATAGGGAACCACCCATAAATTATTTTGTTTTTGTTTTTTAGAAAATCCAATATGGCCTTGTACTTTTCCCAGTCAACAACCAATATAGTCTTGTACCGTTTGTCAATACATGGCCATTATTCAAGAAAGCAATCATTGTACCAGTCATGTACAGGAAATTAATATTTTTTTGTCTATGGTTTTTCATTAGTGGTAAAATGGAATAGCATTTTTAAGTTAGACTTACCTGAGTTTTCAATAGTTCACTGCCTGGAAACAATGGTTGCACCCTACTGCGTCTTGGGTTTTTAGCAACTGCTACAGTGGTAAGGCTTTTCTTTCCAAGTTTCTAAAAATAAATAAAATAAACCGCTATAAATACCTAAATTCAGGTTAATACATACATTTCATAAAATAAAATAATATACAAACAAAAAAAATAAAACAAGTTAGTTTAAAAAAATAATCTCACCTTCACTTGCAGTGGCTTGTTACTGTTTCCTTCTAGTGGGCCCAAAATGCGGTTTCTTGTATCTCTGACATGTAAGGTATACCGGTTATCTGCAAACTAAATAAATAAATAAAAATCATCAATTACCTAATCAATAACTACAAATTTAAGATTCATTAGCATGACATTATTAAAATAATCATTCATAGGTACTTATAAAAAAAAAGGATTTTTCTTCCAAAGTTCAGTTCAGAGCTCTACTGTATACGTCCGTGTGCTAAAATGGCAAGTGCATGACTAACGCAATCGTTATCAGTTAGCCTAGCAACAAAGAGAGTTGCATTTTCCCAGCGTTCTGACCTTGAAATGTTGTCTCTTTCACACGTGTTCCCACGCCTCTTCACATTCCTCAATCTGAATAAGATTCGTGTACCTTATACTAGTTTCATGTTTTTAATAAGGAACCAAAATGGCTGCCTCTTATACATCGGTAGTCCTACTGTCTCAGAACCAAAATGGCGGTCTCTGCTTAAACAGCACACCTGCTAGCAACCACGAGGCAAGTAAGCTGATATCACACTTCCTGCTGACGTAGACATTTTTTGTCTTATCAGCAGTCTCTCTCACGAGTCCTCTGGCTAGGTACAATATTCAGTCTCCAGTGAGCCGGACTGTGTGTGTTAGCATTGAAAGCATGTGTGTCTTCTTCTTCTTCTTCTTATTATTATTATTATTAAATATTTTAATGTAATAATAATAATAATAATTACTAGCAAGCGGCCATCCTCAATACATGATCATGTTAACCACATACTTTCACCCTAAAACACATGACTTTACCCAGTTCAATATTTAGTTTATAACATTTCAGGCCAATAACCTTACCGTTTTGGCTCTTTGCATACATGCACATGACTTGGTCGAGCAAATGTTATAGGTTTCCATATTCTAAGACCATTCACTGTGCCAGACAGCAGTCTCGCTTATTACCGTTTACTAGCATGCTAAAGATCCCCTTCAGGGGTAAAAAGAAATCCTAGCACACTTAACACATTTTCAAATATTCGCCTCCATCCGTCATAGGAAATGTCACAAAACCAACCGTCATAAGCTGCCCCGCCATCCCACGAAAATAGCAATTCATTTCTTTCGGGCACGGTCACCGAGATCGCCAACGTCTAAGAATCACTTGGTCATATCCTACAACCGTCTGTTGTGTCAGAGAGCGATCTTGCTCATCACCGTTAACTAAAACGTTAAAGATCCCCTTCAGGGGTAAAAAATCTTAGCATGCTTGTCACATTTCAAAATATTCGCCTTCATTCATTCGTCATAGGAAAAAATATCGAAAAGCGACCCCTCGTTTTGCCATACATCTCCCCCGTCGCAATAGCCATTACTCGTATCCACCATGGCCAGTCATAGCCTCGTTGTAACATACGTCAAGCACTACCGGCTCTCTGTCTACAAACACTCTTTTATTTTAAAAAAATAAAATTAAAATGCCTAGTTTTTTGTCCTAGAGACTTGACATTTATTTTCGTGGTAGAGGGGGTAGGGACCTTTCATTTATGTCAAGCAAACTTATTTGTCAACGTGTTAGTTTCCAAAATAGTAAAACTTCAAAATTTAAGGGTTTTCAAAAAAAATCTCAAAATATAAAATGTTTTATGATAAAAAAAAAATAAAGATCACAGATACCATTGGTTTGAACTATAGCACAACATTCTATCATGTTTGGTTTTCAAACTATCGCCTACTTTTAAAAACAAAATTTTTCGAAAAAAATTGACCAGTGGTCTATAGGAAAGAGGACGTCAGCTCGATTCCAACGACACCTCATTTGTTAAAATCCGACCATCCATTCGCCAATGATCACCAATGTTCGCGAGAAAGTAGGCTATCATTTTTCTTTTCCTCCTACACCCTTGAAACTTGCTGTCCTCCTAAAGGGCATACCCACCTTTCATTAACGTCAAACAAACTTATTTTCCAATTCCCCGTATCGAAAATAGTGCCAATCCAAAAAACAAACATTTTCATTTTTTTAAATACCAACACACATGTTTAGCCAAGAGAACGTCATCCCAACGCCAACAATACCTCGTTCGTTAAAATCCGACCACGCGTTCGGGAGATATCGCCCAAAGTTTATATGAAAGTAGGGGGCGACTCAGAACCTACAACACCCCACTACTGCACAATTTTAGTCCTAGAGGCTTGAAATTTATTTTGTGGGTAGAGGGGGTCAGGGTCATTCATTTATGTCAAACAAATTTTTTTGTAAACTCTTTAGTTTCCAGAATATAAGAATAACAAAATTACACTTTTTTCAAAAAAAAAAAAAAAAAAAATTAAAAAGTTTTATTATAAAAATTAAAGGACATAAAGATCGTTCGTTTAAGCTATTGCACAACGTTCTATCATGTTTGGTTTTTTAACTATCGTCTATTTTCAAAAACAAAAATTATCAAAAAAAATAAATATAACAAGTGGTCCATAGCAAAGCCCCCGTCAGCTCGAGTCCAACGACACCTCATTCGACCACGGGTTCGGGAGTAGTGTGGGGGGGGGGGGGGCAGAATCGACACTGCTCCCCTACTCACATCCAAGTACACGGGGCTAAATCCCTAGGATGTCCAAGCCTATCAAATGAAACAACAACATCCAATATCCTACAGCAATAATGTATGTTTTCTTCTCTTTTTCTAACTGTCGTACAAACAGTTTTGAGTTGGTTAAACTGTGAATTTATAACCATTTTAAAGTTTGGTTTAAAAATTTAGCTTGCGCCATTATCCATGGTACTGATTAATATTTATCAATTCAGCCTACTCCGAAAAGAAATCTTGGATACGCACTGTTCACAATTTGTAGCTATTATACATTCACCATCATGGTCCCTGGTCCATTAGAGTTATGCCTAAATACGGCCTTGATGGTACTTAGTAGTTTTACCGTATACGTATTAGGCCTATAACACTTCTACACGAGGCGGCTTCGGTGGCGTAGTTGGTAGCATGCTGAGCTTCAATGCCCAAAATCGCGGGTTCATACCCAGCTGAAGTCGTCGGATTTTTAAGAGTGTTAAAAATACCTCAGTATGCCTTCCTTCAGAGGGGAAGTAAAGCCGGCGGTCCCATGTCATAGATTTATGGCATGTAAAAGAACCTTCCACTAATTACACTTTTGTGAAGCTATATTGTTACGAGAGCGGGGTTGCTTCTTTCCCTCTCACGTGACTCACAGCCGCCTGAGGCTAACTCTGGGCTCTGTCAGCCGGCTACTTGCGCAGCGAGAACAAAAGACATGGTCTGGAATGTTCCCGGCCTACCTGGTGATGGAACTCTCGGGAGGAGCCGTGAACTCTCCTACTCTGGAAACATCCATTGAGTCACCAGCCCCGCTATATAAGCGACCTGGCCAGCGAGGGGAGTGAGTTTTTGAGGACTGTGTTTTGAGCGAGTGTGTTTTCCAGAGCGACAGAGGTTATTGTGGTGAATTGCGAAACGCAGTGGACTGTTTCCTAGCCTGCGGACGGCGAGACTGTGTGTATTCAAGAACAGTGAGAGACAGACTGTGGCTTGTTTACAAGAGGAAGAGGTGCAAGTTATTTCTAGCCAGGACACGGGTCTACCTAATTAGTGAGGGATTAACTGTGTGAGTGAGTGAAAGAGGCGAGAGTACTCCCTAAGGGAGAAGAGACCTGAAGTGAGACTGCTAATTGGTTTCTAAGTGTTTATTGTACGGTGTATATTTCTGACCTGCAATAAAGCTAACATTTCTTTAAAGGAACAATTGTGTTGTGCTTTTACCCACCGTAATCCAGTTAACGAAAGTGCCACCAGGGATGGCACGTATCAATATTATAGGTTGGATTTGACTATCGTTCTTAGATTCCAACGTTCATCGCCAGGAGCCGACTGCGGTGGCAACTAGTATCCAAGTTCATAACTAGTTGTAGTTGACGTTGGCATTTGGTAGCAAAAGTAGGAACTACTTGAAAATAGAATGACTGCAGTCCTTAAAAGAACAGATAACACACACTAATACAGCCATCACAATTAACACCGGTTATCAGACAGATTCTACACACACCCAACGTACACGGGGCCACATGACCGCGTTGTCGCAGCCCCTAAACTGAGGAACCAACCAACACTTCTACACCCAGATTCAAAAATTACGTTCCTAACAGTGAGTATGGTTGGCATGAGGTGGGACATCCCAGCTACTGTACACTGCTTTGAGTTATGGCTCTTGTCCTTCGCAAATGATTTACTGCCGACAGCTTGGACACAGCATTGTGAGCATTGTATATCAGGACCACACATGCCTGCTATGGATTAGCGATGTTGATCTTACATCATAACCTAAGCAAAGTGTTATAATACTACATTATGAAAATAATTCAATTGCGTTCACTGATTTACTTTCTCACTCATTAAAAAGGCAGATGATCTCAGTAGCCTATTTCATCTCTTAAAATAATATTCAAGAAATATTATTGGCTGTATATCTTGTGTTTGGTTGGTTGGTTCTTAAGTTTAGGGGCTGCGACAACGCGGTCATCTAGCCCCGTGTACTTTGGGTGTGTGTAGAATCTGTCTGATAACCGGTGTTAATTGTGATGACTGTATTAGTGTGTGTTATCTGTTATTTAATTCATGTAAGAACTGCAGACTTTTGAATTTTTCAAATAGTTCCTACTTCTGCTGCCAAACGCCACCATCAACGACTACTAGTTCAGTACGTAGCTACCAGACGCCACCGCAGTCGGCTCTTGGCAACGAACTTAGGAACCTAAGAGCATTGTTTACATTTTAACCTGTACAAATTAGCTTCACACAGGTGTAATTAGTGGAAGGTTCTTTAACATGCCATAAATCTATGGCATGGGACCGCCGGCTTTATTTCACCCTCCGAAGGAAGGCATATGAGAGATTTTTAACGCTCTTAAAAAATCCGACGACTTCGGCCGGATTTGAACCCGCGATCTTGGGCATAGAAGTAAGTATCTTGTGTTTCAAAGAGCTATCCTCCAATATCACGACCGCGATACTCTTGTTCATCGTCATCACGTAAGTCTACTCACACATATTTATTAGTATACTTTCGATTTTTGCAAAAATTGAAAGTAGACTTATGAGATCACTACAGGGCGAAAAAAAGTGTGTCTGTCTGTGTGTGTGTATGGGTGTGTGTGAATCTGTGTGTGTGTGTGTGTGTGTGTGTACTCTGAATGTCTCTCGTCGTCCCCCCCCCCTATCAATTCGAACACGGTGAGCGCAAATTGAACGAAATTTGGTACAAAGGTAGCACTAGCAAAGGGCACCTCAGTGTCATGTTTTATATCGCCGCCATCTTGACGGAAACGTAATGGCGGCCACACAAATGTTCAAAGCTTAAATCAAATTACGACTAACCTAATCATCCGATCTCTACCAAATTTTGCAACAACATACCTTTATGGGGGCAGCATTCTTTGACCAAACTAATAGGTCATCAACCTAATAGTTTGCGGATGGCGGCCATCTTTGTGTGAAAATCGATTGCCCCTATTAATTCGAACACGGTGAAACCGAATGGAACGAAATTTGGTACAGAGGTAGTACTAGCAAAGGGCACCCTAGTGTCATGTTTCATATCGCCGCCATCTTGACGGAAACGTAATGGTGGCCACACAAATGTTCAAAGCTTAAATCAAATTACGACTAACCTAATCATCCGATCTCTACCAAATTTTGCAAGAACATACCTTCATGGAGGGAGCATCCTCTGACAAATCTAATAGGTCATTAGCCTAATAGTTTGCGGATGGCGGCCATCTTTGTGTCATAATCGATTACCCCTATTAATTCGAACACGGTGAAACCGAATGGAATGAAATTTGGCACAGAGGTAGCACTAGCAAAGGGCACCTCAGTGTCATGTTTTATATCGCCACCATCTTGACGGAAACGTAATGGCGGCCACACAAATATTCAAAGCTTAAATCAAATTACGATTAACCTAATCATCCGATCTCTACCAAATTTTGCATCAACATACCATTATGGAGGGAGCATCCTTTGACCAAACTAATAGGTCATTAGCCTAATATTTTGCGGATGGCGGCCATCTTTGTGTGAAAATCGATTCCCCCTATTAATTCGAACACGGTGAAACCGAATGGAACGAAATTTGGTACAGAGGTAGCACTAGCAAAAGGCACCTCAGTGTCGTGTTTTATATCACCGCCATCGTGACGGAAACGGAATGACGGCCACCCAAATGTTAAATGCTTAAATCAAATTTCGACCATCCTAATAATTTGATCTCTACCGGATTTTGCAACAACATGCCTTTTTGTGGAAAGCATCTTATGACTGACTACAAGGTCATCAGCCCAATAGTTTGCAAAAAGCGGCCATGTATGTGTGCAAATCCATTCCCCGGATCAATTCAAACACGGTGAAACCGAATTGAATGATTTTTTTTACAGAGGTAGCACTAGCAAAGGGCACCTCATATTCATGTTTAATATCCCTATAGCACGTTGTATTTCAACAAGCTACTACAACCAACATTCAATTATACTCCTTGAAAAGGACAAAGAGTTATAACAATACCCAAGCATTTAGGAGAAAGTAGGCTATATGTTCTTTACTGAACATCTTGATTTTCATTTCTCTATTTCTCCTTGTAGTATGAATCCACATAGATTTATGGCATGTAAAAGAACCTTCCACTAACTAAACATGTGTGCAGCAGAATTTGTAGGTTTGGTTTGATTAATTCTCTCAAATTCCAACGTTCGTCACCGGGCGCTGGTTGCGATGGCATCTAGTAGTAGCCAAGTTCACAGCTAGGTGTCGTGGATGGTAGGATTTGTTAGTGAAAGTAGGAACTACTTGAAATTATCGTCTGCAGTCCTTACTTGAATTAAAGACAGATAACACACACTAATACAGCTATCACAATTAACACCGGTTATCAGACAGATTCTACACACATCCAAAGTACACGGGGCTACATGAACGCTCTGTCGCAGCCCCTAAACTGAGAAGCCAACCAACCAAGCTCAAATTGTAAAATAGTTTCTCACAATGAGGGGTATAAAATGAGATGTGTCTGGTCCTTCTACGAAAAACTCCATATTGTGCCTATTTTAGCCTGCCTGAGTGCCATAAATGGCAAAAATCAGAAGAATATGCTATATTTCGAAACGGACATAGTCCTATGTTTGATCTGGGAATCAACATTATGTTCATGCAAATCGTCAGCTTAATCGGTTGGACAGTTTTTGCGTGAAAGTGTTACAGACATACCTAAATTTTTAGGTAAACTCCGTCCAATAAATCTGCGAAGTGCCAGTGTGAAAACACGTAGTCTGCGCATAAGAGTGACTCGGCTGACAGGCCAATGAGGCGCGATGCCACTGAATAATAAGCGCAGGTTGGAGACGTGACCTTGGCTTCAACCAACTCTCACAACGGCTGGGCTGCCAAGCTCCACCTATCGCATTCTCTTTACACTTCCTCTGGGTGACATCATGCGCAAACCTACTTCACAGATTCCGTGGATGAGGTATAGATTTCATTAGAAACTATGTATTGCAATCGGTACTATGTTCCGTCTTCCGGAAAATATTGACACATCTTCATGTATCACATCTCCCAGACCCCAAAACCACTGTCAGTTCAAAAGTTTTGTAATTTTTATATTCAGGGTCTTTATATTTGCATGGCAAGCACATTCTCGCTCACGCGCTTCGCCAGTGACGGCTCAGTTACCGGCTGCCGCGCGCACATATGTACGGCAGAATACGGTGCTTAAAATCAGTATCATACATTTATAATCACCATATTTACATTAGATGCTGAAAATGTTCCCCATCATATGCCAAACATAACCGGCATCTGCTTATGAAGTTTCCGGTTACTCCGGTTAATTTAGCTTCAGTAAGGAAATAACGACCGTTACGTCTACGGTATTTTTATTGTTTACTGAACCTGTACGTTTGAATCTCTTAGCCAGTTGTTTTATTGTGATTATGTATAGTGCAGTAATGCCTTATGTGAAATATTCGTTACGTGAACGTGTATATCTGCACAATCGTGTGCTAGAACAAGACAAAAGTTTCGAGTGAAATTTTCAGGAAGACCCATTCCTATAAATCGGACAATAAAACAATTGGCTAAGAGATTCAAACGTACAGGTTCAGTACAATAAAAATAGACGTAAAGGTCGTTATTTCCTTACTAAATTAACCGGAGTAATCTGAAAATTCATAAAGAGTTACCGATTATGTTTCGCAGCGGATGGGGAACATTTACAGCATCTACTGTAAATATGGTGTGTAAAAATGCATGAAACTGATTTTAACCACCGTATTCTGCCATACATAAGCGCACGCGGCAGCCGGTTACTGAGCCGTCAAAGGCGGAGCCCGTGAACGAGAATGTCCTTGCCAAGCAAATTTAAAGACCCCGTACTTTCACTTTCTTGTGGACACGATAACTACCGTCATTCTGCGTCAATCACGCTGAAGTGTATACATAAAATATACCCATTCAAAATCTCGGTCAAGTTCGTTAAAGGACAAAATCGCATCCAGAGGGGGTGGAATTGGGGCATTTCTCAATAAAGTAAAATATCACTATAACTATCTTAGTATGTGAAAAATCGAATCCATTCAAAGTCCATAGCCTACTATTCTTCGGATAGACTAAGGGCCAAAAACTTACCTCCGTAAAGTTTATCTTTAGCACCAACCATTGACCAAAGACGTAGGAAAAATGGAGTTTAGAGGGGGAATAAAAGCGTATCTCCCTCAATAAGCACAATATCAAATCAGTTAAAGGTCAATAGTCCTCTAAAATGTACCTTAAACCTTTGTCTGAAAGAATCTATGATATGACCTACCCTTACGCCAAGAGCAAAGAGTTTTTGGGATGTAAGAAAAAGGGACTTTTCGTATGCTTAACATGTAGAACTTTTGTAGGTACACAACAATTGATAAATTTAGATACATATCCAAAGTATGACTTCGGTGGCGTAGTTGGTAGAATGCTGAACTGCTGTGCCGAAGATCGCGGATTCAAACCCGGCCGAATTCGTCGGATTTTTAAGAGCGTTAAAATCCTTCAGCATGCCTTTCTTCAGAGGGGAAGTAAAGCCGGCGGTCCCATGTCATAGATTTATGGCATGTAAATGATCCTTCCACTAACTAAACTTGTGTGAAGCTAAATTTCTAGGTTATATTTCGTTGAAACGATCTATCAAAGTTCCAACGTTCACCACTAGATGTCAGTGACATCTGCTAGTGAAAGTTGGAACTACTTGAAATTGAACGGAACTTGTAACGTGCTAGTAGCTCATCCCATGGGTGTCCGCGTGAAGCAGCTACAGCCTCTGGCGAGCCGAACATGTCCTCGGACACTCCCGGCACTAAAAGCCATACGCTAAATAAATAAAAAAATAACCTTAAATCTAAACAAATTAAGAAACTTGAGGGATCCGTTTTTTATATTATACTGTGCACAGAACAAATGAGGAAAACGCCCTATATTAAGCAACAACATCAACTGTGAACTTACGTAGATTACAACTCATCTTGAATCTATCTTTTAACTAAAAGGGATCTGACCTCTGATCTTAATTGATGCGAAAGAGAAGATGACAGAATATACAGTAAAATGGATCATCACATACCCCAACCTAATGAGTGAAAACAAGTTATAACTCAATTATTTAATATTCTCCCTTCGTAACAAGATCTCAGAAGCCACACTAAAAGCATTTTATCACAAAAAAAAATTAGAAAAAGTTTAGCGGAGATCGAACGAGATTCTATGGTCAGGAGAATTCTTAATTCGTGCTGTCACTTGGGGGGTTTGCCACTTGAAACTAACATTAATTTAACTGGATACGTATTACGCCACCTATCGGTCTGTGGGACCAGTAGAATTTAACTACAATAATAATTATTCCAGTCACGGTGCCCGCGAGCGCCAACTCATTACTCGTGCCTTGCTGGCATCAGGAGAGCGTGGATTCGAATCCCACCTCGGTCGTTCTGAAAATGGTTTTCGTTGTTGCTCCATTTTCACAACCGGGCGAATGTTGGAACGGTTCCTTTCAACAGGTCCATGGCCAAACTTCCTTCCAAAATCAGTTTCCTGAACCTCACTTAATTAGACCCAAATTAGCGGTCGGCTGGGCGATCGGCCTGTCACCATCCTCATTGCAAGTATGGCTGAATATTCGGCGTCTTCATCACCATAATCGACTTTGGCCAACTACCGACCACCTAAATAACTCATGATTTCAATATTCTTTGGCGCCAGTATTCTTTCATTCTCGTGCTCACAGCTGCTTTCTTTTCAGCTGTCCAGTATTGTTTCATCTTGGTCGCTGTTTCTGGCTCTAGGAACCCCTCAAATGTGTGGATCTTATTTCTGAAAGTGGTTCTGTTGCGGATGTCTTGATTAGTGATGTGCATTTCTTTTACATCCTTCTTGGTGTTAGCAAACCATTTTTCATAAGAGTTTCCTTTTCTATTGAGCTTGTTGAAGTGGTAAAAAAAATCTTAGTGAGTTTGCCGTCAGGCATTCTTAAAACATGTCCAAAGAATTTAACCCTTCGTTTTTGTATGGTATCTAAGATTCTGCTGCATGTTTTATGTACTTCTTTGTAACTGCGTAATCGGTATGTGCCAGCACATTGTTTTGGTCCGATAATTTTCCTTAAGATTTTACGTTCCTTTTTTTTTTTCAATTTCTTCAATGTGTTTTTTAGTTGTTAGTCCTAGACATTCCGAAGCATACCGACACTCTGGTTGAATTGCTATTTGATAGTTTAGTCCGAATAGAAATCGCTTTCTTGTTGTACGTATTCGGTGTCTTCGTTATGAAAAGGAATCACTCATTAGCTTTAAATTTATATTGTACTACGATTCAGGTGACGAATTCAGCAACTTTTCTTTAGGAAAGAAAGGTCGTGGTAACCCTCACACAATGTTATCCAACATTGAACAACCGTGTGGGTAAGCCGTGTGCCCTTTGTTCACCTGATCCATCATGCCAATTTCCTGCAGCCTCCTATCGAATCTCGAACAAGGTCTTCGAATCGCTGTGGGGAACCAGAAGAGGATGATGA
Source organism: Meconema thalassinum (assembly GCA_946902985.2). Classification (NCBI taxonomy): domain Eukaryota; kingdom Metazoa; phylum Arthropoda; class Insecta; order Orthoptera; family Tettigoniidae; genus Meconema; species Meconema thalassinum. The sequence goes on along the minus strand of OX336388.2, from coordinate 959,053,916 downwards.
CGGCAACGACGAGATTTGTGTGATTAAAGTACAGAAAATAAGTTCTGTGAGTATACAGTATTTACTGAACAAGATGGACGTATTGTCTATTATTTTCCTGACAGGAAGTCAGAGCATTATGAAACAGGAATATCTAACCCGCGGTGCCCTAACCCCCCCCCCCCCCAAATATTCACTGCAGGAAAATGCTGGGATGGTGCCTAACTTAAGGCCACGGCCACCTCCTTCCCAATCCTCGCCTGATTTACAAACACACACACGAATACAGCCATCACAATAACACAGGTCATCAAATAAAATTCAACACACACCCAAATAGCCTACACGGGGCTAAATGACTACGATGTCCAAGCCTTTCAAACGAAACAACAACAAAAATAACTTTCTTTCTGACTGGCTGTGTGGCGCATTCTCGCCTGTTATTTCCAAGGTTGCAGGATCGAATCCTGGCGCAGTCAGTTGGCATTTGAGGGAGTCGTGTCAGTAGATTTACTGGCATGTTAAAGATCCCCTTCGGGACAAAATTCTGGCATCCAAGCGTTTCTAAAAGCCGCAGTAGTTAAAAGGGACGTAAAACCAAAAACATTAACTTTCTTTCTTTCTTTCTTTCTTTCTTTCTTTCTTTCTTTCTTTGCGATGAGATTATTACTTCTGTTGTTTCATCACTAACAAGAATGGAGCGACGTTCGCAAGGACGACTTTCTGTATACCTCTAGTTTTGTAAATGTGACTTAGCCTTCTTACAGCGTCAACAAAGCATCTCCATTTGCTTCTATTGTCGGAAATGCTTCGTCCCAGGTCCATCCTTCTTCCAGTGCCTCTATGTGGACAGAACTTCTCAACGAGTGTCTGGTTCTCCCTTTCTTCCATTTCTCTCGTGGGTTCCAGCCAAAGCTTCTCTCTCGATACCATCATTTCCATTCCTCAGAATATGCCCAATCTATTTACATTTTCTTAGCGTTATCTGCGTGGATATCTCTATTTCTTTTGCCCTTGTCCACAGATCATGGTTGGAAATTACCAAGTCCCCCCCCCCCCCAATACTTAGGTTCTGACCTGTATTATTCTTACTCTCAAAATGTCAGCTCATTTTAATGTTTTAAGCAGGGGCGTGTGCCATTAAGGGCTGAAAGGGCTCCACCCACCTAGGGCCTAAGTGTTTTTCCTTTTTCGACTCTCTAAAATGAATTCAATATACATTACTCAATCCTAGCTTAAGTACAGTGGCTTCGGTGGCGTAGTTGGTAGCATGCTGAGCTTCTATGCCCAAGTTGCGGGTTCAAACCTGTCCGAAGTCATTGGATTTTTTAAAAGCGTTAAATCCCTCAGTATGCCTTCCTTCGGAGGGGAAGTAAAGCCGGCGGTCCCCTGTTATAGATTTATGGCATGTAAAATAACCCTCCACTAATTACACTTGTCTGAAGCTAAATTATAGGTTAGATTTGACTAACGCTCTGAGGTTCCAACGTTAGTCGCCAGGAGCCGACTGTGGTGGCATCTAGTAACCAAGTTCAGAAATAGTTGTCGTTTGGTAGCAAAAGTAGGAACTACTTGACAATTGAATGCTTGAAATCCCTACTTGATTTAAAAACTGATAACACTCACTAATACAGCCATCACAATTAACACCGGTTATCAGACAGATTCTTCACTCGCCCATAAAACACGGGGCTACATGACCCCGTTGTCTCAGCCCCTAAACTGAAGAACCAACCAACCTACCTTAAGTTCCTGACAATCTCGAACGGTGTATTGGAATGGCTAGGGCCGCTCTACAGAACCTTCCCTGTACAATGAATGGTGTGAAGGGTGGGTGATAAGATAACATAGTGGCCAAAGTACTGTCTTGCTGGAAAATTCCTCTGTTCTATGAAAGGAGTTTCCTTTCTCTTCAAGGGCCTGGGGAATTGGCCCATACTGTTGCTTTGGATTGAAATAGAAGATCTCTCCATTTCATTTCGTGTTTATGTCTCTGTTTTAAGGTCAAACCGGATTATGGGAGATGGGTTCACCCCACGCCTTTGAACAAGTAGTTAGCTATTGTTCACAGCATGCTGAAGTTAATATTTTACACAAAATATATTTATACATTTTCAGTTGTCTGGTGTTCGAAGTCCAGTACAAGTGTGTTAGTGAGTACAGTGAATGATTTTAAAATCTACTGTATAAAGTAATATATTTTTAACTTTTGTGGTACTGTATACGTAGTTGTTTAATATGGTGAATTTGTGCGACATAGGAAAATGAATGAAGTGGACTTTTTATTAACAAATCCACTTTCTTTAGATTCGTAGATATTGAGAACCAACTAAATATTCCGGATGGTCGCCATGTTGGATTTTATATATGTAGGTCCTAGAGTTATGTACTGTTACATGAGATTATTGTGTACGTGTAGCATTCAAATTCAATCGCATGATTAGGACACAAGAAGTAAAAACGAGATTTTAAAATTTCGCACAGCTGCCATCTTGTGGTTATAGAAACAATTGAAACAAATTAGATGCCAGTGGATTAACATTCGTATAAGGATTTACTGTACCATGTTTCACTGCACTCGGATGATTAAATTGCGAGAAACGTCCATGTGAATATTTATACTTCACGTCGCCGCCATGTTGGATTTGTGATCACCAGGTTATTTAAAGTCCTATCGGTGAACTTAAGTTCATATCCCCTATGAACATAAAAAAATCAGTTTGATTGCTATAATAGAATCGTACATATTCAGAGCCGTCTAAATTTTTTGGATGGTCGCCATGTTAGATTGTTAAATGTATAGGCCAAAGAGTCATGTACCATTAAAGGAAAATTATTGCGTAGGTTCATTATTCAAACTTTCACTTCGATCGCATGATTACGACACAAGATATAAAAACTTAATTTAAAAATTCGCACAGCCGCCATCTTGAGGTTATGTAAACAATTGAACCAAAGTAGATACCAGTGCATTACAATGTGTATAAACATTTCCTGTACCAGATTTCATTGCGTTTGGAACATTAAATCGCAAGAAAGGTCTATTTAAAATTTTCAAATTCGCTTGGCCGCCATGTTCGTTTTGTAGTTAACCGGTTTTTGAAAGTCTTATAGATGAACTTCCAGTAGAGCCCTTTATCTCCGTACAAAATGTCAGGGTGATACCGCTAATAGTTTCAGAGATATAGAATGCCGGTGAAATATTTCGCACATCCGCCATCTTGTGGTGATGTAAACAATTGAACGAAGTTAGATTTCGGTGCATTACAATGTGTATAAACATATACTGTAACAAGTTTTATTGCGTTTGGTTGGTTAAATCGCGAGAAACGTCTATTTAAAAGTCGCAAATTCGCGTGGCCACCATGTTGGTTTTGTAGTTACCAGGTTTTCAAAAGTCACATAGGTGAACGTTTAGTAGTTCCCTTTATCACCGTAAATAATTCCAGGGTGATATCGGAAATAGTTTCGGAGATATTGAATGCTGATGAAATATTTCGCACAGCCGCCATGTTGGATTGGTGAGATGTAACAAAATTTGAAGGGCACGGTCGGGGTCGTCCGGAATAGTGCTATGAACTTAGCGAGTTTTATTGAAATCGCTCCAGCCGTTTAAAAGTTATTAGGGGGGACACACACACACCTCTCACACACACATATACACACACACGCGCACACACACACACACACACACGGACAAAAGGTGATCTCATAAGCCTATTTTTTAAAAATTGAAAATAGGCTAAAAATAGGACCACATCAACCAAGCTGTTAGATAAATTTGCTTCATCCAAGAACAGGAGTGGGGAATATACAGGGTCTTTATTTTTGCTTGGCAAGGCGATTCCGCTCGACCTTAGCCGGCTGTTACAGGTTGGCGCACGCGGTCTCCGGCCGTATTCCCACGCTCTTGCTGCGGTAGACGTGTGAGCTCCGAGCTAATTGGGTATTTTATAAAGCTACTGTGTACTGTATATCATATTGTATAGTGTTTTATTGTGATTGTGTATAGTGCTGCAATGCCTTATGTGAAATATTCGTTACGTGAACGTGTATATCTGCACAATACGTGCATAAAGTGCAGAAAATCGTGCACTAGAACAAGCCAAAAGTTTAGAGTGATATTTCCTATAAATCGGACAATAAAACAACTGGCTAAGAGATTCAAACGTACAGGTTCAGTAAACAATAGAAATAGACGTCGTTATTTCCATACTGAAGCTAAATTAACCGGAGTAACCGGGACCTTCAAAAGGAGATGGCGATTGTGTTTGGCAGAGGATGGGGAACATTTTCAGCATCTAATGTAAACATGATGAGTAAAAATGCATGATACTGATTTCAAGAACCGTATTCTGGCGTACATACGCGCGCGCGGTCGCTGGCAACTGAGCCGTCACTGGCGGAGCGCGTGAGCGAGAATGTCCTAGCTAAGGAAATACAAAGACCCTGTATTTACAAATAAGGGGCCATTTGAGTTCAGTTTTTAATGCATGAATTACTATTTATTAAAATGTGTTTCATATGTTGAGTGGAATGATGATAATGACAATAGTGGCAACAATACACTAGATGTCAAATATAAAACAATGTTTATTATGAAAGAACCCTCACGTCAGTTTTAAACTCCCTGACGGAGCCGGGAATCGAGGCGCGCTACCCCAACACCACGGGGCCAGCCAGAATTGAACTATACTGTATGTAAATAAGTTTGACACGTTACGCAAGTTTTCACAAACGTATGCAATCTAAACATTGTATATTATATTTGTGATTAAGTGTAATTCATAAACAACGTATACTAATTAAGCATAAGTGAACAGGATCTGACGCTTGACGTTCGAAACATGTCATCCCATTAAGTACTCCTTTTTGCACATAAAAGCGTGTTAGTTTGTAGTAATATATCGTTTATTTCAGGTTAGGGTATGTAAATACAGGGTCTTTCATATAAAGTAAGAACGGTAAGCGGCAGTTTTGTTATTCGCTGCTGCGGTAGCCTTGGCCGAGCTTGTGGCGCGCCATGGCCCCCTGCTTTAAGCGTGTGTACAATCCTGTATGAAATATTACCTTATAAAAGATGCTGGAAGTGTCGTTCTTCCTGGATTATACAGGCATTGTATCTGGTAACCACATTCTGGCTGATGCGAGTAAGTTCTCCCACTGTCATGTTTCTGATTTTTAATTTTATGCTTTTTATTGAGCACTGAGTCAGTAGTGTCAAATTTATTTACAATTACGTGAATATGTGCTAGTGAAGGTGACACTTCATCAGAAAATTTCTGAACAAATGCATCACGTACCCGCCGAGCCGACTCGGACTTAAAATAAGTTTTACATACAATAATACGATTTTGTAATGATAACTGTCGCATGTTAACATCTGAGGTTCAGACTGGCGACTGAACAGCTGCACGTTTATTGCGCGCTTTCATTACTACAGCAGGGAGGCGTGGCACGCCACAAGCTCGGACCAGGCCACTGCAGCACCGGATAACAAAGCCGCCGTTCACCGTTCTTACTTTATATGAAAGACCCTGTACTTGTTTCCCGCCTAATGTAACTGGGCACAATTTGTGTTGAAAAGAAGGAAGATTGTAGTTTTACGTGACCGTGAATCTTGTGATTATGAGCCACGGGACCTCCTTTTTACGTGGAATCCGTACCACAGGACATGGCATTTCACTTCGAAAATCTCACATGCATTGACCGGGAATCGAACCCGGACCGCCTTGGTGAGAGGCATAGAGCTAGACCGCTGAGCCACCACGCCCCCACAATTTGTGTTGACCGACTGAAGAGTTTCGTTTATACTCTTTATCAACCCAATCCTTAAAACTGAAAGAAAGTAAATTCAAAAGCTTATTATATTATTTATGATAATATGAATCGCAGCAAATGGCCATAAGCTGGGCATTTTTGATTGAACGCCCGAGGACTCCCAACATGTTCAATTTCAAGTAGTTCCAACTTTGGCAACCAGGTCCTACTGTCACTAACACTAGCGGCGAACGTTGGAACTAGATAGAGCTCTTCCTAACCCACACAAATATAACCTACAAATTTTGCTACACACCACCAATTGCAGTGGTAGGTTCTTTTACATGTCATTAATCTATGACATAGCTTGCCACGGTGGATGAGTGGTTATAGTGTCGGACTACCAACCCCAAGATTGCAGGTTCGCCCCTGGCCATGGTAAGTGATTTTTGAAGGCGACAAAAATCACGACACTCATGTCATACGTTGTTGGCATGTTAAAGAACCCATTTGAATTCAGTAGGCCGTGTTCAATGGCAAAATTAATCTCGGGATTTTCCGCCAACACAAAGTTCCTCCATTCTCTACTTGAAAGCGCTGTAGTGTCAAGGAGTTTAGATATCTAACCTCCTTGACTTTCATAGCGTTCAAAGGAATGACGAAATTCGACATGCAAGCTACCCTCTGGGTGTCAATTAACAAAGCTTGCACCAGGCACCCGAGGCCATACGATATTATTATTATTATTATTATTATTATTATTATTAATCTATGACATGGATCCGCCGGCTTTACTTTCCCTCTGAAGGAAGGCATACTAAAGGATATTAATGCACTTAAAAATCCGACGACTTCGGCCGATTTTGAACCCGCCATCTTGGTCATAGCAGTTCAGTATGCTACCGATTAAGCCACCGAAACCGCTGAAACCAATCAGAATCTTATTCACACTACTGTGTACCGAATAAAACAAATAACAAGAACCACTCTTATTTGAAGTATCCTGACAGGAGCGCAAATTCCAATCTTGCTGTTTGCGCCTAGGTTGTTTGGTTGGTTGAGACACCTAGATCCGCCTCTGCTATATTAATTATTGAAGAAACGTTAACAAAGAGAAATCGGAATGATTCAAATATGACGACTTTTGGCTTCAAACCGATCGCGAGTAATTTGTAACTGTACATTTCGGTTTCGATTACGAATCAAGATTCCAGTCTTGTTACATTCTTAAACTATTTGTACTTGACCACACATTCAGATATTCCGAGCACAAGTGAACTCAAACTAAGATTTCTACTGGTTTTCATTCAAACACTGTAACCATAAACACACTCTAGTTGTTGTCAGATTCAATTTTCATACTAAACGTTTTTACATCATTATACCGTGAAATTCACTCTGCCTATCGCAGGTTTCGTGGAACTTATAGAAGCCCACCAACTTTACGAGTGAATATGTCCAATCGAATTTTTTTCAGTCGGTCAACCCGATTGAATCCAATTGTAATGGGTGGTTCCCTAATCATGAAAAGAATTTACTTGAGATTAATAAATACACTTGGATGACCCATTTCAATCGTCAAGCGATCATCTTCAGATCCATTACACTTAGGCTATTAAATCTATGTCTACAAGTATGGGTGATAGTACAGGGTCTTTATATTTGCTTGGCTAGGACATTCTTGCTCACGCGCTCCACCAGTGACGCCACGGTTGCCGGCTGCCGCGCGCGCTTATGTACGACAGAATACAGTGCTTAAAATCAGTATCATCCATTTTTACTCACCGTGCTAACAGTAGATGCTCAAAACGTTCCCCATCCGCTGCCAAACATAATCGGCATCTCCTTAAGAAGTTTCCGGTTACTCCGGTTAATTTAGCTTCAGTAAGGAAATAACGACTTTAACGTCTATTTTTATCGTTTACTGAACCTGTACGTTTAAATCTCAAATCATCCAGTTGTTTTATTGTCCAATTTTTAGGAATGGGTCCCCCTGGAAATTTCACTCGAAACATTTGTCTTGTTCTAGCGCACGATTTCCTGCACTTTATTTACGTATTGTGCAGATATAAAAGTTCAAGTAACGAATATTTCACATAAGGCATTACTGCACTATACACAATCACAATAGAACAAATGGCTAAGAGATTCAAACGTACAGGTTCGGTAAACGATAAAAATAGACGTAAAGGTCGTTATTTCCTTAGTGAAGCTAAATTAACCGGAGTAACCGGAAACTTCATAAGTAAATGCCGATTATGTTTAGCAGCGGATGGAAAACATTTTCAGCATCTACTGCAGGGCCATCCACTCAGCGCTCCCGGGTGCTCTAAGCCAGTGCTCCGAGCGCTTTGGTGGAACGTGGTTTTGGTAGTGGTGGGAGGAGCTTCGCTTGCTGAGCGCGTGGTCTGCCCGCCGCGCCGAAGTGAGCAGCCGATCCATGAGTCGCTAGTCTAGTCCAATGCTCTTTGTTGACGGCGTGTAAGTCAATCAGTTTTGCAGTGGTCATGACTGAACATCATACAAAAAAAAAAAAAAAGTGGGGTGGTGAAGCAGCAGCTTTCCGCAAGAAGAATACCCCCTTTTGTATCAACATGCATGTAAAGTTCTGCCAATGTTCGGCTCAGCGTACATTTGTGAGCGTTTCTTTGTGGTCCTTAAGCTTACCAAAAGTAAACATCGTGTGACGATGAGCGCTAGAAACTTGCGCAATTGTTTACGAATAGCTGTGTCCAGAAATATTGTACCCAATTTGAAGAAGATTGTTTCCTCCAAAACTAAAACCTCGTAAAAACGACGGAGCAAAAGTCACTCAAGGTCTGTACTATCGGTTCATATTGGTAAAAGCGGCTTCGATGGCGTAGTCGGTAGCATGCTGAACTGCTGTACCCAAGATAGCGGGTTCAAACCTGGCCGAAGTCGTCGGATTTTTTAACAGCGTTAAAAATCCTTCAGTATGCCTTCCTCCGGAGGGGAAGTAAAGCCGGCGGTGCCATGTCATAGATTTATGGCATGTAAAAGATCCTTCCACAGCCTAATCTTGTGTGCAGCTAAATTGTTAGGTTAGATTTCGTCGGAAAGCTCTGTCAAAAGTTCTAACGTTCACCACTAGGTATCATCATTGATATCTGGTAGCGAAAGTTGGAACTACTTGAAATTGAACGGAACTTGTAGCTCACCCTAAGGGTGTCCGTTGGAAGCAGCTACAGACTCTGTCGAGCCGAACATGTCCTCGGACACTCCCGGCACTAAAAGACATACGATAAATAAATAAATAAATAAATAAATAAATAAATAAATAAATATTGGTAAAATGTTGTTGAATTTTCTTCTCTAATATGTTCACATTTCAGTTTGGAATAAATCACAATATTATTTACTTAATACTTGCGTTCGTTTCCTGCCCATTCATACATTGGAGTATCATTCGATTTGTATATGCTATATTTTTTATGGCAAAACAGCCCTATCAATATGATGTCAACAACCCCACAAAAGCCGTCGGCCCCACGACTGTTCGTACGTATCTAGACAGCGCGGTCCGAACATCGTCCGTCTGTCTCAAGTCCCCCCGCTTCCACAGTAATAATATAATAATATCGTATGGCCTCGGTGCCGGGTGCAAGCTTTGTAATTTAACACCCAAAGGGTAGCTTGCATGTCGAATTTCGTTGTTCCTTGAATCACTATGAAAGTCAAGGAGGTTAGATATCTAAGCTCCTTGAGCACTATAGCGCTTTCTAGTAGAGAAATGAGGAACTATTTGTTGGCGGAAACTCCCGAGATTAATTTTGCCATTATGAACACGGCCTACTGAATTCAAATGGGTTCTTTGACATGCCAACATCGTATGACATGCGTGTCGTATTTTTGTTGCAATTAAAAAATCACTTACCACGGCCAGGAGAGAACCTGCAATCTTGGGGTTAGTAGACCGACACGCTATCCACTTTTTTTTTTTTTTTTTACAGAATTACAGAATTTTCAGATATGATAAATACCATACTATTACATCACAAGATATCCAGATAGTGTCCATATTTATCGTACAATTGTCCACTTTCACTAAGCTTCCAACGCTCTTTCTGCAGGTGATACATGAGATCCAGGAACGAGAAATGTTGATCATTGTCCATCACGAAGTGTACATATTGGCCCATTATCCGCACAATGGCAGTCTGTTTAATTTGGGGGAAGGCGGTCACCGACAAACGAATCAACTTCCTGCCATCAAGGTCATCCGTGGGCACATTTAATAGTTGACATACTTTTCCCTTACACCACAGCCACGTGGAGGCAACTCGCGTGCATGATGTGAAGCGGTGTATCGCCGTATCAGTTTGACCACATATAGTACACCATGGGTAAGCTTCAAGACGGATGGTATATCGCCGTAGAGCAGTTGGGATGAGATCGTTGAGGAAGATAAAAACCTGGGAGTGTACAGCAGAAGAAATGGTCATAGCCCCAAAATTTTTCCAAACAGTGGGCCAATGGACGTAGAGGGTGGTGGCCTCGATTCGCGGTTTGGAGTGTACCACTTGCCGCAACATGTTATAAATACTTTTCGTCGTTGGAACAGTCCCTGAAGGCATTTGGCGAACAGTTTCCAGAAGGTGCTGTTGATGGTCCCTAAATATCTTCGGCAAAGCTCTATCACAACCACGGGCTGTGTTTCGAATATCTTTGTATAGCGCTTTCGTAAAAGTGTCATGTTGGGAAAGAATGGTGATATCGTTCTTGCAGAGGAGTGCACGGCATTTCATGCCATGAGCTGTTAGCCCTAGCCTGCCTTGCCGGGATGGGAGATACAACTGTTCCCGTTGTACTCGGAACAAAAATCCTTGCCATATAAACCAACCTGTATATTTTGCCAATTGGCTCTCAAACATTTTGGGAAGTGGGAAAAGTTGTGCGACATACCATATTTTAGAGAGCGCAAACACGTTGAGGACCATGACCCGTTGCACTATATTGAGGTTTCTTTGACCAAATTAGATCAGCACTCCCCTAACTTTGGCAATGACCTTAGTCCAGTTTGCTTGCACTGTGTCCAGAAGCGATTGCTTCCAGGTTGTAACAGTCAGCCTCATCCCTCCTTACCCTGTTTATAGGCCAAAATGATAATAATAATAATAATATTAGCATATCAAAATAAATGATCACATGACATTACCACACCCAGAATTAATAATAAAAAAACACATGAAAGGCCTAATTTAATTACTCGCTAGGCCAGCTGAGTTCACAGCAAATAAAACCTAGGAGTGAATGTTCCGATTTGCTTGGTATTCAAGAACATCCCCGATTTGATTTAGAAAAGAGAGAACAGGCGGGACGAAACCAATGTCAAGACCAGCTTGTTGGGTGGAACGCTGAATGCGTACCTCAGCAGGCCGTATTAAATTGACCCTGCCAAAGATGAAGAATGAAAAGGGGAATAATCTTCCTAGTGACTTCATGCAATAAATAATATGACAAATCGAAATAAGCTAACATGTATTGAGCAGTAAAATAAAACAATTACAAGGGACAGCCGTCCACCACTTAATTAACTAACTGACAAATATGATCTAATTAAACACAAATGAATAACTTAATTTAAACAAACCAGACACTCGCCCGTTTGGCAAGGTTTGACACATCTACATTTGTGATAGAAACGAATTTATCAGGAATGATTCCCCTGACGTCAAAACTAATGGAATAATAACATGAAGTTAGACTCTGTGCCACTTCCAAAACAAGGTTACATAAGTAATTTAAGAGCCGTTTAATACGACTAAGGCGGTCCGAAAGCCTGCTTCTGATTTAACGTCTTCACCAGCCTTTCTGACCAAAGTTAAAACCACGAGGGTCCCATCCAGCTAACCGGAAATAGGATAATAATAATCCACTCCGCGGTAATTACATATAAAGGTGCCACACAAATCGTACCAACCCTTCCAAAATATTACATACTAAAAATAATAATGTCAGTCCGCTCGAAATACGGTCCATCGCCACATGGCCTTAAAATGACGTTACAAAATTTAGCAGTCAAAGTTTGTATTGATTGTCCTTGGTTATGCCCCTTAGTAATTAAATCATGATAGTACCACCTGCCGTCTTCGAACCCTCCGGGGAAAACTGCACACACGTTTTCCCCGGAGGCAAGTGCTCAAGAGTCTTTCTGTCAGCAACCTTCCTCACACCCTGTTCCTCTCGTACTGTTGTTTTGAGTCACCGATTCCACCCTTGTATATCAGCCTATCCCCACCACAAACCTCCAGTAGCACCAACTGCGACTAGTTGCACAAAAGCCAGGGTTCAAGGTCTTGAGTGGGTACTATAGAATATCACCCCATACAGGTTACTGCGTAGAAACCTTCTAGGAGTCGAGGTGTTACAGAATGTCCTTTGTAAGATCTTTCTCAGAATAAAAACTTGGCGAATGCAGCTGACAGGAATTGTTCACCTTTCAAAAGTTCACGGATCAAAGCTTGACTTATCCCTCTTTTCCATTTACGATTTTAGGTGACAGCACACACAAAGGCACAAATCCTGGCAGGAAGGCCTCGGCGAACCCATTTCAGCAGTAGCCAGGTGCCACCTTGGTGAATGGGATTCTCAGAAGAGGGCTGGTGTATTTTCTCATGAGAATCTGGTCAGACCTGGACCTCCCGCTGCGTCTCGAAGATAAGATGAACATGTACCGATTTGCAAAATTGGTACATCCTCCTCCTCCAAAGGAAGACGATGGGGGGATGATGAACAGGGTGATGGTGTCCAGCTGGTCTCTTGGCAGCTGAAGAGGCTACTCCAATCCCCGCCAGCGGACCTTGAAGTAGATCTCTTCGGGTAGAATGATGCCATGGGACCTAGATGGTACCTCCAAACTGGGCCCAGATTGGTGGCACACGTCCCACATAGTGACCACTGAAACACACATCAGAACAGCAGCGTATGGTCCAAATACAGTTCCCTTAGAGGGAACAATCGTTCCAGGCCAGCCAACCAGCCCATAACAGCTGAAGTTATCCCAGGAAGGATAAAAAAAAACATCACACGAAGCATTAGTGTGCCACCGAAATTCACTTAAGAGTATTTCAAATCACAAGGGATACTTGATGCTTCAAACAAGGTTCTGCGCAAAGAGATAGTGTCCAGGGCATAATTAAAGGTCCACCGAAGTACGAAAAACACACGAAAGGGGCAACCAACTATACGATATGACTGACGTTAACAAGCTTAATTGAAGGTTCACTACAATACTTAGCAAGAATAACTAAAATTTAACTAAGGTGTACAGAACCCAGAATTTTTATTTAGAATATGCAAATCAAAGGCACCTACAAACTTGCCCACCAAAAATTTTAAACAATGTTTCAAAATGAATTTACTTTAACAAAACCGAAAGGACCATTTTTCTGCGACTTCACGAAATCAGGACAGCACGTAACTATTTCAATACTCGCAATGACAATTACGTAATTATGCCACACGGGGCATTCCATTAAAACTACAATTTATTATACCGCCCGGGGTATTGCTCAAGTTAAATACATTACAAATTACCTACCGCACCGAAGGCATCACACAGAGCTCGTTTTGATATGCACACAAACACAAATTACATGTCTTGCTCAATTTTACATGTTCCTGACCCACGCTGCCCTCAGTGGCCTCCAAGGACAGGAGGAACAGAGACCACAACATCCTATCACACAAGCACACTAGCAGCAAGACAAACCAAATAAGGAAAAACCACGTCACCCACATAATTCACACACACATTCACTCTTTAACAATAAGAATGCCCTTAATTCCATCGGGCTGTCACCCCGATATTTCTCCCACTCCATATCTGCCAACGGGCACTGTTCCCGGTGACAACACAACGTCTCCCACTCCATAACTGCCTACGGGCACTGTTCCCGGCGACAACACAAAACATAAATAACCCTAAATTCCATAGGACAACTAGCGAACCAGGAAAACAGCACGAGGACTGCAGTTCATAACCTGACGTGAATTATTAAAACAGTATGCACTGTCATTCGCACACTACACAAACAAACACCGCCCTGTCCTTCACATGACAGGTCCTCTCCCTTATGACACCGGGAGGAACATCACTCTTGCGCCACCAAACCCTGGCCATCACGACATAATCAGCTCGGTACCTGAGCTCCCCCTCTGGATCAACTCACGACCCCACAGAGGGTAATTAACATCTTCCCCCACAAAGGCATGGCCGCCTCAGAAGATGACAGTACAACACATTACCAAAACATAAATACACATTCGACACAAGGTAGGGCACCCACCAAACGTCACACACACCCTAGTGCACGTGGTTCACCTTCCAATCACACAACACAGACAATCACAACCCCGAAAATTTCTCTAAGTGGCGTTACCACAGACTACAGACGTCTCTAACTAACAACGTGTGTCACCTTCCATTAATGTTCATTATTCAAATACCGGGTGACATTTCATGACCACACTCAAATCGAACCCATGATGCTTCAACGCACCACTGTCATCATACGTTCCCAAAACATTAACTTCACGAAGCTACTTAAAATCTCAAAATTCACAACCTCCTCGACTAACAACACGTGTCTGTACCTCACCAACTGCTAACGCCAATAAAATTTCTCCCAGAATATCAAAACTAATTTATTCAGAATTACAAATCACAGAAGTGACGATTGTTACATCTCAAAAGGCACGAAGCAATTAAAATCTTCAAAATAAATCCATAAATCCAGCTCACACCTAACCACATTGGAACCTCGCACCCAAAAAAAAACTGCCAAGCTATCAACACCCTATTACTCAGAGAATTTAAATTATTTTTACCACCAAAGATGATTACTCCAGTAACTACCCAGGACACTGACTGTCACTAAGGCTCACAATCGATCAGAACATCCGGTGGCAACAGCCTAACTCACACACACCCAAGGTGATGGGGCTGCACGAAATTTTAATGAACCCAGAACTTTTCAGAGTAGAGACTACAACAGAGACCCTAGCGGTCTAACAGATCAAGGCTGCAAGTTATAAATAACTAACCAACTAATGCACTGAAGCACCCTCAAGCGAAAACTCCAGAATCAAAATATCAAAATATGCATGAACGCCTACAACAGCTGATTGTGAAGTGAACACACCCAAGCTAACGGGAGTCTACATGAAATCTCACGAACCTACAACCCTTCAGAAATGCGACCACAATAGAAAAACCTAGCCGCCTAACAGCAAGAAACTGCAAGTTATTAATAACTAACGAACCAGCCTATTTCAATGCCATCGCAAACGAAGCATTGCAACCTCCCAAAAATCTCAAAATCAGACTAGTGAACACAGCAGCTGACATACAACGATAGCTCAGCATGCCACCGCAGGATATCTCCCTAAAGGAAAACTTTCACCAACCGAACTACCAAATATTTTTTTTTATATATACCAAAAATCAACAAGTATTCCCAGAGCTAGCAACTTCATCACTGGAACTCGAACACAGGACTCCAGTTCCTAACATTCATCCATCATCCATCACACATCCTTCTCAAACATCTCAGTATAAGATTTTACCACCCACTACAATAACCCATTACATTCAATTATGCAAATTAGCAATCGTACAGATATCATGAACACAAAATACCCTATGGTATAGAAACACTTACCGACAGCTCAACAATTGTGGCTCGACTCTCCATACAAACTGGACGAGTGGCCTCTAAATACCCCAAAAAGAAATTCGCCTATCACCGAGATAACGAAGTCCCATACCTATAGTCACTCGACTCGGGCAAATACTATATACACCCTGCCCGGGCCCAATCAAGATGGTACTCACACCCCAAATTAAATGGACTCCTGACAGTAGATCCCCATACGAAGCACATCTGCATAATAGGTCCATTTTCAAAATGCAACTAATACAACTAATATAAAATTAATAATAATCCATCTTACGTTACTGGCAATTAGGCCTCAATTACTCCCACCCAAATTCAAATTGCAACCTACATCAATTCATTCACACATGACTTTCATTCAATCAGCAGGATTAAAAAAAACTGAAAGATTACAGAAGAAAATAAATACAATTTTGACCACCCAAGAACACCAGTTCGATTCCTAGTCAGGGCAGCAATAAAAATCGCATCACACACACTCTTTCATCCTGAACACAATCAACCACAGAAATACATTCATACCTCCACCAGACATACGTGCTCCCTTCCCTGACCAACTCTAAATTCCCCATTTACATCAGTATGTTAGTATTCGGATCGTCAAGACACTATAACGCCAACGGAGTATCAACTCACGTGAGGACCTGATAAAACAACCCAAAGTTGTAGCCCTGAAATCACAGTTCTCCTTACATCGTAGAAAAAACGTCCTAAAACGAAAGACACGAATCGGGGGAAAATATTTATTTACACCCTAAATGAGATGCGACGTGAAGGTGACTGCCTCCCAGAAACATCCCACTTAGTAAGTCACTCAACGAACACACACTAATATACTGAATATTAAAGCCATTTAATACTTGACCAATTTAGATGACAATCTAACCTTAAAATCCCCATGTCACAACAAGACTATTTACTCTCCCCCCAATTACTAAGCAAACTTAAACATAAATCATACATACATAAACACTCACCTGATTCATTTATACCGAATTAGCACACACGCAATTCGACATTTAACATCATTCAAAACACAATTACCGAACGTACATATAGACAGCAATTCGACCATTTTCCAGAATTAATTTAACGCAGAATAAGTTGACAATACCAAATTTTAATACTCTCACGATCCAATTTAATTTGACAGAATTACCAACAGCGAAATAATTAACCCCCAGCTAAAGAAATGACAACAAAACTTGAAATGTTTGGCCTAATGAACAGCTGATCACTACCAATTATACCTCACACGTATTATGCACAGCGAATCGCAGAATTTCAGCCCTACATCACTAACAATTATTAAGAATAATTACAGATTTACCCCAAGGAACCTGCTGATGATAAATCCACACACGCAATTCACATTTTCACTGACATCAGTTGTATAAAATAATAACTTGTCACAGACGTCTGCCATGATGGTTCAAAATCACTACGTGATTCAACAGGCGTGTACTAAACGCACATCAAAACAGACACTAAGTTATTCTTACTGGAAATACAAGTTTATCAATTTCAGCCTATTTTCAAGAGAATTTAAAACGTCACTAATTTAAATTTTACCAACACTACTTCCAACCAGACAAACATTTTATTATTTCAAACACGTGACAAAATTTAGTCAAAACAACACTTCCCGAGGTGTAGATTTAACACAGGTGCAGTAAAATTGAGCTGGACTAGTTCCTACAAGAACAGAATGAATTTACAACCACCCCAAAACCATACAAACAGCATATCAAAACTCACCACGTGTGAAATTCCTTCAGCCGGTCTACTCGTCAATCTGGCAACGCAGCACGGCCATTACTCTCCCGTCAGTCCTGATTTCGTCCAGCGCACGTGATCGCCACTTTCGGCTATCTGCTCGTCTTAACAGCTGACGACAGAATTGTTCATTTGGTCTTCGGTGTACACAGCGGTTATTTTACATGAAATCAAATCACAACATGTATTAGGTTCTGCTCTAATTACTAGCCTACCTATTGGAGAAAAGATTAGTAGTATGGAGGGCCCAATCTACATTAATTAAGTTACTGAATTTAATTTTAATTAATTACTGCAATCAGTCAATAGGAAGGATTGTTTACTAATGGCAAGATCACAGAGCAAAACCATGCTCATGCTACCATTGTAACAGGTTAGCCCCATCCCTCCTTACCCTGTTTATAGGCCAAAATGATAATAATAATAATAATATTAGCATATCAAAATAAATGATCACATGACATTACCACACCCAGAATTAATAATAAAAAAACACATGAAAGGCCTAATTTAATTACTCGCTAGGCCAGCTGAGTTCACAGCAAATAAAACCTAGGAGTGAATGTTCCGATTTGCTTGGTATTCAAGAACATCCCCGATTTGATTTAGAAAAGAGAGAACAGGCGGGACGAAACCAATGTCAAGACCAGCTTGTTGGGTGGAACGCTGAATGCGTACCTCAGCAGGCCGTATTAAATTGACCCTGCCAAAGATGAAGAATGAAAAGGGGAATAATCTTCCTAGTGACTTCATGCAATAAATAATATGACAAATCGAAATAAGCTAACATGTATTGAGCAGTAAAATAAAACAATTACAAGGGACAGCCGTCCACCACTTAATTAACTAACTGACAAATATGATCTAATTAAACACAAATGAATAACTTAATTTAAACAAACCAGACACTCGCCCGTTTGGCAAGGTTTGACACATCTACATTTGTGTTAGAAACGAATTTATCAGGAATGATTCCCCTGACGTCAAAACTAATGGAATAATAACATGAAGTTAGACTCTGTGCCACTTCCAAAACAAGGTTACATAAGTAATTTAAGAGCCGTTTAATACGACTAAGGCGGTCCGAAAGCCTGCTTCTGATTTAACGTCTTCACCAGCCTTTCTGACCAAAGTTAAAACCACGAGGGTCCCATCCAGCTAACCGGAAATAGGATAATAATAATCCACTCCGCGGTAATTACATATAAAGGTGCCACACAAATCGTACCAACCCTTCCAAAATATTACATACTAAAAATAATAATGTCAGTCCGCTCGAAATACGGTCCATCGCCACATGGCCTTAAAATGACGTTACAAAATTTAGCAGCCAAAGTTTGTATTGATTGTCCTTGGTTATGCCCCTTAGTAATTAAATCATGATAGTACCACCTGCCGTCTTCGAACCCTCCGGGGAAAACTGCACACACGTTTTCCCCGGAGGCAAGTGCTCAAGAGTCTTTCTGTCAGCAACCTTCCTCACACCCTGTTCCTCTCGTACTGTTGTTTTGAGTCACCGATTCCACCCTTGTATATCAGCCTATCCCCACCACAAACCTCCAGTAGCACCAACTGCGACTAGTTGCACAAAAGCCAGGGTTCAAGGTCTTGAGTGGGTACTATAGAATATCACCCCATACAGGTTACTGCGTAGAAACCTTCTAGGAGTCGAGGTGTTACAGAATGTCCTTTGTAAGATCTTTCTCAGAATAAAAACTTGGCGAATGCAGCTGACAGGAATTGTTCACCTTTCAAAAGTTCACGGATCAAAGCTTGACTTATCCCTCTTTTCCATTTACGATTTTAGGTGACAGCACACACAAAGGCACAAATCCTGGCAGGAAGGCCTCGGCGAACCCATTTCAGCAGTAGCCAGGTGCCACCTTGGTGAATGGGATTCTCAGAAGAGGGCTGGTGTATTTTCTCATGAGAATCTGGTCAGACCTGGACCTCCCGCTGCGTCTCGAAGATAAGATGAACATGTACCGATTTGCAAAATTGGTACACAGGTAATGCCAAGAATTTTCACCTCATTTACTATCCGGAACCAGGGCTGTTGGGTGATCACTGAGTTAGTATTGAGCGGAAGCAAAGCAGTTTTCTGGGGGTTCGATTGTGCTCCAGAGGCGATATGGTAGAGCTGAAGGACGCTATCGATGTGAGAGATGTCTTCATTATTGCGGATCAATATTGATACGTCATCAGCATAGGCGAACATGCCAAAAACATGTGTGGACAGTTTGTAACCCCGTAGCTTCACCTGGGTAGTCCGAATGAACGGTTCAAGGCCAATGATAAAAAGTAGCATGGAAAGGGGACATCCTTGCCTAACTGATCGTTGTATTGGAATCAGAGGGGAAGGAAAACCATTGACGAGCACTCGAGACGTAGCATTACAATTTATCATACGAATGTAGTCAATAATGATTTCAGGAAATTCAAAGTGTTGCAAGACCATGTACGTATTCATGACTGATGCGGTAGAAAGCTTTATCAAGATCTAAGGTGAGAAAACTCATTGGCTCAGTGGGGAGCATTTCGGCTTTCAGGTGTAGGTCCCGTAGTATCGCTAAGTTTGTTAACAGAGTTCTTCCAGGAATACTGCAACATTGTTCATCACCAATGATATCATGTAGAACAGTCTTCAATCGGCATGCAAGTACTTTGGTAAGGACTTTATAATCACTGCAGTGCAGAGTAACTGCTCGGAAGTCACCAACTGCCATGGGAGAGGATGTTTTTGGTATGAGGACTATAGTACCCTCGTGATGTGATTGACAAAGAGCACGACGCTGGAGA
This sequence comes from Meconema thalassinum, assembly GCA_946902985.2. NCBI lineage: Eukaryota > Metazoa > Arthropoda > Insecta > Orthoptera > Tettigoniidae > Meconema > Meconema thalassinum. Next base: position 959,033,904 of record OX336388.2, on the reverse strand, counting down.
ATGGTACGCAGGACATGACAAAATTCTTTGCCAATGAGAGGCCAGAAGTGTTTATACATTTCATATGGCAGTCCATCAATGCCAGGTGAGCGGTTGTTTGGGAGGTGCTTAACCACAGAGTGAATCTCTTCATCCGTAATATCCGCGCTGAGCAGAGTTTTGTTGTCCGGAGATAGTTGTGTACTGCAAGATGAAAGCAATAGGGTTACCTGCTGTGGATCAATTGGAGCCTTAGCGTAGAACCGTTGATAAAATAATGATATTTCACTACGTATAGCGTCAGGGGAGGTGACGACACTTCCAGGACTGGTGCGGAGGCGGTGGATATATTTACGTTGCCGCTCACGTTGTCCTTTGGCGATATGGTATACACTTGCACTTTCGTCCGGGAGCACTGTACGATCTTTTAAAGCCACGTTTATATGAGCGAGCGTTCGTTGCTGTAGAGACAGGAGCTTGGTTTTAACTTCCCGAATCTGGTCATATATACGCTCCCCAGCATCAGATCTTTGCTGGAGCTGGCAAAGAAATCGATAGTAATATTCAACTGTATCCCGTCTTTCCCGACCTCGTTGGTAGGATATGTTCTTAAAGACGCGGCGGATCCCTGGTTTAACTAAAATATCCCACCCGTATGCGCAGTCGCGAAATTTGCATTTTTGTTGGACCCATCGAGTCCAGTGTTGTCTGAAAATATCTTGGCATTCCTCCTCCAGTAACAGCGAGCAATTCAGTTTCCATTAACCTCTTCCTATGTGAAATATGGGATGGGGGTAAGAGATTGTACATACGACAGCATGATGGTTAGTGAAACTGGCAGGTATCACTTCATATCGTCTAGGCTGGATAAGTTCCTGTGAAAAGTAGATGCGGTCAATTCGTGATGAGGAGTTGTGACTTATACAGGTGTAATGGGGCAGGGGCACCCTTAAACTATCCACAGCATCAATGAGGTGTAGGGAGGTAAGAAGGGTCCTGAGAGCCGGGTTGACACCTTGGTATGGACTAGTGGAATCCTCTGGGCGTTGAATACAATTGAAATCCCCTGCAAGAATAAGTTTTTCCTTAACGTCATGCAGATGAGGCAGTATACTCTGTTGAAAGAACATTTTTCGTTCCACACGTTTATTGGACCCGGATGGGGCATATACATTTATCAGGGTGGTATTGTTTATGTGTCCAGATATTATGCGTCCTGATGGATGACATAGCACACCTTCGAGTGGGATATCATGTCTTATGAGGAATCCGGTCCCTCTATTCGTATTACCGGTATTGATGTATTGTTTGTAGAAGGCAGATATGGGCAAACAGGGTATAGCAACTTCTTGAATGAAGGCAATGTCAATGTCTGCATCTCGAAGGAATCTCTCCAACAGTTGAAATTTCAGAGGGCATTCTATTACATTGATATTCACAGTGGCCACAGTGGGAAATTGCGCCATTAAGAGAAGTATAAAAGCTGTGCTAGACATACTGGAAGGTGGACTCGAGAAAAAAAAAAAAAAGACAAAGGTGAGAAATATACTGGTGCACTATGTCAAATTAGGTTGAGATAGTTCCTTATGATTGCCATTCATAGGCCGGCTGTCAGCGTTTGAGAGCGTTCGTGGGTCCCTAGATGACGTAGAATGAAGATTTTGTTTCTTTTTCACAGCTGCGGGAACGTTTGTAGAGCCAGTTTGATTCTTCGGGGCTTGTACGGCAATCGAGGCATTTGTTTTAATCTTCTTAGATACGTTCTCGGATCCCCGATCTACCTGCTTAAGTGAGTCGGTAGGTACCAGAGAAGGTGGGGGCAGTGAAGACAAAATTTCTGTGGCAGCCTGTAGTGACGACATAGTTAGTTCTAAGGCTGCGATACAGATTGCCGATAGCACAGGGGCACTCTGTGGCTCGCTGATCTGGTCAGTGCAAGGTACCAGTTCTGCGTCATGTGTGTCCGAGGCCACTTCTGGTGTTGTCCCAGCTGACTGATCAATAAGCATGTTTTCATGTGACGTTTGCTGTGTCACAATTTCCGAGTATTGGACACGTCGTTGTTGTGTAGGAGTTATACCGAGGGGAATCATTTTCTTTGGGCAGTTGATACGTAGATGTGTGTTAGCATTGCAAATTAAACAGGTCTGTTTCTGTCCATTATACGATATATAGCCAGAATGGCCACCAAAAGTCTCAGAGGAGGGGATATCTTGTTTGATTTCCATAGTGACTGCACGTATTCCATTATACACCGGGAACTGATAAGCAGAAGACCATTGTTCTTTCCTGACGTCACTCACAGTGCCATATTTCGACAGGACGGATTTGAAAATTTCAGGGGGAACTTCGAGTGGGACATTAAATATACGCACTGTGGTAAAATTGGAATCCGCTGTGGAGAGCTTAACATTTGTCATTTCGCCTGAGTCATACTGAAATTTAATAGGATCTGCAAAAGTATTTAGCAATTTCTGATAAGTAGATATGCTGATTACCTTGATGTACATGGTTTTTTCTTGCGCATTTAACTGGATGGCTTCTACTTGGTCGACAGTCAACCGGAGGGTATCGGTAATCCAGCGGTGAATTTCTCCTGGTGTGGGGCGAGAACTCTGCCTGTCCCATTGGCAGCGTACGGTGTTTTTCCTCTGGTATCCGGACATGATTTTCAGCGGGGTTTTCTGGGTTTCTGGTTTTGTTGTCCTATCTGGAACACTACTTGAAAAAGTATTTGCCGAATGACACACGGAAGGTCAGTACACCCGTGGAACTATCGGAAGCACCGGTATTAGGAAACGTACACTCTTCCAATGCGGTCACACAGCGCGCACACACGTACCTCACTCGGCCACGACTAGTGACCAACTCCACTCACCCACCGTGGCAAGCCCTTCCACAGTGAAGAGGTGGAGGGGGAAGGAGCCCTAGTCTGACTGCCCAGTGCTCCCCGAGCGCGGCCGCACTCTCCGAGCGCAATGACTGGATGGCCCTGATCTACTGTAAGCATGGTGAGTAAAAATGCATGATACTGATTTTAAGCACCGTATCCTGTCGTACATACGCGCGTGCGGCAGCCGGAAACTGAGGCGTCACTGGCGGAGCGCGTGAGTGAGAATGTCCTAGCCGAGCAAATATAAAGACCATGTATTTACAATTTATATAGTTATTTCGTTTCAGTAGTTAAACTAACACAACTAGTCAATATGTGTTAGTTGTATGGTGAAATATTTCGCACAGCCGCCATGTTGAATTGGTGAGACGTAACAAAATTTGAAAATGGTGATTGGACCTTCAAATTTGCTTGCTTTATGTGATTGTTATTAAATGGTCATGTCAGAGTGGATTGTAAGGGTACTTAGCTGCTTGTGTTGTACGTGGTCCGGATGCGAGCAGTTAACCTGCAGTCACTGCATGCACTGAACAATATCACCCATAATTGTAGACATAGATTTAATAGCCTAAGTGTAATAGATCTGATGATGATCGCTTGACGATCGAATTTGGTCATCCAAGTGTATTTATTGATTTTTTTTTAGGATTAGAGAACCACCCATTGGGTACAATCCTGTTGACTGAGTGAAAAACATCAAATGTTGATGCTTTCATCGTGTCGGACTATCAACTCCAAGCTTGCAGCTTCGCACCTGGCCATGGTAAGTGATTTTTGAAAGGCGACAAAAATCACAACACGCTTGTTATAAGTTGTTGGCACGTTAAAGAACCCATTTGAATTCAGTAGATCGTGATCATAATGGCAAAATTAATCTCGGGATTTTCTGCCAACACCAAGTTCCTCCATTCTCAACTAGAAAGCTTAGATATCTAACCTCCTTGACTTTCAAACGACACAATTTCACATGCAAGCTGCCCTCTGGGCGTAAATAACAAAGCTTGCAGCCGCCACCCGAGGCCATACGATATTATTATTATTATTATCAAATTACGATTACTAAGGCAACACTGAACAAGTAGTTCCGTGAAGAACTATATAGCCTATTTTCATATAACCTACTTATGTTAATTGCCGCTCTCAACATACAAAATTTCAGTTTAATTGCTGTAATAGATTCGTAGATATTGAGAACCGACTAAATATTTCGGATGGTCGCCATGTTGGATTTTTATATATGTAGGTCCTAGAGTTATGTACGGTTACATGAAGATTATTGTGTACGTGTAGCATTCAAACTTCAATGGCATGATTAGGACACAAGAAGTAAAAACGAGTTTTTAAAATTTCGCACAGCTGCCATCTTGTGGTTATGGAAACAATTGAAATAAATTAGATGCCAGAGGATTAACATTTGTATAAGAATTTACTGTAGCCTACCAAGTTTCACTGCACTCGGATGGTTAAATTGCGAGAAACGTCCATGTGAATATTTATACTTCATGTAGCCACCATTTTGGATTTCTGATCACCAGGTTATTGAAAGTCCTATCAGTTTGATTGCTGTAAAAGATTCGTAGATACTGAGAACGGTCTAAATATTCCGGATTGTCGCCATTTTGGATTGTTATATGTATAGGCCATAGAGTTATGCACCATTAAAGGAAAATTATTGTGTCGCTTCATTATTCAACTTTCACTTCGATCGCATGATTACGACACAAGAAACAAAAACTTAATTTTAAAATTTCGCACAGCCGCCATCATGAGGTTATGTAAACAGTTAAACTAAATTAGATACCAGTGCATTACAATGTGTATAATTATTTACAGTACAACATTTCACAGCGCCCAAACAGTTAAATCGCGAGAAAAGTCTATTCAAATAGTTCAAATTCGCTTGGCCGCCATGTTCGTTTTGTACTTCACAGGTTTTTGAAAGTTACATAGATAAACTTGTAGCGGTGCCCTTTATCACCGCACAAATTTGCATGGTGATATCTGGAATAGTTTCGGACATATAGAATGCCAGTGAAATATTTCGCACAGCCGCCATTTTGAGGTTATGTAAACAATTGAACTAAATTAGACGCCAGTGTATTACAATGTGTATAAACATTTGATGCACCAAGTTTCATTACGTTTGGATGGTTAAATCGCGAGAAAAGTCTATTTTAAAGTAGTTACCAGATTTTTGAACTTCTCATAGGTGAACTTCTAGTAGTTCCCTTTATCACCGTAAAAAAATCCAGGGTGATATCGGTAATAGTTTCGGAGATATTGAATGCTGGTGAGACGTAACAAAATTTGAAGGGCACGGTCGGGGTCGTCCGGAATAGTGGTATGAACTTACCGAGTTTCATTGAAATCGCTGCCGCCGTTTAGAAGTTATTAGGGGTGGGGGACACACACCATCTCACACACACACACGCACACACAGACAGACACACGGACAAAAGTTGATATCATAAGCCTTTTTTTTTTTTTTTTTTTTTTCATAAATGAAAATAGGCTAAAAATGGATTCGAACACCACAATGAATATCTATATTCGTCCCCGAATAGTCTTAATCCACTTGTGCTCTGCACATGCCATTATGATATTATGTTCCCATGAAGGCTGACACAGTTTTATTTGAACTTTCAAATGTGCAATATAATCTAGCAAACGTAAAGAAATAGCTCATAGAAAATTGTCACGTTTGTGAGCAATCAAAATATCAGTATAGCAGCACGAACATAGATGAATAAATAGCACAAAATATGGTTTTCGTTCATCTTCCTTAGGAGTCATCATCGTCCTCCTCAATCTGCCCGTCAGTGGTATGGAGCTTCCGAATCAGGGGCACATTCTTCATCTTCTTGCTATAGTCCGGATCGTGCCGCCGAATACGGCGCATGGGCCAAGTTTCGACGTTACTGCAACACAAAAAAATAATATTCATGATGGTGATGATTACTAATTGTGGTTTTAGGCCCATGAAGGGCCTATGCCTACCAAGCGACCACTGCTCAGCGACATGGCCTGCAGATATTGGGATGACGCGTGATCAGCGCATCGGGTCCCCTCGGAGGTTAATCTTGGTTTTCGTGATCGGGGCGCTGCCTCACTGATAGACAGCTACCTTCTCCTCACGAGGCTGAGTGCATCCCGTTCCAGCCCTCACATCAGTTTCTAAAATCCCTGATGGAGTCAGGAATCGAACCTGGGGCCTCCGGGTGAGGGGCAGGCGTGCTACCCAAACACCACGGGGCCGGCCCATGTATATCTACCCCTTATTATTCCCGTTTTACAACGGGGTTGGGGATGAGATGCGATGAACTTCTATGAGGTGGATGGTTTTTGCGACAGGATGCCCTTCCTGACGCCAACCTCATGAGAGATGAAATGAATGAAGATGAATGAAACTGGGCAAGGATGTGGAAGGAAGCGGCCGTGGCCTGTCAGAAGGTAGGTTCCCGGCATTTACCTGGAGTTGATAATGGAAAACCACGGAAACCTATTTCAACGACAGCCGACGGTGGGGATCGAACCCCACGTCTACCGAGACCACAGAGAGCTTGGCCCCATGGCCTAGCTTTAGCTATTTTCTTTCATTCTTTGTTTCAATAAGCCCAACCCTCCCAATGTAATTTTGTCCGAGCTCCCCCACCCCTTCATAAGAAACCCACAGTTACGCCACTGCACGGGGCCATATGACTGTGATGTCGCAGCTTATATGCTTTTAGCCAACAGCCACTCTTATTTCTACACGAGCTATCGAGTCTAATATCAAACGCCAGGAAGGCGCAAGTTAGTTATTTATTTGTTTTAAGGGGCGGAACTACGAGGTCATCTTCCCTGAGGCGTAAGGCTATTTGGTGTACCTCCGGTGATATTGGGTGCATTTTGTTGTTGCTTTCTTTAGGGGCTGCAACGCCGCTATCATATTTATCAGACAAATTGAATAATTAATAGGCCTAATAATGTTATTGGTTTTACGTCCCTTTTAACTACTGTGGCTCTTAGAAACGCCAGAGTGCCGGCATTTTGCCCCTAAGGGGATTTATAACGTGCCAGTGAATCTACTGACACGGCTCCTTCGCATTAGCGCACCCTCAAATGCCAACTGACTGCACCAGGATTCTATCCTGCAACCTTGGGCACAGCAGGCAAAAACGTTACCACTGAGCCACGCAGCCAGCCAGAGACAAATTGAACACACACTCAAGTACACGGGGCTGATGATCAAAGACGTCCCAAGCCCCAGTACGAAATAACAACAACGTTCTGTCTGCAAAGTGTACAAGTCAATTAACCTATTTGTTTCTCAGTCGGCCAACACGAGTGTGCTTAATTAGATTCGATGGGGAATAACAATTTTCTATCACCTTAACTTTTATATTTACGTATTAACACAATTCTCGTATAAATATGAGGTTTTCAATGGTTTCACCCATTTTCAACTCCAGAGAAATGCTGGGACGGTACCTCCTAAAAAACCACCGCCACGGCTGCTTACTTCCAACTCCTTGCCCACTTTCATTCTTATCCTTATATTGCATCTCTCGTTAACTCATCTCACTTGAGTTTGGAGTCAGGAAGAGCATCCATCCGTAAAACCACCCACCACGTAGAAATTCATCACATCTCATCCCTGACTCCGTTGAAACGGGAGTGTCAAGTGTTATGGCCCACATACATTTGTTGCTAACTCACCTTGTTGGCAACAAATTCAGAAGCATTTTTCATAATGTTACTAACACCAGTGTAGAACCCAATATCTTATATCTCTATCTCTACTTAGTATAAAACAAAGTCCCCGATTCTTGGATGTTACGGGTAAACTCGAGAACCACTGAATGGATTTTGATGCGGTTTTCACTATTCTGTAAAGGATATCACGAGGATGATCTGTAAAAAATAATTTATTTATGATCAAAGGAAGCCGACCAGTAACGATTTCAGTGGAAATAGTTGAAAAAACCCTGGCGTCCGAACGCTTTGTAAGCTTACGCTGGGCAAATCGTTAAAAATATCTAAATACTATGAGTGTAAGAATTGTTCAGCACGAAAAGTTCTACAAAAAAGTCCGCGATAGCATATGTCTCTTCAATACATCGCCTATTATAAGTGTTTTTACGTTTTAATTTCTTCCAACCATGTCCATTCAACTACTGAGGCGACAGTTTACGAGCTAGCTAGCGGCGAGTCTATCACCCCACTTACAGCTTAGCTAGCGGACGAGCTTATTGCCCCAGATATAGCCAGCAGCAAACTGTCGAGTCGTGTTGAGTTACAAACTTTAGAGAAGAGTGGTTGTGTTTGGAGTTTCCCTGGAAGTGCAACTCGGCTTTTCTTCATTTCGCCTGTGAACTTTTCGTTCCGCAAAATTCACAGTCAAGTTAAGATTGGACGGAAGGGGAATTTGTGTTTCATGCACCTCGCCAATCTTAAATTACGTCTGACAAGAATTTGTTGCACATGCATTTCCATCTATATATATAAAAATCAATGTAACGTGATAGTTTGTCTGTGGGTGTGTATGTCTCCTATGCGTTCATATACCATTCGTCCGATTGCGATGAAACTTGGGTGAGATGTTGAGTACACTCCAAGGAAGGTTTCTGACTTAGTAAATCCATTTTACAATAGGTAGCGCACGCGTAGATTCAACAAATGAGCGACGATGCGCGAAGCATTTCAACAAAGTCCCGTATGTGTTCATATACCATTCGTCCGATAGCGATGAAACTTGGGTGAGATGTTGAGTACACTCCAAGGAAGGTTTCTGACTTAGTAAATCCATTTTACAATAGGTAGCGCACGCGTAGATTCAACAAATGAGCGACGATGCGCGAAGCATTTCAACAAAGTCCCGTATGTGTTCATATACCATTCGTCCGATTGCGATGAAACTTGGGTGAGATGTTGAGTACACTCCAAGGATGGTTTCTGACTTAGTAAATCCATTTTACAATAGGTAGCGCACGCGTAGATTCAACAAATGAGCGACGATGCGCGAAGCATTTCAACAAAGTCCCGTATGTGTTCATATACCATTCGTCCGATAGCGATGAAACTTGGGTGAGATGTTGAGTACACTCCAAGGAAGGTTTCTGACTTAGTAAATCCATTTTACAATAGGTAGCGCACGCGTAGATTCAACAAATGAGCGACGATGCGCGAAGCATTTCAACAAAGTCCCGTATGTGTTCATATACCATTCGTCCGATTGCGATGAAACTTGGGTGAGATGTTGAGTACACTCCAAGGATGGTTTCTGACTTAGTAAATCCATTTTACAATAGGTAGCGCACGCGTAGATTCAACAAATGAGAGACGATGCGCGAAGCATTTCAACAAAGTCCCGTATGTGTTCATATACCATTCGTCCGATAGCGATGAAACTTGGGTGAGATGTTGAGTACACTCCAAGGAAGGTTTCTGACTTAGTAAATCCATTTTACAATAGGTAGCGCACGCGTAGATTCAACAAATGAGCGACGATGCGCGAAGCATTTCAACAAAGTCCCGTATGTGTTCATATACCATTCGTCCGATTGCGATGAAACTTGGGTGAGATGTTGAGTACACTCCAAGGATGGTTTCTGACTTAGTAAATCCATTTTACAATAGGTAGCGCACGCGTAGATTCAACAAATGAGAGACGATGCGCGAAGCATTTCAACAAAGTCCCGTATGTGTTCATATACCATTCGTCCGATAGCGATGAAACTTGGGTGAGATGTTGAGTACACTCCAAGGAAGGTTTCTGACTTAGTAAATCCATTTTACAATAGGTAGCGCACGCGTAGATTCAACAAATGAGCGACGATGCGCGAAGCATTTCAACAAAGTCCCGTATGTGTTCATATACCATTCGTCCGATTGCGATGAAACTTGGGTGAGATGTTGAGTACACTCCAAGGATGGTTTCTGACTTAGTAAATCCATTTTACAATAGGTAGCGCACGCGTAGATTCAACAAATGAGAGACGATGCGCGAAGCATTTCAACAAAGTCCCGTATGTGTTCATATACCATTCGTCCGATAGCGATGAAACTTGGGTGAGATGTTGAGTACACTCCAAGGAAGGTTTCTGACTTAGTAAATCCATTTTACAATAGGTAGCGCACGCGTAGATTCAACAAATGAGCGACGATGCGCGAAGCATTTCAACAAAGTCCCGTATGCATTCATATACCATTCGTCCGATAGCGATGAAACTTGGGTGAGATGTTAAGTACACTCCAAGGAAGGTTTCTGACTTAGTAAATCCATTTTACAATAGGTAGCGCACGCGTAGATTCAACAAATGAGCGACGATGCGCGAAGCATTTCAACAAAGTCCCGAATGCATTCATATACCATTCGTCCGATAGCTATGAAACTTGCGTAAAATGTTGTGTACACTGCAGGGAAATTTTCTGGCAAAGTACATCCACTTTACAATAGGCAGCGCACGATTAGATTCAACAAATGAGCTACGACGCGCGAAGCATTTCAACAAAGTCACGTTTGCGTTCATATACCATTCGTCCGATAGCGATGAAACTAGGCTGAGATTTTGTGTGCACTCCAGGGAAGGTTTCTAGCTTAGTAAATCCCTTTAAAAATAGGTAGAGCACGAGTAGAATCAACAAATGAGCAACGGCGCGCGAAGCGTTTCAACAAAGTCCCATTTAATTTCATATACCATTCATCCGATAGCGATGAAACTTGGGTGAGATGCTGTGTACACTCCAGGGAAGGTTTCTGGCTTAGTACATACATTTTACAATAGGTAGCGCACCAGTAGATTCAACAAATGAGCGATGACACGCGAAGCGTTTCAACAAAGTCCCGTATAAAGTCATATACCATTCGTCTGATAGTGATAAATGTTTGGTGAATTGTTGTGTACACTCCAGGAAAGGTTTCTGGCTAAGTAAATCCATTTTACAATACGAAGCGCACGTTTATGTTCAACAAATGAGTGACTACGCGCGAAGCGTTTCGACAACGTCCCGTATACGTTCACATACCATTCATCCGATTGCGATGAAACTTGGGTGAGATGTTGTGTACACTCCAGGGAAGGTTTCTGGCTGAGTACATCCATATTACAATATGTAGCGCAAGAGTAGAATCAACAAATGAGCGACGACACGCGAAGCGTTTCAACCAAGTCCCGTATGCATACATGTACCATTCGTCCGTACCTATGAAACTTGGGTGAGATGTTGTGTACACGTCATGGAAAATTTCTGGCTTAGTAAATCCCCTATACAATATGCAGCGCACAAGTTGATTCAACAAATGAGGGACGACGCGCGAAGCGTTTCAACAAAGTCCCGTATAAGGTCATATACCATTCTGCCGTTAGCGGTGAAACTTGGGTGAAATATGGTTGACACTCCAAGGAAGGTTTCTGGCTTAGTAAATACATTTCACAGTAGGTAGCACACGAGTAGATTCGACAAATGAACGACGATAACGATGAAACTTGGGTGAGATGTTGTGGACACTTACGTGACGGTTTCTAACTTAGTAAATACATTTTACAGTAGGTAGCGCACGAGTAGATTCAACAAATGAGTGACGGAGTGCGAATCGTTTAAACAAAATCAGGTATGCGTTCATATACTATTCATCCGAATGCGATGAAACATTGATCAGTTATTTTGTACCCGCCAGGGAAGGGGACTTAGTAAATCCATTTCACAATAAGTAGCGCAAGAGTAGATGCAACAAATGGGTGACGACGCGCGAAGCGTTTCAACAAAATTCCCTATTGCGTTCATATAACATTCTTCGATTGCGATGAAACCTTCATGAGTTATTGTGTACACGCCAGGGAAGGGCTTCGACTTAGTAATACATTTCTCAATAGGTAGCGCACGAGTAGATTCAACAAATGAGTGACAGCGCACGAATCGTTTAAACAAAAAACCCTATACGTGCATATACCATTCATCCGATTGCGATGAATCATTGATGAGTCATTGTGTACACGCCAGGGAAGGGTTTCGACTTAGTAAATCCATTTCACAATAGGTAGCGTACGATTAGATTCAACAAATGAGTGACAGCGATGAAACTTTTTGAAAGTTGTTGTGCACGCTCCCTCGAATGGTTCTAAATTAGAAAATCAATTTTATGATAGCTTAGAGGCAGTTAACATGTTGTGTATCCAAAAGCACTTCAAGAAACAGAATTTCAACGCCAACACTTTCTTTGATTGGCATTGCAACGCATGCCGGGTACAGCTTGTGATAATATAATTAATAGTCCAGTCCTTGAATTTAACCCATCATGCCGAGAGGTAAAACGGATATTGGTTGTAGTTCATTGACATTAAAACAAGATGTTCAGTAAAGAACATATAGCCTACTTTCTCCTAAATGTATGGGTATTGTTATAACTCTTTGTCCTTTTCAAGGAGTATGATTGAATGTTGGTTGTAGTAGCTTGTTGAAATACAACGTGCTATAGGGATATTAAACATGAATATGAGGTGCCCTTTGCTAGTGCTACCTCTGTACCAAATTTCGTTCAATTCGGTTTCACCGTGTTTGAATTGATAGGGGGAATTGATTTGCACACATACTTGGCCACCATCTGCAAACTATTGGGCTGATGTTCTTGCTGTTTGGTCTGAATATGTTTCCCACATAAAGATATGGTGTTGCAAAATTTGGTAGAGACTAGATTATTAGGTTGGTCGTAATTACATTTTAGCTTTTAACCTTTGGGTGGCCGCGATTACGTTTCCGTCAAGATAGCGGTGATATAAAACATGACACTGAGGTGCCCTTTGCTAGTGCTACCTCTGTACCAAATTTCGTTCCATTCGGTTTCACCGTGTTCGAATTGATAAGGGGAATCGATTTTCACACAGAGATGGCCGCTATCCGCAAAATATTAGGCTGATGACCTATTAGTTTGGTCAAAGGATGCTCCCTCCATAAAGGTATGTTGTAGCTAAATTTGCTAGAGATCGGATGATTAGGCTAATCGTAATTTGATTTAAGCTTTGAACATTTGTGTGGCCGCCATTACGTTTCTGTCAATATGGCGGCGATATAAATCATGACACTGAGGTGCCCTTTGCTAGTGCTATCTCTGTACCAAATTTCGTTCCATTCGGTATCACCGTGTTTGAATTAATAGGGAGAATCGATTTTGACACAAAGATGGCCGCCATCCGCAAACTATTAGGCGAATGACCTATTAGATTGGTCAAAGGATGCTCCCTCCATACAGGTATGTAGTTGCAAAATTTGGTAGAGATCGGATGATTAGGTTAATCGTAATTTGATTTAAACTTTGAACATTCGTGTGGCCGCCATTACGTTTCAGTCAAGATGGTGGCGATATAAAACATGACACTGAGGTGCCCTTTGCTAGTGCTACCTCTGTACCAAATTTCGTTCCATTCGGTTCCACCGTGTTCGAATTAATAGGGGGAATCAATTTTGACATAAAGATGGCCGCCACCCGCAAACTATTAGGCTAATAACCTATTAGATTGGTCAAAGGATGCTCCCTCCATAAAGGTATGTAGTTGCAAAATTTGGTAGAGATCGGATGATTGGGTTAATCGTAATTTGATTTAAGCTTTGAACATTCGTGTGGCCGCCATTACGTTTCTGTCAAGATGGCGGCGATATAAAACATGACACTGAGGTGCCCTTTGCTAGTGCTACCTCTGTACCAAATTTCGTTCCATTTGGTTTCACCGTGTTTGAATTAATAGGGGGAATTGATTTTCACACAAAGATGGCCGCCATCCGCAAACTATTAGGCTAATGACCTAGTTATTTGGTCAAAGGATGCTTCCTCTATAAAGGTATGTTATTGCAAAATTTGGTAGAGATCGGATGATTAGGTTAATCGTAATTTGATTTAAGCTTTGAACATTTGTGTGGCCGCCATTACGTTTCCGTCAAGATGGCGGCGATATAAAACATGACACTGAGGTGCCTTTTATTAGTACTACCTCTGTACCAAATTTCGTTCCATTCGGTTGCACCGTGTTCGAATTAATAGGGGGAATCGATTTTCACACAAAGAAGGCCGCCATCCGCAAACTATTACGCTGATGACTTATTAGTTTGGTCAAAGGATGCTCCCCCCATAAAGGTATGTTGTTGCAAAATTTGGTAGAGATCGGATGATTAGATTAGTCGTAATTTGATTTAAGCTTTGAACATTTGTGTGGCCGCCATTACGTTTCCGTCAAGATGGCGGCGATATAAAACATGACACTGAGGTGTCCTTTGCTAGTGCTACCTTTGTACCAAATTTCGTTCAATTCGCATTCACCGTGTTCGAATTGATAGGGGGGGACAGACATTCAGAGTACACACACTCACACACACACACACACACACACACACAGACATACACACACACAGACTCACACACACACATACACACACACAGACAGACACACTTTTTTCGCCCTGTGTTGATCTCATAAGTCTACTTTCATTTTTTGCAAAAATCGAAAGTAGGCTAAAAAAAAGCGCTTCTCACGTAATGCATTCATAACTGTTCCCGGGAGAAGCCGGGTCGGGTTGCTAGTATAATTATACTGTATATATAAAGGAATGTCTGTCTGTTCGTCTTTTATGCGTTCATAAACCATTCATCCGATTGCGATGAAATTTTGGTGAGTTGTTGTACACACTTCCGGGATGGTTATAGGCATAGTTAATCCAATTTCCAATAGAGAGCGCGCGAGTAGATTAAACAATTGAGTGATGGCAATGCGTTCATATAGCCTACAATTCATCCGATTGCGACCAAATTTTGGTGGGTTGTTTAGCACACTTCCGAGATGGTTATAGGCATAGTTAATCCAATTTACAATAGATAGCGCGATAGTAGTTTAAACAAATGAGTGTTGGCGATGCGTTCATATACAATTCTTCCAATTGCGACCAAATTTTGGTGGGTTGTTGTGCACACTCCCGGGAAAGTTATAGGCATAGTAAATCCAATTTACAGTAGATAGCGCGCGAGTAGCTTCAATAAAATGGCGTGCGATTCGTTAAAAAAAACACACATGCGTTCATATACCATTCATCCCATTGCGATGAAACTTGGGTGAGATGTTGTGTACACTTCAGGGAAAGTTTTTGGCGTAGTAAATCCACTTAACAATAGGTAGCGCACGAGTAGATTCAACAAATGAGCAACTACGCATGAAGCGTTTCAACAAGTCCCGTATGCGTTCATATACTATTCGTCCGATAGCGATGAAACTTGGGTGAGCGGTTGTGTACACTTCAGGTAAGGTTTCTGGCGTAGTAAATAAACTTTTCAATAGGTATCGCATAAGTACAGTAGATTAAACAAAACAGCGACGACGCGCGAAGTGTTTCAACAAAGTCTCATATGCGTTCATATACCATTCGTCCGATAGCGATGAAACTTGGGTGAGTTATTGTGTACACTCCAGGGAAGGTTTCAGGCTTAGTAAATCCATTTTACAATAGGTAGCGCACGAGTAGATTCAACAAATGAGCGAAGACGTGCGAAGCGTTTCAACAAAGTCCCGTAAGCGTTCATAAACTATTCGTCCGATAACGATAAAACTTGGGTGAGATGTTGTGTGCACTTCAGGTAAGGTTCCTGGCTTAGTAAATCCACTTTTCAAATAGGTATCGCACAAGTAGATTAAACAAATGAGCGACGACGTGCGAAGTGTTTCAACAAAGTCCCATATGTGTTCATATACCATTCGTCCGATAACGATAAAACTTCGGTGAGTTATTGTGTACACTCCAGGGAAGGTTTCAGGCTTAGTAAATTCATTTTACAATGGGTAGTGCCCGAGTAGCTTCAACAAATGAGCGAAGACGCACGA
Source organism: Meconema thalassinum (assembly GCA_946902985.2). Classification (NCBI taxonomy): domain Eukaryota; kingdom Metazoa; phylum Arthropoda; class Insecta; order Orthoptera; family Tettigoniidae; genus Meconema; species Meconema thalassinum. The sequence goes on along the minus strand of OX336388.2, from coordinate 959,018,193 downwards.
TGCGATCAACAAAGTCCCGTATGCGTTAAAATACCATTCGTCCGATAGCGGTGAAACTTGGGTGAAATGTTATGTACACGCCTGGGAAGGTTTTCGACTTAGTAAATCCATTTTACAATAGGTAGCGTACGAGTATATTCAACAAATGGGGGACGGCGCTCGAATCGTTTCAACAAAGACCTGTATGCGTTCATATACCATTCATTTCATTACGATGAAACTTTGGTGAGTTGTTGAGCACGCTCCCATGAATGTTTCTGAGACAGTACAGTAAATCAATTGTATAATAGTTTCGAGGTGGTTAACGTAAGAAAATAATATATTGGGAATCCAAAAGCAGTTCAACATACAAAGTCACATCGCCAACACTTTCTTTGATTGGCACTGCAACGCATGCTGGGTACAGCTAGTAGGCTATAAAACTTATTATGTTGTCGTTGATTCTTTTAGGGGATTTACGACATCGTGAGCACGTAGCCCCGTGTACTTGGGTGTATGTAGAATTTGACTGATAGCCTACGTCACTGTGAAGTCTGTACTAGTCTGTAATTGAGGTAGAATTTGGGTTGGAAGCGGCCGTGGCCTTAGGTTAGGTAGGCCTACCATCCCGGCATTTGCCTGGAGTAGAAGTAGGGAAAACCACGGAAAACCAATTCCAGGATGGCTGAGGTAAGAATGGAACCAGTTCTGCCTCACGATGCTGAGTGTACCCCGTTTCAGCACTCAGAGCAGAATTAAATTTCTTGGCAATGCCGGAAATCAAACCCAGGCCTCCGTGGTGACAGGCAAGAGTGCTAGCCACTACGCTACGAGATGGACTATTTATATGTATTATGTACTAGCGGATATTTTACCATGCTAACTCCTTGAGCGCCATGAAGAAGTTGGAGCTAAAGAGCAGGATGACGAAGAAGCTCATTGCGAACACCACGGAAATGATGGTGAATGCCAAGTGTGAGTCCAAAACTCCAGCTCCCTTAAGGAGGAGCTTGGTTTTGAGCCCCAGGAATTCATGCAAATCCTTCAACTGAAAACAAAAAACACAATAATTTAATAATGCAGCCAAATGGCCAGTTATATACATTCAAGTTGATTCACAACAGAATTGAGACAATGATAAAATTCTATCTGAACAACCCATCACGCCTACTACCAATCGCGCCTACTATCAATCTCGCCTACTATCAATTGTGTCTACTATCAATTGTGTCTACTATCAATCGTGTCTACTATCAATCGCGCCTACTATCAATGGCGTCTACTATCATCGCACCTACTACCAATCGAGCCTACTACCATTCTCGCCTACTATCAATTGTGTCTACTATCAATCGTGCCTACTATCAATGGCGTCTACTAACATCGCGCTTACTATCAATCGCGCCTACTATCAATCACGCCTACTATCAATGGCGTCTACTATCATCGCGCTTACTATCAATCGCGCCTTCTATCAATCGCGCCTACTATCAATGGCGCTTACTATCAATGGCGATTACTATCAATCGCGCCTACTATCAATGGCGATTACTATCAATCGCGCCTACTATCAATCGCGCCTACTATCAATGGCGTCTACTATCATCGCGCTTACTATCAATCGCGCCTACTATCAATGGCGTCTACTATCAATCGCGCCTACTATCAATCGCGCTTACTATCAATCGCGCCTACTATCAATCGCGCCTACTATCATCGCGCTTACTATCAATCGCGTCTACTATCATCGCGCTTACTATCAATCGCGCCTACTATCAATCGCGCCTACTATCAATGGCGTCTACTATCATCGCGCCTACTATCAATGGCGTCTACTATCATCGCGCTTACTATATATTGCGCCTACTATCAATCACGCCTACTATCAATTGCGCCTACTATCTATTGCGCCTTCTATCAATTGCGCCTACTAATCGTGCCTACTATCAATTACGCCTACTATCAATCGCGCCTACTTCAATCGATCCTACTATCAATTGCGCCTACTATCAATCACGCTTACTAATCACGCCTACTATCAATTGCGCCTACTAATAGCATATACTGTATTATCAATCGCACCTACTATCAATTGCGTTGAGTATAAACTGTCACTTCAAACTATACTTACTAAATATAAAAGCCAACGCTAAATAATTATATTACCAAAACAGTTATAACCTTTGTAGTGTACAAATCACACTAACAGGTTAGTTGCTATTATGAAACTTACTACAACTAACAGAGGTAAACAACGTGTGCTCTATAAACGCAACTCTTATATAACTATAAACAACAAAATGTAAAAGGAATAATATTCTGGCAATGCTCAAAACAGAGGTTAAAAAAATGTTGAGCCAATCTAAAAAGTAGAAATAGTGAGGTTTTAAGTGTGAGTGATTATCAATGTACTGCTCTATATTCAAAAGGGGGCGTCACCCCAAATCATTTGACACTGATATTCAATTACTTTATGAATTATTCCACAAAAAGTATACATTAGACTTTTTTGACATACACTATAACCAATAAAGCTAAACAATGTCCACTCTATCATGGTTACTCTTATAACTATAAGCAGCGCCATGAAAAATGAAATAATATTCTAATAATGTTCAAACCTAGGTTCTAAGGTCCAGGGTTTCAATTCTCCCTATGGTTCTTAATCAATCAAATACATTAATTAACAAACACTGACATCAAAATAAGCTACCAACATTAGCCAACAACATAATCCATCAACATAAGCCACCAACTTAAGCCACCAACATAATCCATCAACATAAGCCACCAATATAAGCAACCAACATAAGCAACCAACATAAGCCACCAACATAAGCCAGCAGCATAAGCCACCAACATAAGCCACCAACATAAGCCACCAACATAAGCCATCAACATAAGCCTTCAACATAAGCCATCAACATAATCCTATATAAAACGTCAACACAAAATCACTCTTTCACCAGAATTGTTCTGACTTTTGTAGTAGGTAGATCAACTTTACAAGTCAGTTACTACAATGGAATATACTATAACCAATAAAGGTAAACCACGTGCACTGTATCATGGCTACTCTTATAACTATAACCGGCAAAATGTGAATGGAGTCATATTTTGGCAGTGCTCAAAACAAAGAACAAAAAAATGTCTTGGTCATTTAAAAAGTAAAAATGGTAAGGTCTTATGTGTGGGTAATCATGAATGTAGTGTACCAGATAAAACACTGTTGCTGTCAACAAAATATCATGAAAATGCTAAAAAGCAAGTTCAAGAAAATGATATTGCTGCTCAAAATAGTGCATTGTTTGATGAAAAGCATTTATCATCTCCTTGCCACGGTGGGTGAGTGGATAGCGTGTCGGTCTACTAACCCCAAGATTGCAGGTTCGCCCCTGACCGTGGGAAGTGATTTTTGAAAGGCGGCAAAAATACGATACGCATGTCATACGATGTTGGCATGTCAAAGAACCCATTTGAATTCAGTAGGCCGTGTTCATAATGGCAAAATTAATCTCGGGAGTTTCAGCCAGCACAAAGTTCCTCATTTCTCTACTAGAAAGCGCTATTGTGTTCAAGGAGATTAGATATCTAACATCTAACCTCATTGACTTTCATAGCCAAGGAACTACGAAATTCGACATGCAAGCTACCCTCTGGGTGTCAAATAGCAAAGCTTGCACCAGGCACCCGAGGCCATACGATATTATTATCTCCTCAAAAAGTCATGTTAGGACAGTTGCCAACGTTCAAAAAACCCTTATCACTATCAAAAGCAACACAGACTCTTCAAGAGGTCCCCGTTAAAAAAGGAACACAAGGAATTGGATAGTTCCAGTGACGTTCATGATAATGATGAAAAATAAAAGGATAAGGGTTTTATGTCTATAAAACCATTGCGGCTTCCCCAAGAATAAATGGAGAAAGTTATAAAAGGATCTACAACAAGCGTTGAGTTTAAAAACCTATATCAAACAATGGTAAAGAGATAGAGAGTTGTATTCAGTGTGTATCTATTATAAAATGAAATTAATAAAAATATTTTATGGTGATAGTCTGTTTTTCTTAATTACTATCACTACATCCCCCCATCATTACTGCAATTTTTAACCATCGACAGTCTCTAGCTATGTTTAGAAAGAGAAAGTGGACTTAAAAATGGTTTGTGTTTCGAGTATTATAATAATACAGTATTGCTAAGTTATGTTAAGGCAATAGTTATGTCACCTAAGGGGTTCAAACCCTTGCTATCTTGGATTGGAAATACAATGCCTTAACCACTCGGCTAACCTGACAGTTAATGTAATGTGTTTTGTGCACTTGAGTGTTTAAAAAAATCCAGTGTACATTGACTCAACCACTTGCTCCTTTTTAAATGTAGATTTTGTTTTGTTTTTCCATAACATTGCAGTTATGAGTCTTGAGAACTGGGTGTTTAATATAGGGTTAAAGGCATCTTAAAATAATTTTAGAAAAGCTCTCAGGTATCGTGTCATGGGTTTTCGTAATGAATTACTGTTTGTTGAGTAGCATTTACCATTACACAACATTATTTTCGTAAGCTCTACATGTTGTTGTTTGAGTCTTCAGCCTTCTGACTGGTTTAATACAGCTCTCCATGCCTCCCTGTCCTGAGCTAATGGTTTCATCTCTATATAGCTACCACACTCTCCAACCCAGGCTATCTGTTTAACATATTCTTACCTTGGTCTACCCCTACAGTTCTTGTCCTCAACCCTTTCTTCCATAACTAAGCTTTCTATTCCTGGGTGTCTTAGTATGTGTCCTACCAACCTATCTCTTTACTTCATTTGTAGTCAACATAAACATCTCTCCTCTCCCACTCGTCTTAATACCTCTTTGTTTGTAACCCTATTTACCCATCTAATCTTCATCATCCTCCTGTAACACCACATTTCAAACACTTCAATTCTCCACTTTTCTGCTACACCAATAGTCCAAGTTTCACTTTCATAGAGTGCCACGCTCCAGACAAAGGCCTTCAAAAATGACTTCCTACTACCTAAATCTATATTCGATGTCAACAGATTCCGTAGAAATGCTTTCCTTGCTTGAGCTACATAAGAATCCTAATCGTCTCTGGTATAATGTCTTGTTTAGCAAACATAGCCGCTCAGTAGGTCTAGGCGTTTGTTGTATATAACCCAAAATAGCAAATAGTTTTTCTAAAACCCTACTCACAGGTCAATCACAAGCATAGTCGCCAAAGTGTTTCGTTGGTAGTTAACTCATGTCTGGTTAGTCAATTCTTATTGCAAGGCCAGTCAACACCTAAAAATTCATCTTAACATATAGTCTAATCATCTTTATATCTACATACCAGTGTCTAATGAATAGTCAATATTAGTTTGGTCTTTACTTAAAATTTAAATCCAATAACTAAATTCTAAAATCCAAAATCTAAAAAAAATTACAGTATAGAAAACATAATTCCAAGTAATACAAATCCTTATATGTATTTCTTTAATAATTAGTTACCGAAAATTTGAAGTCATGACATTATGGTTTGGTCTTATTGCAAAATCTAAAATCTAAAATGTAAATTCTAAAATCTAAAGTCTAAAATCAAAAAACAAATCAAAAATCTTACTTGCATTAACTGTATATCAAACCCAGTCGACCTTTGTATTTGTAATCCAAATAATGTACCCAACTGGGTTGGTACAGGATATGAACTTCTGATCTTTAAGATGAAAAGAAGTCCAGCTACACGCTAGCAGTGAGGAAATAGGAAGTGAGTCAGGCCGTGACGCAGAACATGACAACTTTATCTGGAGATACGTGGTGCAAGCGATAGGTGAATCACGAGTGCAGTCACGCTGGGATGAATCAACCAGAGCAGATTAGCGGGGGAATCACCACTGAGTGCTAGGATCGGCACTTTTCTGGCAACATTGGATTGCGAATCAACACCGCAAAGTTGTGAAATAAGCCGTTTTCGCGGAAACAATGCAAAATTACAACAATAGGCTTACGGGGATCAGAATAATCCAGGAAATTATGAATTAGGCAATGTTAAGAGTGAATAATTTAGGCCCAGGAAAAAGCCCTTAGTCAGCAACAACGACATTAGGTGGAGCCAAGCGAAGGTAGTGGGAAGAAGAGAAAAAAACTCAGTCGCACACACAGCTGAGGAGTCTTATAGATTTTATTTAAATTAATTAGACGATCGATTTTCAGGAAACGAAATGGTAATGAGACGTTTGGATTATAGGAAACATAATGATATATTTTTTTAAAACATGTGACGTCTATTTCAGAAGTTAGCTCCAGGAAAAAGGCAAAAGTAGTTTATTTTTGCAAGTTCCCAATAAATAGCCCAGGTTTCAACCACAGAGCATGCAGTATCCGTCAGCCAAGTGAGGCTATAGGCTGTGTCAGAAGCAGTTCATCATCAGCAAGCGGGGAGAAGCTACACGCTGTCTCCTAAAATGCAGAAGCGCTGCATTATACTCGTCGCAGTTCAGTTAAGCCCGGGGAGGCTCAGCGAAATTCCGCACAGTATTTAAGTATACAGTACGAAGTATTATCAAACTGCCGGGACGAATTTCCGTCCTCATACTAGTAAAGACTCATCGTCAAGTTACAGCAAGTAACGCAGTTCGTTACCAACAGCAAAAAGTGGATCGTGTTAAGACGAATTAATAATCATCAGTATCCGCGGTTTCAACAAAAAGTTGTATGTGCGTGGTAATATAAATCCGCTACGGTTGTTTATAAGTGATCACTAAAGCACTTGTGCTGGATCAAATAAATTATACGCTACTCGAAAACCGTGACGAAGTAAAAATTGCGCCGCGACAAATTCTAGAACAGTAATTAGCTAGAATACAGCAGTCCAGATCCGTAGAGACATTACGCTAGAGGTCATCGTTTCGATAATACAGACAGGTCTCCGTGAAAGTTAAGTGAAAGACCACAGTATCAAGAGACATGTATTGGAACGAAATCCAATAATTCAAGTAAATGGACACGGGTTCGAGACCCAAGAACAAATATAGTGAACTTTAACGAAGCTACAGTGTGTCAAATAGGAACGTAGCAATAAAGACATTCTCGTAGGAGAAATAAGGGAACTTGTCACAGATAAGGAAAAAAATACGGTCAAGAAGTAAGCAGGCCATAGGTTAGATAGACCGCTACGTAAACGTAGGACAAGTAAAAATTGAAAATCGCTAATAAAAGGACGATAAAAGAAGTCAAAATAGACTATCAAAAAGACAGGGCAGAGACTAGATCCAGTGAAGAATTAGGAGCCGTTCGAGTTTGCATCACGTCCAATGCAGGGTCCGGGGATCTCATTAGGGCGATGACCACCGACTAAACGTGCCAAGAGTCACTGAAATGTGGTGAAAATTAGTGCAGTGTAAATAAGTTACAAGATATAGGCCTATGTGTTTTAGTGTTAATACAGTATTTTACAAATTAATGATGTGTTTAAATTTAAGTGAAGGTCGATTGGACCTAAGTGAGGTGCCGCTCACAAAGAAAGTGCCATGGAAGAGTGCTAATTATGTCGTTAGGTGGGTGAAATCCTTCCCAAGGATGGATCCGAAGATGGAACACACTGGTGAGTCATGATTTTTTCATTAAAAATGCAGATGTACGATGTACTGGCTCGATGGGATCGGTCGTAACTGGGGAGTTTAACGATCGAACTCATCGGGTAGTTGAATGCACTTATATAACTGAAATGTTGAAATAATAATAATAATAATAAATAATTGTGAGAATGACCTCGCAAAATAATCATATGAATGGGATCATTAAAGTAAAGTAATAAAAAACAAGAAATGAAATAACAAATAATAAATGATTTGGAGGAAGGAATCGAAAATATAATTTAAATGGCTTAAAATTTCGCCATAGTAAAAGCAGATAATGAAATAAGTATGCATCATAAAAAATTGTTAAAATAAATAATGAAAAGGAAAAATATAATATAGTTTGATCTTACAATTAAATGGCAAATAACAAAAAGTTGAAATAAAAATAATTGAAAGTTCGAAATGAAAATAATAAAAACAAATATTATCGAGTCGTTATGCACTAAAAAGAAAGTGATAATAAAATTGTTATAAGGAACTCAAGTAATAAACGGAACGAAATAAATTAAAATGTCTTACCGTATTGTTGTCAAATGATCAATTTTATAAATCTCTAAAAGTAATTGGTGAATAAAAAACAACCAAAGAAAATGTATTATCACAGGCTAGCGAGCCAGAATTATGAAGATTAAATGATAGGAAGGCTGAGGTCTTACCGCTATAAATGAAATATTAGTTTGAGATATTAAATAAAACGCGAATAACCAAGCAAGAAATCGTTGTTGCCAAAAGGGCCGAATAATCAATAAATGAAGCTAAAAGCTAATAAATGTGCGTTGATCAGGATAAAAATTAATCAGGAGATGGGGAGTCTCATCGAAATATTGTGGGTGAAAGATCCCCCTTTCTGTATTGTTGTTGTATGTAAACGTCGTGTTGTATTGGGTAGGTGAAATTCCCATAAACTGTATTGCCATATTGAAGTGTTGAAAATAATAGTTACATTGTAAGTCCAATCAGGCTGTGTTAAATAAATATCGTAGGCCAAAATCGTCGAATGAATATACATGTGAGACCATGAGAAAAAAAAAAGTCAACCCCTGGCACTATCCAGCCCATGACGGGCTAAGGCCGACCAAGCGACCGCTGCCCAGCCATTCGGCCTGCAGATATTGGGGTGACGCGTGATCAGCGCGTCGGGTCCCCTCGGCCGTTAATCTTGGTTTTCGTGATCGGGGCGCTGTCTCACTGTCAGACAGCTACTCAATTGTCCTCACGAGGCTGAGTGCACCCCGTTCCAACCCTCACGTCAGTTTTAAAATCCCTGACGGAGCCGGGGATCGAATCCGGGGCCTCCGGGTGAGAGGCAGGCGCGCTACCCCTACACCACGGGGCCGGCGAGACCATGAGAGCATTGTTATAATTATTGTAGGCAATAATCGTCGAATGAAATTTGCAAGTAAGACCGATAACGGCATTGATATAAATAATATTGTTAGAAGGCGTCATACAAATTGTGATTAAAGTTGGTGTAGTCAACTATTAGGCATCCTCTCCGGAATAAGTTATAAATATCCTGTAAAAAAGAAATATAAATGATGATAATAATAATAGGTAAGAGCAGGAACAAATAGCTGTTTTAGAAGTGAAACGAATTCTTGGTAAATCATATGTTTAGAGATATAAACAACGTCGTAAGCGTGGTGGCTGGCTAGAAGCCATAAATCAAGCGAAAGCATCACCAGAGGGGCAAGGCAGCTGTGAGCGCCCGACCTACCGTAATGTGTGAGTGAGACAGAAAGTTAATGGGTTCTGCGGTAAAGCAAAGGTCTGTCATAGACTAACAATAAAAAGGCCATTATGTAAAAGTTTTTATTAAAAGATGCAAGCTGTAATTAACTTATAAAATCACAATGCTGGGATGGAGACCATTCTCCAGAATATAAGTTTGAAGCATTTACATGAATTTTGACGGGTTTTGTCAAACACTTTTATTGTAAATAAAAGGATTCCTTCCTCAAAAGAATGAAAGAACGGGTTGTAAAAATACTGTTTAAAGATGAATAAAGATCCCACAAAAATAAATAACACAGTGCATGGTACGCTGCAAAGAATGATCACCTGATGCATGAGAATGGAACTGGTGGAACAAGGGTTCGATTCACAGACATGGCATGTTTCTTGTACAGTATTTTAAATGTGTAAAATCTAAGGCTTTGTGGAGAATTAATAGTAAAATCAAAAGGACTAAATAAGTGATAAATAAATGATAATTATGTAACGTTAAAGAAACCCAGAAGGGTAAAGATTGAAATGAATATAAATGTCCAAAGCCTTGGAAAGTTATATGATTTGAATGAGAGGTGCGCTTGACGCCTTAGTAAAATATAATACAAATAATTATAATTAGATTTAAGCAAGACAAAGTGGTTACAAAGTGGTTACAACGTTCATAGAATAAAGAAATGACATTATAGTGAACTTGATAAATTTTAACAAAGTGATTAATTTTTAGTTTTGAATGACACTTGAAGGGACTATGCCAAGTGATTAATTTCTAGTTTGAATGGCACTTGAAGAGACTATGCCAAGTGATTAATTAATATATTTTGAGTGACACTTGAAGGAACTATGCCAAGTGATTGATTTTTCTTATGTTTTTGAGTGAATATATTTTTCTTTTATGAATTAAATTCTGTAAAATTATAATGTTGTGTTTTTCCTCAAATCCTTGTGAACCTTGAGTATTCC